>JAILYB010000092.1:0-2400000 GCA_021437785.1 Rhodomyrtus psidioides | reverse complement strand
GACAAGTTTCATTATTGGCAAATTCCCTAGTGAAGCTTTTAATGCAAGCAAAAGCTCACAATTTTTTTTAGCATATGATGTTGCATTTGCATTGATTTTATGCATATCATCATCCTTTTAAGAGAATGGACATGTATGATACAGTCAGCCTACCCATCACTTACTCATTGTTCAGAAAATTCAGGTAAGTTTTCTAAACCTTTTTAAGTCGACCTCAGTCGTAATCCCTCTTGTGGTCGCATTGACAATTTTTCAGGCATCACACCATTTTGTATTCATACGGATTCAATTCAGATGACACATCTCTTGCTTTGATACGGAGATACCTACTAATACAAAGAAGGTCGCAAGAGACAACCTACAAACTTGGTTGAAGTCCACGAAGGTGATTTCCCAATAGCAAACTTGTCTATCCCTAGTTGAAGTCCACAAGGGTGACTTCATAGTTTACCATCTTATGTTGAGAACTACAATAGTGATCTCCTGAGAGTCAATTTTATGGTTGAAGTCCACGAGGGTGACTTCCCAGTTTACCGACTCATAGTTGAAGTCCATGATGGTGACTTCCTAAGAGACAACTTACCGACTCACGGTTGAAGTCCATGAGGGAGACTTCCCAAGAGATAATTAACCAACTCATAGTTGAAGTCCACAAGGGTGACTTCCTAAGAGACAACCTACCGACTCATGGTTGAAGTCCACGAGGGCGACTTCCCAAGAGACAATGTAACAACTCATAATCGAAGTCCACGAGGGTGACTTCCTAAGAGACAACTTACCCACTCATGGTCGAAATCCACGAGGGCGACTTTCCAAGAGACAAATTACCGACTCACGGTTGATAGTGCACGAGGGTCACTTCCCGAGAGACAAATGGCTAGCTCGAATCATAACTCGAGCACATTTTCAAACTCTACATAGATCTTGCGCCGTTTCGCGTCAGAAGGAAACTTCGGGCAATAGATGGGCCAGTACCTTAGCATCCTAACATCCACTGGAGGTCTGGAGGTTAAGGAAATCATTACCTTATGAAGTATTTGGTAAAACATGTTTTTTCATAGGCGATCCATGTGCAGATTTCTTTGATGTGGGATACGAGAAGTTTTAGCACATGTTATGTATAGCATTGCATTTCATGCATCATCTCTATTTGCATTAGAAAATGAGACTTAAAACTCCCGCCAAAAATTTCATTATCATCACATGCATTTGCAAAATTTAGGTTTCAATTTTAGTTTTTGAACAAAATCTCAAGTAGTTTCCACTCAAAGAGGGGCAGCTGTTGACACCTAAATTTTAATTTTAAGAAATTCATTCATTTATTCACAAAAATGAGAGTTATTTATAATTCTCGCAAAAATAAATTCTCATGCATTTGCATATTTATTTTTCTGTCATGCATTGGCATTCAGATTTGGGCGAGTCATTCGAGCTTAGTTTGACAGAAGATTCGGGCCGAGCATAATTCGAGAATTTCAAGAAGTGTGCCGAAATATCCATGAGAGGATTGGACCTATTTTTAATTTATCCCATTTCGCTCAATTAAATTTGAAAGGGGCATTAATTAATTGTCCAATTGTTCAAATAAAGCCTGTAAGTCCACAAACATTAAGGTTGGAGAGCAAAAAATCTCACACACACTATAAATAGAGCATTTAGGTTTCACAAATGAGGGGGGCCACACAAAAGAATACACGGCCAACTTGAAAAAAAAAATCGTGAGGGAGCAGATGGCTGAGGAATAAAAAAAAAGAAGAAGAATAGAGGAGGGAGAGAGGGGAGCAAGAAAAGAGTCTGGGATCGTCCTTGGGGTGATGACCTGCGCCAAGTTCAACGCCAGCAACCCCTTCCCGTCTACGACGGTGCTCCTGTTCCGCCAGCCACGTGCACCTGCCGTTTCGCAATCTCCCGCCGTACTGGATCCATCACCGAGCTTTGTGATGCTCGTCACAACTGAGGTGAGGACTGAGGAGTACAAGCGCGAGTTGGTCTACTCACATACCGGCAACCAAACCAGAAGCTTTCTCTACACTTCAGCTTCTTCTTAAAGGGGGTCTCGTTGAGTCGGCCATGAGAGTGCCTAGATCTAATGACTTGCTTGGTGGAATCCAGTGTTGCGATTCACAATCATCCATGCAATAGCTATCTGACATCCTACCATTCTCAATGAAGGGAAGCACGTCCAAGGAGTTCTGCTGTGCTCCGCTGATCCCACTTAAGCCCTATGGATTAAGGTAATTTTCCTTCGAAGATTGATTCAAGTATGTTCGTGAAGCGATTGGTTGTTTACTGCTCGCTATTTTCGTATCATCAACATGCTGATTTTTGTTCAAAGATAAAGTTATTCTCGCATGTTTTGATTTTTCAGAATTTTAAGATACCACTTTTTGATCTAAATGTCAAAACCTAATTTTTTTTTTGTCATAAATTATGGATTTATTCAGTCTAACCTATCGCCGCTTAGGTCCGATTTGCTATCTTCATAAAGTCAATCTCAAATTAGCAATGCCGAATTTTTCGAAGAAAAATAAAAGGGGGATTGTGATCTCGATTGATTGTTGATGGATATGTTTTCCTGACTTGATTTTGTCATATTTTGAAAATTCCTAAAAAAAAACTTTAGTAAGATATGGTTTCTTAGAAATCCTATCTAATTGATTTTTTTAGGAAGACAAGGTTTCCTAGAAACCTTATCTCATAAAACTTTAGGTGATTAAGTCATGATAACAAAATTTTTAAGAAAATCCCCACCATGGCCGAAAATTTCAAAGAGGAAAAAGAGGAAAAAAATCATATCTAAAAACATATATTGTCATCTTGCATATCTCATGTAATTTAGGATAGCATGTCTTTGCATATCTTCGAATTTTATAGCATATCTTGCATCTCATATTTTTTTAATATCACTCATTGCATTCCGTATTTTAAATATCCTCGCATATCTTTAAATTATATCTTGTTTCATGCATATTCCCTTTGCCGAAAAATAATAAAAGAAAAGACTAAAAAAATATGTTCATCCATTGCCATGTCATTCATCATATTTTCGAAATTGCATGCATCTTCATTTTTTCGAGAATCATTATTGCATTCGCATTATCGCATTTCTATGCCATGTCACTTCGCATGCCTTAATTAATTAGTTAAATTTTACATATAGGAAAACATGACTTTAATTCCATATATATATCATTCATGCACTGCATATAAAAAATGAAAATTCTAAAAAAAAGATATCTATATCATTCATGCACTGCATATAAAAAACGAAAATTCTAAAAAAAGAGAGGGAAAAGACTTCATTGTCTGAGCTTTAAAATCGATTCAATTTCGAGTCATCAATTTAGGACATCCCATTTGGAATTAAGGTACCGAAAGGGTATTAGCTTTAATTAGTTATTGTAATCAAATCCCCGAATCCACAACCTCTGGTTCGTAGAAGTAAAATGGTTCTCCTGCTGTTTTAATTGGGTTTCTAATCAACCTACCAAAAATGATTAGTGGCGACTCCAAATTCTAAATCATTCTGATTAATTTAAGTTGCGATTTGGTAGGGCTTGGGAGAGTCCATATTAGGTTAGTTATTAAAATTAACCTGATAATTCATCAGCCTAGAATTTGTTAATTTTTTAGGTCGCGACAACTCCAAAAGATTAAACAGATTTTTTCAATATTTTTCATCTTTTTGATGTGGTGTTTTTGGTTGATCGTTTATCAATTTTATTTATTGGTACTGTACTTGAATATTCTGGATGGTTCTTTGGATATTGTTTCAGTTAATTTCATGATTGTCTTTCTATTACTCTCCATCTTTACTGCTACATCATTCAGGGGGAGCACTCATTGTTCTTTCTGTTATTTATGTTACCCTTTATGCTTTACTGGATGAATCATATGCTCAGGGGGAGTATTACTCTTTATATGTGCTTTAGTTTCTATACTTGACCTTCTCGATCATTCATTTGCCTTTTTGTGCTGATGACAAAAAGGGGGAAAAAGGTTACAAAAGTTAAGGAAAAAGTTACAAGAGATAAGTCATCAAACAAGGGGAGAAAGGAGAAAGGACATCTGTGACAGCAAGTCATAATGTTGCAAACAACATGTTACAAGACATGCAAAGTTCACACAGATGATTATCTCTGTGGATATATACAAATGTTTATCTCTGTTGATATATCTATGAAAGTCCTGTGAATGATGAATATCATGTTTTGTGAATGATAAGTTGTTTCAGGTACAATAGTTATAAGAAATATGTAAGAACACATACAAATAGGATATTCACACATGTTTTCAAAACTGAAAATATGATAACACTAGTTCCCATGTTCAGCAAGAACAAGATCTGAAAAGAAATATAATTTCTTTCCTAAGCTGAACAGGTAAACAAGTTCTTTACTTCGAGCTTGTTATTAATCTGTATGTTTGGTAACATATTTGCAAAAACAAGTTAACTTGAGCATGTTATAATCATCATAATTTGAGCATGTGTTAAACTGCAAGTTCTCTATGAAAGTCCTGTGAATGATGAATATCATGTTTTGTGAATGATAAGTTGTTTCAGGTACAATAGTTATAAGAAATATGTAAGAACACATACAAACAGGATATTCACACAGGTTTTCAAAACTGAAAATATGATAACACTAGTTCCCATGTTCAGCAAGAACAAGATCTGAAAAGAAATGTAATTTCTTTCCTAAGTTGAACAGGTGAACAAGTTCTTTACTTCGAGCATGTTATTAATCTGTATGTTTGGTAACATATTTGCAAAAACAGGTCAACTTGAGCATGTTATAATCATCATAATTTGAGCATGTGTTAAACTGCAAGTTCTTAGCTATTGTGTAACAAGTTTATATCACAAGCGATATGCTCATATACAAGTTCTGAACTATTGTGTAGCAATTCTATATCACAAGCAATGTACTCACATTTACCATGCTGCTCAAGCTTATTGTGCATGTGATTAAGTTCTATAGAAAATCAAGTAAAATCACATGTCTATGCTCTGAAACTATACTTGTGCTTAATCTCTAAACTTAAGCATTATCGCAAGTTCTAAAGACTGCTTATATTGTTAAATATTGACTTCGAAACTTATTCTTACTAGAAGAACAGAGGATAGATTGCTGAAATTCATTCTTAGCAAGATTATACTGAGAGTGAATAAATACTAGTTGCTCATTCGTTTATTTGAATCGTTGTTACTTTTATGGATAGTTTTGTCATCATAAAAAAAGGGGAGATTGTTGAGAAAAACCCCTAAGTGATTTTGAACTTGACAAAACGATCCCAAGTACTCTTAAGTTTCAAGATAATGCCGTGGAATACTTGTTTTACAGATTATCCTTTGGTGCGGGGATGTACAAGATTGAATCTGTCAAAAAGGTTTTGCTCAGTTAGGATTTCTGAGGGACTCAGATGCTGGTTGGAGCTCAGACGTTGAGTGGGGATAACTCATACGTTGAACGTTGAGTGTGGATAGCTCAGACGTTGGACTGATGCTCAAGCTCTGAGTGGAGTATTCACGTGCAGTAATCAGAACTTGAAGAGGACTTTCAAATGTGCTTATTTGACACACTACAACGGATACAATCGAGCTGGATCATTCTTGAGGACTCTCGGGGATAGAGATCAATCAACGATGCGAAATCAAGGAGAGAAACATACGACTTTCCAAATAAGTGAAATCTTCTATGAAAACCCAAGATCATAATTGTATGGGTAATTTGATCCGAACGGGGAAGACTTTCCTTTAGCGATCCCCAACGGCTAGGAGATCTTTTTTTGGTATGTCTTGTCCAAACGTGAAGTTTTGGAGAGACCTTTTCTGGATGCCTTGCAATGGTTAGATTGAAGGCGGAGGAGTATAAAAGACATCTCATGGTCGAAGGGAAAAGAGGTCGGCTTTAAGAGGGAAATAATTCTTAGATCGAGAGTACTTCATTTAATACACACTTCTTGATTCATCCATTGTAATTGTGAGGAGGGGTATACAAGAGTGTTGAGTGCTAGGTGGGGTATCATGCGTGTCAAGAAGATCACTAAGATGTAACCTCTTGAGCAGTTTACTGGTAGAATCCAGCTGATTGGCTGATCGTCGAAAAAGTGGACGTCTGTTTAACCAAAGCCGAACCACTATAAACCCTTTGTGCAATTTTCTCTATTCCTACTCTGATCATATTATATAATCTGTGATAGTAGAATTGCATATGAACTATTTATATTGATATATTGTGTTGTCATCGTTTGAGACGTTATAGAAATGCCTGTGCAATTGATATTCCGTGAAAAAAATACTCAAATTACACTATAATTGCCTATTCACCCCCTAGGTGATAACGCTAGCCACAACAAGTTTATCTCAAACTAACGGACGATTTTTGCAGACGTTACGCGTATCGACTTTGTGATTCTCATCACACTTAGGATGACTCAAGTCACAACGATTTTGGTTGTCATGTAATTGCGAGGTTTATTGCTAGCTCCGACGGTCGCAATCATGAAAATTCAATTTAGGAAAGGTTTGCAAATCATACATCGGTTAAGTGGAATCACATGCGCTCCAATCGTATAACACTAGCAATGAATTCCATAATCGTTCCTAGACCGACCTTTATTGGCTCTAAATATCCCCTTAGCAATTCTTATGGTCAATGTGTCATTTCCTTATTCGAGTTCCTAGGTCCAAGTACTTGTCATGATTTAGCCTTTCCCTTTCTGGTCAGTTAACTCGAATTGATCATGTCCGAGCAAGATAAAATTGAAATACATCGATAGATATCATCTCATTCATAAGTCTCAAAATGGTCGGAAATTCAGAATGTCACAAGAACTCATCAAAGTCCTCCCGGAAAGGATGGCCAGTAGGGAGATGGTAAGGGGCAACGCGCTGTAGGAGGTTGTTCAACTTCTTGAGGGCTCTAGGACGTAATGCTAGCGCGGTGTAAGTATAGCCTAGGAATGAGATAATTTCCTTCCAAAGGGAAGAGAACTCTCGAGTAAAGACCAGAGGAGGGGAAACAGATAAAGACGTGGAAGATGGTGTAGGCTTCATGATGGAAAAAAGGAGAAAAATGACTCGTATACTCAAGGATGGAAGGATTAGTGAAGACCTGATTAGCATGAGCGATATTATTTATAGAGAAAATCCGAAAGGCATATTCCCCATGATGTGACGTATTCGGCCACGATCTTCCTATAATCGAGGCTGTTGAGATAATGGGCAAATTGGCGAGTTACTAAGTAATCAAGTGCATCGTGGTTAAAATAGAGAGGTGCAGTTAACCCTAGTGACGTGGACAACAATGGTGCGGTTACTTGTCGTTTCCACCGAAGCGTCGCGACTATTGAGTTTCAGGATCAACTTCAAATGACGTCTAGCATTAAATGCCGCAAAGGAAAAAGCGGTCTTTTGAAATCATATCATGATGAGCTAAACAAATTCGACGCCGGAACCAAGGGATTTTGATGAAGAATCAGACAAAACAAGGACAACAAAATCAAAAAGGATGACATTGACATGGAGCAAGTAAAAGTGAATCACAGAACATGCTGCTTAATACTCAGAACCAAGTTATGAAGCTGCATATCACTGCTGCAAGTAGCATTAATAATTGCTCATTTCTGATGTTTAGCCCTTAGCAGCTCGACATGTAGATACTCGCAAATCACCTCTTACCTCTTGCTTGATTTCAACTGGATAGATAAAGCCTGCAAGGAGGTACGTACATCATTCTCCAATGTATCGAGAATGTCGCGTTGGCAATTCAGTTCTTCATCAACAAGTAGAGCGTCATCTTCCAACTTGACAATGGCTTCTAGATCTTTCCGCCTTGCCCTATATGATCTCAGAGTTGAGCCAAAAGTAAGGAAGAGTTCAATAACAACGAATTCATGAGCTTGACATTGGATTGGATAAGGCAAATAAGCCAGGAAGTTGAGGAGAGCCTTGACTTCGTCTTCAGCAATGATCTCATCGCATATGGTAGCATAACCCCTTTCTAACAGGTCATGCAGTTTTAACCACTTGGTTTAGATGAACTGATAATCGTCGTAGATCGCATTCGACGGACCAGTAGAGATACCTACCACGTTTTCATGGACAATCCATGGATCGTTGAATCCTCTAGTACGACCATCCGAGGCCAATGAGTCATCTGCGAAAAAGATCGGGTCAGTATGTGCATTCGACAAGCGGACAGAAAGAGTGTTTACCTTCATCAACTGATTGTTCAGGGATGGTATTCGACATAAATAGAGGTACATGCTTCCTCGAGGGGTCCAATAAGCCCAGTGGAGCTCGATGAATTTTTGAAAAGATGGTTCTTACACTAGCAGAAAATAGAGAACGACGGTAATCATTCCACTAGTTGTGGAAGGGCGACAAGCTGCATGATCGACCGAAAAAAGTGATGAAGTTGAAATGTCCAAAAATGGTATGGGCAATCTCAACATGACAAATCATATCTGTTGTCATTACCCGATTGGCGAGGAAAGGAAAGTTCATCGAATACACCACTGGCATTGGAACACCCAGAGTAAGCCCGAATTGGCGAGTACAATAGTGGGGATTATAGACTTTGAAGCCCGACGAAAATTTGTCGTCACTGGATAAGTTCAAGGCCAAATCAGTCGGAACTAAGACATTCATCCAGAACAGGTGTATGCCAGGACTCTTGCTTGACGTGAGATAGGTACCATCATCAACAGGCAACCTATAGAAGTCGAAGCTGGTGAGTGATAGCAGCCTTTCGAGGAAATCACCGAATGGGGTAGACCCATTGGGTGTATGGCACAGTATTCGGTCAAATACCATGGGCAACAAGATGACTTCGACAGGTGACGGATCAATAGTCAAAATGGTGGTTCCCTCATGGAACAAGTGGGGGAAGTAAATTCGTAACCACCCGTGCAGTATCCACAAAGGACAAGAAAAGGGATCCGGATTGACCACACTCAATGAGGCTTGTGCATTCGTCAGGCCACGATAAAGTGCAGCCAAAACCATCCGACCCAACCTAACATCAATGTCGTGTGCAAGTACACCCGCTACGTCAAGAAACTCCGAAGATACTTGGCACGAAGGAAGATAGAAAATGAATATGTAAAACCAACGTAAAAGGAAAGCAACATGTTCTTCTGGTAAAATGAGTCTCGAAGGTTTGGCGTAACAATCCATGAAATCCTTATAGGGAAGATCAAGACAGCAGGGCGGGCCAAGCAAGGAATCTACGCTAGGGAACTGAACATCACGTTCGACAAAAGGAGAAAGACCGATCAATGACCAAATGTCGAACATGGTAATGGTCACTAGGCCGATAGGAAGAAAGAAACAGTTCGATGAGGGCGACCAGAAGCAGCATAAACTGTCGATAAGGTCGTACTCTGAAGGATTAATTGACATACCACAGAATGTCAACAAAACATTGATCCTAGCCTACACCCAGATATGGGAAAGATCTCCCCTCAAGCGTTAGTACTAGTCACAGAATTGATGGTCGCAAGATGGGTAAAATGAAAATCGATAATTATTCGACAACTAGGCGGAAGCACATATGATTGATCGCTCAATGGGCAAAGTTTCTTCTTGACTGCGAGGAAAACAGTTCGCCAGCATTGAGGGAGGTGGTAAATGTTTGAGGTATGGGCTATGGACCTAAGATAATATGGTCATTTTTAGGATGATGGTCCATGAAAGACAAGGAAACACGTTTCTCGCCTTCATAACAAGAAAGAGCGTCAAGACGCGACAGGTACAGAGCTATGCAAACGTTTATGTTATTCGAAGAATAGTTCGCCATGATAAGTTGGTGTAAGAAGACGCTTGGGACCAAGTGTTATATATAAGAGCTGTTGAGAAAAACCCCTGAGTGATTTTGAAGCTGATAAAACAATCCAAATACTCTTAAGTTTCGAGATAATGTCGTGGAATACTTGTTTTGCATATTGACCTTTGGTGCGGGGATGTACAGGATTGAATCTGTCAAAAAGGGTTTTACTTAGATGGAATTTATGATGGACTTAGAGACTAGTTCGAGCTCAGACGTTGAGCGGGGATAGCTTAGACGTTGGAATGTCGTTCAAGCTCTGAGTAGAGTATTCACGTGTAGTAGTTAGAACTTGAATAGGACTTCGAAATGTACTTAATTGATACATTACAACGGATACAATCGAGCTGGATCATTCTTGAGGATTCTCGGGGATAAAGATCAATCAATGATGCGAAATCAAAGAGACACACACGACTTTCCAAATGAAAGAAATTATCTATGGAAACCCAAGATCGTAATTGTATGGGCAATTTGATCCCAACGGGGAAGACTTCTTTTGGTGATTATCTTGCCCAAACGAGAAGTTTTGGAGAGACCTCTTCTAGAAGCCTTGCAACGGTTAGATTGGAGGCGGAAGAGTATAAAAGACATCTCAAGGTCAAAGGCAAAAGTATATCGGCGTTAAGAGGGAAAAGTTTTTATAATTCTTAAATCGAGAGTATTTCATTTCATACACATTTCTTGATTCATCCATTGTAATTGTGAGGAGGTGTACACAAAGTGTTGAACGCTAGGTGGGGTATCCTGCGTGTCAAGGAGATTGCTAAGCTGTAACCTCTCAAGCAGTTTACTAGTGGAATCCAGTCGTTTGACTGATAGCCGAAGAAGTGAACGTATGCTTAACCAAATCCGAACTACTATAAACCCTCTGTGCAGTTTTCTCTTTCCCTACTCTGATCATATTACATATATTGTGATAGTAGAACTGCATATGAATCATTTATAGTGAAATACTGTGTTGCCATCATTTAATACGTCATATAAACGCATGTGCAATTTGTATTCCGCAATAAACTTTAAAATTACACTATAATCACCTATTCACCCCTCTTTAGGTGATAACGCTAGCCACAACAAGAGCTGGCTTAGGCAGTTAGTCGGTTATGCGAGCGTGGAGGAGTTACGTCGTACGAGTTGGCGGTAAATTTTGGCGCGAACAAGAAGAAGAGGAAAAAATGACTTCATTAAGAGCTGTTTGGGAACAAGTTTTCTTTCGCCGACCTAAGAAGACCACAAATCATGTTCTCAAACCTCTTATTATGGTTAAGGCTAACACTTCTAGCTTTGCAGCGCTCTACTTCTGCTCGCAACATTCTCGCATGATCAGCATGCTTATTATCCTCGAAGGAGGCGACTTTAAGCTGTTCCTCAACAGTAGCGTGACGAGAAAGTATGGCCAGTTGTTGGCATCACACCTCATCAATTTCCCTTTCTATTGCCAGTTTTTGCTGTTCAAGTATGCTTTCCTTGTCGCTCAAGATAATAAGCTCGTTGGCAATAGATTGGAGAGATTGCCGCTCTTGATTCACGAGGTTCTCTGCCTCCTGAGTCTCAGCACTTGGTGTGGAAGGTTGGTCAGCAGATTTGGCCAGAGCAATCACTTGATCTCAGTGTCGTCAAAAATGCTCAAAACCTGCGGAGAAATGCTGCAAGAAAATCCTCAGTTGTTGGACCAAGCTTGCAGAGAGCCTAGCGCCAGCCTCCCCCTCGACTAATTCCTCCATTACAAACCTAATCTCCTGAAGAGTCGCTAAATCATTGACGAATGAGGCAATCCCAGAATAAGCAAGGTCCAAGGAACAAGTCAACATAACTTCTAGCTTGCTGAAGGTCTCTACCGTAGGAGGAATATCGATTTGAGGCGTATCAGAAGAGCGGGATAAGTTAGAAAAATAAGTTTGAACGTCTTCCACAGATGTCGAAGCAAGATCTTGCACGAGCCTCGCAGATAGAGGATTGACAACTGGCGATGTATGAGCTAGGGTCGGGGCTAAAAAAGAAGGTCCACCATGGGCAATCGGGGTAGCAGAAGGCTCGCCTTGAGTTTCCAAGGGCAATGGGATTAGAACCATCGCCGAAATTATAGGAGCAAATGATGTTTCGGTAACAAAAGTGGAGTCAAGCTCTTCGACATATTGCCCCATACCCTCCAAAAGGTTTCCCGAGGAAATGGTCTCTGAAGTTTCATCAAGGATAATTGGAAACTCTATCGAGGACTTGTGTCTTTTGGCCACTGAAGGAGAGCCCCTCGTCTGTCTTTTAAATGAGGAAAGAGTCTCTGTAACATTCTGAATTTCCTGTCATTTTGAGACTATGGAATGAGAAGAATCTATCGATGTATTTCAGTTTTATTTCGCTCGGATCTGATCAATCATGAGTAGACTAACAAGAAGGGAAAGGCTAACGCATGACATGGTATGTGGACCTAGGAAACTCGAAAAAGAAATGACGCTTTGACCATGAGGATTGTCGAGGGAATATTTAGAGCCAATAAAGGCCGATCTGATAACGATAAAGGAATCTATTGCTAGCGTTATACGATTGGAACACGGGTGATGCCGTATAACCAATGTATAATTTGCGATATTTTCTTAAATCGGACGATCGAGACCATCGGAACTAGTAATGAACCATCGCAATTACATGACAACCAAAGTAGTCGTAACTTGAGTCATCCTAAGGGTGATGAGAGTCGCAGAGTCGATACGCGTAACGTCTGCAAAAGCCGCCCGTTAGTTCGAGATAAACTAGAGATACGAATGACAAGAGATCGATCATGAAATGGAAGCTTAAATTGGCAATTGGAAATGAAGAAATTCAAAATTAGAAAAGGATTTGATGTCGCCTCGCCAATGGCCATTCAGAATAGAGAAAATACAGTTTCGGATGAAAAATGCCAAATGACCGTTTTACCCCTCGCCCATTTGTCTTTGTCTTAAGGATAATTGAAGGTCAAAATGGTCAATTAACACTCCCATGGTGCTGCCGAAAATGTGGAAGGAAAATGGGTCAAAGGGAGTCAAAGTGAGAAGACCAATAATTGAGACCCTTGCCAAGTGTCACTCTAGGATAAAGCCTTGCCTTAATCACCATTAATGACCATCTTGTCAAAATTTCATCAATTATTTGAGGGATATCATCTTCAGCTGCTGAAGGTCAACCAACCTTCTCCCCTTCTCCATTTCCCTTCATTTTCCTCTCAATTTCTTCTTTAACCGGTTCTACTTGCCCAACCAACTCCTGCCGCCGTGTTCGGCCTGCTCGACAGCCACCTCCGGTGACCTTTTGGCCGGCTTCCGACCACCACAGGTTAGTTCCAGATGTCCTTAACAAGTTCCAATTGGTTTTGTGTCCATTGGAGGTCTAGTTAATTTATGAAAATTTTTGGAAGAAAAGTGGACAGATTTTGAGCTAGCTGAGGAAACATGTTGCTTCTAGCTCTTAGAAATTCCAAATGACCTCAAAATTTTCGTGAGATCTTCATAACATCCAGTACTCATGTTAGATGAGCTTTGGCCGCAATTTTGGTGGTGTTAAAATAGGTTTTCATGACTAATTGTGGATTATCAAAACTGGATAGAAAACTGATCATTGCGCGCCAAGAAGAAACTAAGTTCATGGAGGGCTTTGGGTTGTTACTTCTCTCCAAAATTCCTGGTGAGCCTCCCTAACACTTATATTGAGATGTTAGTAAGTGTAACTCGCGAGAAATTAGAGCCTAGACATGATTTGTGGTGATATGCATGGTTGGGATTAAAACCGGTTGTGCTCTGTTTATGCCATGTTCTGACCGATTTTGTTGAGGATGCTTTAGGTGGTATTTTGATTTCAAAATAACTGATGAGACCTTATAAGACGTCATGTGAGGTGTTAATTGGAAGTATAAGAAGTGGATTGGAATTTGGAAGTGATTTAAGGGCTATATTGTGCATGAAACCTCAAGTTATATTCTGTCCTGTAAGTGGCTGAATGAACCGAGTACTTAAAGGGTTCGTGAAAATATTGTGATGTATTCGATCATTTGATAAGGCATCTTGAGTTGCCATTTGATTAATTATTGAGGGATTGGTATCGAGGAAGTGAGAATTGATTGGATTTTGATCCAAAATTGATGAATTTCCTAGGACGGTACGAGAACCTTGGGTTGCCGAACACTTGTGGGGTTAAGGAAAATCGATCGAAGTGGATTTTTGCTAATTGCTTAAGGTAAGTGGTTCCTAAACCCTTACTTAAACCCTGGGACGCTACTGGATGGTTGTATTGGGTAGCGGGTTTGTGTGATAAAAGCATGGTGTTTAGTTGTGTACAATTGAATTGATTGTGATGCATTGGCAATTGTGTTTGTTCGGCTAGTGAGTCCTGTTAATTGTTATTGAACAATGAGCTTTGATGAATTACACAGACTATAAAGTCTATGCTGTAAAGCATTCATCGATCGTAGCTTGGTGTCCTGGAGATCGAATTGGCTTGGGGCCCCGAGAAATATATTAGCTTGGTGTCCCAGTTATGGCATGGCTATAATGCCTAGATGCAATTATATTGGCTTGGTGCCCCGGTTGTCATGGCTAAAGAGCCTTGAATTATATTGGGGTTTATATACCTTGGAAATGGGATTTGTGTGATATTACTAGTGTAAATGAGAATCTATTCTGTGATAATGTGTGAAGCTTGGGTCTCAAGTGGTGGTGTGTGTTTGATGGTTGTTTCTTTATGTCAAGTACTTGAGGAAGTGATATTCAATCGCCATATGCCATTGCTTGTTGAACTCCCTGCACCATGTTGCATTTTTGTGTGGTCTAGTGGGACTAGTGGTTTAGTTTGGGTTGGGTTTCACTTTCTGGGATGCAAATCTCACCCTGTAGTGGGACACCTTTTTCAGAACCAAAATCGTGAATATGTGGCCAGTAAGATTAGGCAATCCGAAGGAAACGATCGTCTCTTTTGAAGAATTTCCGGAGAGTCAGTTGACTGTGTATGTTATAAAGAGTACGACGATATGGGTTGACGAAGGGAAGACAAATTTGCAACCGCAGCGTTTTGAAGGGTGGTACCGTCGCTTGGGGAATAGTAACCTATTAGGTCCTTTGCCGCCAGAAGATGTGCCCTTAGGAGTTGTTCCTAGTTGGTGTCACCCCTCCCGTTCGGAAGTAGAAGTGGAGAATCAAGCATCAGCGAGAGGATCCAGAAATATTCCCCAGAGTTCAAAGTCTCCCCTTCCGAGGAATACAAGAATTATATTGAAATCTCAACAGAGGAAATAGAAGATCCCGAGGAGACAACTGAAGAAGATACTGTTGACACCTAAATTTTGATCAACTTTTTTTTTTATTTTTATTTTTTTATTATTTTTTTTTATTTTGAAAATTCATAGAAAATCCATAAAAAGTTGAAAAAATTGAAAAATCAATTTTGGTGACCTTAGCCAAGCTAAATGAACCATTTTGACCAAAAAAATAATTTTCATAATTTTTATTTTTTTATATATATTTCGAAAAATACAAAAAAAAAGAAAAAAAGAAAAAGAAAATCAAGAAAATCAAGAAAAATAATATTTGAGGTCACAAAGATATATAAAAATAGTCGGTATTTTTATTTTTATTTTATCTATTTTCTAACCTCATAAATAGTAAAATTCAGGTTTGATTTTAGGTGTTTTCTGATCACCATAAAATTGAATCTTGCAAAAATATTAGTAATGATTAAAAGGAAAAGGAGTGAAAACATCATCATTTAAAAGGAAAAGGGGACTAATCATTTTGTCTTCGCTTTTGATTATTTTATTATTATTTTTACTTTTTAGTATTTTATTATATTATTATTATATTATTATATTATATTATTTTATTCTTCTCCCCCCCCTGATCATGCGCAGCAGCTTCTTCTTCTAGGGGTTCTTCTTCTTCTTCAGGGGGCTATTTTTTTTCGTTAGTAAAAGCACCCCCAACGACCACCGAACCACCACCACCTCTTCCTCCATCCGTCTCACCTCGTCACTGCCACCATCGTCATCAGGAGTCGCCGGAAAACCATCAGAGAACAGAGAAAAAAGAAAATAAGGAGAAGATCGAGAGGAAAGAGATGACTCCTTCACGCGTCACCGCCTCGATCGTGTTCGACAAGTCGCCCCAACCAGCTCGACGGCCGTTGAACCAACGCATCTTGCCTATGACCAGGTAAACATTTCCGGAACCGTACCTTCATAAAGGATGAAAATCTTGCCATGGACCATTAACGATAGTTTCTCTTTACATGAACCATTGCCTTGTGGTATTGCGTCATCCTTTCTCTGTTCGCGCCCCAGTTCACGTGGTCATTAACGGTGTTGGTAAGAAAAGTGTGGATACCAAACCTGAAGAGAAAATGAACTCATGATGATCTTGCTTTCTCCTTTATGTGTTCGCATTACTCCTATTTTTACCAGTATAAAAAAAAGGATCCATGCCAACAGAATGTATTTAGTAATCTGATGAGGCTAGTTGAGGGTCAGATCCGGAGACCGACGAAAGAGACGTCACTGGTGTTGTTTTCGCCGAGACTATCACTATCGGGGATGGCCGTCGACGATGAGTGGCCACGGTGGTGTTAGGCGGTCCGATGAGTCGATGGATATTTTTATATGAGCGAGTTTGGTGACGATAGGAACCAACGGTTGGTGTCTTCATTGATGAGGGAGGCTCGCGTGAGACCCAATGGAGAAGACCTGCAAAGAGGATCCTGTGAAAAGCGCCGTGGAGAAGATGACTTAGTGGGTCGTGGGAAAGAAGGCCTAAAAAAAAAGCAACAAAACAAAGAATAAAGAATAAAAAAACAAATAAAGAATGAAAAGCGTGGAAGGTCAGATTAAGGGGGCATGTTTGCTTGATCTTTGCTTTTGGGCCTATCAGGTTCAATTGGGCTTTGGAATTAATTTCATACGAATTGGGCTTAACCAAGAATTGGGCCTTAGGTTCAATTGGGAGTTTGTTAAGAGATGGCCTCTTTCTTTCAAATATTCTATTTGGGGCTCAATACTTTTCCTAGCCCACGACTTTAGAAGGGTTGGGCTCAGAAGCCCAATCCGAAAATTATTTTCCAAAAAAATAATAAAAAAATTTAAAATGCAATAAAACAATAGAAAATCATAAAAAACTCAAAAAAATTCGGAAAAATTTAGAAAAATTCTAAAAACTTTCATAAAATAGGAAATGGCCACATTCAACTGGCCACGACCTGTTTTGGGTCATTTGACCCCCGATCTTTCCAGAAATGACTGTTTTGCCCTTCCGGCAAACCGTCTTCCAAAAAAAATTCTAAAAAAATCCAAGAAAATCCCCAAAAATAGGAAATGGCCACAATCAACTGGCCAGGGCTCATCCCGGGTGTTTTGAACCCCGACCCTTCTTAAAATGACGATTTCGCCCTTTGGGCGAATCGTCTTCCAAAAATTGGAGAAAAATCAAGAAATTCCAAAAAATTCTCAAAAATGGGAAATGGCCACAAACAACTGGCCATGGAATATTTTGGGTAATTCGGTATCCAAATCTTCCAAAAATTGACGATTTTGCGCTTTGGGCTAATCGTTCCCAAATCTTCCCATTTTGCCCCTGGTCCTAAATCATGCCTTCCCTAAGCCCTTATGGCTATATTAGGAGGCCTTTGACTTGAATTGATGTGCATTGATGTGATTTATTTATGCACTTGATTGAGCTTTTCATTAAAATTGATTGTGATTGATAGGAATAGTCTTCCAATCTGCATGAAACCCTGAATCAAACCTACCTCGCCTAAAACTGCGCCTGCATGAACTCTTAGTTAGGAAAATCACTCGCGTTAGGTACCGAAAGGGCGTTGGTAATGACACCAGCGTAACCAAGTCCCCGAACCCAAAATCTCTGGTTCCGCAGAACTGATCGATCTCTCCCAATCGGTCAGTAAGGTTTCCGGTCTACCCTCCAAGAAAGATCGGTGGCGACTCCAAATGCATGCACAAGTTGCACATGCCATCACGACCACACTAAGGTCGAAATCGATCGGCTCTTATCGCCGAATCTTTCGAAAAACACTCCCGCCGCGATTTGGTATGGGCTTGGGAGGGCTCGCGCCGATCTAAAGCCCGCGATCCGCACCCTTGTGCGGGGGAAGGCCCGCGATCGGTAATCCATTAGCCGCGTCCGCTTCCGAACGGGTCGCGACAGCTGGCGACTCCACTGGGGACTCTTGCTCTAGAACATATGATTCTAGACCTCAAGTGGACTTAGGCCGTAATTAAAACGCTGAGTGATTTTTCTAACCTTGCAGGCGCTCTCGAAGGTGAGGTAAGTCCGCTTATGGTAGGTGTTATATGTTTTTGGCAGATTGGAGAAATAAGGGGTGTAGTCCGTGATTAACATTGTCTTATGCAGGTTGGGCGTAGGAATGTATGTTGTGTGGATGATTTGAAGTGCTGATTGATAAACTGCTGTGCATGAATTGCATTATGATGATCACAACACGTGGACACACACAACCGCGCCTAAAACCCCGGGCGCCGCCTTTAGAAACACAATAGAAGGAATTGAGAATGGAATCTCCGTGAGGAAAAACGCGGGGTAATCCACTTTTCAATTCCGCTCGCTTCGAACTATGGATCGAGTCCCAATGCAACGATAGCTGTGCAATGGAATCGGCTCTTTCTAGAACTCGAGGTGGGAACCTTAACCTTAGGTGCCAAACCCTCTGATTTTTAGAAGTTTACCATCACTTGTCTCATGCGCATGTCTTTGGACGGTTGGTACACCTAAACCGCACATAAGTCGACGAGTTTGGTTGGTAAGACTCTCTATCCCTCAAATCTATTACAGTTCATATAAATATAGGCATTTCATTCATTGCATTCTGGTGATTAGATTAAATGCCATTTCAAGGATAGATATGTGTGTTTTTCCCAAACGTCCTTGATAGAAGACGAGGATGATGATATCCCATGGCGAACACCGAGTGAGCAACAAAGGAGCCTACTATGGACATTATTGAGATATCGTCCAATGAAGATGACGAGTTGGGGCAAGTGATCCGGAAGTCACAGATCGAGCTTGGGGCATCCTTGAACGTTAGGATCACATTCCTTTGTTTTATTTTCCATTACTAATCCTCTTGTATAGGGTTTATTTTTATCGAAGTTTTCTCTATCTCACCCCTTAGAGTGATTGTATTAGGGATCTATTGGTGTATACATTCAGATGGAGCTTGGTTGTATTTCTTTTGACGGGTCATGGGAATGTGATAGTGGCATTTTCTCTAATCATCCGAATACTCCCAAGTCAAGTTTATAATTCCTTTAGAGGAAATTAAAATTGGAAGTCTTGCACGACCTTTTGGTCGTATAGGGTAATCCAACCCCAATTTCGCTAGAAGGAATTATACACTTGAATCGGTTCATGCATGTGTTACGCCGCTGGTAATCCACGATAATTGATCAAGAGTACCGGCATTGTTTCGAATTTAATGACGAGATAGATGTCCAAATTGCCCTCGTTCTTAACAAAACGGCTTTGATTTGGATGCCGTATCTTCAATTAAATTTAAAACGCGTCGTTGGTCAAAAGCGATTATCGTGAATTACATTCCTTTCAATAGTATGCTTTCCTTCGAGGAATATTGATAAAAACTTTTCGCACAAGATTAATCCTTGTAAAAATTTTTGTCTTTATTAATCACGAGCAAGCATAAGATTGAAAGGGGTTTATGCTTTCTTTTTCAAATTATTTCTTCTGATTCAGTCGTTTCATTTGCAGGTGAAAAATAGGTAATAGAGAGAAATCTTCTCCTGGATGAATCTGAGGCTATTCTTTCATCTGATCATGAGCAAGTTAGAAAATCAGGACATATTTGCTCAACTTATTGATATTATAGTTCAGCTCACCCAAGTTGAAGATGTTCGGATGCTCGAAGAAATGGACCATATAAAAAGCTAAAACACACACACATGAGCTTTCATTCACTTTCGCTCAATCGAAAGACTTTCAAAGCAGATTAATACAGATTAGCGAGGCGGAAAAGTAAAGCCGAACTGAGCCCTAATCAGCAGCACGAAGGAGCTCAATTGGCCCTCCATATGGTTGATTCCCTGCCTACACTCACCGCTCCGTATATCATGATCCGCGAGCTGGAGAAGAAGGCGCTTGCACTCATTCTTAAGGTCAGCAACCTTGGCCCTGTGATCTTCAGCAGCAAGTTCCAAGTCCCGGACCAATTCCCTCCCACGGGATACATCCGCCGTAACAGTATCGAGTCGCTCTTCCAGCCAATCGCTCTGAAACTTCAACATGATGTTACGACGATCGTGCTCATAAGTGATCAGGCACAAGGCCAAACGTTCCACCAAATGTCCACGTTCACGAAGCATCGTCGAGACCCGCTCGTTGGCAGTTTCCATAACCTTGTTGTGGCTGTCAGCCACGAAGTTAGTCAACGTCAGGCAGTCACAGCGGTCTTCGTAGCGGGCTCGCAAGACACGAGCCACGAGAACTTCACGGTGAGCAACGCGGTAAGCCTCTAGAAAGTTTGCAAAGAGGGCTGGGAATGTTTTATACTCCTTCTCCAACTCAGTACCCTCGATGGAAGTAGTGTCTGTGGCCACAAATAGAACGCGGATCTCAGCCTCGATCTCCGGATGATCGGCTATGTAAGCATAGCCCCGACCCAAGAGATTATAGAGTTTTTCCCATCGGGCCGGGACTGCGATTGAAAAGACGCAAGCATGGGAAGAGTCAGAGGAAGAAGCAGAAGACGAAGCCATTTCTTGTTGGAAGGATGGAGAGGAAGACGAGTGCGATGGAATGAATGAAAGTGAAAGCTGGGCAAATGAGAGCACTAACCTTCTCCTCGTTTCATAGTAGCTCAAAAATGGAGAAAAGTTACAGCAATAATGCTTGTGGAGCCGAGGTAGTTAATGTAAAGCAGGGGCTGCTCCTCCCGTGAAGCATCAGACATGTCTCGATCCGCGATTTCAGGCCTGACGAGTTTGAAAAGTTGTAAAAGAGTTGTCTATTTCACCATTATTGAGATGGAGCGGGAGTCGAGCACAAATATCGAAGGAGCCGCGATAGGGTTGATAGCTTTGTCATGATGAAAAGCTGAGCGGGTGGTGGACGTAATTTAGTCTTTTGAGAGATAGTGGGGGACAGGTTCGGCTATCGAGGAAAGAAAAGCGATCCGTGATCTCTCCACCATGAAAAGGAAGGAAGACGACAAGACGAGAAACTCAAAATCTCTAGAAGAGCGCTCGCCTGGTGATCGTCTTCCATGCTCGAAGAGCGACTCCTGAGTACGCAAAGTCACTCAAAAGAAAGTTTAGAGAGAGTAAACATAGGAAGAGGATTACAAGACCTTGAGTGAATAAAAGAGGACGAACAAACCTTTTCTTGATCCAGTATGTTTAACAGTCATAGTCATTTGTTGGAGATGACTGACCCAAATGTCCTAGGTAATGTGCAGTTGGGAGACCTCGAAGTCTTTGGGATCGAGCCAGATGTCGAAACCATACTACCCAACCCTGCTGGCAACGAGGTTCAGGATCAGGGCAGCGACGATGACAGTGGTGGCGACGACGACAGTAGCAACAACAACAACGGCAGCGGCGATGTCTCATCTCGTGGAAGAAGACGTCGCCGGCCCTATACTGAGAAGGAAATCCAGATACTCGAAGCCGCCTTCAATAAGTGCCGTTACCCGAATACGAGACGAAGAAGAAAATTAGCCCGGAAATTAAAGATGGAACCCTTAAGAGTCAAGCACTGGTTTCAAAACAGACGGGCCAGATCAGTGGTTCGGGGAAAGTGTCAAGAGCTCGAAACTCTAAAAGAAGAATACGCCAAGCTTCGAGCAGAAAACATGTGGTATAAGGAAGTCCTCATCAACGCCGCTTGCCTTAACTGCGGTGGTTCTATCGACACTCGCGAAATGTTCCGTGATAAGTTTTCTATGAGAATCGCAGGTGATCGTCCGCCACCCCACTCCCTCAAACCATCTTTTGAAAGAGGGGAGGTGCGTTACTACAATTTCCCTGACAATGGGCTTACTATCACCACAGACCAGTTCGAAGTCAACCAGCTTCCTCTGCAACAACCTCTGGCACAACCAGACCCCGCCGAGAGTAAATCGAGGAATGATCGCCGAGTCACGGATGCTATCCTGAGTCGCCAAAAGAAGTTCATATGGTCTCCAGAGCTTCACAGAAAATTCCTTGATGCGGTTCACCAAATAGGGAATGACTCATTATGTCCAACACGCGTACATGAGGTCATGAATGAACCGGGGCTCGCTAGAAGGTTAGTCGCAAACCACCTTAATGGTTACCGAAGGAAGCTACGACGGCGTCATGCCGCACGGCGCCTAGAAGAGCCCGACTCGAACTTGAACATTAGGTACGGCTACGAACGCAACAGCCATGCCTCAAGAAGAGCCCTGCCGAGTCTCGATACCAACCAAGCCGGTAGCTCTACCACCAACTGTTGGAGAATTGGTCAATATAGCCCTATCAGTCATCTTAATGTTCCTCAAGAATACGTGCCACCGGTGCAACAAATATACACTTCCCCGCTCGAGCAGCAGCCGTCCACCGGCGCTCTTCCTGCTGCTGATCCACCCACGACGTCTAATGTTCAGGAGTTCGCCCAACTAGGGCATATGATCTCAGATGATCTAGTGGGGGAACACTTCGAACAATTTTGCTTCCCTGATCTCTGAGTGAGACACGCTTTTGATAGGAAAGAGGTCGACCCTCCTCTTTTCTTCTCAAACAAAGATGGTGGTCACAGTTCGAAGAATCCATCAGGAGGAGGCTAGCAAACCTTCACGGTCATGATCTGGAGTCGATGACCGCACACCTGAACCCAGACATGATGGGGTGGTGATCGAACATACCCAGAGAAAGGGGAGGCTTATACACAAGTAGAACTTATTTCTTATTTGCGCATTGTAAAGTTTCAATCGGAGCAGTTCCTT
Organism: Rhodomyrtus psidioides; assembly: GCA_021437785.1. Lineage (NCBI taxonomy): Eukaryota > Viridiplantae > Streptophyta > Magnoliopsida > Myrtales > Myrtaceae > Rhodomyrtus > Rhodomyrtus psidioides. Next base: position 2,377,201 of record JAILYB010000092.1, on the reverse strand, counting down.
TCTTCTTTAAGGCCTAGGGTTGATTTCACACAATGATGCTTGCTAACATCATCATGTTTAGCTACAACAATCTTTTGTCACAATGGGTTCGAGGTAAATCGACCAAGCGCACGAAGGCAAACGTGACAGCATAGGTTACAAACATAACGTGAGCGGGCTCGAAAGCGGAAAGATCGTCAGTTGCCTCAAACACTATGATTGCGAAACCAAGGGCAATATTGAATCTTGCGAAGGATAAGCGGAAATGTACATACACTCTCATTTATAGCACTTAACAGGAGACTTTACAAACAGACTACTGAGGAGGAACCGTAAATCCGAAGTGAGTTCTAATGAGCATCACAAATGAGCTCAATTGATTCTCCATGCTATCCATGCCTTGCTTACAACCCACACTCTGGGAATCGAGGTCTACGAGCTTGAAGAAAAGGAGACGACATTTCTCCTTAAGTTCGTTCACCTTGGTCTCATAGTACTCGAACTCAAGCTCTAAGTCCTGAGCCAGCACCCTCCCGCGAGCTATATCCATGCTCAGGTCTTCAAGCCTTTCCTCCAACCAGGCACACTGGAACCTCAGCACGAGGTTGTGCTGATCTTGCTCAAAGGCGGTGTCAAAAAGAGCCAGACGCTCCACCAAGTTGTCCCTCTCACGGACCAACATCGAAACCTGGGCGTGGGCGTATTCAACAGCCCTTTTATGGTTATCGGCCGTCAGCATGGCCAACATCAGGGACTCAGTTCGGTCCTGATAACGGGCTCGCACGATACCAGCCAAAGTGACCTCCCGGCTAGCAACTTCGTAAGCCTGCAGGAAATTGTTGAAGAGAGTTGGGAAGATCACAAACTCCCTCTGCAGTTTCGTACCTTCAATACACACAGTATCCAGGGCCGGAATCAGAGTACGAACTTCAACCTCAGCTTCAGGATGACTGTTTATGTAGCCATAACCTCTACCCAAGAGGTGATAAAACCTCTCCCATTGGGTTGAAGCTTCGGCTGAGGCAGCGGGTACAAGAGAGGAAGCCATCTGCGATTCAATGACAGAGAAAAGAAGGAATGATGGAGGAGTGTTTGAGAGGTTAGATCGAAATGTTAATCTCCTCGATGTCGACCTCTCGCCCTTTAACGCTCGAACGAGAAAGGGAAAGCTGCAATAATTTTTCTATACGCAGCAAGGCTAATCAAGCCTCATTAATACATCCCTGGTGAGTCACAGATCCACCTCTGTCCCGTGATTTCCGGCTTAGAAAAGGTAACAACACCTAAAGGCCGGCGGACCTATTACTTTGGAGACCGAGCTAGGGGGACAGGCGTAATGCTCGATAAAGCAAAAGTCGACACGGGAAATCTGCACGCTCCACTCAGGCAAGAGAGAGTAAGAACGGACGGGGGGAATCACGAAGTCTCGAAAGGAACGCCCGTCAGACGCTCGTTACTCGATTTCAAAGGGACGCTTCTTGGAACACTGTTGACACCTGATTTTTGACCATCTTTTATTTTAGTCTTTATTTCTAAAATTAATTAAAAATATCAAAAAAGGTCAAAAAAAATTGCAAAATCAACTTTGGAAGCCTTAGCCTAGCCTTAGGAACCAATTTTGAATAAAAAATATTTTTTGAATTTTTTAATATTTTTTGGAATTTATTTAATTATAAAAATACCCAAAAAATTAGAAAAATACCATCCGTGGTCAGAAAATTACACAAAAATATTCAGGAATTTTATTTTAATTCTATATTTAATATTTTCGCCTTTTATTAGGGAAATTTGGCTTGGTTCATGGGGTTCCTTCACAAACCTAATCCCGAACCGGGCCTAAAAAAATCCCTTTCGAGTCTTTTAATTTTCAATCTTGGTTTTTATAAGCTATGACATTGGACTCCAAAGTATTGAAATGCAATTGGGTCAATTTGCCCTCCAATTTGATCAATTTTAACCAAAAGGGCTTAATTGCATAAAAATCTTTCAATTTAGTCCCCGGTTTCACAATTTTTGAAATTAAATTTCACACGGGCACACCCATTAAAATTAAACACCTCTACCCAATAGTTTTCATCATGCTGAATCCATTGGTGGGATAAATTTAGGCTAATTCGATCGTTTAGGCCTTCGATGTGGCGAAATTAAATTTCGGATCCTAGGGACAATTTGGGGTTTTCACAGAATTTCAATAAATTGATTCACGAAAATACCCATATTAGATGGAAAACATGTCAAGGAATCCGATTTTGCCATCAATTTCATGAAAAGAGGTCATTTGGGGGGTCAATTTGGCGATTTGGGCGAACCGGGTCGGTCGGGTCCGGCCCGACCCGACCCGGTCCGACCCGGGTCTGCAACATTGTTGCAGACCACTCTGCAGAACGTGGACAGCAAGCTGCAGAACAGAACAGGGGGAGATGGGGCAGCGAAGCGTGCGATTTTTGAAAGGAAAAAGAACAACGCACATGGGGGGACATTGGCAGAGGGGCATGGGTCGCGGAGCGGGCGTCGAGGCGGGCGGTCGGCCACGCCAAAACGGGGAGATTCTCGGATAAAAACCGAGCTCGGCCATGAGAGAGAGGAGATTTTTTTGGGAGGAAACCGACGGACAACCGGCAACCCAGGGTCTTCGGCAACCCTCCCCGACCATCACCGGAGCTTAGTGGCCGTCGGCGAGCTCCGAATAGGTTGGTATTTGCTCCCGAGCTTCATTTTTCTCAGTGCACGCCATGTGTTCGGCGAAATGCTTCAGTGAGCATTTTACTCCGGGGCTCTCGGCCGGACCTTTCCCGACCCCCTTTCGTGCAAGGCTCGCTTTAAAAATCATCTAGATCCAACTCTAAGCTTGTGTTGACCTTTGTTTTGCATTGAACCGCGACGAAACACGGCTCGGAGCTTCGCCGGCCTTGATCCGGATCGGGAGCTCGACGAGGGATCTCCGACGGCCGCCGACCATCAAAGGACTATAGGTAAGCTTCTAAACCTTCCTTAGGTGCCATGTGAATTCCTAGAATCGAGTTTAAACAAATAAATTTTTTTGTGAATTCTTCGCCGGAGCCGTTTCGGTCGCCGGATTTTTGGGGCGGTTACCGATGCGATTTTTGTCCCTTTTTGGTTGAATATTGATGTTGAGTGTTTAAGGAGTCGAATGCCGCAAGAACGGGCGAAAAATACCAAGTTTCGGGCCCGTTTCGCAATTTTCCGGCGACATCGCCGGAATTTTTACTATTCCCGCCGGATTTTTCACTGTTCATCGTCTTCTCCGGCGACCCTCCGACCGGTCAACGGTCAACGGCCGACGTGGCGTGCCACGTAGGCAGCCACGTCAGCCGGGTGGGGTCCGGTCCGCTTATTTTCAAATAAAACAAACGGACGGTCACGATCGCGACACGTGTCGCGATCCTGGAATTTTTGGAAAATTAAATAAATGATTTTCGAATAATCGATCCGGCGGACGAGGATGTGCCACGTGGCTCACTGAGGGACATCCGATCTTGTACAAGATCGGACGCACCAGAGGAGGCCACGTGGCACGTTCTAGAGCGTCCGATTTGTAGGTTTTTCTAAAAAAGAAAATAAATTAATTTTTGATCCGACGGTCGTGATCGAGCCACGTGGCTCTCTGTGAGTCGCCCGATCTAGTGGAAGATCGGGCGCACGAGACGAAGCCACGTGGCACAACGTGAACCGTCCGATCCGGGGAATTTTCGGATAATTAAATAAAATAGATAAAAAATCAAAAAAATTGTTAAAAAATAGAAAAAAAAATATTTTAAAAAATAAAACGGTGTCGTTTTAGGCCGGTGTCGACCCCTAGGGTCGGGCCGGGCGCCCGAGAGGCGCGGGCCGGGTCTGACCCGGCCCGGAAAATATTTTTTAATATTAAAAAAGTTCAGAAAATAATAAAAAAAATAATAAAAAACTCAAAAATGCAATAAAAAATAAAAAAATCATAAAATATTCAAAAAAAAATTCGGAAAATTCAGAAAAATTCTAAAAAATTCCAAAAATAGGAAATGGCCACATTCAACTGGCCACGACCTGTTTCGGGTCTTTCGACCCCCGATCTTTTCAGAAATGACGGTTTTGCCCTTCCGGCAAACCGTCTTCCAAAAAAACTCTAAAAATCCAGGAAAATCCCAAAAAATAGGAAATGGCCACAATCAACTGGCCAAGGCTCATCCCGGGTGTTTTGAACCCCGAGCCTTCTTAAAAATGACGATTTCGCCCTTTGGGCGAATCGTCTTCCAAAAATTGAAGAAAAATCAAGAAATTCCAAAATATTCTCAAAAATGGGAAATGGCCACAATCAACTGGCCATGGAATATTTTGGGTAATTAGGTATCCAAACCTTCCAAAAAATGACGATTTTGCCCTTCGGGCTAATTGTCCCCGAATCTTCCCATTTTACCCCTAGCCCTAAATCACATCTTTCATGAGCCCTTATGACTATACCAGGAGGCCAATGATTGAAATTAATGTGTACTGACATGACTTATTTATGCACTTGACTTGCGCTTTCATTATATTGACTGTGATTTGATAGGACTAGTCTTCCAATCTGCATGAAACCCTGACTCATACCTATCTCACCCAAAATCGCGCCTGCATGAACTCTTAGTTAAGAAAATCACTCGCGTTAGGTACCGAAAGGGCGTTGGTAATGACACCAACGTAACCAAGTCCCCGAACCCAAAATCTCTGGTTCCGCAGAATTGATCGATCTCTCCCAATCGGTCAGTAAGGTTTCCGGTCTACCCTCCAAGAAAGACCGGTGGGGACTCCAAATGCATGCACAAGTTGCACATGCCACCACGACCACATTAAGGTCGAAAGCGATCGACTTTTATCGTCGAATCCCTCAAAAAACACTCCCGCCGCGATTTGGTATGGGCCTAGGAGGGCCCGCGCCGATCCGAAGCCCGCGATCCACATTTCAGAGTGGGGGCCGCAATCGGTAATCCATTAGCCGCGTCCGATTTCGGACGGGTCGCGACAGCTGGCGACTCCACTGGGGAAGTTGTCCTAGAACACTTGGTTCTGGGCCTCAAGTGGACTTAGGCCGTAATTAAAACGTTGAGTGATTTTTCTAACCCTGCAGGCGCTCTCGAAGGTGAGGTAAGTTCGCTCACGACAGGTGTTATATGTTTTTGCAGATTGGAGTGATAAGGGGTGTAGTCTGTGATTAACATTGTCTTATGCAGGATGGGCGTAGGAATGTATGTTATATGGATGATTTGAAGCGCTGATTAATATATAAATTGTTGCGCATGATTCACTGCATATTTGAGGATCACGACACTTTGCACAAAGCGCCCAAACCCAGGCCGCGAAATCACCTTTTCAGGTAGCCATAGATCAGGGATCGATATGCAACGCCCTAGCGTGGATTGCGCTGGGGTCGACCATATTCGATCCCACTCACTATCCAAGTCGAGACTTTTATCCATTTGTTGTGGATTGCGCTCATGGACGAATTTATTGACTCGGATAGAGGGAAGCCTCTAGGTTCCTCACCTAAGCCATTTTAATTTTTAGAGTCAAGCCTCACTTGTCTCATGCGCATGTATATGGATGGTTGGTATACCTAAAACCAAAAAAAAATCATTGGGTACCTCTCATGGTAAGGTCCTGCCATTTCTATTTAAATTCACTTGCAGCCTTTCATTTTGCACAACATGTTGCATTCATCAAGTCCGATGGTTGAGTCCAATTCCATTTTAAAGTATAGATAAAAGAGATGATCTCTCCAAGTCGGTCCCACATCCCAGACGTATTCAAGTATGAGCGACGCGTCATCCGCCATCAGACTGCCTGGACATTCAACGGAGTCTACCCTTTTCGAGCTGTCCGAGGAATGATCCAGTGACCTTACCGGAAATTGAAGGATAGGCGATAACAGCAAATCCAAGACACCCGCCAGACGCTGTCAAGATGTCATCCGATAAAAACGAAGACCCGAAGGGCCGAACCGAAGACGCCAGGCGTCGTCCCCCGAAGACCCGACTTGGGGCATCTCTTTAGGTTATTAAGGGTCACGTTCCAGTCGTCCCTTTTCTTTTATCAGGATCGTCGAGTCTGTAAGGAGCACCCGTATGTGGGTCTCCCATTTATCTTCTACACCTCGATTTCTAAGTCTTGTCTAGTGTCTTGACATTGGAATGTGACATTGGAATTTCTCTCAACCATCCGGACTTTTCGGTTCAATTGCACGTCTTACCCAGATGAAATTTTCGTTAGAACTCACACTTGGCATGTTTAACCCAAGTACGAGAATCTAACATTCATTTCATGGTGCGCCGGACATGGAATTGAACCGGTCTATAGCATGCATCATTGGTAATCCTTGGTAATTAACTAAAGTCGTCCATGTTTCCTGAATTCAAGAGGAGACATGATATCCAAATTACCTTCGGGAAATCATTTCAATTTGGATGTCCTATCTCTAATCGAATTTAGGACACATTGGAATTGCATTTTTATCTTCTTGGAAATTCCACAGATTTTCTGGGGATTTACCAAAAGTGATAACCATGGATTACGCTCCTTTTAGTTTTATGTTTTCTCTCGAAAAACATCGATAAGAATTTTTTCACATGAGGTTAAGGTTTGTGTAAAAGTCCTTATCTTCGTTAATTACAAGAAAGCATAAAATTGAAAGGATTTATGCTTTACTTCCCTTTCTGACATATTCTTGTCATTCGAACAGGTAATTTCCAGAATCAAAATTCGAGGACTTGTGTGAAGAATCAGTCACAAGTTAAAATGGACCAGGATGGCATAGAAAAGTGCTTGACCACCCTGGAGAGTCAGTTGGCTTAGGTGTTCGCAATGATGACAGAGATGAAGACACTCATCCTCACCACACAGGGGGTACCCCGACAGTCTTAAATTCTAACCTGACTGTCCGACCAGGGAATCATCAAGAAAAATAGTCAACTGATGAGGGCATTTTTGCCATCTTTCAAGACGTTGAACAACATGCAATCAAAGGAGCCACATTCAGAAGAGAATTAGCTGTAATCTAATCTCTTTGAATTTGAAAATTTGTTGATTGTGTTTTATTGATCCTCAGGAGTGGTCCTTCAAGAAGATCGAAGATGGTCGACAACTCAAGCCACATGGATGGATATTTGAAGTCAGACAAAGAAATCGGCTTCTCACCAAGACAGCATACCGGGGCAAAAACCCACCAAGATGAAAAGGAGACATGAAACTCCAAACAGCAGATATCCCCCAAATTGAAAAAAGAACCGTAAAAAAATTGTGAAGTGGATCAAAGTAGTCAATTGGGGCAAATCCCACTCAACTAGGGCAGACGCCACCTAACCGGGGCAGCCGGATCAAGTGTAAAGACGTGTCGTTCCTAATTGATTTTCAATCAGATATTGGCATAATATTTCCTATCTCTTCCTCTCAGGTGAAAAACAGATCGAGAAGAAAAATCCATATGCGGATAGACAAGAGGGACATGTTTTACATGGCAGACATTTGCCGAAAATGCCCTCATCTGACCACATGCAAGATGATGGTGGAACGATAGATAAGATGGTTGAAGACCAACAAATAGAAACTTGCATTCCCTACAAAAGGAAGAGGAGGATGCCTTCATCAGATGTCACCCCCATTGGGTTGGTAAAAACAGGATGGATCAAATCAGGTTGAACCCCAAACAGACAGCGTGAAGAAGGAGAAACCTGATTAGGATCGATTCTCCCTAAGTCGAAAAAGCTGTATCCGTTCCAAATCGGATTGACTGGTTCACGAGTTGATATGGTTTCTCGTTCTTGCAGGTGATGACGAGAATGAACGGGCCCATTGAAAAATTTCCAGCATCTCGGATGCCAGAAGTGACCAGAACGGGGATAGTAAATCCGTAGTCGTTTCAATTAAAGCTCCTTATGCAGCAATCGAGTCACTCATTCATTTCATCGTACAGGTGGAGTAAAAGATTGTTAAAGCGTAAGGTGAATGCGACAAGACACAATGAAGAAAATTGTTGCTTGTGAAGTAACACTCCAGGATGTTGAAGTACTCAGCCACAAGTAAACTCGTGCTTGCTGATGTCAAACAACAGAATGATCGAGGGACGTCATAAAATAACGACAAAGCAAAATATGCATGAAGAATTTGGAATGCATGGATGAGACCAAGGAGTGTCGAACGTTGCAGAACATCAAATGCTGAGATCTTCAGAAGATTGAATACACCAACACGGCATGATCAAACTGCCTGCAACTAAATCAGTCAGCCCCAGACAACGCATCCAGTTGCTGGGGGCAAATCACTCTCTACCCAGAAAGGGTACCGAATGTAGGATATGCCGAATTCACCATGGGGATACGTAGGGGAAGTCCCTGAAGCAGTTATCACCCATGAATCATGATGAAGTGGAATAATCAATCAAAGACAAAACACATCAAACCCTTCTAAATGAGAAGGAGAACGATACGGAGCCATCGATTCTGGTAAAAGGACGTATCGTTCCAAAATGATTATTTTCTTGATATGAGAATAATGTTTCATTTCTTTTTCCTTTCAGGTTGGGAACAGAAGCAAAGGGCCCAAGAAGCAATGCCTTCAAATGACAAACAGGGAGTACCCCTTTTCATGGCATCTCAGACATGCACTTTGGCTAAATATTTTTAAGAGCATTCTAATAGCTCAATTTGTGAACGAAACCTTTGAGAAAACTTGAAGAAGTTTATCATCATTTAGAAATCCCTGTGAAAAGAGCGCTTGAAAAGAAAATTTCAAGTTTTCCAGATTGACATATCTGATAAAAATGCCTTCTCTGAATAGAGTGAAAAGCACGAACTCATGTTTCGTTGCTGGCACACATAACATGCATCATGCATATCATGCACATATCCTGCATATAGAGAACCCAAAGGGAGAAATGCCGGTTCCCGCAGGATAAATTTCAAGGGTAAATTGTATCGACTCCAATAGTCAATTATACATGCCCTTTACTCATGAGATTTCTTCTTTTCAATAGGGGAACATCGAACATCTCAAATGGCGACTGTGATCGAGAGAATCACCAAACCGCCACATGACAAATCCCCAGATTGTCAGGTTGTCTAGGGACAGAGAAAAAATAATCGAAGAATCTGGCAATCGAGATAGATGACCAGAATCGACAAAAATTCATGAGAGCGGGCTCCCCCACCTGCTTCGAGGAGCCAAGCCGGGGGCAAATTCTCACGATCCCCCATGAAAGTGCATCGAACCAGGGTTATCAAACCCAGAGATGACAAACACCAAGACAAGCCTCACTGGGGCAAAATACTTGGAAAACACTGCTCCTTCAAATGTTGGAAGGACGAAGTCTCGAAGGGAGTACCTCCTTCCTGAAATTTCAAATGAAGCCAGATAAATCCCCACACCTGTCTCTTCATATGCAGGTGCATGAATGTCTTCAAATCGGATTGAAAATCGTCCAGGAGCATGGGAATGCCAAGGCACGCTGCCAAGATGAACACCGACCAACTGGGGCAAAGCAGTTGTCGACATGATTGAGGATCGTCTCACGAACAACACCCACAAATACAGACGAGATGAAGCAGCGTCCATCATCCACATCAAATGAGAAGCGTCAATAATCGACGAAGGAAAGGAATACGTCAGTAAGGCGTCATCAGGAATCCCAAGAGGGAAGACATCCCCAAAGAGGATGGAGATTATAGCAAAACGTAGGAATGAATTTAGCTGGGGCAGGCATCACCTAGCCATGATGAACCACGTCTAACCAGGGCAAGTGAATCATTTGTGCGCCGGACAAAGGAAGGACATTTCTTCCCTGGCAAACGCCATGGACGCAATGACAGAGTCGTCCTCATCGGAAGTAAACCCCAGGATACAAACCTGGGTGAAGGGTAACTTTGTATCGTTCCAAATTGATCTCCCAAAGATCCCATGCTTAACATGAGTTTGTTCTCATTTGGCAGAAAATTGGTGGCACCAAAAAGCCACAAAAGAAAGGATCTCGCCCAACGTGGAAGCGAAAAGAAATATCCGTTGTATGGGGCAAGCTGCCAGGAAATGGAACCCCGCAAAATGGCGTTAGAATACGTCCAAAAGCACAAATTGATCTCATCCGGTTCAAATCCCAGAGAAGGATTCGTTGCCAACCAGACAGGTAGATCATGGCCACGAGCTAGATGGCCGACTTCAACAAGCCTTACATTTGCGTTCAAATGGAGGCGCGAAGCGAGAGTAAAGCAGTATCGTTTCGATTTGTCTTGAATTTCGAAACACGAACTGACACTTGATGTTTATTTGTTGACAGGGATCCGCCGTCAAGATGGACAGAAAATTGTTGGCGCCAAAAAGCCGCAAAAGAAAGGAATTCGTCGACAAGGAGGCGAATAGAATTATCAACTTTGGAAGCCATGACTTCAAGAAGTGGTCTTTGATTGAACTTTGAAGATTGGCGTGGGAATGCATCCAAAAGCATGAATGAATCTCCTCCAGTGCAAATCCTAGAGAAGAATTCATTGCCAACCAGAGGAAGGGATCATGGCCACAAGATAGATGGCCAATTTCTGCAAGCCGCACGTTTGTGTTCAAACGGAAACACAAACAAAATAAGACGGTATCGTTCCAATTTATCTTGAATTTTGGAATACAAACTGACACCTAGTTCCCGCCCTTGACAGGGGCTCGCCAACAAGGCAAAACAGGATTCTGACATCCCATGTATTACTAGTTGGAGCACATGACCAAGGGTAAAGCAGTATCGTTCCGATTCTTGAAAAATCCGTGAACATACAATGACATGTTTCTTCTACATTTTCAGGGACCTCCAGCCACGGTGGACAGGTAAGCATCCCTTTCCCTAATCAATTGAAGATGTTGAATAAAAACATAGGGAAAAAGAAAAGCTTTCAAAATCTAATGTCTAGAAAAGGCATAGAATTCAAACTTCATTGGCATTCATGTTTTAAAACAGGAGGTTGTCTGAACATGAATAAGAACATGCATGGTGCATCATAAAATCCCCTCGACGGGTAAAATTTTTGGAGAAAACGAAAGAGATTTTTCCAATCAAAAGTTGTTCAAAACTTTCAAAAGGACATTTTCTCAAAAGACGAGAGGCAAAGCCTAATCCGAACACGTCCTATACACACTTGAGAGAGAAGTGGAGCAAATCAGATAGCAAAATCTGAACCTAATTCGCAGCAATTACATGGATTGGGACGACAGAGGCATTCGTTTCATATCCCCAAACACTACAGGTGACTATTGACAACCCCTTTGAACGGCGGTTTTCATTCTCAACCCTGTCAAGAACCACCCCACATCGGGGCAAAATGGAGGTCAGTCCAGCAGCATCAGGAGAAAATGGTTAGAAATTTTCTTGCTCGGACTAACATTAATCTTCGTGTGTTGTTTATATGGTAATCCAAGTGCCATAGGATGATGAGAAGCATTCATTTCTCTATCCCACACACCATATCCTTTGCATAGCCAAGTTGAGCCTGCAAAATCATTTCATAAACCCGTTGGTGATCATTGCACATTCCAAGACGGATGCATCATCACTTCAGAAACGGAAGAGTTCAAGACTTAGGGTTTGCGAAGAAATTCCTAAGTTAATGCTTAAAGTTGTTAGACCTTTGGGCACATGTCTAACACGATCTCTCGAGGACGAGAAAAAGCGGGATTTCAAAAGAAAAAAGAAAAAGGAAAAGATGATGAGAAAAATCTCCAGCATCAAGAAGAAGCAAAGTGCCTGGTAAAAGCAAGGTCGATGCTTGGGTGAACAATTTGTATCAATCCCCCATTGAAACCCGTTTGAAAAAGGGAGAAGAGAAATTCAGAAGGAGTCAGACTCCAAAAACTACTCCTCAAACGGTATCAAGCGCAGATAGAGTTGTTAGTCTCTTAATGCAGCCAGAGGCGTTTTCACGAGAATTTGTGCACACCTCAAAAGCGGTCGTGCACCTCAAAAATTGAAGATGCAAAATGGAAAAGACAGGTGACAAGCTTGCAATGATCACCAACGTCAATCCCCTCATGAATTCTGGGCCAAAAACAAGCCTTTTTCGTTCCCCAATCCTACCGACATCACAACCCTGAAACAGTCTTCTCTGATTAAGACACTTGGGTTAACATATAGCTTAGCTCGAAGAAGTACGAGCAAGACTATTTCTTTCTCATTTTGCAGGGTTCTTGACTTGTAAACCCGGAGCATATGGTGAAGACTTTCATTCGATGGCCTCGACTCCAAAGCGGGTCCCCCTTGAAAATCGATACCCAAGCCCAACATTACGGTCCTGTGGAAGACCTCCTGACCGATCAAAATGTATGCGCTGCGAATGAGCCTAAAACCTAGGCACAGGTTAGTAGGGAATTGAGTGCATCCCCTATAAAAACCATTATCTCAAAACAGGTGAGAAGACCTCTTGAACGAGAAATGTTCCAATTGATGTGTTGAACAAACTCTTTTTGGAATCTTCAAATAATTTGATCCACATTTTCCGTGCAAGGGATTTGTGATCACATTTGCATGTTGCAAGAATGCTTTGGAAGACCTCCAGCATCAAAATGCACATTTCATGATTAAACTAAAGTCATGCGGCTTCGGCAAGTGGCCAGCCATCGTCTTCCCAAAGATTACTAACATTTTCTTGGTGAAGAAAAATATTTCAGGCTCAACTTCTGCAGGATACCTGGAGAACCCAGCTCCCAGAATGTCGCCTCAACAAACTCATGGTAGATACCGCCTGAAGGGTCAATCAAAGGTAGAAACCGCCTGAAGGGTCAACCAAAGGTAGAAACCGCCTGAAGGGTCAACTCAAGGTAGAAACCGCCTGAAGGGTCAAACCAATGGTAGAAACCGCCTTAAGGGTCAAACCAATGGTAGAAACCGCCTGAAGGGTCAACCAAAGGTAGATACCGCCTGAAGGGTCAACTCATGGTAGAAACCGCCTGAAGGGTCAACTAATGGTAGATACCGCCTGAAGGGTCAACTCAAGGTAGATACCGCCTGAAGGGTCAAACCAATGGTAGAAACCGCCTTAAGGGTCAAACCAATGGTAGAAACCGCCTGAAGGGTCAACCAAAGGTAGATACCGCCTGAAGGGTCAACTCATGGTAGAAACCGCCTGAAGGGTCAACTCAAGGTAGATACCGCCTGAAGGGTCAACCAAAGGTAGATACCGCCTGAAGGGTCAACTTAAAGGTAGATACCGCCTGAAGGGTCAAATCATGGTAGAAACCGCCTGAAGGGTCAACTCATGGTAGATACCGCCTGAAGGGTCAAATCAAAGGTAGAAACCGCCTGAAGGGTCAATCAAAGGTAGAAACCGCCTGAAGGGTCAAATCATGGTAGATACCGCCTGAAGGGTCAACTCTAGGTAGAAACCGCCTGAAGGGTCAACTCAAAGGTAGATACCGCCTGAAGGGTCAAATCATGGTAGAAACCAAGTAATCCCATCGGACGTGGAAAACCTCCGTTTTAGGGAACCTTTTCAAAAACCAGGCAGTCCTAGCATGACGTGGAGAACCCTCGTCCTAGGACCCCTTTTCAAAAATCAAAACAGTCCTAGCATGACGTGGAGAACCCTCGTCCTAGGACCCCCTTTTCAAAAATCAGGCAGTCTTAGCATGACGTGGAGAACCCGCGTCCTAGGACCCCTTTTCAAAAATCAGGCAGTCTTAGCATGACGTGGAGAACCCTCGTCCTAGGACCCCTTTTCAAAAATCAGGCAGTCTTAGCATGACGTGGAGAACCCTCGTCCTAGGACCCCTTTTCAAAAATCAAACAGTCTTAGCATGACGTGGAGAACCCTCGTCCTAGGACCCCCTTTCAAAAATCAGGCAGTCTTAGCATGACGTGGAGAACCCTCGTCCTAGGACCCCTTTTCAAAAATCAGGCAGTCTTAGCATGACGTGGAGAACCCTCGTCCTAGGACCCCTTTTCAAAAATCAAAACAGTCCCAGCATGACGTGGAGAACCCTCGTCCTAGGACCCCCTTTTCAAAAATCAGGCAGTCTTAGCATGACGTGGAGAACCCTCGTCCTAGGACCCCTTTTCAAAAATCAAACAGTCTTAGCATGACGTGGAGAACCCTCGTCCTAGGACCCCCTTTTCAAAAATCAGGCAGTCTTAGCATGACGTGGAGAACCCTCGTCCTAGGACCCCTTTTCAAAAATCAGGCAGTCTTAGCATGACGTGGAGAACCCTCGTCCTAGGACCCCTTTTCAAAAATCAAACAGTCTTAGCATGACGTGGAGAACCATCGTCCTAGGACCCCCTTTCAAAAATCAGGCAGTCTTAGCATGACGTGGAGAACCCTCGTCCTAGGACCCCTTTTCAAAATTTAGGCAGTCTCATCGGACGTGGAGAAACCTCGTCATGGGACCCCTTTTCAAAATTCAGGTAATCTCATCAGGCGTGGAGAAACCTCGTCATGAGACCCCTTCCCAGAAAAACAGGTAATCCCATTGGACGTGGAAAACCTCCAATTTGGGAACCCATTTGAAGAACCAAGTAATCCCACCGGACGTAGAAAACCTCCGACTTGGGAACCTTCTGAAGAACCAAACATTCCCACCGGACGTAGAAAACCTCGGACGTGGGACTCCTTTTGAGAACCAGGAAATCCCAGCGGACGTGGAAAACCTCCGACTTGGGACCCCTTTTAATGAAAACCAAACTATCCCGTCGGACGTGGAAAACCTCCGTCTTGGGAATCTTTTTCCAAAAATAGGCAATCCCATTGGACGTGGAAAACCTCCAATTCGGGAACCCATTTTAAAAATTAGGAAATCCCAGCGGACGTGGAAAACCTCCGACTTGGGACCCCTTTTCATGAAAACCAAACCATCCCAGCGGACGTAGAAAACCTCCGTGCTGGGAACTCTTTTTAAGAAACAAACCATCCCATCGGACGTGGAAAACCTCCATTTTGGGAACCTTTTCAAAAATCAGGAAATCCCAGCGGACGTGGAAAACCTCCGACATGGGACCCGTTTTGAGAAACAAACCATCCCAGCGGACGTGGAAAACCTCCGACTTGGGACCCCTTTTCAAGAGAACCAAACAATCCCAGCGGACGTGGAAAACCTCCGACTTGGGACCCATTTTCAAAAACAAACAATCTCGTCGGACGTGGAAAACCTCCGTATTGGGAACCCTCTTCAAAACTTGAAAAATCCCCTCTGGCCCCGCTAGTCAGCGTCATGGGATCCTCTGAAGCAAATAGGTGCCTAGAAGTCGACCCAAGACTGGAGCTCAAAAGGCTCGCTTGCCGTTTCGAAAGCACGATGACCTAGATAAATCTCTCTGTAAGTGTTCACAGGTTGGTAGCCGCGGATCTGTCATCTTCCGGACCGGATCGCCAATTTTCAGCTACAGAAGATTTCTTCCACCCCAAATCCCACCAGACAGGGATCTACGACAGAGGTGTCTCAAAGCACAGTTCAAGATCGGAGCCCATAACGCTCGCGACTTGCCGCCTAGAGATACGGTGACCGCCTTTTCCACGAAGCACGCGCCGGATAGCCACGCCTCGAAACTCTCACCCTTCGGAATGGATTGCAGCCGGTAGCCGCGGGAAAGACATTTATTCCACCCAAAGTCTCACGACACAGGGATTCACGACAGAGGTGTCTCAAAGCACAGTTCAAGATCGGAGCCCATAACGCTCGTGACTTGCCGCCTAGAGATACGGTGACCGCCTTTTCCACGAAGCACGCGCCGGATAGCCACGCCTC
The DNA here is from genome assembly GCA_021437785.1 of Rhodomyrtus psidioides. Taxonomy (NCBI): domain Eukaryota; kingdom Viridiplantae; phylum Streptophyta; class Magnoliopsida; order Myrtales; family Myrtaceae; genus Rhodomyrtus; species Rhodomyrtus psidioides. The sequence goes on along the minus strand of JAILYB010000092.1, from coordinate 2,361,493 downwards.
GAAGCTTTCACCCTTCGGAATGGATTGCAGCCGGTAGCCGCGGGAAAGACATTTATTCCACCCAAAATCCCACCATACAGGGATTCACGACAGAGGTGTCTCAAAGCACGGTTCAAGATCAGAGCCCATAACGCTCGCGACATGCCGCCTAGAGATACGGTGACCGCCTTTTCCACGAAGCACGCGCCGGATAGCCACGCTTCGAAGCTCTCACCCTTCGGAATGGATTGCAACCGGTAGCCGTGGAAAAGAATTTCAAGACCCCAAAGTGGCAAATCAGAAGCCATGAAGGGAGTAATAAAAACCCAGCATGGCGAACTAGACGCCACGAAGGGTAAAAGTAAAAAAAAAAAAAAAAAAAAAAAAAAAAAAAAAAAAAAAAAAACCTCCTCAGACTCCGCGTGCGCAGCATTCAACAGGCAGGTAAACGTCAGGTAAGCCTCCCTCGCTCCGACCCGTGTTCTAATTGTCAGAGTAAATCGGTGATTAATTTGGGCATTCATCAAAAGACTTAAGGGTCCGATGTCGTAGCATTTCTTTTCCTCAGTCGAGTCGGTTAAGATTCAGGTGTCATTTTGTCTTTGAAAGCAACCTCTGACGAGCTCACTCTCAAAGAGGGGCAGCTGTTGACACCTGATTTTTGACCATCTTTTATTTTAGTCTTTATTTCTAAAATTAATTAAAAATATCAAAAAAGGTCAAAAAAATTGCAAAATCAACTTTGGAAGCCTTAGCCTAGCCTTAGGAACCAATTTTGAATAAAAAATATTTTTTGAATTTTTTAATATTTTTTGGAATTTATTTAATTATAAAAATACCCAAAAAATTAGAAAAATACCATCCGTGGTCAGAAAATTACACAAAAATATTCAGGAATTTTATTTTAATTCTATATTTAATATTTTCGCCTTTTATTAGGGAAATTTGGCTTGGTTCATGGGGTTCCTTCACAAACCTAATCCCGAACCGGGCCTAAAAAAATCCCTTTCGAGTCTTTTAATTTTCAATCTTGGTTTTTATAAGCTATGACATTGGACTCCAAAGTATTGAAATGCAATTGGGTCAATTTGCCCTCCAATTTGATCAATTTTAACCAAAAGGGCTTAATTGCATAAAAATCTTTCAATTTAGTCCCCGGTTTCACAATTTTTGAAATTAAATTTCACACGGGCACACCCATTAAAATTAAACACCTCTACCCAATAGTTTTCATCATGCTGAATCCATTGGTGGGCTAAATTTAGGCTAATTCGATCGTTTAGGCCTTCGATGTGGCGAAATTAAATTTCGGATCCTAGGGACAATTTGGGGTTTTCACAGAATTTCAATAAATTGATTCACGAAAATACCCATATTTGATGGAAAACATGTCAAGGAATCCGATTTTTCCATCAATTTCATGAAAAGATGTCATTTGGGGGGTCAATTTGGCGATTTGGGCGAACCGGGTCGGTCGGGTCCGGCCCGACCCGACCCGGTCCGACCCGGGTCTGCAACATTGTTGCAGACCACTCTGCAGAACGTGGACAGCAAGCTGCAGAACAGAACAGGGGGAGATGGGGCAGCGAAGCGTGCGATTTTTGAAAGGAAAAAGAACAACGCACATGGGGGGACATTGGCAGAGGGGCATGGGTCGCGGAGCGGGCGTCGAGGCGGGCGGTCGGCCACGCCAAAACGGGGAGATTCTCGGATAAAAACCGAGCTCGGCCATGAGAGAGAGGAGATTTTTTTGGGAGGAAACCGACGGACAACCGGCAACCCAAGGTCTTCGGCAACCCTCCCCGACCATCACCGGAGCTTAGTGGCCGTCGGCGAGCTCCGAATAGGTTGGTATTTGCTCCCGAGCTTCATTTTTCTCAGTGCACGCCATGTGTTCGGCGAAATGCTTCAGTGAGCATTTTACTCCGGGGCTCTCGGCCGGACCTTTCCCGACCCCCTTTCGTGCAAGGCTCGCTTTAAAAATCATCTAGATCCAACTCTAAGCTTGTGTTGACCTTTGTTTTGCATTGAACCGCGACGAAACACGGCTCGGAGCTTCGCCGGCCTTGATCCGGACCGGGAGCTCGACGAGGTATCTCCGACGGCCGCCGACCATCAAAGGACTATAGGTAAGCTTCTAAACCTTCCTTAGGTGCCATGTGAATTCCTAGAATCGAGTTTAAACAAATAATTTTTTTTGTGAATTCTTCGCCGGAGCCGGTTCGGTCGCCGGATTTTTGGGGCGGTTACGGACGCGATTTTTGTCCCTTTTTGGTTGAATATTGATGTTGAGTGTTTAAGGAGTCGAATGCCGCAAGAACGGGCGAAAAATACCAAGTTTCGGGCCCGTTTCGCAACTTTCCGGCGACCTCGCCGGAATTTTTACTATTCCCGCCGGATTTTTCACTGTTCATCGTCTTCTCCGGCGACCCTCCGACCGGTCAACGGTCAACGGCCGACGTGGCGTGCCACGTAGGCAGCCACGTCAGCCGGGTGGGGTCCGGTCCGCTTATTTTCAAATAAAACAAACGGACGGTCACGATCGCGACACGTGTCGCGATCCTGGAATTTTTGGAAAATTAAATAAATGATTTTCGAATAATCGATCCGGCGGACGAGGATGTGCCACGTGGCTCACTGAGGGACATCCGATCTTGTACAAGATCGGACGCACCAGAGGAGGCCACGTGGCACGTTCTAGAGCGTCCGATTTGTAGGTTTTTCTAAAAAAGAAAATAAATTAATTTTTGATCCGACGGTCGTGATCGAGCCACGTGGCTCTCTGTGAGTCGCCCGATCTAGTGGAAGATCGGGCGCACGAGACGAAGCCACGTGGCACAACGTGGACCGTCCGATCCGGGGAATTTTCGGATAATTAAATAAAATAGATAAAAAATCAAAAAAATTGTTAAAAAATAGAAAAAAATATTTAAAAAAATAAAACGGTGTCGTTTTAGGCCGGTGTCGACCCCTAGGGTCGGGCCGGGCGCCCGAGAGGCGTGGGCCGGGTCTGACCCGGCCCGGAAAATATTTTTTAATATTAAAAAAGTTCAGAAAATAATAAAAAAAAAATAATAAAAAACTCAAAAATGCAATAAAAAATAAAAAAATCATAAAATATTCAAAAAAAAATTCGGAAAATTCAGAAAAATTCTAAAAAATTCCAGAAAATAGGAAATGGCCACATTCAACTGGCCACAACCTGTTTCGGGTCTTTCGACCCCCGATCTTTTCAGAAATGACGGTTTTGCCCTTCCGGCAAACCGTCTTCCAAAAAAACTCTAAAAATCCAGGAAAATCCCAAAAAAATAGGAAATGGCCACAATCAACTGGCCAAGGCTCATCCCGGGTGTTTTGAACCCCGAGCCTTCTTAAAAATGACGATTTCGCCCTTTGGGCGAATCGTCTTCCAAAAATTGAAGAAAAATCAAGAAATTCCAAAATATTCTCAAAAATGGGAAATGGCCACAATCAACTGGCCATGGAATATTTTGGGTAATTAGGTATCCAAACCTTCCAAAAAATGACGATTTTGCCCTTCGGGCTAATTGTCCCCGAATCTTCCCATTTTACCCCTAGCCCTAAATCACATCTTTCCTGAGCCCTTATGACTATACCAGGAGGCCAATGATTGAAATTAATGTGTACTGACATGACTTATTTATGCACTTGACTTGCGCTTTCATTATATTGACTGTGATTTGATAGGACTAGTCTTCCAATCTGCATGAAACCCTGACTCATACCTATCTCACCCAAAATCGCGCCTGCATGAACTCTTAGTTAAGAAAATCACTCGCGTTAAGTACCGAAAGGGCGTTGGTAATGACACCAACGTAACCAAGTCCCCGAACCCAAAATCTCTGGTTCCGCAGAATTGATCGATCTCTCCCAATCGGTCAGTAAGGTTTCCGGTCTACCCTCCAAGAAAGACCGGTGGGGACTCCAAATGCATGCACAAGTTGCACATGCCACCACGACCACATTAAGGTCGAAAGCGATCGACTTTTATCGTCGAATCCCTCAAAAAACACTCCCGCCTGTTGACACCTGATTTTTGACCATCCGTTATTATAGTTTTTTTTATTTCTAAAATTAATTAAAAATAGCAAAAAAGGTCAAAAAATTGCAAAATCAACTTTGGAAGCCTTAGCCTAGCCTTAGGAACCAATTTTGAACAAAAAATATTTTTTGAATTTTTTTAATATTTTTTGGAATTTATTTAATTATAAAAATACCCAAAAAATTAGAAAAATACCATCCGTGGTCAGAAAATTACACAAAAATATTCTGAAATTTTATTTTAATTCTATATTTAATATTTTCGCCTTTTATTAGGGAAATTTGGCTTGGTTCATGGGGTTCCTTCACAAACCTAATCCCGAACCGGGCCTAAAAAATCCTTTTCGAGTCTTTTAATTTTCAATTCTCGGCTTTTATAAGCTATGACATTGGACTCCAAAGTATTGAAATGCAATTGGGTCAATTTGCCCTCCAATTTGATCAATTTTAACCAAAAGGGCTTAATTGCATAAAAATCTTTCAATTTAGTCCCCGGTTTCACAATTTTTGAAATTAAATTTCACACGGGCACACCCATTAAAATTAAACACCTCTACCCAACAGTTTTCATCATGCTGAATCCATTGGTGGGCTCAATTTTGGCTAATTCGATCGTTTAGGTCTTCGATTTGGCGAAATTAAATTTCGGATCCTAGGGACAATTTGGGGTTTTCACATAATTTCAATAAATTGATTCACGAAAATACCCATATTTGATGTAAAACATGTCAAGGAATCCGATTTTGCCATCAATTTCATGAAAAGAGGTCATTTGGGGGGTCAATTTGGCGATTTGGGCGATTTGGCCGAACCGGGCCGGTCGGGTCCGACCCGACCCGACCCGGCCCGACCCGGGTCTGCAGCAAATGCACAGAATGTGCAGAACGTGGGCAGTGAGGCAGGGGAAAAACAGGGCATGGGCGACGCGGCTTCGGGAAGAAAAAAAGGCGACAAGGCGTGGGGGACGATGGCAGGCGTCGGGGGTCGTGAGTTGCAGTGGCGTGGGGCATAAAAAATGGCCGGTCGGCCACCACGAACCGGCGAAGATCCTCGGTTTTTAAAACGAGCTCGGCCAAGGAGGAAAAATTTTGGGGAGATTTTTCGAGCAAATCCGGAGCAAGACAAGCTTGCCGGCACCTCTTGGAGCCTGAGGGGAGCTTCGGTCGCCGTCGACGGTCGCGGAATAGGTCGGTATCTTCCCCGACCTCCATTTTTCTCTGCGCACACCATGTGTTTGATGAAATGTCCGATGGAGTCCCGAACGTTTTGACTCTCGGTCGAGCTCGACCCGAGCTCTATTTGTGCGGTTCTAATCTTTAAACTACACTAGAGTTATCCCTAACCTCGTGTTGACCTTCGCTTTGCATTAAAACTCGACAAAAACCGAGGGCCGGAGCTTCGCCGGCCATGGTTCGGACGGGAGCTCGACGAGGGATTTCCGGCGGCCGCCGACCATCAAGGAACCCCAAGTAAGCTTCTAAACCACCATTGGATGCCATGTGAATGAAAGAAATCGAGTTTAAACAAATAAAAATTTTCTGTGAATTCTTCGCCGGAGCCGGTTCGGTCGCCGGATTTTTGGGGCGGTTCACGACGTGTTTCTTGCCATGTTTTGGTCTTATATTGATGTTGAGTGTCTAAGGAGTCGAATGCCGCAAGAACGGGCGAAAAATACCAAGTTTTGGGCCCGTTTCGCAATTTTCCGGCGACCTCGCCGGAATTTTTACTATTCCCGCCGTATTTTTCACTGTTCATCGTCTTCTCCGGCGACCCTCCGGCCGGTCAACGGTCAACGGCCGACGTGGCGTGCCACGTAGGCAGCCACGTCAGCCGGGTGGGGGCCACGTGGAATTTTTATGCATAAAACAAAATGAACGGTCCCGATCGCGACACGTGTCGCGATCTCGTCTTTTTGGGAAAATAATAAATGATTTTCTGATAATTAATTCAAATCAATCCGACGGCCGAGAATGTGCCAAGTGGCTTTCTGTGGATCGTCCGATCTTGTCCAAGATCGAACGCACCAGGAGTAGCCACGTGGCACAACGTGGAGCGTTCGATCCGAAGGTTTTTCTAAAAAAAGAAAATAATTGATTTTTGATCCGATGGCTACGATTTGGCCACGTGGCTCACTAGGGGACGTCCGATCTAGTGGAAGATCGGACGCACAGGATGAGGCCACGTGGCACGACGTGGACCGTCCGATCCGGGAATTTTCGGATAATTAAATAAAATACATAAAAAATCAAAAAAATTGTAAAAAAATAGAAAAATGTTTTAAAAAATAAAACGGTGTCGTTTTAGGCCGGTGTCGACCCCTAGGGTCGGGCCGGGCGCCCGAGATGCGCGGGCCGGGTCTGACCCGGCCCGGAAAATATTTTTAAATAAATAAAAAATCAGAAAATAATAAAATAATCAAAAAATCAATAAAAAATGAAAAATCATAAAAATTCAAAAAAATTCGGAAAATTCCGAAAAATTCTAAAAAATTCCAGAAAATAGGAAATGGCCATATTCAACTGGCCACGACCCGTTTCGGGTCTTTTGACCCCCGGTCTTTTCAGAAATGACGGTTTTGCCCTTCCGGCAAACCGTCTTCCGGAAAATTTCTAAAAATCCAGGAAAATCCCAAAAAATAGGAAATGGCCACAATCAACTGGCCAAGGCTCATCCCGGGTGTTTTGAACCCCGAACCTTCTTAAAAATGACGATTTCGCCCTTTGGACGAATCGTCTTCCAAAAATTGAAGAAAAATCAAGAAATTCCAAAAAATTCTCAAAAATGGGAAATGGCCACAATCAACTGGCCATGGAATATTTTGGGTAATTCGGTATCCAAACCTTCCAAAAATGACAATTTTGCCCTTCGGGCTAATTGTCCCCGAATCTTTCCATTTTACCCCTAGCCCTAAATCACATCTTCCCTAAGCCTTTATGGCTATACTAGGAGGCCAATGATTGAAATTGATGTGCATTGACATGATTTATTTATGCACTTGACTTGCGCTCTCGTTAAATTGATTGTGATTGATAGGACTAGTATTCCAATCTGCATGAAACCCTGAATCAAACCTATCTCACCCAAAATTGCGTCTGCATGAACTCTTAGTCAGGAAAATCACTCGCGTTAGGTACCGAAAGGGCGTTGGTAATGACATCGACGTAACCAAGTCCCCGAACCCAAAATCTCTGGTTCCGCAGAACTGATCGATCTCTCCCAATCGGTCAGTAAGGTTTCCGGTCTACCCTCCAAGAAAGACCGGTGGCGACTCCAAATGCATGCACAAGTTGCACATGCCACCACGACCACACTAAGGTCGAAAGCGATCGACTCTTATCGTCGAATCCTTAAAGATATACTCCCGCCGCGATTTGGTATGGGCCTGGGAGGGCCCGCGCCGATCTAAAGCCCGCGATCCACATTTCAGAGTGGGGGCCCGCGATCGGTAATCCATTAGCCGCGTCCGATTTCGGACGGGTCGCGACAGCTGGCGACTCCGCTAGGGACGTTGTTCTAGAACACCTGGTTCTGGACCTCAAGTGGACTTAGGCCGTAATTAAAACGTTGAGTGATTTTTTCTAACCCTGCAGGCGCTCTCGAAGGTGAGGTAAGTCCGCTCACGATAGGTGTTATATGTTTTTGCAGATTGGAGTGATAAGGGGTGTAGTCTGTGATTAACATTGTCTTATGCAGGATGGGCGTAGGAATGTATGTTATATGGATGATTTGAAGCGCTGATTGATATATAAATTGTTGCGCATGATTCACTGCATATTTGAGGATCACGACACTTTGCACAAAGCGCCCAAACCCAGGCCGCGAAATCACCTTTTCAGGTAGCCATAGATTAGGGAATGATATGCAACGCCCTAGCGTGGATTGCGCTGGGGTCGACCATATTCAATCCCACTCACTATCCAAGTCGAGACTTTTATCCATTTGTTGTGGATTGCGCTCATGGACGAATTTATCGACTTGGATAGAGGGAAGCCTCTAGGTTCCTCACCTAAGCCATTTTGATTTTTAGAGTCGAGCCTCACTTGTCTCATGCGCATGTATATGGAGGGTTGGTATACCTAAAACCAAAAAGTCATTAAACGCCACTTATGGTAAGGTCCTGCCATTTCTATTTAAATTCATCTACAGCCTTTCATTTTGCACATCATGCTGCATTCATCAAGTCCGATGGTTGAGTCCAATTCCATGTTAGGGTATGGATAGAAGAGATGATCTCTCCAAGTCGGTCCCGCATCCCGGACGTATTCAAATACGAGCGACGCGTCATCCGCCATCGGACTGTCGGGACATTCAACGGAGTCTACCCTCTTCGAGCTGTCCGGGGAATGATCCAATAACCTTACCGGAAATTGAAGGATAGGCGATAACAGCAAATCCAAGACACCCGCCGGACATTATCAAGATGTCATCTAATAAAAACGAAGACCCGAAGGGCCGAACCGAAGACACCAGGCGTCGTCCCCCGACGACCCGACTTGGGGCATCTCTTTAGGACATTAAGGGTCACGTTCCAGTCGTCCCTTTTCTTTTATTAGGATCATCGAGTCTGTAAGGAGCACCCGTTTGTGGGTCCCCCATCTATCTTTTACACATCGATTCCTAAGTCTTGTCTAAGTGTCTTGACATTGGAACGTGACACTGGAATTTCTCTCAACCCTTCAGATTTTCCGATTCAATTGCGTGTCTCGCCCAGATGAAATTTTCGTTAGAACTCACACTTGGTATTTAACCCAAGTACGAGAATCTAATATTCATTTCATGGTGCGCCGGACATGGAATTGTACCGGTCTATAGCATGCATCATTGGTAATCCTTGGTAATTAACTAAAGCCGTCCATGTTCCCTAAATTCAAGAGGAGACATGATACCCAAATTACCTTCGGGAAATCATTTCAATTTGGATGTCCTATCTCTAATCGAATTTAGGACACATTGGAATTGCATGTTTATCTTCTTGGAAATTCCACAGATTTTCTGGGGATTTACCAAAAGTGATAACCATGGATTACGCTCCTTTTAGTTTTATGTTTTCTCTTGAAAAACATCGATAAGAATTTTTCACATGAGGTTAAGGCTTGTGTAAAAGTCCTTATCTTCGTTAATTACAAGAAAGCATAAAATTGAAAGGATTTATGCTTTACTTCCCTTTCTGACATATGCTTGTCATTCGAACAGGTAATTTCCAGAATCAAAATTCGGGGACTTGCGTAAAGAATCAGTCACAAGTTAAAATGGACCAGGATGGCATAGAAAAGCGCTTGACCACCCTGGAGAGTCAGTTTGCTCAGGTGTTCGCAATGATGACAGAGATGAAGACACTCATCCTCACCACACAGGGGGTACCCCGACAGTCTTAAATTCTAACCTGACTGTCCGACCAGGGAATCATCAAGAAAAATAGTCAACTGATGAGGGCATCTTGCCATCTTTCAAGACGTGGAACGGCATGCAATCAAAGGAGCCACATGCGGAAAAGAATTAGCTGTAATCTAATCTCTTTAAATTTGAAAATTTGTTGATTGTGTTTTATTGATCCTCAGGAGTGGTGCTTCAAGAAGATTGAAACTGGCTGACAACTCGAGCCACTAGGATGGATATTTGAAGTCAGACAAAGGAGTCGACTTCTCACCAAGAAGGCACATTGGGGCAAAGCCCGCCAAGATGAAAAGAGACAGGAAGCTCCGAACGGCAGATATCCCCTAATTGAAAAGGGAACCGTAAAAATTGTGAAAGGACCAAAGCAGTCGACTGGGGCATATCCCACTCAACTAGGGCAAACGCCACCTAACCGGGGCAGCCGGGTCAAGTGTAAAGACGTGTCGTTCCTAATTGATTTTCAATTAGATACCGGCATAATATTTCCTATCTTTTCCTCTCAGGTGAAAAAACAGGTAGAGAAGGAAAATCCATTTGTGGAAAGACACGAGGGACATGTTTTACATGGCATACATTTGTCGAAAATGTCCTCATCCGATCACATGCAAGATGATCATGGAACGATGGTGAAACTGTAATCGTTCCAATAAGCCCTTCAAATGTTATACCTGACGAAGACCTTTATGTCTTTTGTCTACAGGATAAGAGGGTCAAAGACCAACGAAGGGGAACTTGCCTTCCCTACAAGATGAAAAGGGATGTGCCTCTATCAGATGTCACCCATTGTGATCGCAAAGACAAGATGGAGCAATTTTGATAAGACCTAAGCAGACAGCATAAAGAAGGAGCAACCTAATTAGGATTGGCTCTCCCTAAGTCGAAAAGGTTGTATCCGTTCCGAATCGGATTGACCGGCTCACGAGTTGATATGGTTTCCCATTCTTGCAGGTGGAATAAAAGATTGTTAAAGCGTAAGCTGAATGCGACAAGACACAATGAAGAAAATTGTTTCTCGTGAAGTAACACTCCAGGATGCTGAAGTACTCAGCCACAAGTAAACCCGTGTTTGCCGATGTCAAACAACAGAATGATCGAGGGACGTCATAAAATGACGACAAGGCAAAATATGCATGAAGAATTTGGAATGCATGGATGAGACCAAGGAGTGTCAAACGTTGCGGAACATCAAATGCTAAGATCTTCGGGAGATCGTACGATCATATCATCTGGTGTCACAAAAGAGAGTACAGAGTAGATACCAGATGTCAGAGAAATTTAAGAGGTGCGAAATACCAAAATCACCTGGCAGGGAGTGGGCCGACTCCAACTGAGCATGAATGCATCAACGCGGCGTGTTCAAACTGCCTACAACTGAATCGGCCAGCCCCAGACAAAGCGTCCAGTGGCCGGGGGGCAAATCACTCTCTACCTAGAAAGGGTACCGAAGGTCGGATATGCCGAATTCACCATGGGGATATGTAGAGGAAGTCCCTGAAGCAGTTACCGCCCATGAATCATGATGAAGCGGAGTAATCCATCAAAGACAAAACACGTCAAACCCTTCTAAATGAGAAGGAGAACGATACAGAGCCATCGATTCTGGTAAAAGGACGTATCGTTCCAAAATGATTATTTTCTTGATATGAGAATAATGTTTCCTTTCTTTTTCCTTTCAGGTTAGGAACAGAAGCAAAGGGCCCAAGAAGCAATGCCTTCAAATGACAAACAGGGAGTACCCCTTTTCATGGCATCTCAGACACGCACTTTGGCTAAATATTTTTAAGAGCATTCTAATAGCTCAATTTGTAAACAAAACCTTTGAGAAAACTTGAAGAAGTTTATCATCATTTAGAAATCTCTGTGAAAAGAGCGCTTGAAAAGAAAATTTCAAGTTTTCCAGATTGACATATCTGATAAAAATGCATTCTTTGAATAGAATGAAAAGTACGAACGCATTTTTCGTTGCACGCATACATAACATGCATCATGCATATCGTGCACACATCCTGCATACAGAGAACCCAAAGGGAGAAATGCCGGCTCCCGCAGGATAAATTTCAAGGGTAAATTGTATCGACTCCAATAGTCAATTATATATGCCCTTTACTCATGAGATTTCTTCTTTTCAATAGGGGAACATCGAACATCTCAAATGGCGACTGTGATGGAGAGAATCACCAAATCGCCACATGACAAATCCCCAGATTGTCAGGCTGTCTAGGGACAGAGAAAAAATAATCGAAGAATTTGGCAATCGAGATAGATGACTGTTGACACCTGATTTTTTATCAGTCTTTCATAGTTTATTTTTTAAAAATTCATAAAAAATATATAAAAAGTTAAAAAATTAAAAAATCATCTTTGGTAGCCTTGACCAAGCTAAAGGAACCATTTTTGACAAAAAAAAAATAATTTTTCAATTTTTTAATATTTTCCAAAATAGAAAAATACATGAAAAATGAAGAAAAATAGCATTCGATGTCGTAAAAATATAGAAAAATAGTCAATATTTTTATTTTAATTTTCTTTTCATTTTGAACTCATAAATAGTCAAAATTCAAGTTCAATTGCATGTGTTTCTTCACGACGCATAGAGTTGAATTTGGCAAAAAAAAATATCATTCGAGTCTTTTAATTTGTAAATTTCTACATCTTTTTTAGTCTTGATGTCCAATTAGATTGACCACCATATACAATAAATGCCCCTTGCTGAATATTTTCGTTTTTGTTTCACATGATTTTATGGTGTAAAACGCCGAGTGGATCCCCAAATATAATCGGGTCGGCATGAGCTCGATAGCTCGTCTAAGACCAAACCAGGGCACGGCGAACTCCATGTGAGTACTCTCGAACTCCTTCGATGCTTCCTAATGCTTTTCTTAGGTTAGATCATGTGTAGAATGGCTAGGACAGCTAAATCATTCTTGAGCTGTGATTGATAAATAGGGCCTTATTAGGAATGCCATGTGATTTATTTGCATATCTAGATTCCTTGAGTTGCGCATTTTATTACTGATTGTGATTGCTAGGATAATCACTCCTATCTGCATGAATTTCTAGATTTAAGGTTCATACCTTACTCATCCGCATGAATCTCAGGCTAGAAAATTCAGTCAACTTAGGTACCGAAAGGGCGTCAACTCTGACTGTTGGTGTAACTAAGTCCCCGAAACCATTTCTCTGGTTCTCGCAGAATTGAATAGAAACTCCCAACTATTCGATTGGGTGGTCCAATCACACCCTAAAAAAATGATTGGTGGCGACTCCATGGCATGCACACTTAGCACATGTCACTAGACCACACTGAAAGTTGATCACGCATACCTCCGTTGCGATTTGGGTAATGGGCCTTGGGAGAGGCCCGCGTCCGACCAGACAGGACGGCCCATTAGCCCTCGAGAGCCCGACAACCTCAAGAGGGTCGCGACAGACTGGCGACTCTGCTGGGGACTGGTTCTTAACCATTTAGTGGACTTGAGCCGATTAAAAAGTTGATTGATTCTTCTAACCTAATTTTATGCAGATGCTCTCGAAAGTGAGGTATATATGCTAACGAATGTGTTAGATGTTTTTGTAGACGGGAGAAATAAGGGGTGAAGTGCTTGTTAACTTTGTTTTATGCAGGCAGGAGTTTTGGATGTATGATTGTGTGGATGTTTATATTGAAGCGGTGATTGTTAAATAAAATGCATGTCTATTGCTTTAGCACGACACAATGAATACACACAATTGCGCCTAAAACCCCAGGCGCCCTCTTTAGGAACACAATAGAAGGAATTGAAAATGGAATCTCTGTGAGGAAAAACATGGGGTAATCCACTTTTCAATTCCGCTCACTTCGAACTATGGATTGAGTCCCAATGCAACGATAGTTGTGCAATGGAATCGGCTCTTCCCAGAATTCGAGGTGAGAACCTTGGCTTTAGGTACCAAGCCCTATCTTTTGATTTTTAGGAGTTTTCTCTCACTTGTCTCATGCGTTTGTCTATGGAAGGTTAGTATACCTAACACTGCAAAAAATACAGAGAAGCTTGATTTTCTCTTAAGTTTGGTTGGTAAGACTTTTCTATCCCTCGAACTTGTTACAGCTCTTAATCATTATATTCATTGCATAATTCCGGTGATTGGATTAAATGCCATTTTGAGGATAGATATGTGTGTTTTCCTCCCAATGTTCTTGATGGAAGATGAAGATGGTGTCATCCCATTACGAGCGCCAAGTGGACAAGAAGAGCCTACTATGGACATCATTGAGGTATCATCTAATGAAGATGACAATTTGGAATAGGTGATCCTGAAGTCACGTCTCAAAGATCGAAACTGGGGCATCTCTAAGTATTAAGATCACATTCCTTTGTTTTATTTTTCATTTCTAGCCTTTTTGTATATGATTTATTTTGCTGAGATCCTCTCTATCTGATTCCTTAGATTGATTGTATTAGGGATCTATTTGTGTTTATATACATTCAGATTGAAATTTGTTGTATTTCTATTGACTTGTCATTAGAATGTGATAGTGGCATTTCTTCTAATCACTCGAATACTCCAAAATCAATTTTATAATTCCTTTGGATGAAATTGAAATTGGAAGTCTTATACAACCTTTTGGCCGTATAGGGCAATACAATCCCAATTTCGCCAGAAGGAACTATAAACTTGAATTGGTTCATGCATGTTTTGCATCATTGGTAATCCATAATAATTGATCAAGAGTACTCGTGTTTTTCAAATTTAATGAAAAGATAGATATCCAAATTACTCTCGTTCTTAGCAAACAGCTTTAATTTGGATACCGTATCTTCAATTGAATTTAAAACACATCGTAATTGTGTACTTTTGAACATTCCATTGATTTTCTTGGAATTGATCAAAGGCGATTATCGTGAATTACATTCCTTTCAATGATATGCTTTCCTTTGAGGAATATTGATAAAAGCTTTTGCACAAGGCCAAAACCCTTGTAAAAGCTCTTATCCATATTAATCACAAGTAAGCATATAATTGAAAGGATTTATGCTTTATTTTTCAAATTCTTTCTTCTGATTCTGCCTTTTCATTTGAAACAGGTTAAAAACAAGTAGAGAAGAGAAGTCTTTTTGTGGATAATCGCGGTGGGAGGTTCCTTTATCCGATCATAAGCAAGATTAAAAAATCAAGATGTACACGCTCGAATCATCAATGTCAAAGCGCAGCTTGCCTAGGTTGAGAGTGGTCAGGTGTTCGAGAAAGTCATCCATACAGAAGTTGAGACACACACATTAGAGCTTTCATTCATTTCGCTCAATCGAGGGACCTTAAAAGCAGATCATACAAATCATCGGGGTGGAAACATAAAACCGCAATGAGCCCTAATTAGCATCACAAAGGAACCTAGTTGGCCCTCCATATTATTGATGCTTTGCTTATACTCACCACCTCGAGACTCGAGATCTGCAAGCTTAAGAAGAAGGCGTTTACATTCCCCTTTAAGATCGGCAACCTTGGTCCCGTGATCTTCGGCGGCTATTTCCAGGTCCCGAACTAGTCCTCTCCCATGGGCTATATCCGCGGTAATGCTGTCAAGCCTTTCTTCCTGCCACTCACATTGAAACTTCAACACGACATTACGACGGTCGTGCTCATAGGTGGTCAGGGATAAGGCCAAGCGCTCCACCAAATTTCCCCTCTCGCGAAGCAACATCGAGACTCGCTTGTTGGCGAACTCAACAGCCTTTCTGTGACTATCGGCCACAAGGTTGGCCAACACCAAGCAGTTGGACCGATCCTCATAGCGAGCTCGCAAAACGTGAGCCACGGTAGCTTTTCGATGAGCGACACGGTAAGTCTCTAAAAAGTTTATAAAGAGGGTTGGGAAGATTCTATATTCCCTCTCTAAATTAGTGCCCTCGATGGAGGTGGTGTCTATTTCCACGAGCAAAATACGGATTTCATCTTCAGTTTCTGGGTGATCGGCTATATGAGCATAGCCTCGACCGAGGAGGTTATAGAGTTTTTCCCACTGGGCCAAAATTTCGGACGAGAAAGCGCGAATAGGAGAGGAGGTCATTTTCGTTGGAGTGAGGGAGAAGAAGATGAGTGTGGTAGAGTGATTAAAATACGAAAAGGCAATTATGTAAGAGTGTTAATCTTCTCTGCATTAACTCCTCCTTTTATAGCAACTCGAGAATGAAGAAAGGCACAACAATAATGCTCGTGGAGCCAAGTTAATTGGGTAAAGCAATGGTGGCTCTTTCGGTGAACCATCAGATTTGTCCCAGTCCGCGATTTCAGGCTTGATAAACCTAAAAAAGTTGTAAAAAGATATGTCGGTGTCACCATATTAAAATTGAACGGGAGTAAAGCGCAACTATCGAAAAAGTGGGAGACAGACATGGATATCGAGAAAAGGAAATCGATTTGGTGTCCCTCCACGTTGAAAAGAAGAAAGAAGACGACAAAGCGGGAAATACGAAATCTTGGGAGCAACGCTTGCCTGATGATCTTCATCCATGTTTAAAGAACGTTTCATGGGCATACAGAACCACTCAAAAGAAAATTTAGAGAGAGTGAGCATACATGAGAGAGTAGAGAACCCTGAGTGAGAAAAAATTGATCGAACATTTTTCGATCCAACATGTTTGAGAGTTACCATCAGTTGCTAGAGGTGACTGATCCAAAAATCTCAGAAAATGAACTACTGAGAGATCTCGAAGATTCTAGGATGGCGTCTGGTACCAGAACCACAGAACCCAACCCTTTCGGCAACGAAGTTCAGGATCTCAGCAGCGACGACAACAGCAGCAGCGATGGTCAATCCCGGAAAAGGAAACGTCGCCAGTGCCACACTCAGAATGAAATCCAAGAGCTTGAAGCTTTCTTTAGTGAATGCCCTCTCCCGAACATGAAACAAAGAAATGAATTGGGCCAGAAGCTAGGGATGAAACCTTTGAGGGTCAAGTTTTGGTTTCAAAATAAGCGAGCCAAATTGAGGGCTCAACACAGACGTCAAGAACTTGCGATTCTAAAGGAGGAAAACGAAAAGCTTCGAGCGGAGAACATGAGGTATAAGAAAGCTCCCAGCACTATCGCTTGCCTTAATTGCGGTGGCCCTATCACTCTAGGCGAAATGTTCCTTGATAAGCCTTATATGAGGATTGAAAATGCTCATTCACCACCCCACTCCCTCGAACCATCTTCGATACAATCGGATTTTGTTGGAGATATGCATGAACAAATCAATTCTACGAAGTCAATACCGATGCCTTCTAAAGGATGTGATATGCGTCACCATGATTGGAGTTTCCTTAACGATGAGCTTACTATCACGACCGACCAATCCAAAGCTGATGAATTCCCTCCACAACAATTTCCGGCTCGATCAAATCCTACTGGAAATAGGCCAGAGAGCAATAGCCAAGTTGTCAACACTGTTCCGATTCGCAAGAAGACGAGGGTCAATTGGTCCCCCGAGCTTCATCTCAAGTTCCTTAGTGCGGTTCAGCAACTAGGGATCAACTCAGCATATACAACGCGCATACTTGAGATCATGAACATACCATGACTCACTAAAGATGGAGTCGCGAGTCACCTCAAGAGCTACAGAAGGGCGCTAAGACAGCGCCACACAGCACTGAACCTGAAAGAACTCAACTTGTGCCTAAACACTAGGCATGGCTATAACTACAATGCCCCTGAAGTAAGAAATACCCTGCCTAATCTAGGCACCGACCAAGCTGGTAGCAGCACCATCGACTACTTGGGCGCTAATCAGAATATTCCCCCGAATCATCTCAGCACCCCTCAAGAGTATATGCCACAAGTGCAGCAGGTACGAACTCCTTGGTTTGAGCAGCAACTTTTCGCTAGTGCTCTTCCTATCCCCGATCAACATATTGCGCCTAGTGTTCAAAGATCTGCCCGGCTTGGGCATATGATTTCGGAAGATCAAGCGGGCGGATGCTCTGAGGATTTTTGTTTCTTCCATTCCCAAATGGAAGGTGCTTTTGATAGTGAACCGATCAATCATCCTCTTATAATCTCGAGCAACGACGAAGGTTCTAGCTCGAAGAATCAGATCGCTCACAACAGAAACAGGAATCCTTCAACGCCAAGCGATGATGGTCAACCCGAATATCAGTTGCTCGAAGAATCAAAAGATTTCCTTGATGAGGAGCTCCATATCTGGATCGATCAGTTTAAAACTGATGGACTTATGAAGTTATGATCCAAAATGACGATTATATGTCTGATTCATGGTGTAACTGGCTGATCACCGAGAATCCTCAAGGGAACTAGGCACATGTGGCTGGATGTATCATTAATCTTTCTGTCATAAAGTCTTCCATGCAAGATAATCTTCCTTAATGCCTAGAGTTAATCTGGGGCAGCGATCAGTACTACCTGCGAGCATCATCATGCTTGAGTGCGACAATCCCTTGTTAGATTAGAGTCGAGGCGAATCAATTGAACGCCACGAAGAAAAACATTTAAAGGCTTCACATAGGAAAATGCGAGCAAAAGCCCGAGCGAGCTCAAAGACGGTTAGCTCTGTATCGTTCTAAGGGACCTTTAGTCGTTATGAACTCTAAATTGAGCTTGTTTCATTCTCGATGGGGGTCGCTAACTGCTTCAAGAAATTTATAACAAAAAACGAACCAGTTAGGGACGCCAATAGTGCTGTGTCTTGGTAGTCAGTGAAATGGAAGTGGTACGAAACGTCAGGAGTTCGATCTCGGGATTGAAAAATCATTTTATCAGTTGGTCTATCACCCGATGAAGTTCAAAGAGATTCGACGCAGATGACTATAGAACTTGGGGCAATTCGAAAATCATCGATTCATTTTCATCAAGCGGCGAAGTTGGTATTGTAAAATGTGAAGCATGCAAATGACAAATCCGAAGCAGAAGGAGATGAATCATGATTCGCTTATCCAAGGTCGGGATTTCAACCTTCGACTAAAGCCAAATCTAGGATGAGTTTTTGATCTTGCCCACTCGACAAAACCCATCTCCACTGAAAATGGGGGCAAACCATTCCTACATCCGGAAAGCATGTCGAAGCCGAAGACATCAAATTCATCGTTTAATCCGTGGGGCAAGTCCCTGAAGCGATAGTTATAATCTGCAGAGCGTAATGGAATCCATCCTTTCAATGTAAAACGCATTTGGCCGCGGAGCCACCCATTTGGTAAAAAGAACGTATCGTTCCTAAATGATTTTCAATCAGATGCGGGGATAATGTTCTCTCATTTTCCTCTCAGGTGATGAACAGAGACGAGGCACCCAAGAAGCCATGCATTCAAATAACAAAACAGTGCATGAAACACGCCCAAAAAGATGAATGAATCTCCTCCGACGTAAATCCTCGAGGTGGATTCGTTGCCCAACCAGACGAAGAAATCATGGCCACAAGCTTGAGGGCCGGCTTCTACAATCTGCACATTGGCATGCAGAATGGAATTCAAATCAAGAGTAAAGTAGTATCGTCCCAATTTGTTTTGAATTTGGAAACCCAAAATAATGCTTAATATTTATCCTTGGCAGGAGCTCGCCATCAGGGCAGACATTGCAGATTTTCACAACCCTTGTACACTCGTTGGAGCATATGACCAAGGGTAAGATGTATCGTTCCAATTTTTGTAAAGTTTTAGAATATACGATGACATATCCCTTTTATATCTCCAGGATCTCCAGCCTCGATGGGCAGGTAAGTATCCCTTTTCCCAATTCATTGGAGATTAAAAACTTTCAGAATTAATTCGATTCTCACATCTAAAAAGACATAGAATTCTTACTTCATTGACATTCATGTTTTAAAACATGAGATTGTCTGAACATGAATTACACATGTATGGTGCATCACAAAATCCCTTTGAAGGATAAATCTTGATGAAATGAAATGAATTTTTCCAACAAGAGTCGTTTGAACTGTTCAAAAGGGTATTTTCTCATAAGAGAAGCGAGCCTAATCCAAACACGTCCCATACACACTTGAGAGATGAGGAGATTGGAAATGATAGCGAAACCTTAACCTATGGATATAAGGGTCATTCGCAACGATTACATGGATCGAGATGATAGAGGCATTTATTTCTTCATTCCAAACACTACAGATGCCCATTGAGAACCCCATTGAACGGCGATTTTCATTCTCAACCCTGTCAAGAACCACCCCACATTGGGGCAAATGAAGGTTAGTCCAACAGTATCAGAAAGTAAACGGTTTGAAATTTTCTTGCTCGGACTAACATAAATCTTTGTGTGTTGTTTATATGATAATCCAAGTGTCATAGGATGACGAGAATAATTCATTTCTCTATCCTACACACTGTTATCCTTTGCACGACCAAGTTGAGCCAGCAAATTCATTTCATCAACCTATTGGTGATCATTGCATATTCCAAAGCAAAGGCAACATCACTCTAGGAATGGAAGCGTGCCAAAGTTTAAGTTGCATATCTAGCATGATTGCCGAAAATCCTAACTCCAAAAGAAAAGAAAAACACGGGATTAAAAAAAGGGGGAAAAGAAAAATCCCTAGACATCAAGAAAAAGCAAAGTGCCTGGTAAAAAGCAAGGCTGATGTCTATTCAAAATATCCCCAGTAAAGTCTAGATATACGATGAAAAGACCCTGCAAAGGAGTCAGATCAAGATGACTACTCTCCAAATGATGTCGTGCTCAAATTGCAAACACACAAACAGACGGTCTCTTAATGTAACAAGAGACGCTTTTAAACATCCTTGTGCGCTCTAAAAGAGGAGTGTACACTTCAAGAAATGGAGATGTTCTTCGAAGGACATGTGGCAAATTTGCAATGATCACCAATGTCAAACCCTTCACAATTTCTAGGCAAAAAACAAGCCTTTTTCGGTCCCCAATCCTTCCAATGTTACAGTCCTGAAGCAGTCTTCTCTGACTAAGACACTTGGGTTAATGTATAACTTAGCTCAAAGAAGTACGAGCAAGACTATTTCTTTCTCATTTTGCAGGGTTCTTGACTTGTAAACCCGGAGCAGATAGTGAAAAATTTCGTTCAACGGCCTTGACTCAAAAGTGAGTCCCCCTTGGAAACCGATATCCAAGCCTAACACTACGGTCCCGTGAAAGACCTCCTGATTGATCGAAATGTATGCGTTGCGAATGATCCTGAAACCCAGGCACAGGTCGGTAGGAAATTGAGCACTTTCCCTATTAAAGATCATTATCACAGAGCAGTGAGGAGCCTTCTTGGATGAGAAATACTCCAATGGATGTTTTGAGCAAACTCTTTTTGAAATTTTCAAATTGTTTGATCTAGAGTTTCCGTGCAAGGAATTTATGATCACATCTGTATGTGGCAGGAATGTTTTGGATAACCTCCAACAATCAAAATGCACATTTCATGACTAAAACTTAAGTCGTAGAATTTTGTCAGTTAGACAATTATTGTCTTCCCAAAGATTACTAACATCTTCTTGGCGAGGAAAATTTTTTCAGGTCTAAGCTTTCTGCAGGACTTTTGGCCACCCTAAAGACTAGGTGCGTCATCTTTAAGTGAGGCCTTTTAGTAGGCAAATCTTTTCTAAGACCGATCCATAGAATGATCGAGTCTCCGACTAGCCCCGAAGAGCGGGTACATCATCCTTTGATTCATATCAATTTGGAATTTCATAAATGGTAGAAACCGCCTGAAGGGTCAACTCAATGGTAGAAACCGCCTGAAGGGTCAGCACAATGGTAGAAACCGCCTGAAGGGTCAATGTATGGTAGAAACCGCCTGAAGGGTCAATCAATGGTAGAAACCGCCTGAAGGGTCAACATAATGGTAGAAACCGCCTGAAGGGTCAATGTATGGTAGAAACCGCCTGAAGGGTCAACCAATGGTAGAAACCGCCTGAAGGGTCAATGTATGGTAGAAACCGCCTAAAGGGTCAACCAATGGTAGAAACCGCATGAAGGGTCAACTCAATGGTAGAAACCGCATGAATGGTCAATGAATGATAGAAACCGCCTGAAGGGTCAAAGGACTGGTAGAGACCACTTGAAGGATCAACCCAATGGTCCGATCCACCATACGGATCAAAACCTTGATGAATCCCGAACGCGGGAGGAGTCGTTTTCCCTAATAAGCCTTACATTAGGCAAGCCATTTCTAGTTTAGTCCACCACACGGATCAAAACCCTTGGCCAATTCCCAAATGTGGGATGCGTCTTCCTTAGGTTCCTATCAGTTAGGAATCCCATTATGGTTTGACCTACCATACATGTCAGAGCTTAACATCCCTATGACACTCCGATGACGAGTCCTTAGGAATCTACTTGAACCCATCAGAGACAGCAAATGCCGCAAGCGTTCGGCAGGTAAGGGGCAGGGAAGTCTATCTACTCCTTAACTTTCTTACATCATATCAGGGAATTGAATGAGCACATCTCTTTTTAAGGAAAAGCACACATTGATGGGCATGAAAATTGGATGTCATGATTTCTTTTCTTTTCTTTTCTTTTCCCAGTCGAGTCGATCGGAACACAGGTGTCACCTTGTCTTTGAGAGAAACCTCTGACGAAATTCCTCTCAAAGAGGGGCAGCTGTTGACACCTGATTTTTTATCAGTCTTTCATAGTTTATTTTTTAAAAATTCATAAAAAATATATAAAAAGTTAAAAAATTAAAAAATCATCTTTGGTAGCCTTGACCAAGCTAAAGGAACCATTTTTGACAAAAAAAAATAATTTTTCAATTTTTTAATATTTTCCAAAATAGAAAAATACATGAAAAATGAAGAAAAATAGCATTCGATGTCGTAAAAATATAGAAAAATAGTCAATATTTTTATTTTAATTTTCTTTTCATTTTGAACTCATAAATAGTCAAAATTCAAGTTCAATTGCATGTGTTTCTTCACGACGCATAGAGTTGAATTTGGCAAAAAAAAATATCATTCGAGTCTTTTAATTTGTAAATTTCTACATCTTTTTTAGTCTTGATGTCCAATTAGATTGACCACCATATACAATAAATGCCCCTTGCTGAATATTTTCGTTTTTGTTTCACATGATTTTATGGTGTAAAACGCCGAGTGGATCCCCAAATATAATCGGGTCGGCATGAGCTCGATAGCTCGTCTAAGACCAAACCAGGGCACGGCGAACTCCATGTGAGTACTCTCGAACTCCTTCGATGCTTCCTAATGCTTTTCTTAGGTTAGATCATGTGTAGAATGGCTAGGACAGCTAAATCATTCTTGAGCTGTGATTGATAAATAGGGCCTTATTAGGAATGCCATGTGATTTATTTGCATATCTAGATTCCTTGAGTTGCGCATTTTATTACTGATTGTGATTGCTAGGATAATCACTCCTATCTGCATGAATTTCTAGATTTAAGGTTCATACCTTACTCATCCGCATGAATCTCAGGCTAGAAAATTCAGTCAACTTAGGTACCGAAAGGGCGTCAACTCTGACTGTTGGTGTAACTAAGTCCCCGAAACCATTTCTCTGGTTCTCGCAGAATTGAATAGAAACTCCCAACTATTCGATTGGGTGGTCCAATCACACCCTAAAAAAATGATTGGTGGCGACTCCATGGCATGCACACTTAGCACATGTCACTAGACCACACTGAAAGTTGATCACGCATACCTCCGTTGCGATTTGGGTAATGGGCCTTGGGAGAGGCCCGCGTCCGACCAGACAGGACGGCCCATTAGCCCTCGAGAGCCCGACAACCTCAAGAGGGTCGCGACAATGACCAGAATCGACAAAAATTCATGAGAGCGGGCTCCCCCACCTGCTTCGAGGAGCCAAGCCGGGGGCAAATTCTCACGATCCCCCATAAAAGTGCATCGAACCAGGGTTATCAAACCCAGAGACGACAAACACCAAGACAAGCCTCACTGGGGCAAAATACTTGGAAAACACTGCTCCGTCAAATGTTGGAAGGACGAAGTCTCGAAGGGAGTACCTCCTTCCTGAAATTTCAAATGAAGCCAGATAAATCCCCACACCTGTCTCTTCATATGCAGGTGCATGAATGTCTTCAAATCGGATTGAAAATCGTCCAAAAGCATGGGAATGCCAAGGCATGCTGCCAAGATGAACACCGCCCAACTGGGGCAAAGCAGTTGTCGACGTGATTGAGGATCGTCTCACGAACAACACCCACAAATACAGACGAGATGAAGCAGCATCCATCATCCACATCAAATGAGAAGCGTCAGTAATCGACGAAGGAAAGGAATACGTCAGTAAGGCGTCATCAGGAATCCCAAGAGGGAAGACATCCCCAAAGAGGATGGAGATTATAGCAAAACGCAGGAATGAATTTAGCTGGGGCAGGCATCACCTAGCCATGATGAACCACGTCTAACCGGGGCAAGTGAATCATTTGTGCGCCGGACAAAGGAAGGACATTTCTTCTCTGGCAAAATCCATGAACGCAATGACAGAGTCGTCCTCATCGGAAGTAAACCCCAGGATACAAACCTGGGTGAACGGTAACTTTGTATCGTTCCAAATTGATCTCCCAAAGATCCCATGCTTAACATGAGTTTGTTCTCATTTGGCAGAAAATTGGTGGCGCCAAAAAGCCACAAAAGAAAGGATCTCGCCCAACGTGGAGGCGAAAAGAAATATCCGTTGCAAGAGGCAAGTTGCCGGGAAACGGAACCCTAGAAAATGACGTAGAATACGTTCAAAAGCACAAATTGATCTCATCCAGTGCAAATCCTGGAGAAGGATTTCGTTGCCAAACAGATGGATAGATCATGGCCACGAGCTAGATGGCCGACTTCAACAAGCCTTACATTTGCGTTCAAATGGAGGCGCGAAGCGAGAATAAAGCAGTATCGTTTCGATTTGTCTCGAATTTCGAAACACGAACTTACACTTAATGTTTATTGTTGACAGGGATTCACCGTCAAGATGGACAGAAAATTGTTGGCACCAGAAAGCCGCAAAATAAAGAACTCGCTGACAATGAGGCAAATAGAATTATCGACCTTGGAAGTCAGGACTCCAAGAAATGGTCTTTGATTATAAGATCGAGTGGAGGGTAAAAAGTATCGCTTCCACACTTCATGCTTTGATATGCATTCCGATAACAATTTCCTTTTTCCTTGAATAAAAGGAACTCTGAAGAGTGGCGCTGGAATGCGTCCAAAATCACAAATGGATCTCCTCTAGGGCAAATCCTTGAGAAGGATTTATCGCCAACCAAACGGAGGGATCAAGGCCACAAGATGGATGGCCAACTTCTGCAAGCCGCACGTTTGCGTTCAAATGGAAACACAAAATAAGAACAAGGCTGTATCATTCCAATTTGCCTTGAATTTTGGAACGCAAACTGACACCTAGTTCCCGTCTTTGACAGGGGCTCGCCATCAAGGCGAAACAGGTTTTCATATCACATGTATTACCCATTGGAATACAT
The DNA here is from genome assembly GCA_021437785.1 of Rhodomyrtus psidioides. Taxonomy (NCBI): domain Eukaryota; kingdom Viridiplantae; phylum Streptophyta; class Magnoliopsida; order Myrtales; family Myrtaceae; genus Rhodomyrtus; species Rhodomyrtus psidioides. The sequence goes on along the minus strand of JAILYB010000092.1, from coordinate 2,336,667 downwards.
GACCAAGGGTAAAATGTATCGTTCCAAGTTTTTGAAAAATTCATGAACATACAATGACATGTTTTTTCTGCATTTTCAGGGATCTCCAGCCGCGGGGGACAGGTAAGTATCCCTTTCCCTAATCAATTGAAGATTTTGAATAAAAACATAGGGAAAAAGAAAAGCTTTCAAGATCTAATGTCTAGAAAAGGCATAGAATTCCAACTTCATTGGCATTCATGTTTTAAAACAAGAGGTTGTCCAAACATGAATAACAACATGCATTGTGCATCATAAAATCCTCTTTGATGGGTAAAATTTTTGGAGAAAATGAAAGAGATTTTTCCAATCAAAGTTTGTTTAGAACCTTCAAAAGGACGTTTTCTCAAAAGACGAGGGGCAAAGCCTGATCCAAGCACGTCCTATACACACTTGAGAGAAAAGTGGAGCGGATCAGATAGTAAAATCTGGACCTACGGAAGTAGGGATCATTCGCAGCGATTACATGGGTTGGGACGACGGAGGCATTCGTTTCATACCCCCAAACACAACAGGTGACTATTGACAACCCCTTTGAACGGCGGTTTTCATTCTCAACCCTGTCAAGAACCACCCCACATCGGGGCAAAATGGAGGTCAGTCCAGCAGCATCAGAAGAAAATGGTTAGAAATTTTCTTGCTCGGACTAACATTAATCTTCGTGTGTTGTTTATATGGTAATCCAAGTGCCATAGGATGATGAGAAGCATTCATTTCTCTATCCCACACATCGAATCCTTTGCATAGCCAAGTTGAGCCTGCAAAATCATTTCATAAACCCGTTGGTGATCATTGCACATTCCAAGACGGATGCATCATCACTTCAGAAACGGAGGAGTTCGAGACTTAGGGATTACAAAGAAATTCCTAGGCTAATGCTTAAAGCATGTTTAGATATTCGATCATATGTCTAACATGATCTACCGAAGATGAGAAAAGCAGGATTTCAAAAGGAAAATGAGGACGAAGAAAATCCCCAGCATCAAGAAAAAGCAAAGTGCTTGGTAAAAGCAAGGCCGACGCTCGTATAAGTTGTCCGATTGATCCCCAATGAAGCTTGGATGGGCAAAGAAAGAGAAAATCCCTAAGGGAGTCAGATCAAAAAGGCTGCTCCCCAAATGCTGCTAAAGAGCTGGTGCACACCTCAAAATCGGTTGCACACCTCAAAGACTAAAGATGCAGAAAGGAAAAGACAGGTGGCAAATTTGCAGTGATCACCAACGTCAATCCCCTCATGAATTCTGGGCCAAAAATAAGCATTTTTCGGTCCCCAATCCTACCGACATTACAACCCTGAAACAGTCTTCTCCGATTAAGACACTTGGGTTAACATATGGCTTAGCTCGAAGAGGTACGAGCAAGACTATTTCTTTCTCATTTTGCAGGGTTCTTGACTTGTAAACCCGGAGCAGATGGTGAAAACTTTCGGTCAATGGCCTCGACTCCAAAGCGGGTCCCCCTTGAAGACCAATACCAAGCCCAACATTACGGTCCCGTGGAAGACCTCCCGACCGATCAAAATGTTAGCGCTGCGAATGAGCCTAAAACCTAGGCACAGGTTAGTAGGGAATTGAGTGCATCCCCTATAAAAACCACTATCTCAAAACAGGTGAGAATACCTCATTGTCGAGAAATATTCCAATTGATGTTTTGAACAAACTCTTCTTGGAATTTTCAAACTATTGATCCAGATTTGCCCCGTAAGGAATTTGTGATCACATCTGTATGTTGCAAGAATGTTTTGGATAACCTCCAACATCAAATGCACATTTCATGACTAAAACTCAAGTCATAAAATTTTGTCGATTGGACAACCGTTGTCTTCCAAAGATTACTAACGTTTTCTTGGTGAAGAAAAATTTTTCAGGCTCGAACTTCTGCAGGATACCTGGAGAACCCAGCTCCCAGAATGTCGCCTCAACAGACCCAAGTGAAGCTTTGTCAAAAATAAAATCTTTCACTGCTTCAAAACTAAATTCCCGACAAATTTCGGGATCTTTCAAAAGAAAGGGTGAGGATAGAACATTCTTTCAAAAAATGATGGTCCTAGTATGACGTGGAGAACCCTCGTCTCGGGACCTTTTTTTCGAAAATTAAGCAGTCCTAGCTTGACGTGGAGAACCCTCGTCCTAGGACCCCCTTTCAAAAATATCAGACAGTCCTAGCTTGACGTGGAGAACCCTCGTCCTAGGACCCTTTTTTCGAAAATTAAGCAGTCCTAGCATGACGTGGAGAACCCTCGTCCTAGGACCCCTTTTAAAACAAAAAATCAAACAGTCCTAGCTTGACGTGGAGAACCCTCGTCCTAGGACCCCTTTTCAAAAATATCAGACAGTCCTAGCATGACGTGGAGAACCCTCGTCCTAGGACCCCTTTTAAAACAAAAAATATCAAACAGTCCTAGCATGACGTGGAGAACCCTCGTCCTAGGACCCCTTTTCAAAAAAATATCAAACAGTCCTAGCATGACGTGGAGAACCCTCGTCCTAGGACCCCTTTTCAAAAAAAATCAAGCAGTCTCATCGGACGTGGAGAACCCGCGTCATGAGACCCTTTTTTAAAATTCAGACAATCTCATCGGACGTGGAGAACCCATGATCCCGGAAGGATGCCTTGCTCTGTCAAGAAAAGCTCATAGGGTCATGTTTTGCAGGATCCCTGGAGAACCCAGGGCCCAAACTGATACCTTTTTAATGAAAAGTTTGCAGGTTTCAGCTTTCTACAGGATAATTGGAGTCCCCATATCCCAGAAAGGTGCCTCGCATGTCGAAAGGACAATTCGGCCTTCTGCGAGATTTCAGGTAACCCCTAAATCCCAGGATAGCCTTCAGGTGAACCTAGAGTTAGGTAAACCTTCCAAAAGAGACCTCAATGATGTCAATCCTTAGGCGGAGCCTTTTAGTAGGCAAACCCTTTCCCAAGACCGATCTACGAACGAACGATCGAGTCTCCGAGGCCGAGCCTTTTAGTAGGCAAACCCTTTCCCAAGACCGATCTACGAACGAACGATCGAGTCTCCGAGGCGGAGCCTTTTAATAGGCAAACCTTTCCCAAGACCGATCTACGAACGAACGATCGAGTCTCCGAGGCGGAGCCTTTTAGTAGGCAAACCTTTTCCAAGACCGATCTACAGAACGATCGAGTCTTCGACTAGTCCCAACAAGACGGGATATGTCATTCCGAGGCGGAGCCTTTTAGTAGGCAAACCTTTTCCAAGACCGACCTACAGAACGATCGAGTCTTCGACTAGTCCCGACAACAAGGGATATGTCATTCCATAGGTGGAGCCTTTTAGTAGGCAAACCTTTTCCAAGACCGATCTACAGAACGATCGAGTCTTCGACTAGTCCCGACAACAAGGGATATGTCATTCCATAGGTGGAGCCTTTTAGTAGGCAAACCTTTTCCAAGACCGATCTACGGAACGATCGAGTCTTCGACTAGTCCCGACAACAAGGGATATGTCATTCCATAGGTGGAGCCTTTTAGTAGGCAAACCTTTTCCAAGACCGATCTACAGAACGATCGAGTCTTCGACTAGTCCCGACAAGAAGGGATATGTCATTCCGAGGCGGAGCCTTTTAGTAGGCAAACCTTTTCCAAGACCGATCTACAGAACGATCGAGTCTCCGACAAACCCTACAGAACGGGCGCGTCATCCTTAGATTCCTATCAGTCTGGAGTCTCACTTGATGGTAGAAACCGCCTTAAGGGTCTTTTGAATGGTAGAAACCGCCATAAGGGTCAACCAATGGTAGAAACCGCCATAAGGGTCAACTCAAAGGTAGATACCGCCATAAGGGTCAAAACTAAATTCAAAGGTAGAAACCGCCTGAAGGGTCAACTTGATGGTAGAAACCGCCATAAGGGTCAACTTGAAGGTAGATACCGCCATAAGGGTCAACCAAAGGTAGAAACCGCCTGAAGGGTCAACTCAAGGTAGATACCGCCATAAGGGTCAACCAAAGGTAGAAACCGCCTGAAGGGTCAACTCAAGGTAGATACCGCCATAAGGGTCAAAACTAAATTCAAAGGTAGAAACCGCCTGAAGGGTCAACTGATGGTAGAAACCGCCTTAAGGGTCTTTTGAATGGTAGAAACCGCCATAAGGGTCAACCAATGGTAGAAACCGCCATAAGGGTCAACTCAAAGGTAGATACCGCCATAAGGGTCAAAACTAAATTCAAAGGTAGAAACCGCCTGAAGGGTCAACTTGATGGTAGAAACCGCCATAAGGGTCAACTTGAAGGTAGATACCGCCATAAGGGTCAACCAAAGGTAGAAACCGCCTGAAGGGTCAACTCAAGGTAGATACCGCCATAAGGGTCAACCAAAGGTAGAAACCGCCTGAAGGGTCAACTCAAGGTAGATACCGCCATAAGGGTCAAAACCAAATCAAAGGTAGAAACCGCCTGAAGGGTCAACTCATGGTAGAAACCGCCATAAGGGTCAACCAATGGTAGAAACCGCCATAAGGGTCAACTTGATGGTAGAAACCACCATAAGGGTCAACTAATGGTATGACCTACCATACAGGTCAGGGCTTAATCTCCCTAGGATATTCTGAACGAGTCCTAGGTATCTTCTTGAGAGTCGTCGCAACCGGCAGCATCTGACAGGTGAGCTTCACGTAAGCCTCTCTCACTCCGGCCCATGTTCGAATTGCAAGAGTAAACCGGTGATTAATTTGAGCATTCATCAAAAGACTTGAAGGTCCGATGTCATAGCATTTCTTCCCCCCCAGTCGAGTCGGTCAAGATCCAGGCGTCATTTTGTCTTTGAAAGCGACCTCTGACGAGCTCACTCTCAAAGAGGGGCAGCTGTTGACACCTGATTTTTGAACATCCGTTATTATAGTTTTTTTTATTTCTAAAATTAATTAAAAATAGCAAAAAAGGTCAAAAAATTGCAAAATCAACTTTGGAAGCCTTAGCCTAGCCTTAGGAACCAATTTTGAACAAAAAATATTTTTTGAATTTTTTTAATATTTTTTGGAATTTATTTAATTATAAAAATACCCAAAAAATTAGAAAAATACCATCCGTGGTCAGAAAATTACACAAAAATATTCTGAAATTTTATTTTAATTATCTCTTCAATATTTTCACTTTTTATTATGGAAATTTGGCTTGGTTCATGGGGTTCCTTCACAAACCTAATCCCGAACCGGGCCTAAAAAATCCTTTTCGAGTCTTTTAATTTTCAATTCTCGGCTTTTATAAGCTATGACATTGGACTCCAAAGTATTGAAATGCAATTGGGTCAATTTGCCCTCCAATTTGATCAATTTTAACCAAAAGGGCTTAATTGCATAAAAATCTTTCAATTTAGTCCCCGGTTTCACAATTTTTGAAATTAAATTTCACACGGGCACACCCATTAAAATTAAACACCTCTACCCAACAGTTTTCATCATGCTGAATCCATTGGTGGGCTCAATTTTGGCTAATTCGATCGTTTAGGTCTTCGATTTGGCGAAATTAAATTTCGGATCCTAGGGACAATTTGGGGTTTTCACATAATTTCAATAAATTGATTCACGAAAATACCCATATTTGATGTAAAACATGTCAAGGAATCCGATTTTGCCATCAATTTCATGAAAAGAGGTCATTTGGGGGGTCAATTTGGCGATTTGGGCGATTTGGCCGAACCGGGCCGGTCGGGTCCGACCCGACCCGACCCGGGTCTGCAGCAAATGCACAGAATGTGCAGAACGTGGGCAGTGAGGCAGGGGAAAAACAGGGCATGGGCGACGCGGCTTCGGGAAGAAAAAAAGGCGACAAGGCGTGGGGGACGATGGCAGGCGTCGGGGGTCGTGAGTTGCAGTGGCGTGGGGCATAAAAAATGGCCGGTCGGCCACCACGAACCGGCGAAGATCCTCGGTTTTTAAAACGAGCTCGGCCAAGGAGGAAAAATTTTGGGGAGATTTTTCGAGCAAATCCGGAGCAAGACAAGCTTGCCGGCACCTCTTGGAGCCTGAGGGGAGCTTCGGTCGCCGTCGACGGTCGCGGAATAGGTCGGTATCTTCCCCGACCTCCATTTTTCTCTGCGCACACCATGTGTTTGATGAAATGTCCGATGGAGTCCCGAACGTTTTGACTCTCGGTCGAGCTCGACCCGAGCTCTATTTGTGCGGTTCTAATCTTTAAACTACACTAGAGTTATCCCTAACCTCGTGTTGACCTTCGCTTTGCATTAAAACTCGACAAAAACCGAGGGCCGGAGCTTCGCCGGCCATGGTTCGGACGGGAGCTCGACGAGGGATTTCCGGCGGCCGCCGACCATCAAGGAACCCCAAGTAAGCTTCTAAACCACCATTGGATGCCATGTGAATGAAAGAAATCGAGTTTAAACAAATAAAAATTTTCTGTGAATTCTTCGCCGGAGCCGGTTCGGTCGCCGGATTTTTGGGGCGGTTCACGACGTGTTTCTTGCCATGTTTTGGTCTTATATTGATGTTGAGTGTCTAAGGAGTCGAATGCCGCAAGAACGGGCGAAAAATACCAAGTTTTGGGCCCGTTTCGCAATTTTCCGGCGACCTCGCCGGAATTTTTACTATTCCCGCCGTATTTTTCACTGTTCATCGTCTTCTCCGGCGACCCTCCGGCCGGTCAACGGTCAACGGCCGACGTGGCGTGCCACGTAGGCAGCCACGTCAGCCGGGTGGGGGCCACGTGGGGGCCACGTGGAATTTTTATGCATAAAACAAAATGAACGGTCCCGATCGCGACACGTGTCGCGATCTCGTCTTTTTGGGAAAATAATAAATGATTTTCTGATAATTAATTCAAATCAATCCGACGGCCGAGAATGTGCCAAGTGGCTTTCTGTGGATCGTCCGATCTTGTCCAAGATCGGACGCACCAGGAGTAGCCACGTGGCACAACGTGGAGCGTTCGATCCGAAGGTTTTTCTAAAAAAAGAAAATAATTGATTTTTGATCCGATGGCTACGATTTGGCCACGTGGCTCACTAGGGGACGTCCGATCTAGTGGAAGATCGGACGCACAGGATGAGGCCACGTGGCACGACGTGGACCGTCCGATCCGGGAATTTTCGGATAATTAAATAAAATACATAAAAAATCAAAAAAATTGTAAAAAAATAGAAAAATGTTTTAAAAAATAAAACGGTGTCGTTTTAGGCCGGTGTCGACCCCTAGGGTCGGGCCGGGCGCCCGAGATGCGCGGGCCGGGTCTGACCCGGCCCGGAAAATATTTTTAAATAAATAAAAAATCAGAAAATAATAAAATAATCAAAAAATCAATAAAAAATGAAAAATCATAAAAATTCAAAAAAATTCGGAAAATTCCGAAAAATTATAAAAAATTCCAGAAAATAGGAAATGGCCATATTCAACTGGCCACGACCCGTTTCGGGTCTTTTGACCCCCGGTCTTTTCAGAAATGACGGTTTTGCCCTTCCGGCAAACCGTCTTCCGGAAAATTTCTAAAAATCCAGGAAAATCCCAAAAAATAGGAAATGGCCACAATCAACTGGCCAAGGCTCATCCCGGGTGTTTTGAACCCCGAACCTTCTTAAAAATGACGATTTCGCCCTTTGGACGAATCGTCTTCCAAAAATTGAAGAAAAATCAAGAAATTCCAAAAAATTCTCAAAAATGGGAAATGGCCACAATCAACTGGCCATGGAATATTTTGGGTAATTCGGTATCCAAACCTTCCAAAAATGACAATTTTGCCCTTCGGGCTAATTGTCCCCGAATCTTTCCATTTTACCCCTAGCCCTAAATCACATCTTCCCTAAGCCTTTATGGCTATACTAGGAGGCCAATGATTGAAATTGATGTGCATTGACATGATTTATTTATGCACTTGACTTGCGCTCTCGTTAAATTGATTGTGATTGATAGGACTAGTATTCCAATCTGCATGAAACCCTGAATCAAACCTATCTCACCCAAAATTGCGTCTGCATGAACTCTTAGTCAGGAAAATCACTCGCGTTAGGTACCGAAAGGGCGTTGGTAATGACATCGACGTAACCAAGTCCCCGAACCCAAAATCTCTGGTTCCGCAGAACTGATCGATCTCTCCCAATCGGTCAGTAAGGTTTCCGGTCTACCCTCCAAGAAAGACCGGTGGCGACTCCAAATGCATGCACAAGTTGCACATGCCACCACGACCACACTAAGGTCGAAAGCGATCGACTCTTATCGTCGAATCCTTAAAGATATACTCCCGCCGCGATTTGGTATGGGCCTGGGAGGGCCCGCGCCGATCTAAAGCCCGCGATCCACATTTCAGAGTGGGGGCCCGCGATCGGTAATCCATTAGCCGCGTCCGATTTCGGACGGGTCGCGACACCGCCGCGATTTGGTATGGGCCTGGGAGGGCCCGCGCCGATCCGAAGCCCGCGATCCACATTTCAGAGTGGGGGCCGCGATCGGTAATCCATTAGCCGCGTCCGATTTCGGACGGGTCGCGACAAACACGCCTAATCTCTGATAATTACAGAAAAGGGCGAACATCTGAGAAGGGATGGAGAAGATCGAGCGAACGAAGACCAGGAAAAGACATTTCGACCCAAAATGTTCAAGGGGTACCGTTATTTGTTGGAAACGCCTGACCTAAATGTTTCTGAACTTGAACGGCTAGAGGAATTTGAAGACCTCGGAAACGAATTCGTCATGAAGGATATGGAAATCGACTCGACCATCCAGGAGACTCAAGCACTCAGCGACCAAGGCGCCAGCGACGATGATCCGCGCCAGAAAAGAAAGCGTCGCCAGTTCTACACTCCGGATGAGGTCCAGGTACTTGAAGCTATCTTCAGGGGATGCCCTTTCCCGGACACAGAACAGAGGAAGAAGTTGGGTCAAAAACTAGGGACGAGCCCTTTGAGGATCTTGAATTGGTTTCAAAATAAACGAACCAAGCTGAGTAAGTAGTACAAACGACGCGAGACCGCATTTCTAAAGGAACAGAACGAGAAGCTTCGAACAAAGAACGTGAGGTATGAAGAAGTTCTTAGCACTATTGTCTGCCCTAACTACGGTGGCCCTACCACTCTCAGTAGATTGTTTCCCGTTAAGCCTTCTGCTAGGATCGAAAATACTGGTGATGTGCATGAACAAATCAATCCCACAAAGATAGTGCCAGTGCCTTCTGAAGGAGGGAATATATGCCACTATGATGAGAGTCACCACGTCAGAGCCCAAGAGTCTTCTCCACAACGGCTTCGGGCAGGATCAGATCCTGCTCGAGAAGGGTTAAAGATCAGCCGTCAAGCTGTCAACGCTATTCTGAACCAAGAGAAGAAGATTTTCGCGTGGCCCCTTGAGCTTCACCGCAAGTTCTTAGACGTGGTTCGGCGAATAGGGGTCGACTGTGCACGCCCGAAGAAAGTAATGGAGGCCCTGAATGCACCAGAACTTACCAAGGCTATGGTCTCAAATCACCTCGGTTGTTACAGAAGAGCGCTAAGACAGCGTCATACTAACCTCGGTTGCAAATCCAACACTTATTGGGAAATTGATCAGAATATCCATCTGAGTCATCCCAATTTTCTTCAAGAGTGTGTGCCACAGATGCAGCAGGTGCAGCACCCATCCGTCGCTGTTTTTCCGCTTACTAATGAGCTTTCTACGCTTAGTGCTCAAGGACTTGCCGAACTAGGGCATGTGGTTTCAAAGGATCTAACAAAGGAATGCGTTGAGCATTTTTGTTTCCCTAATTCCCAAGTAGAAGATGCTTATGGGGATCAATCAGTCAACTCCCCTCTCATGTTCTCGAGAAGGGATGGAGGTTCCAGTTCGAAGAACCAGTCGGGTGATACTACCCAACCCATACATCAATATTTCGAAGGGTCAGATGACTTCTGCGATGATCAGTCAGTGATACTTCGATCCAAAATGTTCCAAGGATACCGTCATTTGTTGGAAACGCCCGACTTAGAAGTCTCCGAGCTCGAACTGTTGGAAGAATTTGAAGATCACGGGACTGAATCCGGTATAATGGTCATGGAGATTGACACTGCCAACGATGAAACTCAAGGTTGTGGTAATGAAAACAATGCCCATAGCAGTTATCAGCGTAAGAAAGGAGAACATCCCCTTCACCGTACTTCAAGTCGAGACCGGGAGCTTGATTTTTTCTTCGAGGAATGCTCCCATCCAGATGAGAAGCAGAGGGCTGAGCTAGGTCAAGAGTTAGGGTGGGAGCCTGGGGAGGTCAATAATTGGTTTCGTAACAAACGAGCCCGGCTGGGGAATCTACATAGACAGCAAGAGCTAGCGATTCTGAAGGAAGAAAATGAAAAGCTTCGAACAGAAAGCGCTAGGTATGAGGAAGCGCTGAGCAGTGCCACTTGCCTTGATTGCAATAACCATATTTTCATCAGTGAAATATTCTCCGAAGAGCCACTTCTAGAGATTGGTAGTGCTCATATGTTACAATGCCTTTCGCAATGTCTTTCGGTGCAGTCAGATACCGTCGAAGGCTTACAAGAGCAGTTTCCAACACAATCAGATCTCATAGAGATTAGTCGGCAAGCTGTTCTTGTTGACAAGAAAGCGCGATTTTCTTGGACTGCTGAACTCCATCAGAAATTTGTTGATACAGTTCGACAGTTGGGGATCGACACGGCACGATCAACGCGCATACACGAAATCCTGAACGTGCCGGGACTCTCTAAAGTTAACGTCGCGAGCCACCTTGGATATTTCAGGAGGTTGCTAAAAGAGGGACGGGTGACACTAAGCTCGGATGGAGCTGGTTCGAACTTAAATGTTGTTCATAACTGCAATCACGATGATTGTAGAGCCGGGAACACCCAACCATGTTTCGGTGTTGACGAGACCAGCAACCATGTCACCGACTCCTCTAACCCAAATCAGAACGCTCCACCAAGCAGTCTCAATACCCCTCAAGTTATATACCGCAGTTCCCGCAAATAGGAACTCCCCAATTTGAGTACCAACCTGTTGCTAGTGCTCTTCCCATGGCAAATCCAACATTTACATGGGACATGTCTACATATTTGCCGGTCAACAAGGGAGGTTCCAGCTCGAGGAATCAAATCATCCAAGGCGAGAGTGATCTATCGCCAGCGGTCGGTGATACTCGACTTGAGCATCAATGGCTCGGAGATTCGAGCGATTTCCTTGGAGAGGAACTCAATTTCTGGCTCGATCAGTCTGAAGCTGGCGGACTCTTACAATAGTGATACAAAGCCGACGATCAGGTGTTTGATTCAAGGCGCGATTGTAAAAAAAATGTTCGGAGAAAAGAGGTTGAATAGCCTGAATGAATGTATTGGCAATCCCATTGTAAAGCTCCCTTGGGGGCATTTCTCATTTACGCTTAAAACTAGTCGTACGAAGATCCGCCTTACCTTTTGAGCATCTTTAAGCTCAGGGGCGAGCTCCCCAAGCAATGATCATCGTTCGCAGAGCATAATGGAATCTACCCCTTCAGTACGAAATACGTCTGGCCGCGAAGCCACCCATTTGGTAAAACGATGTATCGTTCCTAAACGATCTCCAATCGGATACCGAAATCATGTCTTCTTTCTTTTCCTTCTCAGATGATAAACGTGGATAAATCACTTAAGGAGTCATGCGTTCAAATAGCAGAACAGACGCTGCCCAGCTGGGGGCAGATGAACCATCGATGTTACAAACACTCCAAGCATGGATAGGTGGATTTGATAGATGTTGTCATATCAATACGCAACATCAGAATGGGATGAAAATCAAGAGTAAAGTTGTATCGCCCCAATTTGTCTTGAATTTGGGAACATGAATTGACACTTATTGTTTATCCTTGACAGGGGAGTCGCCTTGCAGACGAACAAGTGCTTACATCCCATGTACTACTCGTTAGAGTACATGACCAAGGGTAGGATGTATCGTTTCGATTTTTGGAAAATTCGTGAGCATACAATGATATGCTTCTTTTACATTTGCAGGGATCCGCGGCTGCGACGGACAGGTAAGTATCCCTTTTCCCAGTTAGCTGGAGATAAAAAATGTCAGAATCCTTTCAGCCGGCATAAAGATTTTCCAATGCATCGATATTCATGATTTAAATCAGGAGGTTACCTGAAGCATGAATAGAACATGCACGGTACATCACAAAATCCCCTCGACGGATAAATTTTGGAGAAAAGAAAATGAATTTTTTCAAACCATTCGAAAGGATGTTTCCTAAAAAAGAGGCAAGCTCAAATCCAAACACATCCTACATACACTTGAGAGATGAGTGGAGCGAATAAAAAATCTGGACCTATGGAGGTAGGGACCATTTGCAGCGATTACATAGATTGGGACGACGGAGGTCGTTTCATATCATAAAAACTACAGGTGACCGTTGGCAACCCATTTGAACGGCGGTTTTCATTCTTAACCCTGTCAAGAACCACCCCACATCGGGGCAAAATGGAGGTGAGTCCAGCAGCATCAGGAGAAAATGGTTAGAAATTTTCTTGCTCGGACTAACATTAATCTTTGTGTGTTGTTTATATGGTAATCCAAGTGCCATAGGATGACGAGAAGCATTCATTTCTCTATCCCACACACCGAATCCTTTGCACAGCCAACTTGAGCCTGCAAATTCATTTCATGAACCCATTGGTGATCATTCCAAGACGGATGCAGCACCACTTCAAAAATGGAAGAGTTCAAGACTCAGGGATTACGAAGAAGATTCTTGGGCTGATATTTAAAGATGTTTAGACTTTCAGACATATGTCTAACACGATCCCATGAAGATGAGAAAAGTGGGATCTCAAAAATAAATGAGAAAAATCCACGGCATCGAGAAAAAGCAAAGTGCCTGGTAAAAGCAAGGCCGATGCTCGTGCAAACTATTTGCTTGATCCCCAATGAAGCCTAGTTGGGAAGAGAGAAAGACCCCTAAAGGAGTCAGATCAAAAGGTCGCTCCCCCAAATGGTGTCAAGCGTGGAGCAGAGACGCAGACAGAGTCATCAGTCTCTTAATGCGACGAAACGCTCTCTAAGGAGTTGGTGTACACCTCAAAAGCGGGTGCACACCTAAAAAAAAATATATAAAAAATTTGAAGGTGCAGAGAGAAAAGGACAGGTGGTAAATTTGCAATGATCGCCAATGTCAAATCCTTCGTAATTTCTGGGCCAAAAACAAGCCTTTTTCGGTCCCCAATCCTACCAATGTTACAACCCCGAAACAGTCTTCTCTGACTAAGACACTTGGGTTAACATATAGCTTAGCTCGAAGAAGTACGAGCAAGACTATTTCTTTATCATTTTGCAGGGTTCTTGATTTGTAAACCCGGAGCAGATGGTGAAGACTTTCATTCGATGGCCTCGACTCCAAAGCGGGTCTCCCTTGAAAACCAATATCCAAGCCTAACATTACGGTCCCGTGGAAGACCCCCGATCGATCAAAATGTATGCGCTGCGAATGATCCTAAAACCTAGGCACAGGTTAGTAGGGAATTGAGTGCATCCCCTATAAAAACCATTATCCCAAAACAGGTGAGAAGACCTCATTGTCAAGAAATATTCCAATTGATGTTTCGAACAGACTCGTTTTGGAATTTTCAAACTATTGATCCGGATTTTCCATGCAAGGAGTTTGTGATCACATTTGCATGTTGCAAGAATGCTTTGGATAACCTCCAGCATCAAAATGCACATTTCATGATTAAAATTTAAATCATACGGTTTTGTCAAATGGACAGCCGTGGTCTTCCCAAAGATTACTAACGTTTTCTTGGTGAAGAAAAATCTTTCAGGCTCAAAATTGCTGCAGGATACCTGGAGAACCCAGCTCCCAGAATGTCGCCTCAATAGAATCAAATGAAGCGTTGTCAAAATAAAATCTTTCTCTGCTTCAAAACTGAATTCCCGACAAATTTCGGGATCTTTCAAAAGAAGGAGTGAGGATATAACCTTTTTTCAAAAATCAAGCGGTCCTCGCATGACGTGGAGAACCCTCGTCCCAGGATCCCTTTTAAAAAAAATCAAGCAATCCCAGTAGACGTGGAGAACCCTTGTCTCGGGACCCTTTTTCAAAATCAAGCGGTCCTATCAGACGTGGAGAACCCTCGTCCCAAGATCCCTTTTAAAAAAAAATCAAGCAATCCCAGTAGACGTGGAGAACCCTTGTCTCGGGACCCTTTTTCAAAATCAAGCGGCCCTATCAGACGTGGAGAACCCTCGTCTCGGGACCCCTTTTCAAAATTCAGGCAGTCTCATCAGACGTGGAGAACCCTCGTCATGACTCCTTTTCCTTTAGTTTCCCCAGTCGAGTCGATCAGGACTCAGGTGTCACCTTATCTTTGAGAGAAACCTCTAACGAGATTCCTCTCAAAGAGGGGCAGCTGTTGACACCTAAATTTTGATCAACTTTTTTTTTATTTTTATTTTTTTATTATTTTTTTTTTATTTTGAAAATTCATAGAAAATCCATAAAAAGTTGAAAAAATTGAAAAATCAATTTTGGTGACCTTAGCCAAACTAAATGAACCATTTTGACCAAAAAAATAATTTTCATAATTTTTATTTTTTTATATATATTTCGAAAAATACAAAAAAAAAGAAAAAAAGAAAAAGAAAATCAAGAAAATCAAGAAAAATAATATTTGAGGTCACAAAGATATATAAAAATAGTCGGTATTTTTATTTTTATTTTATCTATTTTCTAACCTCATAAATAGTAAAATTCAGGTTTGATTTTAGGTGTTTTCTGATCACCATAAAATTGAATCTGGCAAAAATATTAGTAATGATTAAAAGGAAAAGGAGTGAAAACATCATCATTTAAAAGGAAAAGGGGACTAATCATTTTGTCTTCGCTTTTGATTATTTTATTATTATTTTTACTTTTTAGTATTTTATTATATTATTATTATATTATTTTATTCTTCTCCCCCCCCCCCTGATCATGCGCAGCAGCTTCTTCTTCTAGGGGTTCTTCTTCTTCTTCAGGGGGCTATTTTTTTTCGTTAGTAAAAGCACCCCCAACGACCACCGAACCACCACCACCTCTTCCTCCATCCGTCTCACCACGTCACTGCCACCATCGTCATCAGGAGTCGTCGGAAAACCATCAGAGAACAGAGAAAAAAGAAAATAAGGAGAAGATCGAGAGGAAAGAGATGACTCCTTCACGCGTCACCGCCTCGATCGTGTTCGACAAGTCGCCCCAACCAGCTCGACGGCCGTTGAACCAACACATCTTGCCTATGACCAGGTAAACATTTCCGGAACCGTACCTTCATAAAGGATGCAAATCTTGCCATGGACCATTAACGATAGTTTCTCTTTACATGAACCATTGCCTTGTGGTATTGCGTCATCCTTTCTCTGTTCGTGCCCCAGTTCACGTGGTCATTAACGGTGTTGGTAAGAAAAGTGTGGATACCAAACCTGAAGAGAAAATGAACTCATGATGATCTTGCTTTCTCCTTTATGTGTTCGCATTACTCCTATTTTTCCCAGTATAAAAAAAAGGATCCATGCCAACAGAATGTATTTAGTAATCTGATGAGGCTAGTTGAGGGTCAGATCCGGAGACCGACGAAAGAGACGTCACTGGTGTTGTTTTCGCCGAGACTATCACTATCGGGGATGGCCGTCGACGATGAGTGGCCACGGTGGTGTTAGGCGGTCCGATGAGTCGATGGATATTTTTATATGAGCGAGTTTGGTGACGATAGGAGCCAACGGTTGGTGTCTTCATTGATGAGGGAGGCTCGCGTGAGACCCAATGGAGAAGACCTGCAAAGAGGATCCTGTGAAAAGCGCCGTGGAGAAGATGACTTAGTGGGTCGTGGGAAAGAAGGCCTAAAAAAAAAAGCAACAAAACAAAGAATAAAGAATAAAAAAACAAATAAAGAATGAAAAGCGTGGAAGGTCAGATTAAGGGGGCATGTTTGCTTGATCTTTGCTTTTGGGCCTATCAGGTTCAATTGGGCTTTGGAATTAATTTCATACGAATTGGGCTTAACCAAGAATTGGGCCTTAGGTTCAATTGGAATTTGTTAAGAGATGGCCTCTTTCTTTCAAATCTTCTATTTGGGCCTCAATACTTTTCCTAGCCCACGACTTTAGAAGGGTTGGGCTCAGAAGCCCAATCCGAAAATTATTTTCGAAAAAAATAATAAAAAATTTAAAAATGCAATAAAACAATAGAAATCATAAAAAACTCAAAAAAATTCGGAAAAATTCTAAAAAATTCTAAAAAATTCCATAAAATAGGAAATGGCCACATTCAACTGGCCACGACCTGTTTTGGGTCATTTGACCCCCGATCTTTCCAGAAATGACTGTTTTGCCCTTCCGGCAAACCGTCTTCCAAAAAAAATTCTAAAAAAATCCAAGAAAATCCCCAAAAATAGGAAATGGCCACAATCAATTGGCCAGGGCTCATCCCGGGTGTTTTGAACCCCGACCCTTCTTAAAATGACGATTTCGCCCTTTGGGCGAATCGTCTTCCAAAAATTGGAGAAAAATCAAGAAATTCCAAAAAATTCTCAAAAATGGGAAATGGCCACAAACAACTGGCCATGGAATATTTTGGGTAATTCGGTATCCAAATCTTCCAAAAATTGACGATTTTGCGCTTTGGGCTAATCGTTCCCAAATCTTCCCATTTTGCCCCTGGTCCTAAATCATGCCTTCCCTAAGCCCTTATGGCTATATTAGGAGGCCTTTGACTTGAATTGATGTGCATTGATGTGATTTATTTATGCACTTGATTGAGCTTTTCATTAAAATTGATTGTGATTGATAGGAATAGTCTTCCAATCTGCATGAAACCCTGAATCAAACCTACCTCGCCTAAAACTGCGCCTGCATGAACTCTTAGTTAGGAAAATCACTCGCGTTAGGTACCGAAAGGGCGTTGGTAATGACACCAGCGTAACCAAGTCCCCGAACCCAAAATCTCTGGTTCCGCAGAACTGATCGATCTCTCCCAATCGGTCAGTAAGGTTTCCGGTCTACCCTCCAAGAAAGATCGGTGGCGATTCCAAATGCATGCACAAGTTGCACATGCCATCACGACCACACTAAGGTCGAAATCGATCGGCTCTTATCGCCGAATCTTTCGAAAAACACTCCCGCCGCGATTTGGTATGGGCTTGAGAGGGCTCGCGCCGATCTAAAACCCGCGATCCGCACCCTTGTGCGGGGGAAGGCCCGCGA
The DNA here is from genome assembly GCA_021437785.1 of Rhodomyrtus psidioides. NCBI lineage: Eukaryota > Viridiplantae > Streptophyta > Magnoliopsida > Myrtales > Myrtaceae > Rhodomyrtus > Rhodomyrtus psidioides. The sequence goes on along the minus strand of JAILYB010000092.1, from coordinate 2,319,494 downwards.
TCGGTAATCCATTAGCCGCGTCCTCTTCCGGACGGGTCGCGACAGATACCGAGGACATTTCCGAGGATGTGCCATCGGAAACCTTTTCCGAATACGATCCGGAGGAAGATCAAGCCGAGGCGTATGATGATTCCGAGCAGTTCTTCTGGGTAGCATGGCAAATTGGTTGAGTTCTCTGGCGAGGAACAATTTTGGAGAGAGGTTTAGAAAGGCACAGTGAAATAGTCTTTTATGTTATCCTGAGTTCCTTGCCAACTTTTGTAAGCGGTTGATGGTCAAAGACTTTCCCCACCGTCTTCTGTAGCAACTTCTGTGATATGTATGCATATGTATATAAGTGTGTGCTTTGTTGTTTGTCCAAATCTCCATATGTTTTTTTTAAGTCAGGGTTGTTGTTCCCTTCCGCATGTGCATCTCACTTCATTTTTGGCCGTGGGATGTTCCTGGGATTTATTTTATTGGCCTGGAGCAGATGTGATGTGCTCGCTGGGAGTGTGAGGTGTGACAAACCCATTGAAATGGTATCAGAGCAAGGTTAGCTCGATTCAAACAGATTGAGGATTGGAGTGATAAGGAGTGATGGAATTTGGATGATGGGGTAGTGAGACCTTAGGGGGAATTCGTTAGAGTCAAGCATGAATGTATGGCATATGAGTGGCGTATGTGATTGGCATGATTGTGGTGACACTATGATGACCAAGCTTCACACTTAGCATTGAGAATTGTTTATGGATTTTGGTTGACGAATGAGCTATTACCTCTAATTATACTAAGTTGCAGATGCGTCTGGACTTGAGGTATGGTTGTGAACCTCTGATGATGTGCTCATGAGAATGCCTGAGAGATTGGATGTTGTGTTGTGATTGCTGCCTTGTTGTGTAGCATAGAATCGCTAGACTTGAGTAAGTGATGAAAGTCTCTAATTCCGTGGTGGAATTATAGTGATTCGGGTGAATTAAGTTTGGGCAAGTATAAGCAATCGACCTAGAAGGCCGAGATGAGGAGCTTCTAGCTCGAGAGCACCAGAGGCCGAAGGTCCTACCATGGAGGGAGTTCTGAGGGCCTTGACCCAAATTGGAGAGCTAATGGGGAAGGAAGCCCAGGATATGGCTACAACCGCTCTTCGTCAGGCTGAGGACAGAGTTGAGATAATAGCTCAAGCTGCCGAAGCTGCGGTGACAGCCGTGAATATGGCAAATGAGAATAATGTCCAAGGCGCTGAGGCTGGTAATGCCCAAGGTGATGCCAATGCTAATAGGCATATGGGCTAGCTAGTGGAGCAATTTATAAAGTTGAAGCCGACCCAGTTTAATGGCACTGGAGACCCTGAGCTAGCACCAAGGTGGATTGAGAAGCTTGAGAAAGGTTTTGGGGTGCTGAAGTGCACCGATGAAGAGAAAGTCATGTTAGTTGTATATCAGCTAGAGGAAACTACGAATGATTGGTGGACTGCTTCTAAGGATGGAGTATTCCTTGATGGTACTGCCTTGACATGGGCTGCCGTCACTGCCGCGTTCAATGATAAGTACTTTTCGGAAATGGCTCGTGAAAGGAAACGATTGGAATTTCAGCAGTTGCGACAGAATCAACTGATTGTAGATCAGTATGAAGCTGAGTTCACGAGATTGTCAAAGTATGCGCCGAGATCAGTTGAGGATCCGCTTGAAAAGGCTCAGAGGTTTCAAGATGGTTTAAGACTAGAGATTCGAAGTCGAATAGTGACCGTGGATTTGAAAACGTATAAAGAGATTTATGAAAGAAGTCAGAAGATTGAGAGGGACATAAAGGAAGGAGTTGCTATTTCTGGATTGTGATTCACTCCTTCTAAAGATAATCGGCAATTGGACAAGAGGCCGATGATGAATAACAGACGTTTTGTCCCTCCAGTTCGAAGGAAAATAGGGAAGCCACCGAGTCAGTTAAACTGGTACTGTCGTTTGTGTGGTAGGAGGCATGGCAGTGGGCCCTGTCCAAGCAGGACAGGAGCATGTTTTAAGTGTGGTCAGCTGGGCCACCAGATAAAGAATTGTCCGAGCCAAGCTCTAGTAAATCGAGTCCAAGGACAGAGACCACAGGCTGGACAGTTAGCTGTAGCTCCACAGAACGAGCAGAATCGACCACCATCCTAAGGAAGAGTGTATGTTGTGGAACGTAGAGAGGCAGAAGAAGCGCCGGGCGTGGTCACAGGTACGATCTATTTATGTGATCAGGTTGTCTATGCTTTATTTGATCCCGGGGCTTCACATTCTTTTATATCTGCACAGTTTGCTGATTTGGTGGGTGTAGAGTTGAAATCGCTGAGTGTGACGTTGCATGTTACTACACCATTAAAGGATAATGTGCTAGTAAAGTTAGGTTGTGCGGATTGTAAGATAATGATTGGTGGTAGTGAGGAAAGAATAGATCTGGCTGTGTTGCATATGTATGATTTTGATGTGATAATTGGAATGGATTAGTTGGGGAAGCAGAAGGCTGTAGTTGATTGTGGTAGTAGGGTCATCCGTTTTTTATCCGGATGGTCGCCCTAGTTTTGAATTTGTAGGACGTCGGGGAGGAACCTCGATTCCTTTAATCTCGTTGCTTGAGGCGACAAAGCTGTTGAGTGAAGGGTGTCGAGCTTATCTTGATGTGGCAGTTGACACAACGGTTAAGGAACCGAAGTTGGAAAGTATTGCGGTGGTACGTGAATTTCCTGATATTTTTCCTAAGGAATTGCCTGGATTACCATCTGAGAGAGAGATTGAGTTAGCTCCTGGAACAGAGCCAATCTCGAAAGCACCGTATAGAATGTCTTTATCGGAATTGAAAGAGTTAAAGGTGCAGATACAGGAGTTGCTTGATAAAGGATTTATTAGACCAAGCGCGTCGCCTTGGGGAGCGCTAGTGTTATTTATGAGGAAAAAGGATGGATCCTTGCGTTTGTGTATTGATTACATGCAATTAAATCAGGTGACTATTAAGAACAAATATCTTTTGCCAAGGATTGATGATTTGTTTGATCAGCTGCAAGGAGCATCTGTGTTCTCTGAGATAGATTTGAGGACTAGTTATCACCAGCTGAGGATCAAGAAAGAGGATATTCCTAAAACTGCCTTTAGAACAAGATATAGGCATTATGAGTTCACGGTTATGCCTTTTGGATTGACTAATGCCCATGCTGCATTTATGAACTTGATGCATCGTGTATTTAAGGAGTATCTAGACAGATTCGTTATTGTTTTTATTGACGATATTTTAATTTACTCAAGAAGTAATGAAGAGCATGAGAAGCATCTGAGAGTTGTCCTATAGACTCTAAGGGAGCATTCGCTTTACGCCAAATTTAGTAAATGCGAATTTTGGCTGAATAGAGTAGCCTTTCTTGGTCATGTGATTTCTGGAGAAGGAATCTCTATGGATCCTTCAAAGATTGAGGCAGTGATGAATTGGCCTAGAGCTACGACTGTTACAGAGGTTCGAAGTTTTCTGGGGTTAGCAGGATACTATAGACGCTTTGTGGAAAAGTTCTCGTCCATAGCTATTCCGCTAACAAGGTTGACAAAGAAGGATACGAAGTTTGAGTGGACTGATAAGTGTGAAAGAAGTTTCCAAGAATTTAAGCGTCGTTTGACAACCGCACCGGTGTTAACGATTCCATCTGGACCTGAAGGTTATGAAATTTATAGTGATATTTCACTAAAAGGATTGGGGTGCGTGTTAATGCAACATGGAAAAGTGGTTGCATATGCTTCACGACAGTTGAGACCCCACGAAATGAATTATCCGACGCATGATTTGGAGTTAGCTGCGATTATCTTTGCCCTAAAGATCTGGAGGTATTATTTGTATGGTGAAAGGTTTCTAATCTATACCGATCATCAGAGTCTAAAGTACCTATTTTTGCAGAAGGAATTGAATATGAGACAGCGTCGGTGGATGGAATTATTAAAGGATTATGATTGTGATATTTTGTATCACCTTGGAAAGGCGAATAGAGTCGTAGATGCATTAAGTCGAAAATCCAGCACTGCGCTGTTGTTGGTTAAAGGATGGTCATTGTTAGAGAATCTAAGGGATTCTGAATTTAAGTTGGAAGTATGCCAACTAGCAAGTTTAGTGGCAACTTTGAGAATTGAGCCTGAAATTAGAGAACGAATTAAGACCTTACAGTCTACGGATCCTGAGATTCAGAAAATCCTCAAGATGGATGTGGCGAAAAGGAAACCTGAATTCCAAGTATCGGAGGATGGAATTTTGAAATTTCGCGAGCGTTTGTGCGTACCTGGTGATGAAGACCTTAAGGAAAAGATTTTGTCTGAAGCTCATAGGAGCAATTATAGTATACACCTAGGTAGCACGAAAATGTACCAAAATTTCCGTCAGAATTTCTGGTGGAACGGAATGAAGGTGGATGTGGCCAAGCATGTGGCAAAATGTTTAACTTGTCAGCAAGTAAAGGCTCAGCACTGCAAACCTGGAGGACTGTTGCAACCATTGGAAATTCCCGAATAGAAATGGGAGCATGTGACAATGGATTTCGTGATGGGTTTGCCGAGAAGTCAGAGAGGTTATGATTCAATTTGGGTAGTCGTGGATAGATTGACCAAGTCCGCACACTTTATACCCGTACGAAAGGATTTTGCGATGGATAGGTACCCTGAGTTGTATATGCGTCAGATTGTTCATTTGCATGGAGTTCCAGTCACGATTACATCGGACCGAGATCTTAAGTTTACCGCGAATTTCTAGAAGAGTCTTCAAGAGGCTTTGGGAACTAGATTGCAGTTTAGTACAGCTTATCATCACTGACAGATCGACAGACGGAAAGGATGATTCAAATGCTCGAGGACATGTTGTGAGTTTGTGTGATAGATTTTAAAGGTGGATGGGAGGATCAACTGCATCTAGTTTGCTTACAATAACAGCTACCAGCAGAGAATTGGAATGGCACCATTTGAAGCCTTGTATGGTAGAGCCTGTAGAACTCCAATATGCTGGGATGAAGTGGGAGAAAGAAGTATAACAGGCCCTGAATTAGTAGAACAATCAGTTGAGACGGTTAAGATTATTAGAGAAAGGTTGAGAACAGCACAGAGTCGTCAGAAGAGTTATGCTGATGAAAGACACAAGTCTTTAGAATTCCAAGTTGGGGATCATGTGTTTCTAAAAGTATCGCCGATGCGAGGATTATCGCGATTTGGAAAGAAATGGAAACTAAGTCCCAGATATGTAGGTTTTTTTGAAATCCTAGAGCGAATTGGGACTTTGGCTTACCGACTCGCTCTGCCGCCAAGTTTGTCTCAAGTGCACAATGTGTTCCATGTATCAATGTTAAGTTAGTACGAGCCGGATCCAACACATGTTTTGGATTTTGAGACCATTGAGCTGGATGATAAAGTATCATACGTGGAAAAGCCAGTCAGGATTGCGGATCGGAAAGAGCAAGTCTTAAGAAATAAGACGATCCCGCTTGTTAAAGTGATCTGGGAGCAGCACGGAACAGAAGGTGCCACTTGGGAAAGCGAGGAAGCTATGAAACGTCAATACCCCCCATTTGTTTGGTTAATTGGGTTTGTTGTAAATTTCGAGGACGGAATTTCTATAAGGGTGAAGAATTATAACATTCTGAATTTCTTGTCATTTTGAGACTATGGAATGAGAAGAATCTATCGATGTATTTTAGTTTTATTTCGCTCGGATCTGATCAATCCTGAATGCACTAACCAGAAGGGAAAGGCTAACGCATGACAAGGTACGTGGACTTAGGAAACTCGAAAAAGAAATGACGCTTTGACCATGAGGATTTTGAAGGGAACATTTAGAGCCAATAAAGGCCGATCTGATAACGATAAAGGAATCCATTGCTAGCGTTATACGATTGGAACACGGGTGATGCCGTATAACCAATGTATAATTTATGAAGTTTTCCTAAATCGGACGATAACAATCGAGACCGTCGGAACTAGTAATGAACCCTCGCAATTACATGACAACCATAGTCGTCGTAACTTGAGTCTTCCTAAGTGTGACGAGAGTCACAAAGTCGATACGCGTAACGTCTGCAAAAGCCGCCCGTTAGTTCGAGATAAACTGGAGATACAATCAACGAGAGATCGATCATGAAATGGAAGCTCAAATTGGCAATTGAAAATGAAGAAATTCAAAATTGGAAAAGAATTTGACGTCGCATCGCTAATGGCCATTCAGAATAGAGAAAATGCAGTTTCGGATGAAAAATGCCAAATGACCGTTTTACCCCTCGCCCATTTGTCTTTGTCTTAAGGATAATTGAAGGTCAAAATGGTCAATTAGCACTCCCATGGTGCTGCCGAAAATGTGGAGGGAAAATGGGTCAAAGGAAGTCAAAGTGAGAAGACCAATAATTGAGACCCTTACCAAGTGTCACTCTAGGATAAAGCCTTGCCTTAATCACTATTAATGACCATCTTGTCAAAATTTCACCAATTATTTGGGGGATATCATCTTCAACTGCTGATGGTCGACCACCCTCTCCCCTTCTCCATTTCCGTTCATTTTCCTCTCCATTTCTTCCTTAACCGGTTCTGCTCGCCTGACTAGCTCTTGCCACCGTGTTCAGTCTGCTCAACGGCCACCTCCGGTGACCTTTTTGCCGGCCACCAACCACCATAGGTTAGTTCAAGATGTTCTTAACAAGTTCCAATTGGTTTTACGTCCATTGGAGGTCTTGTTAATTTATGAAATTTTTTGGAAGAAAAGTGGATAGATTCTGAGCTAGCCGAGGAAAAGTGTTGCTTCTAGCTCTTAGAAATTCCAAATGACCTCAAACTTTTTGTGAGATCTTCATAACATCTAGTACTCATGTTGGATGAGCTTTGGCCTCAAGTTTGGTGGTGTTAAAATAGGTTTTCATGACTAATTGTGGATTATCGAAACTGGGCAGAAAACTGATCGTTGCGCGCCAAGAAGAAATTGAGTTGTTGGAGAGCTTTGGGTTGTTATTTCTCTCCAAAATTCCTGGTGAGCCTCCCTAACACTTATATTGAGAAATTAGTAAGTGTAACTCGTGAGAAATTGGAGCCTAAAGATGATTTGTGGTTTGATATGCACGGTTGGGATTAAAACCGGTTGTGCTCTGTTTATGCCCTGTTCTAACCGATTTTGTTGGGGATTCTTTAGGTTGTATTTTGGTTTCAAAATAACTCATGAGACCTTATAAGACGTTATGTGAGGTGTTAATTGGAAGTATAGGAAGTAGATTGGGATTTGGAAGTGATTTAAGGGCTATATTGTGCATGAAACCTCAAGTTATATTCTGTCCTGTAAGTGGCTGAATGAACCGAGTACTTAAAGGGTTCGTCGAACTATTGTGGTGTATTCGATCATTTGATAAGGTATCTTGAGTTGCCATTTGATTAATTATTGAGGGATTGGTATCAAGGAAGTGAGAATTGATTGGATTTTGATCCAAAATTGATGAATTTCCTAGGACGGTACAAGAATCTTGGGTTGCCGAACACTTGTGGGGTTAAGGAAAATCGATCGAAGTGGATTTTTGCTAATTGCTTAAGGCAAGTGGTTCCTAAACCCTTACTTGAACCCTAGGACGCTATTGGATGGTTGTATTGGGTAGCGGGTTTGTGTGATAAAAGCATGATGTTTAGTTGTGTACAATTGAATTGATTGTGATGCATTGTCAATTGTGGTTGTTGTTTGGCTAGTGAGCCCTGTTAATTGTTATTGAACAATGAACTTTGATGAATTGTACAGACTATAAAGTCTATGCTGTAAAGCATTCATCGACCGTGGCTTGGTACCCCGGTGATCGAATTAGCTTGGTGTCCCGAGAAATATATTGGCTTGGTGCCCCAGTTATGGCATGGCTATAATGCCTAGATGCAATTATATTGGCTTGGTACCCAGATTGTCATGGCTAGAGAGCCTTGAATTATATTGAGGTTTATATACCTTGGAAATGGGATTTGTGTGATATTACTAATGTAAATGAGAATCTATTCTGTGATAATGTGTGAAGCTTGGGTCTCAAGTGGTGATGTGTGTTTGATGGTTGTTTCTTTATGTCAAATACTTGAGGAAGTGATATTCAATCGCCATATGCCATTGCTTGCTGAACTCCCTGCATCATGTTGCATTATTGTGTTGTCTTGTGGGACTAGTGGTTTAGTTTGGGTTGGGTTTCACTTTCTAGGATGCAAATCTCACCCCATAGTGGGATACCTTTTTTAGAACCAAAACCGTGAATATGTGGCCAGTAAGATTAGGCGATCCAAAGGAAACGATCGTCTCTTTTGAAGAATTTCCGAAGAGTAAGTTGACTGTGTATGTTAGAAAGAGTACAACGATGTGGGTTGACGAAAGGAAGACAAATTTGCAACCGCACCGTTTTGAAGCGTGATACCGCCACTTGGGGAACAGTAACCTGTTAGGTCCTTTGCCGCCAGAAGATGTGCCCTTAGGAGTTGTTCCTAGTTGGTGTCACCCCTTCCGTTCGGAAGTAGAAGTGGAGAATTAAGTATTAGCGAGAGGATCCAGAAATATTCCCGAGAGTTCAAAGTCTCCCCCTCCGAGGAATACAAGAATTATATTGAAATCTCAACGGAGGAAACAGAAGATCCCGAGGAGACAACTAAAGAAGATACCGAGGACATTTCCGAGGAGGTGCCATCGGAAACCTTTTCCGAATACGATTCGGAGGAAGATCAAGCCGAGGCGTGTGATGATTCTAGCGATTCTTCAGGGTAGCAAGGCAAAGTGGTTGAGTTTTCTAGCGAGGAACAATTTTGGAGTGAGGTTTAGAAAGGCACAGTGAAATAGCCTTTTATGTTATCCTGAGTTCCTTGCCAACTTTTGTAAGCGGTTATGGTCAAAGACTTTCCCCACCGTCGTCTGTAGCAACTTATGTGATATGTATGCATATGTATATAAGTGTGTCCTTTGTTGTTTGTCCAAATCTCCATCTATTCTTTTTAAGTCAGGGTTGTTGTTCCCTTCCGCATGTGCATCTCACTTCATTTTAGGCCGTGGGATGTTCTTGGGATTTATTTTATTGGCCTGGAATGGATGTGATGTGCTCGCTGGGAGTGCGGGACGTGATAGTCTCTCCATCAACTTCCTCGTCCGAATCATCGTCTGACAGAAGATTACAAGTAAGTTCACTTTGGTCCATTAGCAGATTCTGAAATTACAAAAGAAAAAGTAGACACTTACCTGCGGCAAAAGTTGTCGAACGCCTGCTTACCTGCGGCAAAAGTTGTCGAACGCCTGGGACTATCAATCTGAAGGGTCTTCGTCACAATCTTCTTCCCCAGTCTTCTTCGCCATGGAATCAAAAGGTCTTATTCTACCACCCCTGAGGATTGACGAAGTGGCATCCTCAAACGGACTATTAAAAAGTAAAGGATGTCCATGGGGCTTTATATACAGACGTGACCCCATGATTCGGTAGAAGGGTTGCGGGGATGTCTCTAGAAAACCGTTTATACATCAAGACAGTGATTTGAGCACAACAATCAAATGGAGCGTCAACCTTCATGTTGTACAATTTATTGTGCATTGAAGGGAAATCCATGAGGTAAGGAATAGGCATGGGCACTGCTTGTCGAAGACCAAACTGACGAGCACAATACTGAGGAGAATATGATTCAAACCCAAGGTAAAACCTACCCTTAAGACAAAGCCGGATTGGAAGATCCCTTGGAAAGAGTATGAAAGTTCAAAAATCACGATGATTGAACCGCTTCAACGATCTGGAGCCAAAAAGAGGGCTGAATTCGCCAGAACAGTAGGGGAAGAATTCTACTCGATTTGTCTCCTGAGATAAGATATGCTGAAGAAAGAAACACAGAGATGGAGTATCAACAGGGACTTTCAGTGGAGTAGCTCGAAGCAATCGCGTGCCAAGACTAGACGGTGCCTCGGTGGTGTCATAACCAGGGATGCTCTCGAATAGAAAATGAAGATAGATGGCTATCCAAGCCTGAATAATCCAGAATGGACCTGCCAACACGCCATCCTCTTCAGACGTTCCCATTAGTAAGGCAGAATGGGTCATGCCTCTTTATAGGGAAGCCAGAACTAGAGGGCCAAGAGCAACGCTCTTTCCCCGAGCTAAATTAGAAGCAAGCGCAAGGTAATCCTTGGACACCTTCACAGTTGGACTGAATAACATATATTTTGACAACCAAAAGAGAAGAAAAGCTATTCGTTCGGATGGTGTGACAGCACCAGAAGTTTTACAGTGGGCTTCCAAGAATTTCCCATAGGCAAGAGTATTGTCAGGATTAGAGATATCGGTCACCTGTTGGCAATATGAATCCTATAAGGAGGAAGGCCAGCAATGGTAAATGTATCCAAAAGGGTCACGGAGATAGAACCCCACGGAAAGAAAAAGCAGTTGGTCGAAGAGAACCAGAAGCTTACAACAGAACCAAGAAAACCCATATTCAAATCATGGGACAACTGACTGACCTCGAGTGCGGTCCTTATCTTCGCAGTCGCCCAAGAGGAGGCAATCGATACATCGCTTCAAGCCGATTGAACCAAGCGTATAACTTATTGTCATATAATGGGAGGCTCCTGAAACGTTGAGATGGCAATGACTAGATATCCCTCAAAGAGGTGGCTTGAATAGGAAGCTTTTCATCTTCCTGCATTGGAAAACAAGGTTGAATGAACGCAGGGGCATGGTGACGACTTTGGAGGCTAGGACCAAGGATGAACCCAGCGTACTCCTTTTGAATATTCAATAACCTGAAAAGGCAGTGATAAGCATCTCTACTATTAACTAACTAATCGAAACGATCGATAAGCTGGCTTGGGTTGAATTCAGAAGTTTCGGTCGCCATGAGAAAGCGTGGAAGAGATCAAAGGGTTTAGGTTTTAGAGAAAGACCCAGATAAGAAAAGCACGATGATTCACAGCTTTTACCTAAAGTGAAAAAGATTATTTGTGAGACCATCGCATCATGGGAAATCGAAACTATCACGCTTTGGAAAGGAACATCGGGGAAAAAGCGTAATCATTACATTTGGTTGGCAGCTGTCAAATCAGGAAAAATCCTTTAAAAGATATAAATCTTCGATTTGTTTCTTTTAAAGTGGGCATTTGTTGACACCTAAAAGTTACCCCAAAGAGTCACATGGCGAACACGAACAAGGGTTATGATCACCTACGGACAGCTCTACCAGAACTAGACGAGGGTTGACTCTGAGTACGCCACGTGGCAAGGCGAAGTTTTGGCGGTATTCTCCCTGAAAATAAAGAGAAAATGGCGTGCAGAAAGAGCCACGATCGAGGCAGTTGCGAAGATTGGCGGTAATTCCCAAAAGCTAAGAAGGAAAAGGCGCGAAGGGCCAAGGAAACAACCAAAGAAGTTATCCATAAAAAGAATGTTATTGAAGCCCACGACAGTAACCGTTCGACAATTACCAGGATTAAGCCTATAACAACCCAGGGTCATCCAATACACACACACAACACAACAAAACCAGTCTTTATCTATCAAATTAGTCCTTAAACTTAGTTGTAGTTTTCAGATTCTCGTCGTCGATTCAATTCCGGCGTCTGCTCACCCAGTCCAGTACCGTCAATTAAATTCCGGTGTTGTATTGGTCCATCCACCCATCCTGTACTGTCGATTAAATTTCGATGTTGTGTCCTATATTTCCACCCGTCCGGTGTCGAAGATTAAATTCCGGGATCGTGTCCTACAGTAAGGTGCAGCATCGTCTATTCAATTCTGGTATTGTATCTTGGTTACATTTGTGTCGAAGCAATTCGACAAGTTTCATCGATGCGTTACCAGGAGGTCTGTCGAAAGTTTGTACAAAACTGTCGAAAGACATATCTCTATTAATACATATCCTTCATTTGACACTCTCTGTCCAAAACTTATCCGGAACCCTTCTTACTTAACGAACTACTAACATTCGATAAAAGATTTCCCTCGTTATCAACCCTATTGGGCTTTTTCCTTTTTGGGCCGAACCCTGATAAGTCAATCGGGCCCATCCGCGCAACAGGCGGCAACCATTCTTGGCCATCCAATGCAAAATGGACGGCATGATATGCATTTATGGTACCCATGACATAGATCCCAAATGTAGGGATCCAAATCCAGAAAGGCTTGCCTGTGAATTTATCTATGGTGCCAGCAGCTAATGTTATGCTTTCTTGTCGTTTTCTTTGTATAAGACATATGGCTTTTGTGAATTCTTCGTTTAGGCATCGAGTTGCAGCTTCTTGTTTCGTACAATTGTCGTCCTTTCTAGGTGTCATTTTTCTCTGTTTTATTATTATTATTATTATTTTTCCAGCTGGTGGGAAATCTAATTGTACTAAAAGTGTCGCACCATATTCCTCCTATTTCAGCCAAATATTGCGGGAAGACTCGGCCTTTTTGCTGCACCCAGGAGATTACCCTTGTTATATCTGATGCTTCTGTTGGTAAGTCTTGAATCTTGATGGGGGACCTTCCACTGATAATACAAACATTTCGTAGTGATAGAAGAATTACCATGTCATGTTCTTTTCAATAATCGATATCGATAGCAATAAAATACTCGATGGTTATATCTTCTTCCAATCTTAAACTTCGATGGGTACAATAGGTTGTGGTTTCGACATGGGCTGGGGATCATGGAGGAGGTTGTATGTTAAAGCATTTGTGCTTTTAACACGGGGAGATTCCAAGTAAAACCATTTCTTCCTCTAACTAGGAGAAAGAATACTCAAAGATGAAAAGGGCCCTGTGGTGCCAAGGACAAAACTGTCACCAGCCTCTCTCACCGTCCACCTGGGTTGGATATAGTATGGATCGGGTCGGGTATGAGTCATTAAATTTCTACTATATGAAAATAGGTCAAAACGGGTTAAATGAGTCAATATTGAGCGGACCATATTCGACCCGACCCGACCCGACTCACCCATTTGACGTCTCTAGTCATCCTGCTATCGACAGGCTAGATGGCTTGTGCCTAATCCGAATGGCGATATAACTTCCTTTGAAAGCGTGGTGCAAATTTTGTAGAATAGAAACTTATGCGACGGGTGTCGGTTACATCAGTGTCTGATGGTGGAGATATGCAATGCTAAATCTAACGACATTACAAAAACATAAAATTTTTAGGGAACCGTAACCAGCCCGTGAGGGATCGGGCCGGTTCCCGTTTAGAACCGGAGGGCTCGGTCAACGGGCAGGTTCCGGGCCCAAATCGGCCGGTGGCCATGTCTACTTTTGAGTATTAAAATCTAGAGTTGGCGTCCAAGTTTCTTATATGATCATTGAACTTTGGTTAGACTAACATAAAAATGATTGAGCTCTGTTATCGTCAAAAAATGTCCCAGCCGTCGAAATCTTTCACCAAAATTGGTTCTTCTGATTTTTATTAAGAGAAAATGGGTTATGTAGCGATTTCGGACAAGCGACTTAATGAATTACAAGGAACGGATATACTTCATTGGATTTTAATCGACTATGAAGTAGAAAACACTTGCCGGAATTTAATCGATGATAGAGATACAATGCCAGAATTTAATCGACGACGAAAAAATCTAAACGTACGACTATTGAAAGGTATGGGAATAAAAATTTGCGGAAAAGATAAATTGCGAAATGTAAAGATAAAAATAAAAAATGTTGAGTTTTGTGATCGATTGAATGGATTCTTTATTAGAAAGAGTACATTTGGGATATTTATAATCCCATTACAAATGGCGGTTGCTAGGGATGAGTAAAACGGAACGATCTAACCGGTAATTGCCTAGATTGAACCAAATCGGCATGTTTAGCTTGGTTCTTGAAGGTGCCGGTCCGGTTCCCGTTTCTAACTGGAATCGAACTACCCAACCGGACATAGATTTTCTTTTTTAAAAAATATAAACCTAACTAGTATTTTCACTAGACTCTCAGTTTTTCGTCGCGTTTTTACTATTTTCTCTCCTAGAGGAACTACAAATCTTAAGCATTAATTTGTGTGATCTCTATGGTACTAGGGGAGTCATGTACCAGGCCTACAAAAAGGCGTGTTTTGTAATCATTTTTGGCATGGGTAACTCGGTTATGAATACAGAATATTGAAAAATCATCTTTGGTCTCCTCTTCCTTTGAGAATTGAGTTGTGAGTGTTACGAGAGCCTCACTTTCGATTTATCTCATCAAACTAGAGTTGAATTTCTTGTCAGCTTGTTGCAACTTCACCATTTCCCCTCTTTTCTCTTCTCCTCTCCGTCCTGCTTCGTTCTGCATCAACTTCTTAATCAGTCATGGTTTGGATCATTTGCAAATGCTTATTGTGCTTTGAAAATAATTCACTTTCGCCTAAACAAAAACATAAAAAAAAATAAAAAAAATAACTTCCTTTTTGTAAATAACATTGGGATTCGACTCTTCAGCTTGACTAGTCCCCATGAATGCGTCTAAATCATCTTAGCTAGCTGAGTATAATCGGCTTTCACTTACAAGATATGGACGTGACACGAAGTTATTAATCGAGTTGATTGAGATTTGAACACGAAATATGCCACCTGCATCTGGATGGATATCTGTCCACTGAGCCAAGCCCTAGTGACTTGAAAAAGATCAATGTTCCATTGACTTTATCAGAATTCCTAGTTCGTCCACTCTTTTTTGTCCCCAACATTTGCATCATCAGCTAAGTAGTAAGAAGAAGATCCAACCGTAATCTTTCACTGCCGCAACCGCCAGTCAAAATGTAGACATCCTCCCAAAACTCAGAACCAGATTATGCGACCGTGGGTTGCTTCCAAGTCATTTTAATGGACTGGTCGGTTTAAGTCGTGTCTTCCAAGCAAACACAACGGGATAGAAACCACCTCAGAAGAACAACCCATGGCGGCTCAATACTAAAATCCTATATGATTGTCCAGCCGCCTACTTGAGCTGAGGCCTCACTTGGTGCATCGTGCACGCCTCTCTCCAATGTCATTTTGTTGTTATTATGTTGTCCCTTGTACAAACTTTTACAGAGAACATAGTCCACGTGAACACTACTTGATTAATCTTTAGATTTGTGCCATATATGCACATCTATATATACATGCGAAAGCACCCTTTCGTCTCTTTTCTACTCACTCATTATATTAAGCACTATCCATTTTGTTTTTTTCTTTCTCTTCTTATTTCTAAGTCACCCTTGCTTTCTTTGATGCATGCTCATCTATTTCATACTTAGCTACCCATTTTCTTTCTACGCCTAATTTCCTGATTATGTACTCGTGTGCCTTAACCCTTGTATCACTTTACCCCCCCCCCCCAAAAAAAAAAAACGAGCTTATTCTCGTTGGCTCTCCTACTCTGCTCTTCCTCGTCCGCTGACATTGTCGTCCCTTGCCGTCATTCCTATCCAGCCATCAAGCCCATCAGCTTGCCAACGCAATAGGTCGCCACCGTCCTCCACCCTCATTGATAACAGTAGTCATTGTCGTCCTCCCTATTCGTTTAGGAGCGTCTATGGAATGGAGGTCAAAGGTCGAGGCTATGGGACAAGCCTCTTTGACTTCAACGGTGAAAATTGGTAAGATTTCAGCCAAACACAAATAATATCAGCAGGAAATGAGCAAAAAGAACTTTAATATGACAATGACGCTCTTTTGAACCATGGAAGAGTCACGTAAAATATCAAAACTATGCAATTCATATGGAAACCGCCTAACATGTTAAACTTCCTGTTTCCATTCACCGAATGTAGTAGCTGGGGAAATATATACTATCAAGATACTTGGAGAATCAAAATAACTTACCACAAAATTTAACTATAGTATAATCGAAATTATCATCTACAAAATTAACTAATACAATATTTGGAGATATGAATGAAAGGGGATGGATGAACCTGTTTATTCTTTGGGTAAAGAAGGATCTTAGCAAAGAACTAACCCTATTAGAAAGAGAGAGTGGATGGGGTGGGGTGGGGTGGGGTGGGGGTGTTTGGGGTTTCACTGCTATACTTAATTAAGTGGGCCCCTCTTGAATTTGGTAAAAATTATTCAAGTTTCAAATAAGGATATGAAGTGCTATAATTTTCTTAAATAAAAACATGAAGTGGACTTTATTTTAACTAAGGACCTGAAATTGCATCATTTTCTCAAATAAAGGCCTGAAGTGGACCTTTAGTAGAATAAGGATCAAAAGTGGCCATGTCAATCTCGACCTCATGACTAGTTAATGAAATTTTCGTCCTTTACTTTTTTTTATTTTTTTTCCTTTTTCTTGCTTTTCACGATGGCCGGCCACCGGGCGATGCTTAGAGAGGGGTGGGTGAGGCCACCCTCGAAAGCCACATGCCCTGCTTTGCGTTTCATACAAAATCTTAATTAAATTAGGTTTAAAAAATCCATAAAAAAAATCCATAAAAAATACAGATTCAAAGAAGGAAAAAGGCTAAAAAAAACAAACAAACAAACCCTCAGGCTCTCCATGTGTGGCCGCCGCCCCATCTGTATCAGCCCTCCCGGCTATATTTCTTTTTCTTTTTTATAAACTTCTATTTAAAAAAAATTAATCCAATTTAACCAAAACTTAGGTCAAAATTATCTTTAGACAAAAACGCCCTTGACGGTCCCAAATATTTAGGTAGCCAGCAAGGTCAGGCTCTTATTTTACTCAGGGTTACTTGAGACCTTTATTTGAAGCAAGATCCACTACATGCGCTTATTTGACTCATATTTGGTATTTTCTCACAAAAGTGCTTCACAAATTCTCGTCGGTCCCATAGAGTGCACCTATGAAGTACCAACACCCCTGAAGGGTCACCGCGTCAGTGTGTCGGACATCGGACAAGTCAACGTCGGCGACACGCGAGTCGAAGGAAGTCAAATTGATCAAACCGTGACTTGACGCGTGCTTCATCGGCCTTCTGGAGTAGGGGTCAGATCTCGCTCAGGAAATTGTAGATCTGGAAGGGAGAGGGGGAGGAGAGCATCGACCGGCGACAAGAGATGTGGAGTCATTACATATATCGATCTATATAGACCGACATTAGCGTAGCCATTGACCATGTGGTTATTTTACGCAGACTGAGTCTCAGTAAGGTATTCCCGAGAGGTCGGGAGAGACAGAGAGAGGACGGAGACAATGATAGCAATAGTCTCGACCGAGGACGACGATCAATGAGGGGCGAGGAGTTCCCCCTAGTGGGGATAAATTCTGTAAATAGTAAGTAGACACAAATTAGGGAAAAGAGTAGATGACGGCTACGGACGGAACCACCATACAATTGAATTTATGATCGAAACCAGATAGCGAATTAGTTTACAAACATTTTTTTCAATCATTAACTAAGGAGGAACTCCTCCCTTTAAGAGATTTCAATCATTTTTTTCTTTTCCAAACTGTCATAATTAATTAGTTTACAAACATTTTTCGTGCTAGCATTTTCTATCTTGCATAACTCTCTTTAAAAGATGTCAAATTTTAAGCATATTTTCCCCTTTCCACATATGAGTACGGTATATCTTTATGACAACTTTGGCCTAGAAGCCTTGAATTCAATGACTATGTGGGTTATGTAGCTATTAGACTTCTAGATTGCTATCTCGCCATAGTAGCCACACATAGACAGAAGAGACACTAGGGTTTACGAGTCCGGGGAGAGTGAAATGCAGAGAATTTTTCAAATAATATTTGGAGATACCAAAAACTAAAGATGTCTCGTTCGGGGCGAAGTCTGGTGGAGACGAGAGAAAGTTATATAAGTCATCGCCATGTTCAATTCAACTTTGAAACTGAATCTGAACCCTAATAATTGACTTCTTAATTCGTCATGTGGCCCAATGACGTGAGAAGGTACGCAGCTTTTGATCGTTTGAAATGTTTTCCAGAGATAGCAAGAAAAATCAAAGACTATCACCGCTCGAGCAAATCAAGCAATTCCCTCATTCGTCAGCCAAGACGTAAATATTTCAGACAAATCCTTATTTATAGTGGACAGTTCCCACCTTAATCTCCTCGCTAATCCTCTCACATCCACTTACCACGTATCTTCCTCCGAGTGCTGTATCTCAGCACCATTAGTATTTGCAAAGAACTTTCTTCAACCCTCGTCCATGGCACCTCCACACTTCCTCCTCGTGACCTTCCCCGGTCAAGGCCACATAAACCCTTCCCTGCAATTCGCCAAGCGTGTCGTCCGTGTCGGCGCTCGCGTGACCTTCGTCACCGCCGTTCGTGCCCACAACCGCATGGCCGAGTCAAAATCTCCCCCCGAGGGGCTATCCTTCGCCAGCTTCTCTGATGGCTATGACGGCGGTGTCGAAGATGGGGCTGATGTCGATGTGTATATGGACGAGCTCAAGCGACGAGGATCGGAGACTTTAAGCGACCTAATCGCCTTGAATCTTGAGAAGGGACGGCGATTCTTGGGTGTGTTCTACACCACCCTCCTTCCGTGGGTTGCCAACGTCGCCCGTTCTCATGGCATTCCTTCGACTCTCGTTTGGATTCAACCGGCCACTGTTTTGGACTTCTACTATTATTACTTCCATGGCTTTGGTGATCTCATTCGACGCACAGGCGATAATCCTTCGGTGCCAATCCAATTGCCTGGGTTGCCGCCTCTCATGGCCAGCGACATACCCTCATTTTGCAATGCTAAAAATGAGTACAACTTCAGCCTCCCGCTTTTCCAACGCCATTTCGAGATCCTGCTTGAGGAGGCCAATCCAAAGGTGCTGGCAAACACCTTCGACGCGCTAGAACCAGACGCCATACGAGCTGTCGATAAGTTTGAGGTGATTGGGATTGGGCCGCTGATCCCGTCGGCGTTTTTGGACGGGCAAGATCCATCGGACACTTCCTTCGGAGGCGATCTCTTCAAGAGCTCAAGTGGCTACATCGAGTGGCTGGACGTGAAGCCAAAGGCGTCAGTGATCTACCTGTCGTTTGGGAGCATCTCTGTGCTATCGAAGCCGCAGAAGGAGGAAATGGCACGAGCACTCGTGGAGGCCGGCCGACCATTCTTGTGGGTCATCCGGGAAAGCGGGAAAGAAGAGAAAGAAGAGGATAGTTTGAGCTTAAAAGAAGAGCTAGAAAAGCTAGGGATGATAGTGCCATGGTGCTCACAAGTACAGGTTCTATCGCACCCTTCGGTAGGGTGCTTCATGACGCACTGCGGGTGGAACTCGACGTCAGAGAGCTTGGTCTGTGGGGTGCCCATGGTGGCGTTCCCGCAATGGAGCGATCAGCAGACGAATGCGAAGCTCGTCACGGACGTGTGGAGGACCGGCGTGAAGGTGACGCCGAACGAGCAAGGCCTGGTCGAGGGCGGCGAGATAAGGAGGAGCTTGGAGCTGGTGATGAGAGATGGAGAGCAGAGTGAAGAGATGAGGAGGAATGCCCAGAAACTAAGGGATTTGGCAAGGGAGGCTGTGAGGGAAGGTGGGTCTTCGGACAAGAATCTTAGGGCCTTCGTGGACGAGGTCAGAGAAGCGTCCGAGTGAATTTGTCAATGGTGTCACCAGCTTAACCTAGTGCTTTCTTGTCGTTCTCTTTGGGGGGCTTACAGAATACATGTTATTGGTGTGGCTTCTAAGTTCTATGTATCCTTCATTTGGGCATTGACTTGTAGCTTCTTGTTCTGGACAATTTTTGTCCCGTTAGGTGTCGTTCTCTCTGTTTTTTTTTTTTTTTTCCCTTGGGGATGTTGGTCTAGAAAGTTGGTCGAGACAGAAGAATCATGATGTCTTCAACAATACCTATCGACATGAATGGAATAAAATTAAGGATTAGTACCCGAAAACCCCAAAAAAGGTACACATGATAAATTTACCCCAAACTAATACACTTATGACCAATTTACCCTAAACTATTTTTTGACCACCAAAAACCCTAAACTAGTACAATTGAGATAAATTTACCATAAAAATTTTCAAACTAGTATACATATGAAAAAATTTACCCTCAGTTAGTTTCTGTTAAGTCAAGTTAATACCATAAAAAAATTCAAATTGATACAACTGTAGCAAACATATGGTAATGTTAACACCCGACAATTGTCATGTGTCATACAACTCAATAATTTGACGGTAAAATTTAACAAAAACTAACGGAGGGTAAATAAGTCACAGTTGTGCCAGTTTCGGGTAAATTTGTCACAGATGTATCGGTTCGGGTTTTTCATAGTCAAAAAAATAATTTTGGGTAAAATTGTCACATGTTTATCAATTTGAAGTTTTTTGTGGTATTAACCCAAAAATTAATAATCGATAGTTAAATCTTCTTCCATTTTAAAACATCAACGGGGAGCAAGAGGTCGTGGTTTCAACGGAGCGGATGGGGGTTTATGCTAGGAGGATAGCACTCAGCAAAGCCGTTCGAGTATCGGACAGGCTGCCGATGAGTGTGACGAGATCGTCCGTATAGACAAAAGGCCAACGATTGAGGACCAAAAGCAAACGTGGTGGTTCATGGAGGCGCGTGGGTCGACGCTGCTGAGGAAGAAGATTTAGGCTGCGTTTGGTAATACTCCTTGAAAAGTGTTTCTATTCCAAGAGTGTTCCCAAAACACTTTTGAAACAGAAACACATATGGTAAAAAAAATGTTCCAAAAATGTTCCACGGAACACTTTTGAAGCCAAAAAAAGAAACAAAAAAAAATTTGTTTCTGGGTTTTGGAACACTTGTTAGAAACAACTTGAGAGCGAGCTCGTGTAAGCCATCACCACCGCTGCAGCTGACCACCGTCGAGGCCAATGACCGCCGGCTGCCGATTGCCGCCGCCACCGATGATCGCCACCGACGATTTCCATTTGTCGGCCGCCACTGCCGATCCTTCCTTTTGGCCAAAAAATATATTTTTTTTAACTTACCAAACGTATTTCTGTTCTCAGAAATTGTAGCCAGGAACAGAAACACAAAAAACTGTTTATGTTCCAAATATGTTCCCAAGAACAAAATCGTTACCAAACGCAGCCTTTAGAGTATGTTGAATCTAGCAATATTGTCGCGACCCTCTCGCCGAGGAGGGGGCTAATGGACCGCCTGATGTCACCTGATCGGACGCGGGCCTCTCCCAAGGTCCATTACCCAAATCACAACGGCTGGATATACGTGGTCGACCTTCGGTACGGTCTGGTGACATGTGATGTGTGTACATGCCAAGGAGTCGCCACCAATCATTTCGTGGAGTGTACGATCGGAAACCCTATCGAATAGTTGGGAGCGGTCTATTCGATTCTGAGAAAACCAGAGAAGTGGGATCGGAGACTTTATTACGCCAACTGTCAGAGTTGACACCCTTTCGGCACCTAAGTTGAATGATTTATCTAGTCTTAAGATTCGTGCAGACGAGTGGGGTACGGATCCTAAATCTAGGAATTCATGCAGATAGGAATGGCTACCCTATCACTCACAATCAATAAAAATAAATGCGCAGATCAAGGATCCAAAACATGCGGATAAATCACATGAAAGCAGCATGGCATCCCTAATGAAGCCCTATTAGCCTAGAGAAGTATCATTCAAGGCTTAGGAGTGATTTTGACATGATTCGCCCATGAGGGGCAAAATCGTAATTTTGAGAAATTTAAGGATAATTTGCCCCGGAAGGGCAAAATTGTCATTTCAGATGAAGTGTGTAGTCAAAAGATGGTGGAAATAGGATTGGCGATCAAACCAATCAATTTCCTATTTTTCAAAAATTTCCAGAATTTTTCTGGAATCTAGAAGTGATTTTACCCTCAGAGGGGTAAAATCGTCATTTTAGACGAAGACGAGAGCTGAAAATCTCAAATATTAAGGTTGGTCGCCCACCTGACCCAAACCTTAATTTTAAGCAATTTTCAGAACTCGATTGGAACAAGAAAGGTAATTTACCCATTGAGGGGTAAAATCGTCTTTTCAAGAAAAGGGATGAGATTCGAAAACCCAAGCCCAAGAATTGGTCGCCTAACCGACCATAATTCTTACCTTGGCATTATCGACTTTATCTCGCATACACAGCAGAGGCGACTTACCCCTAAAGGGTAATATCGTCAATTCTTGAGAGAACGGATAAGAAACCCCAAAAATAGGATTAACCAGTTGTCTGTGGTCAATCCTCAATTTTTGGGGATTTCTAGAATATCTAGGATTTTCCCATAATTTTCCTACTTTTTTTATTTTCTAGAATTTTTCTGATTTTTTTTTATTTTTTAAAATCATTTTTCGATTTTTTATTATTAAAAAAATTTGATTCGGTCCGGGTCGACCCGACCCACTCGGGTCGGAACCTAGCCTAGACCCGGATGCGCGCGGACCCATCCCCCGAAACGACGTCGTCCCGTGTTTTTTATTTTCTGATTATTTGGACTTGATCCGATGGTTCATATTGAATCACGTGGCTACTCCACAGCCATCGGATCAGCTTACTAAAGCCTACGGCCTAGATTGAACGAAGATTCGACCAGGGCCGTCTGATTGACCTACCAAAATCTACAGTTAGGATTAGAAGGGTAGACTCGATCTAGGCCGTCCATCCTCACTGACCTAAACGACGCCGCTCGACCACTAACCTAAACGGCACCGTTTCGATTCAATTTAATTTTTCGATTTTAAAACATTTTCGGATATTCCTAATTACTAATCGAACGGTCATTAAAAATTGGCCCCGATTAACCTAGACCGTCCGATCTAAGCTAACTCGGCTCCAACAGACTAATGATCTATCCAGCTGGACACCCACGTAGACTAATCGCACATCGCCACCTAAGCACGCTGACCCGCTGACCTGCCACGTCATCGTCTTCAACCTCTCGACGTATACCACTAAACGAACGGCCGAGGTTTCTCCACTGTTGATTGGAGGGAGAACCTTGACCAACCGACTCGAATCCTGTACCAATCGACTCGCAATCGTCTCTAGTTTAACATATCTAAGAATCGAAGCATCTAATTCACGAAATTACGTGTATCATGCAGAACGCCGAGTACGGCCATGGAAGTTCGATCGTACGATTTACATCAAGCCATGTCAATTCAGTCACAGATTAGCATCAATGGAGGTTCAGAAGACTTACCTCGAGCTCCGATTGAGCTCGCACGACCTAGATTTGACTTGGCAAAAATGAACAGGGCACGGCCATGGAGATCGGATTTAGAGACTCAATTCGAGGTATTCAAGAGAGGCCAATACAAAATGAATATGCGACGATGGTTAGTGATGTTTGGGGAGCAAAACACACATGCTAACTACAAGGATTATGGTCAGAGGTGAGAAGCGCCATTGATGCTCAGTAAGAAAGCTCGAAGACTGGACTTACCTATCCTTGGGGTTTCAGGCGGCGCGGTCGGTGGCGGTCGACTCCTGGCGGCTTGGGTGATCTCCTGATGACCCCTTCGAGCTTTGGTCTAGCCTGAAAAGGCCCAACCGATGCTCTGCAAATTCGAGCTCCACCCTCGACATTGGCGATGGAGGGTGAGCTCTCTCTCTCTCTCCTTCTATCTCTCTCTGTTCGATTCAGTTCTTCCTGCTCTAACCGAATCAACCTCCTTCTTCCTCTTTCTTGCTTTCTTTTATATTTTTCCCTTTGAAAAATGGTTCGTGCGGGGAAAAAGAGGGCCGGTGACCTCCGCAAGTGCAGACACGTGCGAAATGGTCTCCGACGACTGGTGATCGACGGGAATCAGATGACCAATCCCTTTAGAACCCCTGGTAACCACATTTGGCGTGAATTTGGACGAATTTCATCTGAGTTCTGTCGTTGTTGACTTTTGCAAGTACCGTAGCCTTGACCAGCCGATTACTCTCCGTTCCGGCGACCATTGGTCGTGATTTTGGTTTCGATCGACAGGAAATGGTTTGAGGAACAAAACCCCTCCTCAAACTCCTCCAATCGTGACCGTTTTTATCCTCAATTTTGCCATTAAAATAGAGCCTGGCACTGTTCATCTGCACGAGTTCTTGAGGAGGAAGACGACACTGTAGCGAACCGGTTCGACCGGTCTGACCGGGCGGTCTGACCGGTTTGAACCGGTTCCGACTTACAATTTTTCAAATTAAACCCAAATTGATGGGGAATTTTTGCAATTGGACCTCAGAATCGAACTTAGGGCATGAATTTTATCTAAAAATGTGATTTTGCCCAAAAGTTCATGTCAATTTCAATAAAAACCCCAAACTTTCATTTAATTGGAATTAGGCAAATCGTGAAATTGAAGGCTCAAATTATCAAATTGGACCAAATTACCTATGCCAATCGATTCAAAATGATGAAAACCATTGGGCAGTGACTTTAATTTGTAATGGTAGTCCTTGAATTGAAAGTAATTTCAATTATGCCCAATTTCAAGGACTAAAATGCAATTAAGTATACAATTTTGCCCAATTCATGCAATTAAGCAATATGTGCAAAAAATTGGGCTAAATTACAATAACGGACAATTAGATTAAATGTCAAGTTCCTAAAAATGCCAAAATTGCAAATTAAAAGACTCAATTGACATTTTTTTACCAAATTCAATCATATGTGTAACAAAGGAACACATAAAATTGAATTTTATTTTGGAATTTTTGTGAGCTCAAAAAGACAAAGAATTTAAAATAAAAATATTGACTATTTTTCCATATTTTTGTGACCTCAAATGCTATTTTCTTGAATTTTCAAGTATTTTCCTAATTTCCAAAAATACTAAAACAATACGAAAAATATGAAAAATTATTTTTTTTTGTCAAAAATAGTTCCTTAGGCTTGGCCAAGGCCACCAAAGTTGATTTTGTAATTTTTTTATTTTTTTATGAATTTTCTAAAAATAAGCTAAAAAAAAAACTGATCCGAAATTAGGTGTCAACAGCTGCCCCTCTTTGAGAGGAATCTCGTGAGAGGTTTCACTCAATGATAGGTGACACCTATGTCTAGATCGACTCTACTAGGGGATAGAAAAATGAATCTTGACATCCAATCTCTCTTGTCCCGCCGGTGAATGCTTTATTTTATATTTGCCGATGTGAGAGAAAGAGAGAGAGGTGGGATAGAGATGCCTACCTGTCGCTTATCTGCATGATACTTATGCAGCATGCGTGGTGTATAGCGGATTCAAGTGAATACCTAGGGGCTCGTCTCTTGAGTATGCTAGGGCAGTTAAACTCTAGCCCGTATGGTAGGCCAAACCATAGTGGGATTCCTATTTTGACAGGAACCTATGAATGACGCACCCGTTCTTTAGGGATTGTCAGAAGTTTTGATCCGTATGGTGGATCAAACCATGAATAGGACTCCTGTGACATTCTGAATTCCGACCCTATCTCGAAGCTTATTAATGAATGAATGTCTATCGATGTATTCCAGTTAATCTCGCTCAGAATTGATCACTCTCGAGTCGACTAACCAATGCGGAATGGCCATATAGGATTTAAAGTACGTGGACCAAAGAACTTAACCACGAGTCGACGCTTTGACCATAAGGATCGTCGAGGGAATATTTTGGACCGCTAAAGGTCGATCTAAGAATGGTTTTAGAACGATTTGCTAGTGTCGTGCGATTGGTTCACGGGTGATTCTGTATGACCATGACATGATTTGCGAATTAACCTAAATCGATTCCTAACGGTCGTAACCTTCGGGACTAGTAATTGACCCTCGCGATTACACGACAACCAAAGCCCCCGTGGCTCGAGTAACTCTTAAACGTGACGTTAGTCACGGGTTGATACGCGTAACTCCTAAGAGCCGCCCGTTAGTCTGAGATGCACTAGAATGACAAACGACTGAATTTAGCCATGGATTGGACTTCGAGATTGGAGGCCGGACATTCGAAGATCACAAAGGAGTAAATTTGGACGTCGCCTCATCGGAGAGTTATTAAGATTAGAATTAGCCTTGTATAAGTTAGAAAAGCGAAGTTCGGATCGACAAGCGAAATCGACCCTTTTACCCTAAGCTTAGTACCCTTTTCTATTAGATAAAGCAAGGGCAATTTGGACATTTGCCATCTTCCCTACCCTTGGCCGAATTTTGAAGGGCAATTAGGTCTTTTAGCCTTTTAATTATTTTATTGGAATTTAATGATTGGACTTGACAATGGACAAGACCATTTCCCTTCAAACCACTCTCCACCAACTTGTCTTTCACCACCTCTATTCATTGTACTTTCCCCATCAACCACCCCACCAATGTTTTCCTTCCAATTTTCCTCTCTTTTAAGGATCACTCTCTCTCTCTCCCCCTCATTTGGACGACACACTCCCTCTCTTCTTCACCCTCTCGGCCGCTCACTCTCTTTCGCTCTCTCTCTCGTTGCTCCCTCGGTTTCAAGGGGAAACCGCCGACCGCCACCACTCCCTCGCCTTCAACCACCACCTAGGCGAACTTCCCTCCCCCTTGAACCTAGCTAGACCGCCGTTTGGAGCCGGCAACCGTTGGCCAATCCCTGGTCCGATTCGAACCAAAGAAGGACAAAGGGAGCTTTTGAGGAAACCTTGAAGAGTTCTTGAGGTAAGTGACATTGGAGACTTAGATAGCTATGTTGGGGTATTAAGGACTTAAGTTAAGAGTAATATTGATGTTGTTCTTGGCCATTTGTGTTTGATTTTCAAAGGACCGAGTTGTTCACCGTTGGACCAGATTTGCGCCGTGAGTTCCCTCGCCACTTGCCGCCGGTTTTCTTGGACTCTTGAGCTAGGTAAGCTTGTTCTAACCTTAGTTAGTACCTCGTGTGATGGAAAGGCCGAGTGAGAGTTAGAATAAATGAGTTGTATGGGTTGTTTTGGCAAGAACTTTGGTGACCGATTCTGTCCTTGGGAAAACCGAGCGTGGTTGCATCTTGTAGGGCTTGTAGTGTTGATTCCATGGTTGGAGTAAGTTAGTGGATACATACTCGTGTGAGCCGAACACCTCATGGTGCCATTGAAAGTGATAGAACTTGATAGAGCTTGCTTAAGTTATTGAAATCCTTGAGCAAGCTTAGGAGTGTTCGACCGTGGTTGTGATTTAATGATTCAATGCATGAAAATAACCTAATGGCCCTTATTCCTATTCTAGCCGTGAGCAATAATGGGGGATTAAGTGATGTAAACGACACCGTGATTATGATTTTCGGCCGTGTGTGATTAATCGATGCATTTCGTGACTTCGTCGATTGATTGGTTCCATGACTTTGTGGTACGGCCGAACGGTTATAGTGATGATTGATGAATGATCTAAATTGAGATATGATTGATCATGAAGCATTGCAATGGCCTTGATTGATTAAATGGTGTGATGAAATGCCATGATTT
Source organism: Rhodomyrtus psidioides (assembly GCA_021437785.1). NCBI lineage: Eukaryota > Viridiplantae > Streptophyta > Magnoliopsida > Myrtales > Myrtaceae > Rhodomyrtus > Rhodomyrtus psidioides. The sequence goes on along the minus strand of JAILYB010000092.1, from coordinate 2,292,309 downwards.
GGAATTGTGGTTTTAATGGCCGAATGGTGCTTGTGATGGTGATATGCACATGTGATTGTTTTATGCTATAATGGTTGAATTATAAGCCTATGTGCATATGGTGCCCTGATGCGTTAAACGCGGGGCTTATTGATATCCTGATGCGTTAAACGCGGGATAGACTTGAGGCGTTAAACGCGGGTCATGAGACATGGCATTGGAAACCTGAGGCGTTAAACGCGAGCTCTGCCATGAGTATTACAATCGTAATAAGTATACACACACACACACACACACACACACATATATATATATATATATATATATATATATATATATATATATAAGGGCAGAAGGACAGCAGGAGTGCCAATATTTGTGTACGGCGCTCACTTTAGTGCCAATATTTTTTTTTGGATCACTTCAGTGCCAATTTTTGTAAAAAACGATCATTTCAGTGCCAAATCTGACGTGGCTTGCCGGAAATCATGACATGTGTCCTAATGTGATCTGACGTGGCTTCCCAAAAATCATGACACGTGTCCTGTTGGCACTGAAATGATCGTTTTTGACAAAAATTGGCACTAAAGTGATCCAAAAAAAAAAATATTGGCACTAAAGTGAGCTCCGTACACAAATATTAGCACTTGTAGTGTTCTTCTGCGTATATATAAGCTATCCTCTATATTGCGATATATTAAGTGCCAAGGTACGGAATCCAAGCCTAGTCTAGATTGGTGCGTCGAGTGAAAATGTATGTCTTGATTGAGTTGATGTGCGTCTTTCGCCTAAAATTCGCATGGTTGGTCATTGCAAGTGTTTTGGTGTGTCTGGAAGTCCCGAGTGCCTAGCTTAGGGTTAAGACTAGCTTATTGAGTTTATCTCACCCCGTCGTGGGACCCACCTTTTCAGACCCCAAGCCTTGATGATGCCGCCGCCAGCTTTTGGGGTACCAGTAATGACCGAGAAGTACGTTACTGAGTACCCAGTGGGCGAGGATAGGGTTTTCATCTGGAAGCATAGTACCGTCTGGGTGGACGATGGGACAGATCACTGGAGGCCAGATAGGTACGCAGCGTGGTGGTATCGAGACGACGTCGCTACTTGGGGACCCCTGAGATCTTTCGATGTGCCCTGGGACATTATCGACGAGCAGGACCCGATGATCGTGTCTCCTCCTGATGGCGAGATTTCTGACCCGGAGACCGATCCCGAGCCAGGTGTGGGCTTTCCGGCGGCGCAGTCACAGAACCCCGTTGCAGATGGCGAGGTCATCAAGCCCTCTGATGTCGACGACGATCCCATGGAGGAGGCAGGGTTTGAGTGGGAGATGGTAGGTGCCGAGGGCGAGCCCATGGATTTAGGGTCCGACTCCGAGGAGGAAGACGTCCCAGTGTATTTCGAGTCAGAGCCAGATGAAGATGTCCCAGAGGAACCTCAGCCGGGCGATTGGGTAGAGTACCACCCTGCAGCCGGTGTTATCTGATCCGTCAACAGCGAGCCTGTCCCTTAGGCGTAGTAGTAGCCTCTAACTTTTGGAGTGTCCCTCAGGATAGCTACGCGTGTCCCTTAGTAGATGACTTCTTTTGAGTAGGCTAACCCTTTTCCTCTAGCCCCAGTTATGTATGGTAGCTCATGTGTATTTTGAAAAACTGAATCTATGTTATGTTATGGCTAGGTGCTTCATTTCCTCAAGTCATCTTGTTATCTTTTGCATGGAGTTATGTATGTCGCTTCCGCATGTGCATATGAGCCTCATTATTTAGTACGTGCCGTTGGATCCTGGGCAAGAAGTTAAACAGTACGGTAGCAGGGCGATGTTAGCGTGCTCGAAAGGACTCGGGGCGTGACAACTCCTTTCTACTAGGAACCTATGGATGACGCACCCGTTCTGTAGGGATTGTCGAACATTTTGATCCGTCGGGGGGATCAGACCGTGAATATGACTCCTTTCTACTAGGAACCTATGAATGACGCACTCATTCTGTAGGGATTGTCGAACATTTTGATCCGTGAGGGGGATCAAGCCGTGAATAGGACTCCTTTCTGCTAGGAACCTATGAATGACGCACCCGTTCTGTAGAGATTGTTGAACATTTTGATCCGTCAGGGGGATCAGGCCGTGAATAGGACTCCTTTCTGCTATGAACCTATGAATGACGCACCCGTTCTGTAGGGATTGTAGAAAACTAAGCTGATCCTACACTCTGAGGAATCAACTAGGGCCTATACAAGTGAGGTGTACCTAACTTTTAGGCTTACCAAATGAGCTATTCTAGGTTTAGGGATTACCTAGAACCTTATAGAAAGCTGGTTCTGAAAATTATCTTTTTGAGATGTGAGGTGCCATTTTGGGATCTGGGGACTCTAGGTATCCTGCATAAAGCTTAAACCTATAAAAACTTTGATAATATTTTTTTGAGATTTAGGGATTACCTTAAATCTCGCAGAAAGACGATTTTGAATATTGTCCTTTCGACATGTTAGGTGACATTCTGGGATCTGGGGACTCCAAGTATCCTGCAGAAAGCTCAAACCTACAAAAACTTCGTTAAGATTTTTCTGGGATTTAGGGATTACTTGAAATCTCGTAGAAAGAAGATTCTAGAGTTCTTCATTACGAAGCAAAGTGTACTTCTTGGACCTAGGGCTGCCATGAGTCTCATAGAAGCTTAGACTTGAGAGTTCATTCCTCATTTGAAAATATATTAGTCATCTTAAGATAATGATAATTATAATGCAAGTAAAGGCTCATTTTAACCTATACAATTAAGCAAAATGACTTAGGACGCTGGAGGTTATCCAAAACATCTTAAAGCATGCGAAGATGATCAAGAATCCTTGTGAGGAAAATCCTTGGATCAAACAATTTGAAGCTTCCAACCAAAACTTGCTTTCAAGCATTCTATTGGAATGTCTCTGTCAGAAAGGGCTCCTTACCAATTCTTTGACTTGGTCTTTTCACAATAAGAGCACTCTAATTTCCTAATATCCTGTACCTGGGTTTTCGGGGACGTTCGCAGCGCATACATTTAAATCAATCGGGAGTTCTTTACGGGACCATAATATTGGGCTTGGACATGGTTTCCGAAGGGGGACTCACTCTCTAAGTCAGGTCTTTTTTGAACGAAAAATTTTCTTCATCTGCTTCGGGTTTACAAGTCAAGAACCCTGCAAAAATGAGAAAGAAATGATCTTGCTCGAACTTCTTCGAGCTAAGCTCAAGCATTAAACCCTACGTTAACCCAAATGCTTTTATCAGAAAAGACTTCTCAGAGTTGTAACGCAGGTAGGATTAGAGACCGAAAAAGACTTGTTTTTGGCTTAGAATATGCGAAGGGTTTAACATTGGTGATCACTATAGGTTTGCTGCCGATATGGTCCCTTCCGGTTCAAAGAGCGTCTTCAGTCTTCGAAGTGCATTGATAGTCTTTAGAAAGAATTGTCAGTCTTTGAAGTGCACATTTATCTTTAGAGAACATCTCTCTCATGTTAAGACGGCGTCAACATCTTGTCTATGCTTTCGTCATTTGAATGTGACATAACTTGGGAGTATCTTTTGCAGTCTAGCTCCCATGGGATTTTCTTTTACAACCAGATCTCACCAGTGACCTATACAAAGGTATCATGCCATCTTTTGGCATTTACAAGATCAACCACATGATTCACCAGTGTACAAGTATTTGAATGGGCATTGGCCTTACTTTTACCAGGCACTTTGCTTTTTCTTGATGCCCATGAAATCCCAGCTTTTCCTTTCTTTTGGGAACTAAGATTTTCAAATGAGTGTGCCAGATGTACAACTCGAATCTCAGCACTCAAACATTAGCCTAGGAATTTTTTTTATGATTCCTATATTTTGGACTCTTCCGCTGTAGAAGTGATGTCGCTTCCACCTTGGAATATGCAATGATCACCAACGGGTTTGTGAAACGAATATACAGGCTCAACTGGGTTGTGCAAAGGGCAAAAGTGTATAGGATAGAGAAATGGATGCTTTTCGTCATCTTAAAGCACCTGAATTACCGTAGAAATTAAAATGACAAGCAACACATGAAGATTGATGCAAGTCTGAGTAAGAGAATTTCTAACCATTTGCCTCATGATATTGCTGGACTTACCTCCAGTTGCCCCAACGTGGGGTGGTTCTTGACAGGGGTAAAGAATGCAACCGCCGTTCAAAGGGTTATCAATGGTCACCTGTAGTGTTTAGGATAAAGAAATGAATGCCTATGTCATCCCAATCTATGTAATCGACGTGAAAGGCCCTTATATCAGCAGATTCGGGCTTTCCTATCCTCATACCTCTCTCATCTCTCGAGTGTATGTAGGACGTGTTTGGATTAGGTTTGCCTTCCATCTAGAGGAACATCCCTACTAGATAGTCTAAGCAAGCCATGTTTTATGGAAAAAATCACTTTGTTTTTCTCCAGGCATTTTACTCCACAGGAGATTTCAATGATGCATCATGTATACTTTGACCATGCTTGGACAACCTCCGGTTCTGACAGGTGTGCAATAAATGTCAAGAATTCATTTTTCAAAAACAAGGTTTATTCCTAAGTTTGAGCATGTGACTATTCATTCTCTTGCTCTTTTCATCTTACAGGGGGTGAAAGACTTTACTGTGTTTTTCCTTTGTTGTCTTCTGTCTTCATCAGGCATTCATGCATGTAAAATAGAATAGACATTCCTGTGAGTAAAAGATGGTTTAACCCTTAATGGAACAGATACATATCACCTGGTTCTTGATGTCGAGGACTCTTCTGTCTAGGATTCCATTTGGATGAATTTGATTTTGAATTTATTTTTTGAAATCCTGCAAAACTGAACACATGCTAGTGTATGCATGGATGCATGATATGCTTATATAATGACCGTCATGGCGATTCGGATCGTTTCGGGACAAGCCACATAATCAATATATGATTTCATTTTAAGGGTAATACTTCTTCACAGCATCTAAATTTACAGGGTGCCCCAATTCATCTCCTTTAGAATTTACAAGAATCAATGCTCCTCCTATGAGAATCTTCTTGACAATATAGGGGCCTTCGTAATTCGGGGTAAACTTGCCTCCCGGATGGACAGCATTTGGCAGAGTCTTATTTACCACCAGGTCATTCACCTCAAAATTTCTGACTCTAACTTTTCGATTAAATGACTTGGCCACCCTCTTCTGGTAACCCTGACCATGACAAATTGCTCTAAGACGTTTTTCGTCTATCAAATTCAGCTGTTCATATCTGTGTTTGAAGTATTCTGTCTCGGAGAGTTTATCCTCTGATAAGATTCTCAAAGAGGGAACCTTAACCTCTATGGGCAGGACAGCTTCCATCTCGTATACTAGAGCATAAGAAGTTGCCCTTGTAGAAGTTCTAATCGAAGTTCGACATGCCATTAAGGCGAAGGGTAGCCTTTCATGCCAATCCCTATAATTTTCTGCAGTCTTAGCCAGGATCTTTTTGATATTCTTATTAGCTGCTTCTACTGCCCCATTCATCTGTGGGCGGTAAGGAGAAGAATTAAGATGTCGAATACTAAAGCGGTCCAGTAGATCATCGACAATCTTGTTGTTCAGGTTGGACCCATTATTTATAATGATCGCTTGAGGGGTACCATATCGAGGGATTATGTCTCTCTTAATAAACCTTGCCACACTCCTTACGGTGACATTTTTGTAAGAATTGGCCTCTATCCACTTTGTAAAGTAATCGATCGCCACCAGGATGAAACGATGACCATTTGAAGCCGTTGGATTGATGGGTCCTATCATGTCTATCCCCCACATAGAAAAAGGCCAGGCTTCGGACACTTGATGCAGTTCCTTCGGGGGCGCATTAATCTTATCGCCATATATTTAGCACTGGTGGCATGACCGGACATGTTGACAACAATCTAATTCGATGGTCATCCAATAATATCCAAGCCGCATGATTTTCTTGGCGAGAAGGTGGCCGTTTATATGGGGCCCACATATACCTTCATGGATCTCCTTCATGAGAACATTCGCTTCTTTAGCATCTACGCACCTTAACAGAGTGGAGTCAAATGATCTTTTGTACAAAACTTGTCTACTGAGGAAGAACTCGTTGGCCATCCTGGTTATGTATCTCCGGTCTCTTGCTGACATCCTTCAGGAAACTCCCCCTTTAAGAGATAATTCTTGACGTCATAGTACCACGGCTCTCCGTCAAATTTTTCTCCTAACATCATACAGTAGGCCGATTTTTCAACTATGTCGATCCTTAGTGGTTCTATTTCTACCCCACTAGTTATTTGCAGCATCGAGGCCAGTGTGGCTAGTGCGTCTGCAAATTGGTTATGAGATTTTGGTAGGTATCCAAATGACACCTCTTCGAACTTAAGTGTCAACTCTTCAAGATATTCACGATAGGGGATGAGCTTTGCGCCCTTTGTTTTCCACTCCCCCTTAAAATGATGAGCATGGAATCCCTATAAACTTGTAGCCTAGGTATTCCCATGGAGATGGCTAACCGTAAGCCTAGAATACACGATCATATTCTGAGATATTGTTAGTGCAAGAGAAAGTCATCTTTGCCGCAACAGGATAATGTTGATCGTCAGGGGATATCAATACTGCCCCAGTTCCGGCTCCTGATAGATTAACAGCGTCATCGAAATACATGACCCACTTATCCTCTGCCAGGTTCAAAACTTGATCTTCCGTCTTTGTCTTTCCAGAAGACTTGCAACTTTGTGAGTTTTCTGCCAACATATCAGCTATGACCCTTCCTTTTACTGATTTTTGCGGAGAACACATGATATCAAATTCAGATAACATCACCTCTATTTTGCTAACTTCCCAATCAGAGCGAGCTTCTCAATGAGGTAATTGACAGGGTCATTTTCTGTTACCAGCTGAATATGGTGATGTAGGGTATACTGTCTTAACCTGCGAAGTACCCATACAGTTGCTATGCAAGCCCTTTCAACAGGTATGTATTTTGCTTTAGACAAGGTGAATTTCTTGCTTAAGTAGTAGATGGCTATTTCCTTACAATCTATCAGGCTTGTTTGGGCAAGTAAGGCTCCCAAAGATTCCTGCTGTATAGTCAAATATAAGGTCAAGGGGTGACCTAGGATGGGCGGCACAAGTACTGGTGAAGTGACTAGATAGTTCTTGATCTTCTAGAACGCCTGGCTGCATTTTGCGTCCTATGTCACTTTTGCGCCCTTTTTTAGTAGTCTGAAAATTGGTTTAGCCACATCTGATAACTGATTGATGAATCTGGCAATATAGTTTAATCTCCCCAGAAGACTTCTTACTTTTTTTACTGTGGAGGGAGTTGTTAGATCATGGATAACTTGAATCTTTAAAAGATCAATCTCAATGCCCCTGTTACTGACCATGAATCCGAGAAATTTCCCAGATTTTGCCCCAAACACACATTTGTTAGGGTTCAACCTCAACTTGTATTTGCGTAGTCGCTCAAATAGTTTTCTTAACACCTAAATGTGATCATGTCCCTTCCTGGACTTGGCGATCATATCATCGACATATGCTTCGATTTCCTTATGGATCATGTCGTGGAATAGTGTGATCATAGCCTTCTGATAGGTGGCCCTAGCGTTCTTTAGTCCGAAGGGCATAACCTTATAGCAAAAGTTTCCCCAGGGCGTGATAAATGCAGTCTTCGGTTTGTCCTCCTGCTTTATGAGGATCTGGTTATATCCGGAGAATCTATCCATGAATAAGAATAGTTCATACCCCATGGTACTATCCACAGCACGTCAATGTGAGGTAGTGGGAAATCATCTTTCGGGCTTGCTCTATTCAAATCTCGATAATCTACACAGATCCGAACTCTGCCATCCTTCTTCATGACGTGGACTATATTTGCAATCCAATCCGAGTACGGGATAGCTTCAATAAAGCCCACCCTGAGAAGCTTCATCACTTATTCCTTAATTTTATCTTCTAACTTGGCTTTCATCCGTCTACTGCCTTACTTGACAGGTTTAACACTAGGATATGTGGGTAATGCATGTCCCAAAATTTTGGGATCCAAACCCGGCATGTCAGTATATGACCATGCAAAGACATCCTGATATTCTCTCGGTAATTCTATAAACCCGAGCCTTTCATCTCGAGATAAATTTCCACCGATCTTGATTTCCTTGATATCTGTGGTGTCACCCAAGTTAATAACAACCGGTTCCTCTGAAGTGGGAGGCATCGACTCTTCGAAGGCATTCCATTCTCTATTGATAGACGCATAACATTCATCCCCATCCTCTTCAATGTTGCAGGAACAACCAACGTGGCAATTTGAATCGCATAACAACCTGGTATATATGTTTGAGATGATATGCTCAGAAATGTTATGAGCATGGTTAGTCTACACTTCATATAGAAATGCCATGCATGAGTGTGAAAAATCTTTTCAAAAGAGATTTCAGAATAAGTGTAGGTGTAAATGGAACTAGTCCTCATATCATAGGACATCCTTGTCCCTCAGAAATCCTTTGGAAATTAGGAATCATATGGAAAATCAGGCCTCAAGCTTCTGTGAGGAAGACTAATATCATCATCGGGCTTATTTGTGGTTTCATATGTCCTTAACAAAACTTGTGCGATTTTATTGAATGTAAAATGGGCTGCATTACAAGCTATGCTGTTTGGACCAACGGCCGGAGATCCAAAGGCGTTTTCCTACATTTATTTCAAACAACGGAAACTAAAATTGCAACTAAATGCATGAAATTTAAATGCAGTATTAATAGTAAGGAACATGTTTCTTTACTCAGAAGTAGTGGGTTCATCACCCGCCACTCTATGATGATATTCATGAAATCGTCTCCTAGGAAAGGGTTTGCTAGATCTAGTTCTACTGCTGGAGTTATATTTTCTTCTGACCGCCACCTAGAGTTCTTGCTGAAGTATTCGTTTAAAGAGATGTTGAACATTTTAGATTTGCCCTTCCAAGCTGGAGAACCAATAAATGAATCTTTCTGGTTTTTCTGGCTTCCATGGCATCCCTGGCTCTTGCCTCGGCCTGCTGTTTTAGGGGCAGACTCACCTATACGGGTTTTCTGATACACCAAGCCCATCTTATGCTCGTTAGATTTCAACTATAGAGGGGTACTCATTCCTTGACCATACTTGCCCAGACCCTCTCTAGGGTTGTATCCATATGCCAGTAGCATCTTGCCTGGTAAAAAGTTGACTTTAGAAATACCAGGAGTTCTCAATCTTGCCCTACGGGAGTGTGTCCTGTTGCGACCAACTCTAAGGAATGGTAGCTTGCTTCCAACTTAATTGCGAGTTCAATGTAGGGAATGAGGCTGCTCTGATATATTTGGAGATCAACTTCTCCATGCATGGTAATCAATTTCCCATCCACTACAAATCGTACTTTCTAGTGTAGACTTAAAGGTTCGGCTCCTGCTACATGAATCCAAGGTCTTCCCAACAAGAATCCGAATGCATTAGGCAAATCCATCACTTGGAAGTTTATAGAGAATTTGGTTGGGCCGATGAGCACGTCGAGTTCAATCTCACCTACCACAGTCTTCTTTATTCCATCAAAAGCTCTCACGGCTGTTTTGGAGGTTTTAACCATCTCTTCTTTGATGCTCAACTCCTCAAGGTAGTTAAAGGGCAGATGTTGAAAGCGGATCCGTTGTCAATTAATACGTGTACTATTCTTTTTCCGTTACACTGTGCTGTAATATATAAGGCCTTGTTGTGTCCTCTCCCTTCCATGGGGAAGTCTTCATCTGAGAAGCTCAATTGATCTTTTAGAAGGATCGCCCCTACAAAGTCCCCTAACTGCACATCATTAATAGTTTCAAGGACATGCACCTCATTCAGTATCTTCAACTGTGCATTTTTGTGCTTCTCTGAGTTGATGAACAAATGCAACAGAGATATTTGGGCTGGCATCTTCCTTAACTGCTCTATCACTTCAAACTCACTGGTTTTAATGATGGACATGAGTTTTTCCCCGTCTTCCTTCGAAACTTCTTTCTTTTCGGATTCGCCTTCCCTAGGAGAGTAAAATCGTCCATACCTCATTACCGCATCTACTTCCTTCGTCCCATAGTCTCAATGGACTGCTTTAGGGTCGTACTCTTCTACCAGAGGGACTTTTATAGTTACTGTCGTCGGGCAAGATGCCTCTGGTTCAGCTCTATCGTCTGCTTCATCTATTGGTAGTCGAATAACAACAGGTTTGATCAGACAATCTTCTACCTCACTCAAGCTGTCAAGCTCTTCCAGTTTGACCACTACAGTCGAGCGGTTTCAATCATCGACACAGTGTCGCCAAGGTCTTTTGAGAAAATTTCGTTTTCCAGTTGACGATGCCCGTCATCGTTACTTAAGTTTGCTGTTATCGCAAATTTCGGGTACTCTCTCATTCCATTGAATAGTTCAACTGAGTTTTGCCGCTGATCCTTTGATCTCTCCATCTCGATATACTGCTATGCCTTAAGCTTGGCATCTATCATCTGGGCAAGCGATGATTTAAGTTCCTTCGTAAAAGGCTTTTCCACATCCTTCGGGATCTCTAGTTGAATGGGATCATTCATACCTCCCCATTCATCTGGTATAATATCTTCCATTTTCTGATAGAAACTAGGAGGAGCAGAATATTTCACCTTTAAGTTGTATCCCCCAGAATCTTCACCCAGATTGTCTATGATTTCTCATTTTTCTAGTGCATTAGCCATGAATCTACGATCTGCCAGATTTCGCCTGCTAGCTTCTAGTTCGTCCTCATCAAGTTCTTCTTTTGGCTTGATAATCAGCTCAAGATTGCCTACCAGAATTTCGTGCGGGATACTCCACATGTTTCCCTGTTCAGTTTTAATCACAAAGTGGCTCCCTTCCAAGTTTATAGAGGCCTCGACTCCCTTGAATCTTTTATCGGTAACACTCGATATTATCCCTAAGCTCATCATCTTGGCGATACACAACTTCTTCATGTCAATAGAAACCTCCCCTTCTTTTGGATATAGTGAAGTGATCGCCATAATGTTGGTTAGCTTAGGTATATCCACCTTCAGCTCAAGGTGGTTTTCCTCTTCGTCAGTGAATATTGCCCTTACTGTTTGGTGATCGGGGAATGGGACATTCGGAGTCACGTTATCGAACTTCAAAATCTGACTGTCGATCAAAGCTTGTACCTTCAGATTAAGGATATAGCAATTATCTACGCTGTGTCCCCTTTCACCCATGTGATAGACACAGGTCTGGCTCTCATCAAAGCCATGATATTTAACAAGATTTGCCGTAGGTGGTTCCTTTGCCACCAAGTGTTGTTCTAGCAGCATTAGGAGCAGCCATGATATTTAACAAGATTTACCCTAGGTGGTTCCTTGGGAATTGAGAGAACTGCTTTTGGGGATGCATCTTTCTAGGCTCTTGCCCTTTTGGCACCGACCACAATGATCCTCCCTTGGTTTGATTAGAGTTATTAAACACCTTGGGCTTATGGGGGTCTGGTATGAAGGCTATGTCAAACCCAGCCTCTCTTTCCCTTTTCAGGGGGTATTACTTTCTGGTAGAAGTTTCATGCGGCCTCATTTCTCTTAAGGCCCACTCGAGTCTCTCGACCACCTTTATTAGATGAGTAAAGGTTTGACATCCTGAGGTGTTCAATCTGTCAAAGTATTCGTAGGGAAGTGCTTTCAAGAACAAGTCAATCAGCTCCTCCTTTGGGATTGACGATTTTACTTAGGTTGCCAAAACTCGCCACCTCTGGGCGTATGTTCTGATCGTTTCACCCTTTGCTTTTGAAGTTCGTAGCAGGTCTTCCCTCGTCGGGGCCGTAACTATGTTGAACTTATATTGCCTAAGGAAATCTTCTACTAGATCTGATGTAACTAGCAATATCTCCTAGAGGGGGTGAATAGGAGATTCTGAACACAATTATAAATTTCTTGCGGAATGGATAGAGTTCAATGTACGATTAGGAACAAAAGCAGTATAACAGTGTGCAGGAAATCTAAACACAAGAGTAAGAGTTTAGAGAAGAGGATATTGCACACGATGTTTATAGTGATTCGGCTTGGATCAAGCCTACGTCCACTCTCCCACGATGACAGCCGATTGGCTGGATTTCACTATGAAGAATCAAGAAGATTACAATCACTCAAGTGTTTTGTTTCCTTCTCACACAGATTTTCACAGTGAAGGATTTTGAGTACACAGAATACTCTCTCAGATGAAACTCAAATTATTCTTGCACTTTGGATTGTTGTTCGCCCTCTTGCCCTCTAGTCGAACATTATACTTCTTTTATACTCCCATGCCTCCGAACTAGCCGTTGGATTCCAGCCAAGGGATCGCTCTTCAATCCTTGATTGGACGTCATCAATCGTGATTGAACGAGACTGTATCTTCAGAAGATATGTAGACCGTTGGGTAAGATATTGAACCCTTCTGATTCAGTCGCCCATACAACTGAATCTCCAGCTTCCATAAGTGTGATAAGTTTGAGTTGATTCCCGAGGATATTTTCCTTAGAAGATGATATCCTATTTTAGAAAGTCCCTTGATTGACAAGAAGGGATATCAGGATAATTGAATATCACTTGCCTTGATCGGAAACCTGCCATACGTGGGTCTTCGAGTTTTGTAAAATGCAGGAACTGATCTTTCTTCAGATTCGTCTAGGAGAAATTTGATCAGTTGGCATGGAATGGTAATACGAAGATTTGATGTGATCCATCCATCACTGTTTGGATCGTCAAGAGCACTTCCATCCGACTCTACGTCAGAAGCACTTCCATCTGACCCTACGTCAGAAGCACTTCCATCTGACCCTTCGTCAGAAGCACTTCCATCTGACCCTTCGTCAGCAGCACTTCCATCTAACCCTTCGCCAACGCGACAGAATTGGAGTAACTCAATCTGCTGCTTACTCATTTTTCCTGCATCACATTTCATTAAACATTATCTTTTGAAGGTTTTGTCAGAATCAAAATATAGGAGTATTTCCACAACAATCTCCCCCTTTTTGATGGTGACAAAAACTTCTCCAGTTGCAAATTTAAAGGAAAATTTAACCTGTGATAATTTAATAAAAGTGAGTAGCCATCGTATTTGTTCCTGCAGGTAATCATCATTAGAGTTTGAAATATAATGAAAGTGTGCTCATAGGAGAGCATGATCAGAGTAAGATTATCCTGCAATAATCCTGCACGAATTGTCCTGCAAAACGGTAGGTTATGTCTTCTCCTCCTTTCATCTAAATTGAGATATGATATGAATAGAAAAATATGATTAGAGATAATCTATAGAGAAATATGATTAGAGATAATCTATTGAGACTGCATAAAAATAATTTCAACTTCTCCCCCTTTTTTGTCAACATCGAAAAAGTTCTTGAAGAGGAAAAGAGAAAAAAATAGCTGAGTTTTTTAAGAAGAGGGATGATCTTCAGGCTCAACATCAGTCTCCCCTCGGGAAGGTCCTGCAAAACTGCTTCTCAGCATCTGAGCATGGTCTCTAACAGCTTGAGGAGAGGGCATGTGTGAAGCTGTTCTGTCCGTTCTGACCAATGTGTATGTAGGCAGGTTGGCTATCTCATCACGAAACGTTTTCCCATAGACATCAATGGATTTTTCTAGCCTAGTCACCTGACTAGTCAGACCCTGTAGCTTCCTATCTGTCTTCTGTTCAAAAGCCTGCAGTTTCTGAACAAATCTTGTTTCCATTGCAGCCATTGTCTGAATGACAGTATTTTGAAGATTCTCAAAATGCGCGTGAAGGTCCATATGTGGGTGTGGAGGTGTAGGTTCTGAAGTCTCCCCCTCAGTTTGAGCCTTATTGAAGGCTTGAGAAGCTAAGACTTCAGTGAGAAAGACATCTGATGTGACAGGCTCAGGCTCTTTCTCCCCCTGAAGTATAGCTCTTTTTCCTTTTTCCTTTGATGGTGGCACGGAGACTATTTCTTCATCAATGTCCATTGGAATGGACTGTGCACTGGATAGGTGATCTTCTCGTGCTATTGCTGAGGCTAGACTTGTAGCACCTTTCTGAATAGTGCGTCTGGTGGAGGAGACAGAGTAGGCGTCAAAGTCATCTTGTTCTTGCTCCTGTGCTTGTGACGCCAATGTTACTAGAACTTGAGCTAGCAATTCCTCATGATCACAGTTGACGATTTGGATGTCATACTCTGTGTCATCTGCAAATCGTGCAGCTTGCTCCTCATTCCACATTGTAAGGAATTCTTCCTCGGTCAGATTACAGGGATGTACAACCTTTTCTTGTGGTTGTATTTCTGTTTCATCTCCTTCTTCCTCATCTCTCCCAGCATTACACTCACCACCTTCATCTGATCTACCTCGAGATTGTGTAGCTTCAGAATCATATTCCCCTGTTTCTTCCTCACTTGCGTCTGAGTCCTTACCAGCAGGACTTTCTGTTTGTTGCCCCTTAACTGCCATGACTTTTCTCTTCTTTGGAGATTTCTGCCTTGACTCTTCCTCAAAATCCACAATGACTGGTTCATTGTTCTTTGTTCTCCATCCAGCAGGAGTCATCTTGTATCCCATCTTTGTTACCATAGTCTCTCCAGCAGTCATTAGAGGAATTTCTTGCTTGATAAAGGCACCGAGGCCATCAATCTTGAGATGATTGATTATTTTGAAGATCAATGCCGCATAAGGAAGTTGCCCCTTTGGCTTGAGAGCTGATCTGTACATATGCAATAGTACAGTGTGAGCAAAAGAAATCCTCTGTCCTGTCAAGATTCCCCATAACAGTTTTGCCTCGTACTTTGAGATATCTGTCTTTGATGCTGCCTTGGGTCTGAGACATTCAATGATCACTTTGTGCATCATGATATGTTTCAGGGGAAAGTCTGTGTAGGCAATGTGTGACTTTGATTCCCTTGAGAAACTCGATTTGCTAGTCAGGAAGCAGAAAGCTTCACTTGCAGTGATATCTAAGGGTTTGAAATCTCCCTTTCTGGTTCCCATGATTGAAGCCAATTCATCAACAGTCAGAAAATACTGCTTTCTTTTGATTGTGAAAGCCAGAGAGTTGAAGTTGACAAACTGAAGATTTGAATAGAAGTAAGCTACCATATCAGGAAAAGTGTAGCCTCTCCTAGTTATAAACTGATCTAGCTTCATCTTTTCTAGATGCTTCCTCAGATAGATGCCATTGCTGTCAAAGTACTTTAACTCAAATACCCTTTGAGGTATAATACCTCTCTGTTTCATTGCTTCAAACCTTTCTTTGTGAGCCTGATTCTGGAACAATGGATCAGGAAAGCTTTTATCCAAATTAAAGCGTATATTTTTCACAAATTCATTGAATAGAATGTCATCATCGTCTTCCACCTTCGCCTTCGTACCGCCAGGTCTAATTGGGGATCGTCTTTGTTTCGAACTTGTTTCTGTTACTTTCTCCTTTCCTTTCCTAGAGACAGATGTAGGTTTTTCTACAGCAAGTGGTTCAACGATTTTTCCAGGCAGACTAAGAAACTCCAAAAGTTCGCTCTCACTATCAAAGTGATTAGTTTTCAGCAGTTTTCTAAGTTCGTTTCCAAAATCTCCTGCGTCCTTGATTCTATCATACATTGGCTTAATAGAATGAGCCATAGATTCCTTTATTTCAAAAGCAGACAGAGATAGACCTTTTGTCAGGCGGAGTGCTTCTCGTTGTTCATTGATTTGGGTATCTGTGAGTTCCGCGCTGCTTGCAGTTGATGCGGAGAACTTCCTCTTGGTCTGAGGCGTCTTCTTCGAGTCAGAGACTGATTTTGGAGCCATTGATGCGTAGAAAGTTGGAAACTTTGAGTGAAA
Organism: Rhodomyrtus psidioides; assembly: GCA_021437785.1. NCBI lineage: Eukaryota > Viridiplantae > Streptophyta > Magnoliopsida > Myrtales > Myrtaceae > Rhodomyrtus > Rhodomyrtus psidioides. The sequence goes on along the minus strand of JAILYB010000092.1, from coordinate 2,276,544 downwards.
GAGTGTTGCTTTGAGGAGGAAATAGAGAGCGAGAGGTTTTCAACACGGTTTTAGGGTTTTAATTTGAGAGAATTTTGAAAGTAAGAGAACAGAGGTGACGGTTCAGCGTTTTTATAAAAGAGGCGGTTATTTTTGGAAACACAAAAGAGAATTTTGATTTAAAAAGGAATTCTTAAAAAAAAAAGAATATTCACGGTCAATCAGATATTAAGCGATATCTATTCATATGAGGAACTTACCTAAAAGATATCTTTTAGAGATAACTAACCTTTTGATTTAAGAAAAGTGTGAATTTTTTCTTACGCGCCTTTTTGGCGTCCCTTCTGATGCTCCTTTTGACGCTCCTTCTGATGCTTCTTCTGACTCTTTTTTTGACTCTCCTTCTGACTCTCCTTCTGACGCTCCTTCTGACGCTCCTTCTGATGCTCCTTCTGATGCTCCTTCTGACTTTCCTTCTGATGCTCTTTCTGACTTTCCTTCTGATGCTCTTTCTTTCTGACTTTCCTTCTGACGCTCTTTCTAACTTTCCTTCTGATGCTCTTTCTGACTTTCCTTCTGACTTTCCTTCTGACGTACCCTGTTCTAAGGTATACTTAAGAAGGAAGGTTAATAATAGATAATTCATTTCTGATAAAATTGAAACTCTGTTTATCAAGTGGTTTAGTAAAAATATCTGCAAGTTGATTTTTCGTGTCAATGTATTGAATGTTAACATCATGGTTTTGAACATGATCACGTATGGAGTGATGCTTGATCTCAATATGCTTTGTTCTTGAGTGAAGTACAAGATTCTTTGTGAGATTTATGGCACTTGTGTTGTCACATAGGATTTCCACAGTTGATTCTTCAACACCATAGTCCTTGAGCTGCTGTTTTAGCCAAAGTATTTGAGTACAGCAGCTTCCAAGAGATACGTATTCTGCTTCAGCTGTACTGAGTGCCACTGTATTTTGCTTCTTTGAGTACCATGAGACAAGCATGTTTCCCATGAGTTGACAGGTTCCAGATGTACTTTTTCTATCAATTTTGCAACCTGCAAGATCTGCATCTGAATAACCTTTTAGTGTAAAATCAGAAGATTTAGAATACCACAAACCATAGTTGGGATAAGTCCCTATGTATTTGATTATTCTCTTGACTGCTGATAGGTGTGATTCTCTTGGACTTGACTGAAATCTTGCACATAAGCAGACACTATATCGTATGTCAGGTCTTGAAGCTGTGAGATAGAGTAATGATCCGATCATGCTTCGATATAGTTTGGGATTGACTTATTTTCCATCTTCATTCTTATCTAATTTGGAAGAGTGAGACATAGGAGTTTCTGTCTTCTTGCCATTCTCCATACCAAACTTCTTCACTATTTCCAATGCATACTTCTCTTGAAATATGAAGGTTCCTTTCTGGGATTGATGAATTTGAAGACCAAGAAAGAACCGTAATTCTCCCATCATACTCATCTCAAATTCATCTTGCATTGATTTAGAGAATTTCTTGCAGAGAAGTTCATTAGAGGAGCCGAATATAATATCATCAACATAAATTTGAACTAAAAGGATATCTTTACCTTTTCTTTGAATAAAAAGAGTGGTATCTACATTACCTTTATTGAAGCTGTGTTGAGATAAAAAGTTACTTAACCTTTCATACCAGGCGCGGGGTGCTTGTTTTAATCCATAGAGTGCCTTTTTTAAGACATAGACCATATCCTTTTGTTTAGGTTCTTCGAAGCCAGAAGGTTGTTCAACATATACCTCTTCTTTGATGTACCCGTTTAGGAAGGCACTTTTCACGTCCATCTGAAAAAGTTTGAAGTCATTGTAACACGCATAAGCAAGAAGTAGCCTAATGGCTTCTAACCTGGCAACCGGTGCATAGGTTTCATCATAGTCTATTCCTTCTTCCTGAGAATATCCTTATGCTTCCAGTTTTTGTCAAGTCCATCATTTGAGGATATTGTGGATTCATTCTGATCATCTTCTGGTCTTTCTTCTGAGGAAGTTTCCTTCTGAGCATTCTCCGAACTCGTATTCACATCTGATTCTGCTTGTGAGTTCGTGACTTGATGAAGTGTATGCATTTGAATGGATTCAGGTTCATCATCCTGGTTGCTTTCATCGAGCTTGATGTTCACTGATTCCTCAATAATACGAGTGTTCTTGTTGTATACTCTGTAGGCTTTGCTTGTTGTTGAATATCCCAAGAAAATTCCTTCATCTGATCTTTCATCAAACTTTCCAACTCGATCATTAGCATTCTTTAGAATAAAGCATTTGCAACCGAATACATGAAAATATGCAATATCAGGCTTTATTTCTTTGAAAAATTCATAGGGAGTTTTCTCAGAAAAAAGGTCTGAGGGAAATTCGATTTAAGATATAACAAGCTGTTGAAACGGCCTCAGCCCAAAAGTTAGAGGCAATTTTACTTTCAATAAGAAGAGTTCTGGCCATTTCTTGCAACGATCTGTTTTTCCTTTCTACTACCCCATTTTGTTGTGGAGTATAAGGAGTATAGAAGTTATGCTGAATTCCGAAATTAGTGCAAAAATCTGAGAAATTTTGATTTTCAAATTCTCCCCCATGATCCATTCTCAAACTGGAAATAGTGTAACCTTTTTCATTTTGAATTCTTTTAGCAAGTTTTGAAAAGAATATGAAAGCTTCGTTTTTGTGAGCAAGAAATAAAACCCATGTAAATCTAGAGAAGTCATCAACTATGACATGGCAATATTTCTTACCTCCAATGCTTAGAGTTCTATTTGGTCCGAATATGTCCATATGAAGTAGCTGCAGACAACACTTAGTGGAAACTTGATTTAAAGACTTAAAGGAACTTCTTACCTGCTTACCTAGTGTGCATGCATGACATAGTCCACTTTTCTCAAATTTTGTTTGAGGTAATCCTCGAACAAGTCCCTTCTTGGAAAGCTTTGAAATATGTTTCACACTAATATGACCTAACTTTCTGTGCCAAAGATCAGATTCATCTTTAACAGAAATAAGACATTTAGCATGTTCACAGTCAGCATTAATATCTAAAATATAAATATTCCCATGCCTTCGTCCCGTGAAGGATTGCTTCTTATCCTTGCTCATACCTGTGCATTTTAGATCTTGGAACCGAATATCATATCCAGAGTCACAGAGTTGACTTACAGAAATCAAGCTGTAGTTCAATCCTTTGACTAGAGAGACATCTTTAACGGTCAGATTTCCAATCTTTACATTTCTTTTCCCGATCACTTTACCCTTGTTCCTTCCTCCAAACGACACACTTCTTCCATCATAATCTGAGAGGGATATAAACACATCTGGATTTCCAGTCATGTGACTTGAACAACCACTATCCAGAAACCACTTGTTCTTCCTTCTCTTTGGTACCTGCAATAGATAACCAACTTACTGTTTCTTTGGTACCCATGTTTTCTTAGGTCCTTCTGTGTTAGTATATTTTGACCTTTTAATAGGTCTCCAGATTTTCTTGCAGCAATCCTTAGTATGGCTAGGATCACCACAGTTCACACAAGGTTGTCGAATGTAGGATCTAGTAAAATGCTTATAAAAATTATGCTTGTAATTGGAAAACGTTGGTTTTCGAAATTCAGTTTTAAAGACATTTCTTTGGCTACTTTCCTTTTTAAAACCTAACCCAGATCGATCATTGAAGGGTATTTGTTTTGATATAATGCTATTCAGAGTTTCTGAGCTTTGTGAAAACCTTTTTGATATAGTAGAAATTTTTTCTTTCAAGGAAGCATTTTCTCTTGAAACAGAATCATGATTTTCTTTCATCTGGTGAAACTCTTGTTGTAGAAAACTAATTTTTTCTTCTTGAGACAAATTCTGTTGTTTTAACGAAGTATTTTCCTTTTTCAAAAAAGAAACCTTCTCAAGAGCTTCTTTGTAGTTTCTACACAATTCATCAATATATTCAACAACTTCATCAGGGAGTTCAGATGAACATATCTCAGTTTCTGAATCTGAACTTGAGTCTGATTCGGCCATGAGACAAATATTTGCATAATCATTCTCGCTTTCATCAGAATCACTCAAAGTTTCTGCCTTTAGAGCCTTCTTGTACTTCTCATACTTGAGTTTGTCCTTCTTTAAAATTGGGCAGTTCGGTTTGATATGTCCTGCTTTCTTACAGTGGAAGCAAATCACATCTTTGCTATATTGTGAGTCGTTGCTTGATATTTTTACCTCACTCTTCTTCCAAGGTTTCTTTCCTTTGATGTTTCTGCCTTTCCGAGCCATCTTCCTAAATTTCTTGACCATGAGGGCTAATTCTTCATCATCCTCATCTTCATCATCTGTGTCAGAAAAACATTGATTAATTTGACTTTTTAAGGCAATAGATTTTTTACCTTTCTGATCTCCCTTTTTGTTTGCTTGTTCTGTTTCATAAGATTGCAAAGTGCCGACTAGCTCATCCACCGAGAGTGGTCTGATTGTTTGGCATTCTTGAATTGATGGCTTGATGTAATTCCAATCATCTATGAGTCCACGTAGTATCTTCCTGACTTGCATTGGTTCAGCAATAGGTGCACCTTGTCTTGCAAGTCCACTTGCCAAAGTTTGAAACCTGTCTATCATATCTGCAATAGATTCATCAGGCTTCATTTCAAATGCTTCATAGTCACTCAATAAAATACCGAGCTTTGTTTCTTTCACACGATTTGTTCCTTGAAAGGTAACATGAAGTCTATCCCATATTACCTTAGATGATTTTTCCTCTGAGACACGATTATAAAGAGGAGTAGATAAGGCACAAAAGAGAGCATTGACAGCTTTAGAATCAAGGCCTTTTCTTTTAGCCTTTTCAGCATCAGTCATTGTTGTGACAATGTTTACTCCGTCAGCAGAGGTTGGATTTGTGGTATTTGCAGGAACTATTCCATTTGTAACGACATCCCACATCAGATCATCATAGGCTTTGAAGAACCACTTCATCTTGTTATTCCACATGTTGTAATCCTTTCCATCAAAGTATGGAGGCTTGTTGGCAAAGTGCGAATCGCTTGTTCATGAAGAGTGATTGCTAGACATAGTAGATCGTTAACTCTGAAGTCAATAGACACTTCGTAAAATGAGCAACCTGCTCTTATACCAATTGATGTAACTAGCAATATCTCCTAGAGGGGGGTGAATAGGAGATTCTGAACACAATTATAAATTTCTTGCGGAATGGATAGAGTTCAGTGTACGATTAGGAACAAAAGCAGTATAACAGTGTGCAGGAAATCTAAACACAAGAGTAAGAGTTTAGAGAAGAGGATATTGCACACGATGTTTATAGTGGTTCGGCTTGGATCAAGCCTACGTCCACTCTCCCACGATGACAGCCGATTGGCTGAATTTCACTATGAAGAATCAAGAAGATTACAATCACTCAAGTGTTTTGTTTCCTTCTCACACAGATTTTCACAGTGAAGGATTTTGAGTACACAGAATACTCTCTCAGATGAAACTCAAATTATTCTTGCACTTTGGATTGTTGTTCGCCCTCTTGCCCTCTAGCCGAACATTATACTTCTTTTATACTCCACTGCCTCCGAACTAGCCGTTGGCTTCTAGCCAAGGGATCGCTCTTCAATCCTTGATTGGACGTCATCAATCGTGATTGAACGAGACTGTATCTTCAGAAGATATGTAGACCGTTGGGTAAGATATTGAACCCTTCTGATTTAGTCGCCCATACAACTGAATCTCCAGCTTCCATAAGTGTGATAAGTTTGAGTTGATTCCCGAGGATATTTTCCTTAGAAGATGATATCCTATTTTAGAAAGTCCCTTGATTGACAAGAGGGGATATCAGGATAATTGAATATCACTTGCCTTGATCGGAAACCTGCCATACGTGGGTCTTCGTGTTTTGTAAAATGCAGGAACTGATCTTTCTTCAGATTCGTCTAGGAGAAATTTGATCAGTTGGCATGGAATGGTAATACGGAGATTTGATGTGATCCATCCGTCACTGTTTGGATCGTCAAGAGCACTTCCATCCGACTCTATGTCAGAAGCACTTCCATCTGACCCTACGTCAGAAGCACTTCCATCTGACCCTTCGTCAGCAGCACTTCCATCTGACCCTTCGTCAGCGCGACAGAATTGGAGTAACTCAATCTGCTGCTTACTCATTCTTCATGCATCACATTTCATTAAACAATATCTTTTGAAGGTTTTGTCAGAATCAAAATATAGGAGTATTTCCACAACAAGATCTTCCCACCCATCGTAATCATCCAGGTCTAGTTCGATGAACCAAGCCAGGGCGGGGCTAGCCAAGCTCTCTTGGAATGTATTCATCAGCAACGGAACGTAGTCCGAATATTGCCCCATCTTACGAGGGTAATATTTGAGGTGAGCGCGGGGACAGCCTGTCCCATTATATTTTCTCATGAAGTCTAGCTCCTTATAATCAGGAGGGGTCTCCACCTTGGCGAAAGGAGATATATTGTCAAAACGGGCCAGCTCATAACCCTGGCTGCTTAAACATTCTTCGATATTGGCTATTCTTTTAGCCTATGCTTCAGTTTTCACGGTCTGCTTCTCCTTTTCATCCTTCTCGAGGTTGATGACAATGGGGGATGCCTTTGGCTGTGACTGGATGTTCGGCATAAGGATATCTTCCTCTGTACGTTGGTTATCTTCTGACATTTCTTTATCAGCCATATCGGGTGCGAAGGATGGACCAGAATTGTTCTGGTTATGAGCCACTATCTGTCTGGCGGGGGAGGCTTCCAGCATTGCCTTAATATCAGCCATCATAGTCGCCATAGCTGTCATCTGAGTTTCCAGCATGCCTACTCGCGGGGTCTACCCTTGTTGTTCCATTCTTGTCTTAAGTCGAGTGCGAAAACGATGCGTTGGTAATTCCATGATTAGAGTGTACATATTTTTAAAAAGAATACCAGTGAGTATTTCTTCAGTATTGACAAAAGGAAGTACTTGATTCTTCTAATTGCATGTCTTCTATTGGTGAATGAGAAAACGGACTACCTTGTGAGCCTTAGTCTCACGTGGGCAATTCTTTTAATCATTCTCCAAAAGAGTTCATGAAATTAAAAGAAGCGTAATCTTTGTCGATAATTTTTATGCATTTATAAAACATGTCCACACTCATGCACATGTGTCCAAAGTAATATTCAGTACAAGTGAGTATGCATGAAAAGGCATCATAATGTTTGCTTATTTTACACTTGACAGAATAACCTATTCAAGTCTAGGACGTTTGAGGTCTAAGGTGTCCTCATCATCCCAATATAGATCAATCTCTTCAGTCTGGGACTCTTCATCTTCTGAATATGACGGCGGTCCCATATCTTCAGGTATGTACGGCTCTACCCCAAGCACGTACGGTACGATATATTAGGGTACATAAGGCTCGACAAAGCTGCGTCTGGCCGCCTTAAAGTGCTGAATGTATTATGTGGTAGCCCTGTGAACATTCTCCTTGCGAGTCATATCTTCTGGCCATCTTATATCTTCAGCCTGAGAGTTCTTCAAAGAGTATATAATAAATTCCACCTTAGCTTCAATCTGTTTCTTCTTTTCTCCTATAAGGGTCTCTTTCGACATGCCAAATGAGAAGATAACAGGTTGCGATAGTGAAGGGATCTCTTGTAATGCCCTAAATTGTCGGATAACCCTCTTCGGATAATACGCAGTAGCGCCTGTGAATCCTAGCAAAGGGATTGGGTCTTCGTCATCACATGCGAGCCTAACTTTGCCTAGTGTTGGCAATCTAAGCCGCCATCGGAGCTATTTTGGTTTCAGAGTTTCAGGGAATTTTTTCCATTCTATAAAGTTGAACTTAGGAATACGTGTATGGGTTCTGACGAAGGTTTTAAGAGGATGGGCATCGGAGCTAATCTTAGTGAAACCCACGCGGATATGGAATTGTCTGATATAAGACGTGAACCAAAGGTACAGAAGATCACTATAGGCTCTAAAGATTCCCTTCTTATTTTTCTTGAAGCGGTTTAGGGAAAGGAAGGTTTGAGTAAGGATAACGTTCGAGTAATCCCACCCACAACAAACTTGTCTGACCACTACAGCCATAATAGGGTCGAAGGTAACAGACGAGATCGGGAATATCACAAAGCTAAAGAAAGCCAAGACAAAGGCTCTACCAGATTTAGTTCCCTTAGCGGCAGGGAAGTTGGGAAATCGATCTAGAAGGAAGGATAGGGAAATTCGTCCAGAATTACTTTTGGCATCTTCTTTGACTTTGTTGAGGCTTGTATCAAGAAATTCAGCTAGTTGACTCAAGGGCTCAAATCCTATGGGAGGTTGAACTAGTGAGTGAGTAAACTCAACTCTAATGGCGGCGCTATACTCTTCGATAGTAGGGGTAACCTCCAGTCCCTCCATGCAGAATGTAGCAGTGGTAGGATCCCAATAGAGCGTCATGGCTTGGATAAAGGCAGGTGGGCACTCAATCTTCAGCAGCTCTAATAAATACCTCAGTCGTAATTTGGCGTCTTTCTGGCTGGCTTCGCCCATGCTATCTCACCATGATAGGAGCTCGGTCCGGGGAACTTTGAATACTTGAATATCATCCTTTCCCATCAAGTCTAAAATATGCAAATGATTTTGAAAAGTCATTCGTCAAAAATTACTTTAAACATGTGACTATGCAAATACCATGAAATATGCATGGGTTAACTTAATTGCATAATTCTATTGAAGAAATGAAAATTAGAACCTTCTTCAGGTACGGAAGGCCTGACTTAAAGTCTAATTTGAATTTCAGGGAAGTGAGTTATGCAATTTAGTTAAGTTCACTCTAGTGACTAAGGGAAATAGCAAAGTCACATTCCATTGGTCAATACATCAAATGGGAGTAGAGCGGAATGAGTCCCTTATTATAACCAGGACGCCTAACGAAAGAAAGGTAAAGAGAGACTTTACAAACAAGAAAACCATAAAAGGCCGATGGAATGTGAGGATCTAAGTCACCCCTTTCCAAAGGTCTAATCTTTTTCAAAATGGTAGTCAGTTGGGAACCCTCCCTCAGTTGAGTGTAAGGGGTTGTTTTCAATGGATTGATCGATGCATCTCAACTCTTCTGGCCATTCTCTAGTCTATGGTATAATGACTTCAGGAGTCTTCTCGCGTTTCATCTTTTTGAGTATGATGCGTTTCAGTCTTGTCTTGATCGCATGTCGTCTCCTTTTTCCCCAAAGGGTGATCATGGGTATATCTTCATTAGCTTGCCGTTCAGCCTTTCGACGAGGATACGCGTCCCTAGCTAAGTGGTTGCGATGTGTCTCTTCATTTCCAAGTAATTCTTGAACATTTCGTCTGCTTGTCGCTTAAACCTGAGGTTATCGACATAGTAGAGGGTTTGGCAATCTTCGGCATATCCCAACTTGCGCCCGGTTAGCTCTCGGCCATGCACAAATCTGGTAAAGTGTAATTTCGTGTTCGGTCCAGGGCGAGTGACTTTCCTTAGATATTGAAGGTTACCAATTCTGTTGAGCTTCTAGGAAACAGCGACATCCTACCCCCTTATCATCGTTATTTCAATTAGTCACTTGAGTGGTTTTCATGATGTATGCAAATGCATGTGGATGTATATAATACATGAATCATACTATGGAACAGGGAATAGTAATGTACATTGAAAGTAAATGCCTTACCAACCAGACTCAGAGAATGTGAAATGTTCCCCTGTAATAATGGGCGGTTTCAGGTATACCAACCATCCATAGACATGCGCGTGAGACAAGTGGGTATACTCTAAAAATCAAAAATCAAGTGAGGAACCTATGGCTCAAGCTCCCACGATCCAAATGAGGCAGACTCCTCCCCAAGGGTACCCACCCAAGAGAGCTAGATATTGCCAATTTGGATTGTGAGCAGGAACGAACACGAAAGTCTCAAGTGACATCAAACACGAGATCCTTTCGCATCCTTTTCCTATCTAAGGTAACCTAGAGGTGGTCGCAGTCGGGGTTTGACCGCTAGTATGTGTGAGGTGTCGTTGTCGCGACCCTCTCGGGCGGAGGTTGATTCTGAGCTAGCGAGGGTTAATGGGCCATCTGATGTTGTATGATCGGACGCGGACCTCTCCCAAGGTTCATTACCTAAATCGCAACTGCTGGATATACGTGATTGACCTTCAGTGTGGTCTAGTGAAATGTGAAGAGTGTACATGCCAAGGAGTCGCCACCAATCGTTTCGCAGAGGGTACGATCGGAAACCCTATCGAATAGTTGGGAGTGGTCTATTTGATTCTACGGGAACCAGAGAATTGGGTTCGGGGACTTAGTTACGCCAACTGTCAGAGTTGACGCCCTTTCGGTACCTAAGCTGAATGGTTTATCTGATCCTAGAATTTCATACAGACGAGTGGGGTATATATCTTAAATCTAGGAGTTCATGCAGATGAGAATTACTACCCTATCACTCACAATCAATGGAAATGAGTGGACAAATCAAGGATCCAATACATGCGGATAAAACACATGAAAACAGCATGGCATCCCTAATGAGGCCCTATTAGCCTAGAGAAATATCAATCACGGATTAAGAGTGATTTGGACATGATTCGCCCATGGGGGACAGAATCGTAATTTTGAATAATTCGAGAAAATTTACCTTGAAAGGGTAAATCTGTCATTTTAGATGAATTGGGAAGTCAAAAGACAGGGGAAATAGGATTGGCCATCAATCCAATCCATTTCCTATTTTTTGGGAATTTCCAGGATTTTTCTGGAATTTAAAAGTGATTTTACCCTCGGAGGGGTAAAGTCGTCATTTTGGACAAAGATGAGAATTGGAAATCTCAAATATTAAGGTTGGTCGTCCACCTGACCCAAACCCTAACTTTAAGCAATCTTCAGAACTAGATTGAGACAAGAAAGACGATTTTCCCATTGCGGGGCAAAATTGTCATTTTGAGAAAAGAGGTGGGACTCGAAAACCCAAACCTAAGAATTGGTCGCCTACCCGACCCTAATTCTTATCTTGGCATTATCGGTTTTATCTTGCATACACAGCAAAGGCGACTTACCCTTAAAGGGTAATGTCGTCAAGTCTCGGAAGATCGGATAAGAAATCCCAAAAATAGGGTTGACCAGTTGTCTGTGGTCAACCCTCGATTTTTGGGGGTTTCTGGAATTTTCTAGCATTTTTTTTGGATTTTCGAAGGTTTTTTTTTATTTTTTTTTATTTTTTAAAAATCATTTTTCGATTTTTATAAATATATATATATATATATTATTCGGGCCGGGTCGATCCGACCCACTCGGGTCGGAACCCGGTGTCGCAACCCGTCCGAAAGCGGACGCGGCTAATGGATTACCGATCGTGAGCATTTTCCCCACACTGGAGTACGGATCACGGGCTTTGGATCGGCGCGGGCCCTCCCAGGCCCATACCAAATCGCGGCGGGAGTATTTTTCAAAGGATTCGACGATAAGAGTCGATCGCTTTCGACCTTCAGTGTGGTCGTGGTGGCATGTGCAACGTGTGCATGCATTTGGAGTCACCACTGGTCTTTCTTGGAGGGTAGACCGGAAACCTTACTGACCGATTGGGAGAGATTGATCAATTCTGCGGAACCAGAGATATTGGGTTCGGGGACTTGGTTACGCTGGTGTTATTACCAACGCCCTTTCGGTACCTAACGCGAGTGATTTTCCTAGCTAAGAGTTCATGCAGGCGCAATTTTGGGTGAGGCAGGTTGATTTCAGGGTTTCATGCAGATTGGAAGACTATTCCTTTCAATCACAATCAATTTTAGTGAAAGCGCAATCAAGTGCGTAAACAAACCACATCGATGCACATTAATTCAAATCAATGGCTTCCTCATAAAGGCTTAAGGAATGTGTGATTTCGGACCAGGGGAAAAATGGGAAGATTTGGAGGCGATTAGCCCGAAGGGCAAAATCGTCAATTTTTGGAAGACTTGGATACCGAATTACCCAAAATATTCCATGACCAGTTGATTGTGGCCATTTCCCATTTTTGAGAATTTTTTGGAATTTCTTGAGTTTTCTTCAATTTTTTTGGAAGACGATTCGCCCAAAGGGCGAAATCGTCATTTTAAGAAGGGTCGGGTTCAAAACACCCGGGATGAGTCTTGGCCAGCTGATTGTGGCCATTTCCTATTTTGGGGATTTTCTTGGATTTTTTTAGAATTTCTTTTTTTTGGAAGACGGTTTGCCGGAAGGGCAAAACCGTCATTTCTGGAAAAATCGGGGGTCAAATGACCCGGAACGGGTCATGGCCAATTGAATATGGTCATTTCCTATTTTCTGGAATTTTTTAGAATTTTTCTGAATTTTCCAAATATTTTTTGAATTTTATTACGATTTTCTATTTTTTTATTGATTTTTTTGATTTTTTATTATTCTTTTATTATTTTCTGAAATTCTACGGATCGGACGGTTCTTATTGTGACACGTGGCCAACTTCGGCGCGCCCGATCTCAGACAAGATCGGACGCTTCACAGAGAGCCACTTGGCCGAATTTCAACCGTCCGATTGATTTTATTTTTATTTTGCGAAAATCATTTATCAATTTTGAAAATCTTTTTTAATTTTCCAAAAATCCCAGATCGCGACACGTGGCGAAGCCACGGCCATCCGATCTGGGTGTTTGATTAAAAGGCCCCGGACCCACCGTGCTGACGTGGCCGCCTGCGTGGCACGCCACGTCAGTTTTGACCGTTGACCGCCGGCGACTTCGCCGGAGAAGACGATGAATAGCAAAAATTCCGGCGAAGTCGCCGGAATTCTCGCCGGAGGAAACGCGAACCGAATCAAATATGGGTATTTTTTTTACCATTCTTTTGCCATTCGACTCCCCTCATCTCCCACATTAACATACAATTAAAAGCATGGCACGAAACAACGTCGGAAAACACCCCAATGGCGCGGCGGCCGAGCCGGCTCCGGCGAAGCATTTGCAGAAAATTTTTCTAGCTATAAACTCGATTCTGATCAATCAGGGAGCATCCATGAAGGGTCGGGAAACTTACCTGAGGTCGCCCAATCCTCGACGACCGCTCGAAGTTCCCCGTCGAGCTCCCTGTTCGAACAGCGGCCGGCGAAGCTCCGGCTCACGTCGTCGGCGCGTTTTCAATGCAAAATAAACACATACAAAGGCTTAGAGTTGATTCTAGTAAAGTTTAGAGATGAAACACACACAAGAAGGTGTCGGGAAGTGCACGATCGGGAGCCAAAAAATAAAATGTCCATTTAGGCATTTCATCGAACATTTGGCGTGCACTTAAGTAATGGTGGTCAGAGACGAAAAACCAACCTGTTCCGGGCCTGTCGACGAAGGCGAACGCTTCGGTGATGATCGGCAGGTGTCGCCCAAGGTCTGGGGATGCTCCTTTTTCCTTTGTTTCGCTCGAACTCCCCCGAACTCTCCTCTTTTTTCTCTTGGCCGGAGCTCGGTTTTTATACCGAGAATTCCCGCATTTCATGGCCGACCGGCGCTCCTCCGGTGTCCCACGACCCACCAAAATCGATTCTCTCCATCTGCTTTTGTCCCCCACAATTCACTGTCGCCTCCTTTTCGAGAAAAGGCGCCGTCCACCATCCCCTGTTTCCCTCCTCTTTCGGCCGCGGTGGGTCTGCAACTTAGTTGCAGACCCGGTCGGACCAGGTCGGGTCGGGTCTGACCCGACCGACCCGGTTCGACCAAATCGCCCAAATTGGGGCCCAAATTGACCTCTGTTCATGAAATTGAGGGCATAATCGGACTCCTTGACATATTTTCTATCAAATATGGGTGTTTTCGTGAATCAATTGATTGAAATTTAGTGAAAACCCCAAATTGCCCTTAGGATCCGAAATTGATTGTTGCTTAATTGACGATCCAAACGACCAAATTAGTCTCAATTGAGGCCATCAATGGATTCAGCATGATGAAAAATATAGGGTAGAGGTGTTTGATTTTAATGGGTATGCCCGTATGAAATTTAATTTCAAAAATTGTGAAACCGGGGACTAAATTGAAAGAAAATTGTGCAATTAAGCCCTTTTGTCTAAAATTGATCAAATTGGAGGGCAAATTGACCCAATTTCACTTCAAGACTTTAGAATCCAATGTCATGGCTTATAAAAAGTAATAATTGAAAATTAAAAGACTCGAAAAGAATTTTTTAGGCTCGGTTCGGGTTTATGTTTGTGAAGGAACATAGTGACCCGAGCCGAATTTTCAAGATTTTAAGTGACACACTTGAAGAGGAAATTAAAACAAAATTATTGAATATTTTTGTGTATTTGTCTGACCACGAATGGTATTTTTATGATTTGTTTGGGTATTTTTATAATTAAATAAATTCGAAAAATATTAACAAATACCAAAAAAATATTTTTTGTTCAAAATTGGTTCCTAAGGCTAAGACAAGGCTTCCAAAGTTGATTTTGTGATTTTATGACATTTTTTTGATATTTTTAATCAATTTTAAAGAATAAAAATCACAATAATAGATGGTCAAAAATCATGTGTCAACCCCGTCCCAGACCCGAATCCGCCGAGCCAAAGCCAAAACGACGCCGTATCCGTACATTTTTATTTTCGGATTACCCTGCTCTGATCCGACGGTCCTTATTGCGCCACGTGGCTAGTCCACGATCGCAGGATGGTCTGACTGGAACCTATGGTTCAGATTGAATGGAGACTTGACCAGAATCGTCTGATCTGACTACTTAATCCTACGGTCTTGATTAAAACCTAAGACTCGATCTGGACCGTCCATTCATATTAACCTAAACGACGCCGCGCTATTACTAATTTAAACGGCACCGTTTTATCATACTTTTATTTCCCGGTTTAAAACTATTTTCAGATAATCCCTAATTACTAATCGGACGGTCACCGTTTATTAGACTCGATTAACCTAGACCGTCCGATTTACCTATTCGAATAACGGATCCCTAACGGCCTGCTGACTGGACCGACACGTGGACCAATGGCCGACTGCCACCTAAGCTTTTGACCGGTTGACCGCGCCATGTCAGCTTCATCTTCAACCTCGCGACTCCGGCGGAATGAACGGCTGTGCTTCTCCGGTGATGATCCAACGGCGGATCCTTGACGAAATCATGCGAGAACAACGGCAATCGACTCACGATCGACCCTAGTTTAACATATCTAAGAATCGAAGCATCATATTTACGGAATCAAGAACGTCACGCGAATTGCCGAGTACGGCCATGGAGATCTGATAGCTCGATCCACAAAAAATCATGGCAATTTAATCATAAAACAGCATCAATGTAGGTTCAGGAGACTTACCTCGAGCTCCGATTGAGCTCGCTCGGCCCAGATTTGGCTGGGCAAGAATAAACGGGGGCCGGTTATGGAGGTTGTTTTCGATGACTCGATTCGAGATATTCATGCAAAGTCAATGCGAAAAGGACACGCGACGATGGGCAGTGACCTTCTAGGAACGAAACGCCCAGGATAATTGCAAGAATAAGTATGAAATAAGCAAAACGCCATTGATGTACAGCGAAAGGTTTGAAGCTGCGCCTCACCTGTTTTCGTGGCCTCAGCTCACATGGTCGACGGCAATAGTTTCCTCACAGTAAGGGAAGTTTCCTGACGGCCCTGTCGAGCTTTGGTTCAGCTTGAGAAGGCCCAAACCGCGCTCTGTAAATCTAAGCTCCAACCTTCGACCACCGCGTGGGAAGGTGAGCTCTCTCTCTCTCTCGTTTTCTCTTTCTCTCAATTCAGTTTCTCTTTCTTCAAACGAACTTCACCAACCTCTTTCGCGAAGGCCCCTGCAACCTTATATAGCATTTTGAGTTTTTTTTTTTGGCGCCAAACCGTGGGACTAACAGATTCCAATTTGCACGTGTAGTCACGTGTTTTTAGGCCCAAACGTCGTCGGAGAGGATGGGCATTCCATCCCACTCCATTTGGTCCTTCGGCGGGTCTCATCCTGCCCGAATTTGGCACGAATTTGACCTGCATTTGGTATTTGTTGACTTTTGCAGGTACCGCAGCTTTGACTGACCTCGCCGGAGCTCGTCCGGCGGCCATTTGTCTCGGGGCTAGTCTCGATCGAAAGGTCTTGAGTCAAGGAACAAGACGCCCACCAGTACTTCTCCAATTGTAGTTGATTTGTCGATCAATTTTCTCTTTGAAATCACATCTTCTACTGTTCACTCGTACACGGGCCTGATGAAGAAGAAGACACTGTAGCGGACCAGTTCGACCGGTCCGACCGGCGGTTGGACTGGTCTGAACCGGTTCCGAATTACAGTTTTCGAAATTAGTTCAAATCTATTGGGAATTTTTGCAATTAAACTTCAGAATCGAATCTATGGCATGGATTTTATCTAAAAATGTGATTTTGCCCAAAAGTTCATATCAATTTCTATAAAAACCCCAAATTTCTATTTAATTGTAAAATTAGGAATTGTGCAATTGAAGGTTCAAATGACCAAATTGGGTCAAATTACCTATCCCAATCGATTCAGAATGATAAAAATCATTGGACAGCATGTTCAATTTGTAATGATAGCCCTTGAATTGAAAGTAATTTCAATTATGCTCAAATTCAAGGATTAAAATGCAATTAAGTTTGTAATTGAACAATTTGCCCGAACAATTAGGTCAAATTGAAATAGGGGACAATTAGATTGAATGTCAAGATTCTAAAAAATGCTAAAATTGAAAATTAAAAGGCTCAATTGATATTTTTTTTTCTCAAATTCAATAGTATGGGTTACAAAGGTACACCCATAATTGAATACAATTTTGAACTTTTTGTGAGGTCAAAAATACAAGGGATTAAAAATAAAAATATTGGCTATTTTATTTATATTTTTGTGACCTCAAATGCTATTTTTATTGATTTTTTGAATATTTTCCTATTTTCTAAAAATACTAAAAAAATGTAAAAAAATATGGAAAATTATTTTTTGGTCAAGAATGGTTCCTTGGGCTTGGCCAAGGCCACCAAAGTTGATTTTGTAATTTTTTGACTTTTTATGATTTTTTTATGATTTTTTCGAAAATAAAAATAAAACTGAAAAAGACTTGGTCAGAAATCAGGTATCAACAACTGCCCCTCTTTGAGAGGAATCTCGTGAGAGGTTTCTCTCAAATACAGGTGACTCCTGAATCTAGACCTACTCGACTGGGGAAAAGAAAAACGAATCCTGACATTCAATCTTTCTTGCCTTACTAGTGAACACTCTGCTTGTTTTACTTTGGCTAATGTGAGAGAGACGGGATAGAGATGCTCACCTGTTGATCACCCACCTGATGCTCGTGCGGCATGCACGGTGTATGGTGGGTTCAAGTGAATACCTAGGGACTCGTCTTTTGAGTATCCTAGGGCGGTTAAACTCTAGCCTGTATGGTAGGCCGTACCAGAATGAGATTCCTATACTTGACAGGAACCTGTGAATGACGCACCCAGTCTCTTAGGGATTGTTAGGGGTTTTGATCCGTATGGTGGATCAGACCATGAATAGGACTCCTCTCTACTGGGAACCTATAGACGACGCACCCAGTCTCTTAGGGTTTGTCGAACATTCTGATCCTTCAGGGGGATCAGGCCGAGAATAGGATTCCTCTCTGTTAGGAACCTATGAATGACGCACCCAGTCTTTTAGGGATTGTCGAACATTTTGATCCTATATTCTAAGGAATGAGGTGTGCCTAACCTTGAGGCTTTACCGCATGAGCTATTCCGGGTTTAGGGGTTACCTAGAACTTCACAGAAAGCTGATCTTGAAAATTGTCCTTTCGACATGCAAGACGTTATTCTGGGATTTGGGGATTCCAGGCATCCTGCAGAAAGATCAAACCTGTAACATTGGAATCTCAAATGGGGAGATAATTTCAAACTTTGTCCTTTTGACATGGGAGATGGCATTCTGGGATCTGGGGACTCCAGGCATCCAAGAATGATACAAGCCGTTTTAGGAGCCGAAGTCATCAAGAATCTTGCAGAATCTCCAATCTGAAAATTTTCTTACCAAAGGCACATCAATGGTCTGACAGCACTTTATGACTTACATCATAGTCATGTAAAATTTTAATGAATGCATTACGATGCTGGAGGTTATCCAAAACACCCTGTAATATACGGGAGTGATAAAAAATTTCTTGTGAGGAAAGCTTGAATCAATCAATCTGAAATTACCCAAAAGAATTTGGTTAAAACGTCCATTGCAGTATTCTCATCAATGAGGACTTCTCACTGTTTTGAGATAATGGCCTCTTACCAAGAATGCACTCGAATTTCCTATCAAACCTGCGCCTCGGATTTTAGGATCATTCGCAGTGGATACATCTCGATCGATTAGGAGGACTTCCAAGGGACCGTAATGTTGGGCTTGGTCAACGGTTTTCAAAGGGGGACTTGCGTGCAAGTCAAGGCTTTCGAAGAGAAGTCTTCAATGTCTGCTCCAGGTTTACAAGTCAAGAAACCTGCAAAATGAGAAAGAAATAATCTTGCTCGAACTTCCTCGAGCTAAGCTTAGACATGAAACCCTATGTCAATCCATGTGCCTTAATCAGAAAAGGCTTTTCAGGGTTGTAACGTAGGTAGGATTAGGGACCAAAAAAGGTTTGTTTTTAGCTCAGAATATGCGAAGGGTTTAACATTGGTGATCACTGCAAGTTTGCCGCTGATCTTGTCCCTTCTGATTCAAAGAGCGTCTTCAGTCTTTGAAATGCATTGATAGTCTTTGAAGAGCATTGTCAGCCTTCGAAGCGCACGTTTGTCTTTAGGGAATATTTCTTTCGTGTTGAGAATGCGTCAATATCTTGTCCTTGCTTTCAACATCTGAGTATGGCATGATTGGGAGCATCTTTCACAGTCCAGCTCCTTTGGGATTTTCTTTTACAACCAGATCTCACTAGTGAGCCATACAAAGGTATCATGCCATCCTTTGGAATTTACAAGATCAAACACATGATTCATAAGTGTACAAGTATTTGGACGGGCATTGGCCTTGCTTTTACCAGGCACTTTGCTTTTTGCTTTTTTTTTTTATGCCCAGGATAGGATTTTTCTCTCTCTCTTTTTTGAAATCTCATCTTTTCTTTTCTTTTGGGGATCAGGATTTTCAAATGAATGTGCTAGATGTACAACTTGAATCTCAGCACTCAAACATTAATCTAATTTTTTTTTTTTACAAATCCTGTGTTTTGAACTCTTCCGCTCTTGAAGTGACGTCGCTTCTGTCTCGGAATATGCAATGATCACCAACGGGTTTGTGAAACGAACGTACAGGCTCGATTGAGCTGTGTAAAGGATAAAAGTGTGTAGGATAGAGAAATGAATGCTTTTCGTCATTTTAAAGCACCTGAATTACCATCGAAGTCAAAATGACAAGCAACGCACGAAGATTGATGCAAGTCTGAGCAAGAAAACTTCTAACCATTTACTTCCTGATACCACTGGACGTACCTCCAGTTTGCCCCACTGTGGGGTGGTTCTTGACAGGGGTAAAGAATGAAACCGCCGTTCAAAGGGTTATCAATGGTCACCTGTAGTGTTTATGATAGAGAAACGAATGCCTCTGTCGTCTCAATCTATGTAATCACTGCGAATAACCCTTACGTCCGTAGGCCAAGGTCTTGCTATCCTTGCCACTCCACTTATCTCTTAAGTGTGTATGGGACGTGTTTAGATTAGGCTTGCCTCTTGTCTGAGGAAACATCCTTTTGAACAATTTTAAACAACTCTTGTTGGAAAAGTTCATCTTGTTTTCTTCAAAACTTACCCTCCAAGGGGATTTATGATGCACAATGTATATTTCAATCATGTTCAGATAACCTCCAGATCTAAACACGAATGCCAATGACTGTGAGAATTTTGCGTCTTTCTAGACATGAGCTTTGAATGTATGCTAGATTCCAAAAAGCCTCCAAGTTCTAGCAATAAGGATTCTGACAGTCTTAAAAACCTAAAAGATTGGGAAAGGAATACTTACCTGCCTAGCGTGGCTAGAGATTCCTAAAAAACATAAGAGGAATATGTCAATGTATGCTTTCGAATTTCAGAAAATTAGAACGATACACCTTACCCTTGATCATGCACTCAAATGGAAGTGGATAGACTTGTGAAAATCTGCATTTTTCTTAACAACACAAGATGGTTAAGTGTTCTAAAATTTCTTGAAATTCTTAGTTTTTGAAGAGGAAGGACGTGCACCTGACCACCACGACAGTAAGTCCTTTTGATCATGCATTCCAATCTGAACGCCAATATGTAAATTATAAAAAAACAAAACGGCCATTTCGACTTATGGCGATGGTGCCTTCGTTTGATTGGGGGCAACGAATCCTGCTCAGTGGCTTCATTCATTTTGGAGCGTGCCTCTGTGCCATTCTTTGAAGTTTCGTGCTCTTCGTTTTGCTGTCTGCTGTCTTCATCAGACATTCCTGGTATTTGCCATCGAGGACCCTGCTTCCTTGGGTCCTGCAATATTGAACACATGCTAATGTATGCATGGATGCATGATATGCTCATGCAATGACTATTATGAAGACTCGGCTCAATCCGGGATGAGTCACACAATCGAAATCTGATTTTATGTCAAGGGTAATACTTTTTCACAGCATTTGAGTTTACAGGGTGCCCCAGTTCTTCTCCTTCGGAGTTTACAAGAATCAATGCTCCTCCAGTGAGAATCTTCTTGATAATGTAGAGGCCTTCGTAGTTCAGGGTGAATTTACCTCCCGGATGGATATTACTCGGCAAAGTCTTCCTAATTACCAAGTCATTTACTTCGAAATTTCTGGTCTTGACCTTTCGGTTAAACGTCATAGCTACCCTCTTCTGGTAAGTTTGTCCATGACAAATGGCTTTAAGACGCTTCTCGTCTATTAAATTCAACTGTTCGTATCTGTGCTTGGAATACTCTAGCTCGGAGAGTTTACCCTCTGACAAGATTCTCAAAGAGGGGATCTTAACTTCCACGGGTAGGACTGCTTCCGTCTCATACACCAGACTGTATGGAGTTGCCCCTGTGGAAGTCCTAATTGACGTTCGGTAAGCCATTAAGGCGAAGGGCAGGCTTTCATGCCAATCCCTGTAGTTTTCTACTGTTTTAGCCAAGATTCTTTTGATGTTTTTGTTGGCTGCTTCCACTGCCCCATTCATCTGTGGGCGGTAGGGGGATGAATTCAGATGTCGAATACCGAAGTGATCCAATAGGCCATTGACAATCTTGTTGTTCAGGTTAGACCTATTGTCTGTGATGATCGCCTGAGGGGTACCATACCGGGAGATGATGTCTCTTTTGACGAATCTTGCCACATTTCTTGCAGTGATATTCTTGTAAGAACTGGCCTCTACCCATTTTATGAAATAATCAATCGCTACCAGGATGAAGCGATGACCATTTGAAGCCACATGATTAATAGGCCCTATCATGTCTATCCCCCACATAGAGAAAGGCCAAACTTCCGATATTTGGTGTAGTTCATTTAGGGGTGCATTGATTTTATCACCATATATTTGGCATTGGTGGCATGACCGGACATGCTGGCAACAGTCTGATTCGATGGTCATCCAAAAATAACCAAGCCGCATGATCTTCCTGGCGAGGAGGTGGCCGTTCATGTGAGGCCCACATATTCCTTCATGGATCTCTTTCATGAGGATATTTGCTTCTTTGGCATCTACACACCTCAACATAATAGAGTCAAATGACCTTTTGTACAGAATTTGTCCATTGAGGAAGAACTTGTTGGCCATCTTGGTTATGTATCTCCGGTCTCCTAGTTGGCATCCTTCAAGAAACTCACCTTTTGAGAGATAGTTCTTGATGTCGTAATACCATGGTTCCCCATCAAACTCTTCTTCGATTAGCATACAATAAGCTGGTCTTTCAACTATATTGATCCTTATGGGTTCTATATCCAACCCTCCAGTTGTTTGCAACATTGAGGCAAGGGTGGCTAACGCATCTGCAAATTGATTGTGGGATCTCGATAGGTATTCGAATGACACTTCTTCGAATTCGAGTATTAATTCTTCAAGGTATTCATGATAAGAGATGAGCTTTGCATCTTTCGTCTTCCACTCTCCCTGTGTTTGTAAAATGATGAGCATGGAATCTCCAAAAACTTGCAACCTAGGTATCTTCATGGAAATAGCCAATCGTAGGCCTAAAATGCACGCCGCATATTCTGAGATGTTGTTGGTGCAAGGGAAAGTTATTTTTTCCGCCACAGGGTAATGTTGATCATCAGGGGATATCAGTACTGCCCCAGTACCTGCCCTTGATAGATTAACAACACCATCGAAATACATGACCCACTTGTCTTCTGTTAAGTTGAGAATCTGACCTTCTGTGCTTGTTACTTCAGGAGATTCACCGTTTGACGGGTCTTCTGCTAGCATGTCAGCTATAGCTCTTTCTTTTACTGACTTCTGTGGAGAGCACTTGATGTCAAATTCAGACAGCATCACTTGCCATTTTGCTAATTTCCCAATCAAAGCGGGTTTCTCCAGGAGGTATTTGACAGGATCGTTTCTGTTATGAGCTGAATGTGATGGTGTAGAGTATACTGCCTCAGTCTATGAAGTACCTATACCGCTGCTACATAGGCCCTTTCAACTGGTGCATACTTTGCTTTAGATGGCGTGAATTTCTTACTCAGGTAATAGATGGCCCTTTCTTTGCCATCTATCTGGCTTGTCTGGGCAAGTAAGGCTCCCAGGGATTCATGCTGTATAGTCAGATATAAGGTCAATGGGTGACCAGGAATTGGTGGCACAAGTACCGGCGGTGTGATCAGATAGTTCTTGATCATTTGGAATGCCCTACTGCATTCTGCGTCCCATGTCACTCTCGCGCCCTTCTTAAGTAATTTGAAGATTGGCTTAGCCACATCAGACAGTTGATTGATAAATCTGCCAATATAGTTCAATCTCCCTAGAAGGCTTCTCACTTCTTTTACTGTAGAGGGAGTTGATAGATCATGGATAGCTTGAACCTTTGAAGGATCAATCTCAATGCCCCTGTTACTGACTATGAATCCGAGAAGTTTCCCAGATCTTGCCCCAAACACACATTTGTTGGGGTTTAACTTCAACTTATATTTGCACAGGCGCTCAAATAATTTTCTTAACACCTGTATGTGATCCTGCCCTTTCTTGGATTTGGCGATCATGTCATCGATATATACTTCAATTTCTTTGTGGATCATATCATAAAATAATGTGACCATGGCCTTCTAATAGGTAGCCTCGGCGTTTTTTAATCCAAATGGCATGACTTTGTAGCAAAAGTTCCCCCAGGGTGTGGTAAAAGCAGTCTTTGGTTTGTCTTCTTATTTCATGAAGATTTGGTTGTATCCCGAGAATCCATCCATGAACGAGAACAATTCATAACCTGCTGTGCTATCCACCAACACATCAATGTGAGGAAGTGGAAAATCATCTTTTGGGCTCGCTCTATTCAGATCTCGGTAATCCACGCAGATCCGAACTCTACCATCCTTCTTCATGACGGGGACTATATTTGCGATCCAATCTGAGTATGGGATAGCTTCAATAAAGCCTACCCTAAGAAGTTTCATGACTTCTTCCTTAATTTTATCTTCCAACTCAGCCTTCATCCGTCTGCTGCCTTGCTTGACAGGTTTGATACTAGGATCTGTAGGTAAGGCATGCTCCACGATCTTAGGATCTAGGCCTGGCATATCAGCGTAAGACCACGCAAAAATGTCTTGATATTCTTTTAATAACTCTGTGAACTAGAGCCTTTCATTTCGGGATAAATGCCCACCGATCTTGACCTCTTTGATATTCATGGAGTCTCCCAGATTAATAATGATTGGTTCTTCTGAAGTATGAGGTGTTGATTCCTCAAAGGCATTCCAATCTCTGCGGATAGACGCATAACCCTCGTCTTCATCCTCCTCAATGCTATAAGAATGGTTACTGGAGAAATCCGAATCTCGTAATAACCTGGTATGCATGTTTGAGATGATATGCCTGAACTGTCATGAGTATGGTTAGTTTGTATTCCAGAAGAATGACATGTATGATCATGGAAAGTCTTTTCGAAAGAGATTTCGAAATAGGTACAGGTATAAACGGGACTAATCCTCATGTCATTGGATATCCTGGCCCCAAGGAAATCTCTTTGGAAATCAAGAGCCATACGGCAAATCAGGTCTCAAGCTTCTGTGTAGAAGACCAGTATCATCATTGGGCTGATTCGTGGTTCCATATGTCCTTAACAAAATATGTATGGTTTTATTGAATGCAAGATGGGCCGCATTACAAGATGTGCTATTTGGACTAACGACCGGAGATCCAAAGGCGTTTCCCTATACGTACAATAAAGAAAGAAAATGCGACAAAATGCAAAAAAAGTTCTAAATGCAGTATTTAAAGACAATGGAAGAGTCTCGTTACTTAGAGGAAGTGGCTTCATCACTTAGCCACTCTATGTCGGCATTCACAGAGTTGTCTTCAAGAAAAGGATTTGTCAGATCTAGTTCTATCGGTGAAGTGACATTTTCTTCAAATAACCATTTAGAGTTCTGGTTGAAGTAGGTGTTCAGAGGAAATATCTTCGATCTGCCTTTCCAAGTTGGAGAACCGATGAACGAGTCATTCAAGTTGTTTTGGCCTCCCCGACGTCCCAGGCTTTTGCCTCGGCCTCGACCTGCTGCTTCCGGGACAGATTCATTTACGTGATATTTCTGGTACCCCAAACCCATTCTATGCGGGTTAGCTTTTAACTGCAGGGGGACATTTATCCCTTGACTGTGCTTACCCAGACCTTTTCCAAGGTTAAACCCATATGTCAGTAATATCTTGGCTGGTAAGAGATTGGCTTCTGAGATATAGGGGGTTCTCAATCTTGTTCCTACCGGGGTATGAACTGTTGCTACCAGTTCTAGGGAATGATAGCTTGCTTCTGTCTTCACTTCGGGTTCAATATAGGGAATGGCACTACTCTGGTATGTCTAGAGGTCGACTTCTCCATGTATGGTAATCACCTTCCCATCCACTACAAAGCGTACTTTTTGATGCAAGCTTGAAGGGACGGCTCATGCTGTATGGATCCAAGGCCTTCCAAGCAAGAATCCGAATGCACTGGGCAGATCCATTACTTGGAAGTTTATAGAGAATTTCGTCGGGCCGATAAATACGTCAAGCTCAATCTCGCCCACCACGGTCTTCCTCATTCCGTCGAAAGCTCTCACAGCCGTTTTGGATGCCTTAATCGTTTCCTCATTGATTCCCAAACTTCTTAGGGTAGCCAAAGGGCAAATATTGAAGGCTGATCCATTGTCGATTAATACATGTGCCAATCTCTTCCCGTTACATTGCGTGGAGACATATAAGGCCTTGTTGTGCCCTCTTCCTTCCATGGGGAAGTCCTCGTCAGAGAAGCTCAACTGGTCTTTTAAAAGGATTGCCCCCACAAAGTCCTCCAATTGTACCTCGTTAATTGATTCGGGGACATGTACTTCGTTGAGTATTTTTAACAATGCGTTCTTGTGCTTCTCAGAATTGATGAATAAATCTAGCAAGGATATTTGAGCCGGCATCTTCCTCAGCTGCTCTATTATTTCGAACTCGCTGGTTTTGATGATTGATATGAGCTTTTCGGCGTCTTCCTTTGAGACTTCCTTTTTTTTTGGATTCGCCTTTCCTAGGGGCATAAAACCGTCCAGACCTCATTACTGCGTCTACTTCTTTAGTCCCATAGTCCCAATGGACTGCTTTATGATCGTATTCTTCTACCGGAGGGACTTCTATAGTTACAGTTGCCTGATAAGACGTCTCCGGTTCAGTCGTGTTGTCTGCTTCTTCTTGCGGCAGTTGAATCACAACAGGCTTGACTAGGTATTCTTTCACCCCGCTCATGCTATCAAGTTCTTCCAATCTGATTACCACTGTCGTAGCGACTTCTACCATTGATACGGTGTTGTCAAGCCCTTTTGAAAGAAGTTCTTCTACGTCCTTCGAGGTCTCTGGTTGAGAGAGATCATCCATACCTCCCCATCCGTCTGGTATGATGTCCTCAATTTTCTTATAAAAGCTGGGAGGGGCTGAATATTTCACTTTGAAGTTATACCCCCTAGAATCTTGACCAAGGTTGTCTACAATTTCGCCCTTTTCAAGCGCTTTGGCCATAAATTTGCGGTCCGCTTGACTTCGCCTCTTGGCTTCCAGTTCGTCCTTTTCGAATTCTTCTTCTGACTGAGTGACCGGCTCAAGACTATCTACTAGATTCTCGTGTGGGATGTCTCAGGTGCTGCCCCACTCTGTTGTGATCACGAAGTAGCTTCCTCCCAAAGATAAAGAAGCTTCAACTCCTTCGAATTCTTCATTAGTAATATCGGACATTATCCCCAAGCTCATCATTTTGGCGATACATAGCTTCTTTTCGTCAACAGAGATCTCTCCTGCTTTTGGGTATGATGAAGCGGCTGCTAGCAAGTTGGTCAGCTTAGGTACGTCTACCTTCAGCTTAAGGCAGTCTTCCTCCACTTCAGCAAATATTGCTCCTACTGCTTGATGATCTAGAAGTGGGTTTTCTTGTACATTTGGGGTCATATTATCAAACTTCAGAATTTGACTGTCAATCAGAGCTTGCACCTTCAGCTTGAGGATATAGCAGTTGTCCACATTATGCCCTCTCTCGCCCATGTGGTAGATACAGGTTTGGTTCTCATCAAAGCCAGGATATTTGACAGGGTTTACCCTAGGCGGTTCTTTTGCCACCAGGCGTTGCTCTAGCAGCACTGGGAGCAACTTGGATAAAGGCCTTGGGAGCTAAGAAAATTGCTTCTGGGGTTGCCTTCTTCTGGGCTCTTGTACTTTTGGTGTTGACCAGGACGATCCTCCTTTGGTCTGATTGGAATTGCCAAACGGCTTGGGCTTGTGGGGATCCGGTATAAACGCTATGTCCAGTCCGGCTTCTCTCTCCTTTTTCAAGGGATACTGCTTCCTAGTAGGAGCTTCATGAGGCCTCCTTTCTCTCAAGGCCCATTCTAGTCTTTCAGCAACCTTTATCAAGTGTGCAAATGTTTGACATCCGGAAGTGTTCAGCCTGTCAAAGTACTCGTAGGGGAGCACTTTTAGGAATAAGTCGATCAGCTCCTCTTTTGGGATTGACGGCTTTACTTGGGTAGCCAAGGCTCGCCACCTCTGGGCATATGTCCTGATTGATTCGCCTCTCGCCTTTAAAGTTCGTAGAAGGTCTTCTCTTGTTGGGCTGTAGCCGTGTTGAACTTGTACTGTTTGAGGAAATTTTCTGCAAGATCCTCCCATCCATCATAATCTTCTAGGTCTAGCTTGATGAACCAAGCCAGAGCGGCGCCAGCCAAACTCTCTTGGAATGTGTTCATCAATAGCTCTGATACCAGTAAAGGAAGTGGAGACAAGCCTGGGCGAGACGAGCAGGTATGCTATCCCCACAAACACGGCGCTCCTGGCCATAAAATGGGACTACTTGTTTACTCACTCAAGCCCATTCTTGAAGCTCAACCCTCAAGGTGCCAGATATTTCTGGTTCAACAGGTTCCACATAGTGGCAAGTTGAAGAGCATACTAAACCAAACCAATCGTACTACTGAGTCAACAAGAGGATTCAGATATGCGAAAGATCATGCTTATAGGAAAGGAGAAGAAAGGAAACTTAGAAACTCATATTGGAAGCACACTGATATTTCCCAAAGGTTTTTTCCTCCTCGTTTACAATGCCTTCGGGGGCCTTTTATAGGCACATTACATACCCAAGGACTTCTGACAAACTTACAGACGAATTCACGACGAAAAACTAAAAAAGTCTTCGGGTGAACAGTGTTTGCTACAGTGTTACATACTGCTACAGTGTCAAACAGTGTCTGCTACAGTACCGTGAACAGTAATTTTCGCAAAAAAGTCTTCTAATCTGCAGATCCTTATTCTAACATGCATACCTATTTGCTTATGACTTTTTAGCACACCTACTAATAATAATGCACGAGGGTTTTTACAACATTCTGACAAACGATGACAAAGTCATCTCAGACTTTTATTACATGCACGTGAAACTGGGTAGTTCAAAGCCGACGACGATCTGGATCTGGGTGATAATTGGCATCGTCAGAGTCAGAGCTGTCTGGGCCGTCTTTGTCCTTTTTGAATTTATTCCAGTACCACTGTTCTTCGAGCTGGGACAGTCCAACGTCTGGGTCTTCGTCTTCAGTGAGTGAGGGACTATCTTCTTGTTCTGCCACGTGTCGTTCGCCTGACAAAATATCTTCTATAGTGACTTGGTCTGGTGGATTTTGTCGCGTGCCTTGATTAGAGCTGGATGGCATTTGAGGCTGGGGCCATAATTGGAGCTGAGGCCACTTGTACGAGCTGGATGGCTAGTCCTGGGTGCTAGATGCAATGTCTGCTGTAGAGTATGGATTTTGTGACAAATGTCCTCCCCAAGGGTCTTGAGTGTCAGGAGTGTCGGTATCCATAGAAGAACCTGGCTGGTTGCTTCTATAATCTTCAAGAGCTTGACGTACCTGAGGATGTATTTTGGGCCTATCCCACGAGTGGTTCATGTGATGGTATGGCCAAATTTCAGGAGGGATTTCGTGATTTTCTTGACATAGGACTCGCTGGAGTTCTCTATACTCATACTGCATCAGTGTGATGGACTTGGGAAGTGTTGTATAGATCCGAAAAACTTGTCGATGGAGATTGGGCTTGAATGTAGTGGTGCCATAATACAAAGCCTTTTCTCGAATATCTCCGGTTGGGCTAAAGAAAACCCAAGGCCTGTGAAAAAGGACTGTGGTGTGTCTTTCTGGGTCAGCTATTCCATAATTTCGCTGAAAGATGAAGTGTTGTTTCCATGCTGCTAAAGGCTGGAACCAAGTGAGCATTTCTATCAAAGCCTTTTGGTTTGAGAAATCTCCCATGAGTGCTCTGGACAGGACTCGGACAATCTTGTCTATGGGAAATTCAATGGCAACATCATATACATTGAGAAAATACCAAAAGAACCATTTGAGGTCTTCAGGGAAGTCTTGATCAGGAGACCACCGCAAAACATGAATAAATGGATAATCAGGATTAAGACCATGTGGTCCTAACATTAATCCACCATAAGTGCTGAATATGCGGTTCTGGTACTCATTCATGTAATACTTCAAATTCTCACAGAAATTATTTTCTGCAACTTGTCCTGGGACTTCTGGAGGATAAGTGAGAGTATTCCATGGTGTATCTCGTATTGGTGTGGTACGAAATCTTCTTGCATCCAATGGATTTCTGCGGACGTACATGTTGATGGATTCAACTGGGTGCTTCGGTCGGGACAGAAAATCTGCGAGGACATTCTTTTTGCCTGCTATGTGTTTAGCATCAAAAGAATATTTCGAGAACCATTCGGCCCATCTTAACAATTGCGGATGGGGAATCTGTTTCTGCTTGAAATTGAGCATTTGGGGAAATGAAGACATATCCATTTCGACCAAAAAGTGATGCCCAATAAGGTGGTATTCAAACTTCTTGATGCCATATTTGACTGCGAGTATCTCCTTAAAAGTGGAATGATAATTCATCTCTGCGGGAGTGAATCGTCCACTTTTGTAAGCACAGATAATACTTGAGGTGGGCACGGGGACAACCTGTCCCGTTATACTTTCTTACGAACTCTGGCTCCTTATAGTCAAGAGGAGTCTCTACTTTAGCAAAAGGGGATATTTTGTCGAAGTGAGCTAACTCGTAACCTTGGCTGCTCAAGCACTCCTCGATCTTGGCCAACCTTTTAGCCTCTGCTTCGGTTTTCACAGTCTGCTTCCCCTTCTCCTCCTTCTCGAGGTTGATAACAACATGCGAGGCCTTCTGTTGTGGCCGGCTGTTTGGTTCATGGATGTCCTCTTCTGCATGTTGAGTATCTCTCGTCACCTCCTTATCTGCTGTATCAGGTACAAAAGAAGGACCTACGTTGTTCTGGTTATGACCCGTTGTTTGTTTAGCTTGGGTAGCTTCCAGCATTGCCTTGATGTCTGCCATCATAGTTGCTAGGGCGGTCATCTGAGATTCCAGCATGCCCACACGCGGAGTCAATTCTTGTTGCTCCATTCTTGTCTTAAGACGAGTTCGAAAACGATATGTTGGTAATTCCGTGATGAGAGTGTACCTGTTTTCGAAGGATTTCCAGTGAGTATTTCTTTTGTCTTTGCCAAAAAGAAGCAGTTAATTCTTTTAGTTGCATGCTTCTTGTCGGTAGATGGGAAAAAGGGCTACCTCGTGAGCCTTAGCCTCATGTAGGTAGTTCTTTTAATTATTTTTCGACAATAATTCATGAAATTAAAAGAAGCGTAATTTCGGACGATAGTTTTTATGTATTCGCAAAACATGTTCACATTTATGCTCATGTGTTCAAAATAGCATCACACAGAAATGAGAATGTATGAGAAGGGGTCACAATGTTTGCTTATTTTACACTTGATAGAATGGCCTATTCAAGTCTAGGACGCTTGAGGTCTAAGGTATCCTCATCATCCCAGTATGGATTCCCCTCTTCAGTCCGGGGCTCCTCATCCTCTGAATATGGTAGCGGTCCCATGTCTTCAGGTACGTACGGCTCTATTCCAGGTATATATGGTACGATGTATTCAGGTACGTATGGCTCAACAAGGTTCCGTCTGGTCGCTTTAAAGCGTTGAATGTATTCTGCAGTGGCTCTATGAATGTTTTCTTCATGAGTCATGTTTTCTGGCCAACTTATTTCTTCGGCTTGCGAATTCTTCAAGGAGCGGATGATGGATGTCATCTTGGCTTCAAACTGTTTCTTCTCCTCCTCCATGAGAGTCTTGCTCGGTATGTCAAAAGGAAAGATACCAGGTTGTGGTGGAGAGGGGATCCCTTGTAGCGCCCCAAACTGTCGGATCACCCTCTTCGGATAGTATGCGGTAGCGCCCGTGAATCCTAGCAAGGGGACTGGACCTTTGTCATCGCAGGCCAATCTGACTTTGCCTAGCATTGGTAACCTTAGCCGCCATCGGAGTTGTTAGGGCCTTAGAACTTTAAGGAAGTTTTTCCACTCTACGAAGTTGAACTTAGGAATACGTGTATGTGTTCTGACAAAGGTTTTAAGAGGATGTGCATCAGGGTTGATTTCAGTGAAACCCATGCGGATGTGGAATTGTCTGATATGGGATGTGAACCATAGATACAAAAGATCACTAGAGGCTCTAAAGATTCACTTTTTATTTTTCTTGAAGCGATTTAAGGAAAGGAAGGTTTCGGCAAGGATGATGTTTGAGTAATCCCACCCACAGCAGACTTGTCTGGCTACTATAGCCATGATAGGGTCGAAGGTGACAGATGAGATTGGGAACAACACAAAGCTGAATAATGCCAAGACAAAGGCTCTACCGGATTTGGTCCCTTTAGCAGCAGGGAGGCAGGAAAATCGGTCTATAAGGAAAGATAGGGAGATTCGTCCAGAATTGCTTTTTGCATCTGTTTTGACTTCGCTTAGGCTTGTGTCAAGGAATTCAGCCACCTGACTCAGGGGTTCAAATCCTATGGGGGGTCGAACGAGTGTGTGAATGGACTCAACTCCGATGACGGCACTGTACTCCTCGATAGTGGGAGTAATCTCCATTCCTTCCATGCAAAATGTAGCGGTGGTAGGATCCCAATAGAGCGCCATGGCTTGGATAAAGGCAGGTGGACACTCAATCTTCAACAGGTCTAACAGGTATCCTAGTCGTGATTCAGCATACTTCTGGCTGGCTTCGCCCATGCTATCCCACCATGATTGGAGTTCGGCTCGGGGAACTTTGAACACTTGAATATCACTCTTTCCCATCAAGTCTAAAATATGCAAATGATTTTTTTTAAAAGTCATTCGTCAGAAATTACTTTAAAGACATGATTATGCAGATGCCATGAGATATGTATGGGCTAACTTAATTGCATAGTTCATTTTGAAGAAATGGAAATTAGGACCCCTTTCAGGTCTTGAGGGCCTGACTTAAGGCCTAACTTGAATTTCAGGGAAGTGAATTATGCAATTTAGTCAGGTTCACTCAGTGACTAAGGGAAACAGTAATGTCACATTCCATTAGTCAATACATCAAATGAACAATAGTGGAATGAACTTTTATTACAATCAGGATTCCTAATGAAAGAAAGGTAGAGGAAGACTCTTCAAACAAGAAAGCCATAAAAGGCCTATGGAATGTGAGGATCTAAATCACTCTTGACAGTCAGTCGGGAACTCTCCTTCAATCAAGTGTAGGGGAGTTATCTTCAATGTTTTGGTTGAAAGGTCGTAGTTCCTTTGGCCATTCTCTGGTCCATGGTATGACGACTTCAGGAGCCTTCTCGGGTTTCACCTTCTTGAGTGTGATACGCTTTGGCTTTGTCTTGGTAGCAGGACGTCTTCTTTTTCCCCAAAAAGTGATCACGGGTACACTTTCTTTGGTCAGTAGTTCGGCCTTCCGACGGGCATATACCTCCCTGGCCAGCTGGTTGCGACGCTGTCTCTTCATCTCCAGATAATTTTTAAACATCTCGTCTGCTTGTCGCTTGAATTTGAGGTTATCGACGTAGTAGCGGGTTGACAATCTTCCGCATATCCTAGCTTACGTCCAGTCAGTTCCCGACCATGCACGAATCTGGTGAAGTGTAGTCTTGTGTTTGGTCCAGGGCGAGTGACTTTCCTTAAGTACTCGAGGGTCACCAATTCTGTCGAACTCTTAGGGAACAGCGACATCCTACCCTATTACCATCGTTGTTTCAATTAGTCACTTGAGTGATTTTCATGATGCGAATGCATATGAATGTATGTAATGTATGAGTCATATTATAGAGCAGGGAATAATAAAGTACATTGAAAATAAATGCCTTACCAACCATATTTGGGGGAATGTGGAATGTCCCCCTGTATCAATGGATGGTTTTAGGTATACCAACCATTCAT
The DNA here is from genome assembly GCA_021437785.1 of Rhodomyrtus psidioides. Classification (NCBI taxonomy): domain Eukaryota; kingdom Viridiplantae; phylum Streptophyta; class Magnoliopsida; order Myrtales; family Myrtaceae; genus Rhodomyrtus; species Rhodomyrtus psidioides. The sequence continues at coordinate 2,243,641 of JAILYB010000092.1, read as the reverse complement.
AGACACGCGCATGAGACAAGTGGGTATACTCTAAAAATCGAAAAATCAGGTGAGGAACCTACGGCTTAGGCTCCCACGATTCACATGAGGCAGATTCCTCCCCAAGGGTACCTACCCAAGAGGGCTAGATATCGCCAATGCAGATGGTAGGCGGGAACGAATATGAAAGTCTCAAGTGCCATCAAACACGAGATCCTTTTCGCATCCTTTCCCTATCTAAGGTAACCTAGAGGTGGTTGCAGTCGGGGTTTGACCGTCAGTGTGTGCAATGTATCGTGATCATCACAATGCAAAGTCATGCACATCAGTTTGTATCAAAACACCGCTTCAGTATGTGTATAAAAATAAACATACATTCCCAACTCCAACCTACAGGCAAAAATGTCAACAATCACTCCACCCCTTATTTCTCCAATCTGCAAAAACATTTAACACAATGGTTAGTGTACGTACCTTACCTTCGAGAGCATCTGCAGAAAACAAGGTCTGATAAATCAAACAACTTTTTAATCGGCTCAAGTCCTTTGGGATTCGTAACCAGAGATTCTGGTTTAGAATAAGTCCCCAGTGGAGTCGCCAGTCTGTCGCGACCCTCTCGGGCGGAGGTTGATTCTGAGCTAGCGAGGGTTAATGGGCCATCCGATGTTGTATGATCGGACGCGGACCTCTCCCAAGGTTCATTACCCAAATCGCAACTGCTGGATATACGTGATTGACCTTCAGTGTGGTCTAGTGGCATGTGAAGAGTGTACATGCCAAGAAGTCGCCACCAATTGTTTCACAGAGGGTACGATCGGAAACCCTATCGAATAGTTGGGAGTGGTCTATTCGATTCTACGGGAACCAGAGAATTGGGTTCGGGGACTTAGTTACGCCAACTGTCAGAGTTGACGCCCTTTCGGTACCTAAGCTGAATGGTTTATCTGATCCTAGGATTTCATACAGACGAGTGGGGTACAGATCTTAAATCTAGGAGTTCATGCAGATGAGAATTACTACCCTATCACTCACAATCAATGGAAATGAGTGCGCAAATCAAGGATCCAATACATGCGGATAAAACACATGAAAACAGCATGGCATCCCTAATGAGGCCCTATTAGCCTAGAGAAATATCAATCAAGGATTAAGAGTGATTTGAACATGATTCACCCATGGGGGCAGAATCGTAATTTTGAATAATTCGGGAAAATTTACCTTGAAAGGGTAAATCTGTCATTTTAGATGAATTGGGGAGTCAAAAGACAGGGGAAATAGGATTGGCCATCAATCCAATCAATTTCCTATTTTTCGGGAATTTCCAGGATTTTTCTGGAATTTAAAAGTGATTTTACCCTCGCAGGGGTAAAGTTGTCATTTTGGACAAAGATGAGAATTGGAAATCTCAAATATTAAGGTTGGTCGTCCACCTGACCCAAACCCTAACTTTAAGCAATCTTCAGAACTCGATTGAGACAAGAAAGACGATTTTCCCACTGAGGGGCAAAATTGTCATTTTGAGAAAAGAGGCGGGACTCGAAAACCCAAACCTAAGAATTGGTCGCCTACCCGACCCTAATTCTTATCTTGGCATTATCGGTTTTATCTTGCATACACAGCAAAGGCGACTTACCCTTAAAGGGTAATGTCGTCAAGTCTCGGAAGATCGGATAAGAAATCCCAAAAATAGGGTTGACCAGTTGTCTGTGGTCAACCCTCGATTTTTGGGGGTTTCTGGAATGTCTAGGATTTTTCCACAATTTTTTTGGAATTTTCTAGCATTTTTTTGGATTTTCGAAGGTTTTTTTTTTAAATCATTTTTCGATTTTTATAATATATATATATATATATATATTATTCAGGCCGGGTCGACCCGACCCACTCGGGTCGGAACCCAGTCCAGACCCGAATCCGCCGAGCCAAAGCCAAAACGACGCCGTATCCGCACATTTTTATTTTCGGATTACCCTGCTCTGATCCGACGGTCCTTATTGCGCCACGTGGCTAGTCCACGATCGCAGGATAGTCTGACTGGAACCAATGGTTCAGATTGAATGGAGACTTGACCAGAACCGTCTGATCTGACTACTTAATCCTACGTCTTGATTAAAACCTAAGACTCGATCTGGACCGCCCATTCATATTAACCTAAACGACGCCGCGCTATTACTAATTTAAACGGCACCGTTTTATCATACTTTTATTTCCCGGTTTAAAACTATTTTCAGATAATCCCTAATTACTAATCGGACGGTCACCGTTTATTAGACTCGATTAACCTAGACCGTCCGATTTACCTATTCGAATAACGGATCCCTAACGGCCTGCTGACTGGACCGACACGTGGACCAATGGCCGACTGCCACCTAAGCTTTTGACCGGTTGACTGCGCCATGTCAGCTTCATCTTCAACCTTGCGACTCCGGCGGAATGAACGGCTGTGCTTCTCCGGTGATGATCCAACTGTGGATCCTTGACGAAATCATGCGAGACCAACGGCAATCGACTCACGATCGACCCTAGTTTAACATATCTAAGAATCGAAGCATCCTATTTACGGAATCAAGAACATCACGCGAATTGCCGAGTACGGCCATGGAGATCTGATAGCTCGATCCATAGAAAATCATGGCAATTTAATCATAAAACAGCATCAATGTAGGTTCATGAGACTTACCTCGAGCTCCGATTGAGCTCGCTCGGCCCAGATTTGGCTGGGCAAGAATAAACGGGGGCCGGTTATGGAGGTTGTTTTCGATGACTCGATTCGAGATATTCATGCAAAGTCAATGCGAAAAGGACACGCGGCGATGGGCAGTGACCTTCTAGGAACGAAACGCCCAGGATAATTGCAAGAATAAGTATGAAATAAGCAAAACGCCATTGATGTACAGCGAAAGGTTTGAAGCTGCGCCTCACCTGTTTTCGTGGCCTCAGCTCACACGGTCGACGGCGATAGTTTCCTCACAGTAAGGGAAGCTTCCTGACGGCCCTATCGAGCTTTGGTTCAGCCTGAGAAGGCCCAACCCGCTCTCTGTAAATCTGAGCTCCAACCTTCGACCACCGCGAGGGAAAGTGAGCTCTCTCTCTCTCTCTCTCTCGTTTTCTCTTTCTCTCAATTCAGTTTCTCTTTCTTCAAACGAACTTCACCAACCCCTTTCGCGAAGGCCCCAGCAAGCTTATATAGCATTTTGAGTTTTTTTTTGGCGCCAAACCGTGGGACTAACAGATTCCAATTTGCACGTGTAGTCACGTGTTTTTAGGCCCAAACGTCGTCGGAGAGGATGAGCATTCCGTCCCACTCCATTTGGTCCTCCGGCGGGTCTCATCCTGCGCGAATTTGGCACGAATTTGGCCTGCGTTTGGTATTTGTTGACTTTTGCAGGTACCGCAGCTTTGACTGACCTCGCCGGAGCTCGTCCGGCGGCCATTATTCTCGGGGCTGGTCTCGATCGAAAGGTCTTGAGTCAAGGAACAAGACGCCAACCAGTACTTCTCCAATTGTAGTTGATTTGTCGATCAATTTTCTCTTTGAAATCACATCTTCTATTGTTCACTCATGCACAGGCCTGATGAAGAAGAAGACACTGTAACGGACCGGTTCGACCGGCCCGACCGGCGGTCGGACCGGTCTGAACCGGTTCCGAATTACAGTTTTCGAAATTAGTTCAAATCTGTTGGGAATTTTTGCAATTAAACTTCAGAATCGAATCTATGGCATGGATTTTATCTAAAAATGTGATTTTGCTCAAAATTTCATATCAATTTCTATAAAAACCCCAAATTTCTATTTAATTGCAAAATTAGGAATTGTGCAATTGAAGTTTCAAATGACCAAATTGGGTCAAATTACCTATCCCAATCGATTCAGAATGATAAAAATCATTGGGCAGCATGTTCAATTTGTAATGATAGCCCTTGAATTGAAAGTAATTTCAATTATGCTCAAATTCAAGGACTAAAATGCAATTAAGTTTGTAATTGAACAATTTACCCGAACAATTAGGTCAAATTGAAATAGGGGACAATTAGATTGAATGTCAAGATTCTAAAAAATGCTAAAATTACAAATTAAAAGGCTCAATTGATATTTGTTTCTCAAATTCAATAGTATGGGTTACAAAGGCACACCCATAATTGAATACAATTTTGAACTTTTTGTGAGGTCAAAAATACAAGGGATTAAAAATAAAAATATTGGAAATTTTTTATATTTTTGTGACCTCAAATGCTATTTTTCTTGATTTTTTGAGTATTTTCCTATTTTCTAAAAATACTAAAAAAATGTAAAAAATATGGAAAATTATTTTTTGGTCAAGAATGGTTCCTTGGGCTTGGCCAAGGCCACCAAAGTTGATTTTGTAATTTTTTGACTTTTTATGATTTTTCGAAAATAAAAATAAAACTGAAAAAGACTTGGTCAGAAATCAGGTGTCAACAGTCGTGATCATCACAATGCAAGTCATGCACAACAGTTTGTATCAAACACCGCTTCAATATGTGCGTCATACATTCCCAACTCCAACCTGTAGGAAAAATGTCAACTATCACTACACCCCTTATTTCTCCAATCTGCAAAAATATTTAACACGATGGTTAGGATACATACCTCACCTTCAAGAGCATCTGTAGAAAATAAGGTCATATAAACCAAACAACTTTTTAATCGGCTCAAGTCCTCTAAAATTCTTAACTAGAGATTCTGGTTTTGAACAAGTCCCCAACGGAGTAGCCAGTCTGTCGCGACCCTCTCGCGGAGGAGGAGGCTAATGGGCCGCCCGATGTCGCCTGATCGGACGCAGGCCTCTCCCAAGGTCCATTACCCAAATCACAACGGCTGGATATACGTGGTCGACCTTCGGTGCGGTCTGGTGACATGTGATATGTGTACATGCCAAGGAGTCGCCACCAATCGTTTCGTGGAGGGTACGATCGGAAACCCTATGGAATAGTTGGGAGCGATCTATTCGATTCTACAAAAACCAGAGAAGTGGGATCGGGGACTTTGTTACACCAACTGTCAGAGTTGACGCCCTTTTAGCACCTAAGTTGAATGATTTATCTAGTCTTTAGACTCATGCATACGAGTGGGGTACGGATCTTAAATCTAGGAGTTCATACAGACAAGAATGGCTATCCTATCAATCGTAATGAGTAAAAATAATTGCGCAGATTAAGAATCCAAAACAAGCGGATAAATCACATGAAAGCAGCATGGCATCCATAATGAGGCCCTATTAGCCTAGAGAAGTATCATTCAAGGCTTATGAGTGATTTTAACATGATTCGCCCATGAGGGGCAAAATCGTAATTTTGAGAAATTCGATGACAATTTGCCCCCGGAAGGGAAAAATCGTCATTTCAGATGAAGTGTGTAGTCAAAAGATGGTGGAAATAGGATTGGCGATCAAACCAATCAATTTCCTATTTTTCAGGAATTTCTAGAATTTTTCTAGAATCTAGAAGTGATTTTACCCCTCCGAGGGTAAAATCGTCATTTTAGACGAAGACGAGAACTGAAAATCTCAAATATTAAGATTGGTCGTCCACCTGACTCAAACACTAATTTTAAGAAATTTTCAGGACTCGATTGGAACAAGGCAATTTACCCATTGAGGGGTAAAATCGTCTTTTCAAGAAAAGGGATGAGATTCGAAAACCCAAGCCCAAGGATTGGTCGCCAAACCGACCCTAATTCTTACATTGGCATTATCGACTTTATCTCACATACACAGTAGAGGCGATTTACCCCTAAAGGGTATTATCGTCAATTCTTGGGAGAATGGATAAGAAACCCCAAAAATAGGATTGACTAGTTGTCTCTGGTCAATCATCAATTTTTGGGGATTTCTGGAATATCTAGGATTTCCCCATAATTTTCCTACATTTTTTTTTTATTTTCTAGGATTTTCTAGAATTTTTCAAATTTTTTATTTATTTTTTTAAAATCATTTTTTGATATTTTATTATTAAAAAAATGTGATTCGGACCGGGTCGACCCGACCCACTCGGATCTGAACCCGGCCTAGACCCGGACCCGCGCGGACCCATCCCCCGAAACGATGTCATCCCACGTTTTTTTATTTTCTGATTATTTGGACTTGATTCGACGGTTCCTATTGAATCACGTGGCTACTTCACAGCCATCGGATCAGCTTACTAAAGCCTACGGCCTAGATTAAACGGAGACTCGACCAGGGCCGTCTGATTGACCTACCAAAATCTACGGTCAGGAATAGAAGGGTAGACTCGATCTGGGCCGTCCATCCTCACTAACCTAAACGATGCCGCTCGACCACTAACCTATACGGCACCGTTTCGATTCAATTTGATTTTTCAATTTTAAAACATTTTCGGATATTCCTAATTACTAATCGAACGGTCATTAAAAATTAGCCCCGATTAACCTAGACCGTCCGATCTAAGCTAACTCGGCTCTAACAGGCTAACGGTCTATCCAGTTGGACACCCACGTGGACTAATCGGACGTCGCCACCTAAGCACGCTGACCCGCTGCCCTGCCACATCATCGTCTTCAACCTCTCGACGTATACCACTAAACGAACGGCCGAGGTTTCTCCGCCGTTGATCGGAGGGAGAACCTTGACTAATCGACTCGAATCCTGTACCAATCGACTTGCAATCGTCTCTAGTTTAACATATCTAAGAATCGAAGCATCTAATTCACGAAATCGCGAGTATCATGCAGAACGCCGAGTACGGCCATGGAAGTTCGATCGCACGATTTACATCAAGCCATGGCAATTCAGTCACAGAATAGCATCAATGGAGGTTCAAAAGACTTACCTCGAGCTCCGATTGAGCTCGCACGACCTAGATTTGACTAGGCAAGAATGAATAGGGCACGGCCATGGAGGTCAGATTTGGAGACTCAATTCGAGGTATTCAAGCGAGGCCAATGCAAAATGAATATGCGACGATGGTTAGTGATGCTTGGGGAGCAAAAAAAACATGCTAACTACAAGGATTATGGTCAGAGGCGAGATCCGCCATTGATGCTCAGTAAGAAAGCTCAAAGACTGGACTTATCTATCCTTGGGGTTTCAGGCGGCGCGGTCGGTGGCGGTCGACTCCTGGCGGCTTGGGTGATCTCCAGATGACCACTTCAAGCTTTGGTTTAGCCTGAAAAGACCCAACCGATGCTCTGTAAATTCGAGCTCCACCCTTGACAATGGCGATGGAGGGTGAGCTCTCTCTCTCTCCTTCTCTCTCTTTCTGTTCGATTCAGTTCTTCATGCTCTAACCGAATCAACCTCCTTCTTCCTCTTCTTGCTTTCTTTTATATTTTTCCCTTTGAAAAACGGTTCGCGCGGGGAAAAAGAGGGTCAGTGACCTCCGCACGTGCAGACACGTGTGAAATGGTCACCGACGACCGGTGATTGACGGGAATCAGATGACCAATCACTTTAGAACCTCCGGTTAGACATAGCCAAATTGGACCCGGACCCGGAATCGGCCCGTTGACTGGATTCGCGGTTCCGAACCGGAACCGGACCTTCACGGGCCGGTTCTGGTTCCTATTTTTTTGGAACCGGCCCGGAACCGCCGGTTCCAACCCATTTAAAAAAAAAAACCTGTGGGCCCCGCCCCCTGAAACCCTCCCGTGGGAAAGAGCCGTTGGCTCTTCCCCAACGGCCTGAAGGCCAAAAATTAAAAAAATTAAAAAATTAAAAAAATTAAAAAAAAAAACTCTATAAATACCTCTCAATCCCTATTTATTTTTCTCACAATTTCTCTCAATTCTCTCTAATACTCTCAAGTCTCACAATCTCTCAAATTCTCTCAATCTGCTATTCTCTCTAATTTCGTCTCAATTTTTCGATCAATTTTATCAAAAAATGGCAAGTGGAAGCAGAAATACTAGAAAGGGAAAAAACTCGATGCCGATCGAGATGGGAGAATCCGATTATCCCGTTCATGAATATGATCCTCGTGAATATGCATGTTGGGAAGACGACGATGCTTCCAATCCCAACATCGAGCACATCCCAACGCAAGATACTGCTTCCATTCCTGAGTTAGAAAAACTTTGTAAACCCTCTTTTGGCGGATAATTTTTTCACATTAGATATGCTTGCCATGTTTTTAATTTATGTGTTCAAGACGATTTACGAGTTCTTGCAACATCTCTTCAGCCAATAAATAATGCAATTAGATATTTGTGGAGCCGTCCTCAACTTATGAAAGAGTAGGGAAAATATTGTAAAAAAAATGGGAGAAGGGCAAGAAGGTTTCCAAAAGATATTCCGACTCGTTGGAATTCTACCTACGAGATGCTTCTACAAACTTTTGATTACAAAGATTTATTATGTTCCTTTATTTCGAATAATGTTCCCGATATTGCTTTGCTCCCGCAACATTGGGAAGTTTGCAAAAAAAATTTAGATTTTTTGAAAGTTTTTAATGATGCTACTAATATTTTATCTGGTGTTTATTATCCTACTGCGCATTTATTTTTAATAGAATGTGTTAACATTGCTGGTATTTTTAATGAATGTGAAAAAGAAACTGAATTAGCTTCGAGTATTTTAGTAATGCGAGAAAAATGGTTGCATTATTACTTGAACATTCCTCTTATCTATTTAGTTGGTATTGTTTTCGATCTACGTACTAAATTAGATGGTTTATTAGATTATTTGAATGCTTATTATTATGAATGTTTACATTTGAATGAAGTAATAGATATTCATAGTATACAAGTAGATGTTAAAAAAGTTATAGTAGAATTATATAATGAATTTTGTAGTAAATATGGTTTAAGTGATAGTGGATGTGAATCTGTCCAGCCTAGTGTCTCACGAAGTAATACAGGTATTTCACTTGGTAGATGGTATAAAATGCTCATGAGTAGGCAAAAAAAATAAAAAGGGACAACAGGTAGTATTTTCGAATTAGAAAACTATTTAACAGTTTATTTTGAGTTTATTGATTCCGAACACAGCGCAGCAGATTTCAAGATTCTTGAGTGGTGGAAGAACCATTCAATTCAATATCCAGTTCTTTCCCTCATCGTAAGACAAATATTAGCTACACCTTCTTCGACAATGGCAGTTGAACAAGCATTTAGTGCTGGAGGATTAATTTTAGACTTTCGCCGTTCAAGATTAAATTCGGAAAGTGTGGAGTTTCAAGCTTGCGTCGATGATTGGACAAGGGCTAAGCTTCGACAACCAGAGTTGGATCAAGAACATGAATTCTTCAGTGATGATTGTGGAGATACCACTGCCACATTGAGGATGAGGTAAGTTGGGGTTACCAAATGTAAGAGAACTACATGGGCTTTGATTCTTCTATCCCCAAGAAGATATGTAGGCGCTTAATGATAATTCATTAAGTTCAAGCCCATTCATCATCTTTTTTTTTCAAAATTTTTTACAATGTACAATTTGATTATAAATTTTAATTAATAATTTATTAATTTATTTTATTATTTTAAAAATAAAATTAAAGGTTCCGAACCGGAACCGGTCCTTTATGGGTCAGTTCCGGTTCCACCATTTGGTGGAACCGGAACCGGCGGTTCGACGGAACCATGCATGTCTACCTCCGGTGACCACATTTGGCGTGAATTTGGACGAATTTCTTCTGAGTTCTGTCGTTGTTGACTTTTGTAGGTACCACAGCCTTGACCAGCCGATTACTCTCCGTTCCGGCGACCATTGGTCGTGATTTTGGTTTCAATCGACGGGGAATGGCTTGAGGAAAAAAACCCCTCCTCAAACTCCTTCAATCGTGGCCGTTTTTATCCTCAATTTTTCCATTAAAATCAAGCCTGGCATTGTTCATCTGCACGAGTTCTTGAGGAGGAAGACGACACTGTAGTGAACCGGTTCAACCAGTCTGACCGGGCGGTCTGACCGGTTTGAACCGATTCCGACTTGCAATTTTTCAAATTAAACCCAAATTGATGGGGAATTTTTGCAATTAGACCTCAGAATCGAACTTAGGGCATGAATTTTATCTAAAAATGTGATTTTACCCAAAAGTTCATGTCAATTTCAACAAAAACCCCAAATTTTCATTTAATTGGAATTTGGCAAATCGTGAAATTGAAGGCTCAAATGATCAAATTGGACCAAATTACCTATGCCAATCGATTCAAAATGATGAAAACCATTGGGCAGTGACTTTAATTTGTAATGGTAGTCCTTGAATTGAAAGTAATTTCAATTATGCCCAATTTCAAGGACTAAAATGCAATTAAGTATACAATTTTGCCCAATTCATGTAATTAAGCAATCTGTGCAAATAATTGGGCTAAATTGAAATAAGGGACAATTAGATTGAATGTCAAGATACAAAAAATGCCAAAATTATAAATTAAAAGACTCAATTGACATTTTTTTACCAAATTCAATCATAAGTGTAACAAATGAACACGTAAAATTGAATTTGATTTTGGGCTTTTTGTGAGGTCAAAAAGACAGAGGATTTAAAATAAAAATATTGATTATTTTTCCATATTTGTGTGACCTCAAATGCTATTTTGCTTGAATTTTCAAGTATTTTCCTAATTTCCAAAAATACTAAAAAAATGAGGAAAAATATGAAAAATTATTTTTTTTTGTCAAAAATAGTTCCTTAAGCTTGGCCAAGGCCACCAAAGTTGATTTTGCAATTTGTTGACTTTTTATGAATTTTTTATGAATTTTCTAAGAATAAGCTTAAAAAAAAAAAGGCTGATCCGAAATTAGGTGTCAACAAATATCACCTAGATGGGGGGTAAATAGGTGATTCTAAATCTAATTGAAATTTCTTGCGGAATTAAAAACACTTTCAATACACTATTATGAATAGAAACAATATAAACAACATGCGGGGAAAAACTAAACACAAGAATGGAGTTTAGAGAAGAGAAATGTGCATGCTGAATTTATAGTAGTTCGGTTTGTTAGGCCTACATCTACTCTCCCGCAATGACAGCCGATTGACTGTATTTCACTATGATGGATTGAAGAAGATTACAATCGATTAAGTGCTCAGTTTCTCTCTTACAAATCCTTATAATGAAAAATTTCGAGCACTTAGAGTACTTTGGTGAATTTGAATAACTCTTACACTTTGGATTATTGTTCCCTCTCTTCTTCGTGGATCACCATAGTTCTTTTTTAATACTCCTTTGTCTCTAAACTTAGCTGTTGGATACACGACCAAAGGATCGCTCTTCAATCTCTGATTGGACGTCATCAATCGTGATTGAACAAGACTATATCAGAGAAGATATGATAACCATTGAGGTAAAAATTGAACCCTTCTGATTTAGCCGCCCATACAACTAAATCTCCAGTTTCCATAAGTGGAGTAGATTCAAATAAGTTGCCAAGAATATTCTTGGAAGGTAATATCCGATCGTAGATTTTCCCTTGATTGATTAGAGAAAATATCTTGTTAATCAAATATCACAAACTTCCATAATAAAACTTGCCTAATTCGAAAACCTGTCATTCGTGGGTCTTCATCATTGCAGAATCTAACCAGTCTTCAGAAGCAGTCTTCAGAAGCAGTCTTCAGAACGAAAGAACTCTCTGAATTTGAACGGGTATATATAATTGAATGATAATCCTGAGCTTCCATCTGACATTGTAAATAGCTTCTTAGAAGAGGTAACCAAGTTTGAGTAGATATTGTATTTGACCCTCAGAAGCAACTCCATCTGAAGGTTTTCAGATACACTTCATCTGACCAACGTCAGAAGCACTTCTATCTGACCACGTCAGAAGCACTTTATGGCTACTCTTCCCTTGAGACTAAGAGACAGAAAAATGGATCGATACAAGCTTCTGCTTATACATTCTTTCTGCAATAAACATTTCAACCATTGGACAGATCATGTGCATAGTTTTGTCAGAATCAAAAATAGAAGGGAACTTTCCACAATAGAGTCTGCATGACAACCATTCTGATCCGAAAAAGTGATTCTGATTAAAATGAATTTTTTTTATTATGTTCCCTATATGGATTTTAGGAAATCAAAACGCGTTTGATAACTGCATAAGATTTTGGTTCCTGAAACAGAAATGTATTTGGTGAATGCACATAATTTCTGTTTACGAGAACAATTATTCTTCCCAATGTTTTTCATTTAAGTCAAATAATTACGTAGTTACTTTGTGAAATTTCATCCTACATTTCAAATTAATTCATATTGATTCTCCTATAAAATATATTGCATATTAAAATGTAAAACTAAATATCAAGAATCATCACAAGTCATTTTCATCATTTATTGTGATGTTTCATCCAATTCTTTTGAGTGAGCGGATAACCAACACGAGCGATACCCTCGTTTTTACAAGGAAAATGCACTGCACTATCCTGCATTGGTGTACGTTTTTTGTTCAAGAAATTTAAATCTTAGTCTTAATTCATCCAAGACTTAAGAATGAGAGCTTGCTAAGTGTTCACGCTGGTTATTTTGTCTTTTTCTAGAATTTTCTAAAGTTAGACTAAGCCTAAAGTACATAAACCTACGCAAATCACAATTAATGAAATCAAGTGCACAATCAATGAATCATGACATTGATGAATCACATCATAAAACACTAACGAAGCCCAAAGTGCTTAGAAAAATGTGGTTCAGGTTTAATTTCAAACGTGCTTATGATTTTTCTAAAAAGGAACAAAATCTATAAAATATAGAAAATTTATGACCAAATTTATGAAAATGAGGTCAAACTTAGCCTAATCTAAGCTTCTTCTATTTTTAGGGATTTTCTAAATTTTTATGTTTTTTTTTTAAATCCAAATTTTTTGAATTTTTTTATTTTTATTATCTTATTTTTTTTAATAAGACCTCGTTGTTCTATTTTAGGTTGAGAGAAAAGTGATTTCATTTTATTTTTTGATTTTCAAAAGTGATTCTTTTTCTAGAACCAACTTTTTTTTTCTTATTTTTGCTCTAAAAATGATTTTGATTCTTTAAAACTGATTTCGGGAACAGAATCAGAATCAGAATTATTTATATTACCAAATAGGGCTCTTATTTTTTCTGTTTTGAAAAAAAGAATCAGAGAACCAGAATGGTTGTCATTAGGGGTGAGCAAATCGGACCACCCAAACCGGGCCGGATTGGGACCGACTGGACCAGTGGTCCGGTTCCCGATTCTAGAGGTTTCCGGTCCCTAAAATTGGAACCAGTGATCGAGCTGTCCGGTTCCCAATTCTAGGGCCATAGAACCGGACCGGACCGGTCGAATTTTCAAGCACAAAAAAGATCTATCAAAGTGGACATCATATAAAGTCATGGCCCCTAATCTACAACAATGGAATGCAATGACTTTTTAGGGTGAAAAGAATCAATTAGAGATTAGATGGACAAATGAATCTAACCATGATATAACTTTATTGTTTCACATACTTGTTCTATATTTGATTGCTTCAAAATGAGATGGAGCGCTACCTTTTAGAACTGCGGTAGAGTCAGTGGGTGACGGAAAAAATAGACATGAAAAGTTATTGAATTTTCAACTAGTTGTATGAAACTCAAGCGGAAAATGTTTCCGTCATATTCTCAAAACTTTCTCAACTATTTTCTCACCGTTGGTTGTACCGGAAGATGTTTCCGTCATATTCTTAAATGGAATTTGATTGCGTTTTTGGTTCATTGGAATCGGACCGATCGATGGTCGGTCCGGTTCCCTATTCTCGGGGTGGCCGGTCCTGTCCACAGTTCCTAAAAATGAGAATCGAGATCATTGGTCCAGTTTCCGATTTTTGAAGGGAATCGGACCGGACCGGGAACTGCTCACCCCTAGTTGTCATGCAAGCCTTACTGTTTACCCAAAAGGCGAGAAAACCTTCCTCTCTTTACTAAAAAAAGCATGGCATTAGTTTGGGCGGGTTTGAAAATAAATACTCCGATCTCTATATTATTCAAACTCTACCGATGCAACGAGAATGTTATATTCTTGTCGCATGCCGCCTTTCATTCTTTTATAATTAATGAAGAGATTTTTGTGTTGGCGTGAACTGTCACGCCAAGTCCAATTATTCAGGGAAAAATTCAAAAAAAAAAAGACTCGAAGTCCCTTTATTTTCTAAAATAAATGTTTGAAGTTTACATTGTTTCAAATAAGGGCATGAAGTATCATCGTTATCTCAAATAAGGGCCTAAGTAGATATTGTTTCAAATAAGTGCATGAAGTGGCCTTATCAATCTTAAAAAATGGTTGACTCGTTAGTAGTGGGGGCATTTTGGTCATTTAGTATTTTTATTTATGTTTTCCTTTTTTCAGTTTTCCAAAAATTTAAAAAATTAAAATGCCCTCCCGCCTCTATCTTTTTTTTACTTTTTAATATAATTTAACTAAAAATTAGGTTAAATTTATGTTTTGACAAAAATATCCTTGATCAGCCGGAATATTTGGCAACCGGCCAACCGATGAGGCCAGACCCTTATTTGAAATGGGCATGGCCACTTCAGGCCCTTATTTAAGACGAAAAGAGTACTTGCGTCACTTATTTGAAATGGGGTCACTTCAGACCTTTATTTGAGAAAATGAGGGCTCTTGGAGCCCTCATTTGGAATTTTTTTCATTATTTTTTAGTAATTTATTATGAGGTAATTAGTATGTGGAGTCATGTATTTTTGACAAATAATGAATTTCACTTAAAAATCTAGAAATAAAAAAAATAGCAAAGAGATTCAATCTTAAATATTCTCTTCTACTATTAAAAGTGTGGATTGCTTATTAGGTCACTAAACTCTTCATCTATATATATACCTCGAGAAACTCTTCGTGTAATTAAATGGTTGAGATGAAATCTCGATATCTCCCGCGAGAAACTCCGATGGAAGGGATTCTTCGACGCCTTAGAAATTTCACATCATCTCAGCACGAGTAATGAACCTGGCCAGGGCTAGGTCATCCCATGTGCCATAAATAAGGGCGCGCATGATGACACTTCAAAAGTTGAATTTTTGCTTCAAAAGTGTTTCTAGAGTAGAAATTCGTTTGGTAACGCAATTTCTGAAGCAGAAATCCGTCTGGTTCATAATTTTGTGTTTCTACTTTTGAAATAACTTTTATTTTCATAAGTTGTTTCTGGTGAACTTTTGAGAAGTAAAAAAAGTTACTTCTCATCGTCATAAGTCTTTTTTTTTCTTTTCAGCCCTTCCTCTTCATATTTGCCTGAGCCCCTCTCTCTTTCGTTGCTTGCTCTGCACTCGTTCCCCACCGCAAATGTAGGCCAATCTCCCAACCATGATGTTCTCTCTCTCTCTCTCTTCGCTCAATTTGCACCACTCCCCACTGTGAAGGTAGACCGATCTCCCAACCGCAATGCTCTCGGCAAAGCTCCATCCTAGTTCTGAATGTCTCAACCGTGAAGCTCTCTGCAAAGCTCAACCCTCGATTTGAATCTTCCAGTCGTCAAGCTCTCTACCAAGCTTTTCTACGAAGCTTGACCAGAATCTTTGGCGCACACTGATACCCAACTCCGATCTGCTGGAGGTTAGGGTTGTTGTGGCTAGCGTTACCTCCTAAAGGGGGGTAAATATGTGATTATCATGCAATTTTCAAGATTTAAAGAGGAATTCGAATTGCACAAAAGTTAAACTCATATCTCAGATGATTAAAATAGAGTTTATCACTGTACACGCTGAGCATGTAGTTCTACTATCACAAGATATAAAACAAGATCAGAGTAAGAGATAGATAAGACTGCACAAAGGGTTTCTAGTGGTTTGGCTTTGGTTAAGCTTACGTCCACTTATTCGGCTATCAGCCAATCGGTTGGATTTCACTAGTAAATTGCTTGAGGTTACAGCTTAGTGATCTTCCTTAAGACGTCGGATTCCACACCTAACGCTCATCACTCTTGTGTGCACCACCTCACAATTACAATAGATGTATCACGAAGAATATATGATTTGTAGTACTCTCGATCTAAGAATTATGAATATTTTTTCCCTCTTAATGCCAATCTCATTTCTCTTCAGCTTTGAGATATCTTTTATACTCTTTTGCCTCCAATCTAAGCATTGAAAGGCTTCCAGAAGAGGTGTTTCCAAAACTTCCTGCTTGGATAAGACAATTACCAAAAGAAGATCTCGTAGCCATTGAGGATTGCCAAAGGAAAGTCTTTCACGTTCGGATCAAATTGCCCATACAATTATGATCTTGGGTTTCCATAGATGAATTCCTTCAACAGGCAAGCTTCGCTCGTCTCCAAAGATCAGTGTCCTTAATTGACCTCTATCTCCAAGAATCTTTAAGAACGTTCCAACTCGATTGTGTCCACTGTAGTGTATCAATTAAGTACATCTTGAAATCCTTTTCATGTTCTGATTACTGCTCGTGAATACTCCTCTCAGATATTGAGCATTATTCCAACGTCTGAGCTATCCACGCTCAACGTCTGAGCTCGACACAGCATCTGAGTCCCTCACCAAAGGATAATCTGCAAAACAAATATTCCACGGAATTAACTCGAAACTTAAGAGTACTTAGATTGTTTTGTCAACTTCAAAATCATCTAAGTTTTTCTCAATAAGGGTTTTGTTCCTCGCGTTTGTGTTGAATTTATCTTGAATTCTATTTTAGGGGTTTCATGAGTGAAATGGCGATTAAATCCCACCGATCTGTACGAAGAGAGCTTTGACTATCATCTATAGAAGGGAGTGATACTTGTGTGTCCCTAGTGAGTTTCGATGATCGATTCCTAAAGAGCTCCTTCGTAGATTCCACATTCTCGCCGTGTCTGCTAGCAAGTAAGCCCGTGCTATGATGCGAGTTTTCGTCGTTGGTTAGTTTCGAAATGTTAATTGGCCATTTGAATCTTTGCGTCATGAACTTGAATGTCGATATTTTCATGCTGAAGTGAAAAACCTTCGGGAAGCAATCGTGAAATTCATAAAAGTGATGAAGCCGCCGGTGATAGAGACCAATTTATTTTCTTTGTCCCCCCTGCCTATTTGCAAGAAAACTGAATAGGAAACCGTGTTTTCATAAATTTGGATGTATGGACCAGGAAGTGTTCTGTTTGAGAGAGTTCGAATTCAGAGAATGGATAATTGCGTTGAGAGATAAAAATAAGAGTGCTCCTTTTTTTTTAGGGGGGGGGGGGGGGGGGGGGACACACTTAGGTTAATGCTAATTTGATTCTTATCGGAAGAAAACACCCCCACAAAATTTATTATAATGTGAGTCTTTGAGTCAAAATGGAAAAAATGGAAAGTGAAGTGTGGTCCTATCGGTCTGTAATGGCAGAAGAACACTACAAGTGCCAATATTTGTGTACGGAGCTCAGTTTAGTGCCAATATTTTTTTTTGGATCACTTTAGTGCCAATTTTTGTCAAAAACGATCATTTCAGTGCCAACAGGACACGTGTCATGATTTCCGGCACGTCAGATTTGGCACTGAAATGATCGTTTTTTACAAAAATTGGCACTGAAGTGATCCAAAAAAAAAATATTGGCACTAAAGTGAGCGCCGTACACAAATATTGGCACTCATGCTGTCCTTCTGCCGGTCTGTAATAGAGATGTATTTTTTGTGGTAATCATACTTTTAGAGTATGGAGTCTTCTTTCAGTTTATACGAACTTATTGGAGTAGGAAAGCTGCACTTTTCCTCATACTGCTTGTACTAGAAGCGCTAGATCGCACGGTTTTATCGTTCTGTTGTTTGTGGTTGAATCGCTTTTGGTTGATCCGCCGAGTGAATGCTCGTTGGTTTGGTGATAGACTTGCGCGCGTGGTGGCTTGTGATGGATCTGAGTGTGCATATACGTCTCTAGAATCTAGATTTGTTGTGTTCCTTCTTATTTTAGACTAAATCTAAAAGAATTATCTATGATTACTCATCTGTTTCAATTTTCATGAAGGAAACCAGTAGTTAGCTATTGACATTTACTACATACTAGTTGTTGTCTTATACTCAGTTTATCGCTTTGTTTAATGTAAATGAATGGTATATATGTTAACCAGTTTAATTATTTTTTTATTTTTATTTTTGCATTTGATCATAGATTATGATTGTTATTGAGCTAAAAACTAACATTTTTGAATGAAATTTAATTAAAATGTTTTGCAAAGGCCTTGCACTCTGTTCCAATATGCTAGTAAGTTGTGTTATTGGTGAATCTTTAAGTTACTAGAATCCACGTGAATACTCTGAAATATTGTCTCATAGAAAGTTTTCATGTGAAGAGCCAGATCTGAGTTATGGCGATCCATCTTTCCACTTGTTGAGCAGGTGAAATAGATTTCTTGTTGCCTGCTTTTAGAGCTCGTTGTGATTAGCTTAAGATTAGAGATATCTGTTGATTAAGTTGGCTATACACGGGATGGGCCTACACTGTCTTGGCACAATGTGATTGAAGCTGTGATCATGAATTAGCATCCCAAATTTAGTCTTATCATGTCAAGCCTGGATTTTAGTGCGAGGTTCTTCAGGTGGTCTTGTATTTGTGTGTTAACGATTCATGTACAATTGCAAGTCTTTTTCTTCATGGCCTTTTTTTATAATATTATGTCGTTTTCTGATACCCTTTTTGCATGATGTATGCCATCATCCAGGTTAGATGAGGTGACTGAATCAGCTCACTGCTTGTTGCTCGGAGAGAAGGTCGTTGAGTGGAGATCAAGGCGAAGCTTTCCATCTGCACACAACAGCAATATGAGATGTTAAATGCTGGTGTCTAGCTCCGTCTCCCAATTGAATGTTTGGGGATACATATTTTATTCTGTCCTGAGCGTCCCCAATATGCAGTCCTGATGCCCCATAATTCGTTCATTTTAGGTTATGATGAATAATTTTTCATAGAATATTTTATTTTAATAATGTTCCAAAAGTAAAAAATTTCAATCTTTGCCAAACGAATTTCTATTTCAGAAGCTGAAATTTTGTCCTGTTGTCAAACACCTTTTTTTCTGATCAGAAATCAACTTCTAAAGGAGAAGTAGAAAAACCAACTTCTGCTTCTGAAGCATAAGTTGAATTCTTAAACAGAAGTGTTGCCATGCACACCTTAACCTTCCTTTGATTACTTATTGTTGACACCTGATTTTTTACTATTTATTATTGTGATTTTTATTCTTTAAAATTAATTAAAAATATCAAAAAAGGTCATAAAATCACAAAATCAACTTTGGAAGCCTTGGTTTACCCTTAGGAACCAATTTTGAACAAAAAATATTTTTCGGTATTTTTAATATTTTTCGAGTTTATTTAATTATAAAAATACCCAAAAAATCAGAAAAATACCATTCGTGGTCAGACAAATACCCAAAAATATTCGATAATTTTGTTTTAATTTCCTCTTCAAGTGTGTCACTTTAAATCTCAAAAATTCGGCTCGGGTCACTATGTTCCTTCACAAACATAAACCCGAACCGAGCCTAAAAAAAAAAAAAAAAAAATCCTTTTCGAGTATTTTAGTTTTCAATTCTCACTTTTTATAAGCTATGACATTGGATTCTAAAGTCTTAAAGTGTAATTAGGTCAATTTACCCTCCAATTTAATCAATTTTTACCAAAAGGGCTTAATTGCACATTTTTCTTTCAATTAGTCCCCGGTTTCACGGATGTATACGTATGCTCTACGTATTTATACGTCATACGTATTTATACATTATGCATATTTGTACTGTTTGGTAACCTCTTTAACTCTTGTAATAATAATAATGGTTATTATTTTTAACACCTTTGTTAGTGCCTTTTTTTAGCATTTTTGTATTGTGAGTGCTATTGCTAGTGCTATTTTTAAATAGCATTTTTGTATTATAAATTGTGAGTGCTATTGTTAGTGCTATTTTTAAATGACATTTATTTATCATAAATTGTGAGTGCTATTGTTAGTGCTATTTTTAAATGGCATTTATTTATCATAAATTGTGAGTGCTATTATTAGATAGAATTTATAATTGTTAGTGCTATTTTTAAATAGCATTTTTGTATTATAAATTGTGAGTGCTATTGTTAGTGCTATTTTTAAATAGCATTTTTGTATTATAAATTGTGAGTGCTATTGTTAGTGCTATTTTTAAATGTCATTTATTTGTGAGTGCTATTTTTAGATAGAATTTATAATCGTTAGTGCTATTTTTAAATACAATTTATTGGAAGGTATTTTTGGCTATAAAAGGATGGCAAGAGTTTTGAGGTTGAAGGGGGAGACATTTTGTAGAGTGTGCAAATTTTTGAGAGCTTAGAGAGAAGAACACAAACACTCTCTATATTCTCATAATCTTGAGTGAGCAAAATATACTAAGTTCGGAATATTGATTCCGCATATTGCTAGCACAATTGTTGTGGAGTTATTAGTCGTCTCCCCATTCGTCAATTGGTGGTGCGTCCGAACTAGATGCCTAACACTTGTGGAGGCTGAGATCGAAGAACATCGAACCGACACCTCCGTTCAAGCACGCTACGAGAGGTAATCTATTTACTCCCTTTGAGACTTTGTGATTTTTTTTCGATTGAAATGCACGAAGTACGCCTCTGGAGATACATGTATGGGTTGTTATTTATTTCCGCTACGTGTTACGTGGATCCCAACAGTGGTATCAGAGCCAATCCTTAGGTGTTTTCGTGCATTTAATTGATTTTTTGCAATTTTTGCAATACTATGGCCAATATGTATTAACGAATTGTTCGTCTTACATGGCTAATGGAGGTTGATTATTTTATATGATAAATTAATCAACGTAGCAAAAATTGAGACTAAATCAATTTTGAATCGAAAATTTATGGCTATCTTATTTTACGTAAAAATTCTGAATATGATTCAACGTAGAATTTTTATTGTGCCTTCCTAAGTTTTAAATTGTGAATTTATTACTTACGTGGAAGGGTGGTGATCATGGAAAAATCCTAATCAATGTGATTGATGTATATATGAATGTATGATGATTATTTATATATTTGGGGTTGTAATTATTAAATGGAGGCTGCGTACTCCTTTTATTTTTCATGTAATCTTTATTTTTAGCATAGGCAATTGTTGATGTAAATGCTACGAGGATTACGTGGAGGAGCCTTTTAAGTCGGCGAGCTCTTTGGGGCCCAATTCTTGAAGAGTTCAAGAAACCAAGAAGAAGCGAAGAGCGGCTCTCCGTTATTAAAATATTAAAATGATTAAATGTGGTCTCATTGGCTCGAGACCCATTAAATCATAATTCCATGATCACCACGTAGGATAGATGTTTATGTGATTGACATCTATTTATTTATTATGATTACGTGAGCATGTTAAACTGGTTAATGTGCAAAGTCAGACTTACATCACCCAAAATTGCGCCTGCATGAAATCCTAGTTAGGAAAATCACTCGCGTTAGGTACCGAAAGGGCGTTGGTAACGACACCAGCGTAACCAAGTCCCCGAACTCAAAATCTCTGGTTCCGCAGAATTGATCGATCTCTCCCAATCGGTCAATAAGGTTTCCGGTCTACCCTCCAAGAAAGACCGGTGGCGACTCCAAATGCATGCACAAGTTGCACATGCCACCACGACCACACTAAGGTCGAAAGCGATCGACTGTTATCGTCGAATCCCTTTGAAAAATACTCCCGCCGCGATTTGGTATGGGCCTGGGAGGGCCCGCGCTGATCCAAAGCCCGCGATCCGCACCCTTGTGTGGGGGAAGGCCCGCGATCGGTAATCCATTAGCCGCGTCCGCCTTCGGACGGGTCGCGACAGCTGGCGACTCCACTGGGGAACTTTGTTCTAGAACCAATGGTTCTAGACCTCAAGTGGACTTAGGCCGTAATTAAAACGCTGAGTGATCTTTCTAACCATGCAGGCGCTCGTGAAGGTGAGGTAAGTCCGCTCATGATAGGTGTTATATGTTTTTACAGATTGGAGTGATAAGGGGGGTAGTCTGTGACTAACATTGTCTTATGCAGGTTGGCGTAGGAATGAATGATTGTGTGTATGTTTTATATTGAAGCGGTGATTGTTAAATAAGATGCATGTTTATTGCTTTAGCACGACACCGAAAATACACACAACCGCGCCTAAAACCTCGGGCGCCGCCTATAGGAAAACAATAGAAGGGATTGAAAATGGAATCTCCGTGAGGAAAAACACGGGGTAATCCACTTTTCAATTCCGCTCATTTTGAACTATGGATCGAGCCCCAATGCAATGATAGTTGTGCAATGGAATCTGCTCTTTCTAGAACTCAAGATGGGAACCTCGGCCTTAGGTTCCAAACCCTTTTGAACTGTTAGAGTCAAGCCTCACTTGTCTCATGCGCATGTATATGGATGGTTGATATATCTAAAACCACCTAAAAAAAATCGGTGATCCTGGAGTCACATCTCGAAGACTGGAACTGGGGCATCTCCAAGTGTCCGGACCACATTCCTTTGATTGGTTTGGCATTTTTAATTCTCTTATATAAGACTAATTTTGCTGAGGTCTTCTCTATCTCGTCCCTTAGATTGATTGTATTAGGGATCTATTTGTATTGTATACATCTCGATAAGGCTCATTTCTATCGAAAATAGGGGCAAATTCCCCAAACCTGTGGAGCATAGTGGAATTCGTCCCTTCAGTGCAAAATGCATTTGGCCGCAGAGCCACCCGTTTGGTGAAAGGACGTATCGTTCCTAATTGATTTTTAATCAGATCTGAGGATAAGTTCTTCTCCATTTTTTTTTTATCTCAGGTGATAAAAGAGACAATGCACCCAAAAGCTCATACATTCAAATGACAAAACAGACGTCGCCCAGCTGGGGCAAATGAACCGTAGGCATTGCAAATACCTTCAAACACGGATGGAGGAATTCGATAGATGTTGTTCATATCAATATGCAACATCAAAACGGAATGCAAATCAAGTGTAAAAGGACGTATCGTTCCAAAACGATTATTTCCTTGATATGAGAATAATGCTTCCTTTCTTTTTCCTCTCAGATGATGATCAAGAGCAGAGGACGCATGATGTAATGCTTTCAAATAACAAACAGGGAACATCAAATACCTCAAACGGCGACTGTGATCGAGAGAATCACCAAACCGCCACATGACGAACCCCAAGAATATCAGGCTATCTCGAGACAGATAAAATTGATCAAGGACTCTGACAATCGGGACGGATGATCAGAATCTGCCAAAAATCAATGGGAGCAGGTTCCCCCCCATTTACTTTGAGGAGCCAAACCGGGGACAAACTCTCATGATCCCCCATGAAAGCGCATCAAACCAGGGTCATCGAATCCAGAGATGACAAACAGCAAAACCATGCCTAACGGGGGCAAGTGAATCATTTGTACGCCGGACGTTTCTCCTCTGGCAAAGTCAATGGGCGCAATAACAGATTCGTCCACATCAGAATCAAACCCCAAGATACGAATTTGGGTGAACGGTAACCTTGTATCGTTCCAATTTGGTCTTCGAAGACCACATGCCTAACATGAGTTTTTACTCATTTAACAGGAAGTCGTTGGCGCCGAAAGCCTCAAAAGAAAAGAGCGCGCTAACAGGGAGGCGAATAGAATTATTAGCCTTAGAAGTCGGGATTCCAGGAGATGGTCTTTGATTATAAGACCTAGTGGATGGTAAAAAGTATCGCTCCTACGTCACATGCTTTGACATGCATTTTGATACAATTTCCTTTTTCCTTGAATAAAAGGAACTCGGAAGAATGGCGCTGGAATGAGCCCAAAAACACAAATGGATCTCCTTTGGGGCAAATCCTCGAGAATGATTCATCGCCAACCAAACGGAGGAATCGTGGCCGCAATATAGATGGCCAATTTCTGCAAGCCGCGCGTTTGTGTTCAAATGAAAACACCAAGCAAGAACAAGGCGGTATCGTTCCAATTTGTCTTGAATTTTGGAACGCAAATTGACACTTATTGTTTGTTTTTGACAGGGGCTCACCATCAAGGCAAAGCGGGTTTTCACATCCCATGTATTACCCGTTGGAATACATGACCAAGGGTAAAATGTATCGTTCTAATTTTTTTGAAAAATTCATGAACGAACAATAACATGTTTCTTCTGCATTTTCAGGGATCTCCAGCCACGAGGAACAGGTAAGTATCCCTCTCCCAAAATCCCTTGAAGATGTTGAATAAAAAATAGACAAGAAAAGAAAAGCTTTCAGAATCTAATGTCTAGAAAAAAACATAGAATTTAAATTTCATTGGCATTCATGTTTTGAAACAGGAGGTTGTTCGAACATGAATAAAAACATGCATGGGGCATCATAAAATCCCCTTTGACGGGTAAAATCTTTGGAGAAAATGAAAAAGATTTTTCCAATAAAAAAATGTTCAAAACAATCAAAAGGGCACTTCCTCAAAAGACGAGAGGCAAAGCCTAAATCCAAACACGTCCTATACACACTTGAGAGAGGAGTGGAGCGGATCCGACAGCAAAATCTGGACCTACGGAAGTAGGGACCATTCGCAGCGATTACATGGATTGGGACGACGGAGGCATTCGTTTCATATCCCCAAACACTACAGGTGACCATTGACAACCCATTTGAACGGCGATTTTCATTCTTAACCCTGTCAAGAACCACCCCACATCGGGGCAAAATGGAGGTGAGTCCAGCGGCATCAGGAGAAAATGGTTAGAAATTTTCTTGCTCGGACTAACATTAATCTTTGTGTGTTGTTTATATGGTAATCCAAGTGCCATAGGATGACGAGAAGCATTCATTTCTCTATCACACACACTGAATCCTTTGCACAGCCAACTTGAGCCTGCAAATTCATTTCATGAACCCATTGGTGACCATTCCAAAACGGATGCAGCACCCCTTCAAAAATGGAAGAGTTCAAGACTCAGGGATTACGAAGAAGATTCCCGGGCTGATATTTAAAGCATGTTTAGACTTTTAGACATATGTATGACATGATCCCATCGAGGATGAGAAGAACCGGGATTTCAAAAAAATAATAGTAATAATAAATCCCTATCATCAAGAAAAAGCAAAGTGCCTGGTAAGAGCAAGGCTGATGCTCATGTAAGTTCTTTGATTGATCCACAATGAAGCCTGGATGGGAAAAGAGGAAATCCCTGAAGGAACCAAATCAAAAAAAGGCTGCTCCCCAAATGCTGCCAAGCACAGAACAAAGACATGGAGAGAGTCGGTCTCTGAATGCAACAAGAGACGCTCTCTAAAGAGCTGGTGCACACCTCAAAAACTAAAGATGCAGAAAGGAAAGGACAGGTGGTAAATCAGCAATGATCACCAATGTCAAACCCCTCATAAATTCTAGGCCAAAAACAAGCCTTTTTCGGTCCCCAATCCTACCAACATCATAACCCCTAAACAGTCTTCTCTGACTAAGACACTTGGGTTAACATATAGCTTAGCTCGAAGAGGTACGAGCAAGACTATTTCTTTCTCATTTTGCAGGGTTCTCGACTTGTAAACCCGGAGCAGAGGATGAAGATTTTCATTCAATGGCCTTGACTCCAAAGCGGGTCCCCCCTTGAAAACCAATATCCAAGCCCAACATTACGGTCCCGTGGAAGATCTCCCGACCGATCAAAATGTATGCGCTGCGAATGAGCCTAAAACCTAGGCACAGGTTAGTAGGGAATTGAGTGCATCCCCTATAAAAACCACTATCTCAAAACAGGTGAAAGAACCTCATCGTCGAGAAATATTCCAATAGATGTTTTGAACAAACTCTTTTTGGAAATTTCAAATTGTTTGATCCAGATTTGCCGCACAAGGAATTTGTGATCACATCTGTGTGTTGCAAGAATGTTTTGGATAACCTCCAGCATCAAAATGCACATCTCATGACTAAAGCTTAAGTCATAAAATTTTGTCAATTGGACAATTGCTGTCTTCTCAAAGATTACCAATATTTTCTTGGGGAAGAGAAACTCTTAAAAAAAAATCATTTTCAAAATCAGACAGTCTCATTGGACGTAGAGAACCCTCGTCATGAAACCCCTTTTCAAAATTTAGGTAGTCTCATCGGACGTGGAGAACCCTCGTCATGAGACCCCTTTTCAAAAATCAAGCAGTCTCATCGGACGTGGAGAACCCACGTCATGAGACCCCTTTTCAAAATTCAGGTAGTCTCATCGGATGTGGAGAACCCTCGTCATGAGACCCCTTTTCAAATATCAAACAGTCTCATCGGACGTGGAGAACCCTCGTCATGAGACCCATTTTCAAAAATCAAGCAGTCTCATCGGACATGGAGAACCCTCGTCATGAGACCCCTTTTCAAAATTCAGGTAGTCTCATCGGACGTGGAGAACCCTCGTCATGAGACCCCTTTTCAAATATCAAACAGTCTCATCGGACGTGGAGAACCCTCGTCATGAGACCCCTTTTCAAAAATCAAGCAGTCTCATCGGACGTGGAGAACCCTCGTCATGAGACCCCTTTTCAAAATTCAGGTACTCTCATCGGACGTGGAGAACCCTCGTCATGAGACCCCCTTTTCAAAATTCAGGAAATCTCATCGGACGTGGAGAACCTCCGTCATGAGACCCCTTTTCATTTAGGCAGTCTCATCGGACGTGGAGAACCCTCGTCATGAGACCCCTTTTCAAAGTCAAAACTGATGGTAGACACCGCCTGAAGGGTCAAATGAAGGTAGATACCGCCTGAAGGGTCAAATGAAGGTAGATACCGCCTGAAGGGTCAAAATAAGGTAGATACCGCCTGAAGGGTCAACTCAAAGGTAGATACCGCCTGAAGGGTCAAATGAAGGTAGATACCGCCTGAAGGGTCAAATCAAGGTAGATACCGCCTGAAGGGTCAAAATCAAAGGTAGATACCGCTTGAATGGTCAACACAAGGTAGATACCGCCTGAAGGGTCAACACATGGTAGATACCGCCTGAAGGGTCAACACAAGGTAGAAACCGCCTGAAGGGTCAAATCAAAGGTAGAAACCGCCTGAAGGGTCAACTCAAGGTAGAAACCGCCTGAAGGGTCAAACCAAGGTAGAAACCGCCTGAGGGATCACATTAATGGTAGAAACCGCCTGAAGGGTCACATATGGTAGAAACCGCCATAAGGGTCAACTCATTAATAAAAATCGCAGTAAGGATCAACACAAAGGTCTGATCCACCATACGAATCAAAATCCTTGGCAAATCCCAAAGCGTGGGATGCGCCTTCCTAGGGTTCCTACCAGTTAGGAATCCCATAATGGTATGACCTACCATACGGGTCAGAGCTTAATCTCCCTAGGATTTTCTGTGACGAGTCCTAGGCATCTTCTTGAAAGTTGTCGCAACCGACAGCATCCGACAGGCGAGCTTCAGGTAAGTCTCTCTCATCCCGACCCATGTTCAAATTGTTAGAGCAAACCGGGGATTGATTTGAGCTTTTATCAATAGGCTTAAGGATCCGATGTCATAACATTTCTTCTCTCATTTTCCCAGTTGAGTCGGTTAGGAATCAGGTGCCACCTTATCTTTGAGAGAAACCTCTAACGAGATTCCTCTCAAAGAGGGGCAGCTGTTGACACCTGATTTTTTACTATTTATTATTGTGATTTTTATTCTTTAAAATTAATTAAAAATATCAAAAAAGGTCATAAAATCACAAAATCAACTTTGGAAGCCTTGGTTTACCCTTAGGAACCAATTTTGAACAAAAAAATATTTTTCGGTATTTTTAATATTTTTCGAGTTTATTTAATTATAAAAATACCCAAAAAATCAGAAAAATACCATTCGTGGTCAGACAAATACCCAAAAATATTCGATAATTTTGTTTTAATTTCCTCTTCAAGTCTGTCACTTTAAATCTCAAAAATTCGGCTCGGGTCACTATGTTCCTTCACAAACATAAACCCGAACCGAGCCTAAAAAAAAAAAAAAAAATCCTTTTCGAGTATTTTAGTTTTCAATTCTCACTTTTTATAAGCTATGACATTGGATTCTAAAGTCTTAAAGTGTAATTAGGTCAATTTACCCTCCAATTTAATCAATTTTTACCAAAAGGGCTTAATTGCACATTTTTCTTTCAATTAGTCCCCGGTTTCACGGATGTATACGTATGCTCTACGTATTTATACGTTATACGTATTTATACATTATGCATATTTGTACTGTTTGGTAACCTCTTTAACTCTTGTAATAATAATAATGGTTATTATTTTTAACACCTTTGTTAGTGCCTTTTTTTAGCATTTTTGTATTGTGAGTGCTATTGCTAGTGCTATTTTTAAATAGCATTTTTGTATTATAAATTGTGAGTGCTATTGTTAGTGCTATTTTTAAATGACAT
Source organism: Rhodomyrtus psidioides (assembly GCA_021437785.1). Taxonomy (NCBI): domain Eukaryota; kingdom Viridiplantae; phylum Streptophyta; class Magnoliopsida; order Myrtales; family Myrtaceae; genus Rhodomyrtus; species Rhodomyrtus psidioides. The sequence continues at coordinate 2,215,465 of JAILYB010000092.1, read as the reverse complement.
TTATTTATCATAAATTGTGAGTGCTATTGTTAGTGCTATTTTTAAATGGCATTTATTTATCATAAATTGTGAGTGCTATTATTAGATAGAATTTATAATTGTTAGTGCTATTTTTAAATAGCATTTTTGTATTATAAATTGTGAGTGCTATTGTTAGTGCTATTTTTAAATAGCATTTTTGTATTATAAATTGTGAGTGCTATTGTTAGTGCTATTTTTAAATGTCATTTATTTGTGAGTGCTATTTTTAGATAGAATTTATAATCGTTAGTGCTATTTTTAAATACAATTTATTGGAAGGTATTTTTGGCTATAAAAGGATGGCAAGAGTTTTGAGGTTGAAGGGGGAGACATTTTGTAGAGTGTGCAAATTTTTGAGAGCTTAGAGAGAAGAACACAAACACTCTCTATATTCTCATAATCTTGAGTGAGCAAAATATACTAAGTTCGGAATATTGATTCCGCATATTGCTAGCACAATTGTTGTGGAGTTATTAGTCGTCTCCCCATTCGTCAATTGGTGGTGCGTCCGAACTAGATGCCTAACACTTGTGGAGGCTGAGATCGAAGAACATCGAACCGACACCTCCGTTCAAGCACGCTACGAGAGGTAATCTATTTACTCCCTTTGAGACTTTGTGATTTTTTTTCGATTGAAATACACGAAGTACGCCTCTGGAGATACATGTATGGGTTGTTATTTATTTCCGCTACGTGTTACGTGGATCCCAACAGTGGTATCAGAGCCAATCCTTAGGTGTTTTCGTGCATTTAATTGATTTTTTGCAATTTTTGCAATACTATGGCCAATATGTATTAACGAATTGTTCGTCTTACATGGCTAATGGAGGTTGATTATTTTATATGATAAATTAATCAACGTAGCAAAAATTGAGACTAAATCAATTTTGAATCGAAAATTTATGGCTATCTTATTTTACGTAAAAATTCTGAATATGATTCAACGTAGAATTTTTATTGTGCCTTCCTAAGTTTTAAATTGTGAATTTATTACTTACGTGGAAGGGTGGTGATCATGGAAAAATCCTAATCAATGTGATTGATGTATATATGAATGTATGATGATTATTTATATATTTGGGGTTGTAATTATTAAATGGAGGCTGCGTACTCCTTTTATTTTTCATGTAATCTTTATTTTTAGCATAGGCAATTGTTGATGTAAATGCTACGAGGATTACGTGGAGGAGCCTTTTAAGTCGGCGAGCTCTTTGGGGCCCAATTCTTGAAGAGTTCAAGAAACCAAGAAGAAGCGAAGAGCGGCTCTCCGTTATTAAAATATTAAAATGATTAAATGTGGTCTCATTGGCTCGAGACCCATTAAATCATAATTCCATGATCACCACGTAGGATAGATGTTTATGTGATTGACATCTATTTATTTATTATGATTACGTGAGCATGTTAAACTGGTTAATGTGCAAAGTCAGACTTACATCACCCAAAATTGCGCCTGCATGAAATCCTAGTTAGGAAAATCACTCGCGTTAGGTACCGAAAGGGCGTTGGTAACGACACCAGCGTAACCAAGTCCCCGAACTCAAAATCTCTGGTTCCGCAGAATTGATCGATCTCTCCCAATCGGTCAATAAGGTTTCCGGTCTACCCTCCAAGAAAGACCGGTGGCGACTCCAAATGCATGCACAAGTTGCACATGCCACCACGACCACACTAAGGTCGAAAGCGATCGACTGTTATCGTCGAATCCCTTTGAAAAATACTCCCGCCGCGATTTGGTATGGGCCTGGGAGGCCGCGCCGATCCAAAGCCCGCGATCCGCACCCTTGTGTGGGGGAAGGCCCGCGATCGGTAATCCATTAGCCGCGTCCGCCTTCGGACGGGTCGCGACACTTATAAACACTTTTTCTCAAAGGAATAACACAAAAAAAAATGATAACAGTTTTGGAAGTGGATTTCTATTCCAGAAGTGCTTCTGAAGCAGAAATTCATTTGGTAATGTAGCTTCTGAAGCATAAATCTATTTGGTAAAAAATTTCACTTCTGAAGTGAATTTCCACTTCCAAAGTTGTTTTTCCCCAATTTGAGAAGTTAAAAAAATATATCTTCTCCAACTCTAGAAGTACTTTTCGCTAGGGGTGTCAATGGTTCAGTTCGGTTCAGTTTTTTAAAAAAAAAACGAATCGAAGTGAGCCATTAAGAGATAAGTTTGAACTGAACCATATCTTGTCTTGCACTGAATATGAACCAAACTAAAAATTCAGTTCAATCCAATTCAGTGCAGTGGCCTAATTCAAAAAAAAACCTCAAACTTTGATGTTTGTCCCAAAAATATCCATAACTTTTTTTTGTCTCCTAAAAAACCTTCAACTTTTGATTTTGTCCCAAAAAAACCTCAAACTTTGGTCTTTGTCCCAAAAATATCCACAACTTTTTTTGTCTCATAAAAAACCTCCAACTTTTGATTTTGTCCCAAATTTACCACAGTTATTAAAAAAAAGAGTGTTTTACGCCCAGTTAAACAGAACCCATGATTGTTCAACCCATGATTGTTCGACAAAGATCAAAATGTACTTCTAATTGTTTCAAGGAAAAATGTTTGACACATTGCAGCCGCATTAATTCATTTTGAGACATAATTGAGTTACCCGAGATTCACATAAAAATTTAAGTGGGAACAAGATATTAACAAATCTTTTTCTTATACTTCAAATCTTTACCGAAACGATGATCACAAGAAAGCATTGGGGGCAGCAGCTTTTCGTCACAGAGGCAGGGTCGACAGCAGCTTGTTGTCACAGATGCAAGGTCGGCACGATGGTCCTCGGTGGAAGGCTCGATTGGCATCGAGAACTATCAACAGGTAAGGAGCCGATGACGAGGGTTGCTATTGTCTCGGGATAAGGCTACACCATCGAGCGACGGTTGAGAATCACTTGGAGTTTCGACAGAAGCTAAACGGCCAATGTCGGGTCGTCAGGAATTCTACGAGATGGGTTTTGAGGGTTTTTTTGTGATCGGACTAGTAGATTTGGGACAAATTCAAAAGTTGAAGGTTTTTTAGGAGACAACAAAAAAGTTATGGATATTTTTGGAACAAATGCCAAAGTTTGAGGTATTTTTGGGATTGGATTGGTAGATTTGGGACAAAATCAAAAGTTGAAGGTTTTTTATGAGACAAAAAAAAAGTTGTGGATATTTTTGGGACAAAGGCTAAAATTTGAGGTTTTTTTTGGGATTGGGCCCAGTGCAGTTCAGTTTTCGGGTTTTAGAATATAACTGGAAAGAGAAAAAGCACGACACATCAGTCTTTTCCCTCACGGCATATGATTTTATCACCCAAGAAACCCCAAAAGGACACCCTCCCTCACTTATTTCCCAGGAGGACACCCACAGCAAGGCGAGGCCGGGGACGACGCCATCCACATCACGATGACCCTCGACACCACTTACCTCCGGGGCTCTGTCACGGGCGTCTTCTCCGTTCTCCAGCACACCACTGGCCTTGATATCATCGTCTTCTTCACTTCTGTCTTTGACCGGTTCCCCCGAATCTCGGCCCCGAGGTTTTCTCCAAAATCCATCGCATGGTATCATTCCACCAAGCCCTTGTCCATCTTCACGTACGGCTTCTCTGTCTTCTTTAGCATTCTCACCTTTGACTTTATTGCACTTGAGAAATATAATGCGGAAGAGAAATTGAGGAATTCTAATGTAATTCGATATATGAAATGAGTACATGAAGAGCCTATTTATAGGCTTTATCATAGGACTGTTTAAGGAAATAGCAGATACATAATATCAAATACAATCAATCAAGGATATGCAATATTAAAGGAGATATTGCATAATCCTGACAGATATACAGAATAAACTAAATATGTAATATCTCTAACATCCCCCCTCAAACTCAAGGTGACTAAGTTACTTTGAGTTTGAATCAATCTCTGGCAGTGCTCCACAATCAATCTCTAACAGTGCTCCAACACGTTGCATGACATCAGGCTTGATGGATCCATAATGTCCGATGTGTGAGGCATCTAGCTAGTCTGAGGACGGCGAGTCTGATGATAATGTCGGCTTCTCGAAACGAGAAGTGAAAAGTCGAGAATCGGAGGCAATTGAGCCGAACAGCATGCATCCTTTGCGGTCGACTTTGCTGCCGGGACAGTAACTGAACAAACGCGGCCGATACGGCTAGCGTGGCTACAGCAAGCGGATTAGCCAGGCACTGCTGAGCAAAGGTTACTGTGCGAAGACGCGTCTTCGCTGCGTCGAAAAATACCTCCCTGAAAAAGAAAAGCTCGACTTGGCGACGCGTCGCCGACGTCGTGACACGATCACTGTAGGGGCGCCTACTCAGACGGAATGAAGCACTCCAATGCACACTGCCGATTGGGATGGATGGATTTATTTGACGAAGTTGAGAATGAAAAAGCGAAAAAATAGAATTGCAAATTTCTCGAGTGCACCGGGTGCGATGTGCACCCGGTGCACTAGGGTTGCCTCAGGAACGAAGGCTCTGATACCAACTTGAGAAATATAATGCGGAAGAGAAATTGAGGAATTCTAATGTAATTCGATATATGAAATGAGTACATGAAGAGCCTATTTATAGGCTTTATCATAGGACTGTTTAAGGAAATAGCAGATACATAATATCAAATACAATCAATCAAGGATATGCAATATTAAAGGAGATATTGCATAATCCTGACAGATATACAGAATAAACTAAATATGTAATATCTCTAACAATTGCCTCCACCAAGCCCCCCCCGGATGGCTTGCCAGATTGATGGATGCCTGATCTAGCCACGTCTCTCGGCAGCCAGATCTGGCACCGGCCACCGCTAGGGCTCGCGACGCCCTAGCGTTCGTCTGCGAGCGGGCTGCGACCCCTCGTCCGTAGGGCCGACGGGAGTCGCTGGTCCTCAGATAGTGATGGTGGTTCTGCCGACTCTCAACCACCAAAAAGTTAAAAAAACAAAACAAAAGAAAAGTTATATCAAATCATGAAACGAAGAAGAAGCCTGTGCAGTTCTGTTCGGTTAACTACTAAAGTGAACCAAAAAAACCCAAACTGCTTAGAAAAAATTGGGTTTTTTCATTAATTGAATTAAAAATTGAACTGAGCTGAAAAAGGGCAAAAATTCGATTTTGTTCAGTTCGGTTCAGTTTTTAGTTCAATTTTGACGCCCCTACTTTTCGCCTCACCCTCTTTTCAGTGCGCCCTTAGCCTCTTTTCATTACACCCTCACCCTCTTTTCGATCATATCCACATCCTTTGACCTCCGCCGCCACCGACCGTTACCAACAGTTGCCTATCGCCGACCTTCATTGGCTATCGCCCACAACCATTGCCAATCGCTGATCATCACCTATCGCCACCCACCGCAGACCTTCGCCGGCCACCGTTCACTGCCGCCAACGCCCTTAGCACCCAACCACCGCCCACGGTCGCCATCGACCTCCACCGGCCGCCGCCAATTACCGACCATTGGCCACCTCCGACCTTCGCCGGCTACGACCGCCGCCAACCATCAATTATTGCACTGGCCATCACCGCCAAGTCGCCGTCTCCGGCCACCGAAGTAAAAAAAGAATAATTTTTTATTTTTAAAAAGTAAATAATATCATTATTTATTATTTTAAAAAAATTAAAAAGTTAAAAAAATGAAGTAGAAATTTTTCGGCCGCCGATAATAATTTTTCATAGATTTTGTTTTAATAATGTTTCAGTAGTAAAAATTTTTAACCGTTACCAAATTAATTTCTCTGATCATAAATAACTTCTAGAGCATGTTGACACTTGAATTTTAATCAGTTTTTCTTTTAAAAATTTGTTAAAAATTCATAAAATTGAAAATTTAACTTTAAGAATCTTGGCCTAACATAAAGAATCAATTTCGAACAAAAAATATTTTTTTTTCATTTTTTTTGCATTTTTATTATTTCTTGAAAAATAGGAAAATTCCCAAAAAAAAGTCAAGAAAAATAGCATTTGAGGACAAAAAAATTTATAAAAATAGCCAATATTTTTATTTTTAATCCATTTTCATTTTTACCTCTTAAAACTGAAAAAAAATTCCATTTTTGGCGGTTTGAGGCTCCGGTGAGTGTTGTTTGAGTTAGTTTCGGGGTTAAGGAAGTTGGTTAGGAAGCATAGACGAAAAGGATGAAAAAAATGGTTCGTTTTGGAGGGTATTTTGGCATTTTCCCGGCGAGGTCGCCGGCATTTTCACTATTCTAGCGACCCGGCCGTCATCTTCTCAGGTAGGAAGGTTGACCAATCAATTGCTGTGCGGCGACTACGTCAGTGCGAGTGTTATAAAAGAAAAAAAACTGAAAATAAAGTAGATCCGATGGTCAAGAGTGTGCCACGTGTCCCGATTTCTTTTTTTCGAAAATAAACGTACACCCAAATTGAGCGTAAAAAAAAATACCATTTGAGTCATTTTATCTTCTTTCTTCACTTCTTGTGAGTTGTGACATGGTTCTTTAATATCCATTTTCACATTTTGATCCAATTGTGCACTAATTTGCTCAATTTCGGCACTAGGGATTTAATTGCATAAAAATTCTTTCATTTTAGTCCCTAGCGCGCCAAATCCAAAATTAAACTCTCCCAAGAGGTACCCATGAAACCCCAATACCTCCACCCTATATTTTTCGACCCTCTAAATCTAATGGTGGGTTTAATTTGTGCTAATTCCTTCATTAAGGACTCCAATTTGGTGAAAATCACTTCCAAATCTTACTTAAGATCTGGGGTTTTTGATCAATTCTAGGCTTATTTCTCATAAAAAAAAATACATTTTCAAAGGGAATTCTGCTGGAGAATCCAATTTTGAAGTCAATTTTGCAATTAAACGCAATTTTTGGCGGGAATTTCATTTTTTTCCCTCACGGCCGGGTCTTCTAGGTTGGGCGGGTCCGCCCCGGTGACCTGGCACTGTTCACTTTCTTCCTCAATTGGTTTCATAGACGTGCGAAAGGCAGAGGTCCAGAGGAAGAGAAGAGACGGTTTTTCGACGAACAAAAGGGTGATACGGTTATGAGGATGAGCTGGCACTTCTAGAAGGAGTTAGTTACACTCGCAAGAGGAGAGCTGGTTAGAGAGGGTGATTGAGAAAACAGAAGAGAGAGGTTCGAGGGGGGATCAGCCATTGGAGTTATCAGATACTCGAGAGCTAGAAAGAGAGAGCTCGAAAGAAAGTGCTAGAGAGAGAGAGAGAGAGAGAGAGACTGAAGCATCGTCGCCGCGCCTCCGCCGTGACGTCGCCGGATAACTCAGGTCAGTCATCCACTTCCGCTGCATATATGCTCTATTCAGATGACTGTGTATTTCGGTCCGATTCGATCCCAGACCGATAGTCCGTGATCATTCTGGTGATGTGTATACCCTGATTCAACGATCATTTTTGCCTGATCTCTCTCGCGGAGCTTCGACAAATTGATTTTAGTAAATTTTGAACTCGCGCCCTACGTGTTCGATAAAAGGTCTTCAGTCTCGGTCTCGACTCTCGAACCTCATCGTGCGATGCTGAACGTCCTATCTGCATTTTTATGCTTTTAATTATGTTCAAAACTGAATCTAAGCCCATCCTTCCTCTTTTCTTGCATCAATGTGCACCAAAATCGCGAGATCGGAAACCTCCCGAACTTTGCCGGAGTTTAGAATCTGTGGTCACTAAACAACCAATCAGTGAGCTTCGCGGATGTTAAGGTAAGTCTATTTGGACTTTATTCAAGCTGGTTGTATAATCAATTCGCAAGTTGAAGGCTAGAAATCATGAGGCGAAGTAGTCGCCGGAATCTGGATTTTCGCTGGACTATTTTTGGCGGTTTGAGGCTCCGGTGAGTGTTGTTTCAGTTAGTTTCGGGGTTAAGGAAGTTGGTTAGGAAGCATAGACGAAAAGGATGAAAAAAAGGGTTCGTTTTGGAGGGTATTTTGGCATTTTTCCTGCGAGGTCGCCGGCATTTTCACTATTCCAGCGACCCGCCCGTCATCTTCTCAGGCTGGAAGGTTGACCAGTCAACCGTGTTGACTGGTCAACGCTGTGCGGCCGCGTCAGTGCGAGCGTTATAAAAGAAAAAAAAAACCGAAAATAAAATAGATCCGATGGTCAAGAGTACGCCACGTGTCTCGATTTCTTTCTTTCGAAAATAAATTGTTTTTGTTGATCATGTGGTCCAGATTTGGCCACACGTCGCGATTGAGACGTTCATTCTTTTTTCTGGGAATACAAAATCAAATAGAATGGTCGGTCCTAATCAGGCCATGTGGCGCAATCTACAGCAATCATTTTATTCTAGGCGGGATTTTTGAAAAGTTGGTAAAAAACGAATTCGAAAACTCAAAAGGTTGGACGAATCGACGTCGTTTCGCTTAAATCAAAGACTATACCACTTGTGCAAGTCAAGCAATTCCGTCCTTCGTCAGCCAAGACGTAGTTATTTCAGACAAATCCTTATTTATGGTGGACAGTTCCCACCTTAATATCCTCGCTAATCCTCTCCCGTCAACTAACCAGTAACCACGTGTCTTCCTTCGAATGCTATAACTCAGCACTTGCAAAAAACTTCTTCAAGCCTCATCCATGGCACCTCCACACTTCCTCCTCGTGACCTTCCCTGGTCAGGGTCTAATAAACCCTTCCCTCCAATTCGCCAAGCGTCTCGTACATGTCGGGGCTCGCGTGACCTTGGCCACCGCCATTCGTACCCTCCACTGCATGGCCGAGTCGAAATCTCCTCTGGAGGGGCTGTCCTTTGCCAGCTTCTCCGATGGCTATGATAACGGTGTCGAAGAAGGGGCTGATCTCGATGTGTACATGGACGAGCTCAAGCGACGAGGATCGGAGACTTTGAGCGACCTCATTGCCTCAAACCTCAAGAACGGTCGGCAATTCTTGGGTGTGTTCTACACCACCCTCCTTCCGTGGGCTGCTGATGTTGCTCGTTCTCATGGCATTCCTTCGACGCTCGTTTGGGTTCAACCGGCCACTGTTTTGGACTTCTACTATTATTACTTCCATGGCTTTGGTGATCTCATTCGAAGCACGGGCAATAATCCTTCGGTGCCAATCCAATTGCCTGGTTTGCCGCCTCTCATGGCCAGCGACATACCCTCATTTTTCAATGCTAAAAATGAGTACAACTTCAGCCTCCCGCTTTTCCAACGCCATTTCGAGATCCTACTTGAGGAGGCCAATCCAAGGGTGCTGGCAAACACCTTTGACGCGCTAGAACCAGACGCCATACGAGCTGTCAATAAGTTTGAGGTGATTGGGATTGGGCCGCTGATCCCGTCAGCGTTTTTGGACGGGCAAGATCCATCGGACACTTCATTCGGAGGAGATCTCTTCAAGAGCTCAAGCGGCTACATCGAGTGGCTGGACACGAAGCCAAAGGCCTCCGTGATCTACCTGTCGTTTGGGAGCATCTTCGTGCTATCGAAGCTGCAGAAAGAGGAAATGGTGCGGGCTCTCGTGGAGGTCGGCCGGCCGTTCTTGTGGGTCATCCGCGAAAGTGGGAAAGAAGAGGATAGTTTGAGCCTAACTGAAGAGCCAGAAAAGCTAGGGATGATAGTGCCGTGGTGCTCGCAAATAGAGGTCCTGTCGCACCCTTCGGTAGGGTGCTTCGTGACGCACTGCGGGTGGAACTCTACGTTGGAAAGCTTGGTCTGCGGGTTGCCCGTGGTGGCATTGCCTCAGTGGAGCGATCAGCAGACGAACGCAAAGCTCGTCACGGACGTGTGGAGGACCGGGGTGAAGGTGACGCCAAACGACCGAGGCCTGGTCGAGGGCGGCGAGATAAGGAGGTGCTTGGAGCTGGTGATGGGAGATGGAGAGGAGGGGGACGAGATGAGAAGGAATGCCCTGAAACTAAGGGACTTGGCAAAGGAGGCTGTAAGGGAAGGTGGGTCGTCGGACAAGAACCTTAGGGCCTTCGTGGACGAGGTCAGAGAAGCGTCCGAGTGAATTTGTCTATGGCTTTCGACCAAAAAAAAAAAAATTTGTGTATGGCTTTTATGTATCCTTCATTTGGGGATTGACTTGTAGCTTGTTGTTTTGGAGAAATTTTGTCCCTTCTAGGTGTCATTTTCTCTCTCTCTCTCCCTTTTTTTTTTTTTGGCGTGGGGACCATAGCGTTGGTTGAGGCAGAAAAATCAAGATGTCTTTATTATTTTCAACAATCCATATCGGTAGCAATGGAATATGATATAATACTCGATAGTTATGTCTTCTTCCATTTTAAAACTTCGACGAGAACCAAGTGTCCATGATTTCAACGGGGCGGCCGAGGGTTTATGATCGCATCCGTGCCTCTCTCGCGCGCTTGCTAGGAGGTCAGCAGAGCGGGCCGACCGGCCGAGTATCGGGTGGGCACCGGCGAGGGTGACGAGATCGTCGGTATAGACAAAATTACCGACAGTTGAGGACCAAAAGCAAAAGCGGCAGTTCATGGAGGCGCGTGGGTCGTCGGAAGTCGGAAGGAGACTTGCTGTTCATCCAAAAGCCAAGAAGAAATTTGTCCCTCTATTTAAAAGGCTTGGCATTAGGTTGTGTGGGTCACGATCCCGCCTCTTTATTATTCAAAGGACTTTGTTAACATAACGGTATTGAGAGCCATAAATTCCACAAGAGTGAATACCACAATAATTTTTAAATATTTATTTTCATTTTTTGTGGCTAAATGCCTAAAAACCGTATGCATAATCAATTTCCACATGTCTCATCCCGCCTTTCATTTTTTTAAATAATTAATGAAGGGACTTTGAAAGGCGTGAACTGTCACGCCGAGTCCAATTTTGCTTCCATTATTAACTCGTTTATTAATGAAACAAATAAGGTGAGCTTGCGTCCAGCAATTGAAAGTTAACAACTTTAGTTTATGAGGTAATGAGTATGTACAATCATGGAATTCTTAACAAATTGTGACTTTCACTTAAAGATTAAGATTTTTTTTTTAAAAAAGTTAGATAACCATTAAAAATAATTTTTTAAATAGACTGACCATTCTTTTTTTCGGTTCGGCCAAGAGATTCAATCTTAAATATTCTCTTCTACTATTAAAAGTCTAGATTGCTTATTAGGTATCTGATACTCGCCATAAAGTTCTCAGGATCGAAGAAATTTCCATGTATATCGTGTAATTGAATGATCGAGATGAAAAATCTCGATATCTCCCTCTAGAAACTCCGATCGAAGTGATTCTTCAAGGCCTAGAAAGCGTCACATGATCTCATGACGAGCGATGACCCTGGCCAGGGCTAGTGCATCCCGGGTGCCATTGATAAGCTTCCTCTTATTACTTTTGAACACTTTTGCTCAAAGAAATGAGGTGAAAAAAAGTTCGTTCTTTTACACTCAGATCTCTTATTTTTAGGAGGCAATTTTTAGAATTATATAAATATTTTTATTAGTGATAATCTGAGCCATCCATTCATAACATGAATGGCCCAGATTGCAAGATTAAGGCATAACCTTTTTAAGTAAAAGTTAGGCGATCCCTTTCCCACGAATTGACCCACGATTATTATTAAAATGTCCCATTCTAAAGACTAAAGAGCGTAGTGGGTTCAATCTTATCTCACTAAAGTCATCGAAATGGATATATCCTTTTGACATTATTGGCATGCAACACGAGAGAGAGAGAGAGAGAGAGAGAGAGAGAGAGAGAGAGAGAGAGAAGATGAACAACCAACACTTCCTCATCATCTCCTTCCGTGGTCAGGGTCATCTTAATCCTACCATACAACTCGCCAAGCGCCTTGTATGGGCCGGCGCCCGGGTCACCCACGCCACCGCCATCGATGGCCGAAACTTGAAGACCATCAAAACCCCCATTTCGATGGTAGGCTTGTCGCACGCCTCCTTCTCCGTCGACGACGGCGGTGCTGGCGAACCCTCTTCCTATGAAGACAGGATTTCCGAGATGGCGCGGGTAGGTTCCCGAAACTTGAGAGAACTTATCGTTAGCTTATGCGAGAAGGATCGACCGGTCACTTTCTTGATCTACACCGTCCTCCTACCGTGGGCGGCCGGTGTGGCTCGAGATCTCCGCGTTCCTTCCGCTTTTCTTTCTATTCAATCGGCTGCTGTCTTTGCTGTATATCACCACTACTTCAACAGTCGAAGTGGTTTCTATCAAAGTAGCAAGAATGAGCCTCCAACTTCGATCTTGTTGCCCGGTTTGCCGCCTTTGAAACCTGAGCACTTGCCTTCGTTTCTCTTACCGACCGATCCAAATTTTCCCATCGCACCTACCTTTCAAGAACACATCCTAACCCTCGAAAAAGAAACCAATCCGTGTGTTCTCTTGAACACCTTCGACGCGCTGGAAGAAGATCTGATCAAAGCCGGCATGGACAGCATGAGGCTGTTCGCGATCGGGCCTCTGATTCCGCTGGCTTATTTGGACGATAAAGATCGTATGTCGGATAATTCTTTCGGCTGCGACCTGTACGACTGCCATACAGATTATCTGCAGTGGCTCGAATCCAAGCCTGCATCTTCGGTGATTTACGTGTCGTTTGGGAGTATGGCCGTGTTGAATAAAAATCAGATGGAGGAGCTTTTCCAAGGCCTTCGCGAGAGCGGCCGGCCATTCTTGTGGGCGATCCGGCCTTCTGATACCAGTGAACAAGAAGAAGGAGACGCGATGATAATGGGAAGGCTCGACGGAGATGCAGGATTGATAGTACCATGGTGTCGGCAGGTGGAGGTCTTGAACCACAAGTCGATCGGATGCCATGTGACGCACTGCGGGTGGAATTCGACCCTAGAGAGCTTGACGGCAGGCGTGCCGATGGTCGCGTGCCCGCAATTGTCGGATCAGCTGACGAACGCGAAGTTGGTACAGGACGTGTGGGAGGTAGGCGTGAAGGCGAGGGCTGACGAAGAAGGGGTTGTAGGGAGAGAAGAGGTGAAGAGGTGCTTGGCCATGGTTATGGGGGCGACGCAGGAGGGAGGCATGTGCGAGAATGCCGCGAAATGGAAAGCTTCGGCCAGGCGAGCCGTCAAGGAAGGCGGATCTTCGGACAACAATCTCAAGCTTTTCATGGCAGGATTGAAGTGAGAATGATTTCTAAATTGTAATGGTAGAAAAGACCGTTGTGGATTGGGATCTAGATTTTCTACCATTTCCTACCATGATTGATCTGACCCATTCAATTCAAAATAAACGATCCAAATCAGTCCGCATCATTTCCCACTAAAAAACTGTTGATTGATCTGAGCCGTCCATTTTGAATTGGACGGCCCAGATTTAATGGCACATCTAAATTTATGCCACTAAATCCTTTTCTTGTGGATTGGGCTGGGTTGTCTTTCTATCATGGGTATCGAGCACTTCAACTTTTGTCCTTGTGTACTACATATGTTCACTAAAAATCCTAAAACTTATCGCGAAAGTGCAATTGAATATTAAAATTTACAAAAAGTGCAATCAAGTCCTAAAACTTGTAAAAGTGATACAATTGAATCTTTCCGTTACGTGGCTAACGGAAAATGCTGATGTGGCTTATTCTAATCAATTCTCTCTCCTACATGGCAAATATACAGTTTAAATTTAATGCGCGGAACCAAGCGATTGAACGATAAAATAGACAGAACAAGAAAGTAAATCGAACACTAAATGTTCGTGGTTCGGTCGTAGAGACCTACATCCATGGAAAGAGCAGCAACGAATTCTACTATAGATCAAGCGATACACGGAAATTATTGACCACGCTCGAGTCACTCAAACGCTCTCAGTGTTTCACAAGCTTCAATTACATCCAATAACTCACACAATATTTAGCCTCCGATTCCTAATGAAATAATCTATCAATTTCGTAAAGGAATTAAAACACAAATTCTTACCACAAGAACTAAACCACAAAAGTTATTGATGTAATAATTCTACGAATAAAGACCAACGGAGAAACTCAAGCCAAGTGCTCAAGAGTGGCGCTTCCAGAAAGTCCAACATGGACTTCTCTTTTTGCATGCAACTTCAAAAGAAATAAAAAGGAAAATCTTCTCTTTATTTCTTTCTTGTCTATATCTTGTGTCCACCATGAATAGATATCCCATGATCCAATTCAAATTCAAAGTCCCATACAAAATCTACAGAATTCGAATATTGATATGCCAATATTTTCTTTCTCTATTTTGCTTGGACGATTCTAACTTGATATCAAGACAAAATAGAAAACATTCAATTCGGAATATTTAGATTTTCATTTCGGGCTCAAACTCGAGACATATTCTAACAATCTCCATCTTGACTCGACATTGTAGCCATGTCATAATCGCTTCGCTGATAATCCGTATATCATTTGTTACTCTTCCAACAGCCCCAATGGGCTCAACTACCATAGATGTTTTCCAAGTCCAAGTCGCGCTTGAACTTCGTAATTATCGTGGATCTCATTAGAATACTAACTGCACATGCACTTTTAACTACTCCACAAGAACTTTATGATATAACCTCCTTAACCAAAGATAAAGCAAAATCACCATTACATCCATATATGTTAGGAGATCGAATACGTACCTTGTCAATATCAGCAGTTACAGCAATCGTTGGCTCTTTAGGCTCTATCTCGCTACAAGCACCATCTGTGTCACTTCGCTAGTATTCGCTACCTCAAGAGTTTCTGGTTGCAACTACACCTCTAGCTGAACACCGTCTAGATCCGTTTGAACACTGCTATAATTACTCCTAACCAGAAGTACTGGAGACTCATCAAATATAACTTCTCTACTGATAACAAATGAGTTTGATTCCGAGCACCACAACCGATAACCTTGCTCACCTTGTGCATAGCCTAACAACATGCGCTTTCTTGCCTTCCCATCGAGTTTAATATCACTAACTCGAACATAACATGGGCAACCAAATATTCTAATAGCAGAATAATCAGCAACGTTACTTGACCATACTTCTTCGGGAGTCTAACATTCATTCGCAGTTGATGGAAATCCGTTTATCAGGTAGCTCGCCGTACTAAGCACATCCGCTAGGAATCTCCTAGCCATACCAGCACTAGAAAGCATTTTATGGGCCGTTTGTAGTAACGTTTTGCTCATCAATTCTGCAGCATATGGTTGTTCATTAGCATTAGTGCGGCGTCTCACTATGCCTTCATTCACACTGAATTCATTTAACAGCTCCAAGCAAAACTCCATATTTTTGTCAGTCCGCACATGCTTGATCTTTTTACCAGTCTTCCTTTCGATCAAAGCTCTTAATTGCCTGATCTTGATAATAACATTAAACTTGTGCCTAAGCACAAACACCCAGGTCTTCCTCGAGTAGGCATCAACAATTGTAAGCATAAATCTGGCACTCTTCTTTGTAGGAAACCACGACAACTTGCAAACATCCAAGTGAAGAAATTCTGCAATTTCCATGGTTTCTCTAACAGTCGCACTAAACTGTACTTTCCGCCGTTGATCTAAATCATAGCACCATCATACATTCAATTCATTAGTCATATAACTACATAATAAATTCCTTTCACTTAGAACCTTTAGGCTTCTCTTGCTAATGTGCCCCAAACGCATATACCCCAATTCTGACTCTCGAACAGATGCATTCGACATCTCTGCAGCAAACTCTATCACTATTTCACCTTGAAGTTCATACATGACATTATGCTTGATTCCCTCCATCATTACCAAGCCACCTCGAACAACCTTCAAAATTCCACATTCTGAAGAGTACCAACATCTAGTTGAATCCAGCGCACTCAAGGAAAGCAGATTTTTCTTCAACTCTAGAATATGCCTAACTCCAGTGAATGTCTTCACGATACCGTCACACATTCCGATTCTAACATTGCCAACACCTACTACATCGCATTCAGCATTGTTTCCCAACTGCACTTTACTATTATCCATGCATTCATAAGTAATAAACCAGTTCCTATTTGGTGTAACATGAAAAGAACAATCAAAATCCATAATCCATCCATCAAATGATGAATCATCAATGACAGACAAAACAACATCAACATTATCCGAATTACTCTCAGCTATAGCTGCAATATCATCTGTAGATTTAATATAATTCCCTTACCATTCTCGTTTTTCAACTTAAGGCAATCCTTTCTAAGATGTCCCCTCTTACAACAGTTCTAACAGACACTACCACCAGTCCTAGACTGCCTGTGTCTATTCATGTTCATACTACTTCTGCTAATACAAGTACTATTTCTTCCTCTATTTTCACATACTAAAACAGTAGATACAGATTCGACATATTCTCTTCTACGGATATTTTCACTCAGAATTAAATCTCGAATCCCATCAAACGTCAAGCTTGTTGATCCAGAAGAATTATTAACAGCAATAACAGTAGTATTCCAACTATAAGGCAATGAGGATAATAAAATCGAAGAACATACCTCATCTTCAAAGTCAATATCAACTGAACTCAATTGACTAATGGTCACATTGAATTCATTGATATGATTAGCAATTGACGCACCTTCGCTCATCTTCAAGTTAAATAGACATCACATCAAATAGACTTTGTTGGTCGCAGAGGCTTCTCGTACATGTCCGATAGGGCTTTCATCAAACCCGTAGTGGTATTCTCTTTGACGTTATTAAACACAACGTTACGAGCCAACGTCAGCTGAATAACACACATCACTCATCTATCCAGCAATTCGCAATCAGTTTGCTTCATCGTTTCTGGCTTCTCCCTAGACAAGGGTAAATGCAATTTCATCTGATACATATAATCCTCAATCTGCATCTTCCAGAAACCAAAATCCTTCCCATCAAATCTGTCGATTTTCACTTTAGCTTCTTCTATCGACATCGATTCGCTTCAACTCAAGCAAGACTAGCTCTAATATCAATTGTTGCGCAGAACCAAGCAATCGAGCGATAAAATAGACAGAACAAGAAAGTAAATCGAACATCAGATGTACGTGGTTCGGTTGTAATAGAGACCTACGTCTACAGAGAGAGCAGCAACGAATTTTACTATAGATCAAGCGACACTCGGAGATTACAGACTATACTCGAGTCGCTCAAATATTATTAGTGGATTTCAAACCTCAATTACATCTAATAACTCACACAGTGTTTAGCTCCCAATTCCAAACAAAATAATCTCTCAATCTCGTAAAGGAATTAAAACACAAATTCTTACCATAAAAATTTCTCTACTAAAACACAAAAGTTATTGATGTAACAATTCTACGAATAAAGACCAATGGAGAAACCCCAAGCCAAACGCTCAAGAATGGCGCTTCCAGATCTCTCACAAAAGTCAAGACCATATATATAGGGACAAGCAGGCTGACTTGCTCTTGAATCGTGTGTTTCGATCAACCCAAGAAAGTTCAAGGTGGACTCCTCTTCCTGCACGCATCTTCAAAAGAAATAGAAAGGAAAATCTTCTCTTTATTTCTTTCTTGTCGATATCTTTTGTTCACCGTGAATAAATATCACATGGTCTAATTCAAAGCCCCATACAAAATCTACGAAATCCGAATATTGATTTGCCAATATTTTCTTTCTCTATTTTGCTTGGATGATTCTAACTTGATATCAAGACAAAATAGAAAACATTCAATTCAGAATATTTAGATTTTCATTTCGAACTCAAACTCGAAACATATTCTAACAAAATTTTCTACGTCAGCAAAATCACGTCGATTTGTATGTTCATCCTATCCAAAATGACGTCTCACCCTCCATCTCCATTGCGCCTTTTCCCCGTCTCTCTCCGTAAATCTTAAAGCTCCAAATCAGTTCGATGATTTAGCCTCCCACGAGAACGTTGTCAGTGGATCGATCGTCGTCGGTGATGGCGACGGTCTTCTTGGGTGTCTCCTCCTCGCGTTTCTCTCTTCACATTCTTCATCGACATCTCCTCTGTCTGAAGCCTGAACTCCAATTCTAGTAGCATTCTTTTATATGGATCGCGAGTCCGACTCTTCCTGTGGGAGTCTTGACGGCGAATCGAGCAGTGTCGATGAAGACTCCCCTATCAACCCTAAGCGTCTCTCCTCCTCGTGTAGGTATCGCTTTATGTTTCCTCCTGTTTTCGTCCGTAGAGATTTCTCATGTTTTCAGCTTTTGGTTGTTTGTCTTGATGTGACCAACTGTGGCTGCCATGGGAGATGAACTCTCGTTTGAGTTGAGGTATTTCAATTGCTTTTCAATTTTTGAACGGCTTCTCCCTCACAGAAAGAGATGCTAGAGTTACAATTAGGACATTGAACAATTACGACTTCCATTCGAGATTTATCATTTGCTTTCGAAGGACTTTTAGTTAACGGAAGAGGCAATTTAACAGGAAATTTTTTTGACTGCTGAGTCATTTTATTTGCTTTCTGGTGAACTCCTTTGCGTTCTGGCGACTTAAAAGAAAGTGTGGCTCTTTTGAACTGCTCAACGGGATGGACTTTTTTCCAAACCAAGTGAAAAATAATAATAATTGCCAAATCAGGTACAAAAAAATATTTACCAAATTATGTGCCGCTCGGCAGTCTAGGTGCCAAATGAAAGCCTAACTCGGCACTTAGGCTGCCGAGCGTGGCCCGATGGCCACAACTAGTTTTTTTAAGGAATATTTTTGTAATATAATTATCAATATTTAATTAATTAAGATATATAATTAATAAATAAATTTGTAATTATGTAATTAATGCTAAATATTCTTAAAATAAAAGTGGTGAGATATATAAAAAAAATATGGGATCTTCATAAAAGATAACAATCGTTAACTGCAATTACATCTACAAAAGTGGTGAGACAATCTGTCTTCCTACAAGACCTCCTGTTCCGAAATCGGATTGTCTCCGTTGATTTGGAGGTCTAGTATTGTACCGGCAAGAATGAGGATCCGACTGAGAAGGATGTGTCGATGACGAAGTGTCGCGGCCTAATATTAAATATTCTAGGTTAACAGATTATCAGGTTAATTAAATTAACTAACCTAATTCGAACTCTCTTAAGTCCTACTGAATCGCAACTTAGGTTTATTTAATAAAACAAAAATGTATCAGATTGGAGCCGCCACTAATCATTCTTGGTAGGTCGATTAGAAACCCAAATAAAATAACGGGAGGACTATTTTATTTCTACAAACCATAGAAAATGAGTTTGGGGATTTGGTTACATTAATTTTTCAATTAATGTCCTTTTGGTACCAATTTTCATGATAAAATTCTTGATTTGATTATTTAAGATTTTTCTCTTGTTTGATGTAATGCTAATGCAAAATGACATGAAAATATGCATGAATGACGTGCAAGACATGGCAAGTATTATTCTAAACTGCATGATATTTTTTTGTTGTTGATACTTTTCATGAATTTTCGGATTTATGAAAAATGATAGCAAAAACTATGCTAAAGTGAAGACAACATTAATTATAACTTAAGAAATCGACTTCTCAATATTTCAATTTATATTAAATGTTATTTTCATGTAAAAGATGAAAAAAAATGTAATTTACCTTAAGAAAAAGGTGTCATCTTTTTGGTATTTTTTAGTAATTTAATAAAAAACGAAAAAACATAAGAATTTGAACAAAAATAAACAATCTTGCCCATAATTAACCTTAAATTCCGAAAATTCTGATTTAATACGCAACGTGCCCTTGGATTAGGGCCAGAGAACGGATTATATGAAGAATTACCGTGACCACTATATACATAGGGCAAACCATGAAAAACTTTGGAGTTATCAATCCGCTCCTCAAAATAGAGGGTTTGATGTATAATACTCATGTATATTCGAGCACGATCATGCTTCAAAATTGAAGCTAAATTACATGCATTGATATACATATTCCGAAGGGACAAGGCACGAGGGAGCATGAATTATGAGCATAATTGTTTATTTAAGTGAAAATTATATCATGAAAAAAAAAATCAAGCAATCAATATAAATATGTGATAGATATGCAAAAGATGGGAAACTATCTAGACAATTCGAATTAAGAAACAAATTATCCCTAGGATAAAATTACTTCCCAATTGGAATATTGCAAGAATATTCAGTTTCACACGTCCGATTGAATCGGGACCGGCTCGGCTTGCCACTCGTGGTGATCGCAATGAAAGCCAATCACGGCAACAATTCGTTTCTGCTCCGAGGTGACTTGGAGTGCTTGATGAGTGACGGCACTTGATTAGCTTCCTTGGATAACCTTTCCGATTTGAACCGATATCAAATCTATTTGATCTTGAACCCGACAGATTCGTGGTGGCTCAGGTTCGGCTGTGAGGATTTTCCGAGGAAAGCCTGCAATAGAAAACAAGAACGGGAACGATTTTGACTATCAATTGATTCACCACTGACCAGGGACAGATGGGCAATCACTAATGCTAACATCAACAGAGAAAATAGAACATGGAGGCGCATAGAGAATATTTGATCTTATCCTCTGACTTTTTGCATTACGACCTCACAGGATCTCCCGTTTTCCCATCTTTGACCACCGCCTGAATTTTTATCCCCCAAATCCACGTGGATCGGTCTTGATCAATTACAAAACACATGGGCTCAATCATATATGGCGTCGGTCTCGGTCCCTGCAACACGTTGGACTACCGTGGAACCACAGACGAATACCATGTGAAAGGGAATATTTGGTAATTGATCAAACGTTAGGCACTAAAATGATCATCTGAGTACGATTCTCCTCCGAGCAGAATTCAATTTGCATAGTTAATGGGTAATCAAGAGAAAGCAATAAACAATTCAAATTAAGTGGAGGCACATGGGATTATGACAGTCTGGAAAAAAAAATATCTTTCTTCATGCGAAAATATTCAATGAAGAATTCTTTCGTCGTGCAAGGCCTGTCTTCGATGACATCGACACATGGGGCAACCGGCGATCGATGGCATGGAGCGACATCGGATGGAGTGTTTTTGGACGATCTGCAAAATGAAAGAAAAATAGGTGTTACTTGACGTAGCTGTCATGGGCCAATCTGCAGGCTGTTCTCTTCTCGGCTTGGCGAAAATCTCATGGACCGCTTGCGTCAGACGAGCGACCAGCTTCGGATCGCGCCGGCACGGTAGCTTCGTCGACAGAGATCTCCTAGAGTTGCCGTGGGTAGTCCTAAGCTCTCTCTGTATGATGGCTTGAACTTGCAGATGAGTGTTTGACGGTGTCAAGCCATATTCAAGAAGACCCATACGAGCATCACCACGTTAACACCGTCTTCAATCTCCAAAGGGTCCCCCGCCATGTTTTTTCCCTTCACCTTCCACTCACCATTTCTTCGTCTTTTTCTCTCTCTTTTTCCTCAATGATGAACCTCTCGCGACCGTCCCCTCCTCTTCTGTCAAACTCGACCTTGTCGGATTTGGCGAGGTGGAGCCTCGCCTATGACCGGCAAGCAACAGAAGAAAAAATGGAAAAAAAAAGAGTTAGGAAAAGAAAAAAAAAATGAAACGCTGTTATTAAAATAAAATAACAATTAAAAAGAAAATGAATGTGAAAGAGTGAAGGAGGAAATATGAGAGAAAATGTTTTCTTGGCTTGTTTATTTTTTGAGAACTAAAAGTTTTTTTTTTTTTTATCAAAGCGAACTAAAAGTTTGAAAAATTCGAAAAATATTTTTCTAAAAGTTATTTTTCATAAAACAAACGGAACCTAAAATGCCGTTCACAGATTGTATTCTTTCTTAATAAATCTGACATGGAAATGCAGACATTCCTTAATGATCAGCGCTAGACATTCCATCATTTCGCTTCCATTTTTTTTTCCCGAACTAATCGGTGAACAATAGATCTTGGACTTGTATAGCATCACACTTGTTTGCAACAGAAACAAGCTTATTAGAGACTCAATAAAGTATCTGCAATCTCAATGTTGTCTTACTAAAAAAATTCGCAATTTTTTTTTTTTTATCGAAAGAAAATTTCCATTCATTAAGCAGAATAATATTCAAGGTACGAAAATCTTTCAAACCAAACAAATCCCAAATAAATACAGAACAAGCAAATACCGTAAACTATATAAAAAATCACACTCTATTCCCTTAAGAACATATTTCTCAAGGTAAACATTCGGTGGTCCATCACTAGATTCAGTGAGGAGCACACGCTGAGTTCTCCCACATCATATGCGACGACTTTCGATGCATATCTAGATTCGATGTCCTCATCACCATGGTTGAGCAGTAACAACGACATCAATATGTTGAAAAAACACATATCAAATACATATAAGAAACTCCAAATCTGTATTTAGATCTAGTTTGGGAGAGCAAAACTCTCGGATTTAAACCTAAATCCAAATTCGAGGGGGAGAGAATGGCATAATCTCGAAGATGTTGTGGAGCCATATCATGAATTTTTTTCTCGGTGGCTATCGATTGGATGAATGACCAAATTAATTTTCACGTTCACCCAAGATTAACCACAGAAATTTATTCACACGAGTACTCCCAAACTTGATTGCCTTCTTCATATGAATTACCCAAACTTGCCTATCGAACCTTGATAATTAGGACCACACATATCTCAGTGCCACACATGATCGAGGCCCACTTTTTGACCATCCCCAGCCCTTCCCAGCGATGGTGGGGTGGTAGGGCTGCAAAGTCCTCATCGTGAGTTCTGATTTTATTCTTTTCTTTTTAAAAAATTATATTAAAAATCATATTTGGATCAAAACGATATTGTTTTAACCACGTCATCACCACATAAGAGAAATAAAATATTTAAAAAATCATGTCAGCATTTTCTTTTTGTCAAACTAAACGGAATTAACAAAATGACTCGATTGTACTAATTTGACAATTTTTAGGATTTGGTTATACTTTTTGTAAAAAAGATTTGACTTAATTGCACTTTTATGGTAAGTTTTAGCAATTCTAATGATATATCCCAATAATCTCTCGACCTAACGCCATTTCCTTTGGCTGCCTCGTCGAGAACACCTCCATGCTTCATATACTCAGGAACAACTCACTGTAGCTGAGTTACGAGACAAGGCAGCCCGAGCACTCGTGTCTCTCGCCATCACCCTCCAATGCCTTCGCCTGTCACCGCCAGTGGCCCGATGGTTTGCCCTTTTTTAACATGAAGAAGCTATTTTTTGTGCTTTCTTAAATCCTTTATCTAATGAAATTCTTTTTTTTTTCCTGACGTGATACTTTGTTGGTTGACACATAGACGCCACGTGCCTTACAAAAGTTATATAAAAGAATCACGTCGATATATTTCTATTAATCAAATTGAACGGAGAGATTCGATTACCCTAATTTAATTAAGTTTACTTATTCATACTTCTGGAAATTTTCAAAATTTTAATTACATTTTCCTAATGTGTTTTAAAATTTCTGATATACTTATTTTTTTTTTAACCAAAGAAAATTGTCTAATCAAATCAAATTGCTTTCATCCGTACTTCCGCAAAGATCAAACACTGATTTGTCTGGCCGTCATTAGTCGCCAGAAGAGACATGGGTCCGAGTTGCATCAACCGGTGAACCTACCAACTACCAAGTACCAATGATCGTCTGGAGCCTATGACCCTTGTGAGGAGGAGGAGGAGGTGGAGGAGAATCCTTCCTCACAAGTTCCACTAACAATCATCGTTGTCAAGGCGACGCCTAGGCGACAAGACGGCCTTGAATGCCCAAGGCGTCTTGTTGCCTTTTTTTGTCTTTTAGCTATGAAATTTGTGATGAAAATTTCGCCAAAATTCGTAGCTAATGGGTTTTGTGACGAATTTTGCGATGAACGAAAATTTCGTCACTAATACGGCGTCGCAAATTTTGCGACGCAAAATTCGGCGATTCGTCGCAAATTTGCGACGAATTTTGTGACAAATCTTAATTTGTAGCAAATTTGCGACGAAAATTGTTTCGTCACAAATTTGCTACGAATCAATGTTCGTCGCAAATTGATTCGTGACAAATTTGTGACTAATTTTGCGACGAAATATATTTTTCGTAGCTAATCTTATGTCGCAACATTTGCGACGAAAATGATGTTTCGCCGCTAAATTTAGTGACGAAAAAGCGTATTGGTCGCTAAAATTTGCGACGCGGGAGTAGCCACGAAATTTTTTTTTTTCGTGGCAAAATTCGTTGCAAAATCAATTAGTGACGAATTTTGCCGAATTTTTCATTAGTATTATTATTATAATTTTGCCAAAATAATTTTCCTTTTATTTTTTGATTTGCGACGACCGAGCACATGACGGGTTTTGCGATGAACTTTCGTGTTGATAGGATAAAATAATTTCTTTTATTTTTTATTTTAAATCTAATTACAACAAAATTTATATTTACCAGTGATTAAGCAAATAATAAGATCCAAATATTATAAGAATATGAAAACGAAATACATTCATCGGTTTGTGCAGCTTGTGCGGCACATGCAATAAAATGTTCTAGATACAAAGTATATAAATAACCTCTACGGAACAATACATGAACCGTATTTTGCAGTTGCCCAAACTTTGTGCGGCACCTGCAATGCTGGAGAAGTAGATTGGCTTTCTCAATTACGCAGTTTAACAAGCATAGTGCCTCTATTCCAGCTAAGCATCGAGGTCAGGCTGCTTTAGTCTCTAGCTGTAGGCTTGAAACTTTGTTAACTATTTTCAAAAGCTCTACACACATTGCATGGTAAACCTGCAATTCTAGGTTGCAGTGAACAGATAAGTACTTAATGATAGTTATTCGTTGACTTCATTCAGATAAATCTACCACAATACTTGCCTATTATTACCATAGATGAAATTACCCCAAAAAAGAGAGTAATTCTGAAAGTAATTTCTATCTTAATAGATGAGGGATATGGCCTCTCCACAACTTCGACAACATCACTTCCCATCCGGCACAAAGTCCGTTCAGAATCTGTCGTTTCAGAGGCACAAACAAAACCATATACTCTTAGTTCTTGCACTAAATTCAATTCACAACTTCAACTATCTCCTTAAACTGATAAAATCTTAGGAAAAGTAAACAAAATACTCAGATTAGATTTCTCCTCAAGAAAATGAGATGGTGGCTACTATGCCACCTATGAACAGCATGCCCAAAATTCAAACTGCAAATTGTTCAGAACTCTGAATACTTCAATATTCTTTCGCGTAAGAAGGGAATGGCAGAGCAGTACTCATATTATACTCACTTTGCTCATACTATGAAGCTCCATCAACAAGTCCGACAAAACAGCAAGTGACGCTCATTTTCCTTGTATTTTCAAGCCGAAGAATGCTTCAACAACAGAACGGAACAAGATTCCAAAAGGCACAGATCAACGAAGAAAGAGGCAGGGGCAAATAAGAAAACCAACAAGATTACAAATAGAAAAGCACAGTTCTTTACCGCCAAGAAGTCAAGATCATCGAGGAACTTCCTAACATATTGTATGACCTTGGCTCTAGTCTAAATATCTGTCTAACCTCCAGATTCAACATCAAATCCAGATATCAATCTCTCTTTTCTGGTGAGACGGTACTTACCCAGAGCTGAACTATCGCCTGCACTCCTAGAAATGTCTTCAACAACAAATGAAGTTGCGATACTCAAGAGAGGAATATTAAAGACCTTAGACACGATGTTGAAGATCAACATAGAAACTCCTGCTGATGCCGACTCCAGAGGCCCTTTTCGTCATAACATGTGTGAGATTTTGACATTATGCTTATATTTTAAGCAAGTAATATCAGGTAAAAATCTTGACGGAAAATGTATTGAGGCAAGTTCAATTCACAGGGAAGAGAAAATTGAGAGAAGAAAGGATAAAATTATGAAACCGATTTGACAAATGTATAAGCAGGAAGCAGCTCTGACGTCTAATATAAAGCACATGGAGTACTAACTCCATAAATTTTGATGATGTAGCTATTAAGTAGAGTGTCCCAACTTCCTTTGACCTATGCTATCTATCCTGCTGTTAAGACTCCTAGGAGGCACATATTTGAAGAGTGTAGGGCACTAACATGAAACCAGGTTTTGCTTAACAGACAAAACCATCCAAGTAAGAGAAAGAATGTACCAAGTCTACCGATGTAAGCTGTTTCCATCAATTGCGATAAAGGCTCAATCGCTTGTCCAGCAATTGCCGGTAAAGAGAGCATTGTCAGCTCCGTCTGGAAATTTTGGGAGTCTGTTGAATGGTGTGTCAACTCACTACAGGATTCCACGACACAGTGAGTAGAAAATCAGTCGTATGAAAAATTTCAGGTGATAAAGATTCATATGGCAGCATCCGTTTCTCCAAATATGACACCCAAAGCAAATACAGGGTCAGGTGCTCACCAAAGAGTGAAGTCTGACTCCTTCATTTGACTCATATCAAGTAGACATGCCTTTGTGTTTCTAAAATCTCCCCCACCACTACCTAATATCCGGTCAAATCTACCCAATAATTCCAAATTTGGATTTTTGAATGGGATAACCCTTTATGGCCAGACGAGAAAGCAGTTGACTTTGTCATGTTAATGTCACATTAGACACCAGAGCAAGTAGTTGTATTCCCATAACCAAAAGCAAGTAGTCGTTGATACATGTCCAAATTCCAAGAAATAGAACTAACACATTGCAAGAAGTGCTTCGGCAAGAAAATGTCAGGTGCGGAAACTAATGAAAAGAAGGAACAATTGCAGGCAGTGATCAAAAGAAAGAAGTAATGAAGTTTATAGCTACTGAGCCTTACTCATGCAGTGCACTTCCGTTGGTTGATGCCGAGATATCTTCAAGATAAGTATATATATGCAAGTCAAAATCCAATGCTTGCTGATTGGCGATCGACCGGCAACGCCTGGAAACGCCGCCGAAGCTCGATACTCTCCTCTTGTTCACCAAGGAATGGCCACCAGCTTGAGCGACTTCTGATCTGTTGAAGGGCAATTCGCGGCTCAAATTCACAAACGGCCTTCTTTCCCTCTCCTTGCCGGCCGCACCCCAGCAAGGTGCATTGGTGAACTGAGCAACTGCCATAGCTAGGAGGTATAGAGGAGTTGCAGGTTCAGCGAGTAGGAACCACCACAGGCAGACTCTGTCTGTGAATCAGAGAGAATCACATTACAATATAAACTAAACTGGATTCCTAATCATGCGCTCCAAAATTGACATATCAAAGCGACATCACCTGATATAGACAGAACCTTGCCACTCATTAATATTTTTGGTTTGCCATTTAGCAAATGAAGTTTGAGTACCAAAATCAACTGTTCGTATCTCACTTATGGAGCTCAATAATGCAAGAAAGCTACAGAAAGTGAATGAAAGGAGGAAAACTTGATTCAATCAACAGATTGCAAAGAAAAAGCTCAACCACTGTAGCTAAATGTTAATCAAGTAAAACAAATAACAATAGATAAATATTCATATAACCAAGAACCTATCCCTTGCAATACCACAGAATAAAGTTAAGTTACTCCAATATAAACTAAAGAGACAGTTGCTTTTTAGGACATAAGAAATTGTGCCCTTTGAAATTTCAGTAAACACCAATTTATCTGACTACATGGGTGTTTGCATCCGTAAAAGAAGAAAATGATCAAATTTTTTTCACCAGTTGCCCTTTTTTTTCCCCTTCAGCTAGAATTCACAATAAGATTGAGACAAACATAAGAGGAAACATCCATGTCAAGACCAGCTAGAAGTTTCTTCCCATCAAAGGACATGATGAAGTTACGGTTACAGATGAAGACTAGAAGATCTTACTCTTAGCAACATCAACAGTAGCATCTCAGGCATCAAAAGAAAATAATGAGCCGATGAAGAAATGCAACAAGAACCAAACCGACAAACGCATGACATACCGAATTTTCGACTCCTGCATCAAAAGAAAATAATGAGACGATGAAAATCTTCCCATTACAGGTTCATTTTCCGCATCGACTCCACTTGTCACGCCCCGACTCTCGAGCTCGCGACATCCCTTGCCAAATCGCCACTAGGTCACGAAGGATAGTGTCCCAAGCGGACTATCGACCTACTATCATATAGCGCATGCGGAACGTGCAACTTCCAAAACAATAAGATTAGCATGGGATAGAAAAGCAGAACAACCAGTCAAATAAAAACAGAAGCACTAAACAGGTGAGAATAGATGATCCATGACCTTACAGAGCTACCAGCTAATATAAACAACCCCATACTTCGAGGCAGCCCTCTAAGACTCTCAAAAAGATACAGGAGTCGGGTAAGGTCAACTCTCATCTACTCCAAAATGGTACCCCCACAGCTCAAAAAGATCACAGTAAAGACTAGTGATCGCGGCGGTCCAACGGAGGAGCCGGGTTGTTGGGATCGTCATAAGAACTATTACTCGACTGTACAGAAGGGGCTACAGACTGCTCGGGCTCGTCCTCAGGCTGCGTGCCGGGTTCGGGATCCACTACCTCCCCATCAGGAGTGTCGATGTCCATCGGATCCTAGGCTGGGGCATTAGCGACCCTCTGAACAGGCGGTCCCTCAAACCCACGAATCGGGCCGTAGAGGTCTATCCCGTCACGAAGGTACCAGGCCTTGAAGAGATGATCCACCAGGAGTGGCATCCCCTCATCGACCCATACAGTCGTGACGTGACGCTCCCAGACCTGATTCGCACCTGGCACCGAATGAGACGTGACATCGTGAGATGAGTGGGTAGGGGTACCGAATCGCACGGGCCTTTCCATTACTTCGGACCTGAAATGTTAACCCACGACGGGGTGAGAAATAAATCTCAATGAATCAAGCCTAAGCTCAGTTAGGACATTGATTCGCCCAAAATATACTAAGCTTCACAACCAACATACAGTTCAGTCGCATAACTCAACAAGATATAGTCATAACATATTAAACAACCCAATAAGGTATCACAATGCAAGTGTACACCAGGCACCACACAATTCATTTATATCAGATGACCTACGCCACTGGCGTAATCTAATTCCACAACGCGATCCAGCACTTTAGTGCGATCTAGCGTCCTTTCGGTAGAACCGGACTACGTCTCATTTCCCTCTCAACGACGGCTACCACAGGCGGTGTATCCAGTGCACCCAGCACGGCACCAGCAAGCAGGCATCCCTAAACGGGGCGTCGGTCCATCACAAGCAGCGACCGGCATCCGATAATTCCTTAAGACCGTACGTCTGGCACGGGGCATGAATTACCGTGCTTCTGGCAAGTCGTTTGCAATAGGTACGGTAAGTGCACGAACAGTACCCAACGAACTTGCCAGATAATCGTCATCTGTCCCTCATGTGATCACACCATTCACAATTGGCAATCAATCTATTAATTATCTTTGAATAATAACAAATACACATACAGACAAGCTAACTGACTCGGCCCACGGCCAATCAAGACACTCAGTCAGGTATGTCAGCGAGGCGATCAAATCCATGAGGTAACGGCTAAATCACGAGCAACCAATTCAATCAGGCAATATCAAGCTCAATTCGTGCCATGACAATTATTAACCAGATTGATTTAACACATCAATCGTTCGCTCGTAATTGAACCACAATCAACGAATTATCACCCAATCAATCAATAACTAATTTTATCACAATTAGCCACATATAATAAAATCACCCCAATTAATCTAATCGATCGGCCATTTAACCTAGCCCAATTTCTAACTAAACCGGCCCCGATCGTGTACCCAATTTCACAATCAACTAATCCTAGGCGCAATTAGCGCCCTAACCAAGGGTTAGGGTCAACTCACTGAGTGAGTGAGCTCGGGTGGTCCCGACGGTCGACGGCGACGGCGGCGACGGCGGCGGCTGTTCTCGGTAACTAAAAAGGGTAACCGCGCGGCAACTCGGACCCAAACTTCGGAAACACCTCAGGAAGGTCCCACGAGGTCGCCGAGACAGGTGGCCGGCGACGGAGCTCCGGCGAACGGCGGCCTAAACAGAACCGGTACAGTGAGAAAACTGGGCAAAACAAGGCTGTTCCGGGTGGTTCTCAATCCCACGAGCTGCGACAAGGCCGGCTAAGGGTCTAAGACTCACCTAGGGGTCGGAGGGGTTCAGCTAGGACCGGCGACGGGCGGCGGAAGGCGTCCGACGGTGGCGGAGCAGCCACGAACAGAACCGGGCGGAAACAGGGCACGACACGGCAGAAAACAAGGGTGACTTCCAAGGCTTCTCACGAGCTCCACCGGCGACGACGGTCTTCCATGAGCTGGGGGAAACAAGAGGAAGGTCAGAGGAGTCGATTGGAGGTGGTGGCGAGCGGCGGGGCCGTCGGAAACGGCCGGGGTCAAAGAAAAACCGAACCGGGCTCAAAACAGAGCACCGGCGGTTCCAAGGCTTACCGCGGCGGCTCCGGCGAACGACGGGCGGCGGGACCGGTTCGGAGCTGTCGAGGGGAGCTTGGTGGTCGGTCGTGAGGTGGCGGTCGGGTCTGGTGGCGCCACAAACGGCCGGGGGAGGAATTGGCAGCGCTCGGGTTGCAGGGCCGAAAAAAGAGCACGGCGAGGCCGAGCTGTTTCACGGCCGATCAGCGGCAAACGACGGCCGGGCTTGAGCTTGGGGCGACGGCGGAAGATGGCTGTGGGTCTTGGTGGTCGGCTTGGGGCGGTTGTCGTGCGAAGAAGCAAGAGGAAGAGGAAGAGGAAGTGAGGGAGCTCGGTCGCGCGTCGTTCCAACAAGAAGAAGAAGAAAAGCAGAAGAAGAAAAGAAGAAGCAGCGGCTGCAGCACGTGCACAGGGAGGAGAAGACGTGAGCTGATGGTTGCATGGGGAAGAGAAATTGGTGTGGTCCCAATGAAGACTTTGGGCTTCTTATCCTTTAGGGTTAATGGCATTTGTCTTAAGCCAATTAGGGTAGGGGCAAAATGGTCTTTTGGCCATGCCGGGACTGAAATGGAAATTTGGCGCACTGGACGAACAGAAAATTTTGAAATTTCACTGGCTAGGCTTGATTGGGATTAAGCTGGGGCGCGAAATTGAAAATCTAATTCATAAAGGCTAAGAAATCGCACCCTAACCTAAAACGATCGAAACTTCATAAATTCGTCCAAATTATCGTCACTTCGGTCCCAACGGTCCAAAATATTTGTCGACTATAATTCCATATAATATCCTTATATTGAATTCCAAATCTTACAGAAGTTTGAAATTTCCAGGACGTCACACCACTTGGAAGTTCGGATTCTCGAGCCCCTCAAGCGCTGCGAACTCCATTTGCCCATCTTCCCTGTAGAATTGGAGGACGAAACCCCCACAAAAAGGAAAAGATGATCAATCACTCAAACACACACGACAAACGCACGACAGACCGGGCCGAGATTATACGAATCCGACCTGCGGATTTCTAACTTTGAGAAACCTAGGGCTGCTCCATGAAAGGAGGGGCCGAAGATGAGTAACTCACTCTTGGATTGAATCGAGGTAGATCAAGAGCTGGGTGTAGAGGTCGGACACGAAATCCGGAGTGGCATCAGCGAGGTGCTGCGCCGAGACGTTGCTGAAGGGAGGCATCACGGCTTCGTCGGAGAGAGAGGGATCAGAGGAAAAAGAAGAAGAAGAAGTGTGGGAGTGAGGTTGAGGATCAGGGGAATTTAGGGTTTCTAAGTGGACTCCTCAGCCATTTGGGGGAAGGGGGTGTGTTCCATTGGATTTAGGCGAGCTAAGGGGCGTAAGACAGAAGAAAGAGAGAGGGAGGAGGACATCTGGTTCAGGAGAGAGAGGCGTCTGAGGAGCGAAAGAGGGAAAAGGAAAAGAAAGGGGGGGAAAGGGAAAAGTTAAAAAAACGCGACTAAAATTGGGCAATTTTCCAAATTAATTTTTTTTAAAAAAATATTTACTAAATTGGGTGCCACTCGACAATTGGGCCACCGAATGGCACCCAAAATAGGGACTTGGGCCCCAATCGGCGGCCCAATTGCCGATTGGGGCAATTGGGGCACCAAATCGGAAGTTGGGTCGCCAATTTTGGGCCCCAATCGGCGACCCAACTGCCGATTGGAGCCGAAATTTATTTATTTATTATTTTTTTCAATGGATTCGTCTCGAAAAATTATGCGCAATAAAAAAAAATCGTTCCAAACGGACACCCGAGCGATGGGATATGCCCTTTCAAAGTATTATTCCATCGGATTTTTAAAACTTTACTAATTTAGGCATCCATTTAAATGAATAAATTATAAAAGCATCAATTAAATAATAAATTATATTGAAATTACGTAAACTTTGAGGAAAAAAACACTACATAATTCATATTCCACCATTAAAATTGACTTTTAATTTATATTTTTTTATAAAAGTTTTTAATTAAATAATAAATTATATGGAAATTACGTAAATATAATTCATATTCCACCATTAAAATTGACTTTTAATTTATATTTTTTTATAAAAGTTTTTAATTAAATAATAAATTATATGGAAATTACGTAAATATAATTCATATTCCACCATTAAAATTGACTTTTAATTTATATTTTTTATAAAAGTTTTCAATTAAATAATAAATTATATTGAAATTACGTAAACTTTGACGAAAAAAGCACTACATAATTCATATTCCACCATTAAAATTGACTTTTAATTTTTTTTTTATAAAAGTATCAATTAAATAATAAATTATAATTGAAAGTTTATTAATAATTTAGGCATCAATTGAAAACTTTTACAAAAATTAGTTTTGCAACAAATATTTTTTTGTCGCTAATTAGCGATGATCTATTAGCTTAATATCGCGATGAAATAAGCGGCGAATTATTTTGCAATGCACTATTTTTGTCGTTAATTAGCGACAAAATTAACCACAATACTTGCCGCGGAAAAGGAAAAAACTAAAAACATGTACACTCAATAAACGAAATTAAAAACATGTATGGATATCCTGATCAAGAGAAAGAAACAACTTCGATGCTTCAATCTTTGCCAGCTAAGATTCGTCTGGATGTAGATAACAATCTCCATCGTACGGCAATTTGACCACATCTTCTTCACATGGAACTTCAGGAGATCATCAACCATCCACAAAAAATATAACTCCACGTAATCAGCGATGAATCACTCATGGAAGCACATTTCAAAGCTAATTATTTTTATTTTTATTTCAATCAAATTAGCGATGAAATTCGACTTTTGTCACTGTCGCGACCCTTCAATTGCATCAAGCGTTAATGGGCCATCCCATCTGGTCGGACGCCGGCCTCTCCCAAGGCTCGTTACCCAAGTCACAACTGAAGTATACGTGGTCGACCTTTGGTGTGGTCTAGTGACATGTGATATGTGTACATGCCAAGGAATCGCCACCAATCATTTCATGAAAGGTACGATTGGAAACCCTATATAATAGTTGGGAGCTTCTATTCGATTATGTGAGAACCATAGAAATGAGATCGGTGACTTAGTTACGCTAACTGTCAGAGTTGACGCCCTTTTGGTACCAAAGTTGATTGAATTATCTAACCCGAGATTTCATGCAGATGAGTGGGGTACGAACCATAAATCTAGGAGTTCATGCAAAAAGGAGTGGCTATCCTAGCACGTACAATCAGCAAAAGAATGTGCGCATGAATACAACATGACATCCCTAGTAAGGCCCTATTGGCCTAGAGAGGTGTCAACCAAGGCTCAAGAGTGACTTAGACATGATTTGCCCATGAGAGGCAAAATCGTAATTTTGAAAAAAAAATAGGGACAATTTGCCCAGAAAAGGGAAAAATTGTCATTTTAGAAGAAATCTGGAGTAAAAAGGGATCGAAAATGGGATTGATCATCAAATTAATCAATTTCCTATTTTTAGACAATTTTTAGAATTTTCTAAAATTTTAGAAGGCGATTTACCCTTTGAGGGGTAAAATCATCATTTTTAAAAAAGGGAAATGAAATGTGGAAATACTAGATCGGACACCCGGCCCAGACCCGGACCCACATGAATCAACACCCAGAAACGACACCGTTTGCCATTTTTGTTGTTTTTGTTATTTCTTGTCTGATCCTAAGGTCGCCGTTGGACCACGTGGGCCACGAAAGACAAATTTCGTCGCTAATTTTAATAAATTTTTATTTATTATGGTAATTTAGCGACGAAAGATCATTTTCGTGGCTAATTTAATAATTTTTTAATTATTAAGGTAATTAGTGACGAATGCCGAATTTCGTCGCTAATTAGCGACAAACGGCGAATTTCGTCGCTAATTTTTTGTCTTTTTATATTTATTTCAATCAAATTAGCGACAAAATTCGACTCGTCACTAAATTAAATGATTTTTTAATTATTACGGCAATTTAGCGAAGAAAATCAAGAAAGTCAACTTTTGTCGCTAAATTGCAAAGGGGATTTTGCGATGAAATGGACTTTCGTCGCTAGTTTTTTTTCTTTTTTTATTTTTATTTCAATCAAATTAGCGACGAAAATGATTATTCGTAGCTAATTTTAATAATTTTTTATTTTTTATGGTAATTTAGTGACGAACGTTGAATTTCGTCGCTAATTTTAATAATTTTTTATTTATTACGATAATGTAGCGACGGTAATAGTGTTTCGTCGCTAAATTTTCTGAAAGAATTAAATTAATTGTCAATATTTTGCGACGAAATCATCAATTCGTCACAAATTTAGCGAAGAAAATAGGATTTCGTCGCAAATTCGGCAATATAATTTAAATAAAATGAAAAATTTAGCGACGAAACCATTTTCGTCGCTAAAATTGAAATAATAAAAATAATTTAGCGACGAAAAAGGGATTTCGTCGCTAAATTTTCTGCAAAAATAAAGTAATTGTCAAAATTTTGCGACGACGACGAAAAGTTGATTTCGTCGCAAAATTTGCTATTATAATTTAAATAAAAAAGAAAAAATTAGTGAAGTTGCGATGAAATCAATGTTTCTCGCAAATTTCGTGGCAAATTTGCTACAGAATGGTTTTTTGTCGCTAAATTCATGGCAAGTTGGCTACGAAAAGTTTTTCGTCGCTAATTTCGTAGCTAATTGGCTTAAAAAAAATTGTCGCTAAATTCGTGGCTAATTACCGATGAAACTATTTGGTTGCTGTTTTCGTCACCAATTAGCTAAGAATTTATTTCGTCGCTAAATTCGTAGCTAATAGCGACAAATTGATTTTTTCGTCGCAAATTAGTGACGAATTTTGTTCTTCGCAAATTTTCGTCGCTAAATCCGTATTTTTTTGTAGTGTGCTAGGTCTCCTCAAGGCAGACGCCTTGGTTGTTTAGGCGTCGCCTTATGGACGCCTTGGTCGCCTAGGCGACGCCTTGGACGCGTCGGGCTGAGCAGACTCAGGTCAGCCAGCTACGAGGCTGGACAGTAGCTAGATCTGGGTCGGATGGTGTCCGATGGTCGCGCGGCTGCTGGTCGAGGCTCCGAGGTGGCGTCGGGGCTGTGGGTCGACGGCGGAGGAAGCACGAATTTGGCGTCGGGTCTCTAAGCTCGTAGATCTGGGGTCGCGACCGCGAGACAAAGGCTCGGGTGGTGGCTGGGTTTGTCTTCGGGCCTGAGCACAGCGGCGCGGGCGAGCTAGGACCTTGGTGGGGGTTGTCGCAGCGGGTCAAGATTGCGAAACTCAACTGGGCAATGGTGGAGGAGGTCTTGGTAGTTGAGACATGGCGTAGATGGAAGGGGTTCTCGGGTTTGGGTCTCGGCCGGCGTCGGATTTGACGTGCACGAAGACGGAGGGGCTCGATCGGCGAGAAGAACCGACAAAGAAGACGAAGAATCGAGAAGAAAAAGAAAGTGAACAGAGGAGAGAGAGAGAGAGAGAGAGAGAGAGAGGAAATGGGAGCACGTGTTGTGGGGGTTGGGGGCGGGGTGTTTTTTTTTTTCTTTCCAAAACTGACAAAGTGAAGGGAAATGAAAATTAAGTGATGCTTGATGGAAACTATTTGAGTTACCATTTGTATATATTTGAGACGTTTCTTTATATTTGAAACTTATTTAATATAGCATATTAAACTATTTTGAAATTATTGAACTTGTAGTTACTTAATCTCGATTACCTACTCTATTTTATGATTATTATATATCTTAAATATATTTGATAGTTGTTTATTTTTAATAATCTTTCATGCATATATTTACTCTGTTGAATCATGAAAGTAAATTTTGAAGTACAAATGTAAAATATACAATTATATATATATATTTAAAATTTTAGCTATATTGTCGCCTTATCGTCTTGCAGACGACTAGGCAGGCGCCTAATCGCCTAGGCGTTTTGGAAGCCTTTGCTTGCCTTGTCGCCTTAACTACTATGATGACAATGTTGACCCAAGTTCACATACATGCGCAGTCCTTTCCGCGAGTCAAACGTGAATTTTTCTCGACCAACGTCTCGTCCTTCCGATAATTCATCGCGGAGATCTGGCTGCTAGGGTTTTCAAAACCCCCACAAATGAGTAGGGGTGAGCAAATCGGACCGCCCGAACCGAGACCGCCCGGACCGGACCGGGACCGGTGGTCCGGTTCTCGGTTCTAGAGGGAGCGGTCCGGTTCCCGGTTCTAGGGTCCTCTAGGACCGGACCGCCCGGACCGGACCGATCAATTTTTTTTTTTTTAAGTTCGGTGCATATCATCAAGGGAAATAGATGATTTAAAGAATCGTTTTTCCATCTTTTACCATTTCTTGGTGCGTCCTGCGGTAGAAGATGCATTCTATATCTTATGCATCACCACAACGATGGTGTTTCATTTGCCAATGAAAAATTAATGAAAGATCTAAAAAGCATAAGGAGGGAAGGAGAAACATGTAGGTGAAGTTTTTGAGGGCATCGTTCGAGGAAAGATATCCAGCACTTTAAAAAGGTATAACTTTGTTGAATCAAATGAAAATCTTAAATCTATAAAGCTCCCCTTATAGAAATGCAGAAAATCATCCTATCTAGTAGAAACTTAAGAATGGTTCCTTTCATAGATAATATTCTTGTTTAACTTTTCATAAATTGGAGCCAGTACATTAAATTGATAAGACTGACCATACTTTTTGAGAGAAAAAGTATAACAGTTCAATACCAATACCAGAGAAGTGAAAAAGTTTTCTGCAAAACTCCTATGAGAAGTCTTGGAAAAACCTATTATCCTTTCCATCATAAATACTGAACCCTGCATTCTCAGCCTCCCTATTAAATCCAAAGACATGCACGCAAATCTTCCTCTTCTCCAAATCCAACTTAGCTCGTGTCACCAACCAATGCCCCGGGCTATCTTGAGGCCCCTTGCAATGTTGTGAAATGTGTATAATTCATTAGAACCGCCCGGGAACAGGACCGGACCAACGGTCCGGTCCCCGGTTCCGAAAAATTGGGAACCGAAACCACCTATCCGGTTCCCGGTTCTTGAAAGGAACCGGACCGGACCGGGAACCGATCACCCCTACAAATGAGTACAATCAAGAGTCTATATGACAATCTTCTAGTTTTTTAATTTTGTTCATTGAAACAAAACAAAAAAAAAAGATAAGAATCATGTTTGGTAACATAAATAATTCTGATTCTGATTTTGATTTTATTTCAAAAAATAGTTTTGGAGTAAAAATAAGAACCAAAAAACAGTTGGTTCAGAAAAAATAATCACTTTTGAGAATAATAAAATAGAATGAAGCCCAATATTTCTCACTTTTTCATTTCAGTTCTCTCGTCACATTTCTTTCGACCTAAAACAGAACGAGGTCTGATTTTCAAAGAAAAATATATAATATAATAAAAAATTCAAAAATTCAAAAAAATTGAAAAAGTTTTAAAAAATAAAATCAAAAATCAAAAAATCCCTAAAAATGGAAGAAGCTTAGATTGGGCTAGTTTGACCTCATTTTCATAAATTTGGGCCTAGATTCCCTAGATTTCACAGATTTAATTTTTTTTAGGAAAATCATAAACACTTTTGAATTAAACCCGAACCACATTTCTCTAAGTCCTTAGGGCTTCGTTAGGATTTTATAATACGATTTATCAATGCCATGATTTCTTGATTGTGTACTTGATTTCAGTAGTTGTGATTCGCCTAGGTTTGTGTACTTCACACGTAGTCTGGTTTTGGAAAATTTTGAAAAAAGAAAAAATAACCAACACGAACACTTAGCAAACTCTCGTTCTTAAGTTTTGGATGAATTAATATTGAAATCTAATTTTCTAGAACCAAAAACGCACATTAATGCAAAGCAGTGCAATGTAGTGCATTTTCCTTGCAGAAACGAGGGGGTCGCTCGTGTCAGTTGTCTACTCACTCAAAAGAGTTTGCTGAAACCCTATAATAAATGACGAAAATGACATGTGATGATTCTTGATATTTATTTTTATATTTCAATATGCAATTTGTTATATAAGAGAATAAATATGAATTGATCTTCAATCAATTTGAAATGTTGGATAAAAATTAAAAAAGTAACTAC
The DNA here is from genome assembly GCA_021437785.1 of Rhodomyrtus psidioides. Taxonomy (NCBI): domain Eukaryota; kingdom Viridiplantae; phylum Streptophyta; class Magnoliopsida; order Myrtales; family Myrtaceae; genus Rhodomyrtus; species Rhodomyrtus psidioides. The sequence goes on along the minus strand of JAILYB010000092.1, from coordinate 2,177,182 downwards.
GTAATTATTTGACTTAAATGACAATCAATTGTTTCCGAGAATAGAAATTATATGCAGTTACCAAATGCGTTTCAATTCTAGGAGAAAAATTTATATAGTTACCAAACGCGTTATGATTCTCTAAAACTCATCCAGAGAACAAAGTCAGAAAATGTCATTTTAATCAGAACTACTTTTTCGGATAAGAATGGTTTCCATAGAGGCCTTAAATGTAAAAACGTTTAGTGATCTCCGTATTGGAGAAAATCCATAAAATGGTTGTCTTTTCCCCAAAATTTTCACTTATTCCATAGTAAATTCATTCAAAAAACCAACTACCATCGTCAAACCTTCTTAGTAATTAGGGTTAATACCATGAAAAACTTCAAACTGATACACTTGTAATAAATTTATTTCAAACTATTTTTTTTTACCACAAAAAATTTCAAACCGGTACACCTGCGACAAATTATCCAAATTTATTTTTTCGACCACAAAAAATTCTAAACTTGTACACCTTGTTAGAACATATAGACTTATAAGCTTTTCTTTTTTCCCTTTTATTTTTTTTTTCTTTTCCTTTTGTTCTCACATAGGAAGAGTACTAAATTTTTTTACCTCTTCTAAGCCTATATAATGGCTCTTCTTGTACATTGTTATACACACCTTTAACAAGAGAATAAATACTATTTTCTCTTCATCTTTCTTTCTTATCATAGTATGAGAGCCAAGTTCATTATCTTAAAAGTATGATCTACGATTACCATAAATTGGATCTTTCCCATCAGAAATTAAGAGAATGAGCTCATTGTTTTGAAAGTGTGATTGCCATAAATTGGATCTTTCGCATCAGAAATTAAGACAATGATATTTGGGCTATTAATCCACCACTCTTGCTTGCCCTAGTCAAGCTTCCATGTATTCATGCCTTCACATATTTTTTTCGTTTTTTTTTTCCAGAGACTTCCTTCGTGCCTCTAATCCGTGCTCCCTGCATCCGGATCCCTTCTATCGACTTTCACACCTCGACCCACGCTTCGAGCTTCGTTGGTGATTTTTCTAGTCGGTTTAGACCTGTAATTTGCTAGGGTTCACGACAATCATCATAAGCGATTCTAGTGACCGCATCGACCTCAAGCTCAATGGTTCCAACTATTCACTTTAAAAACCATCGGCCATGTCTTTACCGCAATTTATTTGAGCATGTTGAGTGTTTCCGCCTTGCCTTGTCGCTCTCAAGGACATCGACTTGTCCAAACCATCTCCTGAAGAGGTTAAACAACATGCATAGGAAGTTTGGGCATGGAAGTTGCTGATTGGAAGGCGTGGGCTATTCTTTTTGGTTCTATCGATCCTACTCTTCGCTCGCAATTTTCTCATATTGTGGGAGCAAAGCGTTTGTAGGATTAGCTCATCGAGATGTTCACTTAGACTGGGGATATTCAGGTCTATCGGTTAAAGCAAGAGATTTATTATACTATCCAAGGGTCTCTCTATTCAGGAGTTCTATAATTACATACATTCCTTCTGAAGTCAGTTGGATACTCTAGCTCCTGCTCTTTACTCGACATGCTTGGATTGTACTCAATGCACATCTACTCGGCTTTAGACTCAAGATAGGTATCGTCTGCATGCTTTCCTTATGAAGCCTTCTTCATCGCTCTCCTAGACTATCTCTACTTGACGCTGTCAAGGAACTACAGTCTGAGGAAACTCATCTGGGCATACTAAGCCACCACTCTTGCTTGCCCTAGTCAAGCTTCCATGTATTCGTTCCTTCACATATTTTTTTCTTTTTTTTTTTCAGAGATTTCCTTCGTGCCTCTCATCCGTGCTCCCTGCATCCGGATCCCTTCTATCGACTTTCACACCTCGACCCACGCTTCGAGCTTCGTTGGTGATTTTTCTAGTCGGTTTAGACTTGTAATTTGCTAGGGTTCACGACAATCATCATAAGCGATTCTAGTGACCGCATCGACCTCAAGCTCGATGGTTCCAACTATTCACTTTAAAAACCGTCGGCCATGTCTTTACCGCAATTTATTTGAGCATGTTGAGTGTTTCCGCCTTGCCTTGTCGCTCTCAAGGACATCGACTCGTCCAAACCATCTCCTGAAGAGGTTAAACAACATGCATAGGAAGTTTGGGCATGGAAGTTGCTGGTTGGAAGGCGTGGGCTATTCTTTTTGGTTCTATCGATCCTACTCTTCGCTCGCAATTTTCTCATATTGTGGGAGCAAAGCGTTTGTAGGATTAGCTCATCGAGATGTTCACTTAGACTGGGGATATTCAGGTCATCGGTTAAAGCAAGAGATTTATTATACTATCCAAGGGTCTCTCTATTCAGGAGTTCTATAATTACATACATTCCTTCTGAAGTCAGTTGGATACTCTAGCTCCTGCTCTTTACTCGACATGCTTGGATTGTACTCAATGCATATCTACTCGGCTTTAGACTCAAGATAGGCATCGTTTGCATGCTTTCCGTATGAAACCTTCTTCATCGCTCTCCTAGACTATCTCTACTTGACGCTGTCAAGGAACTACAGTCTGAGGAAACTCGTCTGGGCATACTTTTCCCTTCTACAATTTCTGATTCCACTACTGTTTTGACTCCTCCTCCACGTGCTTCGCCTATTCGTGGCTCTCGCTGCTCTCAAAGTATTTATTATCATCATCCTAGTCATTATGAGTCACATTGTTGGCAAAAGAAGAAGGATGCTTCGCATCCTTCTGCGCCACTGCGTTCTATTCAACACTCTACATCATCTCCACTAGCTCGACCTATTACTCTACTTCTTCCTCTATGGATGACCGTGTTGCTACTCTTTAGGTCTAACTTGCTTGGTTGAGTCCTCATCTACTTGAGTCTTTTCTCGACTAGGCACTTCTACAGCTATTTCATCTGCTGGAAGCACTACTGTAGCTACTTCATCTTCAAGTGACACTTCTGCTACTTGGATACTTAAATCAGGAGCTGCTAGACATATGTCTGCTTTCGCTGCTTGTCTCACTTAGCTCTCTAAGCTCAAGCATCTAGCGCATTTCTTTGCAATTGATGGTTCTCCTCTCCTAACTGCTCGACGGGGTACTCTTACCGTCTCTGGGGATTTTAGTGTCCCCGAAGTGTTAGATGTTACTTCTCTGGCTCTTAATTTTTTTTTTCTACTGGACAGCTTACTGATACATAATGTACTATGACCTTTACTGATAGCTTTTGCTTTGTGAAGGATCATTTGAGTAGTCGGATGATTGGTAGGGGCGGTAGACAGGATGGACTCTATACTATGCGGCATCACCATCTTTTGTCTTCCTCCTTTCATGTTCCTATGTTGGCTACCCTCAATTTTGCTCAATGGCATCAGTGTCTCGGGAATATTCGTTCTTCTTGTCTCATCGTCTGTCATCAACAAGGCACTTTGGGTCCTGTTTCTTCTGGTAGTCTTCCTCATTGTTCTAGCTATCTTTTTGCCAAGCAATCTGTTAAGTCTTTTCCTATTAGTAACTCTAAATCTAGTGCTAATTTCGATCTAATTCATTCTGATGTATGGAGCATATCTTGCTCTCTTCCAATAGCGATTTCAAATATTATGCCTCTTTTATTGTTGGTTATTCTCATTATACATAGGTCTATCTTATGCGTCAGCGCAATGATTTCTTTTTCATTTATCAATTTTTTACTGCCATGGTTTCCATCCAACTTAACACAAAATCGAAGTTTTTTGCTCTGTTACACGGACACGCACTTCCCAAAAAATTTTGCGTTTCGGACATGTGTCCAACTCGCTTGTCCAGATTTTTTTTTTTGGGGCAAGCCTATCCAGAGGTAAAAATAGTCAACGTTTTGACCTAATTTCCAAAACCTCTCTCTCATGACCTGAGGTGAGTTATTGAAATCATAAAAAGAATAATATACATAAAACATGCATATAAAAATCACAAAAACAATAATTTATTATGTATATATAAAAATATACATAAAATGTACAACGTGTCGGGATTCTCTATTTTTTAAGAATTAAAGTGCCGGCGTGTCGTGTCGTGTCCCGTGTCCATGTAACATAGGTTTTTTTATCTGACTCGGATGGACAATATCTTTTGGGTGTTTTTTGCTCTCTTTTGGCTAGTCATGGCACGCTTCCACAACTATTCTATCCTGGGGTTTCAGCTCAAAATGGGGTTGCTGAACGCAAGCACCGTCATATTCTGGAGACCACTCGCGCTCTCTTACTTGTCCCATATGTTCCTACTGAGTTCTGGGCTGAGGCCCTTCTCACAACTCTTCATCTCATTAACCGCCTACCCTCATCCGTTCTCTTCCAGGACACCCCTTTTCAGCGTATTCATTCTTGATTGCCCACCTATACTTATCTGTGAGTTTTTGGCTACACATGTTTTGTTATTCTTCCACCCATTGAATGTACGAAGCTCACCACTCGCTCTATCTCGTGTGCATTCTTGGGATACAAACCCGAGCATAACGGTTATCATTGTTATGGTCCAAATACATGACGTATATGTATCTCTTGCAATGTTAAATGTTTCATGAGCATGTTCCTTTCTTCCCTATAAACGCCGCACCTCCTGTGTCGTCTCCTGTTCCATTTATGGACTTCCTCGCTTATCCTTTCCTGATCCTCCTTTTCCTATTTTCACTCCAGATCTAATCATCTCTACACCTTCACTATGTCTATTCACTCCCATTTCCACCCCGGATCCAAATATATCCCCACCTTCTGCATCTTCGTATGTCCCTTCTGCTGCACCTTTTGCTCGCCTGTCCTTAACAATCTCCACAACTAGAGACACGCCGTAATCCTTCTCAGGATCGGTGCTTACCTGCTCAGTATGTTGCTACTACTTCTTATTCTATAGAGTTTTGTTCATTTTTAGCTGTTGTTCACGCTATACAAGTCACTAGTTATCTTGAGACAGTTCAACATGCTGAGTGGCATCAGGCTATGTTTGAGGAATTCTCGACTTTGCAGAATACTGATACTTGGGAGCTTGTGCCTCTTCCTCTTGGTCGATCCTTGGTATCCTGCTAGTGGATATATAAGGTGAAGATCTGTTCTAATGGCAGTATTGAGTGCTACAAAGCGCGTCTGGTTGCCCGGGGTTTCTCGTAGCAGTAAGGTATTAATAATGAGGCAACTTTTGCTCCAGTAACAAAGATGACATATGTCCGTGCTTTACTAGCTAGTGCTTCAAATCGCAACTGGCCTCTTTTTCAACTTGATGTGAAGAATGCTTTTCTTCATATGATCTTTAGAAGGATATCTTTATGCAACCTCCGCCTGGTCTTGCTCATAACTCTGGACAGGTTTGCCACCTCCGACGGGCTCTTTATAGTCTCAAACAAGCCTTTCGTGCTTGGTTTGAGAAGTTTGGGGATGTTATTTGGTCTGCTGGTTTTGCTCAAAGTGAAGCTGATCATGCTATGTCTGTTTATACCTCTTTTGTTGGTTGCACTATTCTTCTTATTTATGTGGATGATATGGTCATCACCGAAGATGATCGTGCTCATATTGAGCATACCAAAATGCACCTTCAGCAACATTTTTCCATGAAGGATCTTGGACCGTTGCGCTATTTTCTCAGATTTGAGATTGCTCGCAATTTGCATAGTATTCTTCTTTCTCGGCAGAAGTATATCGTTGATATTCTCACCAATGCTGCTTTCTCAAATTCACCACTGCTGTTACTCCTATTAAACTAAATCAAAAGCTTTTCCCGAACGATAGGAAACCACTTTCTGATGTGATTGCTATCATACTTTGGTTGGCAATTTTGTATATCGTATTATCTCCCGACCCGACATTGCTTATGATGTTCATCTTGTCAGTCAATTTGTTGTTGCTCCTCGGAGGAAGGTAAAATTACCCAAGTACCTATTAGATCGTGGTGCAAAAATTTTGGGGAACTACTTGGGTTGACTTTACTTAATATTTCAAGGACAATAATTGTCGCGACCTAAAAAAAAATCTTAGGCTAATGGATTATCAGGTGACTAACCTAATACAGACTCTCCCAAGCCCTACCAAATCGCAACTTAAAATAATTAGAATGATTTATAAACTGGAGTCGCCACTAATCATTTTTTGGTAGGTTGATTAGGAACCTAAGTAAAACGGCGGGAGGACCATTTTACTTCTGCGGACCATAAATTATGGATTCGTGGACTTGATTACACTAGTTAATTAAAACTAATGCCCTTTCGGTACCTTAATTCCTTGCGGGATGTCCTTTGATTGATTTATGTGACTTGATATTTTTTTTTATTTTTCTCTTTTATTAAGATGTGATGCTAATGCAACCTAACTATATGACATGTGACGTGGCAAGATGACGTGGTTAAATGACATGGCAAGATGACGTGGCAAGATGACATGGTAAAATGACATGGCAAGATGACTTGCAATTATTTTTTTATTTATTTTTGGATTTTTTAAGAGAAGGAAACTATCCTATTCTCAGCAACCGCGGTTCTAGATATGGTAAAACCTAATCAGTCAGTCAATCAATCAACCAATCAATTAGACAATCAATCAAACATATCAGTGTAGCCCTGGATATGCAAATCGGAGGAAGAAGACAGTGTCGTGTCTTTCCCCTCCATCCCTCTCTTGTTTCGTAGTTTCTTTTTAATCCTCAATCTCCACGACCTCCACTTTCTTTTCTTGGGGGAGGTTTAAGGTCTCCTCGGTGTAGCCCTGGATATGCACATCGGAGGAAGAAGACGGCTCCTTTTTTCTCTCCACCTTTCTCACGTTTTTTTTATATGTCCTCCCCAGAATCGCCAACTTCAATCTCGCTTTTATTGGCTGTCAAAAAGAAAGAATCGCGGTCAACCTTCTCTTCTTTTTGTGTGCTCTCACCAATTTTTCAGTCCCTTCAGAACTTCTCCTTCTATAGTGCCGAGATTTCCTTCAAATCCCAAAATTTTTGCCTTCTCCTGTATTAATTTCCTGTCAGATATGCCGTCAAATCCCCCCTTGCCTCATTCGGCTTTTCTTTGGTTGTATTTCCTTGTGCAAACGTCCAAACTTGGACGAATGAGTGCCCCTTTTTAAATGAAATATTCTTTCCATATCGCCGAGCAAATCCCACTGATTCCTGTCACTATCTTCACGATTTCAGGGCTGGCAAATGCCACGAGCACAAACTTCTTGGTTCTTTATTTTCTTGTCTTTCCCACCTCCGTTCAATCTCTCCTCTTGGCTGGCCGTTATCTCCTCCCCGATTTTGCCCCTCCAAATCTACTCATTTATCCATTCCATTGCGAGATCCAATTTCGAAGGTGAAATAATTATGGAGGCTTTTTGTCTGATCATCTTTCCTTTTCTTTATGAAGAATTTTCATCTTTGATTAGCGGCACTCCACTGTATGAACTACAGTCATGTGACCAAACCATTCACTTAAGTCTTTTCTACCACCCATCCAAAACTAATATGTAAATACTATGAATATTTTTTTTTGGCTAGGGACTAAGTTTAGTCCCTAATTTTTATGCAAACTTAATTACTAAAAAGGTAGTTAAAATTTAGGTGTCAACAGCTGTCCCTCTTTGAGTGGAGGCTCAGAGAGGTTTCGCTCAAAGACCAAAAGTGGCACCTAAATTTTCATCTAAATCGTTTTTTTTAAATGATGCAATGCAAGACTGAAAATAACATGCGTCTAACTTCTTTTTTCAAAGAACTCGCGCACGGATCGCGTAAGAGGTATCTATTTCTGCAAATATCTTATACGCTTAGGACTCTCTTAATCACCAGCGCTGTGAGGATCTTAAGGTACTGGGCCCACCCGTCCTCAAGAATTTCTTTTTTCCTGACTCAGGGCGACGTAAGATGTCTGTAGGTCGACTTTACGAGTTCTGGATCGCAAATCGGTAATGCTTCTGCATCACAATCATCCGCTCATCATATGAAACATCAACTGCGAGTAAAACTTTCGAACCACGATCATCCGCTCATCACGTGGAACGTCGGCTGAGAATAAAGGTTTCAAACCACAATCATCTTCTTGTCCTGTGGAATGTCAGCTGAGAAATGCTTCTGCATCACGATCATCCGCTCATCACGTGGAACGTTGGCTAAGAATGAAGCTTTCAAACCACAATCATCTTCTTGTCCTGTGGAGTGTCAGCTGAGAAATGCTTTTGCATCACGATCATCCGCTCATCACGTGAAGCATTAGCTGTGAGTAAAGCTTTCAAACCTCGATCATCCGCTCATCACGTGGAACATCGGCTAAGAGTAAAGCTTTCAAACTACAATCATCCGCTCATCCTGTGGAATGTCAGCTGAGAAATGCCTCTACATCACGATCATCCGATCATCACGTGAAGCATTGGCTAAGAATAAAGCTTTCGAACCACGATCATCCGCTCATCACGTGGAACGTCGGTTAAGAATTGGCTTTTGCATCGCGATCATCCGCTCATCACGTGAAGCATTGGCTGAGAATAAAGCTTTCGAACCACGATCATCCGTTCATCACGTGGAACGTCAGCTAAGAATTGGCTTTTGCAACGCGATCATCCACTCATCACGTGAAGCATTGGCTAAGAATAAAGCTTTCGAACCACGATTATCCGCTCATCATGTGGAACGTCAGCTAAGAATTGGCTTTTGCATCACGATCATCCGCTCATCACGTGAAGCATTGGCTGAGAATAAAGCTTTCGAACCACGATCATCCGCTCATCACGTGGAACGTCAGCTAAGAATTGGCTTTTGCATCACGATCATCCGCTCATCACGTGAAGCATTGGCTGAGAATAAAGCTTTCGAACCACGATCATCCGCTCATCACGTGGAACGTCAGCTAAGAATTGGCTTTTGCATCACGATCATCCGCTCATCACGTGAAGCATTGGTTGAGAAAAAAGCTTTCGAACCACGATCATCCGCTCATCACGTGGAACGTCAGCTAAGAATTGGCTTTTGCATCACGATCATCCGCTCATCACGTGAAGCATTGGCTGAGAATAAAGCTTTCGAACCACGATCATCCGCTCATCACGTGGAACGTTGGCTAAGAATTGGCTTTTGCATCACTATCATCCGCTCATCACGTGGAATGTCAGCTGAGAATAATGCTTTCAAACCATGATCATCCGCTCATCACGTGGAATGTCAGCTAAGAATAAAGCTTTCAAACCACAATCATCCGCTCATCCTGTGGAATGTCAGCTGCGGAATGCCTCTGCGTCACGATCATCCGCTCATCACGTGAAGCATTAGCTGCGAGTAAAGCTTTCGAACCACGATCATTCGCTCATCACGTGGAATGTCAGCTGAGAAATGCTTCTGCATCACGATCATCCGCTCATCACGTGAAGCATTAGCTGCGGGTCAGATTTGCGAAACGCTGGTATCGTAATCAGGTAAAAACTGAATCACATTCATCCTTTATGTGAAACAGTGGACAGAATTACGAAATGCTGGTATCGTAATTTGAGAATATCTGAATCACATTCATCCTTTATGTGAAACAGCGAACAGATTTGCGAAATGCTGGTATCGTAATCTGAGAAAAACTGAATCATGTTCATCCTTTACATGAAACAGCGAACAGAATTGCGAAATGCTGGTATCGCAATCTGAGAAAATCTTAGTCACATTCATTTTTTATGTGAAACAGTGGACAGAATTACGAAATGCTGGTATCATAATCTGAGAAAAAACTGAATAGGGTGCTCGAGTTATGGATCGAGCGGGCTTGATTATTTTTTGGGATCTTCTGTCTAGATCACCGTGCTTAGCTTGATACCTACAACATTGAAGATGCGGTCATCCAAGTCTGAAAAAGAATCAGAAAACTTACCTGAGTTGACTGAAACCAAGCTTTTAGGATTTGCTGAATTGGCGTGCTCAACCTGTTCAGTTCATAAGAAAATGGTGTTTTCCACCTGATCCTGCATAGGAAAGATGTGCATGAATAGGGTCTCAAAGATGAAACGAGCAAAATTTTGAGAAGCTCTTGACTATCAATTTGCCCCAGTGGTAGCTATCGAAAATGATGTTTCCTAGCTTGGCAATTGCAAGAAGGAAAATAGAAGGTTATTTCTAATGATGAGCCGAGGGCAAGAAATACTCCCTTTGAGATCGGGCGGCCTTTGTCTTTCCTCAACTTTTGACATGGCACGATAAATGGATCTATCGAGGGTGTAGCATGAGTCAGCCTTGACTGATTGATGGAATGGGGTTTGAGCTGTTCGATGCCTATAGTTGGACATGCCTCGATCAAGCTTTAACGGCTGTAGATGCCCCTTGTTTCATGCTTAGGTGAACTCTGGTCTTGAATCCTCTAGGGAAATGATGACTCTGCAAACAGTCCTCTATTGGCTTGCGCCATCAAAGAATTGCTCCAAGGATCATTATTGGGATTTGATCCATCTGATTGATTACTGATGAATGATAAGGTACGGAGCTATTGTGGGCACCAATGCTAGTTCTTGTATCTTGTGAGAAATGATTGACGGTGAAGCATGGAATCGCCTAAAATGGATGATGAATTGGGATTCGCCATTTAGCCTGCTTCAATTGCATGATTGCCGTGTGCAGGGCCGTCCAAGGATTGATTAGGCTAATGCATGTTCAGATTTGAGAAGTTGCCCCCTTGCCCCTAAATTGATCCTAATTTGAAATATTGAGGATCGTTGGTTTGACTTGTGCAGCCATCAATGGCTCTTGGCAAGGTGAGATGATTAATGGAACATGTCCAAATTAGTGACATCGACGAGGATTCACCATAATTACATAATAGTCACTGGGAATCAGAACTGGAAAAGAAACCATGCAAAGCAAAAATCAAGAGGAAGTAGTAGAAAGCCAATTTTAGAGTTTGGTTGAAAAGAGACAACCTGACTTGTTACGTTGGGTGATGAATTCTCTACGGCTACTGAAAATCCAAGTTGGCAACTGGATCTGTCAATGAAGCCTCACTAGGCTTAACCTTGAAATTCACTCGAAGAATTTATCAAGCTTAATGATAATTAACCGAAACAGAAGAATGCTTTTGATCAAACTAAGAAAAACAAATTCCACTGCTTGACTATTCCCTGCTTCGCTTGATGATGTCTTCAATTTGCACCATCTAGAATCTGCAAACAAAATGAGAACATGCAAGATCTTGATGAACTCGCTTGGGAATTCTTCGGCATTACTCATGCAGCATGAGCATTGAGAAGCTTTTTGGATGGTCACTTCTTGCTATTGTGATGATGCTTTTGCTTCTTTTGTCCCTTTCTTCCTCTGACTTTGCTTTGAGCCCTTTTTGTCTTTTCTCTGCTCGCGTTATCTCCACTTCTATCATAGCACTCAGAGACTTCGTGTAGTCATGTATGATAGATGAGTGGTCTTATACAAATTAGTGTTTTCTTGACGATCCATAATCACCTACAAAAGATAAGGGACCAATGAGTATATGACTGAAAAGAGGTCGGTCCATGACTGATTGATTGGTCTGATTTTATTTTCTTTTTTTTATGCAAAAAGTGAGCAAACTTTCCTTATAAAAAACGATGTGATTTTTGGGGAAAATTTCTTGCACAAAAAAAAAGTGATAAATCCTTCTGACATTTGGAACATTTCCGGGAGGAACTTTCATCACAATGAATTTTCAAGTTAAATTTGTCCAGAAAATCTTGCATCCATTGAAACATTAAGGAAAAATGTGACAGACTCTTCATTGATCAGTAAAATTTCCTGAGGGATCATTTGGGTGTTTTTAATTTTTTTTAAATGACTCATCCATTTGATTATTTTTTTTAAAAGACCATGGGATTAAGTTCAAAATCTGACTGAAACCTAGCATGGACCGACCAAAAACAAAGTAAGTAAATCACGAAGGAGAGTGGCAAAATACTTACTTTCTGACCGACCATAATGCAAATCACATAGACATACAGATGAGACCGTGAGGTTTACTAACTAATAGGCTTCAAAGGTGGAGCCCCAAGGATACTCGGACCAAGCCAACTGGGGTTTGCGGCTGGATCGAGGTCCCCCGTAGACATCCGGCTCAGTCAAGTGAAGACCCACGTCACCAGGGTAAGTGTCGAGGGTGTTCGCTCTCGGCACCGATTTAGAAAGGTTTGGGACTTGAAAAGGACGACTCGGGCCACGGGGTAATGGCCGAAATGTCCCTAACCAAGCACCATCCTAAGCCTAGCCATTCAGGTCCAACGGCGGGTTGTGTGTGCAGGGTGTAGTGTCTATCCAACTAAGGCATGCATGACAGTTTAATAGCAATCAACGCTTCAATATAAACCCCTCAAGCATACATTCCTACTCCAATCTACAAGAAAAGGGTTAGCAAACACTCGCCCCCTTATCACTCCAAACCTGCAAAAATATTTAACACATTAAGGTAAGATTCAATCAAGATCGCCAAATGCGAGACATCCATGAAATTTTCAACAGGCCTAAGTCCACTAAAGCTTTTAATTTTTTGAAAAAATTAAGGTGAACTAATTAAATTTTTTTTTCGAAAAATTAAAATCAAGTCCCCAGCGGAGTCGCCAAGCTGTCGGGACCTAAAAAAAAATCTTAGGCTAATGGATTATCAGGTGACTAACCTAATACGGACTCTCCCAAGCCCTACCAAATCGCAACTTAAAATAATTAGAATGATTTATAAACTGGAGTCGCCACTAATCATTTTTTGGTAGGTTGATTAGGAACCTAAGTAAAACGGCGGGAGGACCGTTTTACTTCTACGAACCAGAGATTATGGATTCGGGGACTTGATTACACTAGTTAATTAAAACTAATGTCCTTTCGGTACCTTAATTCCATGCGGGATGTCCTTTGATTGATTTATGTGACTTGATTTTTTTTTCTCTTTTATTAAGATGTGATGCTAATGCAACCTAACTATATGACATGTGACGTGGCAAGATGACGTGGCAAGATGACGTGGTTAAATGACATGGCAAAATGACGTGGCAAGATGACATGGTAAAATGACATGGCAAGATGACTTGCAATTATTTTTTTATTTATTTTTTGGATTTTTTAAGAAAAGGAAACTGTCCTATTCTCGGCAACCGCGGTTCTAGATATGGTAAAACCTAATCAGTCAGTCAATCAATCAACCAATCAATTAGACAATCAATCAAACATATCAGTCAGTCAATCAGACAATCAATCAATCAATTAATTGGACAATCAATCAAATAGTCTGCCAATTAATCAATCAATCAGAAATTACGACTGCCAACTATGTATGACCGCCAATTTTCGAAACTTTTCCAAAAATTATCCAGATCTCGAATTAAAGATTGGTTTATTTCCGGAGATAGCAAATCAGACCTAAACAGTGATAGGTCTGATTAGCTATATTCGAGATTGACAAAGATTTGGTCTTGACGGTTTAGATCGGAAAAGGGAGTTTTTTGAATTTCCAAAAAAAAAAATCTCAATTTTTCCATTCAAAATTTAATCAATCAAAACGGCAATCAATCAATTCAAGATATACAAACCTTTTAAATTCAGAATATTCTGGATAGGGATTGTTACCTAAATTGCCGATTTGCTTTCCAAAGTTTGAACCTTGACAACTTCGACACATCCAAGACTCGCAAAGAATATACAGTCAAATCGCAATTTTTCGAACTAGGTAGGAATATATCATGTAATTCTCTAACGATCGAATTCTGACGTGCAAACTTTCAGATATGCCAATATACGCAATCAAGTAAATGTCAGAAAAATATTCATGAATTTCGAAAAATACATGATCTCACCATATGCCCAAAAATTCGCATCTGTTAGGTTAAGCAATTATCTATCAGGATTTTTTTTTTAAAAAAAAATATTTTTTAGACAATGCTTAATCCTTTGAAGATGTTTTCGTGTGCACCATGCCCTACGTTCATTAGCAAATTCGGATGAGGCCCAAAAATTCAAGTAAAATCTAATTATTCACCGGTTTGAGGAAAACTGACATCCATCCACTAATTCGAATAGAGATGCTTGCCATGGATGCAAACAGTATTCATTGGCAGCACTACCACAATCAGCAAATCTGAGCAACACGAAATTCATCCACAGTTTCGGACAAAGATCAATTAATTGGAAAGCTTAGAACACCAAATCTCTACAGTGTTGCCCATCTTTATTTTCCAGAGTTCGCTATTATCTGATTAACTTAGAACCCAATCATACAGGATAAAACTCATCACTAAAGCATGCTCAAATTCAGAATTTTGCAAGAAAGAAAATCTGAGTTAATCAGTGCTTCTCAACCCAGTGATATATTATAATCCAAGTGATAGTCAATGATCAAACTTTGACAATACAATTCACTTCTAGCACAAGAGCAAACGATCATCATGCATGCATTGATGTAGGTAGCAAAGAAACAAAATACAGGAGATGATCCACAACGATTTGAAATGTTTGTTACCTAATGGAGTCTTGAAACAAGCTTGGACACCAAATGAACTCCTTTGACTAGTCTGCTAGTGAGGGAGTTGCATATATTCCCCTGGACAGCAGCTCTTCAAAGGTTCAGACAGGTCATTAGGGGTATCATGATAGATGAAACCGTCTGTGTCGGATAAAAAAAAAAAAAAAACTAAGACCGTCGTCGGAACCATGGGCGTCGATAGATGAAAGAACCATAGTGATGGGACCAACAGTGCACGTATGTAAGCGGATGAAAACAACTCGACCAAGGGACTATCAAGTGCTCTCTCCATGGTCGTGATTAATGAACGTCTACTTGGAGAGCGGCATTGTCATCGTCACCATGGACTTAGGTCCAGGAATTTCAATGAGGCCGAAAGCTTGATGAAGTGTCACCGCCCACAATGAGATGCAATATGGCTGGATGGATAGAGGACACGAAGGATAACACCCAAAAGGCTGCAACAAGACAAACTAGTGAAAGTTTGGACTAAGAAATAAAGACATAGTACATGATTTAAGCGTAAAAACTGATAGTTGTGAGTGCAGGAGATTCAAAACAGCTATATCATCGGAGGGAGACGCCGGGCCAGAAGCATCGTCATCTAGGATGATGCACGGCGGTTCAATTTTCCTGTGGTCAGCAGGTCGTTCGAGCAAATTCGTCACAGGAGATGCGGCAAGGGAACATGGTCTCGCAGCTTCACCGTTGGGATGCGACGGAGGAATAGTGTCGACGAGAAAGGCCGTTGTCAGGCATGCTTGCGATTCTGAAGAAGACAAGAATTGTAAGCTGAATCGTAGCAAGCCGAATACTCCAGGTTGGAATCCCTCTTTTGTCCTCAGCTTTACGGTAATACTGCAACGGTGGGAGTATCCATGGAGAGGATGTTCGGCTAACCTACCTCCCATTTTCATCTTTGATTAGCGGCACTCCACTGTATGAACTACAGTCATGTGACCAAACCATTCACTTAAGTCTTTTCTACCACCCATCCAAAACTAATATGTAAATACTATGAATATTTTTTTTGGCTAGGGACTAAGTTTAGTCCCTAATTTTTATGCAAACTTAATTACTAAAAAGGTAGTTAAAATTTAGGTGTCAACAATAATAAAGAAAAAAAAATGAATGTACTTCAACAGAGAATTATCTTTGCAATATGCAAGAGTTTCCAGTAATTCATTGAACAGAAATGATCTTAAGAAGATAAAATTAACTAAGTACCTATTAGATGATACTTGGCTTGATTAGGCTTAATATTTCAAGATAAATAATACAGTTCATTATGCTGCTGTTATGAAGGTACTGCGCTATCGTCGAGGCACTCTAATGTGTTCCATGTTTATGCTATCTTCTTCTGCTTTCAAGTTGCATGCCTATTCTGATGCTGATTGGGTTTCCAATGTGAATGATCGTAGGCCTATCGCTGGCTAATGCATTTTCCTTGGCGATTCTCTCATTTCGCGGCGTGCCAAGAAACAACATATTGTCTCCCGCTCCTTTACTGAATCTGAGTATCATGCTATGGCCCACACTATTGTTGAGATTGTTTGGCTTTGCCGCTTACTTTCTGATATGGGCGTTTCATTTCCAGATCCCCCTTTGCATTGTGACAATAAGAGTGCCATCCATATTGGTGCGAATCCATTTTTCATGAGCGTACCAAACACATTGAGATCGACTGTCATCTAGCTTGTCATCATCTCCAAGTTCGCATCATTTCTCTTTCCTTTGTTGGAACTGAGAATCAGCTTATAGATTATTTTAAGAAGGCTCTTACATCAAAAGCTTTCTATTTTTTTTTCTTTTCAAACTCTCGTTATTTCATTCGCCTTGAGTTTTAGGGGGGTGTTAGAACATATAGACATATAAGTTTTTCTTCTTTCCCTTTGGTTCCACGTAGGAAGAGTACTAAACTCTTCACCTCTTCTAAGTCTATATAAAGGCTCTTCTTGTACATTGTTATACACACCTTAATCAAGAAAACAAATACTATTTTCTCTTCATCTTTCTTTCTTATTACACCAGACAAATTTATCCGAAACTGGTACACATGTGATAAATTTATCTTCCTTTATTTTTCGTTAAATTTTATCGTCAATTGCTAAGTTGGATGACATGTGACAATTGCTGGATATACACATTTGGGATTTTTACCCTCTATTTATCACAAGTGTATCAATTTGGCATTTTTGGTGACAAAAAAAAATTGAGGTAAATTTATCATAGGTATGCTAATTTGGAGTTTTTTGTGGTATTAACCTTAGTAATTAATGGAAAAAGAGAAGCTCCTACACAGAACTTTTGTGCTCTCAGTCAAAGCACCACACGAGCTATAGCAAGCTACTTCCACAATCTCAGCATCGACAACCTCGACCGACCTCTTCCCATGAAAGCCTTCAAGTTCCTATCTGACGAACTGCCTTCCCTCGTGGCCTCCCTGGCCGACTCCTTCCACTTGGCCGCGTTCCTCCTGACCTCCTCCCTCCTCTCCCCATCGGCTATCACCATCTCCAAGCACCTCTTTATATCCTCCGCCTCCACCAACCCTTCTCCGTTCGGCCTCACGTGGACCCTGGTCCGCCACATGTCCTCGACGAGCTTCGCGTTAGTCCCTTGGTCCGTCCACAGCGGGAATGCAACCGCGGGGACCTCGAGATTAGGATTTTTTGAATAATTTTTTCCTAATAATTGACTCTAGTCCCGATGACGTGAGAAAGTACGCAGCTTTTCGCATCTTGAAGAAATGTCCCCCATTTGCGCAAGTCAAGCCCTTGTTCGTCAGCTAAGACGTAATTATTTCAGACAAATGCTTATTTATAGTAGACGGTTCCCACCTCAATCTCCTCGCTAATCCTTTCACATCCATTTGCCTGCTAGCACGTATCTTCTTTCAACCCTCGTCCATGGCACCCCCCCACTTCCTCCTCGTTACATTCCCCGGTCAAGGCCTCATAAACCCTTCCCTCCAATTCGCCAAGCGCCTCGTGCGTGTCGGAGCTCGCGTAACCTTCGCCACCACCGTTCGTGCCCGCCACCGCATGGCCGAGTCGAAATCTCCCCCCGACGGGCTATCCTTCTCCAGCTTCTCCGATGGCTACGACGACAGTGGTGAAGAATGTGCTGATCTCGAGGTATACATGGAAGAGCTCAAGCGACGAGGATCGGAGACTTTGAGTGACCTCATCGCCTCGAACCTTAAGAATGGTCGGCAATTCTCGGGTTTATTCTACACAACCCTCCTTCCGTGGGCTGCCGATGTCGCTCGTTCTCATGGCATTCCTTCGACACTCATTTGGGTTCAACCGGCCACTGTTTTGGACTTCTACTATTTTTACTTCCATGGCTACGGCGATCTCATTCGAAGCACGGGCGACAATCCTTCGGTGCCAATCCAATTGCCTGGGTTGCCGCCTCTCTTGGCCAGCGACATACCCTCCTTTTGCAATGCTAAAAATGAGTACAACTTCAGTCTCCCGCTTTTCCAACGCCATTTCGAGGTCCTATTTGAGGAGGCCAATCCAAGGGTGCTGGCAAACACCTTCGACGCGCTGGAACCGGACGCCAAACGAGCTGTCGACAAGTTTGAGGTGATTGGGATTGGCCCGCTGATCCCGTCAGCGTTCTTGGACGGGCAAGATCCATCGGACACTTCCTTCGGAGGCGATCTCTTCAAGAGCTCAAGCGGCTACATCGAGTGGCTGAACACGAAGCCAAAGGCGTCAGTGATCTACCTGTCGTTTGGGAGCATCGCTGTGCTATCAAAGCCGCAGAAGGAGGAAATGGCGCGGGCAATCGTGGAGGCTGGCCGACCGTTCTTGTGGGTCATCCGTGAAAGCGGGAAAGAAGAGAAAGAAGATGATAGTCCGGGCATAAAAGAAGAGCTAGAAAAGCTAGGCATGATAGTGCCATGGTGCTCGCAAGTACAGGTTCTATCCCACCCTTCGGTAGGGTGCTTCGTGACGCACTGCGGGTGGAACTCGACATCGGAGAGCTTGGTCTGCGGGGTGCCCATGGTGGCGTTCCCGCAATGGAGCGATCAGCAGACGAATGCAAAGCTCGTAATGGACGTGTGGAGGACTGGGGTGAAGGTGACGCCGAATGAGCAAGGCCTGGTCGAGGGCGGCGAGATAAGGAGGTGTTTGGAGCTGGTGATGGGAGATGGAGAGGAGGGGAACGAGATGAGAAGGAATGCCCAGAAACTAAGGGATTTGGCAAGGGAGGCTGTGAGGGAAGGCGGGTCTTCGGACAAGAACCTTAGGGCCTTCGTGGACGAGGTCAGAGAAGCGTCCGAGTGAATTTGTCTATGGTGTCACCAGCTAACGCAGTGCTTTCTTGTCCTTCACTTTAGAGGACTTTACCGAATAAAATGTTATTGGTATGGATTCAATGTATCCTTCATTTGGGCATTGAGTAGTAGCTTGTTGGTCTGGACAATTTTTGTTCCGTCTAGGTGTCACGTTCTCTGTTTTTTTTTTTTCCCTCCTTCTTTTTGCGTGGTGGACTGGGAAGTTGGTTGAGACAGAAGAATCATGATGGTCATAATTCTTTTCAACAGTCCCTATCGGTTGCTATAGAATAAAATTTATACTTGATAGTTATATCGTCTTCCATTTTAAAACTTCGATGGGAGCAAGAGGTCGTGGTTTCAACGGGGCGGCTAGGGGTTTATGATCTATGTACTAGGAGGGGAAAGGGTTGAGTGTCGGACGGGCTGCCGGCAAGGGTGACGAGATCCTCCGTATAGACAAAAGGCCGACGGTTGAGGACCAAAAGCAGACGTGGTGGTTCATGGAGGCGCGTGGGTCGTCGCTGCTGAGGAAGAAGACTTACTGTATACCCAAATGGCGAGAAAACCTTCGTCTCTCTACTTAAAATGCATGGCATTTTGCTGGGTGGGGGTCGTGAAAATAAATACTCTGACCTCTATATTATTCAAACTCTACCGATGCGATAAGAATGTACTATATTCTTGTCTCATGTCACCTTCCATTCTTTTATAATAAATGAAGAGACTTTGGTGTTGACGTGAATTGCCACGCCAAGTCCAATTTTGCTTCCATTGGGATTCAGCTAACTACTCCATAATGACATATTGGCCTTCTGTGCATATTGACTTGGTTATTCTTCTATATTTTCTGATCAAGTTGTTCTTTGTGCTTCCTTTTCACCATCTTTAGCCACTTATATGGGAGAACAGGTATGAGAGAACTTTGGCATGAAAAGGCGCAAGAATGAGTGTCAAGTGAAGTACTTGTGGAGTTCATGTTTAAGACATTTGGCCATAGGCAGAGCCAAAAAAGTCCATTTCTTGCTGGAAAGTTTTTTTTTTTTTTGGTTGAAATTGCTGGAAATTTTTCATGTTGTATTGTTGTACAACGTTTGTGTAGCAACGATTCATCTTAAAGACACCTAATGGTGTAAATATTCTTTACACATGCACCTTTGAATGGGAATGAGCTATTATTGTATTGAACGTGGTTGTCAACAAATAACAAGTGTTTTGATTGCCTAAATTCTTGCTCGAGTAATTATCATTTTTTTTTTTGCCAAAAATATTTATAGCGGTAGGAGCACTATACATGGTCCCTTTTTGTACGAATGGGGGTGTATGTTGTTGAGTTTATCTTAACCTTGAGTGATCAATCAACCTTTTCTTAAACCAGCGCCGAGTCTAACTACACTTTCTGAAGGAACAAATGGTTTTGGACTTTCGTCGATCATAGTGTTGTGATTATTGCACGGATAGTCTCACTCCAGTACATCTCGCACTCATCAGACGAATGATGAACAACCATGCATCTACGAACATCTCGCACACATCACACAGGTGGTTTTTGGTACGACGCATTTCTTGTTCTTCTGTTTTTCTAAGTCCATTGCCCATAGGGGAAAGGATCTTCTAAGGCAGCAGATCCCCACCCTTGATATAGGAATAAAATATTCCCCCCCCCCCCCCCAATATCAAGGGTGGGGATCCCCCTGCCTTGAAAAAATCAAGGCAAGGGATCCGGATCATCCAACGTGCTTGCATTTAATGGGCTTATCAATTTGTTTGTCGTAATCCTTTTGCTGAAAGCATTGTTCTTGTTGCACTACATATGCTTTTAAATGCCAAGGCAAGAAGGTTACAATAGATTAAATCCCCTAAGCTACAGAACAACCATGCATCTACGAACCTAATAACCATCACCAATTATATGCTTCAAATGAGGTCTTAAGAACCTCTATTCATTTAGAACTAGACTATTACAATCAAAAAGAAAAAATAACTACTCAAATTGGTATATGGTTCAGAAAACAGAAAAAAGAAGAGGAAATTACAACCAACTGAAACTATTACAAGAGTAAAAAAACCAACTGGACATTAACTCCCAAGTTGGTATATGGTCCGGACATCGGAAAAAGGAGAAAATTACAACAAACTCTAATGAGCATAGCACAGCCATCACAACCCATATGTCATTGTTCCATTAGTCTTTTCAGCAGCTGCCTTAGAGAAGAAAGAGAAAAGATTAAAGCATCAGCACAATCCATCTTGGACTCATTAGTAAGAGCATTTCACAAGAACCAATACTCCCAAATACTGATAAACAAATATTACCTGGAAACTATGTATCTTTCTATAGTGAGATCTTCGGAAAAAGCTTCACTAGATAAGTGATTTGTAAATCAAAAACCGAATCGGTATGTACAAGTATGTTGGCGCTTCATTCTGTAGGATCACATCTTTCGAAAAAAATACTCGGCTGTCATCTCTGGCACCTCCATAGAGCAAACTTCATCCATGAACGGAAATACATGAACATCATCTGTCAGTGTTCTAATGCTAGACGAGATTGAATATAACAAACCAAATCATGCCAAAAAACAACTGTCTAAAGACATCTCATACTTCATTCACAGCACTTGTAGAGATGATAAAAATCGGGATTGATGACAGAACTAGAATATGGTGTTACCGTGCTGTTATATTCCGCCTCTCGATGAATTATGGTGTGACCATGCATTGTCTGTGCCTTCGGAATTGTTCAATTCATTCATCCCAGGTTGTTGAGAAGAACTTGATGACCCATCTACAAAGGAATAAATAATAAATTGATAAAAACCAGAGTTTATTAAACAATGCGCCAGCATGAATATTATCTCAAATAACCGCACGTCAATAAAAGTGAAGCGAGTTGTACCCGATTCAAAATATTTTCATAGGATCTATTATGGCATTCCAACATCTATCGACAAGAAACCATTATCAATATCAATTAGCGTAGTTTGCAAAAATTAAAACAACACCGGGATCTAAAATGATTTTCATTATAGGTACCTGACTAGTGAATGGGGCAAATCCATTCATGACCCTCGGTGGCATGATATATGGTGGTTGAGTCAGTATAAAAAAAATCTCATTAGTAGAACGTGACAAAATGCTTTCATAGGATCTATTTGGCTACTCCAATATCTATAATTACCAATGACTACAAGTTTTAGCCAAACATGAGAAGAGTAACCTAGACTTTTAAATACCTTATTAGTGAATGGGGAGAATCTATTCATAATCCTTGGCGGCATAATGTATGGTGGTTGCATCTATACCGAAAAAAGTTAACTCAATTAGTAGAATATAAATACAAATGACGAACTCAGAGGGACATACTTGACTACGGAAATGATTTACTATAAGACAAGCAATGTTGCTAGGACAAAAGGCATTTCGAATTTGATTAGAATTTCTTGAATAATCTGGTAAATGGGTCTCGTCATGTGTTTCTTGGATCAGCTCTACATTACAAAAAAAGAAATATATTATTTGGCATCATGTGGCACAAATGTAAAAATAAACTGAACATATTAAATAGAACTCTCTATCATTCAGCTCACCTCGACTTTCTATTAGCATCGCGGATGTTCCCTTGTTAGATTTTTTCTTCTTTTTCTCACTCGAGCTTTTAAGCCTTCCATAACTAGTTACATTCCCTTTCCTTCGAAGGGGGTCCAATATCATCATCCTACATAAAGAAGCTTCATTGTCATTATCATCACAAGCATCATTTGTTGTAACAATACTTGATTCGTATGATGACATTTCAGCCACTATTGCATCCAAATTCTTCTTTGCTATTTTCATAGTGTTTCTGTCTTTGGCATTAACATGGAAAAACGATTAAATGTAGATGGACCATGTGACATTTGATGAGATTCATCATTCCCACATCCTTTGCTTCGCACCCTTAGTCCATCTTCTCAAAATATAGGAAGATGGAAAGGCTGCAGAAACTAAAATGTTGTTCACATTCAACACTTGCAAAGCATGGCGACACAACCACCCTTTCGATTCAAATAATTTGCATTTACAATAAAATGAAATGTCAATAGTATTAAATCTCACAACATGTTCACCTTGAATCCCCTTATACTTGAGAGTGTATTCATAAATTGACCCACGGAAAGTAGTTTTTGAAATCCCTTCGGAGATACTCTGAAAAAAATTCTTCATTAAACCTTTTAAAAATGGCACGAGTATGCACCGAAGCAGCATGTGTCAATATCCCGTTATTCAAAATTTGCAATTTAGGTTTCCCACTAAAATGATAATCATCTTGACATTCAATTTCTCTCATATGTTTCAGATGTTCTTCATAATGGTGGACAAATTCTACAAGGGTCAATGCCTTAGTTGACATTTGTTGGAAGACATTATTTAGGGAAAAGTATATTTTTAGTGCCAAAAGTTGTAGATCACTTTAGTGCCAAAAGTTTCAAACGGATCACTTTACTGCCAACTTTTTTTAAAAAAATGATCACTTAAGTGCCAACTTCTTTTGAAAACGATCACTTTTAATGTCAAATTTGATGTGCCACGTCAGCTTAAAAACAATAAAATAGCACGTGTCGAATTTTGGGCGAGCCACGTCACCCTAGCACTGAAGTGGCCGTTTTTAAAAGAAGTTGGCACCAAAGTGATCTCCTTGGATAACTTTTAGCACTAAAGTGATCCGTTTGAAACTTTTGGCACTAAAGTAATCTCTATACACAACTTTTGGCACTAAAAGTGTACTTTTGCCCATTATTAGTGCTGTCGCTCCTTTAGCTGGATCTTATACTACAAGAAAAAGTATCACGACCAAAAGCAGAACTCCATTTATGTCTCAAGCCATATAACCTCTGAATCCAACTGTTATCCACAGTTTTCCAATCTTCTTCAATTTTCCTCCATGTTGATTCAAATCCATCCTCTAATTTGCATCTATATATAAGTGCATGGAAAGATTTATCCTTAAACCCCGGCTTGTGATAAAGATGTGGAATGTTTTGATTAGCATTTTTCCCAATGTGCCAGGTGCATAAACGGTGTTGAGCATTCGGAAACACCGTTCGAATGGCTTTTGTCATGGCTTGGTCTTGATCAATAAAAATGATTTTGGGAGCCTTATTTTCCATAGACTTCAAAAATGCTTCAAATAACCAAGTAAATGTATCTCCAGTCTCATCCAACAAAAATGCACAATCAAACAAAGTATTCTTCCAATGATGATTAACTCCAACAAAAGGTGCACACACCATGCTATACTTGTTAGTACGATACGTGGTATCGAAAATCATCACATCACCAAAACAGTCATAACCAAAATTGGATAAACTGTCTCTCCAAAATAGATTTGTCATTCTACCATCTTGATCTATCTGTACAGCATAGGAAAACAACAGATTTTGCATTTGCATGTAATGAAAATGATTTAGAAAATTTTGACAATCTTCATCACTTATAAGATTTCACTCTGCAAATGATTTTAGCAATCGCGCAAAATGAAACTCAAGTTTTGGCTCCCTCCTGCATGGTTTGCCAATAACTTATATGATGTTGTCCCTCCAATGCCAGATTTAGCCACGGTAGCTAAAACATCTTGCAATCATCAGAAATCATTCTTCCACGTCTTAGTAAGGGATCGGGATCCTCTAACCTTGAGGAGGAAGGTTAGGGATAACCTTCCCTTAATCTCAGCCGTCCGTTCCAATCGGACGGCTGAGATTACATAACTTATCAAAACGCATAAGTTGCCTGCGTTTTGATTTGAATTTCAAATCCAATTTGACTTTCAAATCCAAAATCAAAACGGTGTCTAGGCTCTGAAGCCCTTCCCTTGACGCAATCTCACCATTCACAGTTTGCTCTCCGCGCTCTTTCAACCGCGGCCCTCGCCCCTCGAGTAGCCGGTCGACCTCTCTCACTGCCGACTCTTCCCAGTTCACCATTCACAGTTCGCCCTTCGCCCTCTTTCAACCGCCGCCCTCCGCCCCTCGAGTAATTGGTCGACCTCTCTCGCTGCCGACTCTTCCCAGTTCACCATTCACAAGTTCGCCCTCCGCCCTCTTTCAACCGCCACCCTCCGCCCCTCGAGTAGCCGGTCGACCTCTCTCGCCGCCGAGGCTCGAAGTTGCGTCGCCTTTAATTGTCCGTCGTTCGCTTGCTCAGGTACTCTCTCTCTCTCTCTCTCTCTCTCTCTCTCTCTCTCTCTCTCTCTCTCTCTCTCTCTCTCTCTCTCTCTCTCTCTCTCTCTCTCTCTCTCTCTCTCTCTCTCTCTCTCTCTATAGTTAGATTGGTCTTCTCGGACAGGGTTACTTGCATTTTGATTTGAATTTCAAATCCAAAATACAAAAACGTGTTTAGGGCTCTGAAGCCTTCCCTTCCCCTCGACGCAATCTCTTCCCAGTTCACCATTCACAGTTCACAGAGCCTCCGCCCTCTTTCAACCGCCGCCCTCCGCCCCTCGAGTAGCCCATCGACTTCTCTCACCGCCGAGGCTCGAAGTTGCGTCGCCTTCAATTTGAGGTACATTCACTTTCCTTCCTTCTCAGGTACTCTCTCTCTCTCTCTCTCTCTCTCTCTCTCTCTCTCTCTCTCTCTCTCTCTCTGATTGTTCTTCTTGGACTGGGTTACCCCACTTGCTCAGATCAGGTTCTTCTTGGTCGTAGTTCGATCTTTTCATTTTTCCTTATTCGTGAGCAGGACACGCTTCGATTTGTGAAAGTTTCTTGCTGCATTACCCGCACTGTCCAAGATTGAAATTGTTTTTATTATGTTAATTGTCGTTGTTGTGGCCGTCGTTTCTCAAACATAGAAGAAAATGTGAAATATTTTATATACGTCGGGCTGACAGGGCGAAGCAGGGCAGGATTGGCCTATTCACCTTGCGGTTATTGCAGCTGCGAAGCGGGGCAACCTGTTCACAAAGCATGCCGAGGTTTTAGTATGGAGAGGATTGACTTAGATGAAGCAGTGCTTTCATAGCCCTGATGCTTATAGTTCCATCAGTTTTAGCTGAAAACTTTGGAGTTGATTTCAGTGGGGTTTGTATATTGTCTGGAACAAATGGCTACTCTCGATTGCAAAGTTTTTGTAGCTTTTGAGCAATGTCTGTCTTATCCAAGTGTGGCTATATGAAACTTGCTTCCTTGCTTGTAATCTGAAATTTTCTAAAGTGGTAAATGCAGAACTTAGAGTGAGGTCCAGGGCTCATAAAGCTGTTTACAATCATCTCTTGTAAGTGGAACACCTATTTAATTGTGTGTTCACTTTTGCTTAGCAAAAGAATAAAAAGAAGGTTGCAACATAGGTGATTGAAATGGATGTTTCATCTGGTGTTTGCTTCTTGTTTTCTGTTTCTGATTCTAAAAAATAGGTTTTTGATTAGTTATCGGCTTCATTTGAGTCTGCTACTTGGGATGTACTCACTTTTATTGAAGCATATTTTGTTGTTTGTTTTCATGTACATTGGTGGAATAATGGGGCGGGACTGCTTGTTTTGCTGCATCTGAAAATCTGTAACGGGCTAGATTCATCTACCTAGATTAGCGTTATTTATTACTCTTCACTGCTGAATTTATGAATGGTTAATCCATAAAAATACCTTACAGTAAAATAATATGAAAGTATGGACATATGGTACATTGCAGTGGCCTGAAAAAAGGAAAGAAAGAACATGTAGTTCGACATTTTGTTTCTGCATGATACTATCCTATATTGTATTCATAATGATGCCTTTTGAATGCTAATGGCCCTTGGTGTTGTATCTCTCTTCTCCATGCTATTTTAGGTTTGTTGACATGCCGAAGGAATACTACGTTGTTTTCAATGGTCGTAATATCGGCATATACGACAATTGGCCCCAAACTGAAGACCAAGTAAGAGGTTTTAGTAATACTAGTCACAAAGGATTTAAAAATTGGGAAGGAGCAAAATAGGCATACTTGAAATATTTCAATATGAATGAGTTGCCAACGACAATTCATTTGCCTAGCCGATTTCATCCCAATAGAGAAAATGTGAAGCAAGTATGTTAGTTGCTTACTCTTTGTGATAAGACGTTTTAATTTTTAAATAGTTTTGGATGTAACAATTATGTGGTTTCTTGTTATATCTAATCAGGACGATGCTAGTCCCAGTGGAAGCAGCCGTAGAAATAGAGATCTGGAAATGGAGTTGGAACAAACTCGAAGGGAGCTGGAAGAAACCCGAAGGGAGTTGGAACATACCCAACGTGCACTTCAGTTGACTGTACAAGAGCTACAAAATGCAAGGGAGGTGACTGACAGCTATCGCAATATGATTAGTGGTTTCGGGAATGTCAATATCGATTAGAAATGCTCCTATTTAGAATCTTAACTGTACTGGTGACGCTGCCAATGAGGATTGTCCTGGGTTTTGCTTTCTCTCTCTGTCTCTCTGGGATGTTATTGGCTCAATCATCGATTCATGTTGTTTTAGTTTGAAAGAGATCATTAGTCCAGCGTCATGACTTGACAATCAACTTCTTGTAGTGGCACTATGTTACGTTGTTTATATATGTTGTTGATTAAACTTGTCTTATTTTTCAATAATTGATGTCCATTAGCAATGGGTCTTTTCCAATTAGAATGCTCATGACGTTCCATGTGCATGCAACATCGAGTGCAGGTCTAGTAGGAAGTTTTAGCAACTTTTGATGAAGTGTTGCGTTTTTAAAAAATCGAAAATGTGCTATATTAGAAAAAAAAACTAAAGGAACGGGAAAAAAAATCGGAAATGTCCTATATTTGATGTTTCGTCTGGCATTTCGTAACTACGATTAGAAACATGTTTTTTTTTATATATAAAAGAACGAATGGAACATAAGTAAAGGAACGGCAAAAAAAATCGGAAATGTCCTATATTTGATGTTTCGTCTGGCGTTTCGTAACTACAATTAGAAACGTGTTTTTTTAATATAAAAGAACAAATGGAACATAACCAAAGGAACGGAAAAAAAAAACGGAAATGCCCTATATTTGATGTTTCGTCTGGCATTTCGTAACTGCAATTAGAAACGCTTTTTTTTATATATATAAAAGAAAAAATGGAACATAACTAAAGGAACGGCAAAAAAAAAATCGAGAAATGTCCTATATTTGATGTTTCGTCTGGCGTTTCGTAACTACGATTAGAAACGCGTTTTTTTTATATAAAAGAACGAATGGAACATAAGTAAAGGAACGAAAAAAAAAACAAATCGAAAATGTCCTATATTTGATGTTTCGTCTGGCGTTTCGTAACTACAATTAGAAACGCTTTTTTTTTTATATATAAAAGAACGAATAGAACATAACTAAAGGAACCGCAAAAAAAAAATACCAGAAATGTCCTATATTTGATGTTTCGTCTGGCGTTTCGTAACTACGATTAGAAACGCGTTTTTTTTTATATAAAAGAACGAATGGAACATAACTAAAGGAACGGCAAAAAAAAAATCGAAAATGTCCTATATTTGATGTTTCGTCTGGCGTTTCGTAACTACGATTAGAAACACGTTTTTTTTATATAAAAGAACGAATAGAACATAAGTAAAGGAACGACAAAAAAAAAATCGGAAATGTCCTATATTTGATGTTTCGTCTGGCGTTTCATAACTGCAATTAGAAACGTTTTTTTTTGTATATAAAAGAACGAATGGAACATAACTAAAGGAACGGCAAAAAAAAAATCGAAAATGTCCTATATTTGATGTTTCGTCTAGCGTTTCGTAACTACGATTAGAAACGCATTTTTTTTATATAAAAGAACGAATGGAACATAAGTAAAGGAACGGCAAAAAAAAAATCGAAAATGTCCTATATTTGATGTTTCGTTTGGCATTTCGTAACTACAATTAAAAATGTTTTTTTATATAAAAAAACGAATGGAACATAACTAAAGGAACGGAAAAAAAAACTAAAATGTCTTATATTTGATGTTTCGTCTGGCGTTTCGTAACTACAATTATAAACGCGTTTTTTTTATATAAAAGAACGAATGGAACATAACTAAAGGAACGACAAAAAAAATCGTCAAAAATGTCCTATTTTTTATGTTTCGTCTGGCGTTTCGTAACTACAATTATAAACGCATTTCGTAACTACAATTTCACAAACATTCACAAAAGATCTTGTCATGCAAACCAGTTCATATCTACAAAAAGAGACACAACCCAACTATCCTCGCCTAGGCTCTGGCTCACTCAATGTAGATAGATCAAGTATATCATCAAGTCAAACAGAAATATGAAGGTTGATTAAAGTCGATTGTAAACGATGAACTTCTCATTTGTGCAAAACAAGTATAAGCAGTTTATAGTGTCCACTTGATAGAAGAATCAACCAAATGCCCCTTTTAACATGTCTAATATAATTTAGATACATGGCATGTTTTCTGAGCTGTAAACACATAAGCCCATTGTGAACCAGGCACCCCAAAATAATATTGCGAGTTAAATCTAAATCACTAACTGTTCTTCACTTTATCTGGGAGCAACAAAAGAAAAGGACCATCATCTACAACAGGAGACAATCCACCAAGGACAAAAGAAGTTGACGATCTCCAGATGAAATTGTCCGAGCATGGATGTGAGTGTAACAGAAGTTGAAAATGAAAATACCAGTAACACTTCGGAAGTTAAAATCAGAGAGTCCTTTTCCAGCAGAGTTCTGCCAAATTGCTTCTAAAGCTGGAATAATTGGAGAGACATCAGTGTCACTGGACAAGAAACCAAGTCTGGTGAAATCATTTGCCATCTCCACATAGTCCTCATTTACAGCATGGACAACAGCATCAATCAGAATCTGCTTATTTTGTTGAAAATTCCAAAGTAGATTCACAGTAAACATTGTTAAAAGGATATCAACGAGACTAGAAAAATTAAAACAAGTATTAAAATCATCATGGGTTGTACCAAGACAGAACCATCTGGCATAGTAATTAAAGCAACAAAGATGCTGAAACAAAATAACAAGATAATACTCAGCAGAAACATAACATGCACAACGTAAATTTACATTGCGAATTGGTGATATATAAGAAGGCGCAATGGCAAACCCAAATTTTGTACAGCAATGAGAAAGTCTTAAACTGCTCGGCACTAACTTTAGAGTTTATTACATTCCATCTCTTTCAAATTTAATCATCTTAAGGTCCATCTCTCCTGCTCATACAGAGATGAACTATCAGCTCATCCAACTTTACAATTACTTGGGAGCAGCCAATTCTGGAGAGCATCTGTCCCTTTAAAGTGGCATAAGGGCATAAAATAGAGGAGGTCGTTAAGAGATACAAATATGCAGACAAGAACACAAACAAGAACACAACTCAGTCATTCCTTCTAAAATTTCGACTCAAATATGACACGGGACCAAAGTCTCCAGACCTCGCAATACATTGAAGGCCTCAAATAAGTCAAAAGAGGAGAACTAACAAAGATGCTAATATCGGAGCACCCAACCAACTCAGTCATTCCTTCTAAGATTGTTTGCTGCAGAGGGGATCAAAAGCAAACACAATCAACTTCAATGCATGGCTAGATCACAAATAAACAGATGATCACCTTATCCATGTTAGGGACAAGGTCCTGCAATTTCTTCATCCTTCCTTTGTATACTAGTCCTTTCCTGTCACATTTTGGAGAGACATAAATTGGCATAAGTAATACAAGCAGCACAATCAACTCGTCAAAAATTTAAAATGAAAAACCCTCCCATTAGCATATAATTCCTAAAGATGCAGAAAATTCCCTACTGCAGTCCTTCCAATAACTACATGGCTCAAGCACCTGAAATTGTAGCATCTTTCTGAAATGGATAAAGTTCAGGTAGGGCTGCATCTTCTAAGTTTGGGTAGAGTTGGTGGGACTGCATAGCCAGGCTCATATGCCTAAACATCCATAATAACATCATTAATCTAGACAACAAATCCACAACTTCCACAAATAGACATAACAAATCAGAAAGTAGCATGCATGATAAAATGCACATAATTAAGTGCAAACTCGGGACAATGCATTACCCATCACCAAGCGGTGCTATCATGGAAGGCATATTCAATTCTCGTGGTGCCTCAAACCTACTGAGTAAATTACTGTAAAAACCCGTAGGGTTATTACAGTAACTTCCAAGAACTTGAGGTGCACAAGAAGCTTGCGAAGAAACTTGAAGTGCGTCCCCTTGCTTCTTTCTTTTTGTTTTATTCTTCTCTAGATAGCTCTTATGTCGCTTTCCTCCTTTGCGTGCATCTTTCTTCTTGAGGCTCGTACATTTTGCAACGACCCTCATTTCTTCACTTAAGCCCGTCACATTTATATGAGACTCACCTCCAAGTGGCATTTCGTCGAGAGATTTGTTCATACTCAAGATCATGTTCTTGATAAATTCATATCTCTGAATAGTTTGTGAGCCCTTGACTACTATCTTCACAAACTCGGGACATACCTCTCTATATCTATCAGTAGCATCCATGTCACCATTCCCCTGAAGGAATATATAGAATTTATTAGAAGTTACCAATAAATTAAAATAATAAATTGAATAAAAAAGAGTACAACCACAATTTGTACCTGAGCATCTAAACCATGCTTCTCTAATATTCCATCTCTTACTTCACGTGTCCATCTCTTCAAAATGTAAGCACCAGGAATAAACTTAATGCTCACCAAATCAAGCACCTTCAAGGCATGGCAACATAAGATCCCAACGGTCTCAAAATGATTACAAGAACAATTCACCTCTTCATTGCTTGGGCCACCCGTGACCTTGTACTCTGGATCATTTGTACCATATGAACTAACAACATATTCCCTCAAGAGACCTACCTCATTGCATTCCTTGATAACCAGGCCTAAAGTTTTCATCACTTCTATCTGAAAATTGTCAAACATCGAACGTGTATACATCTTCCTTGCTTGCTGCAACATAGGTGATGTTTGAGAAAAGATCATTGGCAATTTCTCTCTAGTATTAAACTCAGCTTGTAGCTCTTTGTACCACTTATCGTTCACCACCCTATCAAATCTCTTGAAAAATCCACTTAGATTTATAGTACATGCAAGATAATCCTTCAAATCTCCATTCAAACTCCCACTCAACTGTGTACTACGTATCCCCAAGGTCACTGTAGATTTCATATAACATCTAGCCCACTTATTTTTCAACTTATACAGATTTTGGAGCCAAGAGTTGTCGGTAACTTCATATGATAAAAGTAATGAATTCCAAGCATCTTCAAATTTTTGCACATCTACATATTCATACACAAGTTTCTTCAAATCAGTAAAAAAATTAGATCCATTCTTCATCAAATGACCAATATTTTTTATGGCATTTTGCATTAGATGCCATGTACACAATCCGTGTCTCGTCTCGGGAATCACCTCTTCTAATGCCTTCGACATTGCTGCATCTTGATCAGTAAAAATTGTTGCAGGCCGCCTATTTTTGTGTTCCCCCAAGAATGTTTCGAAAAGCCATCCGAAGGAATCGGTGGTTTCATCATATAAAAGTGCAGCCCCAAAAATCACAAGCTCTCTATGGTGATTCAATCCAATAAATACACCAAGTGGCCTATACTCTTTGTTAGTGGAAAATGTGGTGTCAAAGGTCACAACATCACCAAAAAGTGCATAATCTATAACCATCCTAGAATCTGCCCAAAATATGTTCGTTATTTGCTCGTTACTATCAAGCTGAACAGAATAGAAGAAAGATGTTGTCGCGACCTAAAAATCAATTTCTAGGCTAATGGATTATTAGGTTAATTAATTAACTAACCTAATACGGACTCTCCCAAGCCCTACCAATTCGCAACTTAAAATTAATCAAAAAGATTTATAAACTGGAGTCGCCACTAATCATTTTCGGTAGGTTGATTAGAAACCTAAGTAAAACAGCGAGAGGACCATTTTACTTCTACGAACCAGAGATTGTGGATTCGGGGACTTGGTTACACTAGTTAATTAAAGCTAATGCCCTTTCGGTACCTTAATTCCATGAGAAAATCATTTGAGAAGGCAACATTGATTGATTTTAACCTAAGTCACTAACAAAGGTTATCATGCGGGTGCACAATCAATTAATAAGATATCTAGAAATCAATATAATCAAAGGAGCATGCGCCACACAAGTTAGTTCTTTTTTTATTTTTATTTTTTTGATTTTTATATGAATGCATGAAATTATTCTATGATGTAATGACATGAATTACATGTAAGACTAAACTAGATGACATGCAAATTAAATGAATGCACAAATGAAACCATGATTTAATTAAATTAACTACGTAACATATAAATTAATTGAAATCAAAACATGTAATTCTAATATACAACTTAAGCTAAAATGCAATCTAAAATGACATGACGAAGATGAATGACATGGCATGGATGACATGGTAAAGATGACGTGGCATGGATGACGTGGCATGGATAACGTAGCATGAATGACGTGGCATGGATGACGTGGCAAGGATGACGTGGCATGGATGACGTGGCAAGGATGACGTGGTATGGATGACGTGGCATGGATGACATGACAAGGATGACGTGGCAAGGATGACGTGGCAAGAAGACGTGGAAAATAATTTTTTATGGATTTTTTTTTATTAAAGAATGAACAAAGATGTTATCCTATTTAATTTTTTTAAAAAAAATTAACCAGTTATCCATTAAAGATCGATTTTCTGAAAATAGCGAATCAGACCTAAACGGTGATAGGTCAGATTAACTAAATCCAGAATTTTTTTTATGAAAATTAGGTTTTGATAGTTAAGATCGAAAAAAAGAAAAGAAAAAAAAATCATTCCTTGAACTTCCAATTTTTTTTTTTTACCCTCACTTAGATTACGGCATCATGAAGCATGCAGAACAGCCGCCCAAAAAAATAAAATAAAAATATATATACATTCAAGGATATGTTCATTAAGCCCTGATGGAATCCACTGTGTGATAACGACAATGAGACATGCAGGAAAAGATGGGATTAGTTTACAAACTATGCATGCATGAAATAAGCTTTCCATCGTCCTGAATGTGCATTGATCTACAAATATATTTTTAAAGATACAAAGCATATCATCAATTAGGTGCTGTCCAGTTCATTCCCAAAGTCATCAGTAGATTATGCAACACATGAACTAATACGGAAAGTTAATCAATAAAAAAAAAAACGAAACCACACAGGACATTGCATATATTTTTTTGAAGAAAGGACCTATTCCTGTAAGCAACGAACAAAACCATGACTTCTACCACAGGTTCGGATAGTCCATTCTTGATTATTTAAAAGCATATCTAAAGCATGTGGGACATCCAGCGGAGTATAAAAACGAGCGAAGATTTAATGATGGGGCTTTACCTTAAACGAATGTCAACCTCGCTAATCGAACTTGCGTAACAGGATGAATCACACCGAAACAGCCCCTGTTTGGTCTGGATTTATAGCCGAGGTTATCCTCAAATTTACCGAGAAACACGCCGGACAGCAGTGTTGGCAACACGCGGCAGGAGCGAACGGCAGTGGCGGGGGGGAAAACGCCACCAGCGACGATCTTCGGGAAATCAGCAAGGCGGTGGCGAGCGAGTGGGACAGCGGCGTCGTCGGGCCGAGGGAAGCAACCAGGATCAGTGGCGACGTCCGGATCGGAAAAGGCGGAGCGACGCACGGCCGCCGATTGGTCGAAGTGTGGTGGCGGGATTAATAGCCAACCAAGAGAAGCGCGAGCAAAAGAAAGGGTTCTGCGTCAGAGGGGGATCGTCGGTGAGAGAGAGAGAGTTCACCAAAAAAATAATCAGAGTCAGAGAGAGTCGTCTGGTCTGTGGTTTTTTGAGATGGATTAGTCAAAGAATTCCACCAAGAGCAAGAGTGAATGGGAATTGTGATTGGCAAAAACCTCTGAGT
Source organism: Rhodomyrtus psidioides (assembly GCA_021437785.1). Lineage (NCBI taxonomy): Eukaryota > Viridiplantae > Streptophyta > Magnoliopsida > Myrtales > Myrtaceae > Rhodomyrtus > Rhodomyrtus psidioides. The sequence continues at coordinate 2,142,576 of JAILYB010000092.1, read as the reverse complement.
GCCAGAGAGAGAATAGTTTTAGAGAAAAAAAAAATCGTCCTCGTTCCCCCAATGTGTCCTCCCTTTTATTCGCTCACAAATTTCTGAGTATAATGTACTTTCCAATTCTGACATGTGTTTAGGGCTTTTTCAACAGAAAGTTTGCCGACCTCCCCTTTTGTGAATGAAACCATCAACCTTTTATGGTTAAATTCTCTTGTGTCCTCGGCAATTCTAGATTGATGAGAGGTGATGGATGATAATGAACGGAGCATTGCTTTTTGATGGGAGGTGATTGATGATAATGAATGGAGCATTGCTTTTTTGATGGGAGGTGATTGATGATAATGAATGGAGCATTGCTTTCTCTTCATCAATCACGTGTACATACATTGATTCATTCCCTGGGATTGCTCAATTCATTGACCAAATTATGGCAAAGCAACTCATTATTTCTTAAGCACATATTCTCAGCCGAGATCTTCTTTTTCCATGGATATGTCCTGTGGTCAAACGTGACAAATCCGCAATTCTTGTTGCCATTTTCTCAAGGGGAAGTGTCACCTTGAGCAGCATATGCACGTGTATATTAAGAGTTCACTCAGTTTGCTTTAAGACCAAAATCTTGGCAAATTTTCAACACCGCAGGCATACATGCTATTATCTTAATTAAGATTGATGCCAATCTTTACAATGTGAAATATAATGTATGAATGCTAAACGTGAACAATGAATTAATTATTTTTTTTTTGTAGGAATTATAAATAATCCCTAATTTTTCATTTTTAAAAAATAATTAATGATTAAAATGGTAGTCAAAATTTAGGTGTCAACAGCTGCCCATCTTTGAGTGGAAGCTCGCAGAGGTTTCGCTCAAAGACCAAAAGTGGCACCTAAATTTTCATGTTTTTCATTTTTCAATTTTTTTTTTTTTTGGAAATGATGCAATGCAAGACTGTAAATAGCATGCGTCTAACTTCTTCTTTTTTTCAAAGAACTCGCGCATGGATCACGTAAGGGGTATCTGTTTCTGCAAATACCTTATACGCTGAGGATTCCCTTAATCACCAGCGCTGGGAGGCTCTTAAGGTACTGGGCCCACCCGTCCTCAGGAATTTCTTTCTTCCTGACTCGGGGCGACGCAAGATGTCTGTAGGCCGAATTTGCGAGTTCTGGACCCCAAGTCGGTAATGCTTCTGCACCACGATCATCCGCTCATCACGTGAAGCATTAGCTGGGAGTAAAACTTTCGAACCACGATCATCCGCTCATCACGTGGAACGTCAGTTAAGAATAAAGCTTTCAAACCACAATCATCCGCTCATCCTGTGGAATGTCAGCTGAGAAATACCTCTGCATCACGATCATCCGCTCATCACGTGAAGCATTGGCTGAGAATGAAGCTTTCGAACCACGATCATCCGCTCATCACGTGGGACGTCAACTAAGAATTGTCTGAGAATAAAGCTTTTCGAACCACGATCATCCGCTCATCACGTGGAACGTAGGCTAAGAACAAAGCTTCTGCATCACGATCATCCGCTCATCACGTGAAGCATTAGCTGAGGGCCGGATTTGCGAAATGCTGGTATCGCAATCAGGTAAAAACTGAATCACATTCATCCTTTATGTGAAACAGTGGACAGAATTACGAAATACTGGTATCGTAATCTGAGAATATCTGAATCACATTCATCCTTTATGTGAAACAGCGAACAAAATTGCGAAATGCTGGTATCGCAATCTGAGAAAATCTGAATCATGTTCATCCTTTACGTGAAACAGTGGACAGAATTACGAAATGCTGGTATCGTAATCTGAGAATATCTGAATCACATTCATCCTTTACATGAAACAGCGAACAGAATTGCGAAATGCTAGTATTGCAATCTGAGAAAATCTGGATATGGTGCTCGAGTTATGGATCGAGCGGGCCTGTTTGTCTTCGGGGATCTTCTGTCTAGATCACCATGCTTAACTTGATACCTGCAACATTGAAGATGCGGTCATCCAAGTCTGAAAAAGAATCAGAAAACTTACATGAGTTGACTGAAACCCGGCTTTTAGGATTTACTGAATTGGCATGCTCAACCTGTTCAGTTCATAAGAAAATGATGTTTTGCATGAATCTTAATGCAAATGCAACAACTTGTGAGCTTCTACCTGCATTGTAAAGCTCCACTGGGGATTTTATCAATAAGGAGAATTGTCTGATCATTTCGACAAAATTTAACCAAATAGAATGAGGAACCTTCAGTCAGAAAGGACTTTCTCTCACTCTCTTTGAAAAAGCTATTTGACCCGACCGTTGATGAGGGCATAAGAATCACTCAGAGCTGTCCTCATTATACTTGATAAGGGTCCGGGTAATCTTGCAATTAGTATGACCAGACCAATCCATGAGGTCTTTTCAAGGACCGTAATTTAGGCTCGGTCAAAGGCTTTTCAAAAGAGACTCATGCGAGTCATTAGGCCATGAAATGAAAGTTTTCATCAGCTGCATTGGGTTTACAAGTCAGGAACCTGCGAAATGAGATAAAATGATCTTGCTTGCACTTCTTCAAGCGATATTTATAAGCATTTGAAACCCTATGTTAACCCAAGTGCTTCAGTCTGAAGAGACTTTTGGAAAGGGTTGTAATGTAGGTTCAGGGTAGGCTTGGAAATGAAAGGCCTATTTTCAACAAGGGTTCATGAAGATGAGAAAGTTGGTGATCATCCGTCTTTGACACCTTTGCACTTCAGGAATGGTCTTTCTTCATGGAACACATTTTGAACAAATTTAGGCGAGACCTCCCTTCCTTCCGATTTTTTTTTTTTAAGAGAGCTCTTTCCTTTTTTTTTTCTTTTCGATGAGAGTAGGCGTTTTTGCCTCTTTTTCTCTTGTTTTTTTTTTTGAAGGAAGTGTTTCATCTGACAAATTTTCAAATTCCAGTTTGCCCCAAGGCACTTTGCTCTTCCGTCTGATAATTCGAAACAATCTCTTTTTCAGGATGATCACCAATCGGGTTTGAAAGAAATGAATCCACCGCTCAAATTGGGTTAAACAAAGGATGAGTGTATATGGGTATAGAGATGAAATGCTCTTCGTCATATCTAAAGCATTTGAGCTAACATAGAATTCGCATGCAATAAATACACTTGAAGATTGATGCAAGTGAAAGCAAGAAAATTCTATTCATGCTTTGAATTTTCTGAAATTTGCCCCAATGTGGGGTTGTTCCTGACAGGGGCATGAAATGAAACCACCGTTCAAAGGAGTTTAGCAAAGGGAGACCTGTAGTGTTTGGATAGAGGAAATGAATGCCTCACATCATTTTGATTGTCATACTTTTCGCAAGATAACCCTTTCTCCTTATAGGTATGGAGATCTTCACACTTACTCATTTGGGATATGATATAGGACGTGTATGAAAATAGCTTGCCTTTCATCGTCCTGGCGTTCCTCATTCAAAATAATCAACATCAATTGACCAAACAAATCTCCTGATTGAAAAATTCAGTGAAGATTTATAATACAATCAGAAAGCAGGCAAAATATGCATGAGTATTAAGATTTGCAAAAATATTATAACATCTCAGGTATAATATTTCTTGACTGAATCAGCATTGACCGGATTAGTGAAGACACGTCCATCCATTTCTGCCAAGATCAAGGCGCCGCCTGAAAGAGCCTTCTTCACTATGTAGGGTCCACCATAATTTGGAGCAAACTTCCCTTCTGGCTGTGGGATGATGGGCAGAAGCTTCCGCAGCACAAGGTCTCCCTCCTGAAAATGTCGAGGTCGCACCTTCTTGTTAAAAGTTCGGGCCACTCTCTGCTGATAACATTGGCCATGGCATAAGGTTCTGAGCCGTTTCTCGTCAATCAAGTTCAGCTGATCTATCCTCTGTTGGATCCAATCTGCTTCAGTCAGTTCTATCTGGGACAAAATACGCAGAGAAGGAATCTCTACTTCGACTGGTAATACTGCTTCCATACCATATACCAGGGAGTATGGGGTTGCCCCGGTTGATGTTCGGATTGAAGTCCGGTATGCCATAAGTGCGAACGGCAACCTGTCGTGCCAATCTCGATAATTCTCAGCCGTCTTAGACAAGATCTTCTTGATGTTCTTGTTTGCTGCCTCAACTGCCCCATTCATCTGAGGGCGATATGGAGAAGAATGCAAATGTTTGATCTTAAATGCTTTGAGCAGTTCTTCCACCTACCTGCTATTCAGATTCGCACCATTATCTGTGATTATAACCTCAGGGGCTCCATATCGAGCAATTAAATCACGTCCGATAAACTTCACCACATTTCGGGACGTGACCGTTGAATACGATGTCGCCTCAATCCACTTGGAAAAATAATCAATTGCCACCAGAATGAAACGATGTCCATTGGAAGCTTTAGGGTTGATAGGGCCAATCACATCTATTCCCCACATAGAAAATGGCCAAGGCTCTGATAAATGATGCAACTCATTTGGAGGGACGTTGATCTTGTCACCATGAATCTGGCATTTATGGCAACTTCTGACATGCTGTATACAATCATTTTCTAAGGTGAGCTAATAATAGCCCAGCCTCATGATCTTCCTTGCTAGCATATGGCCGTTCATGTGAGGGCCATAGATGCCTTCATGCATTTCTGCCATCAAACGAATCGCTTCAGTCGCTTCAACACATCTCAGTAAGACCGAATCGAAAGACCTCTTATAAAGATTTTCTCCGCTCAGGAAGAACTTTGAAGCCATCTTCCTTATATATTTCTGGTCTGAAACCGTACTATTCTCAGGAAACTTCTGATCCTGGATATACATCTTGATATCTTGATACCAGGGTTTGCTATCTGGCTCATCCGCTACAACCATGCAGTAGGCTGGCTGTCTTAAGACTTCGAATTTTAGTGGTTCAACTTCTAACCCATCCGTGACATGTAACATTGACGCCAGAGTGGCCAAAGCGTCTGCAAATCGATTTTGAGTTCTAGACAAATATTCAAACGTGATATCCGTAAAGCTTTCCGTCAATTCGTCTAAATACTCATGATAGGGCAGCAACTTTGGATCTCGCGTCCTCCATTTACCAACCGTCTGAAGAATGATTAAGGCTGAGTCTCCAAACACCTTGAGTTTAGATATTCTCATTTCTATCGCTGCTTGTAGACCGAGAATACAAGCTTCATATTCAGCGATATTATTAGTGCAAGGGAACACCAATTTTGCTGCTATTGGATAATGTTGACCTCCAGGAGATATCAGGACTGCTCCCGTACCGGACCCTGACAAGTTTACAGCTCCATCAAAGTACATTGTCCAAACATAATCTTCGACCGCCATAATTCGATCTTCGGGTCGATAAAGATCATCGTCTTGCCTCGGATTTTCTGCTAGAACATCTGCTATGACTCTTCCTTTCACTGACTTCTGAGGCAAATAACGAATGTCAAACTCGGAAATGAGAATTTGCCACTTGGCTAGTTTGCCAACCAATGCAGGCTGATTCAGGAGATATTTAATGGGATCGCACTCCGTCACCAAAAGGATTTGGTAATGCAGAGTGTATTGTCGCAGCCTGTGTAACACCCATACCAATGCTGCGCAGGTCTTTTCAGCCTCTGAGTAATTTAATTCGGAGCCCGTGAATTTCTTGCTCAAATAATAGATGGCCCGTTCTTTAGCATCTCCTTGACTTTCTTGGGCTAGCATGGCTCCAAGTGACTCACTGTTTATTGTGAGGTAGAGAATCAACGGTTGCCCAGGTGTGGGTGGCACAAGGACAGGTGGATTCATAAGATGCTGCTTCAATTTCTCGAACGCTTCCTCACATTCTTCATCCCATCTAATAAGTGCATTCTTTCTCAAGAACTTGAGAAAGGGTTTAGCGGTCTCTGTCAACTGAGATATGAATCGGGAAATATAGTTCAATCTTCCCATGAGACTCCTAACTTCCTTCGCCGTGGTCGGTGGTTTCAATTCACAGATTGCCTTAGCCTTCGATGGATCGATCTCGATACCTCGGTTGCTGAAAATGAAACCGAGCAATTTGCCACTGCTAGCCCCAAAAACACACTTTGCTGGGTTGAGACGCAATTTGAACTTCCTAAGCCGCTCAAATAGCTTAATCAGAGTTTTGACATGGTCTTCTCCTTTCCGGGTCTTGGCAATCATATCATCCACGTATACTTCTAACTCATTATGAATAAGGTCATAAAATAAAGTCACCATGGCCCGTTGATATGTTGCCCCAGCATTCTTCAATCCAAAAGGCATCACCTTGTACTGAAATAATCCCCACGGGGTAGTGAAAGTGGTTTTCTTCTTATCATTTTCGTTCATCAGGATCTGGTTGTACCCTGAGAAGCCGTCCATGAAAGAAAACAGCTCGAATCCAGCTGTGCTGTCCACTAGAACATCGATATGTGGAAGGGGAAAATTATCTTTCGGGCTGGCTTTATTCAAGTCCCGGTAGTCTACACAAACTCGAACTCGACCATCCTTTTTCATCACTGGAACGATGTTGGCAATCCAGTCTTGGTATTGAGAAGTCTCAATGAATCCTACGTCTAGGAGTTTCATAACTTCTTCTTTGATCTTATTTTCCAACTCCGGTCTAGCTTTTCATTTCTTCTGCGCTACTGCATCACAAGATGGGTTGAGTGGAAGACAGTGTTCAACAATCGAACGATCGAGCCCTGGCATATCTGAGTAGGACCATCCAAAGATATCTTGGTAATCCTTCAGGAGTTGAATCAACCGTCTAGCTGTGTCCTCAGGAAGGTTTGCCCCAATCTTGACTTCCTTAGGGTTTTCTTCATTTCCTAGATTGATAGACAGGGTCTCATCTCCGGTCAACGGCTTGATCGTTTCATGTTCCTTGAATTCCCGACGTATTTCTTCATATTCGGGGTCGGATTCATCGAGGTCATAAACTCCAGAATCCATTAGATCTCCCTCCACATCCCTGAAACATAAAGTAGAGAATTCAGAGAAACAAATAGGGTTTAAAGATGCATGCCCTATCTTTTTTTTTATGCGATTTTTTTTTTTGAAAACGCTTCTTCTTGGCTTTTTCTTTTTTTTTTTCTTTCTGAAAAATTTATTTTACAAAAATTTTGAGACGAGAATCTTTGAAGAAGCCCAACCCTCGGTATCTTACCAATGTCGACAATTTGTTTGACCGTTGGTTATCGTCATCAGGTTGGTTTGAGGTACTTCGACAAGATTCCAAAATGATGGATAGAAATTTCTATAATTTTATTGATCTTTGAAATCAATTCATTACATTTATTGCAAAGTAATAACTGAAATGACTGAAATTAAAGGAAAGCTGAAATTATCCAACGCATGGGGTAACATAGACTGGTTACTCTGAATCTAAACCCTCCAATGGATCGTCTGCAGAGTGAATATTGTTCGAAGGCCTCGGCGATCCGCGTTCCAAGTAGGGATTTTCTTCAGGGGTCCCGTCTATCTGCATAAGGTCTTCAAGCACAGCTCCCACGGTCATGTCACCAAACCATTCAGCCAGGTTAGGTATCTCATCCTCCACATCCAGTTCCATGGGCTCCACTTCAGTGACCTGCTCTTTCACCGGAACATGGAATACAATCCTCAAATCGTCCTCATACTTGGACAACTCATCATATCCTCCAACCACCCCCACCGGATCGGAAAGTGACATATAGGGGCTGTGGCTGAGAACTATCTTCTTGCTTGCCAAGTCCTTTCACCAGCTGCTTTCCATGTCTCCATCCTGGATAACCAAGGCCCGCCTTATGATTTTGACCTTTAAGCTCAACAGGGGTGCAGACTCCTTGGCCATGTCTTCCTAGTCCCATGCCAGGTTGATAACCATTCCCTACCATTACTTTGGCCACCATAACAAAAGCAGCTGACAACTCGGGAGTTGGTAAGGGACTCTCAGGAGAGGCATGTATGGTGTGTATTAGCTCGAACACGTGATACGAGCTTTCTTCATTTCCAGTCGGTTCCACGTAGGGAATGGCTGTCTCGTTATAGATCTGATGGTCTTCTTCACCAAACACTGTTACCAGCTTCTTCTTAACCACAAATTTGATCTTCTGATGGAGGCTCGAAGGTGGCGCCTGCGTTGTGGATCCAAGGTCGTCCAAGTAGAAGATTGAATGCAGAAGAAATATCCAGAATTTGAAATACAATGTCAAATGTCGATGGTCCGATGAGGATATCCAGATTTATCTGCCCCAGAACGTCTTTCTTCATCCCATCAAAGGCTCTGACATGGGTCTTCGGCGACTGCATTTTAGCCAAGTCCACTCCCAATCGGTTCAAGGTGGCCAATGGGCATATATTCAATGCTGAACCATTGTCAATGAGGACTCGAGACACAAAGGTTTGTTTGTGTTTCACGGTAATGTGCAGAGCTTTGTTATGGCCTCGACCTTCTATAGGAATCTCATCGTCCGCGAAAGCCACTTGATCCTTCAGCAAGACTGCCCCGACAAATCCTTCCAGCTTCTTTTGTTCGATGTCTTCAGGTACATGAACTTGCGCCAGAACCTTCTTTAATGCCTCCTGATGCTTAGGCGAAGTTTGCAACAATTCGAGTAGAGAGACTTGAGCCGGCGCCTTCCTCAGCTGATCTACAATGTTGTACTCGCTAGTCTTAATGACCGCGAGAAACTCCTTAGCTTCCTTCTCTTCGACCGGTTTAGCCAGCTTATCTTCATTGTAGGTTCGTCTTGACCTAGTTATAAGAGCTAAGTCATAGGACCAAGGGACTGCCCGACCATCTAAATAAGGGAAAGGTTGTGGGGTGGTAATCATCAGGTTCTCGTTCACCACCAACCCCAGATCATCATCTGACGCGTCTTGTAGCGGGGGCATATCTGCTAACTCTGGATCTACTTAAGTTTCTATCTCCCCAATGGGAACCGCTACTTCAGGTGGGGATATAGCCAATGCAGCCAGCTCTTGTTCCCAGTCAATAACCATTCCAGAGATGGTAGCTACCAGTCCAAATTGGTTCATCCGAACCACCAAGCCTTCTCTGCTCAATTTAGTAAACATCTCCTCCAGCTGAGTTGAAGTCACCACTTCTCCTGTTTGATAATAACCCGCCCTGATTAGGGCGTCAATAGCTTCAGCAGCCTTGACCTTAAAGAGACCTACTTTGCTAATTTCTTTTCCTAAAATAGCATTGATGGCCCCGGAATGTTCAGGTAGGGGATTCTTCTGCACGTTGGGCTGCTTGTTGGGTAGCGAGATTGCCCCAGTCTCAATCAGATCCTGAATACGGTTTTTCAGGATGAAGCAACTGTCTGTGTCGTGGCCTAATTCTCCACGATGATAATCACACTTCTTGCTCGGGTCATACCATTTTGCGTTTGACGTGTTTGCTCTCATTGGCTCTGTAGTTAAGAGCCATTTCTTTTGCAGGATGGCCCAAATCTGTGTCAAGGTCCCAGGGAGTGGGCTGAACTGCCGGTTCCTCCATGTATCTCTCCTCTGGCTATTGCTAGCCCTTCGTTCATCAGGGAATTGAATGACGGGAGTCTGAACCACCGGTCTCTGCGTGTACGCCAAGTTAACCTGCGTGGCTGCTGGTTCCTTCTTTTGTGCAAAACGTCTTGGACCGGTTCCGTTGTCTCCATACCAGCCTCTCTTCCAGTTGCTTTCCACCTCCTCAGCGAAGGAAATAAGGTCGGAGAAGGAAGCGACCGCTGATATGAATACATGTGCTTGTACATTCTGTGGCAGGGTAGAAACGAATAGTCTCATCAGCTCCCGTTCGGGAGGTACCGGTTTCAACTGTGAGGCAAGACTCCTCCATCTGGTGCCGTATTCCTTAATCGACTCACCCTTCGTCATTTCGGCCCGCTCCAGATCTTGTGTTGTGATGGCCACATTAATATTGAAGCTGAAATGCTGTATGAAATCATTGGCCACCTCGTCCTAATCATCTTTGGTATAGACCTCATAAGCAATGTACCACCTCATGGCGGCTCCTTTCAAACTGGCCTGAAACGTCTGGACCATGAGAGCATCATTTGCAGCATACTTACCCATTCTAGCCTGGTAAGTCTGGGCGTGTTGCACAGGATCTGACGTGCCGTCATACTTTTCAAAATCCGGGACTTTGAACTTGTCCGGATAGATTGTTCTTGAAAAGGCTGAACGGTCAATTTTAGGGACATGCCGTGCACCCTCAACCTCTTTGAGCCTCTGGTCCATTTTGGCCAGCATTTTCGCATTATCATCCTTTTGTGGGATAATAGTTTCAGGCACGGAATAGTTCACCAGCGGGACAGACGTAACTTGGGTCGATGATTGGCCAACATGCCCTGAGGCTTTGGCAACCCCTTTAGCCTTTGTTTTGACCGCGACAGGTGAGGTTATAACTCCCGGCATGTCTTCCTCATCTTCTTCTTCCTCCTCCTGTCGTAGGTCTACGTATAAACCCTTCGACTGAAACAAAGGGTTGGAACGCACGGGCGTAGCAGAAGGTAGTTGTTGAGCCAGAGACAGCTGTGATATCATAGTCTTCAGCTCGGCCAGTTGATCATTGAAGGCTTTGGCTTGCTCCTCCCTTTCCCTTCTCATTTCCTGCCTTATTCTCTCCTCCATTTGGGCAATTGATTCAGCTGGATTGGCCATTTTTCTGGCTTTGGAGCGAGTGTTATATGGATGCTGAGAGGGATCCGTGATATGCTTCCTAATACAAAGAAATAACCCATGATTAGTAACATGTTTCAAACATACCGGGCTGATCCATGACACATTCTAACTTACGAACTCCCTAAGACTCCCAACTTTGTTTGCGTTTGATAGAGAAAAACATTTGCCATTGCAAGCACTTTGATTTGATTAAGAGAATCATTCATGGCAAACAAACAAAAGAACAAAAAAATCTGAAATTCTCCATTCAATCACAATTAAACAACCTCAAGAAATAAATTCTGACAAAGTCGAATTACAAGAAAGAAATCCTTAAACAAATTTCTAGAAAGACTGATAGCACTCAAGAAGACTAAACATCTCGAGCTATAGATCCCGGGAGAATCTTCTGAGCCTTGAGCTTCTTGTACTTATCCTCATTCCTCTGGGCTTCTTCTTTGGCTTTGGCGAGCTTCCGCTTGAGGCGATTGATCTCGAAACGCTTGGTATCTTGAACAGCCACTTGAGGTATCACTGGAAGCCATTCTTTTGGGATGATATGCCCTTTGATGTAACTGATTGTGGCATGGTATGCCTTGACATTCCCTGAAAGGATCTTCTTAGGAAATGTTAGCCTGGTTGGCCGGCAGCGTTCCCACATGACATGAGCAAGGGCGGCGTGTTCCTCAAACTTCTGATCCTTCAAATCAAAGTGTATGCGAACTTCTACACTCTTCGGCTTTGGAGGGATTGACTGTACCACGCCGTATTGCCGAACAACTCTGACTGGATAGTACTCTGTGATTCCAAAAATTCCCAGGAGAGGGACAGGTGCCTCATCTCGTCCCATGATCCTAGCTTCCTCCACTTTGAACCAAAGAGCACGCCACAGGAAAGTCACGGGACTCGGGTTTGTTAACAAGACAGTTAGTCAAGAATAGTGATACTCAGGAACCCGGTCTTGCTCATTCTTAAACTTTAAGAGAGGGTGCTCAAGTTCTGAAATTTTAGGTATTTCAAGATATTTTCCAAATTCAGAAAAATGAGAGAGAAACCAGACTTGGAGGATTTCAGGCGAAGCTCTAAGTGTCTTATCCTGATTAGTCTTAAACTTGGTAAGCGAGACGAAGGTTTCAGCCAGGATAGCATTAACAAATTTTTTTCCATTATTGACCTGTCTTGCAAAATATGCTATCATGGGGTCAATAGAATTCTGCTTATGTAGGAAAATGATCGAGCCAAAGAATAACAGGATAAAAATTTTGGCTTTATCGTATGCACATGGAGCTTTTGCAAAACGTGTTTCTAGGAATGAAAGGGGACAACTCCCACGGCTCCCTTTTAAAGCTTTTGCTGCTTCATCTCGATTGACATTTAGGTATTCAGACAACACAATGACAGGATCTTCGCCAATTGGCGGAGTGACTAAACCCGGGTCCAGTGACTTTCCAACGAGAACGCTATACTCTTCTAGAGTTGGAGTTAGCTCGTGCTTACCAAATATGAAGGTAGTAGCCTGTGGACTCCAGAACTGGGTCAATGCATGAATGAGGCTGAACCGCATACGGATATGAATTAAAGGCAGCATTCGACCAATACGAAATCTGACTATCTCTCGGCTATCCTCATCCAAATTGCTCCACCACTGCTTCAGTTGATCCTTTGCTGGAGTTATGACTCGAATCATCCCCATAATCTACAGCTCGAGACTATGACTCACCTAAAAAAATTGCCATGGACCGACCCGAAAATATAAATAAACATAAAAGCATGAGTAAAGGGTTGAAGAGAATACCGCCTTTAGACAGGTGAAATAAACACACACATAGACATGCACATGAAAATGCGACGTGAAGTTCAATTTCTATCTAGTAAGGCTTAACAAAGGTGGAGCCCCAAGGATATCCAAATTGAACCACCCTGGTTTGTGATTATATCAGGATCCCCCGTAGACATCCGGCTCAGCCAAGTATCAACCCGTATCACATGGCGAATGACAGGGGTGATGAATCATGGCACCGATTTGAAAGAGTTCGGGACTTGAAGAGAGAGACTCAGGCCGGGTGGTGACGGCCAGAGTGTCCCAAATCAAATACCATCCTAAGCCTAGCCATTCAGGTCCAATGGCGGGTTGTGTGTGACAAGTGTGTATGCAAAGGCAGTAAAGACATGCACAAGAGTTTATATCAAAACATCGCTTCAATATAACCCCAAGACATACATTCCTACTCCACCCCTTATCACTCCAAACCTGCAAAAACATTTAACAACTTATAATATGAGATTCAATCAAAATCGCCAAAGGCGAGACATCCATGGAATTTTCAACAGGCCTAAGTCCACTAAAGCTTTTAATTTTTTTGAAAAAAAAAATTCAGGTGAACCGATTAAATTTTTTTTTTTCAAAAAATTAAAATTATATCCCCAGCGGAATCGCCAAGCTGTCGCGACCTAAAAATCAATTTCTAGGCTAATGGATTATTAGGTTAATTAATTAACTAACCTAATACGGACTCTCCCAAGCCCTACCAATTCGCAACTTAAAATTAATCAAAAAGATTTATAAACTGGAGTCGCCACTAATCATTTTCGGTAGGTTGATTAGAAACCTAAGTAAAACAGCGGGAGGACCATTTTACTTCTACGAACCAGAGATTGTGGATTCGGGGACTTGATTACACTAGTTAATTAAAGCTAATGCCCTTTCGGTACCTTAATTCCATGAGAAAATCATTTGAGAAGGCAACATTGATTGATTTTAACCTAAGTCACTAACAAAGGCTATCATGCGGGTGCACAATCAATTAATAAGATATCTAGAAATCAATATAATCAAAGGAGCATGCGCCACACAAGTTAGTTCTTTTTTTATTTTTATTTTTTTGATTTTTATATGAATGCATGAAATTATTCTATGATGTAATGACATGAATTACATGTAAGACTAAACTAGATGACATGCAAATTAAATGAATGCACAAATGAAACCATGATTTAATTAAATTAACTACGTAACATATAAATTAATTGAAATCAAAACATGTAATTCTAATATACAACTTAAGCTAAAATGCAATCTAAAATGACATGACGAAGATGAATGACATGGCATGGATGACATGGTAAAGATGACGTGGCATGGATGACGTGGCATGGATAACGTAGCATGAATGACGTGGCAAGGATGACGTGGCAAGGATGACGTGGTATGGATGACGTGGCATGGATGACATGACAAGGATGACGTGGCAAGGATGACGTGGCAAGAAGACGTGGAAAATAATTTTTTTTATTTTTATGGATTTTTTTTATTAAAGAATGAACTAAGATGTTATCCTATTTAATTTTTTTTAAAAAACATTAACCAGCTTTCCATTAAAGATCGATTTTCTGAAAATAGCGAATCAGACCTAAACGGTGATAGGTCAGATTAACTAAATCCAGAATTTTTTTTATGAAAATTAGGTTTTGATAGTTAAGATCGAAAAAAAGAAAAGAAAAAAAAATCATTCCTTGAACTTCCAAAAAAAAAAATTTTTTTTTTTACCCTCACTTAGATTACGGCATCATGAAGCATGCAGAACAGCCGCCCAAAAAAAATAAAATAAAATAAAAATATATATACATTCAAGGATATGTTCATTAAGCCCTGATGGAATCCACTGTGTGATAACGACAATGAGACATGCAGGAAAAGATGGGATTAGTTTACAAACTATGCATGCATGAAATAAGCTTTCCATCGTCCTGAATGTGCATTGATCTACAAATATATTTTTAAAGATACAAAGCATATCATCAATTAGGTGCTGTCCAGTTCATTCCCAAAGTCATCAGTAGATTATGCAACACATGAACTAATACGGAAAGTTAATCAATAAAAAAAAAAAACGAAACCACACAGGACATTGCATATATTTTTTTGAAGAAAGGACCTATTCCTGTAAGCAACGAACAAAACCATGACTTCTACCACAGGTTCGGATAGTCCATTCTTGATTATTTAAAAGCATATCTAAAGCATGTGGGACATCCAACGGAGTATAAAAACGAGCGAAGATTTAATGATGGGGCTTTACCTTAAACGAATGTCAACCTCGCTAATCGAACTTGCGTAACAGGATGAATCACACCGAAACAGCCCCTGTTTGGTCTGGATTTATAGCCGAGGTTATCCTCAAATTTTCCGAGAAACACGCCGGACAGCAGTGTTGGCAACACGCGGCAGAAGCGAACGGCAGTGGCAGGGGGAAAAACGCCAGCAGCGACTATCTTCGGGAAATCAGCGAGGCAGTGGCGAGCGAGTGGGACAGCGGCGTCGTCGGGCCGAGGGAAGCAACCAGGATCAGTGGCGACGTCCGGATCGGAAAAGGCGGAGCGACGCACGGCCGCCGATTGGTCGAAGTGTGGTGGCGGGATTAATAGCCAACCAAGAGAAGCGCGAGCAAAAGAAAGGGTTCTGCGTCAGAGGGGGATCGTCGGTGAGAGAGAGAGAGTTCACCAAAAAAATAATCAGAGTCAGAGAGAGTCGTCTGGTTTGTGGTTTTTTGAGATGGATTAGTCAAAGAATTCCACCAAGAGCAAGAGTGAATGGGAATTGTGATTGGCAAAAACCTCTGAGTGCCAGAGAGAGAATAGTTTTAGAGAAAAAAAAAAATCGTCCTCGTTCCCCCAATGTGTCCTCCCTTTTATTCGCTCACAAATTTCTGAGTATAATGTACTTTGCAATTCTGACATGTGTTTAGGGCTTTTTCAACAGAAAGTTTGCCGACCTCCCCTTTTGTGAATGAAACCATCAACCTTTTATGGTTAAATTCTCTTGTGTCCTCGGCAATTCTAGATTGATGAGAGGTGATGGATGATAATGAACGGAGCATTGCTTTTTGATGGGAGGTGATTGATGATAATGAATGGAGCATTGCTTTTTTTATGGGAGGTGATTGATGATAATGAATGGAGCATTGCTTTTTTTATGGGAGGTGATTGATGATAATGAATGGAGCATTGCTTTCTCTTCATCAATCACGTGTACATGCATTGATTCATTCCCTGGGATTGCTCAATTCATTGACCAAATTATGGCAAAGCAACTCATTATTTCTTAAGCACATATTCTCAGCCGAGATCTTCTTTTTCCATGGATATGTCCTGTGGTCAAACGTGACAAATCCGCAATTCTTGTTGCCATTTTCTCAAGGGGAAGTGTCACCTTGAGCAGCATATGCACGTGTATATTAAGAGTCCACTCAGTTTGCTTTAAGACCAAAATCTTGGCAAATTTTCAACACCGCAGGCATACATGCTATTATCTTAATTAAGATTGATGCCAATCTTTACAATGTGAAATATAATGTATGAATGCTAAACGTGAACAATGAATTAATTATTATTATTATTATTTTTTGTAGGAATTATAAATAATCCCTAATTTTTCATTTTTAAAAAATAATTAATGATTAAAATGGTAGTCAAAATTTAAGTGTCAACAGATGTGTCTAAGATCTATCGTTTTTCAAAGTACCTCAATAAACATCCTGTGTCTCCAAACTCTATATCTCTCTATCGTTTTGTGCGAAGATAGTTCTTCATATCAACCCTCGTGTAACCAACATTTTCTCTTCCCCCAGATTGTACGCTAGACAAGTCATGCTGCTGTCTCGGTGTGAGGCCTATTGTTCGCCAAAATAATTTGCTGAGCTTGGACATCGCTTATTTCCCTATGTGACCGTATCAAGTGAGTACACTCTGTAAAGTAGAGTGGATGAGAATGCTTTGGCTCAAAATCATACACAGAATATTTACCGCTCCCTCGAACCAATTTGAGGTACATTCAGACATGGCAATCCATCCTTGTTTCAGGCCTAGGTTTTTTTACTAATTCCACCCGTTTATTTATAACACGCCGTCCCTCTTTTACACAACAAAATCGCAGACTAGTTATGGCACCATCCTTCCATTTGTTATTACCTCTCCTACGTACACCAAAACCCATTTTCGATGCATACCTTTTCCAAAACTCCCATGCCTCATCTTCATCATTAAATTCCATGCTCATTTGTGGAGTCCAGTTATTTATGCTGATAAAATCACACAAAAAGTAGTGGACAAGGTTGATTTAGAAGATAACCTTGAACAAAAACCTATAAAGCATAAGAAAAACTAACATACTTTCATGAAGACATTAATTGCCTTGTGCCATCATCATCCATTTGGGAGGAAGCCTCCATTTGAGGGATATTTTGAATGCTAGTGCTAAGCATGGCAGTTTGTGGTCCCTCCATATCAATAGAACTGTGGCGGAGAAGTAGAAAGAACAGAATATAGTAAGTGTTTCTATTTAAATACAGCAAGATGTAATAGGAAAGATGAACAAATAGCTAACTGCAAGGTGAAGCAAGAATGAGACAGGTCAAACAATGAAGAAAGAATTGAGACAGGTCAAACAGTGAAGAAACTTTTCGTAGAAAGAGGAACAAGCATTTATGTATACATAGGAAGATCAAAGTTCCCAGAAAAGGGCAAAATAGAGTTAATCTATTGTTAGAGGCAGACAATCAAGTTTCACATCAAGTAGTCACACAGAATGGGGGAAAATTAAACATAAACAGCTCATATTCCAATAGAAAACAAACAAAGCAAACATCTAAGTATCTCAACTTTAAACAACTTGGGTAACTTAACAGTGAAAACGCCATTAAAAACTTCCTTTGACAAATCCCAAGTATACTTCAGTCTGCACAAGAACTTAATCTATGCTATGTGGCACAGCCAAGACCACAATATTTGTCCTAACAGCAAGGTGAAGCAAGAATGAGACAGGTCAAACAGTGAAGAAAGAATTTAGTAGAAAGAGGAACAAGCATTTATGTATACATAGGAAGATCAAAGTTCCCAGAAAAGGGCAAAATAGAGTTAATCTATTGTTAGAGGCAGACAATCAAGTTTCACATCAAGTAGTCACACAGAAGGGGAGAAAATTAAACATAAACAGCTCATATTCCAATAGAATACAAACAAAGCAAACATCTAAGTATCTCAACTTTAAACAACTTGGGTAACTTAACAGTGAAAACGCCATTAAAAACTTCCTTTGACACGTCCCAAGTATACTTCAGTCTGCACAAGAACTAAATCTATGCTATGTGGCACAGTCAAGACCACAATATTTATCCTAACAGCAAGGTGAAGCAAGAATGAGACAGGGGGTGCATCGACTTGGGTAACTTAACAGTGAAAACGCCATCATCACGATTCAAAATACAATCAAGCTACCTGAATGGTCTGAATCTCTCGAAATTGCTAGGGGGTGCATCGACTCAATTGTGCAGAAAATTCTCACCCCTCTGCCAAAGGTTGAAGGCATTTCTTCAACGCCTCCGAAAACAAAAATCTGAACAACCAAGTTCGCCCAAAAGCACCACAACAACAAAGCAGACGAACCAAACACCGCAATATCCAAAATCAAGAGCTTCGTGCTACTAGCCTACCACATCTCTAAGACTCTACAAAGATCGAATTAGACAAGACAAGATCATGATAGATTACCGCAGATCTTGATGGGAGCTTCGAGCTCGAGGAGATTGGGCTCGCCTTCACTCTCTGCCCGCACCTCCTAATTGAGTTATACTAACCCACTATTGATGCTGAGACGAAATTTGAGACGTTCGGTGGAGGAGCGAGAGGACCGCCGAGGATCTGAAAATCGTTCGAATGAGACCGCCGACGATCTGAAAATCGTTCAAAGGAGGATCGAGAGGACGGAGGATGGATCCGTTCGGAGGAGGAGCGAGAGGACCGCCGAGTATCTGAAAATCGTTCGAAGGTGGAGCGAGAGGACGGAGGATGGATCTGCAAATCGTTCAGAGGAGGAGCGATAGGACGAGGATGGATATGCAAATCGTTCGGAGGAGGAGCGATACGGAGGCTGAAGGGTGGATGTGCGATCCTAAGGAGCAGCGAGAGGGAGGACGGAGGAGGAGGGAGAGTGGACTGAAATTTGCGTTCTTTTTTAGCCAAGATTTCAGTTTCCCGCTCAAATCAAAACGCAGGCAACTTATGCGTTTTGATAAGTTATGTAATCTCAGCCGTCCGATTGAAACGGACGGCTAAGATTAAGGGAAGGTTATCCCTAACCTTCCTCCTCAAGGTTAGAGGATCTCGATCCCTTAGTAAGTGCTTTTGATGTTTCGGAATAAAATCATGATTATGCTCAGGAACATACCCTATCACTTCACAAACGCCATTATCAACCTTAAATCTAATAGAAGCAAGGCAACCACATCTAACTTCAAGTCTTTCATATTTTCTTTCTTGATCAGATGAGTTGACAGAATACCCCTCACAGTTGCAAACAAAAGTTCGTTGAGTTATTTCTCCTTTGCCGTTTTTTTTTTCTAGAATTATCCTTTCTCACTCCAAATCCTTTGCTTATAGCATAGGCCATATATTTATGATATGCTTCAAGTTCACTTGCAAAAATAATTCCTATTGCAAGCTCAAAATCTTTTTCCAAATCACGGGTTAGATGTGCTAAATGAGGAGTGTTATGCTGCAAGAAAAGAATAAAAAGTATTTAACGCAGTGCTTTTATAAGCAAAATAATATCTTTATATTTTGAGAAAGCAAATATATGTCACGTAATATAAGTTTAGGATTACTTCTAATTCAGCCATCAGATAACCTTACACCTGCGAATTAATTGGCAAGCGAACCTTTGTTAGCCGAAGTTTTTGCAGTCAAATAAAGGAGAGAATCCACGAGACGAAGCAATGCAGCACTAGCGATCGAGGGCTAGGTCGAAATGAGGACCAACTTCTTAAAAAAGAAAAGCCACCTAGTGGCAATGCTTTTTGATGTATCTGGCAATGCTTTTTGATGTATCTGGCAATGCTTTTTATCATCCGGAAACACTTCTATGAGGCTCATTCAATGCTTTTTGATGTATCTGCACAAATGAACAGTACTAAAGACAAGAACAAGCAAGAAGAGGCAAAACTATTATAGATATGCATTTTTTTAGTTACAACCAAGATATCTCAAATTTTCTACAGGTAGTGGATCAATAATCTCAACATCCACTAAAGAAACCTTTTAAGAGTATCTCACAACGACAAAATTTTGCAGGATAACAGTAACGCACGCACTCTAATATGCGAGAGATGCCCCAAAGTTGGCTCTTTTTTCCTCATAAGGGAAAAGATTGCATCTTGTAAGAGCCGCGACCCAAAATTTTAGGAGTGTCACCGTAAACAATAACAACCATCAACTCCCTATCCTCGAGACACTAACGGTTGCCACATTATTATACAAAAATCAAGAAAGAATTTACAAGAAGATAGAACGGGAAATGATCTCGGGAAATAAACTGGAGCAAGATTGATCCCAGGTTAAGCTGCGTTCTACATTCGAGCGCAACATAAATGCGATGAGGACGTTCATGTGGAATCCAGCCAGTAATGGTACGTCAGAGGCAACGGCAGAGATGCCAGCAGAGGGAGCGAGAGAGGGAGTGGCTCCAGGAGGCGACCGCGGAGGCTACAGCGAAGGCAGATTCGACATCGGAATGCGAACAACCAGGCCTCTTGGGAGAGAGAGCGTGTGCTTCGTGTGCACCCAAGCAGAGAGGGAACGAGCGCCGGAGTAGAGACAAGGCAGCCAAAATTTCGAAGCCACGACTTCCGCGAGCAACAGAGAGCGTCGGAGCCAAGGCAATGTGCTGTTTTGAAGTCACCATGGTCGTCGTTCGAGGAAGCGAGCAACAGAGAGTAGAGAGCGTTGGAGCAGAGAGGGAGCGAAAAGAGAGCAGAACGTTCGAATTCAGGAAAGAGGAGTGATGACGTGCGAAAGCGAAAAAAAAAAATTCTTGAGAATAGTAGCTGCAGGCCATTAAAGTAAATAAATTTCAAATAGGAAAAAAAATAGAATATTATCTTTTTGGTGCAAAAAGGGTAACGGGCCCCACCCGCCGACGTTTTACACGTGGCTCATCGTGATTAGTTGGGGAGCACAGTGACGTGGACTTCCGCAAGCACCCAATATTTTCTCGTGGCCCGACCTAATGGAGGCTGAGTGGCTCCAATGGAGCAAAACGACCGATGACTTGCCTTTTTTTTTTCCTTAGTCCTTTATCTGATGAAATTCTCAGTTGACACATAGACACCACGTGTCTTACAAAAGTGAAAAAAAAAAAAATCACGTCGAATGTTTTCTATTAATCAAATTAAATGGAGAAATTTGATTAAGTTTTACTTGTCCGTACTTTTGAAGAAAATTGTCTAATCAAACTAAATTGCTTTCATCCGTACTTGCACAAAGGTCAAACTCAGAATTGTCTGGCCATCATTAGTCAGATCGGATCCGGATTCTCTGCCATGAAGGTAGAGAATCATTACAATCCCACCCATCCATCTCCCGAATCATTACATTGGTAGAGAATCCTTGCCCGGGTCCGAGTTGCACCAACCGGTGGACCAACCAAGTACCAATGAATCGATGATCGTCGGGAGGAAAGGGACCTTTCCTCCACTATGAGTCCATGACCCGTCCGTAGTTCCCACCCCTTGTGAGGACCACTGACCAGGCTCACCCACGTTCACGAGTTAAACGTGAATTTTTCTCGTCCTCTCGATCATTCATTGTCGGATAGCTGGCCGCTAGGGTTTTCAAACCCCCTCTCAGATGAGTCCACCAACCAAGGGTGCACATGAAATCACTTCTAATTTCTAATTTTCCTGCCAAAAAGTCAATCTGGTAGGGAAATTAGTTTAGTAAAATTAAATCCGAAGCAGAAATGCGTTTGGTAAAAAAACTGACTTATGGTATAATTTTCTACTTCTAATTGGATTTTATACTTCTGGTTGGATTTTTGGCCAACTTTCAGAAGTTAAAATTTTTTATTTCTCAGCTCAAGAATCACTTTTTCGATCACACGAGCCTCGGCCAACCACCGCCGCCGCTACTGCCCTCCGCCGCAAAAAATTTTGTTAATAATGTTTCAAAAAAAATTCATTGTTACCAAACGAATTTCTTTGATCAGAAGTCTATTTGAAGTAGAGTAGAAAAATCAACTTCTGCTTTTGAGGAGAAGTAGAGAAATCAATTTCTGGTCATAAATTGAGAAATTGGCCAGAAGTATTGCCATACATGGGCTAAATGTAAACACATGGCTGTCTTTTCACCACGTTTTTAACTTATTCCGTAGTAAATTCTTGCAGCAAACCTATTACCCTCTCGAACCCCCTTAGTAATTAATGAAAAGAAGTATTCATGACAAGGTAAAAAAAATAATAAGAGAAGCACCTACACAGAACTTATGTGTTCTCCACTTCTCAGTCGAAGCACCAGACGAGCTACGGCAAGCTACTTCCGCGATCTTAGCATCGACAACCTCGACCGACCTCTTCCATGAAAGCCTTCAAGTTCCTATCCGACGACCCGCCTTCCCTCACGGCCTCCCCCGCCGACTCCTTCCACTTGGCCGCGTTCCTCCTCACCTCCTCCTTCCTCTCCACGTCGCCCATCACCGTCTCCAAGCACCTTCTTATCTCCTCCGCCTCCACCAACCCTTCCTCGTTCGGCCTCACGCGGACCCCTGTCCGCCACACGTCCTCGACGAGCTTCGCATTCGTCCCCTGATCAGTCCACTGCGGGAACGCCACCACGGGGACGCCGAGCGCTAGGCTCTCCAGGGTCGAGTTCCACCCGCAGTGCGTCACGAAGCACCCGAGCGACGGGTGCGACAACACTCCGAGCTGCGAGCACCACGGCACTATCAATCCTTTCTCTTCCAACTCCCGCATGCGGCTCGATCTGTCCTCACCCTTCTCTTCCTCCTCCTTTTGTTCTGCTCTCACAACCCACAAGAACGGTCGACCGCAGTCGAGCAATGCGCAGGCGAGCTCCTTCGCCTGCCCCTTCGATAACAATGCGATGCTCCCGAACGACACGTAGACGACCGACGCCGGGTCCTTGGAGTCCAGCCACTCCGTGCAGTCCTTGGACTTGGGGAAGAGGTCGCCCCCGAAGGACGTGTCAGACGGGTCTATCCCATCGAGGAAAGCCGAGGGTATCAGCGGCCCGATCCCTACCACGTTGTACCTGTCGATCGCTCTCAACGCCTCTGGCTCTAGCGAGTCGAACGTATTCACCAGTATCGTTGGATTGTTTTCTTGGCTGAGCGCGTCGAACTGGTCTTTGAAAGTCGGCAACGCAAAAGCGTATGCGTCCGAGCTGTTCGGCGCCAAAAAAGAAGGCAAGTCGCGGCTACTGAGCTTGTAAGGAAGGCCCGGTAACTCAAACGAACGTGAAGGGTGGAGGCAGTTATCTTTTATCAATTCGCCATAGCCGTGGAAGTAGTAATAGTAAATGTCCAACACCGTGGCAGGCTGAATCCACAGGAGGGCCGAGGGCACGTGGAACTCGCGTGCCGCCTCCGCCGCCCATGGGATGAGCAAGGTGCACACCAAGCAGGCGTAGGGGCGGCCCTCGCCCACGCTCGATGTGATGAGGTCCTTGACCTTCTCGGAACCGTGGCGCTTGAGCTCGGACATGAAGTGCCTCACGTCGTCGCCCTGCTTGAACCCGTTGTCGTACCCGTCGGAGAAGGGGGCGAAGTGGAGGCCCTCCGGGTGGGCCTGGCCCTTGGACATGTGGCGGCAGGCGGAGACGCTGGTGACGAAGGTCACCTTGGCGCCTTCGCGGAGGAGGCGCTTGGCGAACTGGAGGGCCGGGTTGATGTGGCCCTGCGCCGGGAATGTGACAAGGAGGAAGTGAGGCGGACGCATGGCCGCGACAGAGGGCGGTGGCGCGTGGTTTTGGAAGTTCATTATGACTTGCACGCCGCTGTGCGTGGCAATCATATAAATAGATCGGATGAGGTCGGGATGGAGTGACGTTTGCGGTGACGAATCGGAGAGAGTCGTGATCTTTTTTTTTTACTTTTTTCTTGGTCATGGAGTCGTGATCTTATTTTCCAGTTTTTTCATTTGAGATTTGTTGGTCTTCCTATTCCTCTAGCACACTCCATCGATGTCTTTGTATTCTTGATTTAAGTATCGAAACTCGTTCAAGTACACTTTTTGTCACGCCCCAAATCCCGAGCACGCGACATCCCGATCAAATCGTCCAAAGGGTCATAAGGGATAGCGTCTCAGGTTCGCTACCGACCCACGACAGTTTATTACGCATGCGGAAACGGTTTACTCCCAGACAACATAAATTTGAACAGGGATACATTAGTAGGAGATAAATACCAAGACAGTTCACAAAAAGATCATCACACACATAAAATCAAACAACTGACGATAATTAACCCTATTGAGCTATAGCTGACATAAACGACCACATACTTCGGGGCAGCTCACTAAGACCTCAAAAGGGTATTCGGTCGGGTAAGGTTAACTTCCCATCTACTTCAAAAGATCACTCCTACCGCCAATCTTTGGCGTCCACGGGCTTCATCACTTGGGACCTGAAAAATGTTATCCCACGACGGGGTGAGAAATAAATCTCAGTGAATTAAGCCTAAGCTCGGTTAGGAAACTGATTCGCCCGAGGCATCCTAACAGCAGGCTCACAAACTCATACGATCACACAAAATACCCAAGTATAGTCCCCATATACTAATCAATCACATGCATACTTACCAGTCTGTAGCCACACATAATGCAATGCTTGACTCGACTCAGCAGTGAAATAAGTCAATCACTCAAAACAAGCATCGCATCCACAAGTATGCACAGGACACCACGCGAGTCCATTTATTAACGATGATCGTGCCAACGGCACCATGAGAGGATCTACGCGACTGGCGTGATTCCACCCTCATAAATAGTACGATCCCATACTCATCCGGACGAACCGGGCTACGCTCCTTTTCCCTCTCGGCAGCGGCTACTACAAGCGATTATTCCAGTGCACCCGTTGCACGGTACGGCAAGTAGGCATCCCTATACGGGGCGTCGGTCCATCACAAGCTGCGACCGGCATCCGATCAGCCCTGTGCCCGTACTAACCGGCACGAGGCAGGACTGTCGTGCTTCTGGTAAGTCGTATGGTCCCACATGACTGGTACTGGTGTACTATTAGTACACTACGAACTTACCAGAAAAAAAAACCCATCATCGTTCCGTCATATGACCACACAATGCACCCACCATAACAATCAATTTTAATTCTCTTTGATTTAGGCTGGATGCTCACACAACGTGCTCAAAGACTCGGCCCACGGCCGTTTTCATGCTATAACATATTTATTTGATTTGGCACACGGTCATATGCATATGTAGACTATCAATTAGCTACTGCAATCACGGAACGAATAACTCCCAAATACATGTCAATTCATTCAAAGAACATTTCAGGCATCCAATCATAAATAGGGCGATAAATCCCCAAGTAACGATTAATGCTCACTAGTAATTCCAGTCACACCATCAGCCCTCCAACGGGATAATCACACCGATAAAAATCATCGAACCAATTACGAGCATTTAATTTCATTTAGACAATATAAAGCTCAATTCGAACAATAATCATTTATTAGCCCATTTAATTTATAATTGTCGATCGATCACCCGTCTTTAATCTATCGCACTCTCGCGATAAATCAATCAATTTCAACTAATCACAATTAACCACAGATAATATAATTAATCACGCTAACTTAGTCGATTACGGTCATTTAACCTAAACCGGGGTTTCTAACTAAACCAACCGTAATCACTTTATGTTATTACCAAAATTACTAACCCTAGGCGCAATTAGCGCCCTAACCAAGGTTTAGGGTCAACTCACAATTTATTTAAGCTCGGACCGGCTCAAAATCAACAATGTGACGGCGGCGGCAACGAGCGGCGACAACGACGGCGGCGACGGTTCTCGGCGATAAAACACAGTTAAGCCTCGGTTCCAAGGTTTCTCGAGAGGCGTCACGACCCGGCACCAACTAGGGTACGTGACGGAGGTCCGGCGAGGTGGCGGCGGCAACGGCGGAGCTCCGGCGAACTCCGGCGACCTAGAACAGAATTTTACAGCAGCATTAAAACAGGGGAACGGGGCTATTTGAGGCGGTTCTGGGCCCCACGGGCTGAGGCGAGGCCGGCCAATGCTCGGGGACTCACCTAGGGGTCGAAGGGGATCGGTTGGGGCCGGAGGAAGGCGGCGGAAGGCGACCAAAGGCGGCTGGACAGCAGCGAACAGAACCGGCGAAAACAGAGGATTCGCGCGCAGAAAACAGGGGAGGCTGTTCGGGGTTGATTCCGGGCCCTACGTGCGGCGACCGGCGACCACGAGCTCAGGGAAACTCGTGAGGGGTTCTAGGAAGTCGTCGGTGGCGGTGGTGAGCGACGGTAGCGGTCGGTTCGGACGAAAACAGAATCGAACCGCGATTGACTCTAAAACAGAGTACCGGCGGTCCCGTGGAGATTTGCGGTGGTTCCGGCGGCAACGACCGGCGAGGTGGCTTCAGGAAGGTTGTGAGGAGACTGAGGGACTTTAGTGAGGTGGTGGGAGGTTGTGGCGTCGCTCAAAACCGACGGGAGGAGGAGGAGAATGAGGCTTGGCTAAGGGGGGTTCTGTTTTCGTGGGGGAAGGGGAGAAGAAAAATAGAGGAAAGAAAGAGAGGGGGCAAGAGAACGTGAGGGGCAACGGTAATGAGGGAGTGTGGCAAATGAGTAGAGAGAGAAAAGTGAGTGGATAAAATAATGAGGGAAGAAGGGTTGAACGTTAGAAAAGGGAAGGAGAAAGAGAAAAGGAAGAGTGTGATGAGTGGGAGGAGGGGGGGAGAGCAACGGCTATCACAATTCTTCCCCCCTTAGGAAATTTCGTCCTCGAAATTACAACACAATTACAACTGCTCAAAAAGATAAGGGTAACTACTCTTCATGGCTTCCTCGTTTTCCCACGTAGCTCCCTCGGTACCATGATGTTGCCAAATCACCTTGACCAACGGAATCGTCTTGGTCCGGAGTACGTGCTCTTTCCTTTCCACAATTCTGACTGGCCGCTCCACGTATGATGCTCGCTCATCCAGATCAATCTCTTCATAACTCAGTACATGAGCGGGGTCAGGTTCGTACTTTCTCAACATCGACACATGGAAGACGTTATGCACTTGAGCAAGTCTCGGCGGTAACGCAAGACGATAAGCTAGATTTCCAATCCGTTCCAAGATTTCGAATGGTCCAACATATCTTGGGCTCAGCTTTCCTTTCTTGCCAAACCGAGATATCCCTCTCATAGGCGATATCTTCAGAAAGACATGATCGCCTACCTGAAACTCCAATGGTTTGCGTCTTCTATCGGCGTAACTCTTTTGGCGACTCTGTGCCGTCTTCAGTCTGTCTCTAATTATTTTAATTGTTTCCATTGACTGTTCCACTAATTCGGGTCCAGTGATCTTCCTTTCACCAACTTCTTCCCAGCAGACTGGCGTTCTACAAGCTCTTCCATACAAAGCTTCGAAAGGTGCCATCTTGATGCTTTGCTGGTAACTGTTATTATAGGCAAACTCTACCAGATGCAACTGTTCTTCCCAACTGCCTTTGAAATCTAGTACACATACCCTCAACATGTCCTCCAAGGTCTGAATGGTCCTTTCAGACTGGCCATCAGTTTGCGGGTGATAAGCCGTACTGAACTGTAGCTTCGTTCCCAGAGCAGTCTGTAGACTTTTCCAAAACGTGGCAGTGAACTTAGGATCTCGATCAGAAGTGATCGTTACTGGCACTCCATGTAACCTCACAATGTGCCTCACATACAGCTCTGCATATCTATCCAAAGCGAAGTCCTTTCTCACTGGAATGAAGTGTGCTGATTTCGTCAATCTGTCTACCACAACCCAAATTGAATCATGGCCTCTCTGACTCCTTGGCAAACCCATCACAAAGTCCATTGTGATATGCTCCCATTTCCATTCTGGAATTTCTAAAGGCTGTAACAATCCTCCAGGTTTACAATGTTGCGCCTTGACTTGCTGACAAGTCAAACACTTAGCCACATACCTGGCTATATCTGTTTTCATGCCACTCCACCAATAGTGCTGCTTCAGATTCTGATACATCTTCGTACTCCCAGGGTGGATACTATAACTACTACGATGTGCTTCCGATAAAATCTCCTCCCTTAAACTTTTGTCGGAAGGCACTACCAAACGTCGTCTAAACTTCAGTATCCCATCCTTGGCCAATTGGAAGTCGACTCTTCGTTTAGTTGAGTCTTCCTGAATGATCTTTTGAATAGTGAGGTCAGTAGACTGCAGGGTCTTGATCTTAACCTGAACTTCCGGCTCGATTCTCAAGGTAGCCACAAGACTCGACAAGCGACTTATTTCTAACTTGAAATCTGAGTCTCTAACTCGCTCAAGTAAACGCCATTCATGCATCTGTAATTGAGCAATCATTGATTTTCTACTCAAGGCATCGGCAACCTTATTCGCCTTACCCGGATGATACAAGATCTCACAATCATAATCCTTAAGTAGTTCCATCCATCGGCGTTGTCTCATATTCAACTCCTTCTGAGAGAACAGGTACTTCAGACTCTGGTGATCGGTATACACCTGAAAACTTTCTCCAATCAGATAATGTCTCCAGATCTTCAATGCAAACACGACCGCAGCCAATTCCAGGTCGTGCGTCGGGTAGTTCAACTCATGCGGTCTCAACTGGCGAGATGCATACACTACCACTCTACCATGCTGCATCAAAACACAACCCAGTCCTCTAAGCGAAGCATCGCTATAAATCTCGAATCCTCCAGGACCAGATGGAATTGTTAGAACAGGAGCCGTAGTTAGCTTATGTTTAAGCTCTTGAAAACTACGCTCGCACTTGTCCGTCCATTCAAACTTCATATCCTTTTTCAGTAGCTTGGTCAAAGGTGAGGCTATAGATGAAAACCTCTCCACGAAACGTCTGTAATAGCCCGCCAATCCTAAGAAACTTCTGATTTCTGTAACTGTCGTCGGTCTTGGCCAATTCACAACTGCTTCAATCTTAGACGGATCCACGGCAATCCCTTCACCAGACACTACATGGCCCAAAAACGCTACGCGAGTTAGCCAAAACTCGCACTTGCTAAACTTGGCATACAACTGATGTACTCTCAGGGTTTCTAACACAATCCTAAGATGTTGTTCATGATCTTCAGGATTCTTCGAGTACACCAGGATGTCATCTATAAAGACGATCACGAAACGGTCCAAGAATTCTCTGAACACTCTGTTCATCATATCCATAAAAGCAGCAGGAGCATTCGTCAAACCAAATGGCATTACAGTAAACTCATAATGTCCATAACGTGTCCTAAACGCCGATTTTGGTATATCTTCCTTTCTGATCCTCAACTGATGGTATCCCGTTCGTAGATCGATCTTAGAAAATATCGATGCCCCTTGCAACTGGTCAAACAAATCATCAATCCTCGGCAGTGGGTATTTATTCTTAATCGTCACTCGATTCAACTGTCTATAATCAATGCACAACCTCAAAGATCCATCCTTCTTCTTGACGAACAAAACAGGCGCTCCCCAAGGCGATGCACTAGGGCGGATAAACCCTTTATCTAATAATTCTTGCATCTGTACTTTGAGTTCTTTCAATTCAGACAATGACATCCTATACGGCGCTTTAGAGATCGGCTCCGTCCCAGGAGCTAACTCTATAACAAACTCAATTTCCCTTTCTGGTGGCAAACCAGGTAAGTCCTGAGGAAACACATCTGGAAATTCACATACAACAGAGATATTCTCCAACTTAAGTTTTTCAACAGACGTATTCACCACAGAAGCCAAATAACCTTGGCATCCATTCTCCAATAGTCGGGTTGCCTCTAATGACGATATCATTTCTGTCGAGGTTCCACCTCGATTACCCACAAATTCATAGCTAGTCCCATTCGACGGGTTAAATCGGATCACCTTATTAAAGCAATCCATCGTGGCTCTTTGCTTTGTCAGCCAGTCCATTCCCACAATCAGATCAAAATCATACATTTCTAGCACAATCAGATCTATCTTGCTTTCATGATCATCCACAACAAGTCTACAATCAGGACAGCTAGCTCTAGCCACTACACTATCCTTTAACGGCGTAGATACTTTAAACACAACATCCAAAGGTACCAAGCTCAATTCATACAACTTAACAAACTGATCCGCAACAAACGAATGTGTGGCACCCGGATCAAACAAAGCATAAGCTACTTGATTATGCAAGAGGACCGTACCTGAAACGGTCGGCAAATTCTTCGCCTCTTCCCGGGTAACAGCAAACACTCTTCCCTGCGCCGGCGGGCGGTTCTGAAAGTTTTGCGGCGTAGTTCCTCTAGGTGGTCCTCCTTGTTGTGGTGGCATCTGCCTGCCCTGCTGCCTCTGCGGGCAGTCCTTCACTTGATGATCAAAACGACCACATCCAAAACAAGCACCTCCTTTAAAGGGGCACGGACCAGGTCCATGCCTCTGGCGACATATATTGCACACCTCAATTGGGCGGAAGGTAGGTTTACTGATCGTTCCTCGACGATTCGGTGGAATATGATGCTTGCCTCCAAACATTGGCTTCTTTCCTAGCTTCCTTTCAAATCTGTTTGAGGAAGTGAACCGCGATCCAGATGCAGCGGTTCTCTCAGCCAAGTCCTGCTCCACTATCAATGCCCTTTCATATAGGTCATCGTAGTCTTGAAGATTGAATGGTGCTAGTATACTCTTAATCTCGGGCTTCAGTCCATCCCTGAACCTTCTGGCCCTATCCTCAGGGTCCTCAATCAATCTCGGGGCATACTTGGACAGTTCAGAAAACTTGGCTTCATATTGGTCGACGGTCATCTGGTTTTGGCGGAGGTGGAAGAATTCAGCCATCTTCTGTTCTCTAGCTGTCTTCGAGAAATACTTGTTATTAAAAGCATCCCTGAAGGTATTCCATACTGGAACCGTACCTTCTGGGAAAATCCTATCTTTGACAGCTCTCCACCAAGTACTAGCATTCCCTTCAAGTTGATAGACAGCCAGGAATACTTTATCCTCATTCGAACATCTCAGTAAGTTGAATGTTTTCTCTAACCCTTCAATCCAACGGGTGGCAGCTTCAGGGTCTCCGTTTCCAGTGAACTGTGGCGGATTCAACTTGAGGAACTGTTCTACCATCTTTTGAGCCTTACGTTCCTCATACCCAGGTGCAGGTGGTGGATTTACTGGCGGAACTACAAGTGGCACCACAGGTGGGGCTTCAGCAGCTGCAGCTGCAGCAGCAGCAGCAGCTTGATTCCTTACTTGCTGCCCCAACAAATCTCCAATGGTTCCCAAAGCTTGCATCACTTCAGCCATGGTCGGCTCACGTCTCGCAGGCTCAGCATCAGGAGCTGCAACAGGAGCTGCGACAGGCGGTGGTCCTCCAAGATCAACAATCTCTTCAATTGGTCTCACATTCCTCCTACGAGGGGCTCGAGGTGTTTTTCTACCGCGTCCGCTCATTATGCAGGAATGATACGGAGTCC
This sequence comes from Rhodomyrtus psidioides, assembly GCA_021437785.1. Lineage (NCBI taxonomy): Eukaryota > Viridiplantae > Streptophyta > Magnoliopsida > Myrtales > Myrtaceae > Rhodomyrtus > Rhodomyrtus psidioides. Next base: position 2,111,482 of record JAILYB010000092.1, on the reverse strand, counting down.
TGCTTACCCCATAGCAAAACGCGGTCAGAAGGCAACCCTAAAACTTACCACACAATTAACAATCACAAGCATAGCGATAAAAATCTTACTAACTATCCCATTTCCCAACGCTCCTTATCACTCCAGGCCAATGACTAGATGGATCAGGCTGACCTGGCTCTGATACCAAACCGGGCAGGATGTCACGCCCCAAACCCCGAGCACGCGACATCCCGATCAAATCGTCCAAAGGGTCATAAGGGATAGCGTCCCAGGTTCGCTACCGACCCACGACAGTTTATTACGCATGCGGAAACGGTTTACTCCCAGACAACATAAATTTGAACAGGGATACATTAGTAGGAGATAAATACCAAGACAGTTCACAAAAAGATCATCACACACATAAAATCAAACAACTGACGATAATTAACCCTATTGAGCTATAGCTGACATAAACGACCCCATACTTCGGGGCAGCTCACTAAGACCTCAAAAGGGTATTCGGTCGGGTAAGGTTAACTTCCCATCTACTTCAAAAGATCACTCCTACCGCCAATCTTTGGCGTCCACGGGCTTCATCACTTGGGACCTGAAAAATGTTATCCCACGACGGGGTGAGAAATAAATCTCAGTGAATTAAGCCTAAGCTCGGTTAGGAAACTGATTCGCCCGAGGCATCCTAACAGCAGGCTCACAAACTCATACGATCACATAAAATACCCAAGTATAGTCCCCATATACTAATCAATCACATGCATACTTACCAGTCTGTAGCCACACATAATGCAATGCTTGACTCGACTCAGCAGTGAAATAAGTCAATCACTCAAAACAAGCATCGCATCCACAAGTATGCACAGGACACCACGCGAGTCCATTTATTAACGATGATCGTGCCAACGGCACCATGAGAGGATCTACGCGACTGGCGTGATTCCACCCTCATAAATAGTACGATCCCATACTCATCCGGACGAACCGGGCTACGCTCCTTTTCCCTCTCGGCAGCGGCTACTACAAGCGATTATTCCAGTGCACCCGTTGCACGGTACGGCAAGTAGGCATCCCTATACGGGGCGTCGGTCCATCACAAGCTGCGACCGGCATCCGATCAGCCCTGTGCCCGTACTAACCGGCACGAGGCAGGACTGTCGTGCTTCTGGTAAGTCGTATGGTCCCACATGACTGGTACTGGTGTACTATTAGTACACTACGAACTTACCAGAAAAAAAAACCCATCATCGTTCCGTCATATGACCACATAATGCACCCACCATAACAATCAATTTTAATTCTCTTTGATTTAGGCTGGATGCTCACACAACGTGCTCAAAGACTCGGCCCACGGCCGTTTTCATGCTATAACATATTTATTTGATTTGGCACACGGTCATATGCATATGTAGACTATCAATTAGCTACTGCAATCACGGAACGAATAACTCCCAAATACATGTCAATTCATTCAAAGAACATTTCAGGCATCCAATCATAAATAGGGCGATAAATCCCCAAGTAACGATTAATGCTCACTAGTAATTCCAGTCACACCATCAGCCCTCCAACGGGATAATCACACCGATAAAAATCATCGAACCAATTACGAGCATTTAATTTCATTTAGACAATATAAAGCTCAATTCGAACAATAATCATTTATTAGCCCATTTAATTTATAATTGTCGATCGATCACCCGTCTTTAATCTATCGCACTCTCGCGATAAATCAATCAATTTCAACTAATCACAATTAACCACAGATAATATAATTAATCACGCTAACTTAGTCGATTACGGTCATTTAACCTAAACCGGGGTTTCTAACTAAACCAACCGTAATCACTTTATGTTATTACCAAAATTACTAACCCTAGGCGCAATTAGCGCCCTAACCAAGGTTTAGGGTCAACTCACAATTTATTTAAGCTCGGACCGGCTCAAAATCAACAATGTGACGGCGGCGGCAACGAGCGGCGACAACGACGGCGGCGACGGTTCTCGGCGATAAAACACAGTTAAGCCTCGGTTCCAAGGTTTCTCGAGAGGCGTCACGACCCGGCACCAACTAGGGTACGTGACGGAGGTCCGGCGAGGTGGCGGCGGCAACGGCGGAGCTCCGGCGAACTCCGGCGACCTAGAACAGAATTTTACAGCAGCATTAAAACAGGGGAACGGGGCTATTTGAGGCGGTTCTGGGCCCCACGGGCTGAGGCGAGGCCGGCCAATGCTCGGGGACTCACCTAGGGGTCGAAGGGGATCGGTTGGGGCCGGAGGAAGGCGGCGGAAGGCGACCAAAGGCGGCTGGACAGCAGCGAACAGAACCGGCGAAAACAGAGGATTCGCGCGCAGAAAACAGGGGAGGCTGTTCGGGGTTGATTCCGGGCCCTACGTGCGGCGACCGGCGACCACGAGCTCAGGGAAACTCGTGAGGGGTTCTAGGAAGTCGTCGGTGGCGGTGGTGAGCGACGGTAGCGGTCGGTTCGGACGAAAACAGAATCGAACCGCGATTGACTCTAAAACAGAGTACCGGCGGTCCCGTGGAGATTTGCGGTGGTTCCGGCGGCAACGACCGGCGAGGTGGCTTCAGGAAGGTTGTGAGGAGACTGAGGGACTTTAGTGAGGTGGTGGGAGGTTGTGGCGTCGCTCAAAACCGACGGGAGGAGGAGGAGAATGAGGCTTGGCTAAGGGGGGTTCTGTTTTCGTGGGGGAAGGGGAGAAGAAAAATAGAGGAAAGAAAGGGAGGGGGCAAGAGAACGTGAGGGGCAACGGTAATGAGGGAGTGTGGCAAATGAGTAGAGAGAGAAAAGTGAGTGGATAAAATAATGAGGGAAGAGGGGTTGAACGTTAGAAAAGGGAAGGAGAAAGAGAAAAGGAAGAGTGTGATGAGTGGGAGGAGGGGGGGAGAGCAACGGCTATCACACTTTTATCTACGGTAATCTTCTCACCTTCGATTTTTTTTCGTGATTGCACTTCTATTAGAACTACTTCCAATTGAAGCCATTGAAAATCCGAATTTGGTGTTTTCAATGAGTTCGTAAACAAACTTGGAAAAAAAATCAAAGGCGAAAAAACTACCAAAGATACTAGTGTGCACGAACGAGTTCTGACGCCTAATCACGAGGACAATGACGAAGATGAAGGAGAAGATAATCTAGGATTTTTGGTGTTTTGAGGGAAGGAGTCTCCGCTAACTTCCATCATATTTTATGGTAAATTTTTTTAGCTTGATGACATATGATAATTACTTAGTTGATGTGCCAAGTCCACGCAAAAATTAATTCATAATCAGTCACAAGTGTACTAATTTAGAATTTTTGGTGACCCATAAATTAGTTTAGGATAAATTTATCATAGGTATATTGATATGAGATTAACCCTAAAATAAAGGAAAGACATGGAAATGTATAAACGATCTAACAATTCGAGCAAACTTTTTGGATTCAATATCAGGGTGAAAGTTTTCGCTCGAGTTGATGTCCATTATTTAAGCAATATAGTGTGCAAACAAATTAGATATATTTTCCTCCGCGATATACCTGTCTAACAGGTGAGTCAATCGATTTTTGTATGGATTGAAAATGAGTTCGAAATTAATTTGACTCGTTAAATCTATATTGCCCTATTTTAATGTAACAATTTTGACGACTCACGTTGAACTCGACGTCAAACACATACTACTAAAGCACATCCATAATCAACTTAATCTATCAAAACTCATAACACCTATCATGTGTAAATGTTACTTGAATAACATTTTAACTCAAATTGACAAAATAGAAAAATGTCAGTAAATGAAGTATGTTCTTGTAAAGAAATAGAAACTTAAGCATATTCTTGTAATAACACATATTTTACATGCATGCTCTATTGATCTAAATACGTTTTTGAGAGCCGCTAGAACCATCACTGACCGGGCTTGACTCTAAAAGAAGCAAGGCTTAGGATTACCCTAAACTTCTTAAGATGGGCAGATGTTCCCATATAACATTGATGTTGCATTACTGCTGATATGATTGCGCCTAATAACTCTATATTGTTTCCATCATTAAAGCAAAAATAGATCGATGACAAGAAATGTTAAGCAATCATTTTAAATTGGAAAAATGATACAAATGATCCATGAATTTTGGCCCAATGTGCCATGTGGTCCTTGAACTTTTTATATGTTCAATGTGGTTCTTAAAATTTAGGGTTAACACCACCAAAAACCACAAACTGGTACACCTGTGATAATTTTACCCTAAATTATTTTTTTGACCATGAAAAACCCCAAACTGGTACATCTGTGACAAATTTACCCCAAACTGGTATAGCCGTGATAAATTTACCTTCCGTTAGTTTTCGTTAAATTTGACCATCAAATTGCTAAGTTAGATGACACACGGCTATTGTCGGGTGTACACGTTACCCTATGTTTCCTATATGTGTATCAATTTGAAATTTTTCGTGGTATTAACTCAATTTAACGAAAATTAAGAAAGGGTAAATTTGTCATATGTGATTTTTATGGTAAAAAAAGTAATTTGGGAGTAAATTTGTCACATATGTACTAGTTTAGAATTTTTTGTGGTTAAAAAAATAGTTTGAGATAAATTTGTCACAAATGTACCAATTTGTGGTTTTTGGTGGTGAAAAAAATAATTTAGAATAAATTTATCACAGATGTACCAGTTTGGGGTTTTCGCGGTATTAAACCTAAAATTTAACTTTATTTGTAATGTGGTCTCTAAACTTAAATTTATTCAATAAATTCCTTGAATTTTTTGTTCATGTTCAATTTAGTCCCTAAACTATATGAAAACGGCCAATATTGTCATTCTATTAATTCAATTCACGGATAACGTTAGATATTTTCATATAGATCAGAGATTAAATTAAAATAGACCAAAAATTTAATGACCACATTGAACAAATTAAAAGTTCATGGATCACATTGGTATTTTGGGCCAAAACTCAAGGGTCATTTGTGTCATTATACGAGAAAATTACTAAAAAAGTCATAAACTCATTGCAATTGTTCCAATTTAGTCCTAATTTTTTTGCCAGTTCAATCCTAATTCTTTTGCATTTGTGTCGATTCAATTCTAAACCTTTTGCATTTATGTAACTTTGATCGGCCGGTGCTGACATGTATCTCGGTCGGCGCTGACGTGACGCTAACCATTGGCTTTTTTGCCAAGCAAAGTTGACAATACTTTGCATCACCTAAATTGGATGGAGCTAATGGAGATACACTGGTACACTAATTGGACAAGTTTCAAAACTTGATTACGCTTTTAAGCTAAAAATACCATCTAATGGCGCAATTGGTTTTTTGTTACTAGAATTTGGGATAATAGATGAGAAATTGCAATTATCGTTGCCAGCATTGCAATTTTCCAAGTTTTCCTTCGCACATGTTGTTTACTATTTCTTCTGCGATGAAAATTTTGATTTCAACAGCGTAATAAAGCGAGTTGCTAGTAGTCCTTAAGATCTTCTTCAAATTAACTAAGACGTCGAACCCGAAACTTCTTGTCTTCTTCCCGCCACATTTCGCGAGCAAGAATTCCAGCAACATTGCCGACCTTAGTCACCAACTGCCTCACCAATTCCAAGTGTGCTTCTATGCTAAATTTTTTTATATACCGTCCTAAGAATTATGTTCAATTCAGTTCCACATCTACTAAAAAGTTACTAAATTGTCATCTTCTGTTATTCATGAGCGTAAAATGAAAATCTATCCATTCACAAGAATGAATGTGGTGGAAACAACCCAAGCCTCATTTACATATGTGGTGGACTGTACGGATTGAAGGGATCGGTCGATGACAGGAAAATCGTGACAATTGGAGCGAGTACCACTGAGGAACTTTTGCAATCGCTTTTGCCCTTCACTAATTATCTACGTTGTCGTCTTCTTCAAACGTATGTTTGGATCGATCTCCATAATCAGGTGGCTCTCCCTTCAACTTGTGTCTTGTCGGAGCAAAAAGCTGCATTGCTTCAGGCATGTGGATCATGGGATTTCACAAAAATTTCTGACCTTACAAATTATTGTAAAAATAATTATGGCCTACATGATTTATTATTAATAATATACAAAGCTAAATATATTGGCTATAAAAATATACAATTCTTTTGTCAGTAAAAGATACAATTGAAAGAAAAGGTGCGATTTTGCTGCGTCTCAATGGAAGGCTGTCTTTTTTTTAGGCACCTTTTGATAACATTAAAGAGCTCGGTCTTCTCTTCACCAATAACGAACGACGTTTAAAGTAATCTACGATTGTATTTTTATGAGCTTTTTTCCAAAATAATATTAAAAAAATTAATATTTACAAAATTAATATATAAAAAATTTTATTTATCGTTTTAGGTCTCCCTCGGCAATTGAAATTGCCGAGGGAGAGGAAGAGGGCGCTCCTCTCCCTCTATTGTTAGGGAGAGGGGGCCCCCCACGTGGGGGGCCTGAACCCTCCCCCCTCCCTCGGCAATTCAATTGCCGAGGGAGGAGAAAATCATTTTTTTTCTTTTTTTAATAATATAAAAATAAAATATATTATATTATTATATTAAAAAATAAATTATTTGAAATTTTAAGTCTTACATTTTTAATTTGTTTGCTTTGTTCGCAGTTGGACTGTCGAGAAAAGCATTTTAATTTTTTTTAATTTACATAAATATTTTTTCGACGCCGCCTCGTCGCTTCAAGGTTTCGACGAAAAAAAAATATTTACGCGTATCTACTTCACGAAAAACGAGTGAGGCGACGGCGTTTGCTCGCAAGATCGCAGACCGATCATATTTAAGTAAAATACGCTAGCAAATACGTAAAAGTCGACGGCGTTTGCTCGAGGGGCCGCGGAGCGATCATATTTACGTAAAAAAAATATTTAAGCGTCTCAACTCGGAGAAAAGCGGGTGCACGAGCGAGGCGACGACATTTACTCACTGGACCACGAAGCGATCATATTTACGTAAAAAAAATATTTACGCATTTCGACTCCGAGAAAAGCGAGCGAACGAGCGAGACGACGACGTTGATGCTCGCTCCGAGGCCACGGAGCGATCATACCTCGCTCTGAGAAAAGCGAGATAGGTAAATATTTTTTTACGTAGATATGATCGATCCGCGGTCCCGCAAACAAACGCCGTTGCCTCGCTCATTTTTCTTGAAGTCGAGATGCGTAAATATTTTTTTTTTTACAACGGGACCGCGAAAAGACGTCAAAAAAATATTTACGTAAATTAAAAAAATTATAATGCTTTGCTCGACAGTCCAACTGCGAGCAAAGCAAATAAATTAAAGTGCAAAATCCAAAATTTTAAATAATTTATTTTTTAATATAATATTATAATATATTTTATTTTTATATTATTAAAAAAAGAAAAAAAATGATTTTCCCCTCCCTCGGCCCCCCTCTCCCTAGCAATAGAGGGAGAGGGAGGGGGGCCCGCCGTGGGCCCCTAGGTCTCCCTCGGCAATTGAATTGCCGAGGGAGACCTAAAATGGTAAATAAAATTTTTTATGTATTAATTTTATAAATATTTATTTTTTTAATATTATTTTGGAAAAAAGCTCTATTTTTCTCCATAAAAAAAGGATAATGCCAAGAAAAACCCTCAACTGGTACACTTGTGATAAATTTACCTCAAATTATTTTTTTTACCACAAAAAATCTTAAATTGGTACACTTGTGACAAATTTACCCCAAACTGGTACACGTATGACAAATTTACCCTCTGTTACTTTTCGTTGAATCTAACCGTCAAATTGTCGAATTGGATGACATGTGTAACTCACAGATGTACCAATTTATGGTTTTAACCCTATATTTATCACATGTGTATCAATTTGAAGTTTTTCGTGATATTAATCCAATTTAACTGAGAGTAAATCTATTACAAGTGTACCAGTTTGGGGTTTTTTGTGATAAAAATAATTATTTTAGGGTAAATTTGTCACAGACTTACCAGTTTGGAGTTTTTGATAGTCAAAAAGATAGTTTGGGGTAAATTTGACACAGTTGTACCAGTTTAGGATTTTTCGTGGTCAAAAAAATAATTTTTGGTAAACTTGTCACAAATGTACCAATTTGGGGTTTTTCGTGGTATTAACCAAAAAAAAAAACAACGTAAAAGAAGAGTGGGTAAGGGAAAGAAGTCAGAGTTCTCGTCTTCTCATACTTCTACAATAATTATGATTAAAGTTATCGCTATGGATCGAGGTATGTCTCCATCCTTATTTGTTGTGAAAATCATGAATTCATCAACGATTCCTTTGGTGATGAATTTTCGCATAAAACTTTACATTAATGTTTATAATTATGTGCTAAAGAGAATTTGGAACATTTTTTCAATAGCGGATCAGATGTATCTAAATTTGTTTTAGAACATGCATTAAATTCCTTGAATAAATTCTCGTCCAACAAATAATAAGGTCAACGGAAGAGGGTTTTTTTCCGATTTAATTTTTTTAAAAAAAATATTTACAAAATTAGGTCAGAAAAAAAAAATTTACCAATTTGGGTCTCGCGCGCTGGGTCAAGTAGCACGCGAAACCCGCGCGCTGCTTAAAGCAGCGCGCAAGTGCTTGCCTCTTCTTCTTTTTTTTGCCTTTTTTTTTGCTTGCTTTGTTATTTTATTTTTTTTGCTTGGGCGCTGCCTTTTTTTTTCTTGCTTTGCTATTTTTTTTCTTGCTATTTTTTTTCTAGAAGCCATGCACATTGTTTTTTTGCTAGAAGCCACGCTTGCTTTTGTGCAACAGCAATTGCTGCTGCACAAAAAAAAAATTATATTTATTATTAATTTGTGATTCGTCGCAAAATAAAAAACGTACATTTCCAACGACACGTTCGTCGTAGAATTCGTCGCTAATAAAATTTGTCCCTAATAATATTCATCGCAAATTCATCGCTAAAACAATTATTTTTTTTATTTGTTGCCAATTTGCGACGAATTTTTACGCTATATATTTTGCGCAAATTTCGTCATGCGACACGTTTATATTTTGCGACAAACTCATGCGACACGTTTGTCGCATGGTATAAAGCGTACATTTTCAACGACACGTTCGTCGCAAAATATATACTTAGTGTGCTTCACGGTGACGTCTAACGTGTCGTTGGAAATGTATGCTTTATATTTTGCGACAAATGTGCCACACATTTCCAACGACACGTTAGACGTCACCGTGAAGCACACTAAGTATATATTTTGCGACGAACGTGTCGTTGAAAATGTACTCTTTATACCATGCGACAAACGTGTCGCATGAGTTTGTCGCAAAATATAAACGTGTCGCATGACGAAATTTGCGCAAAATATATAGCATAAAAATTCGTCGCAAATTGGCAACAAATACAAAAAAAAATAATTTTTTAGCGATGAATTTGCGATGAATATTATTAGGGACAAATTTTATTAGCTACGAATTCTAGGTTTTAATTGCTGCTGCACAAAAGCAAGCGTGGCTTCTAGCAAAAAAAAAATGTGCATGGCTTCTAGAAAAAAAAAAGCAAGAAAAAAAAAATAGCAAAGCAAGAAAAAAAAAGGCAAAAAAAAAAAGGCAGCGCCCAAGCAAAAAAAAATAACAAAGCAAGCAAAAAAAAAGGAAAAAAAAAAAGAGGCAAGCACTTGCGCGCTGCTTGTCCCAGCGCGCGAGACCCAAATTAGTAAATATTTTTTTTGGCATAATTTTGTAAATATTTTTAAAAAAAAAATTAAATCGGAAAAAAACCCAACGGATGATATGCCGACAAACAGCAAGCTTGAGGATGTCAATAAGCTTGGTTTGTGTAGAAGGAGAATAAGCTTGATTTGCGGAAGTTTGGACGAACTACAGAAGGTGAGAAGCCATGAGAAGCTTGAGGATGTCAATAAGCTTAGTGGTTCCAGGAATAAGTATATCGTGAGTGTCATAACTTGTGTAAGTGAATGCCATAACTTTCATTTCGTTCATTTGAGTGCCACATCGGAGTAAAAACTTTCCGTTGAGTGCTAATTCCGACGAAAATCGTTCACTTGAGTGCTGCATCAGCTTTTCCGTCATCCACATGTACATTAAAATATTCAAGAGAATCGTTTCGCTGGTGTCACGTCAGCTTTTTCGGTGTCCATGTCAGCGATGGCACTTAAGTGATCAATTTTTGAAAATTATGACACTCAAGTGAACGAAATGAAAGTTATGGTACTCAAGTGAACGTCGTACACAAATTATGGCATTCACAGTGTACTTATCCCGAGGTTCCAAGTAGCAGAACATGAACGGATTGTTGACACCTAATTTTTTACTTTTAAGAAATTCATTTATTTAAACATAAAATGAGAGTTAACCATGATTCTCGCAAAAATAAATAAATTCTCATGCATTGCATATTTATTTTTCCATCATGCATCGGCTTTCAGTCGAAGGCAAGTCGATCAAGCTTAATTTAACAGGCGATGGGACCAAAATCAATTTGAAATTTTCGATCATAAAAGGGGATGGCCGAATTTTACATGAGTATTGGGCTCAGTTCGAATTCAGTTCAATCCAATTTAATTCTTTTAAGAAGCAAGGCTTTTAATTAATTACTTATTTGATTAATTAAAGACCGATTATTCTTTAAATTCGCGCAAATAATCCCATTAATAGGTGGAATTTTCGACTAGGCCCTTGTCCCCCATGGTGGCCGAATTTTTTATATCCTAGCCGAATAGGATTCCTCAAAATCAGAAATTACAATCCTACGATTATTATCTTGTTTGAAATCTTTTAATTCAATGGTTGGGATCAAATCTTGAAGCATACTTATATATCTTAAGATAGCCTTAGGGTAAAAGGGGGAGAAAAAAATTCTGCACTCTCGCCACACTCTCTCTCTCTCTCGCCACTAGCTCTCTCCTCGCCGCCCCTCCTCTCTTCCGTTCTGCCGTCGCCGCCGCTTCTACCCTCTCACCGCCGTTGCTTCCCCACCGCCCCTTCTCTCCTTCTCGTCGACCGTCCGAAGACCACCGCGTCGTTGTTCCCGTTCTGCCCCTGCCGTGCAATGCAGCTCTTGCTTTGCTGCTTCGTCGCCGCTGCTCCACCGCACGCCATCTCTGCTCCTCGTCACTGCTGCTTTGTCGTCGACTGCCGCTACTCGCTGCTGCCGAGTGCCACTGCCGCCGCTTTCCAGCTATGTTCTCGCACGAACCAGCCCTAGTTTAAGCCTTGCGGATCAAGGTAAAATCAAGCATACTCATAGGTCATCTCAAGCACGTTTTCTAGGTGATTTTCATGCTTTTTTTGGCCTTTTTTTTTCTGCTGTTTCACTATCGTTTTTGCAATATATGCATGCTAGTCGGTCCGAAAATACCTCATTTTTGCATGATTTATGTCATTAACCCTGGCAGAAATTTTTGGGAGCTTAAAAGACAAATTTTTGAATGTTCTACCGATCGCTCTACAGGTGTTTGATACCATTATCGAAACCAAGTGCAGACTTTTTTTTGGAAATTCAAGATAAGACCTTTTTTCGATCTAAAATGTCAAGACCTAATTTTTTCACAAATTTTGGATTTAGTCGATCTGACCTATAGTCGCTTAGGTCCGATTTGCTATCTTCAAAAGGCCAATTTTTAATTTGGAATGTGGAAATTTTTCGAAAAATTGAAAAAGGGGTCGTGATCTTGTTGATTTCTTTCCTTAACTTGTTGTGAATATCGTTGATGGATTGTTATTTTGATTTGGCCTGCCATATTTTGAAAATTCCAAAAGATTTTAGTAAGATATGGTTTCCTAAAAATCCTATCTAACTGAATTTTTAGGAAGATAAGGCTTCTTAGAAACCTTATCTTATTCAACTTAAAGCTTGCAAATCAAGATAATAAAATCTTTAGCATATCCTCATTGGCCGAAAATTTGAAAGAAAAGGACAAAAAAAAAACAAAAAAAAAATCATATCCATGCATATCTTGTCATCATGCATATTTCACTTAGGTTAAGATAGCATATCTTCATATTATGCATATCTCATCATACTTTATTTCCTCCATAGTATATTTTCAAATTCAATCTTTGTATATCTTGCATAATCCATCCCATATTTTCGAATTCCATGTCTTGCATCACGCTCCATATTTTCTAAATATCATTGCATATCTTTAAGTTATATCTGATCTCATGCATTGTCTCATTGCCGAAAATTTAGGAGATAAGATAAAAAAAAAAAATCTCGTTCATCGCATAGTTCTTATTTCCTATCACCCATATTTTTTAGAATTACATGTTCATGCATCATCATTTTTTTCGAAAATTATGCATCATGACGTTACCGCAGTTGCATGCCTCGCGATTCGCATGTCCATGTCGCATCCTTTATCGTGTTGCTCCGCATGTTTAATCAATTGAACGAGTGTAATTGAAATTAAGGTCAAAAGGATGAATTCCCCAAGTCTGACTAAGAGCTCTAGGGTGTCCGATCATGAAAAATATCGAGTCAAAGTCGAGATGGACATGACCAAAAAGAATTTGTTCGAAGCCCTTTCTCAAAGTGAAGAAAAGGCGTCGCGCGACCAAGACTATCCCGAAGAATTCGCCGGCCAAGAAGGATGATGTCCTGAAGAGAGAGCAAGCACTCCGCGAATGGCCTCACGTCGCTAGCTTGGAGAACGAAGGCGTCGGCGATAATTTTGATTTTCTTTGATTAGTAGAAATTTCATCCGATAGGATTTTAATGTAGGCTAAATTCGGTCTAGGGCATTTTTTTAGGTTTTATCGCATTTATGTTTATCCTTGTATGATTCATCATATGAAAGGACAAACTTAATTGTCACGTGTCTCGCATTGGCTTTCTTTTGTTGTCCTAATCATTACATCACTCCTTGCATGTCATCATATCAATTAGATAGTTTTGCGTCATTGCACCCATGTCATTCATGCATGGCATCTAAAAAACGAAAATCTCAAACACAAAAAAAAGGATTCCCCCTTATGAGCTTCAAATTGATTCAATTCGAGTCGTCGATTGAGGACATATCATGGAATTAAGGTATCGAAAGGACATTAGTTTTAATTGACTAGTGTAATTAAGTCCCCGAATCCACAATCTCTGGTTCATAGAAATAAAATAGTTCTTTTGCTTTTATTTAAGTTTTTAATAAACCTACCAAAAAATGATTAGTGGCAACTCCAAATTATAAATCATTTCTAATTAACCAAGTTATGACTTAGTAGGGTTTGGGAGAGTCCGTATTAGGTTAGTCGTTAAAATCAACCTGATAATCCATTAGCCTAGAATTTTTTAATTTTAGGTCGTGACACGGATAGACGAAATGTGTTATCTTTGCAAGTGTAGGGATATTGTATAAGACAAAGAAATTTGTTCAAAATGTCATAAATTATTGCACTTTAGCCAATTCGATTCTCAAACTTTTAATTTTCTCAATTGAGTCTTAGACATTTTTATAATTTTATAGATTGAATCCATCCAAACAATTTTGACTGGAAATCAGTGACATGGACGCTGGCCCTCCTAAGTTGTACAATCAGCATTGACGTGGGTAATTTATAATGATATCTTTATAATTTTTTTATTTTTTCCTTCTTAACTTTTTTCTGTTTTCCTAATCTTTTTCATTTTTATTTTTAAATTTTCCTTTTTTTGCTCAACTGGGCCTTTTGATGGCCCATGGATGTCTTCGACCTCGGCAAGGGCCGCCTTCGAAGGATTAGGCAAGGACAGCCCTTCACCAGATTGGGCAAGGGCGGCAAAGTGCTACCCTCATCAAAGGCGGGCAATGGCCAGCAGATGGAAAAAAGAGAGAGAAAAAGATAAAGAAGGAAAACATAAGAAAAGAAAAATAAATTCAAAAAATTATATTTAAAAATTATATAAGTCAATGTTTGTCGTGTCACGTAGGACAGCTGATGTCATCAGCAATTTCAAACCAAAAATTGGCCAGTTTAACTCGATTGAAAAATGTAATAAAAATTATGACCCAATTAACAAAATTGAGCCCAGTCTCCTTTTTTTTCCTTTTCTCTCTCTAGGGTTTCTTCAACTTGACGGCCGCTGCCAATTGTAGAGATTTTTAGCGGGAGGGAGATCTCTATCACTAACTGGGCTTGACTCTACAAGAAGCAAGTTTAAGATTACATTTCTGAAAATGGGCAGATGTTCCCATACAACATTGATGTTGCATTAGAGCTGATATAATCGCGCCTAATGACTCTATATTGTTTCCATCATTAAAGCAAAATAGATTGATGATATGAAATGCTAAGCAATCATTTTAGGTTGGAAAATGATACAAATGATTCATGAATTTTGGCCAAATGTACAATGTGGCCCCTAAACTTTTAATATGTTCAATATGGTTCATAAACTATAATTCTGTTTGTAATGTGGTCTCTAAACTTATATTTATTTAACAAAGTCCCTCAATTTTTTGTTCATATTCAATTTGGTCCCTAAACTATATGAAAATGGCCAATGTTGTGCTTCCATTAATTCAATTCAAGGATAACATTAAATATTTTCATATATTTTAGAGAGTAAATTAAAATAGAACAAAATTTTACATGCCATATTGATCAAATTAAAAGTTCAAGGATCACATTGCACATTGAGCTAAAGTTCAAGGGTCATTTGTGTCATTATATGAGAGAATTGCCAAAAAAAAAGTCTTAAACCTATTGCAATTGCCAATTTAATTCTAATTGTTTGCCAGTTCAAGACTGAATCTTTTGTATTTGTGTCGATTTAATCCTAAACTTTTTTGCATTTATGCTAGTTCAGTGCATCCGACAAACTTTGATCGACCGGCGTTGATGTGGCACTAACTTGGCGCGACCCTTTTGCATTTGTGCCAAGCAAAGTCGTTAATACTTTGCATCATCCAAATTGGATGGAACTAATGGAGATACCCTATTACACTAATTGGAGAAGTTTGATCTGTCAACGCTGATGTGGCGCTAACCTTTTTGCATTTGTGCTAAGCAAAGTTGTCAAAATAAGTACGCCGTGAGTGTCATAACTTGTGTACGGCGTTCACCTGAGTGCCATAACTTTCTTTTCGCTCACTTGAGTGACACATTGGAGTAAAAACATTCAGTCAAGTGCTAATTCCGACGAAAATTGTTCACTTGAGTGTCATTTTCGACAAATCGTCCAATGTAGAATTTTTCATTATTATTATTATATTTATTTTTTAATGACACGTGCAATTTTTTAAAGAAAATTAATATTTTCTGACTTTTTTCTTATTTTTATATGTTTTGATATTTTCTTTTTGTTTTTAAATTTATGTGCATGTTTCCCCTTTGTCCGTCGAGGGCCACCAGCAACCCTCGCCGGCCACAGGCAGGCAACCCAGGGGCCAGCGCCGTTTCTCCTTGGGTCGGTGAGGCCGCGACGGCAACAGCCTGCGAGAGCGTGAGGGCCCTCGCCTTAACAGCCTCTCTCTCTCTCTCTCTCTCTCTCTCTCTCTCTCTCTCTCTCTCTCTCTCTCTCCATCCAGTCCAGCCCTCGATTTCTTCATCTCCATCACATCAAGTTGCATCGTCTTTCTTCTCTACCAACTTGAGAATCGCGTCGGGCGATGCTTCATTTCAGAGTCGTATTCATCTGGGGTCGTGAGCGAGGGAGAGCAGAGCTACGGAGGTTCAACGTGGTTAACGGGTTTTGAGGGCTTGTAAATGGTGAATCTGCCAGGTCCGCCGGGTGAAAGACGATGCCTATGTTCTGATGCACTAGGACTAGCGGACTTAATAGTCAACGATATCGGATTGGGCTCAAATTCGATTGGTTGAAGCTAAACGCTGCGATGAATTTTGGCGATTCAAAGTCGTTTAGATGGATTTTTGGGCCTTTTTCTTTTTTTAGGCAATTTTATATTTTAATGGTATTTTTGTAATTTTTGCCTTATCTATTGTCATTAGGTTGACACCTTATAAAAGATCGTCTTTAGAGTTTTGAACGACAGAATATAGATTATTGAATATTGACATATAACGATTTGATATCATTTTGAGTAAACAGAGAATGTTCTTCGTTTATCGATTTCGATTCTTCTGTTTAGCCTTTCTTTCTATCGCTTCAACATCATTTGGTATCAGAGCACAGGTTTCTTGAAATCAATGGCTGAACAGAAATTAGGTGGTCGAAGACAGCGTGCTCGTGGAGGCCAGGGACGTGGAGTCGTTCCTGATACAGATGAACAACCGCGTCTGAGAGACCTTCGAGACATATAAGTTGAAGAGCTGCAGAGACAAACCCAGGATTTGGAGCGACGTCTTGCGAAGGCAGGGCTAGATGCTCAATCCGAAGGAGCGGAATCTGCTAATCCATTCGATGTTGAAGAAGAGAATGAAAACCCTTTTGAGGTTCTGAACCAGGGGAGGAATCGAGAAGTACAACCTAAAAATCAGCCTTTTTCTCAAAATTTCTGGATGAAGATCGATATTCCTGAGTTTCATGGTAAGGCTCATCCTGATGAGTTCATTGATTGGTTACATACAGTAAAGCGGATCTTTGATCTTAAGGATCTGACTAAGGGGCAAAAAGTGAAATTAGTGGCTATTAGGCCATGAAATCATGCTTTAATATGGTGGGAGCATGTGAAAAAGCAGATGCTAGGAAGGAAAATCGAAGGTAGATCGTTGGGATAAGATGAAAAAAGTTGCAAAAAAAAAAATTGCCTACTCATTATAGGCAAGAGGCGTTTATTGAATATCACAATGTAAAGCAGCGAGAGTTGACAGTCGATGAATATACATAGGAGTTTGATCAATTGCGGAAGCATTGTGATGTGGCCGAGGAAGACGAACAAACCATTGCTCGATATTTGGTAGGATTGTGTTATGAAATTTATGATGTTGTCCAATTACAGCAGTATTTGACATATGATGATGTGTGCAGGTTGGCCATAAAGGTGGAAGGGCAATGTAAAAAGAAGGGTAGCAATTCGAAATGGTCAGGAAAAGAATCCCGAAGGAAAGTGGAGAGTTCTTCAACTAACTCAATCTTAGCAGCAGTTAAGGGAGCGAGTTCTAAATCAGCAACAAAGGGGGAACAGAGTAGTGCTGGAACTAGCAGGGGAGGAGCTGCAGCCAAGTGGTGTTACAAGTGTCAACGACTCGAACATTTCGCTACTGATTGTCTGAATCGGCCATTTGTCACATTGGTTGATAATCCCGCGTTTGTTGAGGATCCAGTTTACGACGAATCTGATGAAGAACGAGAGGACGTGGATCCAGATCAAGAAGAAATTGTCTATATTGATTCTGGTGAGTCCTTAGTCGTGAGAAAAATTTTAAATATTGATGAAGTTGATGAAGAATCGTGGCTTAGGCATAACATTTTTCATTCTAAGTGCACCAGTGGGGGAAAGGTGTGTAGTATGATAATTGATGGAGAGAGTTGGGAGAAAGTAATGTCTACTACTATGGTAGAGAATTGAAACTGAAAACTGAAGATCATCCTCGACCATATAAGCTGTCGTGGCTTAAGAAGGAAAACGAGTTGAAGGTAAGCAAGAGGTGTATGTTGCAGTTCTCGATTGGAAAGAATTATGCTGATGAAGTTTAGGGTGATGTAGTCCACATGGATAATTGTCATATTTTGTTGGGAAGGCCATGGTAGTTCGACAGAAAAACAAAGCATGATGGATTCAGAAACACATACACCTTCAAGAAGAATGGTGGACCATTACGCTGTGTCCTTCGGATTTGAGAAATGAGGCGAAGAGTAATCTGTTGTCCAGGTCAGAATTCCAAGTAGAGGCGGTGAACGCACCTGAAGTTTTTGCTGTTGTGGGGATGAAGCAAAATTCTGACAATCCAGAAATCCCTACACAAGTTTTACCTCTAGAGGAGATGCCCCCTGGGTTACCGCCTATGAGGGACATTCAGCATTATATCGATTTTATTCCAAGAGCTATTATTCCTAATAAGGCATCTTACAGAATGAATCCAAAGGAGCATGAAGAGATGCAGAGACAAGTGCATGAGCTGTTAGAAAAGGGTACAATTCGAGAGAGCATGAGTCCTTGTGTCGTGCCAAATTTGTTGATCCCTAAGAAAGATAGGTCGTGGAGAATGTGTATAGATAGTAGAGCTGTCAACAAAATCACAATAAGGTATTGCTTTCCTATTCTACGATTTGATGATTTGATTGATCAGTTATTTGGGACAACTATCTTTTCGAAGATAGACTTGAGGAACGGATATCATCAGATTAGGGTGCGACCTGGAGATGAGTGGAAAACGGCATTTAAGATTAGAGATGGTCTATATGAATGGATGGTAATGACATTCGGATTATCTAATGCACCAAGCACCTTTATGAGGCTGATGAATCAGCTTTTTCGTCCTTTTATTGGCCAATATATTGTCGTTTATTTCGATGATATTTTGGTTTATAGTGCTTCAATTGAGCAGCACTTTCAGCATCTGAGAAAGGTATTTGAGGCTTTGAGGGAGCAGAAACTATATGCCAACACCAAGAAGTGTCACTTTTTGGCTGATCATGTGACCTTTTGGGATATATTGTATCCAAGGAAGGCATTCAGATGGATCCGGCTAAGATTGAGGCTATTACGAATTGGGAAATTCTGAAAAATATTGATGAGGTACGTAGCTTTCATAGACTCGCGTCTTTTTATCGAAGGTTTGTTCGGGATTTTAGTTCTATTATTGCACCTCTTACCGATTGTCTCAAAGGGGTAGATTTGTGTGGACTAAAGAGGTAGAAACTGCCTTTCAATTTTTGAAGAAGAAGGTGACTAAAGCCCTTGTGTTGGTACTTCCCGACTTCAATGAGATTTTTGAGGTGCATTACGATGCCTCAGGCGTTGGAATTGGGGTGTCCTAAGTCAAAAGAGTAAACCAGTAGCGTTCTTCAGTGAAAAGTTGAACGAGGCTAAAAAAAGTACTCGACTTATGACAAAGAATTTTACGCCATTGTGAGGAGTTTGGAGCATTGGCGGCACTATCTTATTTCAAAGGAATTTATTTTGTATTCTGATCATGAAGCCTTGAAGTATATTAATGGACAACATAAACTGAACACTAGGCATGCGAAGTGGATGGAGTTTCTTCAAACTTTTAGTTTTTCCATTAAACGTAAGGCGGACGTATTAAAGAGAATGGTTGACGCGTTAAGAAGAAAGCATTCTTTGTTGTCCACAATGCAGGTGAAAATTCTAGCCTTTGATTCTTTTAAGGATTTGTATATTGATGATCCTTATTTTGGCGATATATGGAGGAGGTGTAAAACGAAGCCTTTACAGTAGTTTCAGATTGTAGAGGGTTATCTTTTTAAGGTAACAAGATGTGTATCCCTCAATGTTCTTGAGGGAATCCATTATTACTGAGAGCCATGCAAGTGGTCTAGTTGGGCACTTTGGCGTTAATAAGACAATGGCCTTGATGTGTGAACATTTCTATTGGCCACGAATGGAGCGTGACGTGACTCGATTTATAAAGAGATGCAGGGTATGTCATGTGGCGAAAACCAGAGGTACTAATGTTGGATTGTATATGCCTCTACGTGTTCCAATTGCACCATGGGAGGACGTCAGCCTTGATTTTGTCTTGGGATTGCCAAGAATGCAGCGGAATAAAGATTCCATAATGGTGGTTGTCGACAGGTTTTGAAGATGGCGCACTTTATTCCCTGTAACAAGACTTTTGATGCTTCACAGGTCACACGATTGTATCTACAGGAGGTTGTTAAGTTGTATGGAGTTCTTAAATCCATAACCTCATATCGTGATGTGAAATTTGTGGGTCATTTTTGGCGCACTCTTTGGAGGCACGTGGGAACCAGATTACAGTTTAGTTCCTCTCATCATCCCAAGATCGATGGGCAGACTGGATTGTCAATCGAAGCTTAGGGAATTTACTGCGAAGCTTGGTTAGAGATAGTCCAAAGCAATGGGACTTGGTGTTGCCTACAGCAAAATTTGCCTACAATCGCATAATTGAATTGCAGGCAAAAGTCCTTTCGAGGTAGTTTACGGGCGTAATCCAATTACTCCTCTGGATCTCACGTCATTGCCAATGGACAAAAAGCTCGGTTCTAATGCTGATGACCATGTCAAACAGATCAAAGAGCTGCATTCACATATTCATAATCAGATAGACAAGCAGAATATGAAGTATAAGCAACGGGTGGACAAACGCAGAAAAAGGGTCGTCTTCAAAGAAGGTGATCTAGTATGGATTCATCTCCGAAAAGAGCGATTTTCGGCTGGCAGGTTTAGCAAGTTGCAGCCTAGAGCTGACGAACACTTTAGAGTTCTAGAGCGAATTAATGATAATGCCTATAAGGTTGAGCTGCTAGGTAAGTATAATGTATCCGAAACTTTTAATATAGCGGATTTGTCTCCTTACCACATTGATGAGCAAGAATCGAAAGAGATCGACGATAATGAAGACGAAGCAGATTCGAGGGCAAATCTTTTTTCTAGCAGAAGAGGATGATGCACCTAGAACTGTCGGACTCGATAGTCAACGACATCGGAATGGGCTTTAATTCGGTTGGTTGAAGAGAAACGGCCGTCTGATCAATACTCACGGCCTTAGGCCGTGAACTGTAATGGATTTTGGCGATTCGGGGTCATTTTAGTTTTAGGTAATTTTATATTTTAATGGTATTTTAGTAATTTTTGGGTTATCTATTGTCATTAGGGTTGACACCTTATAAAAGTTCATCTTTAGGGTTTTGAACAACAGAATATAGATTATTGAATATTGACATATAGCGATTTGATATCGTTTTGAGTGAACAGAGATTGTTCCTTGTTTATCGATTTCGATTCTTCTATTTAGCATTGCTTTCTATCGCTTCGGCATCATGTTCAATCGGTTCCGCCAGAGTTCGAGCGCTGTGACAATCACGAGGATATGCTGAGCGTGCGTTTCAGCTAAGCTCATGTGCAAAAATCAAACCCAAAATTAGAATCACCCTCAAATTGGAACAAACCCTAAAATGTCCATGCTCGCTTGTTTCTTGAGACAGAGAGAGGTGAAATATAGAAACATGGAGTGGTCAACATGTTGCAGATGTGTCTGCAAGACCATGGCGGCCATCGCGAGGTCTAGCAAGGGCCCCCTCGCCCGTGGTCAACAGGGCCATGAAGGCCCTCGCTCGCTTCCGTGGAGGCCACAATGATCGTCGCCCAGGGTTGTCCTGCCCCCGTCGGGCCAAGGAAAGCTGGCCCTCGACCTAGGGCCACCAATGGTGGCCGGCGTCGGCAACCCTCCTACTTTTGTTTTGTAAACAGTGGGAGATGAGACAGCATCGAAGCCCTACTGCCAAAACCAAGAAAGAACAAAAAAAAAAACTTGCAAAATAAATCAAAAAAATTATGAAAAATCCCACATGTACATTAAAATATTCAAAACAATCGTAGTGTCGGCGCCACGTTAGCTTTTCCAGCGTCCGCGTCAGCTTTTTCGACGTCCGCGTAAGCGATGGCACTTAAGTGGTCGATTTTTGAAAGTTATGGCACTCAAGTGAGCGAAAAAAGTTATAGCACTCAAGTGAACGCCATACACAAGTTATGACATTCACGGTGTACTTATCCCAAAGTTGTCAATACTTTGCATCACCCAAATTGGATGGAGATAATGAAGATACGCTGATACACTAATTGGAGAAATTTCTAAACTTGATTACGCTAAGTACTATCTAATGGTGCAATTGGTTTTTTGTTACTAGATTTTGGGATTCTAGATGCGAAATTGCAATTATCGTTGTCAGCATTGCAATTTTCCAAGTTTTCCTCAGCACATCTAGGTTATTATTTCGTCTGCGATGAGAATTTTGCTCTCAGCGACGAAACAAAGGTAGTTGTTAGAAGTCCCTAAGACCACCTTCAAATTCAACAAGGCATCCAACCCGAAACTTCTTGTCTTCTTCCGGCTACGCTCCGCCAGCAAGAGTAGTCAGCAGCCGCCTCACCAATTCCAAGTGTGCGTCTATCCTAAATTTTTTATATGGCTTGTTAAGAATTATGTTCAATTCAGTTCCTTAACTTTTCACGGCCCAATACCAAAAAAAAACCTCCAACTTTAGCGTTTGCGACAAGTATATCCAAAAAAAAATTATCTCATAAAAAACCTCTATTTTTTTACTTTTGTCCCAATTTTACCATCTTAGTACCAAAAAAACCCTCGACTTTTAGGCGTATATTGTTTGAATATATTGTAATATTATGTGTGGGGCTTTATTAATTGTTATTGTAAATATTAATTGATCTAATAAAGAAAGATATATACAGTTTCCTAATTCTAGTGATATGGAGCTGGATAGTATGGGCCGAGATAAACCTAATCTTTAATGAGGGGATAGGTTTCATTCTCTATAAATAGAGCTCAAGTCCCTCCTCTAAACCCTGATGTCCACATAACCTCACATATAGAATTGTCTGAAGCGACAGTGAGGGGCTGTCTCATTGAAGCTAGTGATAAAGGGGGTTCATAGAGGAGAAGCTCTTGGGTATCGGATTGTCGCAATTCCGCATCAAGAACGATGGATCCGAAACAAGGTGCGTCAATTCTTTAACTCTATGGATTTGTGGTTCGTGTATCTATACGTGTGATTCTTGGGTCGTTGCATACGGATTATAGTCACAGCTTACATGTGGTATCAAAGCCTACGCGTATTAGATCTCGAATCACGATTTTGGTTAAATTTCAAAATTTTTTATTCGAATTGTGCTTCGGGCGGCTCGTAAATGAGAACAAAAGCCTTCAACGTTTTATTGTGCGGTTCAGGCTTTATTATACTTTGTATGGCACAAGTTTCCTTCGAATAGCTACTGTGACGTCGGTAAAATCAAGTCGACGGTATCTCACCAATGGGCTGTCTTTTTTTTTGCGTTTTTTCCCCCTCCAAAGCAAGTCTGAACAATTCGAGTTTCACTTTTTGATGTGAACGAAAGTATGGCCTTGAGAACGTCAGAAGGAGGAAAACTTTAAAAAAAAAAAAAAAGGAAAAATTGGGACTCACATTTTTTTGACGTCTCCGTATTATTTTGGACCAAGAATATTCAGTCAAGGTTTTTTCTTTTTCTTGGCTGTCTCTGCACAAGAATCCGTATAAGTTGGCATGGCGCATGCTAATTTTTTTTGTTTTTCTCTATATGATTGGATTGTATGGAGAAATCAAGTCCCTGGTAGTCGCACGGATAGTGGAACACGGAGAATTGGATGACGACTCCTGCAATTGGAGCGAAACGAGCACATTTTTCGTGTGCCCAGTTGGAACTTGATGCACTAGAGAGGATTCCCACGCAAGCTACACTTGGGCCTACACATGCATGACATGAGCAGGCTGACGTCACTTAAGCTCGGGTGACTCGACTCGACTTGGTGACCCGATTCGACTTGTGAACCCGACCCGACCAGTTGACTATTGACTCGGGCCATCCGGTCGAAACGGTCGTTGACCGCTCTGGCCAGATCGCATGACTTAGTTTGTTGGTCAGTTAAGGAGGTAACAGTTGGATCGGATAAACTAGTCGGACCGATTTTCAGTACCGGCTAAGGCCGAACACGTGCGTTGCACGTGTCAGAGCGTGGGAACCATGCGTAGAGAGAATAAGGCGTGCGTGACAACTTGAATCGGCAAATTTCAGATATCGACATGCTCATATACTCATGCTTTACCAAGTATTTATTTATGGTTTCATGAAATACAGGTGCAAGCTCACATGTAAGTACCACATACGGATATGTAGAATATGATTTATCAATTACATGTTTATGGTTTGACATGTATTGTTGGATGTATCAACGTAATTAGCGCGACATGTAATTTTGAGGAAAATTGCCCATTTCTGAAATTATGTGCATACGGTAAATGTGAAATATAAAAGTTATATCTCAATTTCTGATAAATTCAATTGGGTTGTGACTGCCAAAGCGGCACACTTAATTGAGTTTAATAAAGAACAGTATACAAATCATTGGGATGTCTCTTGTTTTAATGTGTAGTTATACTCCCAAAAGAGGTAATTGTGTACTCTTGCATGGAGGATTACATGTACAGCATATGGTTGAGGATTGATTAGTCTAAGTGCTGTCATACACCCAAATGTGGTGATTAACGAAGATTGAAATAAATTCTCATGGCCGCTGTAATGTAGGGAGTATACAACTGCATGTCATGTTTTCTGCCCAAAGGTGATTATATGATGATGTATGTATCTCTCGAGGTAAAATTTCACATTATGCTAATTGAAAACATTGATTTTTTTAAGTCACTTTTTTTATGAACGGCAACTCTGTTAAAATGGAGAATTGAGATTCATCTGGGTTCAATTTTGAAAACTGAATGAGGATTTTCTGTTTACGAAGGATTGGCAAATATTTATATTGCTCTTGTCAAGAGAGGCCCCGTAGATCTCACTTTCATTAGTGAGAACTTTCATAAGCACTATGTGCTCATTGGGTAAAGAGCAATTGGATTCGCTTATTTGATATAAAGCGACCCATTAAAAAACACTTGAAAAATATTTTTGCCAATTAACTACACTGCTAAGTAAATAAAGGAAGTCTTGGAGGCTTTGAAATTATATCTCGTCAATTACTAAGAGTGGTACATATCTGCAATGACTCCTCAACATCAGGTATAATGGTTCTATTAAGATTAAAGATTACGTCTTAAAGTTGGTGGAATTGCATATTAAGCGGTTCTGAAATCATACTCACAAAGTATTATGGTAAACCACTGGTCATTTTGATGATTTGGATCCATGAAAAGCATCCTTTGAGAAGGATGGTGATCGCTATTCCTTTTATAAGAAGAACGATCACATAAAGAAATACTACAATTAATACAAAGACTTGGTTATCTAAGTATGAGCATAAAGTAATGATTCTTTGGTATTGATTTGTGAATTTATTCTATCTGAAGTCTCATCTGGTTTGTGATGGCTAGATAGCGGTGCGACATATTATGTTGCGTTTACCATACGGAATTCACAAATTGAAATATATCAAATCAGGTTGAATCAAACTCATTATGGGAACAACTATAAAGTTGACGTTGAATTGATGGGAATGTCATTCCGGATTCTGGTTTTATTGTGACATTAAGAAACATATTTTATGTACTCTTCTTAAAGACGGAATTTATTTTCGTATCAAGTTTGGACATGTAAAGTTACTCTTTTGAGATTTCAAATAAAACAATTACTATTTCTTTTAATTAAAATAAAGTTGGGTACTGCTCTATGTCTAATGGATTGTACATATTATGTTTATCTCCCAATGAATTATACGTCGCTTATACAGTTGAAAAGTTGTTTGCAAAAGATCTCTACCTAAGGAACAATCATGCGCATTATGGAATAAATTTCTTGGTCACATCAGTAAAGAAAGAGTGTAAAGACCAATAAAGGCAAGCATTCTGCTCGCTCTTAAAAGTGACCTAGACACATGCGTAGATTGAAGCAGAGGTAAGATAACTAAAATAAAGGATGAAACTGTAGTCGATAGTTATAACCTATTGAAGGTCATTTGTACTGGTATAAGTGGATCCTATATGACAATATTGTGTAGAGTTTTTTATTTCATCACATTTAAATGATGATTTTTCTCTATATGTTTTTATACTTAATTAAAGAAAAGTTTAATTTTCGTGACAAGTTCAATATATTTATGACCATAGTCAATAAACTTTAAAAAAATGTCAGTTTTGACCAAGGAGGTGAGTATCATGGTTGACATGGCAATACTGGATAGCTTAAAAGGCCATTTACCGAATATTTAAAAAGATCCTGGGATAGTGACTTAGTTTGCTATTCTTGATGTTCTTGAATCAAAAGGGGTGGCCAAAAGGCACGATCACACCCATAAGGATATTATGATGAGTATGATTAATGAAACCAACTTACATGATTTTTGTGGGGTTAAACTTGAAAGCAACCCATTATGTTTCTGCCAAAACTTTTTCATTGATTTCTTTTAAGTCATGGATTATACGTTAATCTACTTTGAATCATATTAAGGTTTGAAGTGTTCATACAGAAATAAAGTTACATAATCCAATATTAGATAAGTTGGATTCCAGAACCACTTAGTTTTACTTCTACCGTACCCAGATCATCTAAACGGGTATTAATTTATCATCCCAAAAGATGAACAAGAATTGTGAAATTACAGATAGCTAAATTGCTAGAGCTTGATATACCCGAATAAGGGTCTATCCAGAAGAGCATGACTACAAAATCGACTATGTAATTGATCTAGTAATTTATACAGTTGCTATTTCTTATTCTTAATTATAATTGTGATTGGGTGCATGGTGGACGAGATACAAACTATGAAACATACGGTATTTGAAAGCTTATTAGCATGCCTAAAGGCCACAAGTCCTTCTGCTGCAATTGGGTGTGTACAACTTAAAGGGACTTCATATTAAAGTTTTTGTTTACTCTATCAAATTATATTTTGATCAGTGTTTTATTTGAGAAGTTTAAATATAGACTGGTAGCGAAATTTTTCACTCATAAAGAATAAGTGACTTAAAATAATTTTTATTCAGTCTCTTATAAAGTTTTTTTTTTGGAATGATTAAGGTATTAATAGCTCATTATAATAAGGGGCTTTATCATACATATATTAAAACTTCTTCTTAATTGGATACTTCGAGGAAGTCTATATTATGTTAGAAAAACTATACATGTTAATACATACAATGACATAATGAAGTCATAAGCAGTGAAATAACAGATGGGTTTATATTTGACATGTCTCGGACTACGTCATTCACCATATGTCTCATTAATCTTCTTCTTCTTGAAAATCTGCAATCCACAAGGCTGTGATCCATCTTGCCACAGTTGAAGCATTTACCTTGAAACCTGTTCTTGGCAACTCCTCCTTCTGATCCCAATATTAACTTTGCAATCTTCTTGTTTGTAGATTGTTGAAACCAGTGTTAAAATAAACAATACTATTTATAAGAATGGAGGATACGTAAAATCGAATGGCAATAATAAATGTAAGCAAACTGCCTCAAACATGAAAACACTAAGTTGGCAGAAGCACAAAATCTGAGCCTTCATAAGCAGGTCAGAAGCACAAATCTGAACCTTCAGATACAGGTCAGAAGCAGGTCAGAAGCAGAAAATCTGAACCTTCAAATGCAGGTCAGAAGCAGAAAATCTGAACCTTCAGATGCAGGTCAGAAGCGGGTCAGAAGAAGGAAAAACTGAACCTTCAGATGCACTGTTCAAAACTCGTCAGACGCAACTGCATCTGAACCCGTCAAACGCAACTGCATCTGAACCCGTCAGATGCAACTGCATCTGAACCCGTCGGAAGCAACTCAAAAGCACCGGTCAGAGGCAGTTCCTTCTCAACTTGGTCAGAAGCAATTCCTTCTGAACCCGTCAGAAGCAGTTCCTTCTGAAACCGGTCAGAAGCAGCTCCTTCTCAACCTCCAGAAGCAACTTCAGAAGCACTGAATCTGAACTCTCCAGAAGCAGTGAATCTGAACCTTCATGAGGATAAAAGCTCAACCTTCAAAAGAGCAAAATCTGCACGGAAATACAATAGTATAAAAATAAATTGAATTAATAAAGAATACCGAGGCCTGTGTTCGACACAGTTCCCTTAAAACAGATTCGTCTCCTCCAGTACATGCTTCGAGGTTTCGTGAACGTCTGTCTCCCAAGATACAACGGTTAAGCAGCGATAGAGGCAAGCACAACACTCCAAAGTTTTCGACAAACTTGAACAACACGAGAACACTATCGAAAAATAATGCAAATGCAGACAATTCAAAAGATGGAGAAATGATTTTCGTAATCCGTAGTGTGGTCTTCTGAAACAGAACGAGAAGCCACCTATTTATAGGCTAAGCAGGGCATTGCGGAAATAAAGAATAACGGCTAAATAACTCTGCCGTTTAGAGCCATTATATATTTAATTCTGTAACCACAGAATTATAACAGTCATTACTTAGTTAATACCATTAACACACCGATAATTAACTTAAGAACGGTTAACGGCTTGAGTTGGAAAAAATTCAAACATAAGGCAAAAATGGGCTTGTCGCGAGGCCCACTTTCCGGTCTCGCATTTGCGTACGCAAGCCGTGCGCTCACGCCCAAGTTTTAACTTGTCAGGCCTCCGTCGAGGTCCGGGATTTGCACCCGTGCGCGAGACATTGTGTGTCACGCCCCGAACCCATCGAGCTCACGTACATCCCACCACGCCGTTGATCTTCAGTTATCTCCCAGAATCCATCGGCCAATCATAAAAACAACTTCCAAAGAAACGATATCGCAGCGGGCATAAAACTCTCTCCATACAAATTACAATGAGATGACTCAGGACAAAGGGTATACTTCTCTTATTTCTAAATTCTCATCGTAAGTTAAGACAGGCAAGTACCCATAATTCAATTACTAAATCCTCAAGATTCGTATACAATTCCTAAGGCCACAAATAACATAAAACCATTACACACTTTACTCCATTGAGAGCTCATCCTCAACTCGTCTGTACTTCCGCCTTCAATGACCTGAAAAAGTTAATCCCCCACTGGGGTGAGATATATATATATATATATCTCAGCAAGTGAAACCTAACCCTATACCTCAATGCAAGTCCTACCGGATCACACACAAATGCCAATCAAAATGCGAAATAACAAGCAATACAATAGCACCAGGCATTTCTCAGGACAATATCAATTACAGATATACCCAATATGTACAAGCAATCATGCTCAATCACAGGGTTTCATACCCAAGCACAAATATTCAAGTACGCCACAACCACCACATTTCTCAATCATCCACATACTCCGCTGGCCACTCCTGCCACCTGACACCGCCGGGGTCTCACTAGACCAAATGGTGTCTCACTCCAGGCTTACAGCCACTCCATGCCGCCGGGGTCTCACTAGACCAAATGGCATTCACATTTTCAATCTCAATTTCACAAAGTACTCTGACCATACCTTTGCATCAGGGCACCAAGCCAATTACGATGCAAAAGGGGCACCAAGCCATGGTCATTCATTTCTCCGATACCGCCGGGGTCTCACTAGACCAAATGGTATCCACACGTTTCTATTTTATTTCACCAACATCCGATACCGCCGGGGTCTCACTAGACCAAATGGTATCCTCACGATTTCATTCAATTTTATCATTCTCCGATACCGTCGGGGTCTCACTAGACCAAAATGGTATCCTCATGATTTCATTCAATTTTATCATTCTCCGATACCGTCGGGGTCTCACTAGACCAAAATGGTATCCTCACGCCTTTCTCATCATCACAATGCCATCACCATATTCAATGGATTCACAATGCCATCACAACATTCACACTTCAGTTCATAAAATTTACCAGGCATTCATTTCATTCAATAAATCATCCAGCTGAGTCCAGGCATTCAGAGAAAGGATTAGAAAACACTTACCTTAAGCAATCAGGAAAGGCCCTAGCCAATCGGCCTTCCTCAACTCCACAAGCGTATGGCCAACCCAAGTTCACGAGCCGTCCTAGGAAATTCATCAATTTCTAATAAAAGTTCCATCAATTCTCACTTCCATCGCGCCAATACTTTAATAACATATACAACACCTTATTCTCATGTCATTACAGTGTTGAATCAATGACCATAAGCATATAAAGTATCATCCTATCCAAGGTAACTCATCATAAACTTCATTTCCTCAAATCTGCCCTTTTCTTAGCCCCACGACCAGCTTCAATCTCACGAAAACTGCAATTTGTCTACTGAATTTTTGAGAAAACAAATTCCATGTTAAACTTCAAGATCTTACGGACGCGTGGGCGAAAACGGTGCTCAATTCGGATATCGGACGACTTAAAACGGCTCAATTCAAAATCAGCGCGCGTTGTGGACGAATTAGTCGGCCCTTCACGTTTTTCACTTAAACGGCCCTTAAATCACTTCTAATTTTCAATCCACTTTACATAATTCCCACTAACATCTTCATCAACACCTTAAGTAGCCTTTTGAGTCATTTTGAAGTAAAAATATCCATCAAAGAACCCCCATCAAGTTCACCCAAAACAGAACAGCAACACAACAAATTCTGTTTTGATTCCAATCACATATTTCCATCCAAAACTCAACCCTATGTTCCAATTTTGCATAAAATAATCTCTCTAAGACCTCAATATATGTGTTAAGGAGGCTCACCAAGAGTTTTGGAGCAAAAACATCTCTTTTGGTCTTCCGTTCATCACGTTCCCTTTCGGCGCACAAAAGGTCAGAATCTGTCCAAATTTGGTCACCCACAATCAGCCATGACAATCTATTTTAACACCACCAAACTTGTGACCAAAGCTCATCCAACATGAGTATTAGATGTTATGAAGATCTCACAAAAAGTTTGAGGTCATTTGGAATTTCTAAGAGGGTAAACCATAACCTTCTCTCAGCTCGCGCGGAATCCGTCCGCTTTTCTTCCAAAAATCACTATAAATCAACCAGACCTCCTAAAATCACGAAACCAACGGGAAAATTTCAAGGACACATAGATCTAACCTGTGGAAGTCGAATCACCTCAAAATACCACCGGGAAAGCCTGTTCGAGCTCTCCGAACAGCAAGCACAGAAACTGTCTTTCTGGAGCAGTTTTGGGCAAGAAGGAGAAAAGAGAAAAATGAGTGGGAAATGGAGGGGAGGGAGAGGGAGCACGAATTGCAGCAGCTAGGGGAAGAGGTTCCACAAATAATTGGTGCTCCATTTGTCAAAATGAATTTAATGGCATTTAATGCCTAACCCCTAAAAAATGGACAAGTGTCAAGCCACCAATAATTGAAGCATTGAGCTTTGACTTCCCATTGACCCATCCTCAAATTTTCGGCAGCCTCCATGGGGTGCTCAAATGACTATTTTGCCCTTCCAAGAAACTTAAGGCAAAGGTATGAGGTTGAGGAGCAAAACGGTCATTTGCCACTTTTCGTCCAAAACTTCGTTTTTCAGTCTTAATTTGTCCATTTGGCCAGGCGACGTCAAATTCAAGTCCAATTCTTGAATTCCTCAATTCCATCTCTCAATTCGATGTCAAATTCTATACTTCTATCCTTGAGGGCTCGACGAGGCGACGTCTAATTCCTATCGAACATTGAAATCCTTCATTGTTCTAAATCCAACTTCAAGATTCCTTTCCATATCGTTAGCCTCGAAGAGGGTCGAAATCTGGAATGTCACATTGTGCTTGTGTTATGATAGTTACCACTCAAAAAGAGTGTATCCATATATAAAGCACTTCAAGGCCTTCCTCCTTTCCTATGTGGGACTAGTGCTTTGTCACTTCCCACTTCCAACTCAAGGGGTGTTCTTTGAGAAACAATTTCTCATTCACTCACCCATCAAAATACCTCATATTTTTCAACAATCCTCCACATGAATGAAAATTATTTTGGTTTTGACTCTATGATAGTGTTCAACAAATGAAACCTGCATAGGATAGGTAGGTGTCACCCTTTGAACCTTCTCTTGTGAAAGTATATTTAATTTACCAGCTGTCCAGTAGACATAATGTCCTTGAACTGTCCTGCTTTCTTAGTAAATGACCCATACACTTCACACAGTCATTTAAACGTTTGTTCGGTTCTCATGAGTATGTTCTTTTTTGCCATGAACATCGTCTTGGTTCTGCGAGATTTTCTAAAGAATTCAGCCTCAATAATTCTCCTTTGAAGCGGCCCCACTTCTCTTTCACATGGGTGATTACTTAATCTTGAGTAATTGGTTTTTCTCCACATATGTAAGGGATATCAAATCACTGTTTCTTTTATAGGAATGGTTTGAGGAATAGACCCCCACAGTGATATCATTCAGTTCATATAATTAGGTTGTCCCTTTGAACCTAGATCTTGGGATCTCCAGTCAACTAGGTTGGGTTTTCCGTTATATAAATTTTTCTGTAATGGGCTGCAGTCCCATTCCTATTATCGATTTTCCAACTAACTCTCTATTTAACCCTTTGGTTAGCGGATCCACAATATTATCCTTTGACTTTACGTAGTCAATAGAGATAATTCCAGTTGAGAGTAGTTATCTAATGGTATTATGTTTAGGACATATATGTCTAGACTTACCATTATACATAAAACTCTGTGCTCTTACAATTGCAGATTGACTGTCACAATGTATACAGATTGATGGCACAGGTTTTTGTCATTTCGGAATATCCTTTAAGAAATGGCGTAGCCATTCAGCCTCTTCACCACATTTATCCAAAGCTATTACTTCGGATTCCATTGTGGATCTAGCTATAGGATTTCCAAAATTATGGCTCCATCTGCTAATGTGAATGCATATCCACTAGTAGATTTTGGATCAGCCATTTTTGCAAGACACCCTCACATTTGTAAGCATTTGTAGGATGGTCTCCTACCTTCCAATAGCTCATAAGGGGTTTTATCCTCTTTCTTTCAAGGTATTCTCACCTTAGGAAGGAAATAAATTTTATAATGCCTCACAAGATCAACAACAGACTTGTTATTGTCCTAATTCATGAAATCGTCAATCACATAAGTTGGGTTACCATCACTGTTGATTTCCTTCAACTGGCTAAGTCACATTTCCCTCGAGGAATAGTCAGAGGATCGGTCGAATCCATTTCTGACTTCATATTATCAATGGACATAATTTCATTTTCAAGCAATTGATTTATCACATCACACCTCAAGCGAACATGTCTCTTTCTACCATTGCAAGTTTTATTCTTTGCAATGGGTATTGCCACTTGGCAATCACAATGCATAGACATGCAAAGTACCGATTTCATTTCCTTGAGCAATCATCAAGTTATCAAGATAAAATATTTCCTTCTTCTTCTCCTACTAAAGTGTAGGAGGATAAACGTTATATTTTCATAAATATGCTTGGTAGCATCTAGGTTTATCACCTATTATTTTTTCCATTAGCCACAATATTGGCTCGAGAAATGACCGCAACATTTTCCAGAATCATCTACTTCAACCAAATTGACTTTTGGTTTAACAGGATTGTTATTTCCTCCAAAATATTTTGTTTGGTTGAGTTCCAAACTACAATATCCCACCAAGTATGAACATGTATCAAATAGTGGATCTTGTCTCATTCGAATCTAATTTTGAGTTGTACACAGAATTCACCAATTGGTGTTTCTCATTACTTCTTATAGAGAACAAACTTCTCTTAAGACTTCATCTTTGCTTTTAAGCAAATACACATAGCATTATTAGTGCTATCATCGATAAAGGTAATAAAATATTTATTACCGCCTCTTGTTTGTATGAATTGCAATTCACATACATCACAATGAATCAATTCAAGAGGATTTGAGTTTCTTTCGCACGCAGAGCCGTTATTGGTTCAGAGCCTCTATTGACTCATTCCTTTCGCGCGCAGAAACTCATCTATATTGAACTTCCAACGCAATTTTTGTTCAAGGCGCCGCACACGTTTCAAGCAATCTCTTCCGCATAGGAAGGGAAGAATCGATTTTCGAAACTCAGCCTCAGATGCCTCCCATGTCTTGATATGGTTGGCCTTATCGTTGCTCTTGGTATATCACCATAGCAACGCATTTTCCAAATACAATGGTACGGTGTTCACACGCACATTGTCATCCCGAGCTCTTTGGGTTTCTAATTATCGATCCTCCGCTCATAGGAAGTTATCCACATTCTTGGAATTCCTCAAGCCTTTAAATTTCTCGGGTCGAAGGACATTCAAACTAAGTGGTATGGGGATTGCCCAATTCACCTGCCCAGAGTCCAGCATGGCCATCCTGGCCTTTAGCTCGATCGACCCAGCATGTAACTTGGTCCAAAAATTCACTCAAGTACATTTCTGCAGCCTGAATCTCATGCAAGATCACTAGAATTTCTTGCACCTGACTGATCACAGTCTTAGAGTCCACCATCATATAATCAATGAATCATCCGATAACAAATTTCTTTGCTCCGGAATCCTCTGTTTTATATTTCCGGTTAAGGATTCTCATAATTCCTATGACATCCTTATTGCACAATAGACATTGTACATGGAGTCATATAGGCCATTCATGACATAATTCCTATAAAGAAAGTCAGAATGCTTCCAAGGCCTCAACATCGTTGAAGGCTTGCTTATCCATTTCTCCATTAGATACCGTAAGAGGTTCCTTAGTCAAGAATCTCGCAAGATTCAAAACTACATCTTTTGCTGCTACCTTTTAAAGTTCAATCCATTGAACTTTTCAAGTTTTTTACCATAGTGGATAGAAACAGCGACAGAGGTAGAGGATGATCCATTCAGAAGCAGTTGAACAGCCGAAGCAAAACCTTTGGTGATGTCATTAGCAGCCACATCAACAACTTCATTTCCAGTGGCAAACTGAATACTAAATATGTATTCTCTTTATCTGCATGATTGACAGTACAAAAACACAACTGTCAATCTAGACAAAATCCATAAGAAAGCAAATCTATCATTAGATTTTGTTGATGATAAGGCAAAGCACCACATCAAAGCCATAAGTAATACAACTTGGCGTCAGCCACGGATTAGACCGTTGCGGTCACGAACGAGAGTTCATCATGAATCGATGGCAACGGTGCTTCTTTCTTTTCGTCCTTTCCTTTTATTCTCCTACAAAAGACGTTTATTCCCAAAATAATCAAACTGTACTTATTTGAAATATTCAGATATCATTGTTCCATCTCAATATTCAATCCCCAAGGGACCTCCCCAGAAGGTCCTCCTCGAATCTGCAGAAGAAGGAACAAAAGACTTCTCTCCTTCACCACATCTGTCACGTATGTGATTAATCTGTTTAAGAGAAGACTAATCTGTTTTAAGATTGTTAGAAAAACTATACATGTTAATACATACAATGACAGAATGAAGTCACAAGCATTGAAATAACATATAGGTTTATATCTGACGTGTCTCGGACTATGTCATTCACCATATGTCTCATTAATCTTCTTCTTCCTTGAAGATATGCAATCTACAAGGCTGTGATCCATCTTGCCACAGTTGAAGCATTTACCTTGAAACCTGTTCTTGGCAACTACTCCTTCTGATCCCAACATTAGCTTTGCAATCTTCTTATTTGTAAGTTGTTGAAACCAGTGTTAAAATAAACAATATTGTTTATAAGAATGGAGGATACTTAAAATCGAATGGCAATAATAAATGTAAGCAAACTGCCTCAAACATGAAAACACTAAGTTGGCAGAAGCACAAAATCTGAACCTTCAGAAGCAAGTCAGAAGCACAAATCTGAACCTTCAGATGCAAGTCAGAAGCAGGTCAGAAGCAAAAATCTGAACCTTCAGATGCAGGTCAGAAGCAGAAAATCTAAACCTTCAGATGCAGGTTAGAAGCAGGTCAGAAGCAGAAATCTGAACCTTTATATGCAAGTTAGAAGCAGGTCAGAAGCAGGAAAAATCGAACCTTCATATGCACTGTTCAAAACTCGTCAGATGCAACTGCATCTGAACCCGTCGGAAGCAACTCAGAAGCACCGGTCAGAGGTAGTTCCTTCTGAACTAGGTTAGAAGCAGTTCCTTCTGAACCCGTCAGAAGCAGTTACAGGCTTAAAAGCATCATGGGATGCTGATATGAACTTCAGATGATAAGGTTGTAGACTCACTAACTAAAGGTTTTTGCCCTTTCATATTTTAATGGCATGTCACAGGCTTAAAAGCATCATGGGATGCTGATATGACATGTTAATTGATGGGCTAAGTAGCATCATGAGATGCTGTTATTCAGTGGGAACTGTTTTTAGTGTTTTCCCTAATAAAGTTCACATCTGTGTTTGTTACATTTTGTAATATTTAGATATGTATTAACTCTATTGCATGCAATAAAGCATTTTTATGATTAAGGTGAGTTAAATACATATATCAGTTGAAAATCTCAAGGCATCGTGTAAACCTTGAGTGATGGATGGGGCATTTATTTTAGCCAAAAGCATATGTCTTGTTACACGTAAAGTATAGTTAACAGTAAAGGTAAGACATATATTGGTTCATTGGAACCGTAAAGATGTTCTCTCGTGACACATCCGGTTTCGTGACACATAAAGTGAGAGAATGGTGACTGACAAGGAGGATAATATATAAGGTGTCTCTATTATTTAAGATGTTATCCGTTTGCCATACTATCATATCAAGTCCATATCAGTAAAGTTAAGAGTATTTGTGATCGTGGATGGCTCTGTGTCTTCTGATGTAGTTACTGGCATGGTCCTGTGCTTAAACTTTATGAGATCGGATTAACTATTAGGAAATATCTCTAGACCAATATAAAGATGTGCATATAAAGTACAATTTCAATTAATTTAGCCCAAGTGGAAAAATGTTAGTAAATTATAATATTCTGTGTGGGTTTTATTAATTGTTATTGTAAATATTAATTGGTCTAATAAAGAAAGATATATACAGTTTCCTAATTCTAGTCGGATATGGAGTTGGATAGTATGGGCCGAGATAAACCTAATCTTTAATGAGGGGATAGGTTTCATTCTCTATAAATAGAGCTCAAGTCCCTCTTCTAAACCATGATGTCCACATAACCTCACATATAGAATTGTCTGAAGCGACAGTGAGGGGCTGTCTCATTGAAGCTAGTGATAAATGGGGTTCATAGAGGAGAAGCTCTTGGGTATCGGATCGTCGCAATTCCGCATCAAGTACGATGTATCCGAAACAATGTGCGTTAATTCTTTAACTCTATGGATTGGTGGTTCGTGTATCTATATGTGTAATTCTTGGGTCGCTGCATACGGATTATAGTCACAGCTTAAATATATCCCATATTATATTCAATTTTTTTGTCTCATAAAAAAACTTTTAACTTTTACTTTTGTCCCAATTTTATCACTACTAGCCTTCCGTCTATAATCATCATTAGTTAACTTTACTTGCATTTTCATATCATTAATGAATTACACCTCAGCGAAGCTAACATGAAAAAATTTTAAACTTCTCTTCTGTTGTTTGCTTTCCCTATATATTGTCGAGAGATATATAGTCACTCAAAACGGCGTATTTCGTATTCTATTCGGCACACAAAGAATGGCTAAACATAAAGATATTCTGACGAACTTTTTAAAATCTCGTCGTCTCTATTCATTGGTAAATTTAGCAAGAATATTCGAGTCACGTAGGATTAACTAACGGTGATTATGATTATTGGGTGCGATCATACCAGCACTAATGCACCGGATCCCATCAGAACTCCGAAGTTAAGGGTGCTTGGGCGAGAGTAGTACTAGGATGGGTGACCACCTGGGAAGTCCTCGTATTGCACTCCTCATTTTCGTTTTACTTACCAAAAAAAAAAAACTAACGGTGATTATGAACAAAAGGTTGACAGTGGTAGAATTAGGATAAAAGTAAAATTTTGTGATTTTTAGGAGATAAAAAAATGTTTTGAATATAATTTGGACAAATGCTAAAGTTAAGGATTTTTTCGGATATTAAATCGGTAGAATTGGGGCAAAAGTAAAAGTTTGGAGTTTTTTATGAGACAACAAAAAAAATTTGATATAATTGACACAAATATTAAAGTTAGAGGTTTTTTTGGGTACTAGGCTCATCTCTACTAAAAAGTTATTAAATTGACATCTTATATTATTCTTACCGCCACACACGTCGCGAGCGTACTATCTATCCATTCACATAAATGAATGTGGTGGAAACAACTCAAGCCTCATTTATATATGTGGTGGACCGTAGGACTGAAGTGATCAGTCGGTGACAGGAAAATCGTGACAATTTGGGCGAGGACCACTGGGCACTGAGGAACTTTTGCTATTCAAGGGTACATCTTCTCCCGCAATCGCTCTCGCCCTTTAATAACTATCTACGTTGTCGTCTTCTTCAAAAGTATGTTTGGATCGATCTCCATAATCAGAGGTGGCTCTCCCTTCAACTTGGGTCTCGTCGGAGCAAAAAGCTGCATTGCTTCAGGCATGTGGATCATGGGATTTCACAACAGTTTCTGACCTTATAAATTATTGTAAAAATAGTTATGGCCTACATCTTTTCAAAAGGACACTTGTGCATTGAAGTCACGTTTCTGCTTTGAATTTGAGAGCCGTGTACTCGTACGTTTTTATTATTTCGCACATTGATGTTCAGCCCGACTGACTGAAAGCTAATCAAACTATCAGGTGGATAAAATTCAAATGCGTAGCTAAAATAGAACGCTAGTTGAAATAGGATGTGTGTTGAATAAAATTGAATAAGAGGGTATCTTCAGTGAATATGGCACGCTTGTTGAATTATCGTTTTGAATGGATTGTCGTGTTGTTTGATTATTGTAGTCGTACGATGATTGAATAGACCGTTTGTTGGATTCAAATTGAAATTGTGATTGAATAGTATGTTGATTGAATGTGAAGTCTAATTTGAATGGAACAAATTTATAGTTGATTTGGACGTTGCTTTGATTGATCTGAACACTATTGTCATAATTGGGGTAGTATTTATCCTCTAATTTTTTCACTCAAACTCACCCGCGTTGAACAATACTGTATTGACTGTTTATGTCATTTGGACTATATCTGCTCGAGCTTGTTTAAATGCTTTCGACGTTTGAATTCATGACTGTCGCTTAAATGTTTGGTTGACAGGCATTGGTTTGTCCATTGCTTGTTTTGATTTAACTATATGCATGTGTTGCATATTTTCAAAAGGAGACCCGTCAAGTAGGTTGGTTGGGTCGGATTTAGGTTTGGGTAGAAAATAGTTTGACCTAAATATGTCTATTTAACCCGTCGTAACCCATTTTATGCAATGCAAATATATTGACTCATACATGACACGACACATACTTAATGCATACCATATTCGACCGGCTCCTCATTCTTAAAACAATTCTATATTTAGCACAATCTAAGAAAACTCATACCCAAACTGAGGTGAGAGTGCGGTGCTGGTGAGAGTGAGATCGAGTGAGGACGAGAGAGAATGAAAAGAAAGTCATACAGGTGGATTGGAACTACGTAAAGTTGTAAACCCATTTATAACTCATTTAACAAATATATCATTATATGTTTGAAAAAACCCATATTATGTTTAAAATGACTCATTTGTTGAACATAACTAACTCGTATAACGACTTAATCCATCGTACATGGTTTAATAAATGAGTTTTTAATCCATTTTGACAGATCTACTTACAAGACACGAAGAAGTCGAAGTCAAGTCATGGTCTACCCTATGATATGCCAATTTCACCTGAGAGCAGGCTGTGAAATTTTACTTTTCAAAACCCAAAGTGAATAAAACAATGATTTTATATATATATTGATATTATGAAATGATATTGCATGATAGAACTAAACTAAGGAATGTGATATCAAAAGTGCAACGTGAGGATCCTAAGCCTGCATGGAACAACTGATATCCAAGGTTGGGAAAGAAATTCTGCTGAAAACTGTGGTTCAAACATTGCCTCAATATGTCATGTCTATATTTAAAATTTCTATATTTGTGTTTGTAAGTCAATAGAGCATAAAATAACAAATTATTGGTGAAAAAATAGCAACTCTAAAGCTGGTTTACACCGGAAAAAGTGGGAAACTTAGATGACAAGGAAGATAAGCGGGGGCATGGGACAAGGCCATGTTAGGTAATCAGGCCTGGAGATTAATTAAAAACCCAGTGGCCTTATGGAGTAGAGTACTGAAGGGCATTTATTTTAGTCAAAAGAAAATCTAGCATGCTGAGAAAGGATCAAGACCATCTAGTGGTGGCAAAAGTTGCTTATTGGAAGGGAAGCCATAGCCAACTCAACCATGTGGTCAATTTGGGGAATGGGCAAGGTGTGGATATCGGGGAAGACGAGTGGCTAAGGAGAGGAGTGATTGGAGGGCCAACGAATGTTGATGAACCAAAGAAGGTAGCAGAGCGGATAGAGGTTGCAGAAGAGAAATGGAATGAGCAAAAGCTCAATTGATGAGCTCTTTGACGAGCAAACATAACAGGAAATCCTATCCATTCTAGTTAAGCCACAGGAAGCAAAAGGTGAGCTATTTTGGATGGGAACAAAACCTGGATGTCACTATTGGGATTCATGTAACACGTACGGGCAAAAATAAAATAAATAAACGCAGCGGAAATAATAAATTGCCCATACATGTATCTCCAAAGGCGTAGTTCGTGCGTTTCAATCAAAAAACATATTAAACAAATAAAGTTAACAGATTACCTCTCGTAGCGTGCTTGAAAATAAGTTAGTTCATATGTTCTTTGATCCGAGCCCCACAGGTGTCGAGCCTCTAGTTCAGACACACCACCAATCACAACGACGAATGGAAGAGCGAATACACGGAAATCACCACTTAATTGTGCTAGCAATCTCGTGACGACATTACTCCGCAAGCTCAGAATTTTTGGGTCACGAAAAAGGAGAGAAGATTTCTGTTCTCTCACCGCTTTTTCTTTTTGTTCGTACTCTCTATTCACATCTGCAACTGTTTGCAGATTAATTGAGCAAGAAAATTGCGCACAAAGGGCACAAACGGACGCACAATCAGCACCAATTTTCTCGCCGCGCATCTGCAACTGTTTGCAGATTAATTGAGCGAGAAAATTGCGCACGATCATCGCACACGGTCAGCAATTAGTGTTGACCAAGTGCACGCAACTTTTCTTACCTTTTTTTTTATAATAGTTTTAAAGAAATGAAACAACATGGCCAGCATAACATGTGCTGACCATCTACGTTGCATGCACATATTGATGTGCGTGCAACACAAATTTATATATATATATAGAACAATTATATATATAAATTAATAGAAATATAATAGCGTGTTAATACGTGTGCATTTCGGATACATCATTATGTGTCCATTATAAGAGTGCGTGTGCATAATATGCACGTACGTCCATGACCAAAAATAAGAATTAAATTAAATCATATTCAATTTAATTTCATCCCGGCTATTTGATAGCCGCGATTGCAAACATATTTGCAATAACGTCTTTCACGTTCAACGTCGTCTTGTATTGGTTAAGGTGTGTGACATTCCTAGATTCATCGCTGAGCTGGCAGTAAGACATGCACTAACACATTAGTACTTCCAAGAGAATTAATTGTCCCGATTAACCTCTAGGTCCCACGAGCCATAAGTGACATCTAGCAATATGTCATGGCTACCCAGACAGTGTGAATTCTTTAAGAACATAATGAACCTGTCAGCTTTGGTTACAGTGTAATTCAATCCCTCCATCTTACTATATCCCGATCGAACAAAGACTATGGAATATTTGTCAAGTCACCAATTCGACCATATGCACAAATTCAATCGACATGCATTTATACGAGACATAAATATTTTTTTCTCGGTTACAACCCCAGCCGAGGATTTCAAAGCATTGTCATAATTAAATCGCATAGGATATCATACCTTGCATATAGCAAGGAGACAGATTCCATTTTGCGCACACGTGTGACTTCGTATGTGTATAAAATATGACCATCAAGTACAGAGACGGATCGATGAGTCGTCAATATGCGTTCTCGTGAACCACAGCCATCCAACACACAAGTCAACACTGTGCCTCATTTACACAAGACCAAAGCATGAACAATTAGACATTGATCACGCTAAAAGCTTCCATGTCACTAATCGTTCACTACGCGTCACGTTCAGTGAACTTGTCTAATACAAGCACATGTGTTCTAACTCGGGCATCGCAATACCCAATGACTTGTGACTCGTCATTCCCTTAAATATCCAATTCTTAATTGTGAAGTTAAGAGCACACCGATCTCAATAGGATTATTGATATCTATTCAATGATCCATCGATCAAGAACTATTAAAGATTCAGTCTAATTGTGAACCCGTCACACATATTCTTAACGTCTCAAGAATAGGTCCAGTCACAACTGATCTTATGGAATTTATTCATAAAAGTAGGTAATTGGACAAATGAATAAATACATATTTGTCATTAATTAAATAAGAAATCAAAAGTACAACTGAAATCTCTAACATGTAACTATTACATGGTTGCTTTAGGGCATATCTCCGAGTTTTTTTCCAATTTAATACAAAAAAAAATTATTTACAAAATTAGACACTATTTAAATTTATTTACCAAATTAGGTCTCGCGCGCTGAGGAGGGCAGCGCGCGAGACCTGCGCACTGATATAAGCAGCGCGCAGTACTTGCGCGCTGCTTATAACAGCGCGCAGCTCCCTGTGCGCTGCTACAAGCAGCGCGCAGGGAGCACTTTAGTTAGTTTTTTTTTTTTTTGGCCTTTTTGGCTGTTAGCTCTTTTTTCTTTTTTTTGCCTTTTTAGCCTTTTGGCCGTTTGGCTTTTGGTTTTGTTTTTTTTTTTTTTTTGCAATTGCTTCCCTTTTTTTATTATTTTATTTTAATCATATTTTAAATTTTTTCCTTGTTTTCTTTTATTATTATTCAATTTGTTTTCAATTAATTTTTTTAATTTTTTTCTCGTCGCTATGCTGCCCTTTCGCCTTGCTCGTTTGTTCGCTCGTTCGATGACGCGCCTCGATTCCGTGGCCCCGTTGCCTCATTCGTTCGTTCGTTCGTTCGTTTTTCTTTTTCCTCATCACTCCGCGTCCTCGTCACCTCAATCGATGACGTTTGCTCGTTCGTTTTTCGTTTTTCTTTTTTCTCGTCACTCCATGGCCTCGCCACCTCAATTGATGACGTCCGCGAAGGAGCGAACGTCATCGATTGAGGTGACGAGGAAAAAGAAAAACGAATGAGCGAACGTTATCGATTGAGGTGGCGAGGCCGCGGAGTGACGAGAAAAAAGAAAAACAAAAATCGAACGAGCAAACATCATCGATTGAGGTGACGAGGACGCGGAGTGATGAGGAAAAAGAAAAACGAACGAGGCAACGGGGCCACGGAATCGAGGCGCGTCATCGAACGAGCGAACAAACGAGCAAGGCGACAGGGCAGCAGAGCGACGAGAAAAAAATTAAAAAAATTAATTGAAAACAAATTGAATAATAATAAAAGAAAACAAGGAAAAAATTTAAAATATGATTAAAATAAAATAATAAAACAAAAAGGGAAGCAATTGCAAAAAAAAAAAAAAAAACAAAACCAAAAGCCAAACGGCCAAAAGGCCAAAAAGGCAAAAAAAAAAAAAAAAAAAAAAGAGCTAACAGCCAAAAAGGCCAAAAGGCCAAAAAAAAAAAAAACTAAAGTGGGAGCTGCGCGCTGCTTATATCAGCGTGCAGGTCTCGCGCGCTGCCCTCCTCAGCGCGCGAGACCTAATTTGGTAAATAAATTTAAATAGTGTCTAATTTTGTAAATAATTTTTTTTTTATTAAATTGGAAAAAAACCCCATATCTCCAACCGTTACACGGTGAAAAATGGGCAAGAAACAGAAAGAAAGAGAATGGCAGAGCAACCTTCATCCTCTATACCGAGATTAAAGGCATGCATAACATCAACATCAACATCAACAACACATTTATCCCAAACTAGTTGGGGTCGGCGGTCGATGAACCTCCAAAGATACATAAAATAAAAACAAGAACGATCAAGGGAAAGAGGTCAAAATTTTCCAATGGAGCACATGTCGAAACACACTACCAGCGAAAGAGAAATCTATGGGGGAAAAAATTGCACCTGACCTGGTGTGCAATCTCTGTCACAGCAAGATGGAAACGATAGAACATACTCTGTTGCTCTGTCCCTGTACCCAGAAACTGTGGTCAAACCCTGTGCTCAAGCTACATGTTTTTTGCAAGGCGTAACTCGAATAGAAGCTTGGTTGATGAAGTTCATGAAAAAACCGCGAGGCTTACTGTCTCTGGAGACTGGGGCTTTGACTCTATGGAATATACGGAAAGCCCTGAATAACTAAATCTTCAGAGGCCAAACCCCAAATGCAGAGGAAACGGTGGAATTAGCGTCACTAACTTGGATCGAAGAACGACTGAAAATTAATGTGGACAGCTTGCTTGGGGAGGAATCGACGAACGACTCGATAGCGTGTATATGTCGGGGAACACCGAAGTGCTCGTTGACGATTTCACTAAATCGGTGAAGGCTTCCTCGGCTTAGGTCGAAACCTTAGGATGCGCGTGATAACACTTCTAAAAGTGAAATTTTGCTCCAGAGGTGCTTTTTGGAATAGAAGTCCGTTTGGTAATGTTACTTATAAAGCAGAAATCCATTTGTTAAAAAATTTTACTTCTGAAAGAAATTTTCACTTTTGAAATTATTTTTCCCCCAATTTGAGAAGTTAAAAAAATTGCTTCTCCAAATTAAGAAGTACTTCTCTCACCAAAAAAAAAAAAAGTTCAATACGCACTTCTCGTCTATTCTCTTTTCATCACACCCTCACCCTCTTTTCGATCATACCCACCTCCGTCGACGCCCATCGCTGACCTCCAATGGCAGCCGCTCACCGCCGCCACCCGCCGACCTCCCCGGGTACCCAACCACCGCCCACCACTGACCTCCGCCGACAGCCACCCATCGCCGCTCACGACCGCCGCCAATCTTCGCTGGCCACAACCACCGCTAATTGCTACCAACCATCGACCACCGTACCAGCCGTTGTTTCTATTTTCAGCCGCCGGAGTAAAAATTAAATAATAAATTTTTATTTTTAAGAAGTTATTTTTAATAATAAAAATTATTTTTAAAGAAATGTAAAAATTTTAAAAATGAAGTAGAAATTTTTCGATCGCTGTTAATACTTTTTCATAAAAGATTTTGTGTTAATAATGTTTCAAATGTAAAAATTTTTAACCATTACCAAATGGATTGCTCTGATCAGAAATAACTTCTGGAGCTGAAATAAAAAAAATCAAATTCTACTTAGAGAAGAAGTAGATAGAAGTTGATTTATGGCGCAGAAGTATTACCATGCATGCCCTTAACCGTACTTGAAGCGATGAGATTTGTTCAGAAG
Organism: Rhodomyrtus psidioides; assembly: GCA_021437785.1. NCBI lineage: Eukaryota > Viridiplantae > Streptophyta > Magnoliopsida > Myrtales > Myrtaceae > Rhodomyrtus > Rhodomyrtus psidioides. The sequence continues at coordinate 2,066,630 of JAILYB010000092.1, read as the reverse complement.
CGAAACTTAGGGGGAATGGTTCTCCAATCAGATATAATTCGTACTTTGTAGGGTCAAGACCAAGTAAATTGGGACCTTAGGACGCTCATGGTAGCACTTTTGTTTCAGAAATGATTTTTCTACTTCTGTTCCACAAGTTAGGGCGCGCATGGCAACACTTCTGCTTCAGAAATCATTTCTGAAGCTGAAGTTGATTTTTCAACTTCTCAATCAGAAGTAGAAGTTGATTTTTCAACTTCTCCATCAGAAGTTAATTTCTACTTCTGAAATTTTCTACTTTTGAAACATTATTAACAAAATCTCCGGCGGAGCTGGCCGGCGACCGGCGGCGGCGGCGGAGGAGGGCGGAGGGCGATCGGCGGCGGCCGGCGACCGGAGACTGGCGGCGGGCGAGCGGCGGCGACGGGCGTTGGTCGGTGAAGATCGTTGTAGTTGAAGAAGTGGTTTTTTTTTAAGAAGTTACAATTTTTAGCTTCTCAAAGTTGGCAAAAAATTCAACCCGAAGTAGAAATCTCTTCCAGAAGTAGAAATTCTAAATATTTTTACCAAACGACTTTCAGCTTCAGAAGCACTTCTAAAGTGTCTTTACCAAACGGATTTCTGCTCCAGAATAACTTTTAAAGCAGAAATTCTCTTCCAGAAGTGTTACCATGCGCACCCTTAATTTCTGATCAAAGAAATTCATTTGGTAACGATTAAAAATTTATACTTCTGAAATATTATTAACACAAAATCTTCTATGAAAAATTATTGTTAGTGGCTAAAATTTTTTTACTTCATTTTTAAAACTTTTAAATTTCTTTAAAAATTAATTTTTATTATTAAAAAATATTATTTATTTTTAGAATTAATAATCATTATTTATTTTTTACTTTTGGCAACAAGAGATGGCGATTAGACGGTGACAGGCAATGCGGTAGTCAACTCTTAGTTGTAGGAGGTGGCGATGGCCAACGGTTGGCAACGACTAGTATAGGGTGGTGGCCAGCGAAGGTCACAGATGGGCAGTGGTGCGCAATTGGTGGCGGCCGGCAATGGGCGGTGGTTAGCTGTGGTCGGTGGTTGGCAGAGGGGTGAAGGTTGGCGGTGGGTAGTAGTTGGGGGCGTGAGGTGGTCTATCAGTGGCGGTGGGCAGTGCGATGAGCGGCGATGGTCGTTGGCAAGGATAGGCGACAGTTGGTGGAGGTTGTCAATGGGCAGCGGTCGGCGATGGTCGTCAGCTAGCAGCGTGGGATGGTGGATGGCGATGGTCGCCCGCGGTAGTCAGCTATAGGCGGTGGAGGAGGCGAGCTTGGTCGAAAAGAGGGTGATGGCGCAAGGAAGAGAGGATGAAGCGAGAAGTACTTCTTGAGTTTTTTTTTTTTTTGTTCAAGAAGTACTTCTTGAGTTGAGAAGCAATTTTTTTTTTAACTTTTCAAATTGAAGAAAAACAACTTTAGAAGTGATAATTCACTTCAATAGCAGACAGGATCGCCAAGGCCGCCCATTGAAATCGATATCTCCTTCAAAACTGGGTGTATTCCCCACCCCCGGCCCTTTGGGCCTTGCTTTGCAAGGCTCTATCTAGCTTATGATATAAACAAATTAGCCGGTTGACCCAAAAAAAAAGGAATATGTGCACTAGAAATCCTAAAACTTGCTGTGAAAATGCAATTGAGTCCTAAAACTTGTCAAATTTGTACAATCGAGCCCTTCTATTAACACCATCAACTTGTCTAACGAAAAATGCTGATGTGACATTTTAAAATTAATTTCTCTCCTATACATTGCATTTTTCATTTTTTTTAAAAAAATCTTATTTAAATTAATTAAAAAAATAAAAAGGCTAAATTTAATTTTAAAAAGCAAAAGCTTAAAAAAAAAGAAATAAAAGAAAAGAAATAGCAGCTGGGTAGGGCATGGAGGTCGCCGGCCCTGGTCGTCACCAACCTCGGGCAGGACCTTGCCAGTCCCAAGCGAGGGCCGGCGAGCCTCGCCCACCCAACGTCACCCACTTCTGGGTTTCCTCAACCATGATCAGGGCAACATCCAGAATTGGTGTTTACCATGAATTGTCATCGATTGTCAAGAGAAGATATGATGAACACAAGATTTACGATGGAAATTTGCAGAACGAGATACGCGACCCAAACAAAAGCAAGAAGCGCGACCTCCTTCCAGTGAATGTTCTTGAGCAGTGAGACCAACCAAAGTCGTCGGAACACAAGAAAGGTCGAAATTCAAATAATTAATATATTAGAAGTACTGATTCAACTTCCCAAGGCTTGCATAACCTTGAGACTTCTTGGTATTGGGTCTAGAGCTGCCGCTCGCCGCTTGGGAAAGAAGCTTTTTGTTCCGGTTGATGGTCGATATCATTGTCGGCTTTCTGGGTGCTCGCCCAGATCTGGCGAGCTAGGTGGGCGAGGCTCGCCGGCCGGCCAACATTGGCCAAGGTTGGCGATCTCCGCCGGCTCCTCCGGCGATGGACAGCGGCTAGTCCCTACCCAGCTCGGCTGCTCTTCCTTTTTTTTTTATAATCTTTGTTTAGTTTTTGCTTTTTTAAAATTAAAAGGGAAAATTTCAAAAAATGGCCCAAAGTGGTCTTGTTTTCTCACATAAAGGCCTCGAGTGAACATTGTTTCAATTAAGGGCCTGAAGTGTTTCGATTGTTTCAAAAAAAAAAGGCCTATCTAAAGGGCATTTTTGTCTTTTTATTTTTTTTTGGCTTTTTCTGTTTTTCTTTTTTTTTCTCTCCCCTCCCCTCATGTTCATCGTATCCCAGTGCGTCTTCTTCATGGCAGCGAGAGACCTGCACCAAACAGGCTCGTTGCCTAAGGGGAATGCTCTCATGGGTGTTTGGGGGTTCAAACCAAAAGAGAGTTCACTGAGTGGGTTCTTCCAAAAAAAGCTCGTCACAAACATAGAACTAACAGAGTTCTTAGGGAGAGCTCGTTCAAGAGAGAGAGAGAGAGAGAGAGAGAGAGAGATGAATCATAAAAAAAAAAAAATAGATGGCTCGAGCGTGAGGAGCTCTTGAAGCAGATCTTGCTCTTGGGTGTTCTGAGAGTGAAAAGGAACAAAAGGAGGAATGAGTTGCACGAGTTGACAGAGAGTTAGAGGGCTCGAGTAAAAAAGGGAGAGCATAATAGGGGAACGCCATTTTTGAAAGAGGAGCTTCAAGGGAGTTAGTTCTGCGAGAGATCAAAAGGGGTGAAGAACAGACGGAGCAGGCAGAGACCGAGGAGCCCCTCCCATCTTCTCGAGCTTCCGGACTCCCTCGCCACCACCCACCATTTTATCCTACTTGAGAACCCAAAACCAGAGAGCAAAAACAAAGAAACTCAAAAAAGAGTTCGGTCGAACGAGAAGAAACCGTGGCCGAGAGAAGACGGGCCAACGGTATAGGCTCCGCCCGACGATCAGTGGCTTTGGCGTTCTCATTTCAACAAATCTCAAACCCAGTGAATCTCGCGCAACCTACTTGTCTTGCTCACAGCTCCATCCTTGGAGAGTGCTCTCTATTCCGGATGACCGGAGTCCAAAAAAGGCAGAGGCTGAGCAAAGCTTCTGGGGTGAAAAGTCAAAAGAAAGAAAGAGCTCTGGGAGTTGGAGCGAGAAGGGTCACAGGAGAGAGCTCGTGGAGAGCTCCATTTGATAGAATATTTTGTCGGTCCACCACTACTGTTTGCGAGCATTCCCCCTCATCTGATCTTCGGTCCTACATGAGATCCAAAGGGCAAGCTCTGCAGCATGGGGATGGCGAGCAAGAGGACAACGGCTCGTTGAACGCCCCCACCAGCTCCACCACCATATTTCCCCTCGCGTGCTGCGGTGCCACAGTCGGGCTCTTCGACGACGAGACAGTGGGCAACGAGCCTGTTTGGTGCAGGTCTCTCACTGCCATGAGGAAGACGCGCTGGGATACGATGAACAGGGGGGGAGGCGAGGAGAGAGAAAAAAAAACAGAAAAAAGCCAAAAAAAATGAAAAGATAAAAATGCCCTTCGGACCCTTTTTTTGAAACAATCGAAGCACTTCATGCCCTTATTTGTAACGATGTTCACTCAAGACCCTTATTTGAAAAAATGAGGCCACTTCAGGTCCTTTTTTGAAATTTTCTCAAATTAAAATTTATCTTTTTCTTCTTTTTTTAAATTAATTTAAATAAGATTTTGAAATAAAAAAATACCACGAATGAGAGAGAAATTAATTTTAAAATGTCACATCTGTATTTTCCGCTAAACAAATTGACGGCGTTAGCGGAAGAACTCAATTGTATTAATTTAACAAGTTTTATAACTCGATTACATTTTTTGTAAGTTTTAACACTTAATTACATTCTCACAATAAGTTTTAGGACTTCAACATATAAGAAAAGAAAAATCTGTCCTTTCTCACTCCTCTCAAAATAGCCTCAAACCTTAATTTTCGTCCCGCTTCTCTGGTCCGAAAATCCAAAATGAAGGGAGAGACAGCTGGAATCCACCGCCGGTGGGCATAAGGAAGCTGAATGTAGATGGGTCCTGGTGTGGCGAGTTGCTGTCGTGGGCTTGTCATTGATTCCCAATGGGCTTCACGGAGCGTGTCGGAGAATCCATGGGCTTCTCATTGATGGCTTCGGCAAGTACAGTGCAGCAGGCGGAGCTTTGCCTCTGATGATCAAGCGCCGGTCAACTTTGTTGTGGCGCCGGGCTGAACCTCCATGGACTATTTGGACTGTTGTGCAGGATTTTGCTAGATTCTCTTGGGCCGAATGAATGGGATTCATAAAAATAAAAGGAGAAAGGAAGATCGAAAATTCGAACCGAAACGGAGTATGCGGTGCTCATCCCATCGGTTCGGTTTGGGAAGGTTACAATTTTGAAGATGCCGGTACTCATTAGCGAGCGTCTGGTATATGAAGATATTTATACTTCTTCTCACGTAAGGAAACATGAAATTCAAACTCATGTGACAAGACAAGGACCCATAAGGATTACTAACGAAATACTGCATCTAGAAGCCCATTTACTCCGCAATTTAGACAAAAATAGAATTGTGATGCTGGGATCTTGAGTAGAGGCGGGCAATGCTTTAGTAGATAAATTAACTTCCCAGACAGCGAAAGCATCATCGTATGCCCCAAAAGATAGATTATTACGGGCCATTATTTTCGTATCCGTAATGGTGCGAAACGAAAGCTCGGCTCCAAGTTGTTCAAGAATAGTGGCGTTGAGTTTCTCGACCCTCTGTCTTAGGATTAGTAAGTTATATTTCTTGATGGGAGCAGGGAATGGGATATATAACTCAGCGGTAGAGTGTCACCTTGACGTGGTGGAAGTCATCAGTTCGAGCCTGATTATCCCTAAAACCAATGCGAGTTTTTCTATTTTGACTTACTCCCTCGCCGTGATCGAATGAGAATGGACTAGACTATTAGGTTCCCTATCAACCTTAAAGAGATCAGTGGCGACTGCTAAAATGATTTGGGAATTGAAATCATTATAGCTCACCCCGGCCTAACGAAGGGAATACCCTCGCTTGTATTTCTTTCGGAATGGTCATTATTTTCTTTTTCTCCCTTTCTTTTGAAAAAAAAAAAAACTGACCGAGGGGAGCGAGGAGCTAAGGTAATATTATATATAAATAAAACATGAGCATAATATCAACCTTTGTTCCACCTTTAACCATAGCTAATCTATATTTTAGTTACATGCTCTATGAATTTTAAAATGCATACATATAAATTATCTACTAATCTCCAAATCGTCTTTTCAAAACATTTGATTAGTTATTTTGTTATCGCTAATTTATCGACTCAAAATTATTTATTCATTGTTGCAATTCAGAACGGTAGAATGTTCTTAGCTAGTTCTATTCCTCTAGCATTTTTGCATTTACATGCAATACATGACATAAATGTAGATTTACATCGTATCACTTTTATTAAAAAAAAAACAGTGAAACAGCTATTTCTTCTTTTAAAAATTGAAATATAGCATTTTTGGTATGTTCTCATTACTCTCTATCCTATTCTAAACATAAAATTCGAATGTTGTTTATTTTCAAAAGGATGAATATTTACAACTTAGAAAACTTGGTTAGGAACTTCGATCATCATCACTATTCTACCCCCTATATTTAATTTCCATTAAAACACATTACAACGATTATTTTACTTCTTCACTTTCATAGTTTCTACGTGTTAACGAGGGTGCTTGGTTTCTAATGGAGCCATTCGAAACAGTAAGACTCCGTTTGATTGGTGAAAAATAAATCATTTAAAAATACTTTTTTCAAAAAATGATCGCTTATATGGCTTAAAAAATTAATAGACGAGAGATATATTCATTGTCAAAGAAAAATATACAGAAATAAATTGTTATCGATAATGAAAATATTTTTTACTGGCTAGTTATTTCAAATTATACAATCAATTAATTTTTAGAAAAATATTTTTCAAATCATTCATTTTTCACGAAACAAATAGACGCTAAACTATAATAGGATATTATAAATTGTTGTCAATAATGAAAATTTTTCTATTCTATTTAGATGTTTCTCAAAACTTTTTCAAGAAGTTCAAATTTAAATATACTCTTTAGAAAGATCAAAATTCATTTATTTTCACTGCATATTGTGGGAATATTTTGGCTTAGACTAGTGAGATTAATACAAACATAACTGGTTTATGGAGATATCTTAAGGTAAATTTTTTTAATTACTTAATTAATATATGTGAAAATAAGTCTAGTAAAACAAGCGTACAGTAGAGAGAGAGTGGGTGTTGGGAGAAACTAATTGCCATTGACCTTTGATTAAATTACGAAACTGCCAACACAATAAAGAAATCTAGAGCTTCCCTTCCCCCGCCAAAATCAAAAGAGGGCCCCACCATTCCCGCCAAATCTCTCTCATTCCCGCCATATCTCTCTTCCTTTCTCCATCCGTGCTTCCTCTGTCTCCCCCCCTTCTCCCCCACCCTCTCTCCCTCTCTCTCTCTACCTGCACAAATGGAGTCACCCTGCGACTTGAAGAAGCGGAAACGTCCATCCTCGTCGTTCTTCTCTCCCCTCTTCAACCTCTTCACCCGCTCCGAAGCTCGTCCCGATCCTCGCCGGAAACTCCCCAGGCGAAACCTCCTCCCCGACGCCGGCGACGACTCGTCTCGCGTGTTCATCAAAGATCTCCGTAGCCGGCGCGTTTTCTCTCTAAGCCCAAAGCCAAAGTCGAGCGGGTTCAGTCCCGATCGCCGAGAGGGAGAGTTCGAGAAGCCCCATTCGCCGTGCGGAGACGAGGGCGAGGCCCATAAGGATGATGTTGACACTACTTTGTCTTCGATTGTCAGGGAGTACTGCTCTGAGAAGGACGGTGGGATGGATTTGTACAAGGACGATGATGGTGAGATGTCGGAGGACGATGGGATCGAAAATGTGGATTTTCAGTCCGAACGCGATGGAGCGAACGACGAGGAAAGCAATCAGGTACCTCCTGATTCGCCCGAGAAGGTTGTCCCTGCTACTGAGACGGCCAAGGGATTGGACGATTCCGGTGACGATTGCGTTCAGACCACTCCCCCTGAAGCAACAGATGTGATTATGGGCCGGGCTGTAGAAGAAAATGGAGGCAATTGCGATCTCCAGAGGGCTGAGCGGATTTCGGTTGAGCCGCTGCAGGGGTCCTCCCAGGATGAAGGTTCCGGAGCTGAAATTAGTAAAAGAAACGACTCCGCTTCAAAGAGCGAACCGGTGAGATTCTAACATTTTCTGACTCTTTAGGGTTTTCACTTGTTCATACCAAAGCTTTATTAGCCAACGTGGCGATGTTGACTATGCAGAGAACCTGAGGTTTTAAGTGATTCTTCCTGGGTCATATGAATTGTGGAAATTAAGTGAATGGGTTTCATTTACAGGGTCTTAATCCGCGTTTTAGACTAAGAAGAAGAATATACAAGAGGCCCGGTTCGATCAGCTACAGGCGATTGCTTCCTTACTTGACAGACATGGCAATGGAAGATTCCTGTAATTTCTCTGCCTCTCCTCTGATTTGCTCTTTGATTTAATTTCACCAGCCAGGGACGCTAAGTCTCCACCTTGTATTGAATGGCTAGGCACAACTAGAGTTTCGGGAAGTCTAAAGCATGAAAAGGGTATGGAAGAAAAGCCACCACACTTGTCTATCAGCTCTAGCTACAAAGATATTCCCATGGATGAATCTAGTAAGGATGGATCTGACAAACCTGCAACCGAAGCTGTTCCCCTGGTTATGCTGACTGTTGATATGCCTCATGAGGTCACAAACTATCCCGACACCCCTGCTACAGTGAAAGAAGACTTGGGCGATCGAGCTATTGATAGCCAGATAGATAGTGGAAAGCCTGAATTGATCATGCAAGGCTCTACTCTCTGTGCTGATAGTAAAGTCGGAACTTATACTGATGCTGGAGAAGAAAAAGGAGAAGCTGAGGTAACTGACGGTAGGCTTTATGGAATGGCTGATGATTTGAACGTTGTAAGATCAGTCTTATCGTTGACCGAGGAGGATAATATAGTTGATCAGTGCTTCCATGAACAAAACCATCCAATGGATGGAGGAATGAAAAAATTTCAGCTAATTTCACCGCCCAATACCAGCAGCGGAGAAAATGGTTACTCATTTTTCGCAGAAACCAGAGGTAGTGATCATGGTGACGTTGCAAATCAGATGATTGATACAAATGAAGCAAGATTATTATTTTCCTCATCAGATTCGGGGATTCTTGGAGAACCAGTAAATGAAATGGAAGTTAACAAAATTAAATGTGTTACGGCTAGAGCAAATGGGGTGCCACAGAATTCTCCTAGCAATATCAGTAAGGTGGGCTACTCCATTCCCGACAAAGATAGCGGACATTCTACAAAGAGCAAAATGGTGAGACGTCATCTATAACAGAATCTTTAGATTCTCCTCTTCACGGGAGAAGAAAGTTCGCATTAAACTAAAAGTTGAAAGGAGATGATACTCTTTGCAATTTTTTTTGTCTCTTGCTTCCAGGCTAATATCGCTTTTTGTGACGTTGGGACAGGTGCTAAATCCATGCTCGAGACTGAAGGTATTCAAAAATCCAAATTCATTCAGTTACAAGAGGATGCTACCTTATCTAAAGGAAATTGCAAAAGATGACTCCTGTAATCACACGACCTCTGCTGATGTTTTTTCTTCTGTGTTAGTTTATTTACATCAAAATATAATTCCTTTTGAACGTTCTGCAGGTGACCCAGGAAATGGTCAATGCCTGAAACTTCTGACTACATCTAAAGAGGAGTCTTCTTCACCACCTGTGCTCTCTGACTCCCAAAACTTTCCAACTGGTAAGTGCAATGGTGATCATGGTTCAGCTGATCTTATCATAAACTCTCCAGAATCAGTGGCCCATGGAACTTGTTTGCAAAAGGATGAAGATATTCTTGCCGAACATGCCATACAAAGTACAGATAGCGAGTACGAATCTTCTTATGGTATCGTGAATGCAAGAGATGAAGGACATCTGCGGCCAGCATCATCATATTCTATTGCTGTTCATCAATCAAAAGAGGATTTATGTCAGATATCTGAACATGTTGGGGAGATATGTGCAAATTCAACACCAGGACTTTCTTCTGATGCAAAAGAAATAGGAGCAGAGGAAACAATGCAAAATCTTTCTCAAGTCGGGGCTTCAGATTTGTTCGGGTTTCCTGATGAAGCTTCAAGAAGGGGAATTTTGAAAAGAAATCCGCGAGGATGCCGGGGGCTGTGTAGTTGCTTGACCTGTGCTTCCTTCCGTCTCAATGCAGAAAGGGCATTTGAGTTCTCAAGGAACCAGATGAAGGATGCTGAAGAAACGACTTATAATTTGATAAATCAACTATCTCAACTAAGGAGCATAGTGGAAAAAATCAACTGTGGTGTTAGCAATCTTGCTTTGCTGCAGGTAAATCACCAAACTGATACGCCAAAGTATTTTCATCCTATGATGTCTTACAGGCACATATCAGATGTATTATCTGGTGTAGCTTGATGTTTGATTTTTCATGGGTTAAATCATCATGTAGGATATTCTTATTATCCACTCCCCACCCTCGTGTCTTCCCCGGAACCATGTAGTTATGCATGGTTTCATTTTGCTGAATGAGTTGTTGAGGAAGCCTTATAACTTTTTAGAGGTACCAAGAAAAATGGCTTTGGTTACACCAGTTGCATCTGAATTGCACACTGACAATGCCAGAAGTATTTTTCTGCTAGTTTAAATAATGGGAGAGGCAGCACGATGTTTAACAGATAGGAAGTTTGTTGACTTGTCATTTCATTATACTTGTTTGCTCGATCAGATGATTTTCCGAAGGTATTAAGCTTCTGGTTTCTTTGTTCGATTTCGGCAAAATGACACAAATAGTCCATAAACTTTGGCAAAATGTGCAATCTGGTCCCAGAACTTTCAATTTGTTCAGTTTAGTCCCTGAACTTTGACAGAATGTGCAATTTGATCCCTAAACTTTTAACTTGTTCAATTCAATCCATGAACTTTTAGTAAATGTTCAATTTAGTCCCTAGACTATATGAAAATGTTCAACGTTATCCCCGATCTTAAATTAACAAAAGGACTATATTGAACATTTTCATATAGTCTAAGGACTAAATTGAACATTTACTAAAAGTTCAGGGACTGAATTGAACAAGTCAAAAGTTTAGGGACCAAATTGCACATTCTGCCAAAGTTCAGGGATTAAATTGAACAAATTAAAAGTTCGGGGATCAGATTGCACATTCTGCCAAAGTTCAGGGACCATTTATGTAATTATCCCTTCGATTTCCTTCTAATGTATGAAGATCATTCTAGGAATCTCAGGTCAGAGAAGCTTGTAGAAAAGCATCAGAAGCTGAAGAACTAGCAGAACACCGCCTTTCTCAAATGAATGATGAACTCAATATCCATTGTAGAGTTGTTGTAAGTAGTCTAAACCATCCTCTTATCATTGTATGGTTCTTCAGACTTCCTAGTTCTGATTATTTATGAAATTCACCTAGTGTTGTTGATCTCAATGGTAACAGCGCTTGCATCGCCCAAGGGTAAAGTTCAGTGACAGCACAGAAAACGGCACTTTTCATGAAGAACTGGAAAGCAAAGGGTCTTGAGTAAAGTCCTTGTGGATTCTGTCCTATTTGAGCAACGCTAGTACCGTCTGAAGATGTTAGGAATTTTATAAAAAAAACCACAGAGACACGATCCGGTCAACATGAGTTGGGCGCGTTCTATTTAACCTGGAGACGAGATGATACTGTTTTTGATGTGGTAGGATGAAAAGATGTCCCGTCTAATATGGCTGGAGAATTGAGGTGCACATTATGCAGTCTTATTTGGCCAAAGCACGATATTTGGTTCGGGGGAATGAGTATCCTGTAAGTAGAGATCCACTTCGTGTATATTTCGTCGTCATGCCTTCACGACAATAACTCAGGATATGGTTATAAGATTGTTGCTTTTGAGTAAACAGGTTCCCACTCTTGTTTTTCTGGCCTGTTCCCCCTTAACCAGTAACCCCGTACACTTCTTCCCGGAGTACCAATTTAAACAATTCTTTTAACCTATTCAAGTGCCGTCAGTTTTCACGAGCAAGGCACAGCCGTAATCAAGCAAAATGGAAGAGGGAGTTGCTCTAGGACATCTTTTACGAGACCAATGGCTAGAATCGTAGAGTTCGGATCTTGCTCCAAAATTTGTCCTATCTAGTCCATGATGAGGGACTCAACGTTTCTGTATCTTGATTCCTTCGGTGTTGTCTGCTTTTCATTTAAAGCATGGATCCCATTTGCATCCCCCTGCATCACAATATTCCGCAAATTTTCTGCTAATGCTAGATTTAGTGTCAACCTTGCTGCCCGAGCTTCATCTGACTACAAGTTCAATTGAATCAACTACCTCTGTGAATCCTTTCTGGGGACCTCTTTATATCGAGTTCTTTATCCACTCAGGTAGTTGAGAAGCGATACTTGTACAAGGCAGAACTTTTTCGGCTGCTGTGTTAAATCCTGTCTGCTTTAATCTGAATTTTTTGACACGAACACTCAATAGGATGAATCTTTATATGAGCTGTGATCGTGTGATGTGCTCTACAGGTGGACATGTATAATTAGATCAAGACCGGCGGCGAATTTTTCACTATGCAAAATTTCCTTTTATTTTGATGTTAAAGATTTCTTCTGGATCTTATTGTCTGTTTGCTTAATTGCGATAGAGCAAAAGGAGGGCTCCTCGAGTGCTTGTGAACTATTCTTGACAATCTTTCTTGCCCTTCAAACGGCTTTAAATGAAAAGGGAAAAAGATATGGTATCCTTGTTCTTGGTCATCTCATGCATCAAGTATTGGATTGCACCGAGGGCCGCTTTGCATCAAGCAATATCTGTCTTTCGATATATGCTGTGAAGATCGCGTCGTTGATTATTTTTGGAAGCTGAGAGCTCATTGATTTTGAGGAATGCACGTTTACAATGGTCGCCTACTTCGATTCATCTCGATGCCACTGTCGAAAGCTAATTGATTTTGCTAAATTCTTGATCTCTGTGACTACACTACATGAAACACTGAACAAGAAAAGATAATGCAAAGTCTTATTACATAGAGTAGAACAACTGCTACAAACATATCTTTATGTCACAACCGTGGCTTTACAGAGTCTGTGATATGGCAATATTCAATCCCCCCAAACAGTGTACAAAGGCCATCTTTTTATTATAATTTCCCCCCCTGGAATCAAGACATTACAAGCGAGTCATGACTTGAACATGCGAAACGAAACGAAAGAATCCATACGTCGATTTCCCTGTCTTTCAATTTTTTTTCATTTCCTTTAGAATCGCGGACGCTTGCATTCGGCCGGGATGCCTTGAGGGAACCTCTTGAGGTCCGTGCAGTAGTTGTAGATCATGAAGTACTTCTGGACCCACCTGAACCGCCTCCGGCTGTTGGCGTCGAGCTCATTGGCCTGCCACGTGGCTCCGGAGTAGGAGGAGGGCCGCCCGATTTCGCAGGACGAGGAGCCTGAGGACCAGGTGCAGGGAGTGGCCCGGAAGTTCCTGTAGTATGCCGTGAAGGGCGCTTTCGACCAGTCCGTCTTGATCAGTCCTCCTCTCGTGGCCCAATCATCAGCATTCCAGAGGCTCGAGTATATCTTCATGGGCTGGTTCTTGGGGAAGGGCACGCCAACAGACTCTGCGTTCTTGAACACTCTGATAGGAATGTTGTCCACCAAGAAGCTGAAAACCACAAAAAAAAAAAAAAAGGCATGTCAAAAACATCACAAGATCGTTAGCGATCGGAGCAACTCGCCTAACGATCCGACGCCTTTAACTCGTATCGAGACCCGATCGGTGTTTGCTTTCTCGACACTCACATTATGTGCTGGGGCTTCCAGATGACGGAGTACGTGTGGAAATTCCTGGTGGGGTCAAACCACAAGTAGAACTGCTGCTCTCTGTTGCCCTTCCCTTGAGTGAAGACGTTGGTGTGGAGGATATAAGGGTCGCCGGTCAGGTTCCCCAGGAACTCGAAATCGATCTCGTCGTGAGTCGGCCCTTGCGATGACAACTGCAAAAGTAACGACAACCGGAGTAGCTCGCGTCAATCCGCATACCGTGCCGGAGAGTAGGAAAAGATCCGTTAAGCTATGGATAAGCCGCCTCAAAACATGTCGGAGGATGACTAGCATGGACACAACAAGGAATTGTATTGGAATGTTCAAGACATTTTATTCTTCTGTTACATTGTAATAAATGGAGACACGGGATTCATTTGATAGACATGGTCCGGTCTCTAATCTGGTTTAAAAAAAAATAATTATCACCAAAACACAGAGTTATGTGCGTTTTTAATGCGAGTGGTGATCTACTCAATGATGTGCCCGAAGCTCTCTCTTTCAGCAGCTGCTTTTTTGCCTTATAAAGATGTCTCATGTGAGCCAACCTTTAATAATGTCAAAGTGCCGATATACAGAGTCAAAAAAAACTATTCTCCCACTCAAAAAGATGCAAAAAAAAAAAAAAAAAAAAAAGGTCGTAGGTGAAGATACGCTAGTTTGAAAAACGTATGTCCGAACAACAACATAGTCTCGTGATCTAAATCATTCGCAAACCGAAGTCGAAAGATGAAAAATTGTCCATTCTTTCAGCTAGAACCAGCTCGTGCGTGCTTACTTGGAACTACGTTCCCTCCATAAAGTTGGCATGGTACGTTGCGATAAGATAAAGATACGTACGTAGTAAGCGGTGACGGTGCCGGCGGAGTTTCCGGCGACGAGCTTGAGCTGCATGTCGATCCGGCCGAACATGTATTCCTTCTTGGACCGGAAGCCCGACCCGGACACTCTGTCGAGGGACAGGGAGAGGAGCTGACCCCCGTTGAAGATCTTGGCGCGTTCGCCACCGCCCCACGTCACGTCAAAGTCCTGGTAGAAGTTCCCGGCCGCTGCTGCAGAAGCAGCCATTAATGACAAGCTCACAAGCACCACAATGTAGCAAGCACAGGGACTTCCACTCCTATGAGCCATGATTGATGAGAGAGAGAGAGAGAGAGAGAGAGAGATGGGTTATGTTGTGAGGTCTTTCGCAGGGCTTATGGGGGTATATAAATGCAAAGAAGAATGGGGGGGGGGGGGGTGATGTGAAGTATAATAAAGCAAAAAGAAGGAATGGGAATGATTCTTGAGAGAGAGAGAGAGAGAGAGAGAGAGAGAGAGAGAGAGAGAGAGAGAAATTTGAAAAAAAAAAAAAGAGAGAGCTGGTGCCAGCTGAGCAAATACCATCAAAGCTGGAAACTTTTGTTTTGGGGTGATGTTTGGGTTGGGTGGTCATCCTCACAGTTTCCTGGTTTTCGATTCCTAGGGGGTTTAATAAAAACTGCAAAGAGGAGAAGACAAGCCGCGGATGTGAACCGTGTTAGTTAAGGATAACCGGGTTAGTTAAGCATCCACATTGAATTGCCCCCTCAAAGAAGCACGGGGGCGAGCGCTGTTACGACTCGAGAAATCAATTGCGTCGATGAGAACAGGCCCCGATGATACTCGGCATGCGGCGAGGGAACACGATGCAAAGTTCGCCCGAGGGAAATTCGATGTGTTACATTTTGCGCAACGGCCCTTTCTATCTGATAGAAAAGGATTCCCATGACCCTGAATTTTTTTGCGGTGCAACATTTCGATGGCGGCGGCAAAGGAATACGAATGGCGACGACACGACACGACTCAAATACTCATACGGCCAACCTCGCGAAAGAGTCCGTGAATTTCGACAAGAAATTCGATTTTGTTATATTCTTGCTGTCTGTTCATCTCACCGCTCCGGTCAAGAAAATCTCTCCCTTAGTAGGATCCTACGTTTAGTAAAGGTTGGAGGCGATTCAAATCAGTCATTTCTGCAAAATAATTGAGTTTTAGTCTTTTGAGATGATGCAAGGACTAAGGAGGGAGAGGGGTGCATTATTTGATGGAACCTTTGGGTTTTTTGGTGGAGAAAACCCCTGTTGTTCTCTCATGATTTTGTTCCCAACGATTGCAATGTCGAGGCCGCTTTTCCCCTGATTCAAAAAAAAAATTAATAATAAGAGGTGGATGACAACATATGTACAGAGAGATTCAATTGCATTGGACCACCAATCATATGTGGTCTCGGCCATTAGCGACGCGCCACGTGGCCGGAATAATATCCAAGTCACTCTCCCCTCCAACAAGGGATGCTGCTTGGGTTGGGCCCATCTTCGTGGGACTCTCGGTTTTCAAAACGCTAAGATCAGAAGTATAGACTTTGTTTTGTTTCCTTCTTATAAAATCACCCAATGCTTGTGAATCTAGATGTTAGGGTTCTCCGAGCCTGCATGCATGCAGGAGTGAGCAATTCCAAATTCCGTATAGATTCAACTCATTTTTTTGAAACCTAGAACGTATCATGTATATCTTGAACCTAGAACCTGCCCTATCACGAGTTTTATGGTCGGTTCCAAAATGTACCCAGGTTCCACAGTGAGCGATTGTAATGAATCGTCAACTTCAATGATCCCTATTTGTTGTTATACTTTACCGACAACAGCTCATATTTAGATACACAAATAATTACTTAGACTAGTGATTCCAGATTGCACACTCATCATCATGAAGACATACACCAAGAAAATCGCAAAAAAATTGTAATAGATTACAGGTTTTTGATTCCACCTACCTGAAACCTGAAATCTACCTGTCGGAACAGGCTCTCCAAGTTTTTGGAATCTGAAATCTACCATGCATACTTTGAAACATGGGACCAGATTGATTCCAAGTTTTAGATTTTAACCTGGAGCCATGCTTACTTTTATATGCATGTGTAACCAAGGGATCGAGGAACCGGCAGATTTTACTTTGGGCAGAGCGATTGTCGCGATTTCATCGGATACACCCATACGGATGCGCGTCGAGTTTTCCACCTCCCATCGAGGAGAAAAGCAATGCCTTAGTTGGCTGGACATGTAAGCAAGATGGTTCCTTCACTCAACGGAGATTTTTACACGATGATGCTCGTGAGCAATTAGAGAGAATTGGAGATGGCGAGTTGCCATGAACAAAAGAGTCACGAGAGACCACAAGAGTCCATAATGCCTTGTCGTTGAGCAGCGGGAGATGCCCTTCTAATCCGCTTTCCTTTTCTTTTGGTTGGATTGAGAAACCTTTCACGACAGACGCAACGTCTTGTCTAGATGACCTCTAATGGAAATAATAATAATAACAATAATTGCTCTCGATCAAAAATGTCAATAAGTTTAACTGTTTTCTCGATATCCTAGCTTTATTATTTGCCTTCAGACAGTGATAGGGTTTCAATTTCTGCTTTCTCTAATTCGAAAAAAAAAAAACCTATCAGAAATAATAATAATAATAATAATAATAATAATAATAATAATAATGATTCGAGAAATAAGTATAAATTCAAAGAAGATGAGGAGGTACTTTGTAATTCGAGGATGCGCAGAAAAAAAAAATCGAAAGAGAAATCACCACGTAGAACCTGTTTATATGTTTAATCAAATTCCCCTTTATTCAAAAGTTTAAATTAATTAAATATGAGTTAATTATGATATATTAAGCGCTTCGCAAAATACTAAGTTTGGATGCGAGACTTCTTTGATACAAATATGTTTTAAATCAGCATGAGACAGCAACTGTGTTTAAAAAGAAAAGAATCAGGGTTGAGAGAAAGAGAGAGAGAGAGAGTAGAGGAAAGGGTGGACAATGAAGAGAATATATCTAACTACCATGATGACCTTCACTTAGATTGTAGTGAAATTGTTTTATAAGACGCGAAAAATGAGATCGTACAAACAAAATTAATGAAAGAAAGTAGCGATTTTTCAATTAAGGCTTGTTTTATGCAGCAAAAAATGAATAAATGTCAAATAATTTTCTTAAAAATGACCGCTTATATCGCTTACAGAAATGAACAAACGAATACACTTTTATCGCCCATGAAAATGTTTATATGTAAATGGTCGTCAATAATGAATACATTTCCTCGATTAACTATTTAAAGCGATATATGTTTATCATTTTTAGAAAAATATTTTTCAAATCATTCATTCCTCGCGAAATAAACGGAGCTTAGGAATACATTCAAATGCCACTCAACATAAATCGATTGAAAATTCCACCCAACCGCTAGGAAAGAATTAAAGAGCTTGGTAGGCGAGTGCTGCTCTCACGGTGCACGTTAAATCACAAAAAAAAAAAAAATTGAGGAAAATTCACAATTTTAACTGCGATGTTTTCTTCGGATCGTGCGTGACAACAATTAAGTAATTAATCTCGACCAAAGATACTTGACAAGTGCTCCGGAAAAACTCGTCAACGACAATGTCGCGTCTTTGACCGATTTCGTGTTGAAATATATCCACGTCAAATGCCCAAAGTTATAGATCATAATCAAAGCTACGCGACAACAGGGGAGAACAGAAGAAACCCGTGAAGCAACTCCAGAAATTGGCCATCCAGCAATTATGAGCCTCTCTCTTCTCTGGTCATTATGCCATCCACCATAAAAAAAAAAAAAATGTTTCTTTTACCTTATTTAAGTGAGAATTCCGGCAATCGAATTAGTGTTCGAAACTTTACACCGACCCATCCCCTGGTATCCACTAGCATGACCTGGACAATAACTGTAATTAATTCGAGATGGTTGGAAAATGGACGTCGTTTGATGATCTTCCTACCTTGTGCGACCCGTATTAGGAGCGATACGTGGAATTTGACTGATAGGGTGAACTCAAATACGAGACAGGACTACTACTAGCTTTGATATTGTGGGAGAATTACCAAAAAAGTTCTAAAACTATTATAATTGTGTCAATTCAACTCTAATTTTTTTTTTTACCGATTTAGTCCTAAACCTTTTGCAATTATGCTAATTCAATCCATCCGGCTAATTTTGACCGGCCGGTGCTGACTTGGATGACGTCGGCCGGCGACCTATTATTTTTATATTTTTTGATTTTTTTTTTACTTTTTTACTTTTTTTTTTGGTCTGTCATCTCCTTCCTCTGGCCGGCCATTGGCAGCCGGCCAAAGGGGATGCTCGGCCCAATTTCGCTAGATCTGGGTCGGCGAGGGCAACCTCACCCAACCATGGTGAGGCTCAACCTCGCCATCAACAGACCAGCGCCGCCTCGCCCAGAGCGGCCTGGTTCGGTGACGGTGATGCTATCTCGCAAGGCTAGATGGCCTCTCCGGCCCGCCAGAGAAAGAAGACGATAGAAGAAAAAGAAGAAGAAGAAGAAAATAAAATAAATAATAAAATAAAAAATTTCAAAAAAAATTAAAATATTATATCGTCGGCCGATCGGTGTCCACATCATCATCGGCCAGCCAAGATTGGCCGGATGGACTGAATTGGCACAATTGCAAAAAGGTTTAGGACTAAATTGGCAAAAAAAAAAGATTTATGACTAAATTATCACAATTGTAATAGTTTTTTGGTAATTTTCCTCGTATATCGTCTTAGAGAGTCCAACCGAAAAATTTAAATTGATAGGTGAAGAGAGATTACGTATATATAAAGAGAATATAAAATTCGTTCTCAAGCGACATGGAATAACGTTTAATAAAATTTAATCAGATCAGCATGGTATTTTAAATGGACATAAAAGAGTTTTGTTGCTAGCCATGTTTTTGTGAGTGGGTTTTTTTTTTTTTATGGGGGTTTTGTTTTTCTAAATGGCGAAAAATCGGATACAGAATTGATGCTCAAGACCTGCACCAACCTCATCCACACAACAACAAACCAATTTATGAAATCGATGGAAGAAACATGAATGGCTTGAAGGGCTCGGCGCCAACAACCTCAGTTTTAAGATGGTAAAGTGTCGACCAAAAACAAAAATGGTAAGTTGCATGGTCGAAAAATAGTTGCCGGATGTTTCGAAACACTTGTTAAGCATACTAAAACACGGAATGTTACATCATTTTTCAAGTCTCTGAGAATTGGATGTTCTAAGTTCGTTCCCTGAACTGCTTGTTAAGGATATTGGGTACTCGTTAAGCATGAGAATCAAGATCGGAGAAGTGAGCATGTAGCTAGCTTGAGGTCTCATTGATCGACCGGTTGTAATCATAGCTTCCGCCTTCTTTCCGTGCGTATAAATAATCATACGAGCTCGAGCGCCGGTGCCTATAAATGCCTTAATCATTAGTTCTGTGTAGAACATAATCTTGTGGTTTCAAAAACAAATTAAAGCAGATTCTTCAAGTAGAATATATTCCTGGGATTACAGAAAAGTCGATCAAAGGTGGTTGTGTAAAGCTATAATAATCCTTGGTGGCTGCCTAAAAGCCGGCATGCAATGCAAAGGTTCTCTTGCGGTAGGAGAGATGGGCCAGCGCGAGCGGGTGGGCGGGGCTGTGAATGAACTCCTGGAAAAGAGGATTAGGACCACCGCCGTCTAGATCCATCGACCGGACAATGATTGGCCTCTTGTGGCCGGAGAAATCTCCTTGACGGGGTATAGCTCACTCAATTTCGATTATCGGATCATGCAGGATTTACGCGGAATCTGTACTGTTTCATGTTTGAGATGGAGCGAGCTCACATGTCCCGGACCGTGCGTGACTTGCGCCGATGGCCAATGATATGGAAGACCACCCTACTATTGAGTTGGACCCCACATGAGTTGTTTTTTGTGTTTTTTTCCTCATTGGAATTATGACAAACACATACCAGCCAATGATTTGAAACCCCTTCCCAACGAGGATTGTAGGTATTTGGTGGCATCCGTCCGCGTGGGGTTGAGCGGTGATTTGTTGGGTAGGGCCGGCTCTCAAGCCTAAGTTATTATCTCTGTCACCAATGAAATTACGAGAATATAATTAGTATTTTTCGGGTCGGGTAGCCCTCGTCCAGATCCGCATTAAGTGGTCATCGAGCCCCGTGGGACGCCAAATCCATGAACCGAGCGGGGATTGCACTGTATCTCCTGGGAATACAAGGAATACATGCTTTTGAAATGCAGTGAATACATGCTTCGACCACAATTGAATTAGATGATTCCGCCACGTTCGTGAAGATTAACCCAAGCTCTCACCGGTCCGATCGATCGAAGAGAGACCTCGAGGGAAAATCTCAATTCCGATTTAGAGTAACGTATATGCTTTACCTACTAGTGGTTGTGGGTATAATGAACAGAGAGATATAATGCATGGCCCTGCTTAGACTATAGGGATTGATTGAGCTATGAATTGATGAGTAGTCTTCTAGAGGTACGGAGAATATATTCCTCTCGAGCAATTTCATGTCCCTCCATCACTTTAATTACATCTATGATAACCACTTCTTGGCTCCACCCAAATGGGTTGGTGTTTGGTACAAACATTGTTGTTCTATAATGTTGATCGTGATCACTTTTTAAAGTAACTACTTAGGTTTAAATAAGTATTAAAGGGTTATAGTAGTAAAGATTCCATTGGTGCAATTCATGTAAGTTTTATCTGTTGTAATGATCAAGGGTGACAATTGAAGCCTATTATATGCACAGTATGTTAAACTAAAATTAGGATACTAATAACATTCCCGATTCTTAATTTCACAAAACAAAACTCATGAAAATCGGAACGAAACGCGAAAACATGAAGAGAAATCGAACGCACCTCCAGCCATTGATGAAGACGATGATCACAGTAGCATGCATTGAACAACCGGCGAAAACGAGATGTTTTTTAGCAAATTACCCCTCTCTAAAGCGATGATGTGTTCTCTGTAAGACTACGTTCCGTAGGTACATTAATTTTTAAAGAGAAACTGACGACGTGATAAAATAATAGGAGCTTGGCTTAAATCGACCCATTTAAACCGATATCTACCTATATCCCATGAAAAAAATATCACGTAAAATTAATGTGAGACATTATATCACACTAACCAAAATTAAATGTCGGTATTATTAATGTGGGACCATATCATAGATATTATAACACAATATTCATTGTCACAAAGCCTAAAGCTAGTTGAATTAGGGAGCCTAATGCATGTATAATTGGCCAAAAAGGGACGAGACGAAATGTTTTTGTTGGAATATATAAATATTAAACCACACCTTCTTCTAATAGCTTAAGCTTTAGCAGTTGGTTGTGATCTCACCAAAATCTTACATGGTATCAGAGCAGGAGGTCCTGAGTTCAAATCCTTCCAGGCCCCTATTTGCCTTCCCAATGAATTTTTCCACGCTTAGTACTTGGCAAAAGACCAGACTAAACGTGAGGGGGAGTGTTGGAATATATAAATATTAAACCACACATTCTTCTAATAGCTTAAGCTTTAGAGCAATTGGTTGTGGTCCCACCAAAATTTTACAGTTTTCTTACAAGGATTTTGTTGTGAGTGAAGTGGCCGCACGAGCTGTACAACCGAAACACAGAACTTCTACAAGCCTTGTATCTGTCTACTTTAATAGGAGTAATTCACTTTCAACTATTTATGCTAACTACTCGTATCAACAGTTCTAGCTAGGAGTGCAGCTATAGAACACAGCGATTTGGACACGAAAACAACTACGGGTTTGCAGGGAACAACTCCCCTGAGAAAGTGAAAGATGAACACAAACGACAGGAAACTAATGAGTGACTTCTTGCATCCAAAGTCCCGAGTTTCAAAAGAATACAGCATTGGTTATTCATGGAAACTGCTACATTTCCATCAACTAATCGTCATCTTCATCGAAGTCGGTATCATCAGTCCGATTCTCGCTCTCGGAATCGCTCACCACATATCTTGTTTGCTTGCGGTTCACCCTATGAGGTCTTCCCTTCGGAGGAGGGGCCGCTTCTTCTGCATCAGTACCGGTGGAACTATCTGCCCTACCTTCCCTTCCCAGCACAGAACTGCTTTTCTTATTGAAAGGAGATGCCCTCATCTTCCGTACTTTCGTTTCCGGCGGAACTCCCGTGCTTTCGGCTGGCTTTAACATCTCGGTCAAGAGCCGTTGGGTCGTTCCAGCTTGCTGCTTGTTGGCTTGACCTTTCTTTGTTGCTGCGGGTGGCTTTGATACCTTCGCAGCAGCTGATGGTTTTCTGCCTCCTTTCTTCTTTGCCACCTCTTCTTCAGAGTCCACTGTCTCGTAGTCATCATCTCCACTGTCATTACTATTTTCTTCCTCCGAAGTCTCCGAGAGGATGATTAAGGGCTTCTTCCTAGAGGCAGCCCTTTTGCTAGGTTCTTTCACCTTGACTGGTATTTCGGGCACTTTGTCCTCTAGAGCTGCATTGCACGAAACATGTGTTGTGCGAGCATCATTATCACCAAGTAACTCCAGGATATAGCAAAAGGATACAAGTCTCAAGTACCTTTGGGCAAATATGGCACGTTTAGCGACAGTATTTTACAGATGGAATTGATTTTAAATTTGAAAAATCGAAGTCACTCTGGCAATAGCTCTTACCAGCCGAATTTTCTGGTGAAGATTCAAGGTTATATGCAGCAAGTCGATCTTTTAAGTCGAGCAACTCGAAGTCCTCGTCGTCATCTGAAACTGAGGCACTCTTGCTAGGCTGTATAAATGTGAACAGAAATGTGAATACAATCAAAGACAGCTGCCTTAGTTTTAATTAGAATGAAGAAACCAAACACACCTTCAGAGCTGGAGCTTTCCTAGCACCGGCACCACGTTTTGGTTTCACAACATCAGCAGCATTTTCTGAAGTATAAATACATCCATTGTCAGTGACTCCATATAATAATAACAATGCAAGCAGTTAAGTTAAAAAAACGAATTCCATATTAACCTGCTTCCGATGCATTAGTTGATCCTTGAGTGACTTCTGCTTGAGCTACTGAATTGTTAGCTTTAGTGTTATTCTTGCTAGGCTTTTTTGGTGCCTGTCTAGAGACTTTTGTGCCAGCTCCATTTGTTTTGCTTCTTGCCTTTCTCGTTTCCTCTGCCTGGGCATCAATTTTTTCTTGCTCCTGCATAACACAGCAGAAAGCATTAATCAAAACAGACGTTAATGGAGTAATGTCAAGAGGCATCGAACATCATACATCAAGTTTTTCCTCTAGAGCAGCAAGATCTTTCAACCACAAATTCTCTGGAGTCGCTTTTCTCAGGGCATCAACCTCGTTAACAAGCTTATCCTTATCAGCACATAATTCCTGAACTTTCTCGAGCGTCAGTGTGCCAATTGCCATGGAGAGCAGATACTCATAATCACTGGCTCTCACTCCTTTGGTTGTGGCCTCTGATTTCTCGTCTGTTTCTTCTGAATCGTCTGTTGACCCAGCCACGGCTGTTTCAATTGTTTTAGTCTCCTTCCTAAAGGGAGCAAAACCTTTTGCTTGCAACTCTTGGAACAAATCTGCTCTCTTTCTGTTGCTCACAATGATCTCTCCATGGACGACACCGAGAATGAACCTAACCTTATTGTCCAACATCGCTAACTTTAACTCCAAATTTTCCAGCAAAATTTTCTGCAAGCAAGAAATAGAGAAGTGCTCATAATATGGTATTTGCAGCCAAGTCACATGTGAAAATCCTGGGAGCACAAGTGTACGACTGAAACCATTTCCTCGCTTTGACTGTGATTACCTTTCTTTTCTCATAACACTCAAGCCTTAAGTGGAAAAACTCCTCTAGAACTGCAGAAAGAAAGACGAAAAAATTTAAAATGAGACATGGACTAGTTTACAATATGTAAGGTATAATCCTACTAAAATAAGGTTGATCATGAGCGAAGCAGCAAAATTAGCATACTTTGTTCAGGGCTGTCATATTTCTTAATCACTCCATTTGAGTCAAACAGGTGCATGTTACTCGTGCTGATTGTTGAGGTCAGCTTAAATTTCTTCAGTAAACCCTCTTGCTTTGCAGTCATCATGTTCTCCTCTGACAACTTAACCTCAAAATGTACAGTTACATCATCACTGTACTGCCTAAATTCCTGCAATTGGCAAATTACATTTTAGCAACGATCTTCAAAGACAAGATGAGATGCACAAGGTTGGGTTACTTGAGAGTTCTTTACCTTGACAAAAGGATCCTTTGTTTTATCCTTCTCTCCAATTGATAATGTTTCCAAAAACTCCCTGTAATCCTGTGTCCATCGACGTATTGGAAGCTCTGTAATGCTCAGTGTGGTATCATTGACTTCCTCGATTATCCCGCTAACAGTGTAGCTGACACCAGCTTCCCTAGTGGCTGTTTTCTCGATGGTCCCTCTAAATCCACGATACCAAGGATCCATGGGCTCCATCATCTCACCATTCAATAAGCGTCTCAAGTTGGCAACAATATCTCTTGGATTGTAGTTGGGGATGTAAGAACTCCATCCAGTTCCAATTCCTTCACTACCATTGACTAGAACCACAGGTAAGATCGGCATGTACCTGCATTACATGACCAGTATTAGTTAACACTGTAGTATGGGGTCAAATGAATAACAAGGGTCCTATAATGAGAAATTACCAAGTTGGTTCAATAGATTGCCCATCTTCATTTAAGTAGTTCAGGAGGTTGTCATCATCCTTTGGGAAGAGGAATCGTGTGATCGGCGAAAGCTTCGTGTAAATGTACCTAGGGCTAGCATGATCTTTTCCTCCCTGCCAAATGTTCCATGTGAGTGAAAAAAGAAATTGTGGACAACCTGATTATCTCCAGTGAAATATGAAAGACTCACCATGTTTCGGGTCCCAAATTGGCCATTCGGCATGAGAAGGTTAATGTTGTTGCTGCCTACATAATCCTGTGCCATTCCGATAATGGTACTAGCAAGACTTTGCTCGCCATGATGGTATGCTGAATGCTCAGATACATAACCAGAAAACTGGGCAACCTTTGCTTCTTTGATGAAATTCCTTTTGAATGAGCAGAAAAGAATTTTCCTTTGACCTGGCTTGAGGCCATCGACCATGGAAGGGATTGATCTTTGAAGGTCAGCCATAGAAAACAATATCAGCTCCTTGTTAACAAAGTCACTGTACTTGATGAGCTTCTCCTTCTGATCAAGATAAGTACCAGGCTGCGGGAAACAAATTCATAATTCCATTAAGTCACATCTAAAATGCAACAAGTATTTCATGTTCCTATAATTCAGATAGCACTTCCAACCTCGAACTGACGAAGCCAAGCCTTCCTTGCTTCAATCTTCTTCTTGCTAAAAGCAAGCTCAATTGCATCGCCGTCTTGGCCATCAATCCATACAAAATCCTTCTTGTGCATTTCCAGATTTTGGAAGTATTGCTTCCCCTCTTTTGAGGTGCTTGTTCCCAACCCCTGCAAGGATTATTCAACTACTAAAGTTACCCATTACAAATACTTTGGCAGTAACTGAGTCATATTCAACAATGTAGACAGACCTTATAGTACTTGATTGACCACCCACTTGCGTTCCCGCTCAGACTTTCCTTCCAGGACTCATATTCCGGCATCGAATAGAAACTTAATTCTCTTCCATTTTTATGGGTAGCCTGTAATTACAATTAGAGAAGGCTTCAGGCTTTTTTCCATCTATTAAGAAGGTTTAAATGATCCACTTAATTTAGTCATCCCTACCTTTACAATTGGAGTGATAAATTCAACTAGGAAAGATGGAACTTTGAGTAAGGATGGCCAGAATGAATGAATGAAATTAATTAGAAGGCCTTTAATGTGGGAACCATCGTGATCCTGCAAATGCACATCCAGAATGCAATATACACACAGTGACTATACTATGAGAAGAATTGACCGTAGTCGCACATGCTTGACAAAAAAAAAAATTATACAAAACAAAATATATAGAAGAGTGAAACCTGGTCTGTCATTATCATCAAGTGACCATATCTTAAAGATTTGACACTGTCATAATCCTTATTTTGCTGCAACCCAAGAATCTGCTTTACGTACTGTATCTCTTTGTTCTCCATTATTTGACTATGGCTGGCTTCTCTCACGTTGAGTAATTTACCTCTCAAAGGAAAAACACCATAACGATCTCGACCGACAACAGAAAGCCCAGCCATCTGCAGCAACTCAATTTGATTAAGCAACTCTTTGAGAATGTCCAGCCACAAAATTAGAAGATTTTCTTTACCAAAAAAAAAAAAAATTTAAGAAGATTTCCATGTCAAAAATCCAAAAGGTCCCAGCACTTACTGCAAGGGCCTTTGCTGAATCTCCTTCTGTCAAAATCAGGGTGCACTTGTTGGAGTTTCTACCACCAGCATCATTAGCATCCTCAAGCTTGGGAATCCCACGAAGGTTCTCCCTCTTCGACCCATCAGTTTTCTTTAGGTCCTTGCTTTGCTTGAAATTTGCCCATGAGAGGAGAGACTCAACAATTCCAGACTTTGCCACTGCATTAGAGCAAGCATATACAAAAGTCTCCTAAAGATCAATCGATCAATTTTGTTAAATTCACTGAAGAGTGTACAACCTTTTTGTAGAAACTTGTCAGATAGTTCACACTTGGATCCGAAGCTGCTCTGGCGAAGTGTCAAAGTTTCCTTGGTTTGAGAGTCAAATGCAGGATTGTCAATGAGGGCATTGACAAAAACCCATAAATGACTCTTAACATTATGAGCTTTGAGGTTCGCGGTCTTATTCTTCTTGTTCACAACACTCATAACATGGTTGGCAATCTGATTGGTCACATAATCAACATGTGTCCCTCCCTTAATAGTAGCTATCCCATTCACAAAGCTGACCTGTTGTAGAATTCACAATCAAAATTTGTTCAGTTTTACTAGTTCTATTTTTGCCTGTTACCAGAAGAAAGTATTCAAAGTACCTGTTGAAATTGTCCTTCACTTAGGCTTACACAGACTTCCCACCTTTCATTAACAGTCTCCTCAATCCTAGTCCAATCAAGTAAATTTAGCATTCAGAATTGCAATTCAAACTACAAAACGATTACAATCAGAAAAAAAGGGAAAGGAAAGAACCTGGGGAGGGAACAATCTGGTCTATTTTTAGAGGCAAATTTTAGACAGAGGCCAACGTAGTCAGCAAACGTTTTGACAGGAACCCTTTTCCCGTTCAGCTCGACCTTCACCGTCTTACCGAGACACCCAGCCAAGTCAATGACGCGCTTTCTCATCAAAGCAACCACATCATCTTCAAGCTGGGTCATGTTAAACTTTGCCAAGTCTGGTTTAAATGAGACCTTGGTCCAGTTTTCGCCCGCCTTGCAAGCCTTAATATCAGGTGCACCTTTTACTCCCATGTTCTTTGAGAAAACCTTTAAGTCATTGGAACAGATCATTATAGGGGTTCAACCAAATTGATTCCACTAACCCAATAAAAAATGGCTAGAACATCATACTGCAAAACCAAAATGAGTGTGTTTACTATTCTAAAAAAGTAGCAACAACCTTCAGCAGAAAATGCTATATGACGTCCTGAAAAAAAAAAAAAAAAACACCAATCTGACCAAAGCTGAACTCCAATGCAAGAGGGGCAGCTTAAACAGAGACAGTAACCTTCCCCATCCGAGCAATTTACATAACTAGCATAAAAAAATCAACCTGAAGTAATCCCAAATCAAGAAAGCTAGAGGAAATTGTATCATAGGCGCATCCAAGACCCAAATAAACAGAAGCCTAGCTAGTCTAAACGACGCAGGTTTTTCTACTTCATAATTCTTCATATCGTCTTTACCTGCTTGTACTTCAGGCCATTCTTGCCATCAGCTGTCTCAATAACAAACTCTGTCGAGAATATATTCGTGAGCTTAGCGCCATACCCGTTTCTCCCTCCGGTCGTCTTCTTCACGGTGTCATCATAGTTACTGCTGGTCAGCAAATGGCCGAAAATCAACTCCGGCACATAGACGTTCTCCTCCCGGTGCATCTCCACGGGCACGCCATCCCCGTTGTTATACACGCTGATCAGATTCTTCTCCGGGTCGATGGTCACCTTCAAGGAGTCCATCCTGGGGTCGCGCTGCTTGTTGTCCGCAGCGTTGACCAGAATCTCGTCGAAGATCTTGTAGAGGCCCGGGACGTAGGTGACGGGTCGGTGCACCATCTCGTCGGCCTCGTAGACCCAGAGCGCCTGGGTGTGCTTCTCGACGGAGCCGATGTAGGTGTCGGGGCGGAGGAGGATGTGCTCGAGCTGGGACTTCTTCTGGTAGGTCTCCTCGACGGTCTTGCCCTTGCGCGCCGCGGCCACCGCAGGAGCGGCGGTGTTGGCGATGTTGCTGGTCTGCAGAGGGAGCGTCTGAGCCATGTGGGCTGCGATTGAAGATGGAAAGACGAAGATTGAGAGGGAGGGAGAGGGACGAGTGAAGTAAGAAATGATGGTTAGGAGAGAGAGAGAGAGAGAGAGTTCGAATTTTGAATTGAGGCGCTTTGCTTTTCGGTTTTCGCTGATTACTTTTTTTTTTCTTAGGATTTTCTTTTACTTACTTTTTTTTTTTTTTTACTTTTCTCTAAAATCTTGCGGCTCATATAATCCGATTATCAAGATATACAAATATGCACGTGTGTGTAGTCGTGGGCGGTTCCATGGAACCGTCGGTTCCGGTTCCACAAAAAAGCAGAACAGTAGTTTCGGGCCAACTTACTTCATCATCAATCGTCGCTACCCGTTGTTGTGGTTGTAGTAATATCTCCACATTCTTCACTGAAGAATTCATTTTCTTGATCCAACTTTTATTGTCGAAATTTAGCCTTTATCCAATCATCGACACAAGCTTAAATCTCCACACTTTCCGGACTTAATCTTGAACGGTGGGAGTCCAAAATTAATCCTACAGCGCTAAATGCTTGTTCAACTACCACTGTTAAAGAAGGGGTCGCTAATATCTGTTTTGCGATGAGGGAGAGAACTGAAAATTGAGTTGAATGGTTCTTCCATCACTCAAGAATCTTGAAATCTGCGCTGTGATCGGATTCACTAAACTCAAAAGCAATTATTAAATAGTTTTCTAATTCGAAAATACTACCTATTGTCCCCTTCTATATTTTTTGTTTGCCTACTTATGAGCATTTTGTACCATCTATTAAATGAAACACCCGCATCGCTTCATGAGACACTATATTGGGCAGATCCACGGTCACTCAAATCATATATACTACAAAATTCATTATATAATACTACTAAAGCTTCTTTAACATTTCCTTGTATAATTGAAATATCTATTGCTTCATCCAAATGTAAACAATTATAATAATAATCCGTAAGATAATCTAATAAACCATCTAATTTAGTACATAGATCGAAACTAATACCAACTAAATAGACAAGAGGAATGTTGAAATAATAATGCAACCATTTTTCTCGCATTAATAAAATACTCGAAGCTAATTTATTGTCTTTTTCATATTCATTAAAAACACCAGCAATATTAACACAGTCTATTAAAAATAAATGCGTAGTAGGATAATAAATACCAGATAAAGTATTTGTAGCATCATTAAAAACTTTCAAAAAATCTATTTTTTTTTTAAACGACCCAATGTTGCGGGAGTGGAGCAATATCGAGAATAATATTTAAAATAAAAGAACATGATAAATTTTTGTAATTAAAAGTTTGTAGAAGCATCTCGTAGGTAGAATTCCAACGAGTTGGAATATCTTTTGGAAATCTTTTTACTTTTCTCCCATGTTGTTTACAAAATTTGTCCCATGCTTTCATAAAATGAGGACGGCTTCATAAAAATCTAATTGTTTATTGGGTCGAGAGAAGTCACAAGAACTCGTAAACCATATTGTATATATAAATTCAAAACATGGTAAGCACATCTAATGTGAAAAAATTATCCGCCAAAAAGAGGGTTTACAAATTTTTTCTAACTCGCGAATGGAAGCAGTATTTGCGGCGGCATTATCAAAACCAATTGAAAAAACTTTATTAATCAAATAATATTCTTCTAAAACTTGCCTAATTAGTGTATAAATATTATGGGCCGTATGCCTTTCAGAAAAAACTCGAAATGCAAGAAATCTTTTTTGAATAACCCAATCATCACATATCCAATGGCATGTGACACCCATATAAGAATTAATATTCCAAGAATCACTCTAAATATCACTACCTATATTTACGCGTCCATTGAATTCTCCAAATTTTTTTGTCAATTTCTTTTTTTGTTTTCTATAAACATGGTCAAGTTCACGTCTCAGAGTAGTTTTCAGAACATATTATGCTTGCAGAGCCAACACATTGTTTATCAAATATCTAAAATTAAAACTTTCATCAGTATTAAACGGAGCATGATCAAGGGCAACATATTCAGCTAATGTTTATTTATAAAGTTCACGAGTGTGACGGAATAAAGGATGAGGGTTAGAATTAGCGTACCCGAAAATTTGTTGTTGGCTAGTGTCGATCCCCGCTTGCGTTGAATGTTTTTTCGTCAGATGCCGACGAAATGTTCCATAGCCATCTCCTTTACCAAGTTTGTATGTTTACGGACAATATTTACAGCTTATATCAAACTTGTCTTCGTTTTCATTTCATACCTTGTTGAAGTGTAGCCATAAGTCGAATGTACCCTCTCGGCTCTTTCGTCCCGGCTCCTTTGCTATCAACGTTTCTTCGACACCAATAGAAGGATGAAGACTTTCTTGCGTTAGGACATACTCGGCGTTGGGATTGAGAGCATAGTTGATATTAACATCGTTGTCTTCCCAACATGTATATTCACGAGGATCATATGCAGGAATAGGATAATCGGATTCTCCCATTGGGCTCTTTCCCTTTCCAGCATTTCCGCTTCCACTTACCCTTTTTTAGAGAATTGATCAGAAAATTGGTTCAAAGAATTAAGATGGAATTGAGAGAATAGCGGATTGAGAGAATTTGAGCGAATTTGAGAGATTGAGAGCATTTGAGAGAATTGAGAGAAATTGTGAGAAAAATGAAGAGGATGAGAGAGGTATTTATAGAGTTTTTAATTTTAAAAAATTTACAAATTTGCAACGGCCCAAAGACGTGGGACCCGCCTGGCCAGGGGAACTGAGAAGAGCCGATATATATTACGGTTCTGAACCGTGAGCCCAGTCAACGGGCTAGTTCCGGTTCCGGTTCGGAACCGTGAGCCTGGTCAACGGGCCGGTTCCGGGTTCACGGTTCAGATCGGCCACGTCTACGTGTGTGTGTGTATATATATACATCATATTCTTTTCATATAGCCTTTTTTAATTTGAGGAATATTTCAAATTTCGATAGCAAAGGAAAAAAAAAGAGCATGGTATTAGGTTTAAAAAAAGGTTAATACCACGAAAAACCCCAAATTGACTTATATGTGAATTTACCTAAAATTATCTTTTTTATCACTAAAAACTCAAAACTGATACACATGTGATAAATTTACCCATAATTATTTTTTTTACTATAAAAAATCATGAACTAGTACATTTATGATAAATTTACTTTAAACTAATTATTTTAACCACGAATCACGTCAATTTGGTATACCTATAACAAATTTATCATTCGTTAAATTGGGTTAACACCATAAAAAATCCCAAATTAATATATATGTGACAAACAGAGGATAAAAACCCTTAAACTGGTACACATGTATGTGAATTTACCTAAAATTATCTTTTTTATCACTAAAAACTCAAAATTGATACACATGCGATAAATTTACCCATGATTATTTTTTTTTACTATCAAAAATCATAAAGTAGTATATTTATGATAAATTTACTCTAAACTAATTATTTTAACCACGAATCACGTCAATATGGTATACCTATAACAAATTTATCATTCGTTAAATTGGGTTAATACCATAAAAAAAATCCCAAATTAATATACATGTGACAAACGGAGGATAAAAACCTTAAACTGGTACACCCATGAACTGCCGTGCGTCATTTAACTCATCAATTTGACAGCTAAATTTAACAAAAATTTACATAGGGTAAATTCGTCACAGGTGTACTAGTTTGGACAAGACAGATACCAAAAGAAAGTCTTGTAGCCGTTGGGGATCGCCAAGGGAAAGTCTCCCCAGCTCGGATCAAATCACCCATACAATTACGATCCTGGGTTTCCATAGATAATTTCGCTCATTTGGAAAGTCGTGTGTGTGTCTCCTTGATTTCGCATCCTTGATTGATCTTTATCTCCGAGAATCATCATGAATGATCCAGCTCGATTATATCCGTTGTCGTGTATCAAATAAGTGCATTTCAAAGTTCTCTTCAAGTTCTGATTACTGCGCGTGAATATTCCACTCAGAGCTTGAGCATCATTCCAACGTCTGAGCTATCCCCTCTCAACATCTGATCTCGAACTAGCCTCTTAGTCCCTCAGAAATCCTATCTGAGCAAAACCCTTTTTGACAGATGCAATCCTGTGCATCCCTGCACCAAA
Source organism: Rhodomyrtus psidioides (assembly GCA_021437785.1). Lineage (NCBI taxonomy): Eukaryota > Viridiplantae > Streptophyta > Magnoliopsida > Myrtales > Myrtaceae > Rhodomyrtus > Rhodomyrtus psidioides. The sequence goes on along the minus strand of JAILYB010000092.1, from coordinate 2,033,847 downwards.
GGATAATATGCAAAACAAGTATTCCACGGCATTATCTCGAAACTTAAGAGTACTTGGATTGTTTTGTCAACTTCAAAATTACTTAGGGTTTTTCTCAACAATCTCCCTCTTTTTGATGATGACAAAACTATCCACAAAAGTAACAATAGTCTAACTAATAAGGATGAGCAACTATAATCTAGTTACTCTTAGTAGAGTCTTGCTAAAAATAATTTTATCAATTTTGCCCCTTGTTCTTCTAGCAAGAGTAAGTTCTGAAGTTCTAAAAGTGATATTTCAATGTTACGAACAATCTCAGAACTTGTGATTACTCTTAAAATATTGAATTCAAGCATAAGTATAGTTTGAGAGCATAAACATGTGATTCTAATAAATTGCATTAAATAACTTAATCACATGTATGACAATCTTGAGCAGCATGAAAAGTGTGAGCATAATGCTTGTGATTTAGAATTGCCACATAATAACTTAGAACTTGTAGTTTTGATACATACTCAGATTATGACGATTTTAACATGCTCAAATTAACCGTCACCAAATATACAGATTAATAAAAATGTTCAAAGTAAAGAACTTGTTTACATGTTCGGCTTAAGAAAGAAATGGTATTTCTTTTCAGATCTTGTTCTTGCTGAACATGGGAACTTGTGTTCTCATATTTCCAATTGTGAAAACATGTGTACCTGTATGCATATCTTCACATCTATATCCTATTTGTATGTGCTTGCATACTTTTCACAGAATATCATTCACATGATATATAGATTTCACAGAATTTCAATAACAAACCCTGTTTGTCACTTCTCTATATTGTGACTTTTATAACTTCTTCATTCAGTAATATATCCAATCAATAACTTTTGCATCTTCTCTCCCTTTTTGTCATTAGCATAAAAGGGTTAAGTGATAAGATTAAGTATAAGCAATGCAAAAAGATGAAGTTTCACTCCGCTTGAATTTGATAACTATTCAAGAAATCACAAAAGAGGGAAACATATCACTGATTATGAGTAATTACTCCCCTTGACGGGTATATCACGGATACGAGATTAACACCAAATAACAGATATGTAAATTCTGAAACATCCATAACAATTTCCAAACATTTAATGCAATTACAGCATCAACAAAGATACTGTCAAAATAACAACAAGATTGAAACACAAAAAAGATGAAAAATATCGAAAAAATCTTTTTAGTCTTTTTGGGCTGGTTGAGAAGTTGATGGGGTTGAAGGTGATTGAAAAGTGGATTGGGCTGTTTGAGAAGTGGATATGATTTGCCGAGGCAAGTTTTATTTGAGAGTGAGATGATTGGTAGCTTCAAAGATTGTAGGAAGATTCGGCATAGAGCTGGATTGCAGCAGATTTGGTCATTTTAGCTATCTTCAGTTTGATTTCGTCTTCCACCCGATTGAATTTCTTTGTAGTCTCTTCAATCTCCAAACTAGTGAGATGACATTTATTCTCCATGTCATCACATAGACTCTAGTTCTTCAGACTTATTTCTTCTTTAAACTGAGATAAAGTGATAGTGAAGTCTGATCGAAATTTTCTCAAGTTATTTTTGCATTCTCCCTGTTTGAACATGATATCTCATAACTTGTCTGTGTCTGAGACTTCTTCCTTTTTGTCATTTTCCCAGCAGTCACAGGTCAGTTCTGGATTCCTATCACAATCTTTCTGCTGGATCTCTGCATCTATCTCGTCATTCATCTGTATAGATAATCTTTCAAGAGCATACATTCGGGGTAGAATGTAACTAGGATCAAGTTGATTTTCTTGAACAAGCCAACTTGCATATTCCGCTCTTGCCATTTCTTGCTCGTTTTCTTTACAGAATCTTATGAGATCTAGAATCTTGAAGTCACTCAGCAGTGGAGCGATATTGTGCTGAACATCTTTTTGTTTGGATGATATATTCTTCAATTCTTTTTCAGCTGACTTTGATGCGAATTCAACTACATCCTCCTCCGAAACAAAACCATTATGCACTATCAATTCTTTCACAGATCTTTTGTTGCCTCCTTGTTCTTTGGCTTTTATAACAACTTCTCTAACAGCTCTGGCAAGTATAATTTTTCTCTAAAAATAGAAAGCAGCTTTTTCAGCAGTGAGAGATTTTACCAGAGTAGAGAGTTGTGTAGACTCATGCTTCACTTGATTGGAGTCTTCATGGTCTGATTTGGATAAAGTGCAGTCTTGAGGGAATTTCTTCATAACTATTTTGGAGAATTCTTCCAATTCATTGTTGATGACTTTCTTGAATCTTTTCATCCTCTTCTCAATGTGATCCATGTTGAGAAGAACTAAGCCAGCCTTTTCAGACAAGTTATTTAGTAACTTTGAGAATTCTTTTGCTAGCTTCTCCCGTAACCCCATGTTTTTCTGAAATAGAATCTTGTACAATTCATGAGTTTGATGCTTCAACTCATTTTGAAAGTACAAAATATCCTTTAGTAGTTCAGAGTCTGTGTTAAGGCTCATCTCATCTTCTTCTTCTTCTTCTTCTTCTTGAGATCCAATTTCCATAGATTCTCCTTGAGAAATAGTTTTTTTGATTCCATCCAGTTGAATATCACCCTCTATGTTTTCTTGCACAAAGGCATGATATTCATCTAACATTTCCTTGTGATAGATTTCCTCTTCGTCCAATCTGATTTTTGATTCAACCTCTCTTTCCTTTCCTCCTTTTAGTATGGACTCATCAGGTGCAAGGTATTTTTCATCTTCTAAATCACTCAAGGTGATTTTGAGATCGTCAAAAGATTTCTTTGAGACAATAGATTTGTTGGGTGCCATTGATAGAGTAGGTTTCAGAAAGAAGAGTATCGCTCTTTGAGAATTAAAAGAACAGGGTGCGTATACTCTTTTGACGAGGGGATTTAAATAATGGGCTTACTGGGATTTGTTTGGAAGGAGAGATATCTGGAGATATGATTAAAGTAATTTTGGAAATAATATGCTTAATTAATCAATTTAGAGCAATCAATTAAATCAATCACGATAATCAACATAATCATAATATTTTTTAGAATATTTAGAAGGATTGTGATGGTGCATACCTTATTTGTTGCCAGAAATATGACTATTTACGCGTCAAAAATTTGAATGATTAAACCTTTAGTCGTTTTCCACTCAAAAGATATCATCTTCAGATGATGCTTTAAATTCTGAGTTTCTTGTAGTCATAGAGCTTTTTCAGACGAAGCTTTGGCATCCTTTGCTTCTTCCATATATTGCTTTAAGCTCAGAAACAAAATCTTCCTGTCTAAATAGCAGCTCAAACATGCATCATAGTAATATCCAAATATTATATCATACACATAAATATGAATAAGTAGGATTTCGTCACATTCCCTTTTGATAAATAAAGTTGTATCAACTTTACATTTCTCAAAACCTTGGTTGGTAAGGAAATTACTTAACCTTTCATACCATTCTCAAGGAGCTTGCTTGAGTCCATAGAGTGCTTTTTGAAGTTTGAATACATGATCTGGACATTTTGGATCTTCAAAACCTGGAGGTTGATCAACATAGACTTCTTCCTTGATATATCCATTCAGGAATGCACTTTTCACATCAATTCGATACAGTTTGAAGTCGTGGTAGCAAGCAAAGGCGAGTAGGAGTATGATAGATTCCAGTCTTGCTACTAGGGCATAAGTTTCATCATAGTCGATTCCCTTTTCTTGAGAGTAGCCATTAGCAACAAGTCTTGCCTTTATCATCCAGTTTGTTTCTGAATACCTATTTGGTTCCTATAACAGGATGACCCTTTGGTCTTGGTACCAATTTCCATATTTCATTGAGTTTGAATTGGTGTAACTCTTGTTGCATAGTTTCAATCTAGCTTTCATCTTCAAAAGCTTCTTCAATTCTTTTGGGTTCAAACTTAAAAACCAGAGCAAATGCATTTATTTCACTTCTCAATTTAGATCTGGTTTTGATTCCTTCATCAATGTTCCTAATGACTTGATCTGTGGGATGGCTGGATTTGTATTTTCAGTTCTTCTTTGACTTTTCAAGCTCATTCTCAACTGACTCTTCAGCATTTGGATCTTCAGAAGTTGCAGCTGGTTGAGTGTCTTCCATGTTCTGAGAAGATTCAGTTGCTTCTTCAGCCTCAGATGATAAGTTATGCTTCTCAGATGATTGGTTCCGATCATCTAACACTTCACTTCCGGCAGTGATTTTCTGAGTAGTGTACTCATCTTCAAATTTCACGTTCATAGATTCTTCAACTATTTGAGATTTCTTGTTGAAGACTCTATAGGCTTTGCTTGAAGTCGAATATCCCAAGAATACTCATTCGTCTGATCTTTCTTCAAACTTACTCGGCCGATCACTTGAGTTTTTAAGAATATAACATTTACAACAAAAAAATAAGAAAATAAGAAATGTTTGGTTTCTTTCCCTTGTAAAGCTCATAGAGGGTTTTCTCAAGTAATGGTCTAAGAAAAACATGATTTATAATATAGCAAGCAGTATAGACAGCTTCTTCCCAAAAATAGGATGGAGCTTTGCTTTCAATTAAAAGAGTTCGTGCCATTTCTTGTAAAGATCTATTCTTTCTTTCAATAACTCCATTTTGTTGTGGAGTGTATAGAGATGAGAAATTGTGTTGAAAATCATTTTGACCACAAAAATCAGCAAAGTATTGGTTTTCAAATTCCCCTCCATGATTTGTTTTGATGCTTTAAATAGAGTAACCTTTTTCGTTTTGAACTTTCTTCGAAAATGTTTCAAAATATGAAAAAGCATCACTTTTATGTGTAAGAAAGAAAATCCAAGTAAATCTGGTATAGTCATCCACAATGACTAAATAGTATTTTTTACCTCCAATACTCTGAGTTCGAGTAGATCCGAAGACATCTATATGTAATAGTTGCAGAGCACGGTCAGTAGACACTTCATTTATATATTTATAAGAACTTCTTACTTGTTTTCCGAGTGTGCAAGCTTCACAGTGTTTAGACTTTTCAAATTTTGCTTCTGGGAGTCCTCTCACTAACTTCTTTTTGGATAGTTTTGATATTTGCTTGAAGCTTATATGTCCCAGCTTTTTGTGCCAAAGTTCTGGATCGTCTTTGATAGATAGAAGACATTTTTCTTCTTCAAACGTTGTATTCAGAAGGTACATATTACCATGTCTTCGTCTAGTGAATGAAGATTGACTTGTACCTGAGCACTTGTTTTCTGCAAAATAGACTTTGTATCTAATATCGCATAATTGGCTAATACTAATGAGATTGAAATTCAAACCCTCAACCAATGAAACATCATGGATAAGAAGATTTCAAATTTTCACGGTTCCTTTGCCAATAATTGTTTCCTTGTTATTTCCTCCAAAGGAAACGTTTCCACCATCGATACTCTCAAGAATAATAAATTTTGTTGCATCTCCAGTCATATGTCTTGAACACCCACTATCGAGGTACCATTTATTTTTCCTTTTCATTGGTACCTATAATGATCAATGAGACTCAAGTTTTCTTTGGTACCCAAATCTATTTGGGTCCTTTGGGGTTAGCATCATTTGCATATCTAAGAATGTCTCGAATTGACCTTTTATTATTAGAACAATAACCCCTAGAATGTCTTGGATTTACACAGTTTGAACATACAAATAATTCTTGATCTTTTAATTTTACAAACTGTTTTCTAAAATGACTCTCGTAAGATTTCTTAGGAGGTCTTCTCTTGATTCTTTCCTTAACAGAAGGAAAGTAATTTTCCACAGTACTTTCCTTTTGAAAATCCAAACCCAATTTATTATAATACGGACCTTGTATAGAAAGTATATGTTGTAACGTTTAGGATCCTGTAGAGAATTTCTTGTGAATATTCGAGATTTCTTTCCTTAAAGAAACATTTTCTTTTTCAAAAAGGTTTCTTTCCTTTTTCAAGGGTTCAGTTTCTCTTTTAAGAGTTTCTAATTCAGACTTCAAACTATTATTCTCATTAGACACACAATTAGATTTTTTGTTTAATTGGACAAGTTCCTTTTCGAGAAAACTAATATTATCTTTTTGAGATAGGCCTCTCTATTTAAAAATAGCTACTTCCTTCTTCAATTCGGAAAGTCTTTTAAGAGTAGCTTTATATTCTAAACATAGCTCATCTATATAATCTGATGCATCAAAAGGAATGTTTGAATGAGTTACCTCGAGGTCATCATCTGAGTCTGCCATGCGACATATGTTGGCATACTCTTCATCACTTTCACATTCACTGTCGCTCCAAGTCTCTGCTTTTAAGACTTTCTTGGATTTTTCATCACTGCATTTCTTCTTTAATAGAGGACAATTTGGTTTAATGTGACATCGCTTCTTGCATTCATAGCAGATGACTTCTTGACCTTCACTTTTGGTCGCAGATGATCGTTTCTGATCATATCGTCTGAGATCCTTTCTATCTTTGAAGTTCCTGCCTTTCTTAGCCATTCTTCTAAATCTTTTGACCATGAGTGCTAACTCATCATCATCTTCATCTTCAGAGTCTGAAATGTCAGAATCAGCATTAGATTTTACAGCAATAGACTTCTTACTTTTTGATGTGGTCTCTTCATTAACTCTTTATTCCTCATAGGATTGAAGAGTTCTAATAAGCTCGTCCATAGATAAAGGAGATATCATTTGAGTCTCTCGAATGGAGGTTTTGACATTGTCCTATTCTTTTGTGAGAGCTCTCAGTAGCTTATTGACTCTCATTGGTCAAGAAATAGGTTGCCCATGGTATGTGAGACCATTCACTATTTCAGTGAATCTGTCAAACATTTATTTCATAGTTTCTCCGGGCTTCATTTTGAATGTTTCATATTGGCCAAGAAGGAAATTGACTTTGATCTCCTTTACTCTGTCTGTTCCTTTATGTGATGTAGAGCTTGTCCCAAATTTCTTTCAATGAGGAACAATCTGCAATACATTTATATCTAGTAGGAGATAAAGCACTATAAAATGTTGCATCAAGTGCATCTCTCTTGACAATCTCAGTAGTTGATAGAGTGGCAGTCGGCGTTGAATTGTTATCCCCTGCATTTGATCTAGTCGTTACACTTGCAGTTGGATTCACTCCTTGTTGTACAACATCCCATATTTGGGGATCTTGGCATCTGATATATGCTTTGAATTTGTTTTACCAGTCGTTGTACTCTTTCCCTTCAAAATATGGTGGTCTGTTGTTGCTTCCACCTTCGATCCATATGGTAGAGAAATTGCTAGCCATAAAGATCGTTAGCTCGGAAGTAAAAACACTTCACAAAATATGAGCACATGCTCTAATATCAATTGATGTGGCTAGCGTTTTGACGGAATCATGTTTTTGCCATGCCAAGTTTTTATTCCAAAATATCTATTTTTTAAAAAGTGTCTGGAGGTATTGACAGCCTAGTTTAGGGTTAGGTTTAGCTTACTGAGATTTTATCTCACCCCGTCATGGGATTAACATTTTCAGGTCCTAGACGATGGAAACCTGAGCTTGTCAAGAATTGATATTCGAGAAAATAATTGGTCGAATGGATATGATCTTTTGTGACATTGTTTGATTGTATTTTGTAAACCCAACCATTGTGTTGTATCTTGACCAAACGTTTTGTGGTATAGTCCTAAAGTGATCTTTTGTATTAAGAAAGGGATTATTTCTCTCTTCCGCATGCATGTTTCATTTAGTCCTTTGAGACCGTGGCCGTTGGATCCTGGGTAACAATGAGTGAAGAACGGCCGTAGAGGGATGCTCGCGTGCCGCCGGGCTCGGGGCGTGACATCCCCGTTTGTTTGGTATCAGAGCAAGGTCAGCTTGATCCAATCTGATTGAGACTTGGAGTGATAAGGAGTGATGACTTAAGGACGATTAGATAGTGAGATCCTTAGGATTAGGTATTGATTGCTGAGTCTCGAGGATTATAGGCTTGAACTTGCGTTGTATTTTAATGGTTATAGTATCGATTTTAATTAATGATCTTGGGTGGTGATATGATTGAGGTTCACGAGGAAGCAAACAGAAATTGAGAAGTTATAAGTATGGATTTGAGGTGTAAGTGTGTTTGAGGTTAGTAGATGATTGTGTATGAATAAGGGTCGATTGGATTATATGATGGTGATTGTGGCTTATCAACGACCGAACTTGAGGTATATGGTTGAACATAGGCAATTAATCTGTGAGATGGATGGTCCTTTGTGGAAATAGAAATCTTTTACTAATAAGAGTTGATCTGGAAGCGAATGTGGTATGATGAGTATTGAGGACGATCATGCAGTGCATTTGTTTATGGCTTCAAAAGGAGAATTGAGGAATGTGCATGCATAGGCATATCATTATCGAAGTTAGAGAATGCCACTGAAGTAAAAAAGTACCGCTGTTGGCGCAAACTGTAAGATTGACATCCTGTGAAACAAGAAAGACAAGGTGGATTCGAAGTAAGAGAATGCCACTGAAGTGAATAATTTCCTTCTTATGGTAAAGGATCCTAGTGTGAAAGGAGGAAGAAATCATACTTGTCGAGGTGGTAAATTAAACGTCTAGACTAAGGAAGGAAGACGCAGAGCTCAAATGATCATTGGAAATTAAGTCCGAGAAACTGTCCTGTAGACGATATCTAATTTCGAGATAATGTCGACGTTTAGTCGAATGGGCGAAATGGAGATGAAGACGCATTGGCTGGTTATGGAATCCAGCAGTTAAAGACACTGATACTTCCAGAGCAAAATGTGACATAAATGAACGAAATGTTGCATGGTCAAATTGGAGATCCATCATAACTGAGGGCCAAGTCACAAGCCCTCAAGTGGATGGTGCGAAGGATAGTTAGAAAGATACGGCACCTGGTGGTAAGGAAGCTAATAACAATCGGATTGAGTACTCAAGGAGTAATTGGATTGGTTGTTACTGTCTTTAGAAACGATGATCGGATTTATTCAAGGAGACATGAAGAACGTGAACAGCCTTTGGAAAGTATCTCATGGACCCTAAGAAAACACTCGATGTATGCAAAGAGTAATGAATGCGAGTTTCGGCATAATAAGATGGCGTTTCTTAAGACGTGAAGTTTTTGGGAAATGGGATCCTAGTGAACCCTTCAAGGATTGGAATAAGCGATGGATTGACTAAGGTCGACGTGAGTTACTGAAATTTGAAGTTTCCTGGGATTGATGGATTGCTATAGACGTCGTGGGAAGATTTCCCCACAAGAGCTATTCCATTAGTGAAATGGACTAAGGACAAGATGTAGCGTGAACGGATGAATGAACATGAAAGGAGTTTTCAAGGACTTAAGCCTAATTGGTGACCGCATCGATATTGGTATTCCCGTTCGGAATAGAGAAGACCATGAGAAGCATAACGACGTGTCGCAGAAGAGAAATTAGAGACGTGCAAGGCAATCTGAAGTGGGCATTGTATATATGTCGCGACAGCAAGACCCCATGAGTTGGAATACCCAATGCATGATTGGAACTTGGCATGCAACCATCCTTGTGACGAAGTTTGGAAATCATTATTTATGTGAAAAAAAGGTTTCGAGTTTACACGGGCCATAAGAATTTGAAGTGTTTGTTTGCCCAAGAGAATTGAATGAGGAACAAGGACGAAGTTGTTAAAGAACTAAGGATAAGATATGCTATATCTCTTTGGAAAGGCGAATAAGGTAGCGAATGCGTATAGTAGGAAATCGAGCATCGTGTGATTGACGATTGGAGAACAGACCTTACCTTGAGAAATAAGAGATTCAATTTCTAAATTGGAAGTTTTCCAATTGGCTAGTTTGGATGGCTTTCCAGAGCATCAAACCTGAAGGTCAGAAAAGGATTAAGACATGACGAATGGACCCTGATATCAAAAGGATTTTGGAAATGAGTATAATGGGGAGAAAATCCAGACCTTCAAGTACCTGAGGATGGGAACCTTGGAGTTTCATGGATGAGGAAACGTGGCCACGAATGGAGGGGAAACTTGAGGAGATGATCGTATAAGAAGTTCATAGGAAGAACCATGACATTTATTAGAATGGCACGAAGGTGTGCCAAGACTTACATTGGTACTAGAAATGGATGGGATGGAAGCGAAGGAAATCAAGCACGTGGCTGGAAGTTGAAACCTGCCAACGAGGAAAAGCGTAACCGTTGTAAGTTGGTTGAGTAATTGGTCATTGGAGAATCTCGAATGAAATCGAGGACGGACTACTAAAGACTCAATCATGAATTTGCCTGAGAAGTCGAGAAGGCTATGGTTCAATTTGGACAATCGAGGTTAAGCTATGGAACTTATGCCTCACCCGACGATATGAAAGGGGCTACTTTGGAAAGTGAGGTGGCGATAAGGCGTCAGTACCCCATAAGATTAGACAATTGGAAAGTTGCAAATTTCGAGGACAAAATTTCTTTAAGGGGGGAAGAGTTGTGACATTCCGAATTCTGACCCTTTTCGAGGCTATTGAATGAAAAGATATCGATCGGTGTATTTCATGGTATCTCGCTCGGAGCTGACCACTCTCAAGTTAAATGACCGAAAGGGAAAGACTAACGCAGAATCGGGTAGGTGGACCTGGGAAATTCGAATAAGAAATGACACTTTGACCATAAAGATTGTCGATGGGATATTTTGGGCCAGCAGAGATCGATCTAGGATCGATCATGGAATGCTTTGCTAGAATTATACGGTTGGGACGCGGGTGATTCCGCTTAACTAATGTATAATTTGCGAAAATTTTCCAAATCGGATTTCAATGATCAGGACCGCAGAAACTAGAGATAAATCCTCGCAATCACATGACAACCAAAGTCACCACGACTTGAAAAATCCTAAGATCGATACGCGTAGCGCCTACAAGAGTCGCCCGTCAGTTTGAGATAAACTAGAATTACAGTCGACGAGAACTCGACATGAATTGGGCCTCAGGAGTAGGTATCGGACATTGAGGAAATCCAACATTTGAAAAGAATTGGAATCCGCCTCATCGAGGATAATTAAGATCACGACTCGCCTCATAAGATTGGAAAAGTGAAACTTTGGACCGTATGTGAGAAATTACCCTTTTGCCCCTACAAGGACACTCGTTCTTTTAAGACAAGCCAAGGGCATTTTAGTCAATCAACCTCATCCCTATAGTAACCAAAAACTAGAGGGCTTAATGGTCATTTTGGTCCCTTGATTTTTATGAGGAAAAAGACAAAACCTATTAACTAGATATTAGGAACCTAGGTTAGCATTAAATACTTGTCTAATCCCCATCTACCCAAGTCTCTTCTTGCCTTTGCCTTTGGAATTAAGAAAACACATTTTCTCTCTTCGTCCTCTCATTTTGGCCGAGCATCTCACAAGAACACACTCACAAACACACACACACACACACACACACACACACACACTCTCTCTCTCTCTCTCTCTCTCTCTCTCTCTCTCTCTCTCTCTCTCTCTCTCTCTCTCTCTCTCTCTCTCTCTCTAATTTTCTCTCGCTGCCCTCCCGTCGCCGTTCATTGTTCCGGCCATAACTTCTTCGTCCGTCATCGGATGGAGACGAGCCACTCACCATTAGAAAGCTCTTTCTCTTTCCATTCCAACAAGGTATTATGAGCCAAATCCACCCAGCTGTTTGTCCCGTAGAGCTGTTTGAAGCACAAAGGTCACTGCCTGGACCAGTCTGAAATCGGGAACTCCTAGATCAACTTTGGGAGTTTGTTCAGGCTAGATTCTTGGGTAAGACACTTCCAAAACCTTACTGAGATGTTGAACTACTTGTCCTTAAGCTGAAGTTTGGGTTTTAATAGATTTAACGGGCTGATTACTCGCCGTTCTTGACCGACCAAGCCCGGGTCAAGTCTATTCAGACGAAACCGCAAGTTGTCGAGCCCTTTTGGGGGCTGTTCTCGCTTGATTGAGGTGGTGAGTGTCTCTAAACCTTGTCTTGGTGTGTTAGAAAATTGATGGTTGAAGTTGAATGAGGTTTCGATGGATTTTGATGGTTGTTTGTGGCGTATTTGCATGAACCGAACCGGTTGCCCTTTTCTGACCAAACCTAACGATGGGGATGATTAGGGGCTAAGTTTATTTGGAACAAGTGGTAAGTGGTCCCTAAATCTTAGCTTGGCATGTTAATGAGATATCGGTTGAAGTTTGGGGTGGATTTGATGGAATTTAGTGATTGATTCTTGCATAGATTTCCAAGATGACAAGCTGTCCTTTGCCTAATCAGCTCTGGCCGTGAGTATCAAGGGGGATTTAATGGACTTTGCTCACTCGATTGGTTCAATAAGTTAATCCTAAATCTTTATTATGATGTTAGGTTACTAAGAGACGATCTTGTTTGATGAAATTGGTGATTTATGAACCGGTTTTGACTGAGGAATCATTATACCCAAATCTACCCTATTTCGATGAATTGAGCTTGAGTAATTTCATGGCATGAAAATTATGAAATCGAGATTGAATTAAGGAGTCTTAATTTGGTCGTGGAATGTGGTTGAGCCTTTTGGCATGCTTTGTGGAGATTCCCATTTGGTTTGAGTGCTTTGTGTGGATTGAGTTACCAATTGTGTCTTGAGATGATTTGCAAAATCGTGATTTTGTGTAAAGCCTTGAATTTTGTAAAATGGCCGGGTAATGTATATGCTTGACTGAGAATTTCGTAACGAGAAATGTGTTTTGTCCAATAACGGACATTTGAAATGAATGCCTCCAGTGGGCGATGAAATACTGAATTTCCTGAGTTTATTTCTGATTGAAAATTGAGGCATGAATTTATTTTTGAAAGAAAATTTGAGGCTATTTATAATTAAATTTATTTTATGAATTAATAGCGTGTATGATTGCCGAGGAAATTATAAGTGCACTGGCGTGTGAGATCGCCAATGGGGTGTGGGATCGTCGGGAAATATTATATGTGCACTGGCGTGTGGGATCGCCGAGAATTATGAAATTGGCCAATTCATTGAGCCGGGGAGGAAGTTACTCCCATTTGACCTGACGAGGTCGTGCCGCTAGAGAGTCCCATACTGACATGATTCATCTCGATTGAATATGGGCGTCGAGAGTCATATGGTGACCGAATCATGTCTAGGTCCGGACGCGAGAGTCTCATATGGACTGACGAGTCATATGATTGACTGAATCATCTCGCAGCTTAGGATGGGCGGCCTAGGATGGGCAGAAATGGAAAGACTTATTTTCTGGGAAAATCAAAGAATGAATTTTGAGCAATTGAAAATGCTTCATGATTTGGGAATTTACCTCAAGAATGAAAATTGTCTTGCGAGTTTTAAGTCTGCCTCTTGAGTTGAAAATGGCCTAGGAATGGCGTGAAAGAAAAGGGATATGTTTTTTGGAAATTCAAGAAATGTAATTTAGAGAGTTGCCTCATATTTTGAATGGCGCCGAGTGTTTGCTTTTGATTGAAAATCCTACCATGGTACGAAGCTCAGATTTCACCATAATTTTTTACCGAGTCGAATTGATTTGGAAATACTGAAAAGCAATATTTTGACTGAATCATGTTTTTACCATGCCAAGGTTTTTATTCCAAAATACCCATTTTTTCAAAAGTGTCTGGAAGTACTGACAGCCTAGTTTATGGTTAGGTTTAGCTTACTGATATTTATATCTCACCCTATCGTGGGATTAACATTTTCAGGTCCCAGACGATGGAAACCCGAGCTTGTCAAGAATTGATATTCGAGGAAATAATTGGTCGAATGGATATGATCTTTTGTGACCTTGTTTGATTGTATTTTGTAAACCCAAACCTTGTGTTGTATCTTGATCAAACGTTTTGTGGTGTAGTCCTAAAATCATCTTTTGTAATAAGAAAAGGGTTATTTCTCGCTTCCGTATACATGTTTCATTTAGTCCTTTGAGACCGTGGCCGTTGGATCTTGGTTAACAACGAGTGAAGAACGGCCGTGGAGGGATGCATGCGTGCCCGCCGGGCTCGGGGCATGACGGCTATACTTTTTTGCACTATCGCACTTTGCTGAAAAGAAAGACAACTAGCAGATCTTCATGAACTTGGATGGAGATGGGGAAAAAGTCAAGTTGGAGAGCATAACAGTCGTCACTAAGATGTTAGCTACTTGTGTGAACTCTTTGATATGCTATATTGTTGTAGTGTGAGACCTATTTTGTGACATTCCAAATTATGACCCTCTTCGAGGCTAATGACGTGGAATGTGGTCTCGAAATTGGATATCGGACAATGAGAAATTCCAACATTGAAAGGAATTGGACGTCATCTCATCGAGGATAATTTATATTGGAAAAGTGAAATTTCGGATTGTAAGTGTGAAATTACTATTTTGCCCCTAGAAGGATAATCTTATCTTAAGAGTGGAATAAGGGCATTTTGGTCTTTTGGTAATCCCCTAGGGTGGCCGAAAATATGAGGGTAGAAGAGTCATTTGGCCTTGAGATATTAATGGAGATATGCCAAGTGTCATCTTAAGAAGGGGTTATCCAATTAGCATTAATCTTAAGTCACTTCCCACCTATCATTCAAACCTTGACCAAGAGAGGTTGTGGAAGACTCTCCTCTCTCTCTCTCTCTCTCTCTCTCTCTCTCTCTCTCTTACATTTTCGACAGCCCTCTCCTCCACCTTTTTCTTCTTCTTCTTCTTCTCCTTCCTCTTGGTCGTGGAAGACCTCTCGCCAGCTCGCTGCCATGTTCCAACAGCTTCACTAATCCAACCATAACTTCTTCGTCCGACATCAGATTGACGTGAGCCACCCTCCATTAGAAATCTTATCGTCTTATGGTTCTAAAGACATATTATGAGCCTAATTTGGCCCAGCCGTTTTTCCCGTAAAGCAGTTTTAAGGGGGAAAGGTCGGGCTGATCAGATTTGAACCCGGTTTAAGAAGGAGCAGTATTTCGCTAGCTCTAAGAGCTCTTTTGACCCCCAATTTTCGGTGAGACCTTCTTAACATCTAGCTTAAGGATTTAGCAAGCTGAGATGGGAATTTTATTGGAGTTGAATTGGGTTTTAATGATTGATTCTACATGATTTCGCAAGGCCAGAACTTGCTTCCCTGCTGTTCGGGTGGAACCGAGCCATTTGGAGGCTCTTGGAGGTGTTGTCTTGCTTCAAGATTCTCAGTAAGACACTTAGGGTCATAGATTGATGTATTGGCAAGGTGTATGTGTGATAGGATTGAGTTTAAAATAGTGTTAATGGCCGGTTTGTGTGAATCCCCTAGGAAGCGACGGCTGTCCTGTTCTGGTCGGCTTAATTGGAGGGCTTCGAGTGGCCATTTGTGGGATTTTACTAGCTCGATTAGTATAGTAGGTTGATCCTAATCCTCTATTGGGAAGTTAGGTTACTAAGGGACAAATTGAGTTTGAATCATGAAGTTTTATGAGCTGTTTTGGCATGGATTGCGTGGAAACGAATCTGATCGGTTCTGTTGATGATGTTGCTGACTTGTGCTCGTTTGATGACCATGTTATCATGCCTAGGAAGTGTCGAATTAAGGCTGTGATTGCTTGACCATGAGGCACCGAGTATGAATTGTGGCATGTGTTGATAAATTTTGATTCAATTGCGTGCTTGATGCATGATTGGGTGATCGGTGGCCATGTTGTATATGAGGAAACATGAGATTTGCATGATGGCTGAATAGGTGATTGAATTTATGAACCGGAGGTGCTTGAATTGGTATGCCGAGATTGGCTTGAGCCGTGTGCCTCGATTGGTAATGAATTTCTTGAATTATGTCGATTTTACTTGGGGTGGAAATGGTGCCATACTCTTGGTAATTGTCAATGATCTTGAATTTGCTTGGCCCTAGAATGTGATATGAGGATTAACGACTTGAATTGTAGGGGCCGAACCATGAGGTTGCCTCTTTGTTATTGTGCATTGAATTTATTTGGTCAATGATTGATTGCATTAAGAGTAAATGTACATGTGATGCCTTGATGCGTTAAACGCGAGGCTTAAGTGAATTCTGAGGCTTTATTATGCGGGAGTTGACCTGAGGCGTATTGACGCGGGTTTATGAGAGGCACATTGTACCCTGAGGCGTATTGACGCGGGGTTTGGATTATCCTGATGCGTTATTACGCGGGATATTATACTTGGCCAAGTAAGGGTGACTAACCTGATGCGTTATTACGCGGGTAGTACCCTAGCCTGATGCGTTATTACGCGGGCGATTGAGGAACACGACCTGAGGCGTTATTACGCGGGTCCTGGCAATATGTATATGTTGATCTGAGGCGTTGTGACACGGGTCTTGCCAAACATGTCATAGTAGCCTGATGCGTGTTACGCGGGCAGTTGAGAAGCTCAACCTGAAGCGTTATGACGGGGTCCTGCTTAGTACTTTACAATAGCCTGATGCGTTATGACGCGGGCTTGGATAGCGATGATTGGTGGAAATACCTTATATGAGCAAGTGATTAACTAAATGGCCTGAAGTGTTATGACGCGGTGTTGGCACCTAAATTTTGAATTTTTTTTAGTTGTTCATTTTTTACAAAAACGAGAGTTAGTCATAATTCTCACAAAAAATAAAAAAATATAATAATAAAATAATTTTTTTTCATGCATTACATATTTAATTTAGTTTTTCATGCATTACGTTTGTATCATATTGTAGCGACGGCAAAGATTTGAGCTTAAATTGATAAACGATTGGGATTGGCATAGCATGGAGAAATTCAGCTAATGAACGAGGAGTGTGCCGAAAATTCTAAGAATGCTTGGACCTATTTTCCAAAATCAATTAAGCCATTTAAGGCCTCAATTGGAAAATATTTTAGAACTAGGACTATTTCATAATTAAATGGAAAGAGTGAACCCTAGCTCACCATTATAAATACACACGTAGGGTTCCACACATTAAGGGACGTCTAGAATTTTGAGAGCAGAAAATAGAGAGAGTACGCAAGAAAAGAACGAGAGAAAAGAGGTGAATTCAGTCCTTCCTTTGTCGAAACACTTACATCAACGACACTTGTTTTTATCACGGCAACGTGCGCTTGAAGCTACACCAATTCTTGTTCGTGCCATCATTCCTGCTCCTGCTGGTGGTCCCCATGGAAGTGTTGTAATTCCAGTTGATGGCTAGTCCCAATACAAGCCGTATCCACTTGAGTTTGAGTCCGCTCTTCCGAAGCTTTCCTCCGACGCCACGAGTTGCAGTTGCACCAAGAAGAGGTCCCGAGAAGTTGCTGTCCTCGCCACTAATCCTTGCAATCTGTTGGCTTCGCCAATCAGTCCAGTCCAACCGAGGAAGCAAAATCCCGCTGTCGGAAGTCCATTGGTGGTTGGTTTGCTCACACGTAGCCATCCGGTCCGAAGTGCAAAGCTTGGGGTGCAATTTTTGAGCGAGGATCCAGATTCAAAGGTAATCATATTTTCCCAAATTTGATTATCTCAGAATATCCAATTTTCCATAATTGTAAATTCATTTTCACATCCCGATGGTTTGATTTTGGGCATGCACTGCTTAGTTGTCCAATTCGAAAAAATTGCACGTCGAAAATCAAATCTCGGATATCCTGAATATTTGATTGCAAAATTAATTATTTGAGTTGCCTTGATTAGAAGATTGATTTGCTAGCTCAGAATATTTGATTTCTCGATTTGGAAGATTGCACGTTAAATTTAGAAACCAAAATTCTGAATAAATCTTGCAATATATCCTGTAGTTGGCAAATTTGAAAATTGTGATTTGATTGGGATATTTTTGGAATCTTGGTGATAATCTGGTCATTCTAAAAAATCCTTCGAATATATCTAATATACTGAAGATACCAAAATCTTTTCAAGATGTGATCGATTAAGAAAATTTCCTAATCCACAACCGCATATATGGAAATAAGTCTATCTATCAGGCTTTAGATGGAATGATTTCCATAGTGGGTGTTTCGAATTTGTGGGTCGATCTGTCAGGTTTCAAATTGAACCTTGGTTCGAAAGAAATCGCGGTAATTATCTTTCCATTTAAAGATTTGCAATTTGAATTTAAATTCACTCATAAAACCTAAAAATCACAAAAAAAAATCAGAAAACGCAGAAAAATTCAATAAAAGAAACAAATCATTCATGTCTTGTATTTAATTTTCATGTCATAAAATCTAAAAAAAAAATGTAGCAAGATATGGTTTCTTAAAAACCACGTCTTTTCATTTTCAGAAAAATAGGATTTTCTAGAAATCCTATCTTATGGATTACATTCAATAAACAAAATCTTTTGCATGCATTAGGACAGATTTTTTAAAAGATGTCGACATAGAGTGAAAATATTTTCTTAAAAAATTGGGAATTAATGCAAATTAAATCCGAAAACTTTAAGTTAATCTTGAACCAATTCATTCTCATTTTTCATTAATTTTTAATTTCGAAAATACAAAAAAAAAACATAAAAATAAAATACAAAAAAATTGTACCTTTGAACTTCAATTCAGAATTCATCACAATTGCTAAATTGAACATTTTTCATGAAATTGGTACCGAAAGGGCATTAATTGAAAAATTAGTATAACCAAGTCCCGAACTTAAAATCTCTGGTTCGCAGAAATAAAATAGTTTTCTCCCGCTATTTTATTTAGGTTTCTAATCAACCTACCAAGAAATGATTAGTAGCGACTCCGAAAATTTAAAAAAATCTTTTGCAAGATAATCATTTGAATAATAAGTCACGATTTGGTAGAACTTGGGAGAGTTCGAGCTAAGTTAATTAATTTAATTAATTAATCTAGTGATCCATGAACCTAAAATGTGAAAGCCCTAATTTTTAGGTCGCGACAGCTTGGCGACTCCGCTGGGGAGTACTTGAATTTTTCGAAATTTAGGGAGGACTTAGGCCAGATAATTTCATGAAAAAGTCACTCGGTTTGGCAATCATGGTTGAATTTTAACCCTAGGTGTTAAATGATTTTGCAGAAGGGAGTTATAAGGGGACGAGTCTATGGCTAACCCTTTGTTTTGCAGGTTTTGGTGAATTGGAATTGTGATTTAATTTTTTTGAACTATTGAAGCATTGTTTGCATTTAAATGTTGTGCATGCATTTACAGTATTTGCACTACGCCACACACAACCCATGACCGGACCTGGGTCACACCAATAGTTTTAAGATGGTATTTAGATGGTTCTTTAACCTTGGCGGTAAGGCTTCGCTAAAGGTTATCCCATTTGGATCCCGAAATTTTTTCCAAAAAATGGTTCAAGGGTCGTTCTCATGCACGTGAGGCTATGATGCATGAGCGTTGCCCTTGTCGACCGAACCAAGCCAAAGTGATTGGACCCGACTAGTCATGACTATTGTACGCGAGGCTGTGACTAGACATGATGATTGTGCGCGAGGCTGCGACATGTCGTTTCATCCATTACTTCATTTCGCCAAGCCATTAGGTAGATAGACTAAGGTTATCCCACAATCCATGTGCATGTCTATGTGATTGGCATATTATTTTTCAAGGTAAAGTAAGTTCTCTAACTTTATCTTGATCTTTATTTTTTGGTCGATCCATATTAGGTGTCCAAATTTTGAACTTAACATCATGGTCTTTTAAAAAAAAAACTGGTGCTCCATTTTCAAAAAAGATGAATGCAGAAAAATCCCTTCTGGAAATTTTGTTGACCAAAAAAATTTTGTCATATCTTTCCTTAATGCCGGGTAGAAAACTTTTCATGACAAATTCATCCTTGAAAATTCATTGTGATAAAATAAGAAAATCCTTTGGAAATTTTTTCAAATGCCAAAAGGGTTTTATCACATTCTTTTCAAGGTTATTAATGCGCAAGGAATGTTTTCCAAAATCACATCATATTTCACAAGGAAGGTTTGTCCACTTTTTGCATAAAAGAGGGAAAATGAAATCAGATCAATCAAGCAGTCATGGATCGAACCCTCTTCCGTCACATGCTCATTGGTCCCCTATCTTTTGTAGGTCATTATGGATCTTAATTTGTATAAGGTCCAAATCAGCCATTCAATTTGACGTCGATGTCAAGCGCTCCACATCTACTAATGTCCATGACGACCCGTCGGCTTCACATGTGAAGCAGAAAATCTGGATAGCTCTATGCCATCACGTCAAGATTAACACCAGATTGACAGAAGCGTTTTCTACTTCATTTGGCTATCTTCTGATTGCAGATTATTTGAGAACCTTCAATTGGAAAAGGAAGTAATTCAGGGGCAAGATACACTTAGCGCGAGCTGGGGCATCTTCGACTTTCAAGCGATTGGGGCATCTGCATTAGTCAATTGATACTCCAGTCCATCGACCATTCGAGCTAGACCCATAGCTTCACCCTTGATCATTCCATGTCAGTCAAAGAAAGACAGGGCAAGACCAAAGCCACTCGATCTCAAAAGGAGTATCACTTGCCCTCGGCCCATCATTTCTAAGAATAACCTTCTATTTTCCTTCTTGCATGTGTCAAGATTGGAGACATGTTTTTGATTGCTACCATTGAAGCAAATCGATAATCAGGAGCTTCTCAAAATTTTTCTCATTTCTTCTTTTAGAATCCTATTCATGCACACTTTTCAATGCAGGATCATATATGGGAACAAATGGTTATTTGCTAAAGCTCGAAATTGAGTTCCCATCACTGGCCGTACCTAGGGAAATCTCATATTCCAGCAAAACTATAAGCATCCAGCACGCCTTTCTTGATTGAAAATGGGGAAAACCAACATCCGTTATAAGGAGTATGTTTACGCAATTTCAATGGGCAATACATAGTTTCTCATTCCTCGAGATTTCTTTCGCATGTGAATGTACTTGCATAGTCTATGCATGTCTATATTTGATCTGCACTCATTTTCTCATATTCTAGATTATCAAATCAAGTTAAGGTTCATCAATTCCATCTCATCATATTTTTTATCTTCATTGCTAATCCACATTGTGAGATGTCTTCAATTAGAAAATCTCTTTGATCCAATTGAATTGATCATTTTGAATGAGGAATGTCAGAACGATGAAAGACAAGCCATTTCCATATACGTCCTATATCACATCCCTGGTGAGTAAGTGTGAAAATTTCCATGCTTACCGGGTGAAGGGTTATCTTGCAAAAAGTATGACGATCAGGATGACATGAGGCATTCATTTCCTTTATCCCAAACACTACAGGTTGCCCTTTGCTAAACCCCTTTGAACGGTGGTTTCATTTTCATACTCCTGTCAAGAACAACCCCCATATTGGGGTAATTTCAGAAATTCAAAGAATGAGTGGAATTTTCTTGCTTTCACTTGCAATCTTTGAGTGTATTTGTCACATGCGAAGTTTATGTTAGCTCAAGTGTTTTAGACATGACAAAGAGCATTTCATTTTTACACCCATATACACTGATTCCTTTGCTTAACCCAATTTGAGCGGCGAATTCATTTTTCCATCCCCAACTGGTGATCATCCTAAAAAGGAAATTATTTCAAGTCATCTGACAGATGAGTAAAGTGCCTTGGGGCAAGCTAAAATTTGAAAATCTGCCGGCACAATATGCAGACAATTCATATGAGACCCTTCCTTCCTTTTAAAAAAGGATTATCGAGCAAAAAGAGCAAGAAATGAAAAGGCAAAGCTTACCATCAAAAAAAAAAACAAAAAAAAAAAAGGCAAAAGAGCCCTCTCTCCCAAAGAAAGAAAAGAGCATACTCAGAAAATCTCTGGGAATAGAGGTCTCACCTGAATTGGTTCACAAGACGTTCTCCAAAGAAAAGTCATTTCTGAAGTACAAAGTGACAAGAATGGATGATCGCTGATTTTCTCATTATTATACAACCCCTTTGTTGAAAATAGACCTTTCATTTTCAAGCCTACCCTGAACCTACATTATAACCATTACCAAAAGTCTCTTCAGATTAAGGCACTCGGATTGACGTAGGATTTCAAATGCTTATAAATATCGCTCGAAGAAGTGCGAGCAAGATCATTTTATCTCATTTCGCAGGGTTCCTGACTTGTAAGCTCGGTACATCTGATGAGGATTTCATTTCATTTCATAGCCTAACGACTCATGTGAGTCCCCTTTGAATAGCCTTTGACCAAGCCTAAATTACAGTCCTTCAAAAGACCTCATGGATTGGTCTGGTCATACCGATTGCAAGACTACCCGGACCCTTGTCAAGTGTGATGAAGATAGCTCCGAGTGATTCTCGTGCCCGCATTAATGGTCGGGCCTTTAAAAAAACTTTTCAAAGAGGGTGAGAGAAAGTCCTTTCTGACTGAAGGTTCCTCATTCCATTTGATCAAATTTTATAGAGAGGATTAGACAGGTTTCCTTATTGAGGGATCTCCCAGTTAAGTTTTTAAATGCAAGCAATTGGTGATCAAATTTTTATGGCATATGATGTTGCATTTGCATTAATTTTATGCATATCATCAATTTCCAAGAGAATGGACATGTATGATGCAGTCAACCTAGTCATTACTTACTCATTGCTCAGAAACTCCAGATAAGTTTTCTGAACCCTTTTTAAAATCGACCTTAGTCGTGATCCCTTTTTATGTTTGCACTGATAAGGTTCATGCAACACAGTCTTTATGTTGACACTGATAAGGTACGCGTGACATATTTCTTTTTGTGAGCATAATAAGGTTTATATAACACACTCTCTCTTGTGTTCGCATTGACAAGCTTTCAGGCGTCACATCATTTTGTATTCATACTGATTCAATTCAGATGATGCATCTCTTGCCTTGATACGGAGAGACCTGCTAATACAAAGAAGGTCGCAAGAGACAACCTACCAACTTGGTTGCAGTTCATGAGGGTGATTTCCCAATAAGCAAACTTGCCTATCCCTAGTTGAAGTCCACGAGGGTGACTTCCTAGTTTACCATCTCATGTTGAGATCCACGAGGGTGATCTCCTAAGAGCCAATTTCATGGTTGAAGTCTACGAGGGTGACTTCCCAATTTATCATCTCACATTGAAGTCCACGAGGGCGACTTCCTAAGAGACAACCTACCGACTCATGGTCGAAGTCCACGATGGTGACTTCCCAAGAGAAAATTTATCGACTCATAATCGAAGTCCACGAGGGCGACTTCCTAAGAGACAAACATCGTCGAAACTGAGTTAAGATTAGTATTCTTATATTCTTAGACCTGCTGAAGGGAAAGGAGAAATCCAAACTCTCATGGAAAACTCCACAGATATTTCAGCTCCAGTTCAGTTAGAAACCACCATCTCACTACCACCACCACTCGAACTTCGCAAATCCACTTCCTCAAAAATGGATTACCTCTATGAGGTGTCTTATGTGAATGATGATCGCAAAATCTCCGAAACACAACTCCCACTCATGAACCCTTACTCCTCCTTTTGCAAACCATCATCATTTTCTCCCATTCGCTCCATCAAACATCTCATCAAACAAACCCCTCGCTCTGTCAAAGAGTATGTTCAGTCCACTAAATTTGACCAGCACCCTATCCTGTCTACGCAACAAGAGCAGTTTGTAACTCTCCAAATTCCACCTGAATTCCCTACCCAGTGGGCTCAACAGGGTTACACTCACCTCCACTTTGGCGCCATCCGTTTGGCCCTATCTTTGCATGGACGAAAAGGCTTACCCATAGTTGCTCGGGTTGCACTCCTCGATACTCGTTTCTTGGAATACCAGCATGCTTGCATTGGCACTATTCAGACCACTCTGAACGCAGGCACAGTATTTGTCACACTCTTCCCAAATTTCAACATGGCCTTGGCAGATCCCAACCTTCTCTCTGATTTGAAGGTTCAGTTGCAGATCACTGGTGCTCCTCAAACCACATCAGCCATAATTGCTACTCTACACTACCAGATGGTGTACAGAGTACAAAATCATGCCATTGATCTCAACATACCAAGTGCAGATGATGCTTTTCTTATCTCTGTTGACAACGACCAGACTTCATGTATTCATATTCCTCGTCAACTTCCAAGAGATTAGCTTGTTAAACTCCTTCCTGACAGTTGGGTGACCAACTATGAAAAACTCCATCAAAATTCCCGACCTGTCCAATCCTCTGAGCCACAGTACACCAAGAAAAAAGATGGTACTGTCACCATTAAATTCACAAAAGAAAAGGAAGACACTTCTTCCTCTGTGTTTCCATCATTCCCCACCATCCTGTGTTTCACCCCATGTCCATCTGAGTCTGTCAGTATGGAAGACCCAGATCCTAAAGCCCATGTCCAATCCTTTGATGACCATGGACGACCCATCCATTATTACAAGGATCCCTCCGGACACTGCTTTTAGGATGTTAATTGTTCCTGTTCCTCATGTATGCAGCTAGATGATGAGGATGACAGACCGTCCACCAGAAAGAAGAAGAAGAAGAAGAAGAAAGATTCACTTTACCAAATGTACCTAGACGGTGATCCAACCGTGGGTCCTCTTGGTGAAGACGGCGGACGCTGGCAGTATATGGTTGAGTATGGTTCTCCTAAACCTCCTCAAATTACTGCACCTCCACCAGCTTGTCCCCCAGATGAACCAAAGCCGCCACCTCCACCACCAAAGAAACCCATCACTTCTCCATTCTATAAACCTATCCTCAAATGGGTAAAGAAAAACTCTTGTCCCATCAGACTCCCTCAGCCATACACTTGCAATCCTAAACCTGAACCACCTCCTGTTTTGCCCAGTATTTGCATGTTCCGACCAGAAGAATTTCCACCCTTACAGCCTGCCCCATCTGAAGAAAGTTCAGCCACTTTCAGATTCCCTCCAGTTGAAAGTTTCTCTGATGCCCAACAAAAATACTTTCATTCTCAAAAGATCACAACTCCACATGATGTCTATCTTCATGGAAGACGGAAAGGCCCTACACCTGTTGAAGCTGTTCTGAATTGGCAGACAGAGAATGCTCTCGCCCAGAATGTAACAATAAACACAGTGGCTACTCGTCTTGACAGGGTAGACCATGCTACATCTGTCTTAAAGAAGATGTTGGAAGATTTCCAGAAGAGGCTGTACCTGATGGAAACAAAACAGATTCCTACAAGTCATTATCTGGAAGACCAAACTCCTGAGATTGAGAAGCTTAGACGCCAGGTCCAGATACTGCAAGAACAACAAGCTCTCCTTGAGCAAAGGAATCTACAAGCTCTGGATCCATTTTTCTTTCCAACGGCAACTCCAAATCCCACATCCTTCATGTCCAGTTCCTCAGACCCTAACTCTTTTGCAGCTGTACTCAGCACAGCACCACCCCCTCCAAAGACGAACTTCCTTGCTCTTCGGGATCGTCTTAAAAAGCTAGACCAAGAGAAAAAAGAAAAAAGCAAACAGACCTTTTTCCCACCTCCTTCAGCACCACCAGAAAAATCTTCTCCTTCATCCCCTCCTCATAAACCTTCCCACTCATACATGGTTTCAAATCCCTTGGAAAATTTCCTTCGAAACCAGGTTCCTACTATCTCCACAGTAAAACCCATAAATCCTTCACCCCCAGCTACTCCTGAAATCTCTATCAGTGAGTCATCTTCCATTCCAGATACTGAATCCTATGATTCTAGCACCCAATCTGTTGTGGCAGACGTTATAATGGCTGACCCTGCAGAGCCAATCATTGAAGAAGAAATGGAAGACCAACCTGAAGTTGAACATCCACCTCCACCTTCCCAGCCTTATCATAACTCATCGTCATCAACCTATAAATCCTATTCGTCCAATTTCTTCACTTTGGATGATATCCCTTACCATAAATGGGCAGAAAGGCTCTAAGAGTTTCATTCTTGGTTGATTACCAGAAATCTAAAGGAACACAGTTCTTATGATGTTCTCCTTGAGTTTGTCACTCGATTCACTGGTTCCTTGAAAGATTGGTGGAAGTTAGCCCCAGAAAGAGACCAACTCCAGTTTCTTACCATGTCCTTTGATGAAGCAATTCAGCTGATTCATCTTTTCTTTATTGGCCAACCTCAGGATTCGAAAGAACTCAAAAGAAAAGAATTATTTGAAAGAAAATGCTGTTCTCTGGCCAAAAAAGGCCTGGATCGACACTTTCGAGAAATGATCAAGCTTTTCTATCAGCTTGGTTCTGATCCTAATCTCAAGTCCGTATTCCTGGCTTCCATCCCTAAAGATATTAGTCAAGTTGTTGAGAAAGCCCTGAAGCTAAAAAAACAAGACCATCACATATGCGACTTTTGGAGAAATCCAACAGTCTGTCCACCTTGCCATTGAAGAAATGTGCCGCAGAAGAGAAGTCTTCAGAAGTTACCTCCGGGAGAATCGTTCTCTCGAAAAGAATTGTGAAAATCCTCATTGGAAGATCAAGTGCTCAAGAGATTGTAGTGATCCCTCTTGTGTTGGCAATAAGAAACGCAAGCACTTCAAGAAGATTTCCTTTGAGAAGTTCTCTTTTGGCCGACGAAGATCTAAGAGAGGCAAGTGGAAGTTCCTTCGAAAAAAGAAGCGACATCACTCCTCTGCTTCTGGTTTCAAGAAGAAGAAGAAATCCGACCGATGCTACATCTGTAGTAAGAAGGGGCACTTTGCAAAAAACTGTCCTCAGGCAAAGCGTCAAGGAAGCTACATGATCCAAAAGATTTCCTCCACTACAGGAATCCCCTTAGATGATGAAGATATTGAGTCTGTCTCCTCTGTTGAAGATGAACCTTCACCCAACACACTGTTTGCCCTCCAAACATATTCCTCAGACTCTGATGAGTCCCCTGGTGATATTTTTTCATTCTTCCTTGATACTATCTCCGACTCCTTCCATGTCCAGCCCGTTTTCCACTCTCCATATATCCCCATCCAAATCCACACCCCAAAAAATGACAAACCTGTCCAAGTCATTGCTCTCATTGATACTGGCGCAGCAGCATCACTCATGGATATAAAAGTACTCCCAGAAGAATTCTGGACGCATTACACAAGATATTTCCATTCTGCTTCCGGAGATACTTTTACCACAAAATTCCGCAACAAAACCATCACTCTCCAAATATTTCCAGGCTGTTCCATATCCACAAAAATCCTTGGTTGTAATTCCCCAGATAAAGACCTCATCATTGGTTGGGATGTTCTAGCCCAGCTTTCCCAGCTAAGAATCAAACCCACTGGTTTGCAATTTGGTGACCAGTTTCGTAAGTATGTTGATATCCAGAGACTTTTCATCATTCAACCAGAAATCCTTGATCCAATTACTCAAAGTCTCTTATCCTACTGTTCTGAATCCCATTCCCAGTTTATCCAAACCTGTTCAAATCCTCTTTGGAAAAACTCTGACTTCTTTGTCAAACTCCCATTCAAGAAAAGTGAAGATGTTAATCCCACAAAAGCCAGTCATTCTGGTATGAATCCTGAACATCTTACTCTGGCCCAGAAGGAATGTGCTGACCTGCTCTCTCAAGGCCTCATTGAACCCTCTGATTCACAATGGGCTTACGAAGCCTTTTATGTGAACAAGCGAGCAGAACAGAATCGTGGTAAGCTCAGATTGGTGATCAATTACCAGCCCTTGAACAAATTCCTCCAAGATGATAAATTCCCTTTGCCTCACAAAAACTATTTGTTTGGTAGCCTAGCTCAGGCTAAGATCTATTCAAAGTTCGACCTGAAAGCAGGTTTTTGGCAAATTGGCATTCATCCTGATGACCGTCCTAAAACTGGTTTTTGCATCCCAAACCAGCATTTCCAATGGACAGTTGTCCCCTTTGGTCTTAAAACAGCTCTATCCATTTTTCAGAAAGCCATGTGTAGAATTTTCCAGCCCATTCTCTCACATGCCCAGATTTACATTGATGATATTCTCCTCTACAGTCCTGATGAGGAATCTCATTGTAAATTACTCTCCCAGTTCGTTGAAATTGTTCAGAAACATGGAATCATGCTTTCCCAAAAGAAAATGATCCTTGCTCAAAAGGAAATTGAGTTCCTTGGTATGCATTTGAAAGAAGGGACCTACTGTACAGGTCCTCACCTTGCAGAAGAACTCCAAAAATTTCCCTCTGAGAATTTGACAGTTAGCCAAATCCAGGCTTTCCTTGGAATTGTCAATTATCTCCGAGACTTTGTGCCAAAAATCTCTAAAGCACTCTATCCTCTTCAGAGGATGTTGAAAAAAGATGCTCCCCCATGGGGACCCAAGCAGACACAGGCTGTAGCTCATCTCAAAGAAATTTTGCAGCATCTCCCCCCTTTGCAAATTCCTTCCACTGGTCAAAGAATTTTGCAAACAGATGCCAGTGATAAGTATTGGGCAGCAATTCTCCTTGAAGAAATCAAAGGTAAGCGCTTCATTTGTGCTTACAAAAGTGGACGATTCACTCCCGCAGAGATGCATTATCATTCCACTTTTAAGGAGATTCTCGCAGTCAAATATGGTATCAAGAAATTTGAATACCACCTTATTGGGTATCACTTTTTGGTCGAAATGGATATGTCTTCATTTCCCCAAATGCTCAATTTCAAGCAGAAGCAGATTCCCCATCCGCAATTGTTAAGGTGGGCCGAATGGTTCTCGAAATATTCTTTTGATGCTAAACACATAGCAGGCAAAAAGAATGTCCTCGCAGATTTTCTGTCCCGACCGAAGCAGCCAGTTGAATCCATCAACATGTATGTCCGCAGAAATCCATTGGATGCAAGAAGATTTCGTACCACACCAATACGAGACACACCATGGAATACTCTCACTTATCCTCCAGAAGTCCCAGGACAAGTTGCAGAAAATAATTTCTGTGAGAATTTGAAGTATTACATGAATGAGTACCAAAACCGCATATTCAGCACTTATGGTGGATTAATGTCAGGACCACATGGTCTTAATTCGGATTATCCATTTATCCATGTCTTGCGGTGGTCTCCTGATCAAGATTTCCCTGAAGATCTCAAATGGTTCTTTTGGTATTTTCTCAACGTATATGCTGTTGCCATTGAATTTTCCACAGACAAGATTGTCCGAGTCCTGTCCAGAGTACTCATGGGAGATTTCTCAAACCAAAAGGCTTTGACAGAAATGCTCACTTGGTTCCAGCCTTTAGCAGCGTGGGAACAACAATTCATCTTTCAGCGAAATTGTGGAATAGCTGACCCAGAAAGACACACCACAGTCCTTTTTCACAGGCCTTGGGTTTTCTTCAGCCCAACCAGAGATGTCCGAGAAAAAGCATTGTATTATGGCACCACTACATTCAAACCCAATCTCCATCGACAAGTCTTTCGGATCTACACAACACTTCCCAAGTCCATCACACTGATGCACTATGAGTATAGAGAACTCCAGCGAGTCCTATGTCAAGAAAATCATGAAATTCCTCATGAAATTTGGCCATACCATCACATGAACCACTCGTAGGATAGGCCCAAAATGCACCCTCAGGTACGTCAAGCTCTTGAAGATTATAGAAGCAACCAGCCAGGTTCTTCTATGGACACTGACACTCCTGACACTCAAGACCCTTGGGGAGGAGATTTGTCACAAAATCCATACTCTATAGCAGACATTGCATCTAGCACCCATGACCAGCCATCCAGCTCTTACACGTGGCCTTAGCTCCAATTATGGCCCTAGCCTCAGATGCCATCCAGCTCTAATCAAGGCACGCGACAAGATCCACCAGACCCAGTCACTATGGAAGATATTTTGTCAGGTGAAAGACACGCGGCAGAACAAGAAGATAGTCTCTTACTCACCGAAGACGAAGACCCAGACGTTGGACTGTCCCAGCTCGAAGAACAGTGGTACTAGAATAAATTCAAAAAGGACAAAGACGGCCCAGACAGCTCTGACTCTGACGATGCCAATTATCACCCAGATCCAGATCGTCGTCGGCTTTGAACTACCCAGTTTCACGTGCATGTAATAAAAGTTTGAGATGACTTTGTTTCGTCTAAGTCATCGTTTGTCAGAATGTTGTAAAAACCCTCGTGCATTTGTTGTTATTAGGTGTGCTAAAAGTCCTAAGAAGTAAGTATGCATGTCAGAATAATGATCTGCAGAATCAGAAGACTTTTTGCGAAAATTACTGTTCACAATACTGTTCACAATACTGTTCACGGCACTGTTCACGGTACTGTAGCAAAATCACTGTAGCAGACACTGTTTGGCACTGTAGCATTACTGTAGTACTGTAGCAAACACTGTTCACCCGAAGACTTTTTTAGTTTTTTGTCGTGAATTCGTCTGTCAGGTTGTCAGAAGTCCTTTGGTATGTAATTTGCCTATAAAAGGCCCCCGAAGGCATTGTAAACGGGGAGAACGCACCTTATGTGAAATATCAGTGTGCTTTCCAAAATCATGAGTTTCTAAATTTCCTTTCTTCTCCTTTCTCATAAGCATGATCTTTCGCATGAGTCGAAGTCCACGAGGGCGACTTCCCAAGAGACAATTTACCGACTCATCGTCGAAGTCCACGAGGGTGACTTCCTAAGAGACAACCTACCGACTCATGGTCGAAGTCCACGAGGGCGACTTCCCAAGAGACAGCTTACCGACTCACGATTGATAGTGCACGAGGGCCACTTCCCGAGAGACAAATGGCCAGCTCGAACCATAACTCGAGCACATTTTCAAACTCTACACAGATCTTGCGCCATTTCGCGTCAGAAGGAAACTTCTAGCAATAGATGGGTCAGTACCTTTAGTATCCTGGCATCCATTGGAGGTCTGGAGGTTAAGGGAATCATTAGCTTACGAGATATTTGGTAAAACATGTATTTTCATAGGCGATCCATGTGCAGATTTCTTTAATGTGGGAATAAGAGAAATCTTTAGCACATGCTGTTTATAGCATTGCATTTCATGCATCATTTCGCTTGCATCAGAAAATGGGATTTGAACTCCCGCCAAAAATTTTATCACCATCACCTACATTTGCAAAATTTAGGTTTCAATTTTAGTCTTTGAGTGAAGCATCTGTGAGTCTCCACTCAAAAAGGGGCAGATGTTGGCACCTAAATTTTGAATTTTTTTTAATTGTTCATTTTTTACAAAAACGAGAGTTAGTCATAAGTCTCACAAAAAATTATAATAATAAAATAATTCATTTTCATGCATTGCATATTTAATTTAGTTTTTCATGCATTACGTTTGTATCATATTGTAGCGACGGCAAAGATTTGAGCTTAAATTGATTAACGATTGGAATTGGCATAGCATGGAGAAATTCAGCTAATGAACGAGGAGTGTGCCAAAAATTCTAAGAAGGCTTGGGCCTATTTTCCAAAATCAATTAAGTCATTTAAGGCCTCAATTGGAAAAGATTTTAGAACTAGGACTATTTCGTAATTAAATGGAAAGCGTGAACCCTAGCTCACCATTATAAATACACACGTAGGTTCTACACATTAAGGGACGTCCAGAATTTTGAGAGCAGAAAATAGAGAGAGTACGCAAGAGAAAAGCGAGAGAAAAGAGGTGAATTCAGTCCTTCCTTCGTCGAAACACTTACATCAACGGCACTTGTTTTTATCACAGGTAACGTGCGCTTGAAGCTACACCAATTCTTGCTCGTGCCATCATTCCTGCTCCTGCTGGTGGTCCCTGTGGAAGTGTTGTCATTCCAGTTGACGGTTAGT
This sequence comes from Rhodomyrtus psidioides, assembly GCA_021437785.1. Lineage (NCBI taxonomy): Eukaryota > Viridiplantae > Streptophyta > Magnoliopsida > Myrtales > Myrtaceae > Rhodomyrtus > Rhodomyrtus psidioides. The sequence goes on along the minus strand of JAILYB010000092.1, from coordinate 2,002,376 downwards.
CCCAATACAAGCCGTATCCACTTGAGTTTGAGTCCGCTCTTCCGAGGCTTTCCTCCGATGCCACGAGTTGCAGTTGCACCAAGAAGAGGTCCCGAGAAGTTGCTGTCTTCGCCACTAATCCTTGCTATCTGTTGGCTTCGCCAATCAATCCAGTCCAACCGAGGAAGCAAAATCCCGCTGTCGGAAGTCCATTGGTGGTTGGTTTGCTCGCACGTAGCCATTCGATCCGAAGTGCAAAGCTTGGGGTGCAATTTTTTAGCGAGGATCCAGATCGAAAGGAATCATATTTTCCTGAATTTGATTATCTCGGAATATCCAGTTTTCCATAATTGTAAATTCGTTTTCACATCCCGATGGTTTGATTTTGGGCATGCACTACTTAGTTGTCCAATTCGAAAAAATTGCACAGCGAAAATCGAATCTCGGATATCCTGAATATTTGATTGCAAAATTAATTATTTGAGTTGCCTTGATTAGAAGATTGATTTGCTAGCTCAGAATATTTGATTTCTCGATTTGAAATATTGCACGTTAAATTTAGAAACCAAAATTCTGAATAAATATTGCAATATATCCTGTAGTTGGCAAATTTGAAAATTGTGATTTGATTGGGATATTTTTGGAATCTTGGTGATAATCTGGTCATTCTAAAAAAATCCTTTGAATATATCTAATATACTCAAGATACCAAAATCTTTTCAAGATGTGATCGATTAAGAAAATTTCCTAATCTGCAACCACATATATGGAAATAAGTCTATCTATCAGGCTTTAGATGAAATTATTTCCATAGCGGGTGTTTCGAATTTGAGGGTCGATCTGTCAGGCTTCAGATTGAACCTTGGTTCGAAAGAAATCGCGGTAATTATCTTTCCATTTAAAGATTTGCAATTTGAATTTAAATTCACTCATAAAACCTAAAAATCACAACAACAACAACAACAAAAATCAGAAAACGCAGAAAAATTCAATAAAAGAAACAAATCATTCATGTCTTGTATTTAATTTTCATGTCACAAAATCTCAAAAAAAAATGTAGCAAGATATGGTTTCTTAAAATCCACGTCTTTTCATTTTCATAAAAATAGGATTTTTTAGAAATCCTATCTTATGGATTACATTCAATAAACAAAATCTTTTGCATACATTAGGACAGATTTTTTAAAAGATGTCGACATAGAGTGAAAAGATTTTCTTAAAAAATTGAGAATTAATGCAAATTAAATCCGAAAACTTTAAGTTAATCTTGAACCAATTCATTCTCATTTTTCATTAATTTTTAATTTCAAAAATACAAAAAAAAAATCATAAAAAGAAAATACAAAAAAATTGCACCTTTGAACTTCAATTCAGAATTCATCACAATTGCCAAATTGAACATTTTTCATGAAATTGGTACCGAAAGAGCATTAATTGAAAAATTAGTATAACCAAGTCCCGAACTTAAAATCTCTGGTTCGCAGAAATAAAATAGTTTTCTCCCGCTATTTTATTTAGGTTTCTAATCAACCTACCAAGAAATAATTAGTGGCGACTCCGAAAATTTAAAAAAAGCTTTTGCAAGATAATCATTTGAACCATAAGTCACGATTTGGTAGAACTTGGGAGAGTTGGAGCTAAGTTAATTAATTTAATTAATTAATCTAGTAATCCATTAACCTAAGATGGGAAAGCCCTAATTTTTAGGTCGCGACACGCGGGTGCTTGACAACCTGATATTGATGATTGGAATTTGATTGAGATATGCTAAGGAAATGTCTCTTTATGACCTTGAGAAATTTGAATATGCCTCATGATTTGGAAATTTCCTCAAGAGGATGCTTTGACTGAAAACCCTGCCTAAAGTACGAAGCTCAGCTTTAATCGTGAAATTTTACGACTGACTCGAGTCGGTTTTGAGTTAGTGAAATGACATGTGTTGATGGAGTTATGTTTTTGTCATGCCAGGGCCTTTTATTTAAGAATACTTATTTTCAAAGGTGTTTGAAGGTACTGACAATCTAGTTTAGGGTTAGGTTTAGCTTACTAAGATTTATATCTCACCCCGTCGTGGGATTAACATTTCCAGGTCTCAAACGATGGAAATCCGAGTTTGTCATGGATTGGCATTCGAAGAAGCCATTGGGGCGAATGGAGATTTACCTAAGCATTTGTCGTAGTTAAATATGTGACCTTATATGATTGTATTTGTAAACCGAATCATGCATTCTACCTTGACTAAATGTCCTGTTGTATGGTCCTGAAGTCATCTTTGAAATTAAGAAAGGGGATTGTTTTCTCGCTTTCGCTTGCTTATTAAATTTGGAGGTTTAGATAACTGATGGCCGCTGGATTCTGGGTAATAACGACAAGAAGAACAGCCTAAGTCGGATGTTCGCGTGTCCGCCGAGTTCGGGGCGTGACATATTTCATTTGGTTTGATTTTCACTCTATTTACATTATTTATGAACTCTATTCCTATTTATGTTCTAATGTGAGACTTGTTTTCACTCAGTATTCTTTTGTTTCAGTGGAGTTTGCATACATATGATTGATGATCTCAGTTTATTGATGATTTATATTATTCGTCTATTTTTTTTACTCCAGCTCGATATTTTGTTGTTTTGACCAGTTATGGATGATTCTCCTGAGGGGGAAACTCATGACGAAGAGAAAAAAGAATATTGGCAAATTGTGGGAGTTGCTCATGCCGCGGTGGCTTATCAGGCAATTTACAGTTACAAAGAACCATGTATGACATCTTCATATACAGGAAATCAATGGTTCGAAGAGTTGATGAGCCTAGATGCTAATCCGATAAGGTGTTATCAAATGTTTAGAATGGATAGGATTGTATTTAATAGTTTAATGCATGATTTAGTAACGGGCTATGATCTTAAAGGATCTAGGAATATTGATGTAACAGAAATGCTTGGACTATTTCTTCTCATTTTAGGACATGACGTGGCTAATAGGTGTACAAGAGCGCTTTCGGCGATAAGGTGTTATCAAATGTTTAGAATGGATAGGATTGTATTTAATAGTTTAATGCATGATTTAGTAACAGGCTATGATCTTAAAGGATCTAGGAATATCGATGTAACAGAAATGCTTGGACTATTTCTTCTCATTTTAGGACATGACGTGGGTAATAGGTGTACAAGAGCGCTTTCGGCAATCCGAGGAAACCATAAGCAGGTATTTTGGCTTAGTATTAGATAAAGTATGTGCAATGGGAAAAGATTTGATCCAACCATCTAATCGACAATTTAGGGAAGTTCTAGAGAAGATCAAGAATTCTATCCTTATTTTAAGGTATTGTCGTGACCCTCTCGAGCGCTATCTGGCTAGCGAGGGCTAATGGGCCTCCCGATCGTCACCTGATCGGACGCGGGCCTCTCCCAAGGTCCATTACCCAAATCGCAACGGCTGGATATACGTGGTCGACCTTCAGTGTGGTCTAGTGACATGTGATATGTGTACATGCCCAGGAGTCGCCACCAATCGTTTCTTGGAGGGTACGATCGGAAACCCCATCGAATAGTTGGGAGCTGTCTATTCGATTCTGCGGAAACCAGAGAAATGGGTTCGGGGACTTAGTTACGCCAACTGCTAGAGTTGACGCCCTTTCGGTACCTAAGCTGAATGGTTTATCTGATCCTAGGATTTCATACAGGCGAGTGGGGTACAGATCCTAAATCTAGGAGTTCATGCAGATGGGAATGACTACCCTATCACTCACAATTCATGAAAATAAATGCGCAAATCAAGGATCCATAACATGCGGATAAATCACATGAAATCAGCATGGCATCCCTAATGAGGCCCTATTAGCCTAGAAAAGTCTCAATCAAGGCTTAGGAGTGATTTGACATGATTTGCCCATGAGGGGCAGAATCGTAATTTTGAACAATTCAGCGATGATTCGCCTTGAAAGGGAAAATTTGTCATTTTAGATGAATTGGGAAGTCAAAAGATGGGGGGAAATAGGATTGGCCATCAATCCAACCCATTTTCTATTTTTCGGGAATTTCCGGGATTTTTTTTTTTTAATTTAAAAGTGATTTTACCCTTAGAGGGGTAAAATCGTCATTTTGGACAAAGACGATGGTTGAAAATCTTAAACTTTAGGATTGGTCGACCACCTGACCCAAATCCTATTTTTAAGCAATTTCCAAAAATTCTATTGGAACAGGAAAGGCGACTTACCCTTTGAGGGGTAAAATCGTCATTTCAAGGAAAATGATGAGATTTGAAAACCCTCGCAGAAGGACTCGCCACCTTACTGGCCCTATCCTAATCTAGGCATTTTCGACCTATCTCAAACTACAAAGCATGGACGAATTACCCCTAAAGGGCATAATCATCGATTATTGGAAGAACGGATAAGAAACCCCAAAAATAGGGTTGACCAGTTGTTTGTGGTCAGTCTTCAATTTTTGGGGGTTTCTGGAGTGTCTAGGATTTTTCCACAATTTTTTGGAATTTTCTTTGATTTTCTAGCATTTTTTAGGTTTTTCTAGGATTTTTTTTGTTATTTTTTAAAATCATTTTCCGATTTTTTTTTATTTAAAAAAGAAATATTTCGGACCGGGTCGACCCGATCCACTCGGGCCGGAACCCGGCCCAGACCCGGACTCGCGAAACCAAACACGCCGAAACGACGCCGTTTCCCATTTTTTATTTTTTTGATTATTCGGATTTAATCGGACGGTCCCTGGTGGACCACGTGGCTAATCCATGCCCATTAGATCTTATTACTAGGACCTACGGTCTAGATTAAACGATGACTCTCTCGGGACTGTCTGATTGACTTACTAAATCCACGGCCACGATTAGAACATAGGACTTGATCTGAACCGTCCATACCCACTTAACCTAAACGACGCCGCTTTACTACTAACCTAAACGGTGCCGTTTCAACCAGTTTTGCTTTTCTAATTAAAAAACTATTTTCGAATTATCCTAATTTCTAATCGGACGGTCCCCATTTAATAAACTCGATTAACCTAGACCGTCCGATCTAACGCTGACTCGTCCTAACAGACTAACGGTCGAGCTGACTCGACGCTAGCGTGGACCAATGGCACCTCGCCACCTAGGACGCTGACTCGTTGACCTTGCCACGTACGCATCGTCTTCAACCTCTCGACTACGACTGAACGAACGGCTATGGATCCCCAACGACGATCCAACGGTGGATTCTTGATGAAATCGTGCGAGACCAACGGCAATCGACTCGTGATCGTCTCTAATCTAACATATCTAAGAATCGCAGCACATCGTTCGCAAAATCGCAAGCATCGAGCAAAGTGCCGAGTACGGCCATGGAAGTTCAATCACGCAGACTACACGAAATCAGATCAATTCACCTATAGATTGACATGGCAGGAGGTACAGAAGACTTACCTCGAGCTCCGATCGAGCTCGTACGGCCTAGATTGGGCTAGGCAAGTATGAACAGTGGTCGGCTATGGAAGCTAAGTTCGAAGACTCGATTCAAGGTGTTCAGGCAAAATCGATGCAAAATCAAGATGCGTGTATGGTCAGTGATGTTCAGGGAAGGAAACGCAAACACAAATCGTAAAAAAGAACGTGAAACAGGCAAGTCGCCATTGATGCACAGTGAAGAGCTTGAAGCTACGTCTCACCTATTTTCGCGGTTTCAGGCGGCGCGATCGGTGGCATTCGCTTCCTGGCACACTAGACGACCTTCTGGCAGTCTTCTTTGGCTTCGGTTTGGCCGGAGACGGCCCAACCAGCGCCATGCAAGTTCGAGCTCAACCCTCAACAATGGCGATGGAGGGGAGCTCTCTCTCTTTCGTTCTCTTTCTCTTTTCGATTCTGTTTTTGCCCTTGCTAACTGAACTCACCAACCTCCTTAACTGAAAGCCTTCGCAGGCTTATAAAGCTTCTCCAATTTTTGGCGCCGATTTGGGGAGTTTCAACCGACTCAAATAGCACGTGTTACCACGTGATTTTAGGTTCGATCGGCGTCGGGGACGACGGGCATCAAATGGAAATTCTGTTCGGGGGCCCCGACGATTGCATTTGGCACGAATTTGGGCGAATTTCATCCAAATTCTGTCGTCGTTGACTTTCGCAGGTGCCGCAGCCTTGACCGGTCGATTACTCCTTCCTCCGGCGACCATTGGTCGCGGTCTTGGTGTCAATCGACGGGTAAATGCCTAAGGAATCAAACGCCCACCATTGCATCTTCAATTGTAGTCGATTGGATCGTCAATTTTTTCACCAAAACTAAGCTCGGCGCTGTTCATTTGCGCAGGAAACTGAGGAAGAAGAAGACACCGTAGCGGATCGGTTCGACCGGCGGTCTGACCGGTCTGAACCGGTTTCGACTTACAATTTTCCAAATTAAACCCAAATTAATGGGAAATTTTTGCAATTGGACCTCAAAATCGATTTTAGGGCATGAATTTTATCTAAAAATGTAATTTTGCCCAAAAGTTCATATCAATTTCTATAAAAACCCCAAATTTTCATGTAATTGCAAATTGGGGAATTGTGCAATTGAAGGCTCTAATGATCAAATTGGGCCAAATTACCTATGCCAATCGATTCAAAATGGTGAAACCCATTGGGTAGTATGTTTAATTTGCAATGATCGTCCTTGAATTGAAAGTAATTTCAATTATGCTCAATTTCAAGGACTAAAATGCAATTAAGTATGCAATTGAGCAATTTGTTCAAACAATTGGGCTAAATTGAAGTGGGGGACAATCAGATTGAATGTCAAGGTCCTTAAAAATGCCAAAATTGCAAATAACAAGACTCAATTGATATTTTTTTTCTCAAATTCAATCATATGTGTTACAAAGGAACACATACAATTGAATTTGATTTTGGACTTTTTGTGAGGTCAAAAAGACAAGGGATTTAAAATAAAAATATTGGATATTTTTCCATATTTTTTTTTACCTCAAATGTTATTTTTCTTGATTTTTTTTAGTATTTTCCTAATTTCTGAAAATATTAAAAAATGCGAAAAATATGAAAAATTATTTTTTGTCAAAAATGGTTCCTTAGGCTTGGCCAAGGCCACCAAAGTTGATTTTGTAATTTTTTTGACTTTTTATGGATTTTTTATGATTTTTTTTTTCAAAATAAAGCTGAAAAAGACTTGGTCAAAAAGTCAGGTGTCAACAGGTATGTTTCGCTTTTGCAATATAAATATAGAATTAAAATTATATTTCGATTGTACAATAATATTTTCATTTCCATATCAGGATTGTATTTGGGCTATTGATGGCACACATATTCTGGTAGTGGTATGTAAGCATGATCAGATTCGTTTTATTAGTCGAAAAGGGTCATTGACTTAAAATGTATTGGCAGTATCTTATTTTAATATGGAATTTATTTATGTTTAGGCTAGTTGGGAAGGACAAGCTCATGATGCTCGTATCTTCTACGAAGCCATTGAGAGACATGGCGTACAATTTCCTCATCCTCCTCCAGGTTCGTGAATTAATGATTTTTGTAGAGTAAAATGTATACATGTGTCTATGTTGATTGAATTTACATTAAATTTGTGTAGGTAAATATTATTTAGTAGATGCCGGATATGGAAATCAAACGGGTTATTTGGGGCTATACAAAGAAGTTAGATATCATTTGCCAGAATTTCGGGAAGATTTTGCACCTACATGTTATCGAGAGTTATTCAACCGTGCTCATTTCTCACTGCCATCAGAAATTGAGCGAGCCTTTGGTGTGTTAAAAAAGAAGTGGAAGATTCTCAAGCAAATGCCAAGTTATCCGTTTGAAAAACAAGTGAAAATTGTGATAGCAACAATGACTTTACACAATTATATATGGAGAAACTCCATCAATGATATACATTTTGCAAGAGTTGATTTGGATCTTGATTTTGGATATGCAGTTAACGTTAATGATGTAAATGAGGGGACTAGTGCTTCAAATGATAATTTATCTTCTGACATTGAATGTTTACGTGATCGAATAGCCATGAGTTTAGTAAATATTTAAGGATGATTGTAATTTTTAATAATAACGTAAAACTTGTATTTGTGCCTATGTGACTATGTTTATTATAATGAAAGTATGTCTTTTTAATTGCGAAAGAAGTCCACTTTGATATGATTTTTTTTAATAAATTTGTTGATGCATCCGTATCACAGTATTCTCAATGCAAATATACAAACGTGGCAGTCATTGTTTTCTTTTTACAATTGTAAACATATTAAAATAAAAAAAATCTAAATAGGTCACTTTAAATGACTTTCCAACTATATATTTACCAAACATCATTTTCCCAAAAACCTTTCTCAATGCACTTTTTAATTACAGTTTACCAAACAGTCTTTGCATTTCACCAAAGGCGTTTGCATTTTGCCAAAGGCTTTCCCCAAAAGTATTACCAAACGCACCCTTACTTTCTTCTCTCGACTTCAAATTTCCGTTCATTGACAGCATGACACTTCAATATCCAACATCGATTCCCACATCAACAACTTGTATTCTACCAAATAGAAGTAGTAATTTCAATCGAATCTCAGTCAATTAATGGCTTGTGTTTCCTAATAGTATTTGCTGAATTCAAGAATTTAATTTGACATGACTTCGACCTAATCGCCAAGGGAAACACAAGCAAGGGAGGGAAGAACTGCAGTCAAAGAAGTCAAATTACAAAGTGAAGAGACATGCTTACTTTGAGAGAAAACATGGGAATGAGGCCCTTATTTACTGGATTATTATTATTATTATTATGTGCTGGGGAAATGGTGGCCAAGGGCTTGGGTATGCTCAAAATGGGCCAACAAAGGCTGCAAAAAGGGGCAAAGAAGGTTGCATAGGGCCTGTAGGTCGTTGTTCATTGGGCCTGGGCCATGGGCCCGATTGAAATAGGTCTTGTGCCGGCCCAAAGAGACCCTAAATTGGGCACTGACTTGAATTTTAAAAGAATCTGAATACTTCTTATAAACTATGAGCATTGTTTCCCTTTTATCCGACGTTTGATTCACCCGATTTTCACATCCATAGGAAGGCGGTGACCCCAACTTTTGAGAAATGCGGTGTGATCTCCAAAAGTGGGTCGGGAACGAATCAAGCCGAATGGATGATCTTGGTCAAAAGTTGGGTTAACCTTCTCGATAAAACTCACGTGCTTCTCGAGGTGTTCGGAGCTTGCGAGCAGATTTACGTGATGTCATCACTTGATTTCGAAAAATATGCAATTTTGCCTACACCATTGAGATCGGAAAATTATGATTAGAAGTCTTGATATGCATGCCATCTCACCATCTGACTTAGATAAATTAGGTGTCTTTAGAAAGCTCTTGCAGAGCTGAACCCAATCATACCCTTCGATCATCGATCAAATTTTGGTCAAATGCGTACGTAGGCAACAAATAAAGAGTAAATTGATTCATCGCCGAATCTATTCAATGGTTTTTTTTTTAATCTATCCACGGTTTATTTGTTTTCACCTAACAAGTAACAAATGTAGCTTTCATTCAATTTCAGGGGCTACACTATATTTATTTTTGTTCCTATATAATGTTATTGAAAACTTGTCAACTAACGGACGGTTAAAGATATGACAAATGCACTTTCCATTAAGGTTATCATTTTTTTCAAATAGTACTCTGCAATTACTTTGCTCGAAATTAAGTTATCACTAGTTTGGATGTGTAACTCAAAACTTTGTTATTTTGGATTATTTACCTACCTGTTCAAACAAATGTAAGTTGTTTTACCAGTAAGTTACGACTTGATTTGATTCAATTCTAATTCACGATTTATGGATCTGTGAGATTTTGATTCACCATTTGTCACTCAATTTGACAATTATAATTTCATGTTTAGTTTGCTTATTATTGTAATCTAAGGGCATGGACGTGAAAATCCGGCTACCTATAATAAGCCCACAAAATACCCTACAAGCCCAATTAATGCATTATGCACAGTTGATGAGATTTGAATCGAAAAATCCCCCAACACCTCAACTAATTACGTCAACGTGGGAGTTATATAAAGAAGAAGACAATGGGGGCCAGGGGTTTGAACTCTAGTAGCCTTCACCGTGCAAGATGCGCTCATCCAATTGGCATCACCATAAAAAGAAGTATCGAAGTTCAAAGTCCGTCTATTGAGATTGGATCTCACGTTCTACTTTGAGATGAACACACACACACATATATATATAAACACCGCGTTCTTCATAAATTTAAAACCCTTATACTCTCTCTCTCTCTCTCTCTCTCTCTCTCTCTCTCTCTCTCTCTCTCTCTCTCTTTAACTTCTCTTCAAACGATTTAAGATCAAGTCTATTGTGTAACTCCTCGCATGGGCGGTATGTTAGTGATTCTTAACAAGAGGAAGTTAACCCTTATAAAGGTTCATGTTGGGGGCTTCGTAAAGGTCGTGACATTCTATCGACCCCCCCCCCCCCCCCCCCCCCACAAAAAAAAAAAAAAAAATCGTGAGTCCCATGACATTCTCAGTTCTACTTGTAGAGACACTGACTTCGCAAAAATAAACATGGGCCTTGTATCATAGCACCTAACCTTGCAATCTAGACCTTTCATTTTTGGACAAACGGCACAGATCTCTTGTTTTTAAGGGACAATTTTTAGAATGTTTTATATATATTTTTATTAGTGATAATTCGGGACATCTATTCATAACACGAATGGCCCCGATTGCAAGGTTATGGCCTAACCTTCTAAGGAAAAATTAGGCGATCCCTTTCCCCAAAATAGGCCCTTATAGTTTACTTTCCAATTGGGGATATTGACCACCATATCCGCAATTTTTTTTTTGTGGGTCGAACATATCCGCAATTGAAAAAAAAAAGCATCTTTTTGCCCTGATGCACACCAGAAATTTATTACAGTCCGGAAAATGAAAATCCAATGTCGAGGATTGGAAATTGTCGGAAAAGAAAACGACGACTAGGTCAAATTATTTGCGGGTGAGATACCCAACTCGAAATTCAACGGACATCGCGAGCTGATCGCAATTTGTAGAATCTGAAATGTGATGAGAACGAAGTCGAGGCTGGTATTTCTAGTTTCGAGGGGCTTTTTTCTACCGTAGAAGATGTTGAAATAAAGATTAGGTAATGGGGTAAAAAAAAAAAAAAGAATGAAACAAGTCGCCTTTCCAGCCGAAACAAATGAAATGCTACCTTCGGCCCAAAATATGAAACACCCTACCAAACTTAATTTCAGTTTTAGGTAAAAGAGTTGGTAGTCACATAAATACCATAATAATAACAATAACAACAACAATGACAGTAGTAGTAGTAGCAGTAGTCTAGTAGTGAGACATGAATGTTAAGTATTTAATAGCTTCTTCTTCTTCTTCTTCTTTTTTGAAAGATGAATTCATATATCAAAATATCTGAGATGTACATTAGAAATCACAGTCTGCAGCTAACAGCATACTCTCATCCCTCAATAACAGATATGTCGAGGTAATCGTTCGACGGCCGATCGCGCAGATCCAGTGATGAGCACACATTGAGCTCTCCCATTCCATTTGCAACGGCTTCCAGCAGGCTAGGGAGTGCTTTTACTATGGATGCTTGATGTCGTTCACTTCATCTCTGCGAGCCGACTTGCTCCGAGTTCCCTCTTTCGAGCTTGATTCCCTTGGCCCCCCTTAAGTATCCATGTTCTAAAGCCCGGATGTCCTGACCTGCTTTCATCTCTGCATGCGCATTTTCACAAACAAGCTAGTTATATGCATTTAAATTAGGGCTGAGCATGGGTCGGGCCAGGTAGATCTGAACAACTTGTCTCCAAACTTTTGGCCCGACCCGGATATTTCGGGCAAGAGCCTTTCAAATGGACCGAATAGGACTGTAGGCCAATCCCAGTGATAGCCTGAATTACGAGCGCATTAATGGAAAAAGCAACCATAGAATACCCGCAACAACAAACTCTTAACACATCAAAATGACTACGAAAATCTAGTTCGAGAAACCAATAACAATAGCAATTTCTTCATCAAATCTGTTCCCCGACATTAATCGGCTTTCGGAAAATTATTTCCGAAAGTAAAGGGAAATCTCGAAAAGAAACTGGCAATCCGTGAACAGGAGAGAAACACAAAAGTCGTAAAACTCTTGCTTAAGAATCTAAAATCGAGAAAGAATACAAAATCATAGGAATATTTATAAATCTTAGATGTTCAAAGTAGAAAGTGAAGGAAAGTAGATAGCAAAGAAGGGTAAGATGTCACAAGAATTCAAAGAGAAGCAAAGTAGAATTCGAGGAATAGAAAATTCAATATCAATGTATCAATCGTCAAAAAAGTAAATAAAAAGAGTTGCAAATCTTGTAATTTATGGAGTTAACGGCATCTAAAACAAAATTTTCAATAAACACCGGTTTCCTCTAATTAAACATGAAGTAAGAGAGAAATTACCTATCTAAATAGGAAATAAAAGAATAAAAAATCGCAAATTAAACAAACCTATCCACTGCAAAGACTGCTCGAGCCAAAGCTTTGTTGGAGTTCAACACCAAATAGGTGGCATGTTTGGCAACCTACCACTTGGTCAAAGATTAAAAGTGGACGGTAGCACACCTTTCACATTTCACATTTGTAGCACACCTTCAAAGTTAGGCAAGTTAGGCAACATTTGTTTTTACACTTGAAGGTCAACAAATTGATGCTTTGTTAGGCATGGAAACTCTCTATAAATAGAGATGTCTTGAAGGCATTTGAGATATGCCATAGTTGTATTTGTGTGGTGTTAGAGCAAGAGAGTTAGAGAGTTGTGATTTTTGTATCTCAAGCTTAGGAAGCTTGTATGTGTGTTTTGTTTGTGTAAAAGCCTTAGCAAGGCTATTCTGAATATCACTCTCATTTTACATATTCAAAAACTCTCTCGCCTTGAAACCACCAAACTTCCGCAAAGAACCATCCGGGTTTCTACATTTGGTATCAGAGCTAGGCTTGCTTGAGTTGAAGCAAATCGATGGCGATAGAAGCTAAAGTGAAAATCGACAGATTTGAGGGGAAGGACTTTGGTTTCTGGAAGATGCAGATAGAAGACTACTTATATCAGATGAAGCTGCATGAGCCCCTGTCTGGGCAAAAGCCAGAAACGATGAAGCAACCCGATTGGGAATTGCTGGATAGACAAGCGATGGGTGTTATTCGGCTGACGTTGGCTCGTAACGTCGCATTTAATATTGTCAAGGAGAAGACCACTGCGGGTTTGATGAAAGCCCTGTCGGACATGTACGAGAAGCCCTCTGCGATCAACAAGGTCTATTTGATGCGACGTCTGTTTAACTTGAAGATGAGCGAAGGTACATCTGTTGCTAATCATATCAATGAATTCAATGTGATAGTTAGTCAATTGAGTTCAGTTGAGATTGACTTTGAAGATGAGGTACGTGCTTTGATTCTATTATCCTCATTGCCTGATAGTTGGAATACTACTGTTACTGCTGTTAGCAATTCTTCTGGGTCAACTAGTTTGACGTTTGATGGGATTCGAGATTTAATTCTGAGTGAGGATATTCGTAGAAGAGAATCTGGCGAATCTGTATCTACTGCTTTAGTAGGTGAAAGAGGAAGAGCTAGTACACGTGTTAGCAGAAGTAGTATGAACATGAATAGATGCAGTCAGTCTAGGACTGGCGGTGATGTCTGTTGGAATTGTGGCAAGAGAGGGCATCTTAGAAGAAATTGTTTTAAGCTGAAAAACGAAAGGGGTAAGGAAATTGGAGTTGAATCTGCAGATGATGTTGCAGCTGTAGCTGAAAATTCTGATGATGTCGATTGTGTCTTGTCTGTCACTGAGAATTCGTCATTTGACGGTTGGATTATGGATTCTGATTGTTCTTTTCATGCTACACCAAACAGGAACTGGTTTACTTCTTATCAATGCATGGATAGTAGTAAAGTGCAGTTGGGAAACAACGCTGAATGCGATGTTGTGGGTGTTGGTGATATTAAAATCAGAATGCATGATGGTATTGTGAGGACATTGACTGGGGTAAGACATGTTCCAGAATTGAAAAAGAACTTAATTTCCTTGGGTGCTCTAGATTCAGCTGGATGCAGGTATTCCTCACAAGGTGGAGTCCTAAAAATTGTTCGAGGTGCTCTGGTGATAATGAAGGGAATCAAACATGGTGGCCTGTATGAACTTCAAGGTAAGACATTGATAAATTTTGCTCATGAGACGTCGACATCTGTTCGAGAGTCTAACGGCTACTCGAGGAAGGCCTGGGTGTTTGTGCGAAAGCACATGTTTGATGCTGTTGTCAGGAATACGCAGTCGAGAGCTTTGATCGGAATGGAGACTGGTAAGTTGATCAAGCATGTGCGAACTGACAGTGGCATGGAGTCCTGCTCGAAGCTGGTAAATAAATTCTGCATGGAAAATGGCATAGTGAAACATCGCACTAGTGCTAGTAAACCACAGCAGGTTGCAGAATTGATGAGCAGAGAGTTACTAGAGACGGCCCGTGAAAAGATCTCTAGTGCTGGTATGGCTGGGAAAATTCCAGCGGATGCGCTTAGTATGGCGAGCTACCTGGTGAATAGATCCCCATCGACTGTGATTGGATATCAGACTCCCAAAGAAGTATGGTCAGGTAATGTTGCTGATGATTCTAATTTTAGAATGTTTAGTTGCCCGTGTTATTATCGAGTAAGTGATGGTAAGCTCGATGTGGAGGCAAGGTGCATATTCCATGGTTATGCACAAGGTGAGTGTGGCGATCAGTTGTGGTGCCCGAATATAGATTCACCTGTTTGCAGCAGAGAAGTTACCTTTGACGAGTCTCTAGTACTTCTAGCTAGGAGTGTTTGTGGCAGTGTTTATACGGATCTGGATGGTGTTCAGCTTGAGGTGGAGTTGCAACCAGAAACTCCTGAGGTAGCGGATACTAGCGAAGTAATCGACACATATGATATTTGGATTAAGGTGGAGCCGGCAAAGCCAACGATTACTATAGCTACTGAATTTGATAAGGAGCATGTTGGACTTTCTGTCAGATATGGATACAATAATGATTTTGCTTTATCTGTGATACATAAAGTTATGTTAGAAAATCCTTATGGAGTAGCTAACTGTACAGGTGGAGCTGATGTCCTGAGGCCTATGATTATGGCAAAGTTCAAGCGTAGCTTGAACTTGAAATATCTTTGTGCAGATTGAGCCCAAGAGGGCTGTGGGAGAGTAGCAGGCGAATTCATTGAAGCGATTGTGACTTGGCTCAAATGTCGAGCCAAGGTGGAGATTGTTGAAAATATGTCTCGAATTTGAGTCCCGAATGAAACTCGGGAGTTAGGCACAAGTTGGCATTGACTCGGGAGTTAGGCACATTGGCATTGACTCGGGAGTTAGGCACAAGTTGGCATTGACTCGGGAGTTAAGAGTTTGGCAAGTTTGGCAAGTATGAAAGACAAGAGTTTGGCAAGTATGAAAGACAAGAGTTTGGTAAGTTTGGCACCTCTTTCTTTTGACTTGGAAATTAGGCATAAGTTGGGCACAATTTGGCATGCTTCCTCCTTCCATATGGCTATATAAGGAGAAGAAGATGCAATTGAAGAAGTGCGCCGAAACCAAGTCATTCGGTGGCCGAGAGAAGAGAGAGTTCTTCTCGTGAGGGTTTTTTTTTTGGTATCAGAGCCACGGTGTCGAAGGATCGTGCCGGAACCTAGGCGGTCAAGAATCCAATCGCGGAGACCGAGAACCTAGAGTGGACGATCGAGGATCGTGAACCCGGAGATAGCTATGGCATCCACAAGTTCCGTTCAAATGCAACTTCCAAAGTTGAATGGGAGGAATTTCAACAACTGGTCCGTCCAGATGAAGGTTCTATTCAAATCACAGGATTTGTGGAACCTGGTTGAAAGTGGCTACGACGAAGTAGCCGATGGTGAAGCATTCGAGGCTTTGAGAAAGAAGGAGAAAGAATCTCTGGTGGAGTCCCGAAAGAAAGATCTAAAGGCATTGTATACGATCTTTCAAGCTGTGGAAGAAATGATATTTGAAAAAATATCATGCGCGGAGACGGCGAAAGCTGCCTGGGATATCTTGCAGAAATCCTACAAAGGCGATGATCGTGTCCGGCGGGTGCGGCTTCAGACTCTTCGAGGTGATTTCGAGTCTTTACGCATGAATGACTCGGAAACAATATCGGCATATTTTGATCGTGTGCAGGCCATCGTTAACCAATTAAGGGTTAATGGTGAAGAACTTCAAGATGTTCGTGTTGTAGAAAAAATCTTGAGGTCTTTGACCGAAAGATTTGACTACGTCGTTGCGGCGATCGAGGAAGGCCAAGACATATCAACCATGACGTTAGAACGGTTGATGGGTTCATTATGCTCGCATGAGCAAAGAATGAATCAGAAGTCTGTCGATACATATCCGGAACAAGCATTGCAAAGTCGGATCGCTCAACCAAGCCGAGGAGACTATCAAGGCGGTCGAGGTCGCGAAGGAGGCCGAGGAAGAGGTGAAAATTCGAGTTTTAACAGAAAGTATAAAGCACGTGATAAATCAAAGGTAAGGTGCTTTAAGTGTAACAAATTCGGACATTACAAATTCGAATGTCAAGAAGAGACGACGGAATATGCACATACCGTCTGTAATGATGAAGATGTGGTACTTGCATGTACCATAGATTATGGTAGTTCCCTCTTTAGTAATAAAAGATGTTCCAATAGCCATAGAAGGAGCGATGTTGGTAAGTATGACAAACAGTGGAAAGGACATCGAAACTGGCAGAGACGATCAGCAGCGAGAAGCTCTCAGCCAGGGGGAGCAGTGACAAGCTCTCAGTCAGGGGGAGCTCATCGAGATCGTGATAAGAACAACAGGAAGCGTAGCAGACGGTGTTACATATGTGGCAAAGTAGGTCACTTTGCTAGAGTCTGTTGGTTCAAACAGGTAAAAGAAAAAGACACGCCTTTTACCAAGAAAGAGCATGGTGGCAAAGAAGAATGGAGTCTTCAAGCAACTGTTGCAACAGAGGTTCAAGAAGAGCTCGCAGCCACCAGAATCATTGAGGCAGATGATGTGATAGCCACTATAAGGAAGTGTTGCCATGCATGCCCTAAGATGTCTCCGAAGAAAAGCAAGTCGAGGGAAAACTCAAAGAAGCAAGTTGAAACTTCAACAAGCAGAAGTGAGAAGGAGCTGCTGGGGATGTTGAAAGCAAGGGATGAAATGCTGAAGCAAAAGAACGAGGAGCTCAAGATCAAAGAAAGAGAGCACGAGAAGCTCCGACACGAGCTCAAGAAATTGCAAAAGTTTAAGAAGTATTACCCAGAGAAAAAGATCCCAAGGCGCAAGGATCATTGGAAGAGGGTAGAGAAAAAGTCCTACAAAAAAAAGGATCGAGATGCCTCTACCGAAGTGCTTCAGATGGAGTTGAATAAATTGAATGGTGAAATGAAAACCGTCAATAAGAGGTTTGAAACTCTCGCAACTACGGAGACTGCAAAGAAAGGAAAAGTGATCGACGCGCAAGTTCGAATGGCGTTGACAAAGTCCAAGCTTCGCAAAGCTCAGTCAGAAATTACAGTTATTGAAGCAACTGAGGAAGATGAATATCAGATGTTATAAGGTGAAGAATATTAGGTGTTGAGGGGGAGTGTTGGAGTTCAACACCAAATAGGTGGCATGTTTGGCAACCTACCACTTGGTCAAAGATTAAAAGTGGACGGTAGCACACCTTTCACATTTCACATTTGTAGCACACCTTCAAAGTTAGGCAAGTTAGGCAACATTTGTTTTTACACTTGAAGGTCAACAAATTGATGCTTTGTTAGGCATGGAAACTCTCTATAAATAGAGATGTCTTGAAGGCATTTGAGATATGCCATAGTTGTATTTGTGTGGTGTTAGAGCAAGAGAGTTAGAGAGTTGTGATTTTTGTATCTCAAGCTTAGGAAGCTTGTATGTGTGTTTTGTTTGTGTAAAAGCCTTAGCAAGGCTATTCTGAATATCACTCTCATTTTACATATTCAAAAACTCTCTCGCCTTGAAACCACCAAACTTCCGCAAAGAACCATCCGGGTTTCTACAAGCTTGTGGTGGTGCTCGACGCGCCACAGGAGCGAGTCGCGTGCATGCTTGGGTCTAAAGTGTTTTCCTAGACAATGAAAATATTATGCGTTCATTTATTTTCGTAAGCGATACAAGCGATCGCTTAAAATAAATCAAATCATTCACTTTTCGTGATACAAATAAAACCTAAGTTTTCAGAGTTAAGCTATTCGTATTTTGTTTTTTTTTTCACTTGTCTAACCAATCGGCCTTCAACTACCTTAACCCGAAAAGACTCGATTGGACTGGCCTGAACTAAATGTTCATTTTAAGAGCATGGTGGTTTGGCCTGGGATAATTAAGGTGTGCATGATAACACTTCTGAAAGTAAATTTCTGCTTGGAGCATAAATCCGTTTGGTAATATAACTTTTGAAGTATCCATGTGGTAAAAAATTTTACTTCTAAAAAAAAAATCACTTCTAAAAGTAATTTTCACTTTTGAAAATATTTTTCCCCAATTTGAAAAGTTAAAAAAATAGTTTTTTCAACTAAAGAAGTACTTCTCGTCTCATCCTATTTTCATTACGCCCTCACCCTCTTTTCAAATATCCCCACCTTTGCCGACCTTTGCCGCCGACGACCATCACCCACCTCCACTGGCCGCCACCCACGACCACCGCCGACCGTCGCCTGCCGCCACCCACTGTCGCCACCTGCCGTTTGCCGCCGGTAGCCTACCATTGCCCACCGCTGACCTCTGCTTGCCATTGTCCGCTACAATTGACGACCGCCAACCACCGCCCGCCTCCAACCTTCGCCAGCCACGATCGCCGCCAACTGCCGATCTTCACCGGCCGTGACTGCCGCCAATCGCCGCACCCTACCGCCAACCATTGACCACCGTCGCCGAGTCACCGTCTCCTGCCACCGAAGTAAAAAATAAAAAATATTTTTTTATTTTTAAAAATTAAATAATATTTTTAATAATAAAAATTATTTTTAAAGAAATTTAAAAAGTTCAAAAATGTAATGAAAATTTTTTGGCCGCCGATAATAATTTTTCATAGAATATTTTATATTAGTAATATTTCAAAAATATAAATTTTCAACCGTTACCAAACAAATTTCTCTGATTAGAAATAACTTTTGGAGCAGAAGTAGAAAAATCAACTTCTGTCGAGAAGTTCTGAGGCAGAAGTGGATTTCTGCACCATAAGTGCTTATGGAGTAGAAATCAGTTTAGTAATGTAACTTCTGAAGCTAAAATGCATTTGGTAAAAAAATTTACTTATGAATTTATTTTTCTCATAATTTGAGAAGTTAAAAAAAATTGTTTATCCAACTCAAAAAGTACTTCTTGTCTCACCCATTTTTTCATTATGCCATCATCCTCTTTTCGATCATGGCTACATCCATTGACCTCTGTTATTGCCCATCGCGACCACCCCCACCCAGCGACCCCATCGCCAACCACCGACCGCCGCCGCCGCTGACCATTGTTGACCGTCGTCCATCGTTGGTCACCACCCATCTCCAATCTCCATCGGCCGCCACTCATTGCCACACATGACCACCAGTAACCGCCGACCATCGCTTGTCCCCTCCTACTACAGACTCCGCCAGTCGCCTCTCACTACCGCAACTAATCGACCACTCCCAGTTGCCAAGCACTATCCACTCTGACCTTCGCTAGTCACTGTCGCCAACCGTCGACCACCATTGCTGTCGATCACTACTGACCTCTACGGCCGCTACTAACCGCCGACCTTCGCCCGCCGCGATTAGGGGTGTGCAAACTGGGCCGGACCGGGATAGGGATCGGCCCAGACAGGTCGGGTTGGTCCGGTCCTTGAGGTGGCTGGTGCGGTCCCCGGTTCCATGTGTTGGGATTGGACCGGCCCGACCCGGACCGGATCGACTATATATATAACTATTTATATATAAATATATACAATTAGAAAATTATATTTTAAACATAACAAAACAATAATATCCATAGGACGCCAATTTAAATGCCGAAAAATAGAGTGCTACAAGGAACATTTCATATCTTTTCTTCCAAGTTTCCTGGATTTTAGTAGTGCACAACAACCTGAGCACCAAACATAGTTCTCAATCCTTGGAGGAATGCCATAATCAGTTTCCATTGACAATAGAAACCCATAGCCCTCTTCAACTAAACCAATGTGGCGACAAGCAGTCAGGACACAACAAAGGTGATGTGATCAAGCTTTATTTTGCTTGCTCTCATCATATGGAAAAGATCAAGCGCACTGTGTCCTAGACCGTGCTGTGCTTATGCAAAAATGATTGCGTTCCTAGTGACTGAGTTACTTTGGAAGGTCTCACATTTGGTGTTCTAATTCCCTTATTATAGTTAGCGATCCTATGGGGTCGGGACTGGGACCGGACTGGACCGCCGGTCTTGGTCCTGTCCGATCCCTGGTCTCGAAAATATGGGGACCGGGTTACTAGTTCGGTCCCCGGTTCCATACCGGGATCGGACCGGCTCGGATCATGCACACCTCTAGCCCCGATCGCTGCCGTACCGCCAAAAATAAAAATAAAAATGGGCAGCCCCGGATTTCGGGTCGCCGGGTATTTTCGCACAGCCCTTCACATGATAAACGAATCTCTACGAATCTTGTTCGTACCTAGGACATTAATCTGAAAACGATGCGACGCAATTTGCATAACGTGGGCTACGGCGTTGATGTCTTGTCTCAAAAATCAAACCACTTGGGCTCCAACATGGTCCCCACAGGAGAAAAGAAAAGAAAAATGTCGTAGGGCTTACCAACGCTAATCATCTGGTTGGGTTCTAACCGTACATATGCACAGATTGCCGTAAAAGCTACTTTTTTTTTTTTTTGGCAAGCCCTTCGAGCGAGAGAAAGTTTAGGGCGCACATGGTAACACTTCGAAAGCAGAATTTCTGCTTCTGAAGTGCTTCTAAAGCCGAAATCCGTTTGGTAAAGGCGTTTCAGAAGTGCTTCTGAAGCTGAAAGCCGTTTGGTAAAAATATTGAGAAATTACTTTCAGAAGTACTTCTGGAAGTGATTTCTACTTTTGATTGGATTTTTGGCCAACTTTGAGAAACTAAAAATTGTAGTTTCTCAAAAAGAAATTACTTCTTCAATTACATCTGTCTTCGCCGACCAACGCCCGCCTACCGGCGCCTCCTGACCGCCACCCGTCCGCCTGCTGCCGGCCGCCACCTACAGCCCGCCCCGCGGCCGCTGTCGCCCGCCTGCCGCAGGTCGCCCGCCGCCGCCGATCGCCCTCCCGTCGCCGATCATTGGCCACTCGCCACCGGTCGCTGCCCACCCGCCCGGGGCCGCTGCCTCCCACCGCCGGTCGTCCGACCGCCGCAAACCGTCGCCACCGGTCGCCGATCGCGGTCCGCTACCGGCCGCCGCCCTCCACCGACCACTACCTTCGGAGATTTTGTTAATAATGTTTACAAATTAAAAATTTCAGAAGTAGAAATTTTATCAAATACCTTTCTTTGATCAGAAATTAACTTTTGATGGAGAAGTTGAAAAATCAACTTCTGCTTCTGATTGAGAAGTTGAAAAATCAACTTTAGCTTCAGAAATGATTTCTTTTGCAAAAGTGTTGCCATGCGCGCCCTTACTCTCCCTAAAATCCGGATTTTCATCTACGATGACTCTTAGCTGTAATTTCCATACAAGTTACTCTTCGAAGCGTCCATGTGGCGCGGGATTTTCTATGAGAATTACAGCATTTATCACAGAAACCTC
The DNA here is from genome assembly GCA_021437785.1 of Rhodomyrtus psidioides. Classification (NCBI taxonomy): domain Eukaryota; kingdom Viridiplantae; phylum Streptophyta; class Magnoliopsida; order Myrtales; family Myrtaceae; genus Rhodomyrtus; species Rhodomyrtus psidioides. The sequence continues at coordinate 1,980,618 of JAILYB010000092.1, read as the reverse complement.
CAAGCTAATTCTAGCTTTTTTCACCTTTCCTCGTCGGTAACAAACATCGAACGAGATTTACATTTTAGAGCAGAACCAAAACAAGGGTCGACCGACAGTGAACTTCACTTGTTAAATACGATTTCGAGTTAAAAGTGGATGGATTTCTAATACGTCTCGATGTCTTCACGGCGTTGCAAATCTTGAATTGATTAAATAATGGGCGAGCGACGTATTTGAAACGAAATCGGAAAACGTATGGATTTTATTTGGAGATTTTGGTTGCTCAACAACTGCAACTAAACTATGTACTGCCAATGGAGATGACTGGAACTGAGTAGAAAGTCAAAATTTGCAATGGCGTCCGATCAAAATGCAGCGGCTGACTCAGAGACTGGAAAATCTATCTGATGTTGGGCCTCCTGCAAAATAACTTCCATTAAAATACATTTTCGGATTTTTCGGCGTTTGATTCGCAGAAAATAAGTTAGTCTAGGAAAACATTTTCCATCCATAGAAAATACCATTTCAAAAGTGGGAGAGGAAAACATTTTCCTCATCTTTTCTTCCTTCTTTTTTTTCACACTTTTTTTATAATTATTTTTTACTTTCTTTTCATTTTTTAAAAAATCAAAATTTTTTACTTTTTACTTTTTATTTTTCTTTTCTTTTGTCCTTCTTCCTTTACCGATCGCGGAACTTAGCGATGGCTGACTGCCCGGCAATCGGCTATAACACGGGCCAATGAGCTCGAGCCGCCCAAGGCCAGGGCTAGATGGGAGAGCTTGAGATCATTGGGACCGATCGAGCGTTGAGCTCACCTGCTGCGGCGGTCACTGGCACGAGGACCGGCCAAAATCAAAAGGGAAAAATATAAAAATATAAAAGAAAAGAGAAAAAAGATAAAGATAAATAGTTAAAAACTTTATTAAAAAAATCGGAAGAAAAAATAGAAAAAAAGATTATTAAAAGGAGTTCATGGAGAAAATCAAATCTGATTTTGCATATCAAACGACGAAAAATATTTTTCGGATTCTTCTAACAGTTTAGCAAAATCCCGAAAAATATTATTATTTTCATGAAAAATAAAATTTCAAAAACCTTGCATTTTTCGCGAAATAAATGGAGCCTAAACATTGGTATGTGTATATGTGTATACATATATAATGTGGGGAAATGAATCTCCTAACATTGTGGATCCATATTAGGGGTGACATAATCCTTATCGGGCCGTTCATTTCCCATCAGATGATCAATAATCAGTCAAGTTAAATTTCGAATTTTGGGTAGATTTTTTTTTATTGACGCGATTGATTGTTGAACGTCCGACCGACCGACGAGGGTTATATCATCCCTCGGTTTCGATAAAAAGAAAGAAAGAAAGAAAAAGAAATCGAAGAAAGGCGCTGGGAGGGATGGTGCTAAAGTGCGCTGGGGGTTGCTTTGGTCGCCGAAACTCGTGACGAAATTCCGTTACGGTCCTTGACTCTCTTGTTTGTGTTATGTCGTTTCACCCTACCAATCCCAAAAACAATGTGGACTGTTCGCACGCCCTCGCTCTCACACTGCCCGACTTTTCTCCGGCACGACCAGAAGAACACAAAAGACTCGTTGAATTGTCGTTTCCTCTAAGTCTTCCTTGGATCACTTCCTCCCCCTTCTCTCTCCCTCTCTTCCTGCATCTTCACGGCGACGCCAGAGATGGAGAGTCAAGATCAAAGAAAGGATCACTCTTCCTCAGGTCCCTGCCTGCGCTTTGCTTCTACTCTTCGATATCCCCCCACACGCACACACACACACAACTCAGCAAGTTTTGATCTTTAGGCTGCGACAAGATGCACCAGTTTTTGGGCCCCATTGCTCTTTTCTTTAGCTTGTCTTGCGACCTTCGGATGGGATTTTTTTTCTCTTCCTTTTTTTTTTGGGTTCTTGACTGTTGAGGGTTTTTTTGTTGTTGTTGCAGGACATGAGAGCCATGGCGTGCATTTGTGTCACAAATGTGGATGGCCGTTTCCAAACCCTCACCCGAGTGCTAGACACAGGCGCGCTCACAGGCGGGTCTGTGGAAAGCTTGATGGGTATAATCTGGTTGGTTCTGATGAGAACCCCCACTTGAATGTTTCGGATGATGAGCGTTCTGATGACGATAACAAAACCCCAAGTGAGCCTCTTTATTCTGATTTGCTGCGTCTTTTGGGCTTCGCTGACGTGGCTTAATTGAGGTTGGGTATGGTTTTATGTGTTTTTGTTTTCCTCCCCCTTTTGTGGGATTCAAGGTTGTGTCTGTTTTTTTTGGTCAGAAAATGTGTGACTAGATGAAACGATTACAATGACGTGAAGCCAGAGTGCTCACTACAGGGAACAACAATAGCAAAGTTTCGAGTAGAAGTTGTTTCTTCAAATGCCAAGTATTTTATTGGAAGTATTACTTCGTTAAAGCTAATTACAAGTGTTGTTTTGCCACTAAATGGTCACTGGTGAGCAGAAAAGCTGTTTGGAATTTCAAAGGAATTGTTGAAACAAATGCGGAAAAGCAAACACAGAACACAAGGATTTATGTGGTTCGATCAAGGTGATCTATGTCCACGGGCGAGGCAAAACAAGATTCCACTATAATCAAAGGGAGTACTGGTTATAGAAGTCGGTCTTATCGACTGAACAAAAGCACACGGCTCACAAATCTCTCATATACAGAAAAACCTCCATATTACAAAATAAACCCTAGCCGCAGCATAGATAGAGCCCAAAATTTTTTCTGGGGGCGTTGCCCCCGAACCCCATAGAGATCTGTTCGTACCCTATTGAGATTTGTTCACTTGCTCCGAGTTGGGCCTCTCCGCGTCACAAACCAAATCTCAACTTTTTCTTCACTTTTGGGCCGCACAAAAAAATATATGTTGGGCCGGGTGATGAACTAGACCGAGTGTATAAAATTCAAGACATATTTAATAGGAATAAATGTGCTGGGTAGATTCTAATTTTTGGACACCTTCCTTAGTAAAGGCACCGACATTCGAACGTGATTTGTTCCTCCAGGCCCAAAACTTGAAGAGGGAAGTCAAGTCGAACTGGGTAAAAGTGCAGCTGCTGAAAGATCAATTTCCGTGGAGGAGGAAGTGTTTTCAGATGCAGCGACAAACTTTCCAGATGGTGGATTGAGTACACAGAGTGAGGGTCTTTTGCATGATGTTGAGTCTGTTTGCATTGCCAGAGAGATATCTCACAATGATCCTACTGTGGAAGCTTCTGGTGAAAGTGCAACTGCAGGTGGGTGTTAGGTGTGGAGGAATTGTGACTAATGTGAGCTGATTTGTTGGTTTTTTTTTTTTTTCAAAATCATAATTTCTGCTTTGATAGCTTGGTATTTTGCTTTAGGGGATTTTACAATAAAATGAGAGACTTAATTTTGGAGTTTATGGGTTTTCCAAACAATAGTGGGGAAGTCTAATACTCCTTCCTTCCTCTGAGTATACTCTTTCCATATATCGGTCATTTTAGCTTCTTGAAGAATAAAGAAACCTAGACTTTCTGTTTCTGCCTCCAACGCTCCATAACTGGTTATAAATGAAGAGCTTAGAGTTTTTTCTTTTGGTCACATATGATGAGCTTGGAGTTGACAAGTTTAGTTGGGGGATGAATTTAGATGGTTATCTTTGTTATTAGATTATGGTTCCTGAATTTCTGATCTTGCGAAAAGATTCAAATCTTTTAGTATCATGTTGATGCCAGACAGCATATGGTCAAAACTGGGGCTATCTCTGTATGCACCATGCACACGTATAGTTGCGTAGAATCCTTGTTTTTACTTTTTTTAGTACTTATTCTTCTGTTTCTTCTGGAGCTTTTTGAATTTTCTCTTGTTCCTTTAGGAGCCTTTTAAGGCGGTTCAACCGTTATACAAATGAATCCTCCTGACCATGCTTTACTTTTATATCGAAGTGAGTTGTGTCCATAATCTCATTTGTTACTTTCAATGGACAGAAGTTATTCCACAAGATTCCCATTTGGCGGGAAGTAGCACCAAGGAAAAAGTTGCACCTTCTGTGGTTACGAATGAGAAGCTAAGCAGTGAAAATAACATTCAAGATCTGTTTACTAGTCCTGCCATATCTGAGCTGGAGCAACCTGCTGAGAAATTCTCTAACTTGCTGAATGATGAACACAATGGATCTGTACCTGATTCCTCACTTCTACAACCTGAAGCTCACGTGGAGTCATCGGCCAAAGTTTCAGCAACGACTGATAGGGAGACGGTAAAAGCATTTTCCGAAGACAATATTTCACAGGAGACTGATTTTAAATTAGATAAGGGAATAACAGGCTCTCAAGTACCATGTAACGATGAGAAAGAAATATCTGGTGTAATGCCAAGTGATGGAGGCTTTCAATTGGAGAAGTCCGGTGACATTTTGTTCTCTGAGGTATCTCCAAGTGGTCTTGCCCCGGACTTGTCTTCTGAGCAGCTGGATGTTTCTGCTGACATGCCCCAGGAAACAGTGGACAAAGCACAAGAATTAGAGCTAAGTATTCCTGTATATCCTGTCGATAGTCATGCTAAAACTTTGGGAGAGACTGGAATCTTTCATGTGCTGACCGTACCTAAGGATATACCTATAATAGAACATGGTGAGAAGTTCATTGAAGACTTTAAGGATCATAAACGAATCAAAGTTCTGCAAACTGATGACTTGGGTTCAGTTCCAACAATTGGTCAGAAGGAAGATGACGCAGTTCCTGTTCCCGAGGATTTTTCCAGTCCAAACTTAAAAGTACAGGAAGAAGTTGCAGATGTTTCTTTAGACGTATATATTTCAGAGACCAGTTCAGCTCAGCAACTTGAGATTCTTAAGCCTGTAGATGAAAATGAACCTCTTCAGAGCAATGTGATTTTATCTGAAGATAGTGTCGACACTCATGAAAGTCAAGGGCTCAACGAAGTAGAGACTGCCAAAGAAGCAGTAACAGCTGCAGTGGAGGAAAGCAATGTGGCTGTGCAAACGAAAAAGGCGGAACCGAAGGATGCGGTTAATAGTTCATCACAAATTGAAGTTCCTGTAGATGATGTGAAATCATCATCCGACCTGAATACGATGGTTGCTCTGGCATATACTGAAGTTCGTGAAACAAGTGGCATAACAGGTGAAGTCGACAGCACTAACAATGTCATCGCTATAATTGAGACACCACATACTGTCGGAGACGTCGAGATAAAACGGAATATGGATGAGAGCTTTGTAGAGAGCCAAATAATTCCTGACTCAACTGGGATGCAGAGTTTTGTCCACGATGACATGATTAATAGCGAAGATGATGTTTGTCATGATCAGAGGAATCATGTGAAGGAAAAATTTGACGTTGCCGTGACGGATGTTGCTGAAGGACATGTTTTGGGATATAACATAAAGAAAGAAAATGCGGCTGAATCCACTTCCACAGGTAGCCTTCACGGATGCGAGGGTACAGCAGAGACTATCATTCATTGCCCAGAAACTAAGTCAGAAATCGCGAACGAAGCATCGAATACTCGAGAAGGTGCGAAGGAAGGTGAAAAAAGTGGCGAGGTTGAATTACAAGGAGCATGTGATACTGAAGTCAGTGCATCAGTGCATGCGTTATCTCATGACAGGGATAATGGAATCAAGGAACTGACATCTGAAAAGCATTACAATAAAGAGAATCTGCTTTCTACTGCCAGTGATATCAATATTCCTGGACTTAGTTCTCCTTTGCAAGGTGAAAGTGACAAGAAATTTGTTGGACAGCAGCTTGCTGGATCTGTTCATGATGCGTCGGTAGATTCATGTAGTCGAGCGGATAGCTTAGAATGCAACTGGGGATCTATGTCAGGTACTTACTGCATCTTTAAAATGTGACGAGCAAGCCTTTCTAAAGCTTTTTACTAATGCTTCAGTTGGGTAGTGTTTAACCTCTTTAGAATAGGAAGTATTTGACATTGCATAAGTTTCAGTACACATTAGAGATCTAAATTGGGTGAACTTTGTACTTGTGTTTCGCCAGTAAACATGCGAAACAAGTTATCCTATTTGGTTATTAGTGATTAGTTTCTCGTGATCTTTAGAGGCAGCACATTGAAAACCTTCTCAATGTCTGGTCATATATCTATATCTTGATTGGCATTTTAGCAACAAATGCTGTCTTGATAAATGCAATTCTGATAAAGATGTGAGCAGGAAGCATGTGCATACTTAAGTTCTGGCAATCTCACCGGAACAGGTGTGCACAGCTCTTAGGCAATTGATTTGACAGTGTAACGCAACTTTGTAAGTTTCCATTTGAATTGCTCATGTTTGGCATATTTCCAAACTATTATTGCTTTTCCAATTATGAAAAACAAAAGAAAGAACATTCCGAGGCTAATGTTCTTGCTTAGCTTTGTCATGCACCCTGCTTAATTTTTCTGAAGAGTACAGTCTTTTCTTTTGTGAGTTAGTTCTTTCCTAATTGTTTTTCTTTTATTTGATTTATGAATCAGTGCTTTCCACTCAGTCAGATCCACTGGTTTCCATGGAGCCTGATGTTTTTCCACCAGAAGAGCCACAATCAATGACAGATGCTGCAAAATCAAACCTGAAGCTGGAAAAAATTGAATCAGGTGGAAAAAGTTCAGAGAAAACGGATGTCTTCGAGCCACCGTCCTTCATGACACTGGTCGAACCCACCAATAATCAGAATCCTGAAATTTCCATGCAAAACAACGACCAATCAAAATCTGCCTCTGAGCAAGCTGGTTGGTTCCCGTCCCTCCCCCATACAGCGAATGACTCTCAAGGAAGGAAGAAGAACGAAGAGATCATATCCAAAGTCACTAACTGGAGTGCTGGGAAACATCATTCCCCTCTGAAGAGCCTCTTGGTGGAAGCTAACCGCGAGAGCAAGCTGAAGTCAGCGAGCCCCAAAGAAAGTTCAGCTCCCATAGTTGCGAAAGACGATGATGCAGCGAAGGATAATAATAATAAGAATATCGTGTCGGCGACGACAGTTAGCTCGATTTTAGGTTCTTCTGAAACTGCCGTCTCGGGGGCTTCCGTGAAAGAAACGGACCAAGAATGGAACTCTCCCGCAAGATATCCGACTGACATCAAGAGAGAAAAGAAGGTCAAGGGAAGACCGTACTGGGCCCAGTTTGTTTGCTGCTCTTCCGTGAATTAGACATCTCGACAGGTCAGCTCTCGGGTAAGGATCTTCGTGAGGCGTTACTTACTGGTGTTACTGTCTTAGGATGGTGTAGTGCTATATTAAACTTCATTGGATTTGCACGCTAGTGTTGAATATAAGCTTGTTTCTGGGTCGCTGTATATCGCATTCTGGTCAAACTTGATGGATAAATGTGTTCTCTTAGTAGATGATGTCGATGGATGGACATGTCACGAGTCGGTGTGTATACGGTAAGTGAGAACTGGAGGAGCATGATAGCTCGGTGGCACTTGATGTGCGGCGGCAAAATACTCTTCCTCGCACGTGTTCATTAAGAAGTTTGAGTTCTTGCAGTTTCTTTTCTTTGCATAGCATGAGACCGGATTATTGATATGCTTGATCTCAATTGTGTGAAAGCTCTAGGTACTCGAATTCCCCATTTGAATTTTTTCGTTCTTATGGTTCAGGTTTGTGTTTTCATGTCTCTTTGTTTAAAAATTTAGAGCTGAATTTCTTCTTCTTTTTTTTTTTTCTTTTTTTTTTGTAACGAAAATTTCTTCTTTTTTATTCTCTGATGAGATTGAGATTTCTCTCAGTTTCCGAAGTTCGATTTAGGCTGGAAAGTTCAGAGCTTTGTTGAGGATCATGAGTCATTTTACACCAATGTGTAGCGTTTGGAGCAGTCCTAGTATGGGACTAAGTATAGATCCAGATTTTAGACTAGATAAGATCATCCCCACCTAGAAGCTGGGATAAATAGGTTTACCACGTCTGGACAAGATGCTGACTGGTGTCGGCGATGGTCCCGGTGGCGAACTGGTCTTGTTTTCAGGCAACCATCCTCGCGACCGTAATTGCATGAGAATATCATCTCTCTCATGCGGCGATCTATATAGATGCGATTGCCATGGCAGGGCCTCGATTGACAATGGGGGTTGTGTTGGTGATCGCAGTTTGTGCGCACAAGAATGGGTCTTTCTGGTTATGAGCCGTTCCGATATCGTGTTCACCAAACAGTTAACTCCATAATTTTGCTGGTGTCATCTGATATCGTCTATACAGTTCCATACATGATCAATGACCAAACGATAGATAACATCTTCTCCGAAAGATGTTATAATTGTCCAAAATGTCTTGAATCATATAGCACTTTTATCAAATCAGTCGTAAATTTTTTAATTGTGCTAATTGAGTCCTAAACAATTTCACTTTTTGCCAATTGGGTCTATTCGGTCAATTTTTTCGAGAAATCACTGCCGTACGGTTAGGTTGATGTGGGTATTTTTTTTAATACTATCTAAATATTTTTCGGATTTTTATCAATTTTTTACTAGTTAGTAGAGAAGAAGGCATATGTGCACTAGAAGTCCTTAAACTTATTAGGAAGTGTAATTGAGTCTTAAAACTTATAAATAAATGCAATCAAATCCTAAATCTTGTTAAATTGATATAATTGAGCTATTCCGTTAACTTCTTTCATTTAGCTGATGTGACTTCTTTTAACGTTTTCTCTCTCCTATATGGTGATACGTGGCTTAAAACATGAAACATAAGATTAATCAAATTATTTATTTGATAAATTTTTTTAAAAAGGTATTTTAAGTAAAAAAGCCAAAGGTGCCACCGGCGCCCCCTTCGCCGGAAAGGGCCAGTGCTGATCTTGGATGTTTTTGTCTATTCTCTTTCCTGCCGACGAGCCAACAACCGGAGATGTTTATGTTATTGCATGAACATGTCGCCAATCCAAACGTATGAGTTCATAAATCATCTGCAATGGCTATACGAGCATCTGGGGTAGGTGGAATTTTTTTTTTTTTTTTTATCGGGAGTATTACGCCCAATTAGTATTAGGATGCCAATTCAGTCATAAACATTTTAATCTTTTCAAGTTAAACCGAAATCTTGCGCATCTTGCACGAAATCCCAAACAGTCCTTCCGATAAATTTTCGTCAGAAATCTCTTTCATCACCAAGCGTCCTACATGGCAGAACTCCACATTAGCGCTACGTCTCTATCCGGCGAAAATTGATTGAAAGGACTATATTGAAATTTCGCGCAAAAGTTTAGGACTAAATTGGCGATATTGGAAAGTTGATGATTAGGTAGACATCGGTGCCCTAGATTTAGTACTGATTGGATAATTTCCGATTTTTTTTTTTGGTCCAACATGCTGGAAACCATATAGTCGCCGTGGCTTTGGCTGGAAATCTGCTGCAAATTCGCTATTTTAATTTTTAAAACTTTCTAGGAAATCACCTTGGTGCCATTCTAGGATTTCATTTCCTATTACGATGACCAAAATGAACTCCGGCTTCCATATCTCTTCCAGATCTATATTCCAATATCTTCTAGTCATTCCCTGAACAAAATAATTGTGGCGATGGAACCTTTTCGTCGTCCGGAGGGAAAATTATGATCTCGGGGGACCCTCTGTCCTAATTAGGAAAGTAATCTTTTTGTTTCTTTACTCCAACCTCGAAAGGATCTTTTCTTGCTTTTAAGTTTCCTGAAACGACAAACCGTGTGACCCAGTTCTTCACTTACGGTGACAACTGATGAGAACATCGAATCAGCGGATCGCCATTGGAGAAGTCATCAGTGGTAGCAGTTCCTGAGGTTCACTGAGCAGAGTTGTGTGCACATTGCGGTGAGAGAAGACCTCGAATTTCAATCTTTATTTATGTCATTTTTTTTTATTATTTTTTTTAATGTTTTGGATGTCTGTGTGCCTGTTGTGTCATAGGCCATTGAGCTTAATCCCTCTTACTTTTGCCAACTTCATGTAAAATCTGGGTGAAGAATTAGGAGAGGGATAGACGGTAGTCGAACTCGCTATATGACTTGTTCGCGTAATTCGCCTTATGCAGCTCGAATTCGAGAACGAATGTGAGCCTCAGGAGCAATGGTGATGCAGGTACATAGATCGAGAAAAGTTGGTTTTTCGCTTATAAATTGATGAACATGGATTAAAGGGTGCTCCAATTATGAGATGCAAGATATGGATGACTTATTCAGGAATGTTGGCATGGTGAACGACAAAGAATCGGGTCTCAAACCTGGCTAAAACCAGTAGCTGGTGGCAACGGACCAATCGGAGCATATGGTTAATGGCGATGGACGTGATGTGGCTACAGACAGATGAAGGAGTCTGAGCTTTTGGTGCAAGAATACTCGTGAGAGCTTGATTTGCACATGAAATCAGGCTCGAAATCGAGATTAAACGATCGGATTTGTCGGTAATAAAGGGCACTAACCACAGTTGTTAGGGGATCCAAGGCCTAAGCTGATTAAATATTGAATGAGTGGTGATCAAAGTATTAGGGGTACTTAAATCTGCCTAGTTATTGGATTATTTTGGTGGTACATTGATCCTTTCTCATCCTATCTCTCCAATTGTTTATGCTCACATCCTCACGCTGTCGTGCAATTCCACAAGCAGGGATAGGTCATTCCACGCCAGAATCAGCGCAAAAAAAATATGGACAAGCCCAAAGTAGCATGTGAATCCCAAGAACCTCATTCAAATTCTGCAGAGCAACCTCAACTCAAAGCATTCTTGTCAGGCGATGGCGAGAAGATCAAATCAAGCAAGCCTAGTTGGAGAAAGAAGATTGGAGACACCATTTTGAAGGCATTGAATTTGAACGAGAAGAGGCAAAAAGCGGGCGCCGGACAAGAAATGGTCAGTAAAGAGACGAATTCGCAGTTGAAAAGCAAGAGAAGAGCAAAGTGCGAGGTCAAGTTGAGACCGCGCAGCCGGGGTAGAAGATATCTGTGTGCTTCTGTTGATGCAGGAGAGGACAGCAGGGCAAAGAGGAAGGAAGAATGGGAATCACAATTGAAACAGTACAATCTCCTGTCATGGTAGTGAGGAATTCGAGGGAGGGTTTTTCTTCAGTTTTGTGTTACAAATTGTCGATCTAACAAAACAGACTATACCAAGGTACTATGTTCATAATTTGAGATGTTTTTCAAAGAATTACCAATCGCCAATTCTTAATCCGGAATCATCATCTATCCTCTCGCTAGAGACGGCCGAAGTTCTGAACCACATCCGATGCGTCCTGAAAATGGAGCACAATTCATGCCTCTGCCCGTGGAGGAGGTTACGAGATAAAAGAGATCGACTGATACTTTGTAGGAATTGTTTATCCCATGGATGGATGTAATGCTAATGCAAATTTGTACTCTTACGTGATCTACAAAAGATGAAGTGAGAGCTCCAACATGGGTGTTATTCATAGTAACATCTACTGAGAAAGTTTCGAGGACTTGTAATTGAGCTCAATTCGCATAGTAAAGTATATGGTGCACACGTATTACGATTATCGTCATTTTTTAATATAACCACAACATCTAATTTGTACTGAAAAACAAATAAAAAGAACATTTGCACGGTAGCTTCTTTGATGATGGTTTGGCCTAATAAGATAGTTGCCCCTCCATTGAGAATATTCATATTCATCCTCCTGTCAATGAATGTTTGTGCATCTCTTCCTAAGGTTTTATTTCAGAGGAGTTTTTGGAGTTCAGATGTGTAATGACTTTATATGTTGGTGTGATTTCATTTGAAACTTTTAATGTAGTATCATTGTCTATCGAAAATATGATACTACAGTATAATGGGGTCTCTATGAGTTTTTCGTGACATCATCTGTTGCTGTCGACCTTGAAAAACATTTCTATCTCGTCCAGCAATCTCTCCTTGCCAATTTGAAGTCCTCCATAAGACTCTACTCGTTGTGAATCAGATGTAATCAGATTGACGAGAAAATTGATAATTGCTCCTGTGTCATCGTCAACGGCGATAGCCTTCTTTAGACATTTCTCTTTGCTTTCTGCTTTCATGTTTTCGCCGTACGAGTGGCTCCTGGATTCCTGCATAACATTGATTTGTCAACTTATTCATCCGGCGCTACCTTTCCTCGCATTCTTTAAACAGTAGTTGAAATCAACTTTCACTTTCCACACAACTTGTGTATTATCTAGCCATCCAGAGGAGAGGATGCAAAATGTAAAGACTGGACATAAGGAAGCTACTCAGCCGCAGGTGGCTACCAAGCTCATGGGAAACATGCCAAGGGGAAAGTAACACTAGTAGCAGAGCAAGATGAAAGGAAATAAAATACCTGAAGCACCCTGTTTAGGTTAGCCACATGATCAGCAGCACGCAGGAGTTTAGAGTTCAACAGCTCACGCAATAGGAGGAAAATCTCTGCGCTCAAGTTACTGCCTGTGAGGTTTCCAAGTATACCAGTCAAGAAGGTATCATTAAACACAGACTGCAGCCATTCTGGAACTTTAGGTAGCTTCAGTAGTGCTACAGCTACGATGATAGCAGCCTTGTGATGATTAGTGGAAGATTTAGATGCTAAAGACGGAGCTGCCAGAGATATCACCAACTCTTCCAAAATCGATCTGCACCACATACTTCTCCTGTTGAACATTTCTGCTACTTCCTGTATTTCCCACTTCAAGATCATTGCAAGGCAAAGGCTACTGTTCATTGCCACTCTGGTATCATTGTACAAAAGCAAGCCTTCAAATACAGCCATCAGTGACATCCAATATTTATTCGTGCATAGGTCCTCATGCTCTCTGTCTCTCTGTTCGGATAACCTAATAAACAACTCCAAAAGACAATATGAAGCGACGAGCTTGACAAGAGGAGGTCCAAAATGCATCAGCCTGCACAAGTCATGGCACTTGATGCTTAAGAAAGGACGCAACTCGATGCATGTCGATTGACCAATCAGATTATCCCAGTTCACTGCACCTGGTAAAACGGCATGCATGCTAAGAAAGATAGTGTCAGTACTTTTTCTTAAGAAGGAATTCCAATTTGGGACATCCAATTGAATAGCTAAGCTTTTTCATTGATAAACTGGAAAGTTCGGACAGCTAACCTTTTAAAAGCAAAATAGTACAATAAAAGCACATGTATCAAAGTTTCTCCAGCCTTTGTTCCCTCATCAATGTTGTGCATTGCTGGTCCATTCGGACAGGCCACATAAATAGCACTGGACAAGGTTGATGCCAATGAAGTGTTGAGAAGAACAGTTTTTGAAGCCTCCACTAGTGCTCCATTTGTAGAGTGGTGCAAAACCAAACACAAAATGCCAAGAATCAAGCAACAAGTAGAGCACTTTCCCATGTCACCCGAGTAAATCAAGTGATCCATCAACTACATAAAAAAGCAACAAAGTGGAGTCAGCTACCGCGCATTAATAGTTAGATCTAGGGCAGAACTTATGCTAGGTGGAGATATCTAGACAGTCACCTTCAAAGCAACTGCAACCCAAGCTTCATCATCAGCAAGAGCATCTGAGTCAACTGAACTCAATATGTTGAAAATGAAAATTGCTGTGGCTGTGTATACCTGTGACGATGGGCTTGAATCATAATAGAAGACGTGAATTCCCTTTGCTATTCCATTCAAGCATAATCTGTTAGAAGCCTCAGGAAAGATACGTATGACATCTTCCATGAGATTCAATACTGAAATCAAGTCATTCTCTTGGTTATTTTCCATAACAACTTCTTCAAATATGTACACAACAAGTTTTGCAGCGTAATTATCTTCTGCTGCCACCAATTCTGCAATCAGCTGCACATCCAGACCATGACCCTTTGTCCCATGGACAATTAATGGGTTGTCAGATTTGAGACTAATTCTGCAGAACTTCAAGATCTGACAAGACAGTGATTCACAAATTTTCTCTTGTTGAAACAACCATTTAAGCGACGAAGGGTGAATTCTAGCAGACAGCAGATCCCATTCACTTTTGGTGACTAATTGTATGAAGAGCCTCTCAGCTTCTGGACTATATGGCATTTGGTAGCTCATCTTGGCAAGACCCCTATACAGGCTATATACAGCAACTAGTTGAATAACAGTTGACGAACTCATAGAAGTGCCTGTTAGATCACACCCATTGACGAGGATAAATTGTTCAATGGAAGCTAACACTATTTTATCAGCTGCAAGCCTGCCAAAGATGCTTATGTTAAGTACGATATAGGAATTAATGGACTACACTGGACCACACATGATCTTGCTAAATACATGAATTCAGGATAGGCAGGCTCAATACCTTTCATCAAACAAAGAACTGCAATACAAAATTTGGAGGGCTGCAGATTGACAAAAGGGTAACTGCAGATTATGGGAGCTCTGTTGCCCTAGCAGAAACAGCAAATCATTTGGATCAGATGGAAGGTAAGACACAGCATCCCTAATGTTCTGCCCACAATCATTTCCAACTAGAACTTCGGTGAGTGAACTCATCATTAAATAAATTCGCCTTTTCATCCTCTCTGTTGGATATAAAGCCAAACAGCTGAATGAGAAGGTGAACCAAGAACTAGAGATCAGGTCCTCTGCGAATTCACTAGTTTGGTTGTCATAGCTGTGAATAAGTATTGCATGAAAAATATCAAGAACGCCCAGGACAGTCTCCTCATCCTCCTCTTCTCCTTTGATGGATGTCCATAGCCAAGGCAATAGCCATCGTCTACATATATCAACGACACAATGTTGCAATCCATTCTTGTTGGACTTGTTGACAGGGTAACCTCCATAACCATAAGCAAAGGCCTCTTTCAGTAGAAGCAAGGAATGCAGAAGCAGGTCTGTATGCTCTCTGGTGGCACTTAGACAAGCCAAAATGGCATCTTTTAATGACTCTTGAATGCACGTTGTTAAATTTAAGACATCATGAGAAGTTGGGGAATTCATCATACTCATCAAGATAGAGCATACCAGCATGAATGATTCTGAAAGCATGCCTGTTTCGCCATCATTATATCTTCTAAGCATCCTTGCCAAAATAACAGCTAGTTGTTCACTTTGTGAAGTTGATGCCACTCCAGGGCAGTCAGAAATGCAACTAAAGACGAGCTTCAGTAGCTGAAGCTGACCAGGATGAAAAGGCACTTCGGCAACATAAGCAAAGACAGGAATTAGAGAGGCAAAGCCAACTGCAAGTCTCTGTGTAAAAGCTTGTCCAGCATTTGACAGGAGATCAAGAACTCCAAGGCAAGAGCTGACCACAGGATCCTTGCATTCTATTTATCAATGAACTACATCAATCCTTTGTCACGAGAGGAAGTATAATTTTAGTTAATCCATAAAAGAAGGTAAAAGAAACTCAAACATCCCAAGACCCTGAAATATTTCTTCTCTTGAACTGGGAAATGCCAGAGACTATGTGTGTTGTTTTGAAGAAACAACCAAGCAATCTACTTGGGTTTCTGGAGGATCTCCCAATATGTTGATCAGAAGTACTTATGAAGTATATAAAATAAAAAAAAAAAATGGCTACTTTCACCCACATACTGCCAGAAGGCCATAGGCATCAAATTCATGATTAGGAAAGCTAATGCCTTTTTCTGTGTATGAAAAATGACCCAGCAATCATACAGGTAAAAGATTACTTGCCTGATAACCTGAGAATTTCGAATACATAATCTGCAATGTTAGCTTCCACCAAAAGTTGAAACTGCTTGACTGAATTTAGTTCACGTAAATAATGGGCAATTAACTCTAATGTGCCCATTTGGACTTGACCATCAGATGAAAGCAATGGACCTTTGATGGCCTCTGAAAATAAGGTGCAGATGGGAGAGATATCTGATAAATCATCTGTAACTTGTACGAGACTATCAGCTTCAACAGAACTCAAGCTGCTCATACAGTCATCATATGGATCTTTGAGAAACCCTCTCTGAACCAGCATCGACATAAGTGCTAACCAAGAAAAATGAAATTGGTTGTGGGTTAGTAATGTTCATATGTACAAGGATTATGTTAAAATAAATGATGCAAATGAATGAATTGTTTCAAATAGATGCATCTAAATTCATTTAATGGCAATCAATCAAATGATAAACCATCAATCAATGATAGATAAGAATCCCTGCCAGTTGCCAAACCTCCCATATAGGCACAACCCAACACTGAGCGATTTTAACACACTTCCAAGTAATACAGAAGTTGACAGACCTACACAGTTCAGGCGAACATCATCACTTTGGGTCTTCAAGAGGACATCCAATGATAGATGTATGAGCTTGGGACCACAAGTAACAAAAGGCTCACTTTTGTCATCATCCCCATATTCCCGCTGGAGGAGTGACAACTTGTACAGCACAAATAATATCTCTCCCTGGATATCATCACTGCATGGATGGACAAAATGAGCACAACACTCGAGATGTGTGAACATCAAATGCGTGAGAGTATGCATAAAGTCTTGATCTCTCATCATATATTGCTTGTTACCTCGGCAGTTGAAGACCACCCATAAGATGAACAACAAGGGCATGCTTATCTTTAATTGAGGCATAAATATCAATTGTCCCATGGTTTAGAAGGATTCCAAAGCAGTGAAGCTGCAATTGAGGAGGCAATGACGTTAAGATGCTACCCTATGCCCCAATGCAGTAAATCTTAAATTGAAACGACCTTCTATTTCGGAAAAAGGAGCAAAATGAGTTCATCGCCGAGAGAAGGAATCAAAATTTCAAAAAATTACGCCCGCGCGTTCACACACAAGTACAGAGGAAACGGAGAGGAGAGAGATGAGAGCAGGAAAACAAGTGAATGGTTTGAGGAGAAAAGAAATCAGAACTGAATTGGAGCATCAGCATTCCTTTTCGTCGTTTTCTCATCACACGCCAAAAGAAGCGACCAGCAACGACATCAAATTCGCGAAGCGGCTCTTACCACATAAACCTGGCGTCGACTCCACCCCAGCGCGCGAGAGCACAGCAGGTCCGAAACCCTAGCGGCGAACTCACCAGCCAATGCAGATTCGCCGCCGGAGTCCGACAGTAGAACGACCAGGTCGATGATCTGGCAAGCAATCGGCTCGTCGTCGGAGGCCGAGAGCGCATGGACGAGAGGGGAGACGAGGAGGTGGGCGTGGAAGGTGAGGAGAGAACGGAGGAACGTGGGGTCGGAGAGGGCTCGGGAGAGCTGGGAGAGGGCGTAGGAGACGTGGACGGTGGGCGCGCGAGGGGCGGTGAGGAGGTTGGAGAGGCAGAGCAAGCAAATGGCGCCCCCTTGTCGAGTTCTGAGGTTGAGAGAACATCTGTGGCCTTGCGAGCAGGAGCGTGGAGGCGATGATGAAGCCTCTGCTGCTGCTGCTGCTGCTTCTTCTTCTTCGACTTCGTCTGCGAGCTCCGAATCTGGTTCTTGAGAATCGTTGAAGTACATCGTCGTTGAGAGAGAGAGAGAGAGAGAGATGATTTGAATTTAGGCGCGAGGATGCTTCATATTGTTTCCCTGACGAGCAAATTCTTGTTTCTCAATTTTTTATGCAACTATTCATTTGAGTAGCAATGGATGTTATGATCCCTCACCTTGAAATAGGGAAAAACAGAATTTTTTTTTGTCGGAGATGCCTTACTCTCCATATCTACGGAGGACAATGCTTAGTCGAGAGACCGCACTAATATATTGGTGGGATGTATTTAGTTTAGTTGGCTTCGGCCGCAGAGACGCTCGAATGAAATTAATTTTTCACGAGGATATTGAATAGTTGCAGGGTGAGAAGTCGTGGCGTGGGGGATTGACCAACTATGAATCGATCTTACTTTAGCACTAAGAATAGGAACATTTATTAGCTTGCATGGCAAGCTCTAATAACTGCCCCCGTGGTTGCTCCCCTAGGCATCGTGGTTTCCGGTCCGCTTGAAGATATGCTAAACAAGCCCCAAGCAATGAACGTGTCAAAGCTCGAACATATTTCGAAAGAAAAAAATGGCCGGCTACTTGCAATTATAGTCCAGAAAAAATGGAGAGGTCCATACATTTGTCCATGTACTAGTAGAAGATTCAGCAACTACCGCGACCCTTGCTTCCTTGAGAGGAATTCCATTACTCGGGATGCTGCCAAGATATCAGTATCTTTAGTTTCATAGTCAGGTGTATAATAAGTCAGTTTATGATTTTTAACATCAGCCTTGAATCCAACACTTTCTTTAGTCTCTATTTTGTGGTGACATGAAATAGATATATCCATATATTTCGATTATTTATTTATGAAAAATGATAAAGTATGGAAAAATCTATACCAAGAATTGGTTCATGTAGGAATGCCCATATAGGAAAAATGATAGAAAAAATGGAAAAACTACATAGAAAATTCATAAAAGAAAAAAAAAAAGCAGCAGAAGGTTTCCCGCTCGTGCTATCGCATCACAAATCCACAAGATTCTAAGAAGCAGAAAAAAAATCAAACTCAAAATTAGGGATCCTAACTGGACAAATCACCCAAAGACACAATAGACTTCCCAAGAAAATTTCAAATGTCTAAACCAACTTCCACATGAAATAAGAAATGGTACAAGAATAAGTCTTCAACACCCTCACATTCATCTAAACCTTATGCGACCTTTGGTTATTCTATGGTGGACTCAATGCGACTTTTGGTGAGCAGAATCGGAGAGCCAAAATGGTTGTCGTGCAGGCCCTTATTCTATGGCGGACCCAATGTGATCTTTCGTTATTAATAGCGTGCATGTCAACACTTTTGGATTTTTGCTCTAGAAGTGTTTTTGGGGCAAAAATTACTTCTGGAGCAGAAATTCGTTTGATTACGCAACTTCATTTTTGTACTTCTGCAACATTTTTTTTTTGCTCCAGACGTAATTTTAGAGCCACTTGAAGAAATAAAAAAAAAATTATTTTTCTTCAGAAATAGAAAAATCAACTTCTGGCTATAAGTTAATTATTAGAGGAGAAGTGTTGCCATGCACACCCTAAGTAATTGGGCCAATTTGAATTTTGATCCTGTTCATTTATATACTTCTGGCTATGATTGATTTTGGCTAAAAATGATAGAAGCGAGTGGTTCCAAATTTCAGGGGAAACCTGGAAAAATTGAACATACTCATCAAAACAGATTCCTCATTTTTTTGAACCTGGAACCCACTCATTGTACCCTGAAACTTGGAACCTACTCTGTCACAAGTTCTAGGGTACCCAGAAACCTATCAATTTTTTTACTTTTCTTTTTCATCTTTAGTTGAGTAAAATGAGAGTGAATGCAATAACCTCTAAAGGGTTCACAAAAGCGGATTGTAAAATCATAAAATCTGAACAATCATTGAATTACTTAGAAAAATATCGTCCCCAACGTATAATGACCCCAACAAAAGACCATAATGCAATATCAATGAAATAAGTTCAATACGGTATAAGCCATAGGCCAATACAAATTTTCAAGTTTGCAAAGTCTAGTGTTCAAGCGTTAAAAAATGGCGAACAAAGACAATAATTACAATCTAATTGTAATGGACAATCCATTAAAGGTGCGTTTGTTTTGAGCAAAGTGATTCCAAGGAAAGTGTTTTCAGGACTTTTATCTGTTTGGTTCATGGAAAATGATTTGGTCAATGGAAAGTACTTTTCAGTCAATAAAAATTTTATTTATTAAAATAGGAAAGTGAATTCCCCAAAATAAAAAAGGTGAAAACACTTTCCCAAATTTGAGTCTCTCACTTTATTTGAAAACGGGACTGAACCTGATCCCGGGACCGGGGCCGGGGCCGAGGACGAGACCGGGACCCGGGGCCGAGGCAGGGATCGGGGACCGGGACCCGGGGCCGGGGCAAGGGCCAGGGACGGGGGCCGGGATCGGGGGCCGGGGACCGGCATCGGTGCCGGGGCCGGGAATAGGTGCCGGGGACAGGGCCGAGGACCGGGGCAGGTGCCGGGGACCAGGGCCGAGAACCAAGAATCGGGGCCCGGGACCGAGGCCGTGGCCGGGACCGAGACCTGGGGACCGGGTGCCGGGGCCAAGAACCGAGAACCAGGGCCCGGGACCGAGGCTGTGGCCGAGGCCGAGACCGAGACCCGAGGACCGGGTGCCGGGGCTGGGTACCGGAGCCGTGCCGGGGGCCGGGGCCGAGATCGGGACCCGGGGCCGAGGCAAGGGTCTGGGGCTGGGACCCGGGGCAGGGGTTGGGGACGGGGCCGGGGCCGAGGGCCGGGGCCAGGACCGGGACCCGGGGCCGAGGCAGGGGTCGGGGACCGGGACCCGGGGCCAGGGCAAGGGCCAGAGCCGGGTGCCGGGGGCCAGGGCCGGGACCGAGGCAGGGGTCGGGGACAGGGACCCGGGACCGGGGCAGGGGTCGGGGACCGGCGTCGGTGCCGGGGCCGGGAACCGGGGCCCGGGGTCGAGACCGGGGCCGGGTACCGGGGCCGTGCCGGGGGCCGAGGCCGGGATCGGGGGGTCGGGGCCGGGAACCGGTGCCTGGGCCGGGCTAGGTGCAGGGGCCGGGAATCGAGAACCGGGGCCGGGACCGGGACCGGGAACAGGTGCTGGGGTCGGGGCTGGGCAGGTGCCGGGGACCGGGGTCGAGAACCGAGATCCGGGGCCCGGGGCCGGGACCCGAGGACCGGGGCCGTGGCCGGTACCGGGACCCGGGTGCCGGGGCCGTGGCCGGTACCGGGACCTGGGGACCAGGTGCGGGGGTTGGGTGCCGTGCCGGGGGCCGGGACCGGGGGCCGGGGCAGGTGCCGGGTACCGGGGCCGGGGCCGGGGCAGGTGCCGGGTACCGGGGTCGTGGCCGGGACCGGGACAGAGGCCGGGGACCGGGGTCGGGACCGAGGTCGTGGCCGGGACCGGGACCGAGGTCGTGGCCGGGACCGGGGCCGAGACCGAGGCCGGGGACCGGGGCCGGGGCAGGTGCCTGGGATCGGGGCCGCGAACCGGGGCCCGGGGCTGGGGCCGGGACAGGGGACGGGGCCGGCGCCAGCACCGGGGGCCCGGGGCTGGGTCTGGGAACCAAGAACCGGGGATTAAAATCGTTTTCCAAATGAAAACCAAACACCAAAATATATTTTCGGTAACATATTACCAAACAACGGAAAACAAATCGTTTTTCGAGAAAGTGGTTTTCAGGAAACCACTTTCCAGAAAACGAATTCCTGAAAACTACTTTCCTTGAAACAAACGCACCCAAATGAATAGGTAAAATAAATTTTAAAAAAAAAATAAAACACGTGACATACAATCTAAACCACATAAATCCAGTCTTCAGTGGGCCACGAAAAATTGCTCCAAAAATTGCTTATCTTAGGGTTTTTTTTTGACGTTCCTGATTTCGATTCTAATTCTAGTTCGATTTTCTGTAGGAACCAAAAACCGAATCGGAATTGCAGGTTCCTAAAAAAAGTAAATCGAGAAGTGGACCCTGTCTCCTTAGAACTTGGAACCGAATCGGAAACCACCGGTTCGATTTTCTGATTCCTGGTTCTATCCTCTAACCGTGATCACCCCTAAAAAACGGCAGAGGGTATGAACTAAAGCGGATGGTAGGAGCTGTTCCCGGTTGAACTGGCCGATAAGGTATGATTTTAAAAATCATTGGTTATAAATAGTGAACCGGACCGACAAAACTAAAGGTGAAGACCCTTTTTCCTATTTGCTTCTTAGAAGACGCCAGTGAGAAGAAGAAACCCAAATCCTTGGACAGGGCAAAGAGTTTAAATGGTTTTTTTAAAAATAAAAAATAAAAGGAAAAATTTCAAAAAAGAGCCTCAAGTACTCTCATTTTCTCAAATAAATGCATGAAATGAATTTTGTTTCAAATAAAAACCCGAAGTGCCACTATTATTTCAAAGAAGGACCTGAAGTGGTTATGATTGTTTAAAAGAAGGGCCTGACCTTGCCAGCAGGGCGGCCAGCCAAATTTTTCGGCCGGTCAAGGGTATTTTTAGTAAAAATATAAATATAAATTTAATTTTTTATTAAATTAAATTAAAACAAAAAAAATTAAAATTAAAACCAAAAAAAAAAATAAAGATACAGTGCGGGAGGCTTTCGACCTCTCGCCTGTGGCCGCCGCCGCCCAACAACCGGTGGGGCAGCGACCATGGCCGTCGGGGTCACCGGCGCCTCACTTGAGCCGGGAGGCCACTGTTCAATTGGGTCGTCAATTTGCCTTCTTTGAAGGAGCACTCAGTGCTATCTTGTCTGGGGATTGCGTGGAGGGCGAGTTTCGGGGAAACAGTGATTATGGGGTTCTCGAAAGTGTGGAGCTTGAGGCTGAATTAGGGCTTGAGAGCCTATGCTTATCTAGGGTCTGTGGTGACGTCTGGGGAGTTAGTTGGCTAAGGAGGAGCTGCAAGAAGTTGAGGAAATTGCAGTTGAACGGTTGAAAAGGGATCGGCGATGGAGGGTCTTATGCATTATTTGGCAGGTGTTTGAAGGGCTTCAAGAAGTTGAGCTTAGGACTTGTATGAGCATAGCGGATAGCGTTATTGTGAAATTGGCTGGGAATTGTGAGTCATTGAGTTCTCCGTAAAAGAAATGATGAACACTGCCCTGGGGTGAAGACGATGTATAGTGCCCTCGCCTGTGATCTTTTTTTTTTTTTTTTCAAAATTTCTTAAAAAAGAAAAGAGGGGAAAATAAAATAAAATAGTAAATGACCACAATATCCATAACTAAAATGACTCAGGCCCTTTTTTGAAATCAATATAATCATTTTAGGCCCTCATTTGAAACAATATGCACTTCATGCCCTTCTTTGAAATAATAATAACACTTTAAACCATTATTTGAAACAAAGTCCATTTCAGGCCTCTATTTGAGAAAACAAAGGCACTTGGGGTCCTTTTTTTAAAATAGTCAGTTCGGTTCAAGCAATTCAGTTCGGTTCCAATTTTATGGAAGTTGAAATCGGACCGACGCATCGAAAAACTAGACCAAACAAATCGATTTCAGTTCGGTCCGATCTAAGCAACCTTTTTTGCTCACTCCTAGAGCTTTTTATGCGGTTAAGGCCAAAATCTAGAATACTTATGCTCCGTTTATTTCACGAAAAATGTGATATTTTCTGATAAATCATTTTCCAAGAAAATAATGATATTTTTCGGTGTTTGGCTAATACTTAAAAATGAACTAGAAAACAATTTTCGTCGATTGTCAAGGAATTGATTTTCCTAAAAAAATTATTAATTTATTTTTTTTTGAATAAGAATATTTTTAATTTTTAATTATTTTTAATTTTTAATTACTTTCTTTAGTTTTTCTTCTCTTTTTATTTCCTTCTTCCTCCTATAATATCTTCTCAGCTGGTTGCCGGCCATAAGCCAACCTCATCGCTTGGAGCAAGACCGAGCTTCGCCAGATCTAGCGAGGTGAGCCTTGCTTGCTTGAGGCTGGGCCGAGCAAAGCCATATCCGACGAGACGAGACCTCCCTCAAGGCTAGCGATGTCGAGGCTCGCCTTGCTAGGCTAGGGCGAAGCGCCGCCTCGGGTGAGGCCAAGGTTTGCCTGCTTCATTCGCTTGAGGTTAAGCCCGGCCGAACCAGATTCGGCGAGCTTGGCCTCCCTCGAAGCCAGGGACACCGAGGCTCGCGTCGCTAGGCTCGAGTTCGCCTCTCCAGGTAGCCATCGTCGCGAGGTCTGCCATCGGCGGAGGAAGCAGGCAGAAGAAGCAGGCAAAGGAAGGAGAAAGGGGGAAGAAGGACAAAAGAGAAAAAGAGAAAAAGAGAAAAAGAAAATATAAATTCGACAAAAAAAAAGAAAATAAAAAGATTAAAAATAAAAGAATAAAAAATGATTTTTTTTAAAATAATTAAACGACAAAAAAGTAATAATTTTAAAGAAAAGAGTGTCAAAGAATACCAGGAAAATGTTTCCCTCTTCTCAAAATGAGAATATCATTTTCCTTAGTTTTAATTTTTTTTTTTGGGAAAATACCACCAGAAACCCTTAACTATACTCATTATGACACATTTTTCACGAACTTTTTTTTGTGACACTAAAAATCTCAAACTTTAGCTATTGTGACACATTTACTTTAAACTTTTTTTGTGACACAAAAAACCCCAAACTTAAAACCTTATGACACATTTACCCCTCCGTTAAGTTTTCGCCCTTAAAAGTCTAACGGGCCGGCTGACGTGGCATGGTTATATTTTTTCAATATGAATTAGGATGATGTGGCACTTGCCACATCAGAAAAAGATTAAAAATACAAAAAACTAAAAAAGTAGAGGAAGAAAAACAGAGAGAGAGAGAGAGACTGCAGATGGTGTGGGCCCTGGGGAGCCACCGTCGTTCCCCGACTTCGCCACCTTGGGCCGTCGAACACCGCGACCATCGAAGAAGCTTCCTTAGTTCTGGATTGATTCTTGATTTGTAGTTTGTAGGGATGTCAACGGGACGGTTCGGTTCGGTTTTTTTAAATAACCGAACCGAACCGAACCGAAAAATTATAGTGAATGCACCAACCGAACCGAATAGCGTCCCGAACCGAGTTCATACCGAACCGAATGAACCGAATTTTCGGTTCGGTACAGTTCGATTTTTCGGTTTTTTGCTGACGTCGGACAATTCCTGGCGCGACTCGACGAGAACCCGGCCGTTGGCCCCGACAACACGGACCGAGACGACATTGACGGTGCAGATCGGAGGGACGGAATCGGCGAGCGAGGTCTCGCCCTCGGATATCTCGAGCCAGAGGTTGTCGACGTTCTTGGTGCCAGGCTTGACGCCCCAGGAGGCGAAGGAGTCGGAGGGGAGCCGCGGGAGCCGCGGCTCGAGCCAGTTGGAGAGGGACTATAGGGTGGCGAAGCGGTGGCGGATCTTAGGGCCGGAGCGCGACATGGTGGGGATTCCGAGTAACCTCCGGAGGTTTAAGTGGCAAGACAAAACCGGGATCTTTAGGGCTTTGGCCTTAGCGGTGGCAGTGGTGGAGGAGGAGGAGGAAGAGGAAGAAGATGAGGGGTGGGAAAAGAGGAAGAGGAACGAGAAGGCAGTGAAAAGGAGTTCGGGGAGGGTGGCGTTGGGTTGGTGGTGGAGGAACGGAAGGTGGTGGTGGCGGCGGCGGCGGCTGCTTTTGGTGATGGGTTGCGGCGGCTGTGACATTATCAACGATGTCGGGGGTTGTCGCGACCCTAAAAAATTATCAAAATTCTGGGTTAATGGATTATTAGGTTAATTTTAATGACTAACCTAATACGGACTCTTCCAAGCCCTACCAAATCGCAACTTAAATTAATTAGAAATGATTTAGAATTTGGAGTCGCCACTAATTATTTTTGGTAGGTTGATTAGAAACCTAAGTAAAATAGCGGGAGAACCATTTTACTTCTACGAACCAGAGATTGTGGATTCGGGGACTTGGTTACACTAGTTAATTAAAACTAATGCCCTTTCGGTACCTTACTTCCATATGAGATGTCCTAAATTGGCGACTCGGATTGAATCAATTTGAAGCTCAAATGAGTTGTTTCTCTTTTTTGGATTTTCTCTTTTTAGATGCAATGCTAATGCAAACTAACTATATGACATGTGATGTGCAATAATGTAAAAGGATGACATTGCAACTATGCATGGATGATGTGGTAAATATGGATGATATTTTTTTTTGTATTTTCGGATATGATATATGCATACGATTTGAAAATATGGAATGTATAAGGTGATACTCGAAAATATGATATGCATGATTTTTAAGATATGCAATCCTAAATTACATGAGATATGCATGAATGACAAGATATGCATTAGATGTGATTTCTGCTCTTTTCCCTTTCAAATTTTCAGTCATGGTAGGGATATCTTTGAAGATTTTATTATCTTGACTTAACTGCCTAAAGTTTTATGAGATAAGGCTTCTAGGAAACCTCATCTTCCTAAAAATTTTAATTAGATAAGATTTATAAGAAACCATATCTTACTAAAGTTTTTTTAGGAATTTTTTATGTATGGCAAATCAAATCAAGATAACAATATTTGAGGCAAGATAGGGCAAGAAATCAACAAGATCACGACCATATATCCCTTTTCAATTTTTCGAAAAAAAGTGGATATCCTCAATCTAAAATTGGCCTTTTGAAAATAGCAAATCGGATCTAAAGACGATTGACCAAATTAGCTAAATTCCCGTTTCTACTAAGCCGGAGGATCGTGCTCGAGTGGCAAGTAGCAAGATTGTCGAGCTTAACATAAGCGTTGCCTATTAGGAAATAAAATTTTCTAATTTAGATTTGGGATCTTTTAAATCCAGAAAAAGCATGCCTAAAACACGAATCAATACAGTTCAATCCACAATTTATGCGAAATAGGAAAGTGAATATTCAAAGTTCGAGATACGGTACTTTACCTTATCTTATGAATTGCAATTTCCTAATTTGAACCTTGCACACTAAGCTCGAGGAATGGACTGATTGACAAAGGTTCTCCGCGGATGAGCTGCGGATCGACGGATGGGCAGCTTTGATGATGTCGAGGTTGTGTAGTCGAGCTGGAGTGTCCTGCTCGGTGTCTAACGAATGAATTAACGATAGAGTAACATGATATTGGCTGTTCTTCCCTCTCCAGACAATAATCATCCACGAGCAAACTTTACCTGTGAAAGTTATAATTCGTTGCTTGCAATAAAAAAAAAATCACAAAACCCACAAAAGCATTGTTAGATCAAGACAACATCCAAAAGAAGACAAAACCAGAATCGAGACTTGATCATCCCAAGTTCTAATCACTTTCTTTGACTAAGGTCTGCGAGGAAACAAGGGACATCGCTTGGACCGAACCTTCTGGGAATCGTCCAAGTCAACTTTTGTTTCCTTTGTGCGAGTATTCAAGGCGTGATTCTGTGGGCTGCAAAACAGCAGAAAATTCAATGTCAAAGAAAAAGGGTGATTGGCTCAATGACGCACTCAATCTAGATGAAATAAATTCATGATGACTCGTATCGTTGACAAGGCTCAGCGAGGCAAAGGCATTCCGTTGGGCTGAATCGTAGTTGTCATCCTAGTAGAAAGATCAGGAAAGTAGCTTCGTCGATCGGCAAAGAAGGACGCCAGGAAGGAGGTTACTTGGCTCGCGTCATGAAGGTTGACCCTCATCGAGTAAATTGAGGGTTAATGAAGACTGCCTCTTAGAGGTTGATTGCGAAGAATAATTGGGATGTTTTCTGATATGTCTTCTCCTGCAAAAAAAAAAAAGTTAAGAACCAGGATCTCTTTCTCTTCCTCGTGTGGCCGTATACTTTAATTGTGTGGCCTCCAACATGAAAGCTTCTACTCTCTCTCTCTCTCTCTCTCTCTCTCTCTCTCTCTTTTCATAGAAACTGTGAATGCCGTATAAGAATTTTTCGTGGCCTCTACTAGACTTGTGAGCATGAAATATATTTATAGAGCAAAGCTAGGGTTCGCTACTTCCAAAAGAGATATATTCTTTATTATCAATATAAAATCTTTTGATATCTCTTATATTCTGTGATAATAGCTAGCTTAATTGCTCACCAAGTTTCAAGATAAATTGATATTCTATCTTGGCATGCAATTTTCGACCCTAGTGATATTCATATAAATTTTGGCCGAATTTCCATTCACCGCGGGCTTAGTCCAGTTAATTAAATTGAGTTTAGAACCATCACCTTGAGATCATTCGCCACTTGTCCGACAAAATTGAAGGTGCAATGCAATGGATACCAAAAATTAAATATGAAAAATTGCTTTATTTTTTGTTAGAACTAAAAAATTAGCTCTGGTTTTCCATGAAGATGACTGACAGAAAATTAAATATGTCATGCATGAGGAAATTATTTTTTGCGAGAATTATGACTAACTCTCATTTTGTGCTTAAATAAATAAATTTCTAAAATTTAAAATTTAGGTGTCAACATGGATGATGATTATTCCTCCGGCGACGATCAAGATCAAATTTTGGGGATTGCGTTGGTGATACTGATGACGAGAGAGAGAGAGAGAGAGAGAGAGAGAGAGAGAGAGAGAGAGAGAGAGAGAGAGAGATTAATCGGCGAAGGAAAGAAGAAAGGAAAGTTTTTGTTCTCTTCGGATTGAGGTTGGTGTCTAAGAATAAGAGGTGAGGAACACAGCTCCTTCTTCTTCTGCTGCTGCGGCGGCTCTCGGGCCGTGGCGGATGAAGCGGAAGACGGGATCGGGGGTTGGGGGATGAGGGCCCTGAGCAGGATGGGGAGCTTCTTCGGGGGCACGCGGAGGAGGATGTTGGCGAGGGAAGCGAGGAAGACAAGGGACAACAAGAGCGCAGTGAGTAGCATCATGGTAGTGTTTGTATGGGGGTGGGGGAAGTTGCAGGGACAAAGAAGGAAGTTGAGGAAGATGAGAGGAAGGAGACACTGAAGAAGAAGAAGGTTGGAACGTTGACGTCCAACTTCGAAGGAACGCGGTGTTTGGCGTGCGGGGGCCCACAAACCACGTGGAATAAAAGCCGGAGATACCCAAGGAGAACCGGACATCTTGTTACGCGTAGAGGTGGCAATATGGGTCACAAACCCATATTTGACCCATATTTTACAAATATGGGTCAAATATGGGTCATTAACTTTTAAAAGGTTCACAAAAAATGGGTTAACAATTGGTCACACTTAAATCAATTTTCGACCCACATTGACCCACTTTCGACCCATATTAACCCACTTTCGACTCATAAGAATAACATCCTTCCACAAGTTACAAATGGTCTCGGGAACGGGTCCGGGTCCCGGGGCCTGGTCCAGAGGTCGGGTTCCGGGACCGGGTCCCAGGGTCGGGGCTGAGACCGGGTCCCGGGGTCGTGGCCGAAACAGAGTCCCGGGGCCGGGTCCAGGTCCGGGGCCGGGGCCGGGTCCCGAGTCAGGGGCCGGGTCAGGGGCCGGGGCCGAGGCCGAGGCAGGGTTCCGAGGCCAGGGCCGGGTCCCGGGATCGGGATCGGGTCCGGGTTCGGGGCCGGGGCCGAGTCCCGGGGCCGGGTCCCGGGCCGGAGGCGGGTTAGGGGCCGGGTCCCGGGGTCGGGTCCCGGGGTCGGGTCAGGGGCCGGGTCCGGGTCCCAGGGCCGGGGCTGGGGCCGGGGCCGGGTCCCGGGTACCGGGTCCGGGGCCGGGGTCGGGTCCCAGGGCCGGGGCAGGGTCCCGGGGCGAGGTCCGGGGGCCGGGGGCCGGGTCCCGGGATCGGGTCGGGGGCAGGGTCCCGGGGCCGGGTCCCTGGGGCCGAGTCCCGGGGGCCGGGGTCGAGTTCGGGGCCGGGGTCGGGTCTCGAGTCCCGGGCCGGGTCCGGGTTGGGGTCCGGGTCTCGGGGCTGGGACCCGGGATCGGGTTCGGGTCTCGGGGCTGGGTCCCCGGTTCGGGGCCGGGTCCGGGTCCCGGAGTCGGGTCCCGGGGCCGGGGCGGGGGCCGGGGTCGAGGCCAAGTCCCGGGTCCGGAGCCGGGTCCCGGGTCCGGGTCCGGGGCCCAAGGCCGGGGCCGGGTCCCCGGATCGGGTCGGGGGCCGGTCCCCGGAGCCGGGTCCGTGTTCGGGGCCGTGGCCGAGTCCCGGGGTCGGGTCCCGGGGCTGGGTCCGGGGCCGTGGTCGGGGCCAGGTCCCGGGTCCGGAGCCGGGTCCCGGGTCCGGGTCCGGTGCCGGGGCCGGGGGCCGGGTCCCGGGATCGGGTCGGGGGCCGGGTCCCGGAGCCGGGTCCGGGTCCGGGGTCGTGGCCGAGTCCCGAGGTCGGGTCCCGGGGCCGGGGCTAGGTCCGGGGCCGGGTCCCGGGTCAGGTCCCGGGGCCGGGGCCGGGTCCCGGGGTCGGGTCCCGGGGGTCCCGGGTCAGGGGCCGGGTCCCAAGGGCGAGTCCCGGGACCGGGTCCGGGGCGGGGGCTGAGTCCCGGGGCGGGGGCCGGGGCCGAGTCCGGGGCCGGGGTCGGGTCTCGGGTCCCGGGCTGGGTCCGGGTTCGGGTTCGGGTCCGGGTCCGGGGTCGGGTCAGGGGCCGGGTCCCGGGGGCGGGGCCGGGTCCCGGGGCCGGGGCCGGGTTCGGGTCCCGGGTCCGGGGCCGGGTCCTGGGGGCCGGGGCCTAGTCCGGGGCCGGGGTCGGGTCTCGGGTCTCGGGTCCGGGCCGGGTCCGGGTTCTGGTCCGGGTCTCGGGGCTGGGTCCCGGGACCGGGTCCGGGTCTCGGGGCTGGGTCTCCAGTCCGGAACCGGGGCCGGGGCCGGGTCCGGGTCCCGGAGTCGGGTCCCGGGGCCGGGGTGGGGGCTGGGGTCGGGGCCAGGTCCCGGGTCCCGGGTCCGGGTCCGGGGCCGGGGCCCGAGGCCGGAGCCGGGTCCGGGGCGGGGGGCCGGGGCTGGGTCCCGGAGCCGGGTCCGGGTCCGGGGCCGTGGCCGAGTCCCGGGGTCGGGTCCCGAGGCTGGGTCCGGGGCCGGGGCCGTGGTCGGGGCCATGTCCCGGGTCCGGAGCCGGGTCCCGGGTCCAGGTCCGGTGCAGGGGCCGGGTCTCGGGATCGGGTCGGGGGCCGGGTCCGGGTCCGGGGCCGTGGCCGAGTCCCGGGGTCGTGGCCGGGGCCGTGGCCGAGTCCCGGGGCCGTGGCCGGGTCCCGGGTCTGGTCCCGGGGCCGGGTCCCGGGGTAGGGTCCCGGGGTCCCTGGTACGGGGCCGGGTCCCGGGGGCGAGTCTCGGGACCGGGTCCGGGGCGGGGGCCGAGTCCCGGGGCAGGGGCCGGGGCTGAGTCTGGGGCCGGGGTCGGGTCTCGGGTCCCGGGCTGGGTCCGGGTTCGGGTCCGGGTCTCGGGGCTGGGTCCCGGGACCGGGTCCGGGTCTCGGGGCCGGGGCCGGGGCGGGGTCCCGGGGCCCGGGCCGTGGCAGGGGCCGGGGCGTGGTTCGGGTCCCGGGTCCGGGGCCGGGTCCCGGGGGCCGAGTCCCCGGGCCGGGGCGGTGTCCGGGGCCGGGGTCGGGTCTCGGGTCCAGGGCCGGGTTCGGGTCCGGGTCTCGGGACTGGGTCCCGGGGCCGGGGCCCGATCCGGGTCCCGGGGTCGGGTCCTGGGGCCGGGGTCGGGGCCAGGTCCCAGGTCCGTGTCAAGGGCCGTGGCCGGGGCCGAGTCCCGAGACCGGGGCGGGGGCCGAGTCCCGGGGCCGGGGCCGAGGTCGGGTCTCGGGTCCCGGGCCGGGTCCGGGTTCGGGTCCGGGTCTTGGGACTGGGTCCCGGTACCGGGCCGGGGTCGGGTCTTGGGACCGGGGCGGGGGCCGGTTCTGGGGCGGGGGCCTGGTCCGGGTCCAGAGGCAGGGGTCCCTGGGCCGGGGCCGGGGTCGTGGCCGGGGTCGGGGCCGTGTCCGGTGCCGGGACAGAGGTCAGGAATTATTTTAGCAATATTATTTTTTAAAAAAATTGTGTGTTTTGGTAATGTGGGTCAAAACGGGTTGGGTCGGGTATGGGTCAGTCACGGGTTGGGTCGGGTATGGGTCAGTCACGGGTCGGGTCGGGTTTGGGTCATTAAATATGGGTCATATGGGTCAATATGGGTCGGACCATTTTCGACCCGACCCAAACCCGACCCGACCCGACCCACCCATTTGCCACTAGTAGTTACGCGTAAGCTTAAAATGAAGATGGGTTTTTTTTTTTCATTTCGGTTAACCGAACCGAATCGGTAGTATCCCGAACCGAAAAAGAGAGAGAGTGGTTTTTTTTCACTATCTGAACCGAAAACCGTACCGAACCGAATTGCATGAAATTTTCGGTTTGGTTCGGTTCGGTTTTTCGGTTTTTTGCTGACACCCCTAGTAGTTTGTCATATTTTGGAGAGCACTTAATAAACACTCAAAAGAAATTTAGGAAAATAAAGGTTTTGCTTTGGGAATCTGATCTCCGAACGTCGAAATGGAAGTCCATCAAAACCCGATGGCGGACAACTTGTCGCTGTTCGGATGCCAGCAGGTGGCGAAACAGGCCAAGCCCTCGCCTATTCTCGTTGATTCGATCTCTATCACTCAGAGGTGGGGCTTTTTTTCCTTTCGATAATTTTTTGTCGGGTTCTTATTGTGGATGAATTTTGGGGTTTGATTGTTGTTCTGTTGCTTCTTGTTTTGTTTTATAGGCTCCAAAAGGAACTGAGGGCTCTGATGGTGTGTGTAGTGTTTCTTGTTCTTTTGGGTGTTTTCGGGCTGTGTTTATCTTGAATTTGTTCCCAGTTCTATCGCATCTTCATCGACTTTTGCCATATGTACCGGCCAAAGAACGTGTTTTTTTTCTTGTTCTTTCTCTTTGCTTTGAATTTTCTGGACCATGTTCATTGGAAATTCTGTCATTACTTGGTGGAAATTCAAGGATCAACCCAGAACTCAGAAGCTTTTTCGTCATCTACTCGATTTGGGCAAAGCTCGGACATGCTGCAGATCTGGGCAAACCCAGCCATGAGGCCGAACCCGACACCGGGACCGAGCTTTGCTTGCCCACGAGAATCGATGGTCCGCGGTGGTTGACGGCCCTAGGTGGCGAAGTCAGAACGGTGGTGGCTCCCCAGACTATTTGCGGTCTCTCTCTACTCTGGTTTGTTTTATTTCCTCCGCTTTTTTAGTTTTTTATTTGTAATCTTTTTCTGATGTGGCAAGCTCCACATCATCTTAATTATTTTGAAAAAATATAGCCATGCCACGTCAGCCGCCCCATTAGACGGAAACTTAATGAAGGGGTAAATGTGTCACAAGGTTATAAGTTTGGGATTTTTTATGTCACAAAAAAATAGGGTAAATGTATCACAATGGATAAAGTTCAGGATTTTTGGTGTCACAAAAAAAAGTTCGGGATAAATGTGTCACAATGGGTATAGTTCAGGATTTTTTGTGGTATTTTCCCTTTTTTTGTTGAGATGTTTCATGATATTAATCATTTATATAAAAAGATAAACATATCTTATAAAACAGAGAGTTGGTTTCAAAATAAGAGCTCTAAAATCTACCAAAACTAGTATATACTTCGCCAAATCAGGGTCAAAACCAAAACAAGTATCATTTCAGATATATCAAACTATCTAAACTCATACCCATAATCCTACTACCAAATCTCTCCCATCGATATCGCTTTTATTTTACTTGTTGTTAGCTGAAGAATCTGCAAAAGATTTGGAATGAATGGGTTGAGCAACTAGAACTCAAGTGAGTAATACAGATTATTTAGATGTACAATATAAAAAATGAGTTAATCTATAATATCATAATTAACATCAATGATCCATTTGATTGATCAATATGAAATGGCATATTAATGGTCAATTCTGTTGTTCCATCTTGTACTTAATATCCAACCATGGTCATGATATAATGCCTGGCGAAAAGAAAATCAAGATTCTCCCTTAGCAAGGTCTCCATCTATTATCAACTGGTGGCTCTGGCTAGAAAGATATCCATCGAAATATGTATGCATACCAAAAACTTCAATTGGTTTCATAGTGATAATGAGCACTAAACCATCAACCCCTAATAATCCACAAAAAAATCAACCCAAAATTCATATTACAAATTCAAATACATTTCAAAAACCAAAACATATACCCTTTCATAATGGAACACAATTCATAAATGTTTTCAAATCAATACATATAGCATTTTGCAATTCCTAGCATAGCTCACAAATTATTAATTCATAAACCATTTCCAGAAATACTTTACCATGCAATTTCATAATAATCATATGTGTTGCAAATGCCCAATTCGAATTTTATGATCTAAATATTATTTTTCCTCCTTTATAAACATCATGTCGTGCTATGCGTTTCACAACTCAAAATATGTCTAATTTCTGGGACTTTCAATACATGAGTTTACAATTTCAAAGAAGAGATAAACCCCATTCAGTTCATAAATCTAACCATACCACGAAAATTAATCGAGCCAATGAACTCGTAATTCTATTACTAGGCGAATAATGAGTATAAAAAAAATCAGATAAACAACAATCCTAACTAAGACTTGACTATGCGACTGCGAGTTGACAAAAGACCTCAAGAATGGCCAAACCCAACGAATAACCACTAACGCGAAAGAATAACCACTCTTTCTCGTGCCATATCTCTTTCTACTAGACTCTAATTCAAGTGAGTTTATTGCCAATAGAAAGGCATTTTGAAGTGCTAAATGACTCTAAACTTCAATGACTCAAAAGACAGCCTAAGAATAGCAAAAACCATCCCAAAAAACAGCCTAAGAATAATCTTGTTGTGATGATTTTTCATGTTATTTGAAGCTTGTTTTGTTTTGAAGTTGTCTTGGATTTATCTTGGTTTGAAGTTGTGCACTTTGAACTAAGATGTTTTTCTCGACAAAAAAAAGAGAGAGGATGTTTCTTTCTTATATTTCGATTGTGGAAGTGAATGAAATGTTATCTTGACAAAAAAAAAAGAATCGGATAACATTCTAAACTATCACATAATATCACAGTTTAAAAACTCCCAAATTGGACCTAAAAATTCAGAATTTACATGGATCTGACTGTAAGGTTCAACTCCGAAAATTTATCTGATAGATGAAAAATGATTATCCTTACCCGACGTTACGAAACGGTCTCCATTAATTTGACTCTTCAGAATGTTCGGGGCGCGCACACAACATCACCTCTCTCTATTTTCTCCTAAAGCTTTTCCGTTTTGCCGACTTCTGCTTCTACTTGCCTTCTCTTTCTCTCTCTTAATGCACGATCGTTGCAAATGAGGAAGAAGAAAGAGTCTTCTGAAACTTATTTGGGCCAAGGCTATACAAAGAAATTGAGCTTTGGGCCTTTATTTTCTTTTATTTTTAAGCTCGAGTCTCACTTTCTACCATCCTTCAAAATTTCGAAATTACCTCAGCTTTCAAACAAATGAGCGTATTTGTGTTTTCCCTCCTCCTCGTGTTTCCTAGTTGTCTCTCATGTTGGTGTGATCTTGCCTTTGAATTTGCATGTAACAATAACCAAACACGAATGAATTTAACAATCAAATCAATCTAACGTAGGTCTCTAATGAAGGGATGTATCGCAAATCGATTCAGAACAAATACACAGATAATAAAAGAAAAATAGAATATGCACGATTTGCCTAGGTTTACCCCATAATAGGGCTACGTCCTGCAAATATATTTCACTATAATTCTGATTTACAGCCACACAACTCGTTATATTTATCGGTAAAAAATGAGCATAATATATATGTACTAAAGGAGCCCAAAACTTAAGCCTACTCGAAATCTCTTTGATTCCACAACAAACGGACCAACTTAAACAAAAACCCAAATCTGTTGTTGTTTCGGGAGCAACATCCGCCTGCTCACTGGCGAGCGGGGTAGCCGTCCACTCACCGAGGAGTGGAAACCTCGCCCGCTGACTGGTCAGCAGGACCCCCATATCGAGGGCGCTGCCCCCGAACTCTCGCATTCCGTGCGCAGGGATCACATATTTTTGGATCATACTTCAGTTTCCCTAAGCTCACGTGGACGTTCTCGGTGTGAGAAACAAGGGTCTCCGAAGTATTCGCCAACTCCAACATTTAGGAGCTAGAGAGAGATTTTCACATTGGAGATCAAAGCGATAAAATCAATGGCGAAGCTACGGAGTATGCGTCGCCGGGGAATCACACAAGTGATAACAACTTAAACATGAGGGCTAAGAACTTGGGTTCGCCATGTTATAACAACTTAAGCACATATGATACCAAAATTTTGTTTAAACTTATGCATATGAACATGACCTAACTAAATTGAATAAATGATACTTACACGGTATCGGTCTTATGCAACACATTTTTTTATTCAACTAATATGGACCTCTTTTGATTTTTTTTTTTTTTTTGGGGTAAGTATGGACCTCTTTTGATATATATAGTTATGATTTGAAAACCGACCATCCAGATTAATGACGATGCACATGGGCGGAGTCAAAAGAGATTGGAGAGACAGTGAATATGAAATTTTTTCGCATGAGAATTGATGTTTCTTCTTCTTTGCCTTTTTTGTTTCCTTTTGTGTTTCTTGTATTATATGATATGAAAGGAACGAGCAAAGCATCTTAACAACATCACAAAAAATTAGGCAATATGGCACCTCAAGTGCCAATATTTGTGTACAACGCTCATTTTAATGCCAATATATATATATTTTGTCGATCACTTAAGTGCCAATTTTTATGAAAAATGATTATTTAAGTGCCAACTCTAATGAGTTCGCCTGAATTTCTTGCCGCTAGCAGTAAAGAGATCATTTTTTCTCCGATGTGGCACTAAAGTGATCGCTTTTGGGATCACTTAAATGTCATTTTTTTAAAACGATTATTTAAGTGCCAACTCTGAGTGGTTATTGGAATTTCTTGCCATTTACACTAAAATGATTGTTTTTTCTTTGATCTGGCATTTAAGTGATAAAAAAAATATTGACACTAAAGTGAACGCCGTATACAAATATTGGCACTTAAAGTGTCCATATGCCCAAAAAATTATGCCCCAAGTGGTGGTTCTACGACACTATCCCCTTTGCACGTCGGACAACGCGCACCGGATTCTATTCTCCCCATGACTTTCTAAGCAATTTTCTGTTGGTTTCCGCGCAAATTTTCTTTTGGTGTCCGCTTTTGCTTTTTCTGATTTATTTCGATTCGGACTACTTTTAGGAAATTGCTTAGAAAGTCATGGGGACAATAGAATCCGGTGCGCGTTGTCCGACGTGCAAAGGGAATAGTGTCGTAGAACCACTACTTGGGGCATAATTTTTGGTGATGTTGATAAGATTGCGTTGCTCGTTCCTTTTCATATCATATAATATAAGGAAACAAAGAAGAAGAAGAAGAAGAAACATCAATTCCCATGTGGAAAAATTTCATATTCCAATCTCTCCAATCTCTTTTGACTCCGCCCATGTCCATCATCATTAATCTGAATGGTTGGTCGGTTTTCAAATCATAAATATCCATATATATCAACGGTGGTGCATATTATTATTATTTTTTTGTCGAAGCATATTAGTTAAAAAAATAAAGATGTGTTGCACATGACCGATACCGTATAAGTATCTCATTTATCCGCCAAGATTTTCTACTTTTCATTTTTTTCCTGTCACTCTGATAACCTCACCAATACTAGTCGGACCATCCAACTTAACTCACTTTGAGTTAGGCGAGTAAGTGGACTAGTAATATTGTAGAACTTTTTTTACAATCTCCTATAATAGCTAATAACCCCAAGAAAAATTGTCACCTTTGTAATACCAATAGAGCAATCCCACTCAAATCACTGCTTCGACTTTCTTTGGGTAAATTCAAATACATAGCTGAAGTTACATTTTACTAATTTATCGACTTTCTACCATGTAAATTCAATATGACAAGCCTCAAGTGTAGTTCTTTTCTCCAAATTCCTCTAATACAAAGCGTCATCGATTATCTAAATGCTCTTTGGATACTCTATTCATCACATCTCATCAATCTCTATGATAAAATTGCAAACCGGTATAGTCAACTTTACTAAATCTACAAGAAAGTACTTATCAATTCAGTATAGCTTTGAAACATATTTATAATATTCCAGGTAGTGACTTGCTTACATACATTATTCTTTGATACCAATAAAGCATTTCTGAGTAAGAACCCACTCTTACCAGGACTCGACATTAGAAATACAACTTAACATCAAATAAAAAGGCTAAAGCATTATAAACTAACAAACAACCTCACAACATTCTACGAAATCTACACCCAAAAGATCATAATCTAAGCTGTGGTACCAAAAATGCCACACCCCAAATCCAACAAGAATAGAAGATGATACGGTCGTTCTTTCACCAAAAAAACGCAACCTCAAATATAAACAAACACACACACACAAACACAAACTCAGAGTTTCTTAATCCGTCAACAAGAATAATAGCAACTTAGAATTAAGTTATATAGACCATGCCCAAAATCCAACCCCCAAAAGTCTCCATTGATAGCGCTCTCATACTATCGATCGCTAATCAAGAAACATGAAAAACATGTAAGATGAAGGGATAAGCAACCATAGCCTAGTGAGTAGCATACATCTTCTAAGCAGATCAAGCAACCACTATGCATGTAGACAAAACAATACCGGAATCTCAAACCTCAATATATATAAGTTTCTCAGACTATGCCCAAAATCTAACTCCCAAAAGTCTCCATTGATAGCGCTCTCATACTATCGATTGCTAATTAAGAAACCTGAAAAACATGTAAGATGAAGGGATAAGCAACCGTATCCTAGTGAGTAGCATACATCTTCTAAGCAGATCAAACAATCATTATGCATGTAGACAAAACAATACCGAAATCTCATACCTCAATATATATAATACGGTTTGTTTTATTTCAACAAAAAAAGTCAACAATCAAGTCAATTGGTCAATCTTTATCAAAAACCATGTCAATGATCCATTTCATGCTCAATATTGAAGGCTCTACAGGTGACTTCTACGAAATTTATTTTATCGTGTAGCATTTAGTCTTTGATCAATATACCAATAGCACGAGGCCCTAGAGGTGGCCCCTATGCGACTCATGTCACCATGTAGCATTTAACCATTGTCTAACTCATATCAATAGTACAAGGCCATAGAGATGGCTCCCACGTGACTCGCGTCACCGTGTGGCACTTAGTCCTTGACTATAAGGCCCCAGAGGTGGCTCCCAGAAGACCCGCATTACCATGTAGCACTTAGCTCATGTCCGACTCATGTCAATAGTACAAGGCCCTAGAGTTGGCTCCCATGCGACTCGCATCACCGTGTAGCGCTTAGCTCATGTCCGATTCATGTCAATAGTACAAGGCACTAGAGTTGGCTCCCACGTGACTCGCGTCACCATGTAGCACTTAGACCTTGTCTACAAGGATCTAGATGTGGGTCCCATGAGACTCGCATTACCATGTAGCACTTAGTCCTTGACCAACGCACGACACAATTTCACAAATCAAAACATAGCCTTTTGCAATCAGTTCTTTCCACAAAACCTCCTGAAATAGTATCATAAATCAGTTTCACAAACCGAATCAAATCAATTTTCACAACTCATCTTTATCAAATAGAATTCATTTCATAAAGCATTTCCCAAAATCAAAGTACTTATAACCTTCCACAAATAACTGAGAAGTAGTAAATACTTTATCCAAAGTTATGCATCAATTATGCTATAAATATCTTCTGCCTTTTAACGACATCACACTTTGCACATAATATGTCTAGTTTTTTTTCATTTTCAAAATATTCGTTTAGAAATTCAAAACTAGATGCGCTTACGTCCAAACAAAAATGTTACTCGAATTGTGGAATTCGCGATCATAACAAGTTAGTGAGAAACAACGTCAAAATCAAGTAAAAAATGCTACCGCAACGACGAATCGACTAAACCAAACCTAAATCCTAACAAAATGGCTCTTACGCATAAACAAATTGTACACCCGAAATGATTATTCAAGCCGTTCGCAAAGCGAAACTCAAACGCGAAACTCTAAAATCTTTGCTCCAACTCAATCGTTGCTTTAAAATGACTCCCGTCATACCCCACGGCTCTAAAATGCCATAATATTCCATTTCCATGAAAACCTAAAGCTCAACGGCATAAAATCAATCTCGAGGCTCGAATCTCACAAAACTTCGAATATTCGACTTAACTCCGAAAACGGCTAAAGTACACTACAAGTACAAAAACTTGTGTACAACCTCAATTTAATACTAAAACTTTCAAAACAACCACTCAAATGACAATTTTTTTTTTAAAATGCTCACTTTAGTGCTAATTTCGATTTGAGATGACTTGGCTTGTCGGAAATCAGACGTAACCTATTTTTTTTTTTATTATTAATATCTAAACTAAAGTTGCTCGTCAAAATTGACACTGAAGTGAGTGTTTGTCAAAAAATTGGGCATCTAAGTAATAGTTTTGAAAGTTTTTGACATTAAAGTAAGTGCCGTACACAAATTTTGGTACTCGTAATGTACTTAAGCCCTCCAAAAACTACTACTGTTCAATAAACAGGGGGTGCAAGTACTTGCTGGGCATCGCGAATCGAAGACGAGTCGGCTTGGCGAGGCGTCGGTGGCGAGAAGCCCCCTTCTTTCTTTCTTCTTTCTCTTTCCCTTTGTTCTTTTTTTCACCTTTCTTCCTCTGTTTTCTACCTAGAAGCTCTCGGTCCCTTAAAAAAGAAGGGCTGTCGCACTTTCCCAATTTGTTGACTTTTCAACGCTTTTTTGCCCTTTTTTTTAAAGGTGGTCCCACTTCCTTTGACTTGGTCAAATATGAAGACCAATATTATAAGAATGGTCTGGTGGTAACTGCTCTCTAGCGATTACGTCCTCTGAAATAGTTTTCTGTAACTTTTGAGTCCATGTCCCCATATGCATGATCCCATGATTTTGCTACCAGACAATGGCTTTTGCTGGATTGTGTGTTGACCGCCCCGTGATCTTATTTTTCAGAATGGCTGTTGCTCCATGGTTTTATTCTTCAAGTGAGGGCTATGTCGAGGTCCCACGTTCCTGTTTCTATGTGGCAATTGTTCCCTTCAAAGTTCAAACATGTATACATTATTTCTCGATCTTAACTGCTTTGCTCTCGATCGAAGCAAATATTTACCAATGTCTTCGTTTGTCCCATTGGTTTGTCTCGTGTGACTATTCTCATGCTCCTTATATTTTCAAAGAACTTTGATGGCATTCTTCCATTCACCCATTGCCACTATCCATATAGCCAATTATAAACCATTTATCGTGTGTCGACAACCATATGTATATATATCAACGATGCACATCGATATCGATCAACAAATATCAACCTTTATGATCATTGACAAAATGCCACATATGCAGTAATACTCACGTGACTATCCATGTTCATATGCCAAACATGTGCTTTATGTATGTCGACGACTCAATTATCTTCCATGCAAACATATGCCCCTTTTGAAAAGAATTAAAAGGAGTGTTGATTGTTCTTCTAAAATAGTACCTTAAAGGTGCGCATATCCATCTTTCATAGGGTACGCTACTGTCACGTGCAATAGGCCATCTCATAGCATCCTTTGGTATTTTGATACGTTATCTTGTTTGCTTATGGTTTGAGAGTATGCTTTCAAAGAATTCTCTTCTTCTTTCATTCGCAGCTTAGCAACTCACAAGATCAAATCGAAGCGACTCAAAGCCCGTGGGCGGCTAAAGATGATCGCTGGGGGTAAAAGCAACGAACTGCTTCATGTCCATCACGTCCTGGAAGATGACCGAGCTGACGACCATACAACATTGCAAGCTTTAGTGACTCAAGAGAAATTGGTCAAGCGACTTATGGCTTCATGCCATCGCTTGTCCCACAGACTTCACCACATTTGCCGTGATAGGCATCAACACATTGGGGCGAACATCAAGGCACGAGATATGTTTAAGCAATTTTACTCGCATTTTTGGTGTGACAGGATTCCAACTTTCAAGATTTAATTAATTTGTTGGTGGGGCCACCTATGTGGGGCCTATGAAGCAAAGAAAACAAACAAAGAAAGAAAAGTCAAAAGGTCAATAGAAAAAAGACAAAACGAAGAAGAAATGAAGTGGGGCTGTCTTCGTGGGATCCGGATCCCTTGCCCATTTTTCGGCTGGACAGGGGATCCCCACCATTCAATAGGGGACCACCTTATTGAATGGTGGGGATTCCTTGGTAGGCGATCCTGACCCGTCTTCGTGGGGTGGGGATCTCCTACCTTAAAAGGCAGGTGACTTATCCCATCCCCATTCTTGATATACTTTCTCCCTATATTAAGGATAGTGATTCCCCTGCCTTGGAAAGACCAAAATAGGGGATCCGGATCCGTCTTCATGCGTGCCCATATTGGTCGAGAGAAAAAAAAGGAACAGGGGGAGCACCGAGAGAAGAGGGGAAGAGAAAAGAGGGGCGTGCCTTTGCAACTCCGATCCGAAGGCCTAACATTTTTTAGATTAGCTCAAATTTGAATATGTTGTTCGTGAAATCGAAGGCTACGAATTGATCGGTGTTGTTCGTTAAGATTCTTCTCCAAATTCTTCAATCGCGATTATGATTTTCTTGTCCCATTTGTATTGTTCCTATCTTTGTGGCGTTGAAATTCTATTGTATTGTTGATGTTAAGCCTCTATTGTGTGACCAGAGAGAAACTCCCTTGTGCATCCTCCTGTTCTTGGTGATTAGTGAAAGCTTTGAGCCGTTCGTGTTTCTCGTTTTGGGTTTTCCACGTAAAAGCTTGGTGCGTTGTCTCATTATCATTCCGGTATCATATTTACTTGTTGTGAGGTCGTATCGCTGGATATATTGTTGGCTATTGATGAGGTTAAGTTGACTGCGGTAGGTTTAGTTTCGAAAGAGATATTGATCTTGGATTGTCTTAGTTTGTGGCGAATTGCTGCCCGTTTTTTCCAACAAAGTAATTATCTTGCACATTAATGCACGTGTTTTGGTAATTCTCAGTCGCTCGTCAATCACGCCTTTTTGGTAATTGCCAGTCCATATCGTTGGCCAAAATGAATTAGGCCATGCTGATTTTTTCGTGGCTGAAGAGGTGATGCTAATAGCACTTAGGTTCTTTTTTGAGAAAATTAGTTAGCATTTCATTTCCTTGATCAATCCTATTCTATTTTCTTAGATGCTTTTTATCCCATTTTCCATCGGGAGTATGGTTCCAACTCAAATGTGTACGACAAATTGTAATTTCATGTGCTAATTTAGTGATAGATTTGGGTGAGACTAGAGCTCCGTTTGTTTCGCAGAAAGTAACTTTCCGGAAAATATTTTTCGAATTTTCCGGCATTTGAGGGCAAAAAATATTTGGTCCTGAAAAACATTCCCCCGTGAAAAAAATTCCTTAAAAATGATGAAAATATTTAACCTCAAAAAGCACAAACACTTTCACCTCGTAGAAAACTTAAGCCCGAATACGTTCGCGAGAGCACGAAGCGCGACGATGTCTGTTGACATCTGATTTTTGACAAAGTCTTTTTCAGCCTTATTTTGAAAAATCACAAAAAATTCATAAAAAGTCAAAAAATTACAAAATCAACTTTGGTGGCCTTGGCCAAGCCTAAGGAACCATTCTTGACCAAAAAATAATTTTTCATATTTTTCACATTTTTTTAAGTATTTTTAGAAAATAGAAAAATACTAGAAAAATCACAAAAATAGTATTTGAGGTCACAAAAATATAGGAAAAAAGTAAATATTTTTATTTTTATTTTTATTTTTATCATTTTGACCTCATCAAGAGTCGAAATTCAAGTTTAATTTTGTGTGTTTCTTTGTAACGCACATGGTTGAATTTGTCAAAAAATATGTTTTGAGTCTTTTTATTTGTAATCTTTTGCATTTTCCGAGTCTTGACATTCAACTTGATTCCCCTACATTTCAATTTGGTTCAATTGTGCGCTGATTTGATTAATTTTGGCTTTAGAGACTTAATTGCATGAAAATCTATTCATTTTAATCCCTAAAGTGCCAAATCCAAAATTAAACTTTTCTGAGAGACACCCATAGAACCCCAATGCTTCCGTCCTATAGGTTTTGACCTCCTGAATCTAATGGTGGGCTCAATTGGGGCCGATTCGTCCATTAATAACATCAATTTGGCAAAATTTGATTTTGGATCCTACTCAACATTTGGGGTTTTCACACGACTATAGACGTTTTGGTCACGAAAATCACATTTTTAGATAGAGTCTGTACCATGGAGTCTAATTTTAGTGTCAATTTTGTGATCTTTGCACATATGGACATCCAATTTGAACAAAAAAATTAGAACCGGGTCAACTGGGTTGGGTTGACCCAATCCAGTCAACCCGGTTGACCAGCCCAGCTTAAACAAACAAAACATGACTGCTTCGTTCTCCTTCTTGGCGCACGCACAGGAAACCGAAGGGAGGAGAGGCCAAATGGAACCTCAAATCGGCGTGCCCAGTCGACGATCCTTGGCCGGTGGACTTCACATCTTCGACTGGTGTCACCCAACTGTGGGAAGCAGTTGGCGCACGAGGAGGGACGGCCTGGAAGTCTGATAACAGACTAAAGAGAAAAACGAGAAGTCGGTTGAAAAGGGGGGATTCGGTTGAGAGGAGTTCAACAACAGACGCAAGAACACACAAAGAGAGAGAGAGAGAGAGAGAGAGAGAGAGGGCGAGCGTTTGCCATTGAAGGAGCTCGGGGCCGAAGGCTTCAAAGGCTCGGCCAGTGCATTCCAAGCTTCGCCAAGCCATGCCGTCGCCATCTTCGACTTCGTCTCGACCTTACGAATGCAACGAACTAGCTTGTTCGTCAGTTTATCGCAGAAAAATGTGAGTCGAGTCTCTAAGCTTGAGGTCAGTCTCCAATGGCATCTTGACTTTCGGCACATCGTTTGTTGCGTTTTGACTTGCAACTCACTCGTCTTGCATCGCTAAGCAACTTTACCTTTGATTGCATGTGATTTCGTCGTGTAAAAACCCGAGTCGGCCTCTAACTCTCTCGGATTGGTCGCGACCCCCATGGCTCGTTCTAGACCAAACCGAGCCCTCGCGATGGCCAGGTAAGTCTTCTCGGCCCTTTGTGATGCTTCCTGATTGATTTGTTTAGCCAAGTAACGTTAGAAACGGCTAGGGCGAGTAGTCGCCAGAGCTT
Source organism: Rhodomyrtus psidioides (assembly GCA_021437785.1). Lineage (NCBI taxonomy): Eukaryota > Viridiplantae > Streptophyta > Magnoliopsida > Myrtales > Myrtaceae > Rhodomyrtus > Rhodomyrtus psidioides. Next base: position 1,936,116 of record JAILYB010000092.1, on the reverse strand, counting down.
AGCTTCGGTCGGGGATGACATGTGAATGAGTTGTATTTCTGCTATTGTGAGGCTGATATATGTTGTAGAGGAGGTCCGTGCGAGTCGAATGGCGGTGGTTTCGTGAGATTTGGTACTATGTAGGCGGAGATAGAGCTCTCCGACGAGGCGCCGGCGAGAGGGTGCCGGCGCCGATCGTCTTCTTCGCGAGGATGTTGACCGGTTAACGAAAGTTGACCAGGTCAACGCCCACGTGGCGCTGATGTGGCAGCCACGTGGGAGCCATGTCAACACCGGTTGTTATAACCAAGTAATCCAATGGTGAGAGATGTGACACGTGTCACGATCATAGAATTTTGGAAATAAAAATGAGTTTTAGAAATAAAAAATGCCGTAGATCGGACGGTCGTGATTCAACCCTGCCTTTCAATCGTGGCCGTCGACTGCTTTTGTTAGATCAAGCCGTTTGTACGTCGGCACGTGGTGCAATCAGGAGCGTCGGTTCAAGATTGGGCGGGAATTTGAAATTCAAGAGGGAGAGGGCCAAAGTGATGCCGTTTTGATGCGGGTTGGATTCGGGCTAGGCCGGTCACCCGCGGGTCGTGGGCCGGGTCACCCGACCTGGTCCGAATAACATTTTTTAAATAAAAATTCTGAAAATGATTTTAAAAATAAAAAAATCAGCAAAAATCCTAGAAAATCCTAAAAAAATGCTAGAAAATTCTAGAAAATCCCCAAAAAAATATAAGAAAATTATAGGAAATTCCTAGACACTCCAGAAATCCCCAAAAATTGAGGATTCACCACAGACAACTGGTCAATCCTATTTTTGGGATTTCTTATCCGTTCTTCCAAGAATTGACGATATTACCCTTTAGGGGTAAGTCGCATCTGCTGTGTGCGAGAGATAAGTCGATAATGCCAAGGTAAAAATTAGGGTCAGTTAGGCGACCAATTCTTAGGCTTGGGTTTTCGAATCTCGTCCCTTTTCTTAAAATGACGATTTTACCCCTCAATGGGTAAATCGTCTTTCTTATCCCAGTCGAGTCCTGAAAATTGCTTAAAAATAGGGTTTGGGTCAGATGGGTGACCAACCCTAATATTTGAGATTTTCAGTTCTCATCTTTGTCCAAAATGACGATTTTACCCCTCCAAGGGTAAAATCACTTTTAAATTCCAGAAAAATTCCGAAAATTCCTGAAAAATAAGAAATGGATTGATTTGGTCGCCAATCCTATTTCCGTCGTCTTTTGACTACACACTTCATCTGAAATGACGATTTTACCCTTTCGGGGCAAATTGTCTCCAAATTTCTCAAAATTACGATTTTGCCCCTCATGGGAAAACCATGTCAAAATCACTCCTAAGCTTTGATTAATACTTCTCTAGGCTGATAGGGCCTCACTAGGGATGCCATGCTGCTTTCATGTGGTTTATTCGTATGCTTTGGATCCTTGATTTGCGCATTTATTTTTAATGACTGTGAGTGATAGGGTAGTTATTCCATCTGCATGAACTCCTAGATTTAGGAATCGTACCCCTACTCATCTGTATGAAATCTTAGTATTAGGTAAATTATTCAACTTAGGTGCCGAAAGGGCGTCAACTCTGATAGTTGGCGTAACAAAGTCCCCGATCTCACTTCTCTGGTTTTCGCAGAATCGAATAGACCGCTCCCAACTATTCGATAGGGTTTCCGATCGTACCCTCCATGAAACGATTGGTGGCGACTCCTTGGCATGTACACATATCACATGTCATCAGACCGCACTGAAGGTCGACCACGTATATCCAACCGTTGCGACTTGGGTAATAGACCTTTGGAGAGGCCCGCGTCCGATCAGGCAATGATCGGGCGGCCCATTAGCCCTCCCCTCGAGAGCCCGGCAACGCTCGAGAAGGGTCGCGACAATGCCATCGCCCAAGAACATGAAGCGCGACAACGCCAGCAACGACCTTGACCAAAGCACACATCAGCATCTTCCTGCTCTACGAGCTCGCCGCCGACCGCCATCCGGTCGCCTGGAACTTGGGTCGGGAGCTCTACCGCGGCGACTCCACCTAGAAGCATTTTCATATGCGGGGCCCACTTTTGAGATTTTTTTTCCCTCCTCCGTTACTTTTTCTCTCTCCTCTCGCTCATGGCGTCAAAGGGCAGCTCAATTAATGGAGAATATTTTCTCGAAAGGGAAGACGTAAAGAAAAAGCAAAGGGCTTTCTTTCCGGACAGAAACCAATCGATCCATCTGGCCTACAACCAGGATGGTGTGAAAACGTGTCATAAAAAATCATCTCTTGTTGACTCAGAAATTAATCGGCAATTTCAATTAACAATAAATCCAACATTAATGAAAATATTTGTGTCCATAAGATATCTAATTAGCACAGCAAATGTGATCTTTAATGAAGACAAGACCTAATAATATTCACCGCTGACCCAAAAAAAGGAAAGTCATGGCACGTTTTGGTACAAAGAATATGGCGAGACGATCAAGTGATGAGCAAACTAACCTCAAACGAAGTACCAAATCTTGGGCAACTCATTGCTCATTGTTAACCTCCTCTCTTCCTTGATTCCAATGGCTTCCTCTTCTTCCAATCCCAGAAAGAGTTACCACATCTTCTTGAGTTTCAGAGGCCCAGATGTCCGCAATTACTTCCTTGGTCATCTTTACACAGCTCTAGATGGGGCGGGAATAAACACTTACAAGGACGACGAAGAATTGAGGAAGGGAGAGCAAATATCAGCCGAGCTCATGAAGGCGATTCGGGAATCACGCATCGCGATCATCGTTTTCTCCAAGCACTACGCCTCTTCGACGTGGTGTTTGGAGGAGTTGGCGGAGATCATGGAGCGCAAGGAGCAAGGAGAGCTCATGGTCTTTCCGGTGTTTTACAAAGTGGATCCTCGTGAAGTGAGAACACCGAGAGAGAGTTACTTAGAAGCTATGGCTATGCATGAGCGAAAGTTTGGGAAGGATTCGGAGAGAGTAAGGAGGTGGAAGAATGCTCTTTCCGAGGCTGGTAGCTTGTCCGGATGGCATTTTATTGATGGGTATAGCAGAACACTTCTACTTTCAATTAGTCTTAGTCTTTTCATACTTAATTTGCTCTGAGGTTTGGGATCATATGACGTTAGGGGTAAGTCTTTTCATACTTAATTTGATCAGACATTTGCACGGCACAGAGCACACTAAAGAAGCGCAAGAGCTAGAGCACCACAATGTGCGAGCCGTTCATCTTCTCTGAGCCTCCGCTAATTCTTGACACTGCTCACGTCCCCACGCCGCTCCAGCCGCATCATTTCATCCCCTCTCCGTCTCTCTGTGTCAAGCGGCTTTGACGAATCTAGGCGTGCGACCACACATATCTAGGGTGAAAGGCCCGGATCGACGGGACAAAAACAGAGAAAGAGAGTTGCGAGAACAGCTCGGTCATGCAAAGGTGATCGATGCGGCATGATGGCAGGGGCACGACGGTGGGGGAAATGCAATGAGGACGGCCGTGGGGCTAGTGGCGGAGGGGGGCAAATCCTTTTCTAACTTTGTCTTGGATTTGGTTCTTCCAAATTTCTGGAATAACTATTTACTTCCTTTTGTAGACACAGGGGCATCTTGCTAGTTGAACATAGTTTGACATTTATCTCCAAGAAATATTGTGGACAAGTTTCTTGCTCAGTGATTCTATTTGAATACGTAATCATTTTCATGGATTGCTCTAAAAGCAGTTTCAACTAATTTTTCCTTGCTAGATATGAAGCTGGGCTTATACAACATATCTTACAGGAGATCTCAACTCAGCTAGATCGAGTGCCACTAGATGTAGCCAAATATCCGGTTGGGATAGATTCTCGAGTACAAAGGCTTAGAACAATCTTAAATCTGCGGTCCAAGGATGATGTTCTTATGTTAGGATTATGGGGACAAGGAGGTGTGGGAAAGACAACCCTTGCTAAAGCCATTTATAATGCTGTGTTTAGAGAGTTTCAAGGTTCGAGTTTCTTGGAACGTGTTAGAGAAAATTGCGAAAGTTCCAGTGGATTGGTTGCTTTGCAAGAAAAATTGCTATCGGAGGTATTATTGGGGAAGAAATTTACAGTTTATAGTGTTGCGAAAGGAAGTTGTTTGATTCAAGATAGACTCCATAATAAGAAAGTTCTCATTATCCTCGATGATGTCGATGATGCATGGCAGTTAAATGCTTTAGCTGGAAATCGCCAGTGGTTCGGCAATGGAAGTAGGATAATTATCACAACAAGGGACAAGCATATTCTGATTTCTCATGGGATAAATCTGGATCATATGTATGAAGTTGAAGCTCTTGAGAATAGTGCAGCTCTTGAACTTTTTAGAAAGCATGCTTTTCAAGGAAATCAAGAAATAGAAATAAGCAACAATCTTGTTGATAGGGTTTTACATTATGCCAACGGCCTTCCTTTGGCTCTTGAAGTGTTGGGTTCTTCCTTGTGTGGCAGAGGAGAAAATGAATGGAAAAGTACCCTGCAAAAACTTGCCAAAAGTCCTAACAAAAAAATCAATGACGTGCTAAAGGTAAGTTATGATGGATTGGAGCATTATGCAAGGGAGATTTTTCTCGACATTGCTTGTTTCTTCAAGGGGCGAGATACAGAGTACATTAAGAAAGTTCTTGATAGTTGTGATTTTGACACGATTATTGGGATAAGTAATCTCATTGAGCGCTCCTTGATTAGGGAAGAGCAAGGGACCTTACAAATGCATGACTTAATACAATCAATGGGTATGGATATCGTTAAAGAAGAATGTCGAGATGATCCCGAAAAACGCAGTAGGTTATGGCTTTACGATGATGTTCTTGATGTTCTACTAGAAGATGTGGTAAGGCTTGTTATTTTATAGGAATTCATATTAGGTTCTTAGCTTTGACTTTGTTTACTGTAAATCTAATCCTATTCGAACAAATATACAGGGAACAAATTCGATAAAAGCTATAGTGTTGAAGCTACCCAAGCCAGAAGTGAAGTATATTGGTCCAAATGTTTTCACAAACATGAGAAAGTTGAGGTTGCTCATCCTGCATAATGTAGTTAATTCTTTTTCTGGTCCCATCTATCTCCCTAACGAGCTAAGGTGGTTTGAATGGCCTCAATGTTCCTCGATTCCAGAATTTAGAGATGGTCCAAAGAAGTTAGTTGGACTTGATCTATCAAATTCCAACATTAGAGGAGTGCTGAAACAATTTAAGGTGCGCATCTACTCGGTCTTTTTTTTTTTCCCCCACTTTTTATAGCTATATATAATCTAACAATGTTTATATTGTCCTTAGGAAAGCATCCACAATGATTTCATACTTTATACATATTAAAGCATCAAATGTAGGCTGGCAATCTATATGTACTTCAACTGCTTTTCTCATCAAGTCCACGTTTTTAAATTTCTTTAATCAAGTAACTCTACTTACATAATAAATTGTCTAATCAAGTCGGTCCAACATCAAATCCATCCGACATGACCATTGGAGAATGCCGGATTGTGACGTGGATTGAATACTACCCGCATAGAAACCCCCTATAGATGGTGAATGGTGGCAGATGCCATAAGCTGTTTGACTAGCTTCTGCTTTTAAGCTAATTCTAAGACTGCCGATGTATGCGCACTACTTAGTCCACATCACATGCGGGGTTATTCAATGGCCACTTTAGCTAGATTTGATACTAGAGAGACTTGATTACACAAATTTTTGTAAATATGACTCAATTAGAAAATGCAAACTACAGGGAATTTTTTAAAAATTTGAAGGGATAAAAATTAAAAAAAAAATCATACACATACGAAAAACGCCAAACTTGAGCTCAAACCACCTTGACTTTGAGCTGAAAATTGAAACAAAAATTCCTTGGTATGTAATTTAACATTTCAATGCCGAATGTGCTTAAGACATATCATGATATGTTTTATTCGGTTTGTAGGTTTTTGTCATATAGTTGGTGATAGTCTAAATGTTTTTAAAGATCCTTCCATACGGAGAATTGGGAAGCCACGTCTTTATAACTCTTTCGATGGTAATAGGTATATATCTCCTTTGCTTGTTAAGTTTCAAGCAGTGCACTAGATAAAATATTAGAATGTCATAATGAAATTTAACGAATTCGAAGAGAATCAGTAATTCTATCAATGTGATTGAGCTTTCTCCATCTCATATTATAGGAATTTTAAAAATGCTATATTCGTAATTAAGTACAGACAAACCTTCAGATAAAAAGTCATAGTGCTGTTTTAATTAGTTAAACCCAATTCTAGAGATGAAATAGCATCATGTACTGTTTCGTGCTAGTAATTTCTTATAAGTGTTGTAAATTTCAAATGCGTTCGCAACTAAATTTTGACCAGCAAATTATTTTGCGTGTCGTATGTTAATAAGTTACCAATAATTTTATGGAAATACCAATACTTATTTTGCCTGGAAATGAGTTAGTAAGTCACCAAAATTTTTGTGGAAGTACAACAATTATTCCATTTTTATAAGTTACAAACTAATATTTGTAAATAACGAATTTTACTTGTGCAATTCACCAACGTATTAATATAATAATATTTTTTTTTTACAAAAAAGGTTACCAACTCTTATTTGAGTCTATTTACTAACTCTTATTTGAGTGTATTGAAATTGCCAATTATTTCAAGAACTTATTGATATTTATTTGCTACAGTTAAAATCTTACTAAGGTTAGATTTTCCAGCTCCTCACGCGGTAGGTTACCATCAAATATTGTTTCGGCACGTAAATGGAGTGGAAGTGGCCACGCTACTCTACTTCATGGTGAAATTATGATTATTGTTCTTTTTATTTTCTCTCTTTTGACGGATTCATTGTTCTTGCAGTGCTTTGGAAAATTGAAATTCATTAACCTCAGCATGTGCCAGTCGATGGTTTGTATGCCGGACCTCTCTGGTACTCCAACCCTTGAGGAATTAGATCTCTCTGGTTGCGAAAACTTGGAGCGTGCTCATGAATCAATTGCATACCATGGCAAGTTACGAAGGTTAGATTTAGGTGGGTGCCCTAAATTGCAAAGATTCCCTGATATTCCAAATAAAAACAAAAGCTTGCGAGAAGTTTATTTACAACATAGTTCGATTGAGGAACTGCCTGCATCGATAGGAAATCTGGTCTCTCTCGAGGAAATGCATTTAAGTCATTGCGAGAAACTGATGATCCTTCCATCTAGCATTTACAGATTGCAAAATCTTCTCAATCTGAGGCTTAATGGCTGCTTAAAGCTAATTAAGTTTCCAAAGGTGGAGGAGGACTCGAGTGACCCTCATACAAAGACGGGATTTCCTATGTTATCGCAGTTGGACCTTGATTGGTGCCATCTCTTAGAAGTAGAGTTTTTGGAGAATTTTTCCTGTTTTCCCCGCTTAGAATCTTTGTATTTGTCGGGAAACAATTTCACTAACGTTCCAACATGCGAGAAACTATATTACTTGGAACGTTTGAATATTTCTCATTGTGAACAGCTACAAGAGATCCCCAAGATTCCAGGGCAATTGAGAGAACTAAAGGCGACTAGTTGTGAGTCTCTAAGTCGGATTCCCTCCAACATATTTGACGTGGAGATCGTTGAGTTATGTTCATGTCATGAACTGGTCCGTAATGGGTTGTCCGCGAATGATTGGTTCAAGCTTGAAGAGGTTAGGCTCTCTCTCTCTCTCTATATATATGCATGTCGGCAGCGTTGACTGTTTGTATATTGCAAAATGCTGAAAATTTTGGATTGGTGGGCTAATTAATAAAAACGAACATATAGAAAGTGATTCTGCATGTATGTGCGGTGGAGGTTGCTATAAGCCAAAGCAAAGGATAGTCTCTTTATTTATAGAACTCTAGCTCGCTGTCGACTTACAAAGATCACTCAATGAAAAACCTCGACAGTGCATGTTCATCCAGTTAAAAAATCTTAAACAATACATGTCATGTTTCTACCAATTCAGTAAAAAAATTATTTGTAATGCTAATATTGCTAACTATATCTAAACTCTAGGACTACCCACTTAAATCATTGAAACCCCTCTTTTTAGGTGTCAATTTCCAAAAAACTATCTAACCCTCCACATTTATTTTACAGAAATTTCATGGCAAAACACATCACCAAGTTGTTCTACCTGGAGGAGAGATGCCAAAATGGTTGCTCCCTAATAAAGAAGGTTATATATCTTTCACGGCTTCAAAGGACTTGTATAAGAAGTTCTTAGGAGTAGCTTTCTGTATTGTATTCCGAACAGAAGGAAAGGGGGTTTGCAATTTTCGGCTCGACGCATCCGTTAATGGTAGACAAGGTATGGATTATGGTGATATTCTCGATTCGCCTAATTTGGATCATGTGTGTCTTGGGTATCGGAAAACAATGGATTTGTGGAGAGTAGATGATTTTGGTCCAGATGACTCGAGTCATTTCCACGTTAGCATTAGAGTATATAGAGATCTAGAGAAGAGGGTAATTGTGAAAAAGTGTGGATTTCGACTGATATGCAAGCCACTAAATAATGATTTAGAGGTTTTGCTTCAAGACGATCAGTTGCTGGATCCAGCTTTACTCTACGAAGTTGGATATGAAGATAGTCAAACGAGCTTAGAGAAGGAAGGTTCAAGTGAAACAGAAGATTTACAAGATAGTCAAACAAGCACCGAGGAAGATAGTTCAACCGAATTAGTGCACAAAGGATGGAACATTGCTGCCTTCTCAATTGAGGTCTCTCTCTCTCTCTCTCTCTCTGATATATATATATATATATATATGTAGAGGTCGCATTGGGTTTATATAATGCAAAAGCTGAAAATTGTAGACGCACAGACAAATATGAGATAAAAGTGACTATATACATAGATAAAGCTAAACAAAACCTCACAATGACGCAATGACAGAGACCCAATGCACATAATTCCAATATTGAAAAATAAATACTAAAACCTAAGAAAATCTAACAAACACCGGACACGAAGATCTTGATGTTACGGTTGATCTTAACAACCAACACGATTAAAAGTGTTTGATCAACTCTATGGATCAAAATAAATATGCACAACGACGATAATCCAATAATCGACATGAGAAGTTTTTGATTCTCTGGTGTTTTCTGTTTGTAGATTAGGGTCAAGTGTTTGATTTTGATTTTGATTTTTTTGCAAGGAATGAGTGCGCTATAATATTAACCAATCTTATTTGTCTATGTTTTTTACGGCCGAAGTCTCGTGATTGTGACAATGAAAGGGCAATTGAAACAACAGCTCGATGTCTACATAATAGTAGGGGTGGCTCCAACACTTGCAAGGGAATGAGTTCTATCGTAAATGCATATAACGCAAGCAAGGATCAATATGTCTAATTATTATAGCTCTCTTTGGTTGAATTACTAGATATATGCTCAAATCGAACTCTTCTTCTTGTAGTAATCACAAATTTGCGTATCTCTAACAATTTACCCATATGACAGAAGCATCGCTATTCCTCTATTAATCCTCGTTACCGAAATGTTCGCCCGGGAGGAGAGATGCCAAAGGAGTTTGTCCTTGCTGGAGATAGTACCATATCATTCATGGCTTCACAGGACATGTACGACAAGTTCCTAGGGTTGGTCCTATGTGTTGTTTTCGGTGTAGAAGATGGAGAAAAGGAAGTGTCTTTCGAGATTGTGCCACATGTTAACGGCCGAAGACGGAATGTGCTAGCAGGAACTCTGGGTTCATTTGATTCAGATCACAAATGGATTCAGTATCTCATACCAAATGTGTTGTGGGGAGTGTTGGAGGGAGCAGTTGATTTCAGTCAATTTGAGGAGAGTTATCTACGATTTAGCCTTGCAGTTAGAGTATCGGGTGGGACTGTGAAAAAATTGGGATATTTGCTAAGTTGCAGGAGACTAGAGGATGATCTGAAGGTTGTGCTTGATGACAAACAATTAATGGATCCAGCTTCGCTCTGCGAGGAATTTGATTTAGAAGACTTTGACTGGGCTTCATCAAAATACTTACGCAAATTTCACATTTTTCCAAGAGGAGCAGAATAAAAGGGAAGGCGCGAGTGGAGCATTCTTGGCATGCATATCTTAAGGAAGCAAGATATGGCATAGTGTTTGTTTTTCATGTTTCTTTGTAGCAGTGTTGATCATTTTTTTTTTTGGTCACAATTTGGCTTTACCAGGAACAATGTTCGGAGCATGGTTAATTTTCTAATATTACTGTTAGATCGATTTATCCTTATAACTGGCAACCTATTTGGTCAGGATGTTCATGGTAATTTAACAGAGAAATGCTATAATTTAGAAAACTTCATGGTCAACAATGTAATTTACCAATGAAATTAATAACTTACCGACAAAGTTCCATTTTTTAAAAGACGGTAATCTCTCTCTCTCTCTCTCTCTCTCTCTCTCTGTGCCGTAGAGCAAAATGGCCAGACACCAGTTGAATTTGGGCGGACAAATCCATATTCAAAACTGCAGGAATGAAAGATAATTAAGTTTGGAATCTCAAGGACATAAAATGTGAATATTGACGTGCAAGGGATGTCACCGTCCGATGTTGATTATTTTTGCGAGTCCCACTCGACTATCACGAGGAATATTTTCTTAAGGGGTATAGTGGCAAAAATGATCCATGGACTTTGGTTTAATGTGCAGTATGATTCATGAACTTTTAATTTATTCAATGTAATCCCTAAAATTTAGCTCATTTTGATCTCTGAATTTTTAATTTGTTCAATATGATCATTGGACTTTTGGTGCATGTTCAATTTAGTCCATAAATTATATGAGAATGTTCAATGTTGTCCTTCCATTCTTCAAGATCAGGGACAATATTAGACACTTTCATATAATTCACTGATTACATTACATATTGAGTTGAAGTTCAAAACTATTTATGTCATTTTTCCTTTTTTTTAGGTGAAGTTGCCAAATTTTATTAAAGCCCTGAAAATAAATTAAACCGTGTTGATTATTTTGCGGCCGAAGAAGTGGTTTGTTTTGGAAAGCCCGCTGAAGAAATAGGATAAAAATATTTGGTTGAAGAAGTGGGTTATTGCGGCTTTCAAATTGTGTTAGTTGAAATCACAGCTAAAAAGAGTTGTGCAGTCTTTACCTCTAAAGAAAAGTTAAAAGCATGGATGTCGAACAGCACTGCTCGTATTCACCAAGTTCATGGGCCGGAATCTTTCGTGTATATATCATGTTGCCTTGTCATGTTTGGTCAGTGAAAACTCTGAAGCTGTCAATTCCCGCTCGATCTCCACTTATTCATTCAAGTTCATTGATAGCGTTTTATGGAAAAAAAATTCAAAAAAATCCTAAACCTTTGAATTAGATGTAACCAGATCGATAAGGAAATTAGAAAGCAATTACGTGAGGCTAAACACGGTGGGTTTTGGGCTTAATCTAGGTGCGGGAAACACTTGAGTGCATGAGCGATGGTAAATCTGACTCTTCGATTATAGTGGATTATATTGCTGGTTCTCCCCGTCGACGTAGGTACCAATCTCGGACCGAACCACGTAAATATCTGGTGTCCTTTATCGTTCCTCGTAATTTCTCTGGTGATTTCGTATTGACTTATTTGCAAGATTCGTTAGCGTTTCCGCATTATTTTCTCAACAGTCCGCACCTTGGCTCCTTCGTCCGTGACTCCAATGGCGTGGAAGTATTGTTCGACCGCCCATATGAAGTTCTCCACCTCTTTGGCGGATCGTCTCCCTTAAATGTTGGTGGCTGAGACACGTCCAGCTTTAGACTCGGCATCACAGTGTTGACGACTTGCGCCACGACCGCTTTGCATGCTTTGAACTCCTCCTTGAGTCGCTCGATCTTGCTGGTCGTGGCCATCTTGTAGGCCATGTAATCAGCCTTGACGGCCTCAATATCCGCTTGAAGGTTGCTGGTCAAAGTGTCCAGCGCATTGGCTTAGTCATTCGCTGCTGCCGAAACGATGTTGAAGTCAGTCGAGAACTCATCGCGGAGTCCTTCTTTGAGCTTTTCAAGCCGATCCTTCTCTTCATCGAAGAATTTGTCCACGAAAGCTTTCACCCGGGCAAGTTTCTCTTAGAAGGAGGACTCGGCTTCCCTCGAGGCGGCACAATGTTTGTCTCTGTTGTCGAATGGGAGTGCCAAGCGTCATCAGCACCCGGCGCATTCTTGTCTCGGGCGACCTTATCACTAGCAGCAACGAAATCATCCGACATTTTCTCGAGCACTTGGGCTGCAACCACGAACTTCTTTTTGGCACAACAACTCATGACCACTCCACGAACATGCTTTGATACCAAGCTGTCACGTGCTAGTTGTTCCAACCACGATTGTGCAACGACTCACGACTGTTTGAGTGATGTTACACACGAGTCAAGCCTAGACCCGAGGATCGTTCACTCGCTCACAGTGCTCGAACGTAGAAGGACAAGAGGGAACCCAGAGAGAGTGAGTCGTGGGAGAGAATGGTTGTTCTATTTCTTGATGATGTGTGTACAATGTGATTTATAATGTGAGGTTTCACCCCTATTTATATATGGAGTAGATTTTCATGTGGCCCTTCAACTACCACTGTTTCGTCCTTTTCTGTTTGTATTTTTTTTTTATCTTAGCTTTATTTGAGTTCCCCATGCTTTTGTGAGTCTTTTTGACTCCTCCGTGATAAAATCATTATTTGGACAGCCCCATGGGCGTCCTAGCAGCTCGTGGAAGGCGAGGGGTCTCGTGACTCTTCGTCTGCCTGCTTGCCCGCTCGGTCGGTCACTACATGAGTCGTGACATAATGTTGCATGTGTCCTGCATCGAGCGATGCATCATGCACTGAGTCAGGCTATACAATCCAAGCATTGTTCTTTGATTCATTCCGTTCGCCCACTGCATCGTGCAACGGTCATACACCCGATTGTTCCTCGATTCACTCGATTAGCCATCTTGCCTGATACTTGGCTAAGTTGGGTTGATGTTGATCGATCCACACGTCCGGCCATGGACTGTTTCATGACATCGTTCATGGGATGGCCGGTTGCTCATGTCACGGCCCATCGTCAGTAGAGGATTTAGACGGGCCGTGACATTATCCTGTTTGCTTATGGGTGGCGAACCGTCATGATTATGGATCACATTGTTTCAAGTCGCCCTCTTCTAAATGGATGTCTACAACCCCCTCCCCCCCCCCCGGAAAATATATATGCACATTAATATTTGATTAACACGTTGTAGTGAACATCAAGCAGGAGATATGTTTAAGCAATTTTGCTCGCATAATCAGGCAATATTTTGGTGTAACAGGATTCCAACATTTAAGTAATACCTCCATGTCTAGTGGGGGCGCATGGTAACACTTCTCAATCAGAAATCAACTTCTGACTAGAAGTTGATTTCTCTATTTCTTCTCAAAAGAAAAAGTTAATTTTTCTAATTTTTCCACTTCTGCTCTAGATTGACTTCTGATTAGAGAAATTCGTTTGATAACGGTTAACAATTTCTACTTTTGAAACATTATAAAATATTGACACGCCTGCAGTACTTTTGCCCACTTTTATATACTTGTGTCATATATGAGTTCACTAAATTTAAAAAAATACGTCAACTATTCGATCCATTTTTGACTCATGGGCTATAATTTTCCAAGGCCTCGCCGCTGCTGCCCACTAGCTCCACCCGCCCCGTCGCCACCTACCCACTACCGCCATAACTCGCCACCGCCAACCGCTGCTGCTCGCCCACTATCGGCCCCGCCCCCCACACACACACCACCCATCCACCCACCCACCCAAGTCAACTGGCTGAGAAAGAGAAAAGAAGCCACAATAACAACCAGTTACAGAGATCCCCCAAACGACTCTCATAGCGTCAGAGAGAAGAAGAAGCGCCAGAACGACTTCACGTCGCTCCATCTCGTGCATGCCCCAACATGAACCACATGAAAAAAATAAAAGAAAAGAATTTGACAGAGAAACGGAGAAATAGAATCGAAGCCAATGACTCATTTGGCAAATGTTGCAAACAGGGAGCTTCGTGGAGAGGGAGTGAAGGAGGTGCCTCTGGTGCTTGCTCGCGAGCTTGTTCGCGACGTGGACTTCGCAATTGGCGCAAAGCGCGGCCTCGTCGACACAGCAGATCACTGTTGCTTGGGCTCTCTCGCACACGTCACACTGTACCTTCATCGTTGAATTTCTTGTTGAGATATTAATTCCATGGCGGTGGTGGGCAGGCGGGAGCGACAGGTAGGCAGTGTTAGGTGGGTGGCGGCGATGGGCGGGCGGCAGAGCGGGGGGCGGACGGCAGGTGGCAGACGAGAGGAAGTGGCGGAGGTGAAGGGCGGGATGTGTCAATATTGGTTGGGTCGAGTATGTGTCGAGTGTGGATCGGGTTAGGTATGAGTCATTGAATTTGCATTGGACGAATATGGATCAAAATGGGTTAAATCGGTCAATATGAGTCGGATCAGATTCGACCCCCCGATCTAACTTGTTTGTCACTTCTAATCGTGACTACGGTTTCAACTCAAGTGTGTAGGACGAATTGTAATTTCACTTGCTTAAGTTAGTGATAGATTTGAGTGAGACAAGAATTCAAATGATCGACATGCATCGAAGAATTCCAGGTTCTGGTTACTTTGGAAAATCGATAAATATGGTTGACCGACTTTTGAAGCAAAAGTGTGTGAAGTCAAAGATTCAAGCGGTTGTGAGCGCCATTTTCCTGAAAGCCATGGCGAAGTTTTCCACGGGTGGGGAAGCAATGAAGGTAGTGCATTTGGGAAAAGACCTAATGATATTCATTATTGACGCACTATCACTATCTTCTGCATGTGAATTTTGGGGGTTTGTCCGGAGCGGTGTCGTCTTGGAATCTTCTTTTTTACATGGAGGGAATTGGAAGTAGTAATTGTAGTGGAGGTGGGAATTTTATGATTCTGCGATAAGGTTTGCTCGCACTTTCACATTCTCTGCTTAAAAAAAAAAAAAAAACAATTTCCGATTCTTCTTTCTCGAGAGAGCTTTGGAGCGGGAAACACTGCACAATGCAAAGACAAGGAAGGTTATTGTATTTTTGTCGGGACCGTTTTGCTGTGCTTTCCTCCGACCAGTTTTCGAATCGGAGGATTGCAAATATGGTCGTGCTTTGTCTTTACTCAGATGTAATTTTTTTAGAAATTTCCGATTGGCTAATTTTTTTTTGGGTTTTATTTTAATCTTAATTGTTTAGTTTGCTTTTCTTTTGGGTAAGAGACAAGAATTCAATTGTCAATTCGCGTCAAAGGATTTCACTTTTTTGGTCACTTGAAAATAATGAAAAATATTAGTGACCAACTTGTGAATCAAACGCACGTGCATGAAGGCCCATATACTCCAATATGCGTAAAAAAAGAGGTTAATACCCTGAAAAACTCCAACTAGTATACCTATGATAAATTTACGCAAAATTATTATTTTTACCACGAAAAACTTCAAATTAGTACATTTGTGATAAATTTACCCCAAACTATTTTTTGGACCATAAAAAAAACCCTAAACTAGTATGTATGTGACAAATTTACCATAAACTATTTTTTTTACCACAAAAAATCTCAAACTTGTACATCTGTGACAAATTTACCATTCGTTAAATTCGATTAATACCACGAAAAATTTTAAATTGATACATTTGTGACAAACAGAGGGTAAAAACCTTAAACTGGTACACCCATGAACAGAGCTTGCCATCAAATTCAGTAATTTGACGGTTAAATTTAATGAAAATTAATGGAGAGTAAATTTATCACAAGTGTACTAGTTTGGGGTAAATTTGTCACAATCATATCAGTTTGGAGTTTTTTATGGTTAAAAAAATAATTTAGAGTAAATTTGTCACATGTATACCAGTTTAAAATTTTTTGTGGTATTATCCCAACTAAAAAAGCCATATTTTCGGAGTAGTCATGAATTTCTATTTATAATATGCAAAAAAGAAAAGAAAAGAAAGTCAAAATTTAAATTGGTTTCTGATGCCATTTCCTAGAGCCTCAGCGAAGTATTTCATTAAGGGCTGGAGTAGCTGTCCTTTTTAATGAGATGACATAGTTTTCTTTATTATCTTTATTTTATGAGGGAGATGAGATATTTTGACTTTCATATTAAAGAAAGAAAAGAACGACAAAATCTCATTGGTTGCTGTCCTTTTCTAATGAGATGACATTTTTTTAAGGATTTGTTCATTAAAAGCCCTAAAACTTATCACGAAAGTGCAATTGAATCCTAACTCGGGGCCGGTGATGGCTGGTCACCCTCGCCTAGGGTTCCGACAATCGACAGCGACAACGGAAGGGGCTCATCGGGGAGCTCCTGCCCTTTTTCCCAGTTTCCTTTTTTTTTTTCAAATAAATTTTTGTTTTGTTTAGTTTTTAATTTAACTTAAAAAATTTCAAAAATAAAATAATTAAAATACCAAATAAGATGAGAAAATTAATTTAAAAATGTCTTGTCAGTATTTTTCGTTAGATAAATTGACGGTGTCAACAAAAGGACTCGATCGAACCAATTGATAAGTTTAAGGACTTGATTATATTTTCATGATAGTGAATATATCCTTTTTTTTTTTTTTACTATAATGGAGATGAGATATTCTAACTTTTATATTACATAAAGAAAAGCAAATGGCTAAAGTTCTTTTCTACTTTATTCGAATCCAGTGTCGGCTTTTGCCGAAAGCGGGGAGCTAAAGTTGACGGTGGGGACTACTGGAAAGAAGCAAAGAGAAAAGGCTGAGAGGGCAGCGAGGCTTAATCTAATTTTTTGGCAGTGTCCCTATGTGCCATTATTGTGATCATTATTACTATTGTTATTATAATTAACATGTCTTCGGAATTTATTGGCTTTTTCTACGATTGATTCTAGGGAGAGTTATTAAAAAAATCCAAAACATATCGCAATTGTGTTAAATTTAGTCCCAAATATTTTTTTTGCCAATTCAATTCTACACTTTTTTGCATTAATATCAATTCAATCAATCTTGGTCATTTTGATCGGTCGGCGTTGACGTGAACTTTTTTTTATAAGTTTTTTTTGTTTTCTTTAATTTTTTTCCTTGGACCTAGGGCTGACGAGGGCCTCATGAAAAAAAATTATAAAAAATTCAAGATATAGTATTCTTAAAAAGTATTTTAGTGTGTGCTAACCTTTGAGAATGGTGGGACTCGACACTCATAGCATTTGTATGGAAAAAAATGATGCGTAGAACACGGGTTAAGTACACCTCAAGTATCATACGCTCACTTTAGTCCCAAAACTTTCAAATCGATCACTTTAGTGCTAAGTTTTTGTAACTTCGATCAGTTCAGTGTCAAAACTTTCAAATCGATCACTTTAGTGCTAAGTTTTTGTAACTTCGATCACTTAAGTGCTAACTTTTTTTTTAAAAAAAAATGATCACTTCAATGCCAAGTCCGATGAGCCACGTTAGTTCAAATAAAAAAAAATACATGTGTCGGATTTTCGGCGAGACACGTCAGCTTAAATCGAAGTTGGCACTAAAGTGATCGTTTTTAAAAAAATTGGCACTTAAGTGATCGAAGTTATAAAAACTTAGTACTTAAGTGATCAATTTGAAAGTTTTGGCACTAAAGTGAGGGCCGTACACAACTTATGGCACTTGGGGTGTACTTAAGCCATAGAGCACACTAGAATACTTTTCCATACTTTTCAAAGGCTTTCTTTCCCAAAACCAATCAATCCATGGGGCCTACAAAAGTATGGTATGAAATTATTGTCATAAAAAATCTTCTCGTGTTGACTCAACAAATTAATTAGCAATATCAATTAACAATAAATCCAACAATAATGAATGATTTGTGATCCATAAGATATCTAATTAGCACAGCAAAAGTGATCTTTAATGAAGAAAAGCTCCGGACGCAAATTTTCACAAGCTTTTTTATGCGCGCAAAATATTATTTCTAAAAGACTTAATAATATTCACCATTGACCCACAAAAAGGAAAGTCATGGCATCTTGGTATAAAGAATATGCCGACCCGATCGAGTGGTGAGGAAACTACCTCAAACAAATTACCAAATCTTCGGCAACTCATTGCTCATTGTTAACCTCTCTCTTCTCTTGATTCCAATGGCTGCTTCTTCTTCTTCTTCCAAGCTTAGAAAGAGTTATGATGTCTTCTTGAGTTTCAGAGGCCCAGATGTCCGCAATTATTTCCTTGGTCATCTCTACACAGCTCTAGACGGGGCAGGAATAAGCACATACAAGGACGACGAAGAGCTGAGGAAGGGAGAGCGAATATCAACTGAGCTCATGAAGGCGATTCGGGAATCGCGCATCGCGATCGTTGTTTTCTCCAAGAACTACGCCTCTTCGATGTGGTGTTTGGAAGAGTTGGCGGAGACCATGGAGCGCAAGGAGCAAGGAGACCTCATGGTATTTCCGGTGTTTTACAGAGTGGATCCTCGTGAAGTGAGAACCCCGAGAGAAAGTTACTTAGAAGCTATGGCTAAGCATGAGGGCAAGTTCGGGAAGGATTCAGAGAGAGTAAGGAGATGGAAGAGTGCTCTTTCCGAGGCTGGTAGTCTGTCCGGGTGGCATTTTACTGATGGGTATGGCAGAATACTTCTACTTTCAATTAGTCCTTAAGTCTTTTCATACTTAATTTGCTCTGAGGTTTGGGATCCTATGACTGCCCTCAACTCTCTTTCTCTCTCGCGTGTACACTCTCATTAGACACTCGCACGGCACAGAGCATACTTAAGAAGCACAAGAACTAGAGCACCACCATGTACCCGCTAATTCTTGACACGCTGCCGCCCGAGTGCTCACGTCCCCACGCCGCTCCAGCCGCATCAAGCCCCTCTCCGTCCCTCTGTGTCAATCGGCTTTGACAAATCTAGGCATGCGACCCCAGATCTAGGGTGTCAAGCCCGGGTTGACAGGATCTAGGGTGTCAAGCCCGGGTTGACCGGACAAAAACAGAGAAAGAGAGTTGCTAGAACCGTGAAGGTGTCTGATGCGGTATGATGGCAGGGGCGCCACCGTGGAGGGAACGCAATGAGGGTGGCCATGGGGCCAATGGTGAAGGCGGAGGGAAGCATATTCTTTTCTCACTTTGTCTCAGAGTCATTTATTCCAAATTTCTGGAATAACTCTCTACTTTCTTCTATAGACGGGGTATCTTGCTAGTTGAACATATTTTAATATTCATCTGCAAATATATTGTGGACAAGTTTATTGTTTAGTGATTCTCTTTGGATACGTAATCTTTTCTGTGGATTGCTCTAAAAGCAGTTTCTAACTAATTTTCCCTTGTCAGATATGAAGCGGGGCTTGTAGAGCATATCGTAAAGGAGATCTCAACTCAACTGGATCGAGTGCCACTAGATGTCGCCAAATATCCTGTTGGGATAGATTCTCGAGTACAAAAGCTTAGAACAATCTTAAATCGACAATCCAAGGATGATGTTCTTATGGTAGGATTATGGGGACAAGGAGGTGTAGGGAAGACAACCCTTGCTAAAGCCATTTATAACGCTGTGTTTAGAGAGTTTCAAGGTTCTAGTTTCTTGGAACGTGTTAGAGAAAATTGCACAAGTCCCAGTGGTTTGGTTGCTTTGCAAGAAAAATTGCTATCGGAAGTATTGTTGGGGAAGAAATTTACAGTTTATAGTGTTGCAAGAGGAAGTTGTTTAATTCAAGCTAGACTCCAAAATAAGAAAGTTCTCATCATCCTCGATGATGTCGATGATGCATGGCAATTAGATGCTTTAGCTAGAAATTGCCAATGGTTCGGCAATGGAAGTAGGATAATTATCACAACAAGAGATAAGCATATTCTAATTTCTCATGGGGTAAATCGGGATCATATGTATGAAGTTGAAGCTCTCGAGAATAGTGCAGCTCTTGAACTTTTTAGAAAGCATGCTTTTCAAGGAAATCAAGAAATAGAAATAAGCAGCAATCTTGTTGATAGGGTTTTATATTATGCCAGTGGCCTTCCTTTGGGTCTTGAAGTGTTGGGTTCTTCCTTGTGTGGTAGAGGAGAAAATGAATGGAAAGGTACCCTAAAAAAACTTGCAAAAAGTCCTGACAAGAAAATCAATGACGTGCTAAAGGTAAGTTATGTTGGATTGGAGAACTATGCAAAGGAGATTTTTCTCGACATTGCTTGTTTCTTCAAGGGGCAAGATACAACGTACATTAAGAAAGTTCTTGATAGTTGTGATTTTGACACGATTATTGGGATAAGCATTCTCATTGAGCGCTCCCTGATTAAGGAAGAGCAAGGGACCTTACAAATGCATGACTTAATACAATCAATGGGTATGGATATCATTAAAGAAGAATGTCGAGATGATCCCGGAAAACGCAGTAGGTTATGGCTTTATGATGATGTTCTTCATGTTCTACAAGATGTGGTAAGGCTTGTTTTTGTATAGGAATTCATATTATGTTCTTAGCTTTGACTTTGTTTACTATAATTACAAAGTAAATTTGAACATATTCGAATGAATATATAGGGAACGGATTCGATAAAAGCCATGGTGTTGAAGCTACCAAAGCCAGAAGTGATATATATTGGTCCAGATGTTTTCACAAACATGAGAAAATTGAGGTTGCTCATCCTGCATAATGTAGAAAATTCTTTTTCTGGTACCATCTATCTCCCTAATGAGTTAAGGTGGTTTGAATGGCCTCAATGTGCCTCGATTCCAGAATTTAGAGAAGGTCCAAAGAAGTTAGTTGGACTTGATCTATCGAATACCAACATCGCAGGAGTGCTGAAACAATTTAAGGTGCGCATTTACTTTGTCCTTTTTTTCACTATTTATAACTATGTACATCAAATTCAATCATGTTTATGTTGTCCTTAGGAAAACATCTACAATGATTTTATACTTTATACATATTAAAGCATCAAATTTAGGTTGTCGATCTATAGGTACTTCAGCTGCTTTTCTAATCAAGTCCATGTTTTTTAAAATTTTTCTAATCAGGTAACTCTACTTAAATAAATTGTCTAATCAGGTCTGTCCAGTATTAAATCCAGCGTATGAGGTCATTTGAGATTGCCGGAGTGTGACGTTGATTGAACATTGCTTGCGTGGAAACCCCATGGGTAGTGAATGGTGGGAGATGCCATAAGCTGTTTGACTAGTTTCCGCTTTAAGCTAATTCTTAGGGTGTATTTGTTTTAAGGAAAGCGAGTTTCGGGAATTCGTTTTCTGGAAAGTGATTTTCTGGAAACCACTTTCTCGGAAAACTATTTATTTTTCTTTGTTTGGTAATATGTTACCGAAAATAGTTTTCGGGGTTTGGCTCGCATTTGGAAAACGATTTCAATCTCATTAATGAGACTATCCTTGAAACTGAGGAAAGGCAGAGGGTTGATAAAGCTGACGTGAACTGACCCCAGTCGCCGGTCCCGGCCCTTGTCCTTATCCTCGGCCCCGGTCCCGGTCCCGGTCCTCGGCCTCGGCCTCGGACACTAGCCCCGGCCCTTGGTCCCGATCCCCTGCCCCGGTCCCCGGCCCTGATCCCTGACCTCAGCCCGGTCCTCGCCCCGACATCAGCCCCGGTCCCGATTCCCGGCCTAGACACCAACCCCGGTCCCCGGTCGCCGGACCCGGTCCCGATCACCGGCCATGATCGCCGGCCCCGACCCCCACTTCCTGTCCCGAGCCCAGTTGCCAGCCCCGATCCTGGCCCTGGTCGCCGGACTCGACACCAATCCCAGCCCTGGTTCTAGTCTCGGTCGGCGGCCCCGGCCCCGATTCCCGATCCCCGGTAGCCGGGAATCGGCCCCTGCCCCATTTTCAAAGAAAGTGAGAGACTCAAATTTCACCTTTTTATTTTGGGGAATTCACTTTCCTATTTTAATGAATAAAATCTTTGTTGACTGGAAAGTAATTTTTGTTGACCAAATCATTTTTTGTGAACCAAACGGACGAAAGTCCAGAAAAGATTTTCCCTGAAAATACTTTCCCTAAAACAAACGCACCCTAAGAGTGCATATACACGCGGGTTGTTCAACGGCCACTCTAGCTAAATTTGGCTA
This sequence comes from Rhodomyrtus psidioides, assembly GCA_021437785.1. Lineage (NCBI taxonomy): Eukaryota > Viridiplantae > Streptophyta > Magnoliopsida > Myrtales > Myrtaceae > Rhodomyrtus > Rhodomyrtus psidioides. Next base: position 1,914,103 of record JAILYB010000092.1, on the reverse strand, counting down.
GTTTTGATACTAAAGAGACTTGATTAAATTTTTGTAAATAGGACTCGATTAGAAAAATAAAAACTATAGGGACTTTGTTAAAAATTTTCAGGGATACAAGTGAAAAAAGAATCATACATATATGAAAAACGCCAAAATTGAGCTCAAACTACCATGAATTTGAGCTGAAAATTGAAACAAAAACTTCTTAGTATGTAATTTAACATTTGAATGCCAAATGTGTTTAAGATATATCATGAAATATTTTATTTGATTTGTAGGTTTTCGACATATAGTTGGTAGTCCTTACCCAAAAAAAAAAAGACATAGAGTTGGTAGTAGTCTAAATGTTTTTAAAGATCCTTCCATTCAGAGAATTGTGAATCCACGTCTTTATAACTCTTTCGATGGTAATAGGTACATCTCCTTTCCTTGTTAAGTTTCAAGTAGTGTGCTAGATCATATATTAGATTATTGGAATGGTTGGTACTCTTCGGTAAGCCACTTCAAGGACACAACACTCTCTTGATCGCTCATGAAATTAACTGTGTTTACAATGAGGAACCGAGAGGTTGTTTATAGCGAGGACGCCTAGGATAACTTTGAATAACATCAAAATATAACCTACCTAAAGTACAAAATCCGAATAAGCAACAATATTATCATATGATCAAGATCAATGCATTCTTAAAAATATTATAAACAAACTTACAGATCAAGAAATATGTTATGTCCATACTATTCAAATCACAATAGAGGATCCTAAAATCTTCTAATACGGATTCGAAGTACTTCCAATATTAAAATAATTTGAAAATCCGAATAAGAATTTTCCACATAGCGCCAATAGCGCCACGTCAGTGCTGGTCGGTTAAATGGATTGAATTGGACAATTGCAAAATGTTTATCACTGAATTGACTAAAAAAAAGGGTCCAAAATTGAATTGGCGCAATTACAATAGGTTAGGATTTTTTGGTAATTTCCTCTATAGTAATCTTTGAGTTATTACACTACACCGACGTATCTGTAGTTAAAACACAAAAGCTACGCAAGACGGCTTGGACTTTATTATTTTTCAAATTTTTTTTTTTGTTAAGATCATCTAAGCATACAAAATAACCCATTTTTAAAAAGATAGTCCATCAACTATCACTTTCTGGCTTCGTTTGTTTCACAAAAAATGAGCGATTTGGAAAATATTTTCCTAAAAATAATCACATGTATGGCTAGAAATAATTATTCACATTGTTGTTGGAAATATTTACTTAGACGATGAAATTTTTTTTTTTGTTCATTCTTTTCTGTAAATGATATGAGCGATTATTTTTTGAAAACGGAGTCCAAGTAATGATTAGAAGAGATTCCCAGCCTTCCACCGCCTCTGCGGGATCTACAGGCGGGTGGTTGCGAATCCCTACATAAGATTCCAGATGTTAGCTTAAATTCATGTGACGAATTAGTTGGCAAGGGATTGACCGTGGCTCATGTGCTCCCACTTGAGGTTACACTCACTTTTCCTCTCTGAATCACAACTATTGTTTCTGCACGTAAATGGAGTGGAAGTGGCGACGACACTCTACTTCATGGTGAAATTATGATTATTATTCTTTTTATTTTCTCTCATTTGACGGATTCATTGTTCTTGCAGTGCTTTGCAAAATTGAAATTCCTTAACCTCAGCATGTGCCCGTCGCTGGTTTGTGTGCCAGACCTCTCTTGTACTCCAACCCTCGAGGAATTGAATCTCTCTTGTTGCGAAAACTTGGAGCGTGCCCATGAATCAATTGCCTGTCATGGCAAGTTACGGAAGTTAAATCTAGGTGGGTGCTCCAAATTGCAAAGATTCCCTCATATTCCAAAGAAAAACAAAAGCATGCGAGAGGTTTATTTATCACGGACTTCAATTGAGGAACTTCCCGCATCCATAGAAAATCTTGTCTCTCTCGAGGAAATGCATTTAATGGAGTGCGAGAAACTGACAATCCTTCCATCTAGCATTTACAAGTTGCAAAATCTTCTCCAACTGGGGCTTAATGGCTGCTCAAAACTAATCAAGTTTCCAAATGAGGAGAAGGATTCGACTGATCCTCATACAAAGACGGGTTTTCCTATGTTATCACAGTTGAACCTTGGAAGATGCCATCTATCAGAAGTAGAGTTCCTGGAAAATTTTTCCTGTTTTCCCCGATTAGAATTTTTGGATTTGTCGGGAAACAATTTTACTAACGTTCCCACATGCGAGAAACTATATTACTTGGAAAGTTTGTATATTTCTGATTGCCAACAACTACAAGAAATGCCCAAGATTCCAGGAAAATTGAGACAAATAAAGGCGACTGGTTGCCAATCTCTGAGTAGAATTCCTTCCAACATATTTGACGTGGAGAACGTTGAGTTGGATTCATGTCATGAACTAGTCCGAAATGGGTTGTCTGTGAATGAATGGTTCAAGTTTGAGGTTAGACTCTCTCTCTCTCTCTCTCTCTCTCTCTGTACAATATATAGTGTGTTTGTGTGATTAATGTGGAGTCGTGTACATATTGGCTGCATTGAGCGTTTGTATATTGCAAAAGGTTGAAAATTTTGGATTGGTGGGCTAATTAATAAAAATAAACGTATAGTAAGTGATTCTGCATGTATATATGTTGGAGGTTGCTATAGGGAAAAGCAAAGGATATTCTCTTCATTTATAGAACTCTAGTTCGCTGTTGAATTACAATTATCGCTCAATGAAAAACATCAATAATGCATGTTCATCCAGTTACAAAATCTTAAACAATACACGTCATGTTTCCACCAATTAAGTACAAAAAACTCTTCTTAATGCTATTCCTAAATATATCTGAACTCTAGGAATACACACTTAACTCATTGAAACTCCTCTTTTTAGGTGCCAATTTCGAAAAACTGTCTAACAATCTACATCTATTACAGAAACTTCATCGCAAAACACATGGCCAAGTTGTTCTACCTGGAGAAGAGTTGCCAAAGTGGTTGCTCCCTAATAAAGAAGGTTATATATCTTTTGCGGCTTCAAAGAAATTGTATAAGAAGTTTCTGGGAGTAGCTTTCTGTATTGTATTCCGAGCAAAAGGAAAGAGGTTTTGCAGCTTGAAGCTCGACGCATCCGTTGGTGGTAGACAAGGTAAGGTTTATCGTGGTACTCTCCATTCCTATAATTCGGACCAAGTGTGCCTTGGGTATCGGGAAATAAAGGATATGTGGAGATTAGAAGATTTTGGTCCAAATGACTCGAGTCGTTTCCACGTTAGCATTAGAGTATATAATAATGTAGGTAGCAGAATAATTGTGAAAAAGTGTGGATTCCGACTAATATGCAAGCCACTAGAGAATGATTTGGAGGTTTTGCTTCAAGACGATGAATTGCTGGATCCAGCTTTACTTTACGAAGTTGGGCATGAAGATAGTCAAATGAGCACCGAGGAATATAGTTCAAGCGAAACAGCAGATTTACAAGATAGTCAAACGAGCACCGAGGAAGATTGTTTAAGCGACAAAGGATTGAGCGTTGCTGACTTCTCAATTGAGGTCTCTCTCTCTCTCTCTCTCTCTCTATATATATATATATATATATATATATATATATATATATATATATATATATATATATATATATATATATATAAGTGACTGTACATAGATAAAGCTAAATAAAATCTCACAACGATGCAATGATAGCGACCCAATTTTCATACTTCCAACATTGAAAAATAAATGTTAAAATTTAAGAAAATCTAACAAAAACTAGACACGAAGATCTTGATGTTACGATTGATCATAACAACCATTGCCTATGTCTTTAGGGTGAGCATATCTCTAATCGTTGTTGTATGAAAGGGCAAACTGAAACAACAGCTGTATGATTATATTGTCGAATAATGATAATTGCATTAAAGAAAGCTATAGACTGAGTAGACCATTAAATAATGGGTTATATTGAATATTAAAATAAAAACATCATAAATTACTTGATATACAAATTTTGTGAGTTAATTTTAATAATTCTAACAACCTTTTATAGTATGACGGAAACAAGTTCTAAGCAAATTATTCATCCCTGGATTGCCAAAATCTTACTTTGATATAAAAGAAGGCAAGCCGCATCAATCAATCAAATGAAAGTTATCAAAACATAGAACAATTGCTGGTTATACTTTCATGAACTTCAACATAGAATAATTGCTGACCCTAATCCAACATTTCTATTTTTGCCAAATGCATTTGATTTTCCTTTGTTCCTTTAATTTAAGTGCAAGTAGAGGTTTTTTTCTTTCATTTACTTGAATAATGTCAAGTTAGTTGCAAGTAAATTGGAGTTCAATTAGGACAGGTAGAATCGGCAAAGAACATTGGACTGTCGGGTCAACATGGGAGATGTCTATCTAATAGTAGGGGTGGCTGCGACACTTGCAGGTGAATGAGTTCTATCGTAATGCATAGAACGCAAGCTAGGATCAATATGTTTAATTATTATATAACTCTAGCTTTCATTGAATTACTAGACACATGCTCAAATCAACCTCTTCTTCTTGAACTAATCACAAATTTTCGCATTTCTAACCAAATTAACCCATATGACAGAAGCATCGTTATTCCTGTATTCATCCTCATTACCGAAATGTTCGTCCTGGAGGAGAGATACCAAGGGAGTTCATCCTTGTTGAAGACAATACCATATCATTCATGGCATCACAGGACTTGTACGACAAGTTCGTAGGATTGGCCCTCTGTGTTGCCTTCGGTGTAGACGATGGAAAAAAAGAAATATCTTTCGACATCGTGCCACATATTAACGGCGAAAGACGGAATATGCTAGCGGGAACTCTCGGTTCATTTGATTCAGATCACATGTGGATCCAATATCTCGTACCAAACGTGTTGTGGGGAGTGTTGGAGGGAGCAGTTGATTTCAGTCAATTCGAGAAGAGTTATCTACAGTTTAGCCTTACAGTTAGAGTATCGGGTGGATCTATGAAAAAATTGGGATATTTGCTAAGTTGCATGAGACTAGACGATGAATTGAAGGTTGTGCTCGAAGACAATCAATTAATTGATCCAGCTTCACTCTGTGAGGATTTCGATTCAGAAGTCGATGACGTGAGATTTCGTTTACCGAAATACTTACGCAGATTTCACATTTTTCCAAGCGAAACAGATTAAATGGGAAGTGGCGAGTGGAGTGTTGTTGGCATGCAGAGCTTAAAGAAGCAAGAACTGTTCAGTTCAATATCTAATGTCAGATTCAAACATATGAAATTGGATGGAAGGTGACATGGCACACAACATTCAGAGCAAGTGTTTGTGTTTCACAATTCTTCGTACTTTTATCTGAACTCCAGATCATTTTTTGTGTGTCACAATTGCATCTACTGGCTTTACCAGGAACAATGTTCCGAGCATGGGTAATTTTCTAATATGGCTGTTAGATTTATCCTGTTGGTAAAGTTACATAACTGGCAATTTTCAAAAGAGGAGGGTAATTCCTCCCTCTCCCTCTCTCTCTCTCTCTCTCTCTCTCTCTCTCTCTCTCTCTCTCATAGAACAAAATGGCCAGAAATTGTAATTGGCGCGGTGTTTTCTAACAATTTCTGGATGTTCCTTAGGGCTTCTTGTTCTTGAAATTGTAAAAGAGTTTCTCGAGTGGATGGAAGGAATGTGACTTTGGGGCACTCTAGGGAACATTTTCTTTTCGTTTGCGATAATCCCATGATCCAATCTTATATGTCCTTTCAACTTTAGCTACAGCTTCGACCAAAAAAAAAAAAACTTTAGCTACAGCAATTGGGAAATTGATATTGTACTATTTCTCATTTTTTTCAGAGTAGTAATATTGAGCTATGATGGTCATTGGTAGGGAACATATCTCCTAATATTAATTTGTTACTGCGTTCTTGTTGTGTGATTTCTTTATGTAAGAAAATTTGATTAATCGTCTGCCCTCCTCATTTGACAATATGGGTCTTGACCACTAAAATTAATAATAACATGTACCAACACTTTGAAAATTGACAGAATCAACTTATAATAATAATAATAATAACGACACCTACTTCGATTAGAAATATTTATGTTTCTAAATCACAATGAATACCCTTTGACACGTGTAGGTGTAGCTATGTGGCTCTTGGGGTTGTCCCTTTCGAATAAACGCCTCTTAAGAGAAAGACCTCTTATGTGAATTTTATGATCAACAAAATTGATCTAGGGTCAACATAGACCTAGTTCTATAAAACTCGATGATAGTTTGACAAAATATCTCTTCATATAACGTGTATTATTTTTTTTAATGAAAATATTTGCATGATCGAAAACCATAGTTTGGAACCTCAAGGAGCTAGATAAAATTGTAAGTAGTCTTTGAAGTGCAGGGACCGTCACTATCCCATGTTGATTATTTTTGCAAGTCCTACTCTACTCTCGTGAGGAATATTTCTTTAAAGGTATAATGACACAAATGATCGATGAATTTTGATCCAATATACATTGTGGTCCATGAATTTTTAATTTGTTCAATGTCCCTAAACGTTAGCCCATTGCGCAATTTGATCCTTGAACTTTCAATTTATCCAATGTTGTCCTTGGACTTTTGGTGCATGTTCAATAGTCCATAAACTATATGAAAATGTTTAATGTTCCTTCCATTCTTCAAGTTCAAGGACAACATTGAATATTTTATATAATCTAAGGACTAAATTGAACATATAACAAAAGTCAATGGACCACATTGAACAAATAAAAAGTTCAATGATCAAATTGTACATTGGACTAACGTTCAGGGACAATATTGAACAAGTTAAAATTTTAGGGACCGCATTACACATTGAGTCAAAGTTTATGGATCATTTATGTCATTTTCCTTTTCTTTAAGTGGAGTGGTTAAATTTTTATATAAGTCCCGCAAATAAATTATTTAACCGTGTTGATTGTTTTGCAGCCAAAAAGTGCTTGTTTGGAAAGCCCGCCAATGGAATTGGATAAAAATATTTGGTTGAGGAAGTGGCTTCTTGCGGCTTTCAAAATGTCTTAGTCTTTGACCAAAAAAAAAAAGTTGTCTTAGTCGAAATTGTAAGAATTGGACAAAAGATGATTTTTACTTTATTTCTTACGAGTATTTAAAATACAAGATAACTAATGCCTTATGGAAAGACATTAAATAGAATAACTATATTACAATAACTTTCCTAAGCTATGACTTTAACACATGGAAAGATAAAATCCCATATACAAAGAAAGATAAAAGTATTTGTCAACTTTGAAAACTCTCGCTACACTTGCCATGAGTATAAAAATTACTTGACTGGTCTTGATCTGATTGAGAGCAACCTTTGTAATTGCTTTGATCTTGATCTGATTGAGATATGTTTTCTCTAATTGATTGAGATATGTTCTCCAATACGCGCATGAAAGAGAGTCGTTCTATCGCGAATGCCGATACCGGAAATGAGTAAACCGTTGTCGTGTAAAAGGCTTTGTTGGTACATCCGCGAGTTGATCAAGAGTATAAACATGACTCACTTGTAACAGAGCTTTTGTTAACCATGTTGCGAACAAAATGGCAATCAATGCAATGTGTTTCATCTTGGAGTGAAAATATGATTAGCGCACACATACGTAGCACCACTATTATCGCAATAGATGTTAGGTGTAGTCGAAGAAGTACTCCAAGTTCATGCAGGAGTGATTGAATCCATGTGAGCTCAAAAGTTGTCGCAACAACTACACAATACTCGACTTTGGCTGACAACAAATCATCGCTTTCAAGAGCACTGCGATATAGGATTATTGTTAAAATAAACTATGTATGCGGTTATAGACTTGTGATCATCCCGATTGCCTGCTCAATCAGCATCAGAGAAGGCATGGAGCGATGGAGAGGGACTACTTTGCAAGTGTATGTCAAGATTTATAGTCCCCTTTAGATAACGTAACGTACATTTAATAGCACTCTGATGCAATTCTGTTGGTCGGTGCATAAGCTGAGAGAGTTTGTTGACGACAAAAGCAATATCAAGCCTTGTAAATGGGAGATATTGAAGAGCACCAACGATGTTCCTATATTTTGTTGCATCGGTACGAGGTGACCCATCAACAAGAGTGAGACAGCTCCCGGTAGCCACTGGGGTTGTAATCTCCTTGGTTCCTAACATGGTTGCACGATCAAGAATGCTTCTTATATATTTGTGTTGTGTGAGAAAGTGATCAGACTTCGTGTGAATCACCTCAACTCCCAAGAAGTAATGTAGATCTCCTAAATCCTTTAATGAAAATTTACCTGCAAGAGCACTCACGAACTTTTGCAAAAAATTCATATCACTTCCTATCAAGATCAGATCATCTACATAAATCAAGAAATAAGAAATGATGCCATCATGTATGTATATAAAGAGCGAGGAATATGATTTGGATTGCATGAATCCAAACAAGATAACAGAGGAACTAAGTGCACGTGATAGTGTCGATAGGCATCAATTGATGAGGTCATCAAATTTGAGCGCCAACAAGAAGCAATCCTACCAGATTTAAAGTCTTTCAGGGAGCGCCAAAAAGTATGAAGAATGCCCTCTTAAACTTCATGGAAGTAGGACAGTTTTGAGGCAAAAATAAGCCCTTGTAAACATGATCATTTGGGCCCGTGGGCTCGGAACCGGCCCGTTGACCGGGCCCGCGGTTCCGAACAGGAACCGAAACCGGACTTCAAGGGCCGGTTCCAGTTTCGAACCGAAAAAAAAGGGGCCTTGGGTGGGGGGCCACTACCCCCCCTCGGGAAGAGCCAAACAGCTCTTCCCCATACAGTCGTCACCCTAACGGGCCTCGGCAACGGGCCAAGGCCCGTTGAAATGGCCGTTGCAAATTTCTTAAAAATTAAAAAATAAAATAAAACTCTATAAAAGCCTCACAATCCCTCTTTATTTTTCTCACAATTTCTATCAATTTTCTCCAATACTCTCAAGTCAAATTCTCTCAAATTCTCTTGATCCGATGTTCTCTCTCAATTCCGTCTCAATTTTTTGTATCAACTCTCCAATCAATTCTCTCAAAAAATGGCAAGTGGAAGCAGAAATACTGGAAAGAGAAAGAGCCCAATGGGGATGGGAGAATCCAATTTTCTTGTTCATGAATATTATCCTTGTGAATATGTATGTTGGGAAGACGACGATGTTCCCAATCCCGACGTCGAGCACATCGCTGTTAATGTTTAGAGTCAGAGAAAAATAACGACAGAGTGTTTATGGTGGCTCAACCCAAACTAGGGTTGCGTAAGATGTATTTATATGAGCGACTAATTACAATAAGGGTATAGATAAACATAATTATATAAATACCCCAATATACATATAATTACACATTAATACTCCCTCTCAATCCGAAGTAGGTGTAACAACTGAGAGATTGGATCTCAATAGCGCATGACGCAGACTAGATAACCCCTTTGTAAATATGTCTGCGACTTGATCTGCAGTAGGCACGTAGCGAACACGTAGATCACCAGAAGCAACCCTCTCTTGAACAAAGTGAAAATCCAACTCAATGTGTTTGGTGCGAGCATGAAATACAGGATTGAGAGCAAGATATGTGGCAGAGATGTTGTCACAATAAACAGTGAGAGGAGTAGAAAGTGAGACTTCAAGCTCACGTAAGAAATGTCGAATCCAAATGGTCTCAGCAACACAATGAGCAACAGCACGATACTCAGCCTCTGTACTAGAATGAGCTACAGTAGGTTGCTTTTTAGCACTCCATGAAACAAGATTGGTGCCCAGAAATACACAAAAAACCTGACGTAGAACGGCGAGTATCAGAGCACCCAGCCCAATCTGCATCCGTATAAACTGTCAAAGAGGTGGGAGAACACCGCTCGAGAAGTAATCCATGAGTGGATGTGCCAGCTAAATATCGATATATACGCTTGACAGCTTGCGGATGAGGTAATCTAGGTTAATGCATAAATTGGCTAACCAAGTTCACAGCAAAGCTAATATCAGGTCTAGTCATGGACACATACTGCAAAGCACCAACCATTTGTCGATAGAGCGTTGGGGAAGTAAGAAGCTCACCATCATCAACAGATAATAGAGTTTTCGATGCCAAGGGAGTAGAAACAGGCTTTACCTTGGCAAGGTCAAATTTGCGCAAAAGACTATCAACATACTTAGCTTGAGATAAAAGCGTACCGGTAGATCAGTGATGAGCTTCGATGCCAAGAAAATAATGAAGTGGTCCAAGATCCTTCATAGCAAATTCTTGTGAGAGGCAAGTAATCAAAGACCGTAATAAATTAGGAGTATCACCGGTGACAAGGATATCATCAACATACAGTAGAAGATTTAGACGACCCCGAGAAGAAGTATAGATAAATAACGAAGTATCAGCCTTACTTGCCATGATACCCAATGATAATAAAACATTGCTTAATCGAATAAACCACGCACGTGGAGCTTGCTTTAAACCATAAATGGCTTTTTGGAGATGGCACACGTGATTGGGATATTCGGCATTAGAGAAATCGGGAGGTTGGCGCATGTAAACTTCCTCACAAAGAATGCCGTGCAAGAAGGCGTTCTTGACATCAAGTTGACGAACATCCCATCCTGATGAAATAGCAATAAAGAGAACAACTCGAATTGTAGCAGGTTTAACGACCGGGCTAAAAGTCTCATCATAATCCAATCCTGCTTGTTGCTTAAATCCTTGTGCAACTAGACGAGCTTTGAAGCGTTCAATAGTTCCATCGGATTTTTCCTTGATCTTAAAAACCCATTTACAACCAACTAAATTTTTAGAAGGGTCAGGTGGTACAAGATCCCACATGTGATTAGTGACTGTTGACACCTGATTTTTGATCAGTCTTTCATAGTTTATTTTTTAAAAATTCATAAAAAAATCTATAAAAAGTTAAAAAAATTAAAAAATCATCTTTGGTAGCCTTGACCAAGCTAAATGAACCATTTTTGATAAAAAAAAATAATTTGTCATTTTTTTAATATTTTCCAAAAATAGAAAAATACATGAAAAATGAAGAAAAATAGCGTTCGATGTCGTAAAAATATAGAAAATAGTCAATATTTTTATTTTAATTTCCTTTTCATTTTGAACTCATAAATAGTCAAAATTCAACTTCAATTGCATGTGTTTCTTCACGACGCATAGAATTGAATTTGGCAAAAAAATGTCATTCGAGTATTTTAATTTGTAAATTTCTACATATTTTTTAGTCTTGACGTCCAATTAGATCGACCACCATCTACAATAAATTCCCCTTGCTGAATATTTTCGTTTTTGTTTCACATGATTTTATGGTGTAAAACGCCGAGTGGATCCCCAAATATAATCGGGTCGGCATGAGCTCGATAGCTCGTCCAAGACCAAACCAGGGCACGACGAACCCCATGTGAGTACTCTCGAACTCCTTCGATGCTTCCTAATGCTTTTCTTAGGTTAGATCGTGTGTAGAATGGCTAGGACAGCTAAATCATTCTTGAGCTGTGATTGATAAATATGGCCTTACTAGGAATGCCATGTGATTTATTTGCATATCTAGATTCCTTGAGTTGGGCATTTTATTACTGATTGTAATTGCTAGGATAATCACTCCTATCTGCATGAATTTCTAGATTTAGGGTTCATACCTTACTCATCCGCATGAATCTCAGGCTAGAAAATTCAGTCAACTTAGGTACCGAAAGGGCGTCAACTCTAACAGTTGGTGTAACTAAGTCCCCGAAACCATTTCTCTGGTTCTCGCAGAATTGAATAGAAACTCCCAACTATTCAATTGGGTTGTCCAATCATACCCTAAAAAAATGATTGGTGGCGACTCCATGGCATGCATACTTAGCACATGTCACTAGACCACACTGAAAGTCGATCACGCATACCTCCGTTGCGATTTGGGTAATGGGCCTTGGGAGAGGCTTGCGTCCGACCAGACAGGACGACCCATTAGCCCTCGAGAGCCCGACAATCTCAAGAGGGTCGCGACAGACTGGCGACTCCGCTGGGGACTGGTTCTTAACCATTTAGTGGACTTGAGCCGATTAAAAAGTTGATTGATTCTTCTAACCTAATTTTATGCAGATGCTCTCGAAAGTGAGGTGTATATGCTAACGAATGTGTTAGATGTTTTTGTAGACGGGAGAAATAAGGGGTGAAGTGCTTGTTAACTTTGTTTTATGCAGGCAGGAGTTTTGGATGTATGATTGTGTGGATGTTTATATTGAAGCGGTGATTGTTAAATAAAATGCATGTCTATTGCTTTAGCACGACACAATGAATACACACAATTGCGCCTAAAACCCCAGGCGCCCTCTTTAGGAACACAATAGAAGGAATTGAAAATGGAATCTCCGTGAGGAAAAACATGGGGTAATCCACTTTTCAATTCCGCTCACTTCGAACTATGGATTGAGTCCCAATGCAACGATAGTTGTGCAATGGAATCGGCTCTTCCCAGAATTCGAGGTGAGAACCTTGGCTTTAGGTACCAAGCCCTATCTTTTGATTTTTAGGAGTTTTCCCTCACTTGTCTCATGCGTTTGTTTATGGAAGGTTAGTATACCTAACACTGCAAAAAATACAGAGAAGCTTGATTTTCTCTTAAGTTTGGTTGGTAAGACTTTTCTATCCCTCGAACTTGTTACAGCTCTTAATCATTATATTCATTGCATAATTCCAGTGATTGGATTAAATGTCATTTTGAGGATAGATATGTGTGTTTTCCTCCCAATGTTCTTGATGGAAGATGAAGATGGTGTCATCCCATTACGAGCGCCAAATGGACAAGAAGAGCCTGCTATGGACATCATTGAGGTATCATCTAATGAAGATGACGATTTGGAATATGTGATCCTGAAGTCACGTCTCAAAGATCGAAACTGGGGCATCTCTAAGTATTAAGATCACATTCCTTTGTTTTATTTTTCATTTCTAGCCTTCTTGTATAGGATTTATTTTGCTGAGATCCTCTCTTTCTGATCCCTTAGATTGATTGTATTAGGGATCTATTTGTGTTTATATACATTCAGATTGAAATTTGTTGTATTTCTATTGACTTGTCATTGGAATGTGATAGTGGCATTTCTTCTAATCACTCGAATACTCCAAAATCAATTTTATAATTCCTTTGGATGAAATTGAAATTGGAAGTCTTATACAACCTTTTGGCCGTATAGGGCAATACAATCCCAATTTCGCCAGAAGGAACTACAAACTTGAATTGGTTCATGCATGTTTTGCATCATTGGTAATCCACAATAATTGATCAAGAGTATTCGTGTTTTTCAAATTTAATAAAAAGATAGATATCCAAATTACTCTCGTTCTTAGCAAACGGATTTAATTTGGCTACCGTATCTTCAATTGAATTTAAAACACATCGTAATTGTGTACTTTTGAACATTCCATTGATTTTCTTGGAATTGATCAAAGGCGATTATCGTGAATTACATTCCTTTCAATGATATGCTTTCCTTTGAGGAATATTGATAAAAGCTTTTGCACAAGGCCAAAACCCTTGTAAAAGCTCTTATCCCTATTAATCACAAGTAAGCATAAAATTGAAAGGATTTATGCTTTATTTTTCAAATTCTTTCTTCTGATTCTACCTTTTCATTTGAAACAGGTTAAAAACAAGTAGAGAAGAGAAGTCTTTTTGTGGATAATCGCGGTGGGAGGTTCCTTTATCCGATCATAAGCAAGATTAAAAAATCAAGATGTACACGCTCGAATCATCAATGTCAAAGCGCAGCTTGCCTAGGTTGAGAGTGGTCAGGTGTTCGAGAAAGTCAGCCATACAGAAGTTGAGACACACACATTAGAGCTTTCATTCATTTCGCTCAATCGAGGGACCTTAAAAGCAGATCATACAAATCATCGGGGTGGAAACATAAAATCGCAATGAGCCCTAATTAGCATCACAAAGGAACCTAGTTGGCCCTCCATATTATTGATGCTTTGCTTATACTCACCACCTCGAGACTCGAGATCTGCAAGCTTAAGAAGAAGGCGTTTACATTCCCCTTTAAGATCGTCAACCTTGGTCCCGTGATCTTCGGCGGCTATTTCCAGGTCCCGAACTAGTCCTCTCCCATGGGCTATATCCGCGGTAATGCTGTCAAGCCTTTCTTCCTGCCACTCACATTGAAACTTCAACACGACATTACGACGGTCGTGCTCATAGGTGGTCAGGGATAAGGCCAAGCGCTCCACCAAATTTCCCCTCTCGCGAAGCAACATCGAGACTCGCTTGTTGGCGAACTCAACAGCCTTTCTGTGACTATCGGCCACAAGGTTGGCCAACACCAAGCAGTTGGACCGATCCTCATAGCGAGCTCGCAAAACGTGAGCCACGGTAGCTTTTCGATGAGCGACACGGTAAGTCTCTAAAAAGTTTATAAAGAGGGTTGGGAAGATTCTATATTCCCTCTCTAAATTAGTGCCCTCGATGGAGGTGGTGTCTATTTCCACGAGCAAAATGCGGATTTCATCTTCAGTTTCTGGGTGATCGGCTATATGAGCATAGCCTCGACCGAGGAGGTTATAGAGTTTTTCCCACTAGGCCAAAATTTCGGCCGAGAAAGCGCGAATAGGAGAGGAGGTCATTTTCGTTGGAGTGAGGGAGAAGAAGATGAGTGTGGTAGAGTGATTAAAATACGAAAAGGCAATTATGTAAGAGTGTTAATCTTCTCTGCATTAACTCCTCCTTTTATAGCAACTCGAGAATGAAGAAAGGCACAGCAATAATGCTCGTGGAGCCAAGTTAATTGGGTAAAGCAGTGGTGGCTCTTTCGGTGAACCATCAGATCTGTCCCAGTCTGCGATTTCAGGCTTGATAAACCTAAAAAAGTTGTAAAAAGATATGTCGGTGTCACCATATTAAAATTGAGCGGGAGTTAAGCGCAACTATCGAAAAAAGTTGCGAAAGGATTTGGCGGTCCCATCATAATAAAAAACTGAGCGGGAGGCGAGCGTAGTTCCACCTTTTTGAAAATAAGTGGGAGACAGACATGGATATCGAGAAAAGGAAATCGATTTGGTGTCCCTCCACGTTGAAAAGAAGAAAGAAGACGACAAAGCGGGAAATACGAAATCTTGGGAGCAACGCTTGCCTGATGATCTTCATCCATGTTTAAAGAACGTTTCATGGGCATACAGAACCACTCAAAAGAAAATTTAGAGAGTGTGAGCATACATGAGAGAGTAGAGAACCCTGAGTGAGCAAAAATTGATCGAACATTTTTCGATCCAACATGTTTGAGGGTTACCATCAGTTGCTAGAGGCGACTGATCCAAAAATCTCAGAAAATGAACTACTGAGAGATCTCGAAGATTCCAGGATGGCGTCTGGTACCAGAACCACAGAACCCAACCCTTTCGGCAACGAAGTTCAGGATCTCAGCAGCGACGACAACAGCAGCAGCGATGGTCAATCCCGGAAAAGGAAACGTCGCCAGTGCCACACTCAGAATGAAATCCAAGAGCTTGAAGCTTTCTTTAGTGAATGCCCTCTCCCGAACATGAAACAAAGAAATGAATTGGGCCAGAAGCTAGGGATGAAACCTTTGAGGGTCAAGTTTTGGTTTCAAAATAAGCGAGCCAAATTGAGGGCTCAACACAGACGTCAAGAACTTGCGATTCTAAAGGAGGAAAACGAAAAGCTTCGAGCGGAGAACATGAGGTATAAGAAAGCTCCCAGCACTATCGCTTGCCTTAATTGCGGTGGCCCTATCACTCTCGGCGAAATGTTCCTTGATAAGCCTTATATGAGGATTGAAAATGCTCATTCACCACCCCACTCCCTCGAACCATCTTCGATACAATCGGATTTTGTTGGAGATATGCATGAACAAATCAATTCTACGAAGTCAATACCGATGCCTTCTAAAGGATGTGATATGCGTCACCATGATTGGAGTTTCCTTAACGATGAGCTTACTATCACGACCGACCAATCCAAAGCTGATGAATTCCCTCCACAACAATTTCCGGCTCGATCAAATCCTACTGGAAATAGGCCAGATAGCAATAGCAAAGTTGTCAACACTGTTCCGGGTCGCAAGAAGACGAGGGTCAATTGGTCCCCCGAGCTTCATCTCAAGTTCCTTAGTGCGGTTCAGCAACTAGGGATCAACTCAGCATATCCAACGCGCATACTTGAGATCATGAACATACCAGGACTCACTAAAAATGGAATCGCGAGTCACCTCAAGAGCTACAGAAGGGCGCTAAGACAGCGCCACACAGCACTGAACCTGAAAGAACTCAACTTGTGCCTAAACACTAGGCATGGCTATAACTACAATGCCCCTGAAGTAAGAAATACCCTGCCGAATCTAGGCACCGACCAAGCTGGTAGCAGCACCATCGACTACTTGGGCGCTAATCAGAATATTCCCCCGAATCATCTCAGCACCCCTCAAGAGTATATGCCACAAGTGCAGCAGGTACGAACTCATTGGTTTGAGCAGCAACTTTTCGCTAGTGCTCTTCCTATCCCCGATCAACATATTGCGCCTAGTGTTCAAAGATCTGCCCAGCTTGGGCATATGATTTCGGAAGATCAAGCGGGCGGATGCTCTGAGGATTTTTGTTTCTTCCATTCCCAAATGGAAGGTGCTTTTGATAGTGAACCGATCAATCATCCTCTTATAATCTCAAGCAACGACGAAGGTTCTAGCTCGAAGAATCAGATCGCTCACAATAGAAACAGGAATCCTTCAACGCCAAGCGATGATGGTCAACCCGAATATCAGTTGCTCGAAGAATCAAAAGATTTCCTTGATGAGGAGCTCCATATCTGGATCGATCAGTTTAAAACTGATGGACTTATGAAGTTATGATCCAAAATGACGATTATATGTCTGATTCATGGTGTAACTGGCTGATCACCGAGAATCCTCAAGGGAACTAGGCACATGTGACTGGATGTATCATTAATCTTTCTGTCATAAAGTCTTCCATGCAAGATAATCTTCCTTAATGCCTAGAGTTAATCTGGGGCAGCAATCAGTACTACTTGCGAGCATCATCATGCTTGAGTGCGACAATCCCTTGTTAGATTAGAGTCGAGGCGAATCAATTGAACGCCACGAAGAAAAACATTTAAAGGCTTCACATAGGAAAATGCGAGCAAAAGCCCGAGCGAGCTCAAAGACGGTTAGTTCTGTATCGTTCTAAGGGACCTTTAGTAGTTATGAACTCTAAATTGAGCTTGTTTCATTCTCGATGGGGGTCGCTAACTGCTTCAAGAATTTTATAACAAAAAACGAACCAGTTAGGGACGCCAATAGTGCTGTGTCCTGGTAGTCAGTGAAATGGAAGTGGTACGAAACGTCAGGAGTTCGATCTCGGGATTGAAAAATCATTTTATCAGTTGGTCTATCACCCGATGAAGTTCAAAGAGATTCGACGCAGATGACTATAGAACTTGGGGCAATTCGAAAATCATCGATTCATTTTCATCAAGCGGCGAAGTTGGTATTATAAAATGTGAAGCATGCAAATGACAAATCCGAAGCATAAGGAGATGAATCATGATTCGCTTATCCAAGGTCGGGATTTCAACCTTCGACTAAAGCCAAATCTAGGATGAGTTTTTGATCTTGCCCACTCGACAAAACCCATCTCCACTGAAAATGGGGGCAAACCATTCCTACATCCGGAAAGCATGTCGAAGCCAAAGACATCAAATTCATCGTTTAATCCGTGGGGCAAGTCCCTGAAGCGATAGTTATCATCCGCAGAGCGTAATGGAATCCATCCTTTCAATGTAAAAAGCATTTGGCCGCGGAGCCACCCATTTGGTAAAAAGAACGTATCGTCCCTAAATGATTTTCAATCAGATGCGGGGATAATGTTCTCTCATTTTCCTCTCAGGTGATGAACAGAGACGAGGCACCCAAGAAGCCATGCATTCAAATAACATAACAGTGCATGAAACACGCCCAAAAAGATGAATGAATCTCCTCCGACGTAAATCCTCGAGGTGGATTCGTTGCCCAACCAGACGAAGAAATCATGGCCACAAGCTTGAGGGCCGGCTTCTACAATCTGCACATTGGCATGCAGAATGGAATTCAAATCAAGAGTAAAGTAGTATCGTCCCAATTTGTTTTGAATTTGGAAACCCAAAATAATGCTTAATATTTATCCTTGGCAGGAGCTCGCCATCAGGGCAGACATGTAAGTTTCATTTTTCTCCAAAAACCAAGAAGTCGAAAGAACTTTAGAACACCTAACAATCTTGTGTTACTATGTGAAGTGCAGATTTTCACAACCCTTGTACACTCGTTGGAGCATATGACCAAGGGTAAGATGTATCGTTCCAATTTTTGTAAAGTTTTAGAATATACGATGACATATCCCTTTTATATCTCCAGGATCTCCAGCCTCGATGGGCAGGTAAGTATCCCTTTTCCCAATTCATTGGAGATTAAAAACTTTCAGAATTAATTCGATTCTCACATCTAAAAAGACATAGAATTCTTACTTCATTGACATTCATGTTTTAAAACATGAGATTGTCTGAACATGAATTACACATGTATGGTGCATCACAAAATCCCTTTGAAGGATAAATCTTGATGAAATGAAATGAATTTTTCCAACAAGAGTCGTTTGAACTGTTCAAAAGGGTATTTTCTCATAAGAGAAGCGAGCCTAATCCAAACACGTCCCATACACACTTGAGAGATGAGGAGATTGGAAATGATAGCGAAACCTTAACCTATGGATATAAGGGTCATTCGCAACGATTACATGGATCGAGATGACAGAGGCATTTATTTCTTCATTCCAAACACTACAGATGCCCATTGAGAACCCCATTGAACGGTGATTTTCATTCTCAACCCTGTCAAGAACCACCCCACATTGGGGCAAATGAAGGTTAGTCCAACAGTATCAGAAAGTAAACGGTTTGAAATTTTCTTGCTCGGACTAACATAAATCTTTGTGTGTTGTTTATATGATAATCCAAGTGTCATAGGATGACGAGAATAATTCATTTCTCTATCCTACACACTGTTATCCTTTGCACGACCAAGTAGAGCCAGCAAATTCATTTCATCAACCTATTGGTGATCTTTGCATATTCCAAAGCAAAGGCAACATCACTCTAGGAATGGAAGCGTGCCAAAGTTTAAGTTGCATATCTAGCATGATTGCCGAAAATCCTAGCTCCAAAAGAAAAGAAAAACACGGGATTAAAAAAAGGGGGAAAAGAAAAATCCCTAGACATCAAGAAAAAGCAAAGTGCCTGGTAAAAAGCAAGGCTGATGTCTATTCAAAATATCCCCAGTAAAGTCTAGATATACGATGAAAAGACCCTGCAAAGGAGTCAGATCAAGATGACTACTCTCCAAATGATGTCGTGCTCAAATTGCAAACACACAAACAGACGGTCTCTTAATGTAACAAGAGACGCTTTTAAACATCCTTGTGCGCTCTAAAAGAGGAGTGTACACTTCAAGAAATGGAGATGTTCTTCGAAGGACATGTGGCAAATTTGCAATGATCACCAATGCCAAACCCTTCACAATTTCTGGGCAAAAAATAAGCCTTTTTCGGTCCCCAATCCTTCCAATGTTACAACCCTGAAGCAGTCTTATCTGACTAAGACACTTGGGTTAATGTATAACTTAGCTCAAAGAAGTACGAGCAAGACTATTTCTTTCTCATTTTACAGGGTTCTTGACTTGTAAACCCGGAGCAGATAGTGAAAAATTTCGTTCAACGGCCTTGACTCAAAAGTGAGTCCCCCTTGGAAACCGATATCCAAGCCTAACACTACGGTCCCGTGAAAGACCTCCTGATCGGTCGAAATGTATGCGTTGCGAATGATCCTGAAACCCAGGCACAGGTCGGTAGGAAATTGAGCACTTTCCCTATTAAAGATCATTATCACAGAGCAGTGAGGAGCCTTCTTGGATGAGAAATACTCCAATGGATGTTTTGAGCAAACTCTTTTTGAAATTTTCAAATTGTTTGATCTAGAGTTTCCGTGCAAGGAATTTATGATCACATCTGTATATGGTAGGAATGTTTTGGATAACCTCCAGCAATCAAAATGCACATTTCATGACTAAAACTTAAGTCGTAGAATTTTGTCAGTTAGACAATTATTGTCTTCCCAAAGATTACTAATATCTTCTTGGCGAGGAAAATTTTTTCAGGTCGAAGCTTTCTGCAGGACTTTTGGCCGCCCCAAAGACTGGGTGCGTCATCCTTAGGTGAAGCCTTTTACTAGGCAAATCTTTTCTAAGACCGATCCACAGAATGATCGAGTCTCCGACTAGCCCCGAAGAGCGGGTACGTCATCCTTTGATTCATATCAATTTGGAATCTCATAAATGGTAGAAACCGCCTGAAGGGTCAACTCAATGGTAGAAACCGCCTGAAGGGTCAATCAATGGTAGAAACCGCCTGAAGGGTCAACACAATGGTAGAAACCGCCTGAAGGGTCAATGTATGGTAGAAACCGCCTGAAGGGTCAACCAATGGTAGAAACCGCCTGAAGGGTCAAAACAATGGTAGAAACCGCCTGAAGGGTCAATGTATGGTAGAAACCGCCTGAAGGGTCAACCAATGGTAGAAACCGCATGAAGGGTCAATGAATGGTAGAAACCGCCTGAAGGGTCAAAGGACTGGTAGAGACCGCCTGAAGGATCAACCCAATGGTCCGATCCACCATACGGATCAAAACCTTGATGAATCCCGAACGCGGGAGGATTCGTTTTCCCTAATAAGCCTTACATTAGGCAAGCCATTTCTAGTTTAGTCCACCACACGGATCAAAACCCTTGGCAAATTCTCAAATGTGGGAAACGTCTTCCTTAGGTTCCTATCAGTTAGGAATCCCATTATGGTTTGACCTACCATACAGGTTAGAGCTTAACATCCCCAGGACACTCCGATGACAAGTCCTTAGGAATCTACTTGAACCCATCAGACACAGCAAATGCCGCAAGCATTCGACAGGTAAGGGGCAGGGAAGTCTATCTACTCCTTAACTTTCTTACATCATATCAGGGAATTGAATGAGCACATCTCTTTTTAAGGAAAAGCACACATTGATGGGCATGAAAATTGGATGTCATGATTTCTTTTCTTTTCCCAGTCGAGTCGATCGGAACACAGGTGTCACCTTGTCTTTGAGAGAAACCTCTGACGAAATTCCTCTCAAAGAGGGGCAGCTGTTGACACCTGATTTTTGATCAGTCTTTCATAGTTTATTTTTTAAAAATTCATAAAAAAATCTATAAAAAGTTAAAAAAATTAAAAAATCATCTTTGGTAGCCTTGACCAAGCTAAATGAACCATTTTTGATAAAAAAAAAATAATTTGTCATATTTTTTAATATTTTCCAAAAATAGAAAAATACATGAAAAATGAAGAAAAATAGCGTTCGATGTCGTAAAAATATAGAAAATAGTCAATATTTTTATTTTAATTTCCTTTTCATTTTGAACTCATAAATAGTCAAAATTCAACTTCAATTGCATGTGTTTCTTCACGACGCATAGAATTGAATTTGGCAAAAAAATGTCATTCGAGTATTTTAATTTGTAAATTTCTACATATTTTTTAGTCTTGACGTCCAATTAGATCGACCATCATCTACAATAAATTCCCCTTGCTGAATATTTTCGTTTTTGTTTCACATGATTTTATGGTGTAAAACGCCGAGTGGATCCCCAAATATAATCGGGTCGGCATGAGCTCGATAGCTCGTCCAAGACCAAACCAGGGCACGACGAACCCCATGTGAGTACTCTCGAACTCCTTCGATGCTTCCTAATGCTTTTCTTAGGTTAGATCGTGTGTAGAATGGCTAGGACAGCTAAATCATTCTTGAGCTGTGATTGATAAATATGGCCTTACTAGGAATGCCATGTGATTTATTTGCATATCTAGATTCCTTGAGTTGGGCATTTTATTACTGATTGTAATTGCTAGGATAATCACTCCTATCTGCATGAATTTCTAGATTTAGGGTTCATACCTTACTCATCCGCATGAATCTCAGGCTAGAAAATTCAGTCAACTTAGGTACCGAAAGGGCGTCAACTCTAACAGTTGGTGTAACTAAGTCCCCGAAACCATTTCTCTGGTTCTCGCAGAATTGAATAGAAACTCCCAACTATTCAATTGGGTTGTCCAATCATACCCTAAAAAAATGATTGGTGGCGACTCCATGGCATGCATACTTAGCACATGTCACTAGACCACACTGAAAGTCGATCACGCATACCTCCGTTGCGATTTGGGTAATGGGCCTTGGGAGAGGCTTGCGTCCGACCAGACAGGACGGCCCATTAGCCCTCGAGAGCCCGACAATCTCAAGAGGGTCGCGACAGACTGGCGACTCCGCTGGGGACTGGTTCTTAACCATTTAGTGGACTTGAGCCGAAATTCTTCGAGCAACTGATATTCGGGTTGACCATCATCGCTTGGCGTTGAAGGATTCCTGTTTCTGTTGTGAGCGATCTGATTCTTCGAGCTAGAATGTAATTCACGATAATCGCGATATGATGCAAATTCCGCTTGTCGCTCAAACTCCTGGTCACGCTTCACTAGACCTTGTCGCCACCATAAATTCTGGTCTACTTACCCCGTACCAAGACCTCGACGCCGAGATCGGCAGACACGTCAACGCTTCCGGCGTCTCACTCTACGCGCGAAGCCACGGACGAGCTCCCGGACATCAACGGTTGCACTCTTCGTCTTTCTGAACTTCCTCTGAACTATTCTGCTTGCTCTCTCCAGCTCTCCCTCGATAGATCTATTTCGGCTTTGCCCACTGTTCGAATAGCTACAGCCCGCTGTTCCTCCCAGTGCAGCTCGTGCCATCTTCTTCCTTGTACGACGTCCTTTTTTTTGCAATACTCCACGGAGGCCGTGCCCTTTTTAACGTCATCAGTTCTTCGCCTCGGCGCTACATCGCCAAGATCTGCCCGGGTGACCGACGCTGACCGGCCTTGACCTAACCGTCGGAGCGACGTCCCAAACGGACATCACGATCGGCCATCCGCGTCTATCAACCATCGATCCTGGACGGAGAACTGACAAAACCAAACACTCCAGTGCCACCGCCAATGAAATGGCAGACGGAGTCACGGAGGTCGTGGTGCCAGCGCCACTGGCGGTCAAAGGGACTAGCCTCGAACTCCTTCGCTCGCTAGCTCCCTATACGAGGAAGACCATGCTATTCCCCTTTTTTTTTCTTTTCTGTTTTTTTCTAATATCCTTGTCTCCACTTCCCTTTTTTTTATGTCTATTCTTTTAAGATGGTGGAGCAATGAATCCCTTATTTTATTTGATGGACAATGAGTAGGATGTTTTCACGTTCTCGCTATTATTTTGTGCCGTTCGGCTCGCGAAGCATCTTTGACCATCCTCATCAACTACCATTGTACCATAGGAACCTGCTTATCTTGTCGTCGCATAATTGGTTTGCTTATCCGACAAATTTAAATTCAATTGACTGACTCTATCCTAAATGCCAAATGAATGTTAGAAAATATACAATGCATGCGAAACTATTTTTGTGAGAATTATAATTCTCATTTTTATGCTTACACGAATAATTTAGGTGTCAACAGCTGCCCCTCTTTGAGAGTGAGCTCGTCAGAGGTTGCTTTTAAAGACAAAACGACACCTGAATCTTGACCGACCTGACTGGGGAAAAGAAATGCTACGACATCGAAACCTTAAACTTTTGATTAATGCTCAAATCAATCTCTGATTTGCTCTTGCCATCTGAATATGGGCCGGGAAGAGAGAGGCTTACCTGAAGCTCACCTGCCGGATGCTGCTGGTTGCGACGGTTTTCAAGAAGATGCATAGGACTCGTCATTCAGAATATCCTAGGGAGATTAAGCTCTGACCTGTATGGTAGGTCATACCATTATGGGATTCCTAACTGGGAGGAACCTAAAGAAGGCCCATTCCACGCTTTGGGATTTGCCAAGGATTTTGATCCGTATGGTAGATCGGACCTTTGTGTTGACCCCTACGGCGGTATTTACCAATGAGTCGACCCTTATGGCGGTTTCTACCTTTGGTTGACCCTTCAGGCGGTTTCTACCTTGAGTTGACCCTTCAGGCGGTTTCTACCTTGGGTTGACCCTTCGGGCGGTTTCTACCATATTTGACCCTTCAGGCGGTTTCTACCTTCATTTTGACCCTTCAGGCGGTATCTACCTTGGTTTGACCCTTCAGGCGGTATCTACCTTGGTTTGTTTTGAAAAGGGGTCTCATGACGAGGGTTCCCCACGTCCGATGAGACTGCTTGATTTCGTTTAAAAGGGGTCCCGAGACGAGGGTTCTCCACGTCCGATAGGGCCTGTTTGATATTTTTGAAAAGTGATCCTAGGACGAGGGTTCTCCACGTCAAGCTAGGACTGTTTGATATTTTTGAAAAGGGGTTCTATCCTCATCCCTTCTTTTGAAAGATTCCCGAAATTTGTCGGGAATTCAATTTCGAAGCAGTGAAAGATTTTATCTTGACAAAGCTTCACTTGAGTCTATTGAGGCGACATTCTGGGAGATTGGTGTTTCCAACGGATCCTGCAGAAGTTCGAGCCTGAAATTTTTTTTCTTCACCAAGAAAACATTAGCAATCTTAGGGAAGACGACGGTTGTCCATCTGACAAAACCGTATGATTTAAGTCTTAATCATGAAATGTGCGTTTTGATGCTGGAGGTTATCCAAAGCATTCTTGCAACATGCAAATGTGATCACAAATCCCTTGCACGGAAAATCTGGATCAAACAATTTGAAAATTCCAAAAAGAGTTTGTTCAAAACATCAATTGGAATATTTCTCGACAATGAGGTCTTCTCACCTGTTTTGAGATAGTGGTCTTTATAGGGGATGCACTCAATTCCCTACTAACCTGTGCCTAGGTTTTAGGCTCATTTGCAGCGCATACATTTTGATCGGTCGGGAGGTCTTCCACGGGACCATAATGTTGGGCTTGGTTATTGATCTTCAAGGGGGACCCGCCTTGGAGTCGAGGCCATTGAATAAAAATTTTCATCATCTGCTTTGGGTTTACAAGTCAAGAACCCTGCAAAATGAGAAAGAAATAGTCTTGCTCGTACTTCTTCGAGCTAAGCTATATGCTAACCCAAGTGTCTTAGTCGGAGAAGACTGTTTCGGGGTTATGATGCTGGTAGGATTGGGGACCGAAAAAAGGCTTGTTTTTGGCCCAGAATTTATGAGGGGATTGACATTGGTGATCAATGCAAACTTGTCACCTGTCTTTTCCATTCTTCATCTTCAATTTTTGAGGCGTGCAACCGCTTTTGAGGTGTGCACAAACTCTTTAGAGAGCGTCTCTTGTTGCGTTCAGAGAGCGACTCTCTCTATGTCTTTGTTCTGCGCTTGGCACCATTTGGGGAGCAGCCCTTTTGGATTTGGCTCCTTCAGGGATTTCTTCTTTTCCCATCCGGCTTCATTGTGGATCAATCAAACAACTTACACGAGCATCGGCCCTGCTTTTACCAGGCACTTTGCTTTTTCATGATGCCGGGGATTTTTATCTTTTGTCGAAATCCCGCATTTTCTTTTCCTTTGGAACTACGATGTTCAGAAAATTGTGCTAGATATACACCTTGAATCATAGCACACTTGAACGCCGATATGAAATCTTTCTATAAATCCCATCTCTTGGATTCTTCCGTTCTTGGAGTGATGCAGTTTCCATCTTGAAACATGCCATGATCACCAACATGGGTTTATGAAATGAATTTGCAGGCTCAACTTGGCTGTGCAAAGGATATGGTGTGTGGGATAGAGAAATGAATGCTTCTCGTCATCCTATGGCACTTGGATTACCATATAAACAACACACAAAGATTAATGTTAGTCCGAGCAAGAAAATTTCTAACCATTTTCTCCTGATGCTGCTGGACTCACCTCCATTTTGCCCCGACGTGGGGTGGTTCTTGCCAGGGTTGAGAATGAAAACCGCCGTTCGAATGGGTTGGCAATGGTCACCTGTAGTGTTTGGGGATATGAAACGAATGCCTCCGTCATCCCAATCTATGTAATTGTTGCGAATAATCCCTACTTCCGTAGGTCCAGATTTTACTATCTGATCCGCTCCATTTCTCTCTCAAGTGTGTATAGGACGTGTTTGGATTAGGCTTTGCCTCTCGTCTTTTGAGAAAACGTCCTTTTGAAAGTTTTGAACTTTTGATTGGAAAAAATCTCTTTCATTTTCTCCAAAAATTTTACCCGTCAAGGGGATTTTACGATGCACCATGCATGTTCTTATCCATGTTCAGACAACCTCTTGTCTTAAAACATGAATGCCAATGAGGTTTGAATTCTATATCTTTTCTAGACATTAGATTCTGAAAGCTTTTCTTTTTTATTTAACATCTTCAATGGATTGGGGAAAGGGATACTTACCTGTCCCCCGCGGCTGGAGATCCCTGAAAATATGGAAGAAACATGTTATTGTACGTTCACGCATTTTTCAAAAAATTAGAACGATACACCTTACCCTTGGTCGTGTGCCCCTACGAGTGCACACAGGTTGTGAAAATCTGTCCTCCTTGATGGTGAGTCCCTATCAAGGATAAATAACAAGTGTTAACTCATATTCCCAAATTGAAGACAAATTGGGACGATACAACTTTACTCTTGGTTCTCATCCCGTTCTGACGTCGCGTATTGATATGAACCACGTCTATCAATGGTTCAGCTGCCCCTGGTTGGGCAACGTCTGTTTTGTTATTTGAACAGATGGCTCCTTGAGTGATTTATCCACGTTTATCACCTGAGAAGGGAAAGAAATGAGACATTACTTTGGTATTCGGTTGAAGATCGTTTAGGAACGATACATCGTTTTACCAAATGGGAGGCTTCGTGACCAAACGTATTTCGTGCTGAATGGGGGTAGATCCCATTATGCTCCGCGGGTGATAGTCATCGTTCATGGAATTTGCTCCACGGATTAAGTGATTAATCCATGGCCCTTGGCTCGAAGACGTTCAAAGGGTAATGTTGACACTCAGAGCGGTTAGTTTTCAGCGTTAATTAAAATGTTCCCGCGGGAACTTTACAACGAGATCCGTAACACATTCATTCGATGTATTCACCTCTCACTCTCCTGAGCCTTCTAATGATTTAGCCCACGAGCTTCGAACCAGATGTCCGGTCGCCGGTACCGGTCACGACTGCGAAGATGCACTTGTTCCAAAATTCTTGACCCATAGGCTGAGTTGCTCATTCAGGAGATCGTCCGACCGCTCGAGTCGTCCAAGTTGAGCATCCTTAATTGCTGGTGATGGACTTCTCCCATTTTCGGCATGAACAACCTGGTTCCTCGGTTTATGCGTGATCCACACGCCGAGTTGCTCACTGAGGGACTCGCTTGAAATTTCAAGCCATTGACGCCCAAGTCGGGCATCCTCAACCGTTGGCGATGGATTCCTCACACTACTTTCGACATGAACAACCTCACTTCTCGAGTTGGTACTTTCATCGTTGTCCAGTAGGTTTGTACCCAATGCTGGATTCGCCGTAGGAATAACACTAACGATCGGTTGGTGCTCAAATTGGGGAGTCCATACCTGCTGAAATTGTTGTATATACTCTTGAGGAGTACCAGGGTAACTCAGGGGGGAATTCAGCCGATCGAACCAAGAATAGATGTTTTCAAGGAGATCGTCTGAACCATCGAGCGACTGACACTCAGGTTGAGTATTGTCGACTACTGGAGAAGGAATCTTTTCGCCATTTTCGTCATGGACCACCTGATTCTTCGAGCCGGAATCTCCGTAATCGTCTCGCAAGATTGTACGTGCATCTCCTGCCAATGTTAGATCCGCTGTAGGACTAGCATTAACGGCCAGTCGGTGCTCAGACTGGGGAGTCCCAATTTGCTGAAATTGCGGTACATACTCCTGAGGAGTACTAGGATAACCCAGGGGAGTACTCTGATTGATGCCTGAACAATCGACCGTGTAATTGTCAGTCCCATCGGTGTTAAGAGGTGATTGGATGCTTCCTGCTGCATGAGGATTGCGATCACAGCCATGCTCATCGTTTAAACTTGAACTGCCTCTATCTTGGTCTAGTGCCACTCGTCCATCTCTCAGTAGTCTTTTGTAGCACCAAAGGTGGTTCCTGACTTTATTTCTATCCAGTTCCGGCATGTTCATGATCTTGAGTATGCGCGATGGGCGAGCCAAACTGATCCCTAACTGTTGAACTGCATCAACAAATTTGCTATGAAGCTCAGAGGTCCAATAAAACCTTGTTTTCTTGCTAGCCGAAGTAGGGTTGGCAACTCGGCGGCTACTCTTCGCGGAATCTGGTCGTGTTGAACCGCCTCTATCTTGGTCTAGCGACGCTCGTCCATCTCTCAGTAGTTTCTTGTAGCGCCAAAGGTGATTCTTGACCATATTTTTAGTCAGTCCCGGCACGTTCATGATTTCGAGTATGCGCGATGGGCAAGCAAAACTGATCCCCAACTGTTGAACCGCATCAACAAATTTGCTATGAAACTCCGGGGTCCAACGAAATCTTATTTTCTTGCTAGCCGAAGTGGTGTCAGCAACTTGGCGGTTACTCTTCTCGGAATCTGGTCGTGTTGGAGGTTGCTCTGGAGGGGATTTAGTGGTCTCAGATCGGCTGGTCATGATGGTGAGTTCATCATTGAGCGGACCCGACTTGTCATGACGCATGTTCCCTTCCACAATGGGCGTAGACTTTGACCTTATAGCACTAGTTTCCTCTTGTAGATCCTCGGCGGTACCCGCCTGTTCCGAAAGATGCTGCGAAGGGCATTGCAACAAATGAGCATTATAAACCCCCAGATCTGGCCCTTCAGCGAATACTCCGTCCGTGGGAACAGGGTTACCGCACTTAAGGCAAATAGCGATGCTTAGAGCTTTTTTGTACTGAATGTTTTTTATTTGAAGCTTTTCATTTTCCTCCCTCACAATCGCTAACTCGTGCCGATCGTGTTGCTGCTTCAGCCGGGTTCGTTTGTTTTCAAACCAACACTTGACCTTCCGAGGCTCCCACCCTATCTCCTGGCCCATTTTGATTTTCTGTTCCATGTCCGGATAGGGGTATTCCCTGAAAAACAATTCGAGTTTATGGACTTGACCTGAAATGTTGCGTTGGAGACATTCCCCTTTCTGACGCTGATCACCGTCGCGGGTACTGTTCTCGTTAACCAAGCCGCGGGTTTCATCATTAGAAGGATCGGTCTCCATGGCCCTCGTGTCAGGTTCGGTCCTGAGATCTTCAAACTCTTCCAGCAGCTCAAGCTCGGAGACCTCCAAGTGTGGCGCTTCCAGTAAATGACAGAATCCCTTGAACATTTTGACCGGAATATCACTGCTTGATTTTCCGTTAACTCAGCTTTCTTTGTTCCTCCTCGGATCCTCACTTTCTCTGCAAATTCTGAAAGGTTAAAGGAGCCGGATCACCGTTCTTTGATCAAAGGTGATGGCTACCCGACGAGCGCTCTTCTCAATATTTCGAGATTCCCACTTCGTCCTTTTGTGATGGCTACCTGACGAGCGCTCTTCTCAAGGCTTCGTAATTCCCACTTCGTCTTTTGTGATGGCCACCGGACGAGCGTTCTTCTCAAGGCTTCGTAATTCCCACTTTGTCCTTTTTTGCTCTTTTCTACGTGAACGGAGCCTAAAGATCTCTTGCGTTGATTTCGCTTTGTCGAGCACTACGCTTGTCCCCCTGGCCCAGTCTCTAGAGTAACAAGCCTGCCCACCTTTCGGCGCCATTATGTTTCGTAAAACCCGAGATCACAGGACGGTGGTGGATTCGTGACTCATCGGGGATGCATTAACGAAACCCGCTTGGCTCTACTGCACATAAAATATTATTACCACTTCTCTCTGTTTACTCGAGCATTTATAAGGTGATAGATTGATGTCAAGAAGATTAACACTTTAGCCTTATCAGACTCAGCCTCTCAAACACTCTTCACTGTCGCGACCCTCTCGAGGTTGCATGTGGGCTCTCGAGGGCTAATGGGCCGTCCAGTCTGGTCGGACGCGGGCCTCTCCCAAGGCCCGTTACCCAAATCGCAACGGAGGTATGCGTAGTCGACCTTCAGTGTGGTCTGGTGACATGTGCTAAGTGTGCATGCCATGGAGTCGCCACCAATCATTTTTTGGAGGGTATGATTGGACCACCCTATTGAATAGTCGGGAGTTTCTATTCAATTCTGCGATAACCAGAGAAATGGGTTCGGGGACTTAGTTACGTCAACTGTCAGAGTTGACGCCCTTTCGGTACCTAAGTTGACTGAATTTTCTTACCTAAGATTTCATGCAGATGAGTGGAGTACGAATCCTAAATCTAGGAATTCATGCAAATAGGAATGACTATCCTAGCAATCACAATCAATAATAAAATGCGCAAATCAATGAATCCAAATATGTAAAATAATCACATCAAATCAACATGACACTCCTAATAAGGCTCTATTAGCCTAAATAAGTATCAATCAAGCTTAGGAATGATTTAGACATGATTTTACCCATCAGGGGTAAAGTCGTAATTTTGAGACAAAAGGGACGATTTGCCTAAAAAGGGAAAAATCGTCATTTCGGAATGAATCCGGAGTAAAACAATGTCAAAAATAGGTTTGGTCACTCAATTGACCCATTTCCTATTTTTTTTTGCAATTTTCATGATTTTCTGGAATTTTAGAAACCGATTTACCATTCGAAGGGGTAAAATCGTCATTTTCTAAAAATGGGAATGAAATGTGGAAATCTTAGACATAAGGTTTAGCCACCTATCTGGCCCATCACCCAATTCTAAGCAATTTCCACAATTCATCGGAATATCAAAGACGATTTACCCTTTGAGGGGTAAAATCGCCATTTTGGATTAAATGGGAGAAAATCCAAAAAATGGAAACAAATCTTTTTTTTTTTGTCATTTTCAGCCTTAAAAAATTTTTAGAATTTTTTTAGGAATTTTCTGCAATTTTTCTCAATTTTTTTTTTGAATTTTTCCTTAATAATTCATTTTTTTGGAAATTTTTTTATTCTGAAAATCACCTAATCACGACACGTGGCTCATCTGCAGACGTCCGATCTAGCATTTTTTTTTGTTTTTGTTTTTATAGGACGCAACACAATGCAAAAAATAAAGAAGATATTAAGTCATTATACAACATAAACATAAGCAAAGGAGATGGGATCCGGTGAATTTTACGACGTCGGAGTCCGTCGGTGCTCGTGCAACAATGTGTGGGGGGTATAAACCACCAGCAGGAGGCTCGGCCTTCCGATTCTGGGGTAGCACAATATAATTTACAGAAAATAAATAAATAAAACACCTTGGACGCCAATAGGAGGCTTAGCCTTCCGATTCTGGGTCTTTTATGCGAAATATAGAAATGCTATGACATAAAGTAAATACACAGGAAATATTTAGACACCAACAGGAGGCTCGGCCTTCCGATTCTGGGTCTTTTATGCGAAATATAGAAATGCTATGACATAAAGTAAATACACAGCAAATATCTAGACACCAACAGGAGGCTCGGCCTTCCGATTCTGGGTCTTTTATGCGAAATATAGAAATGCTATGACATAAAGTAAATACACAGCAAATATTTAGACACCAACAGGAGGCTCGGCCTTCCGATTCTGGGTCTAATAGGTAAAATTTAAGGAGTGAGAGGTGATCTTACCAAGATTGAACCCAAAACAAGCTCGGAAATCCAATTTGGCCCTCGCGGACTCAAGTCTGATCAGTCTGACCTTTGCTCCTTCAAACAGCTCTACGGGACAAATGGCTCGGCCAAATTGGACTCACGATATGTCATTAGAACGGCAAGAGAATAAGCTTTCTAACAGTATATGGCTCGTTCCCATACGATTCCTAACGAAAGAGTTATGGCCGAAAAACCGGACGGTTTTCAATCGCCCAATGACCAGAATCTGTCCCAGAAAACTCATTCAATTCAACCATTAAAACCCATCCAAAACTCAACTAGACTACAATCTCAGCTTGCTAGATTCCTAAGTTAGGTGCTAGAGACATCTTATCGAATATTGGAAGCAAGGCAAGCCCTTGAATCACTCACAATGTTCACGGCACCACCTTGACAGAACCGGTTCAGATTTTTCGAACAAAACAATAAGGGATCAGCCCTTAAATCCAAATATAATCCATCTTCAAACCATAAACCACAATAATATATGTCTTAACAAGGAGTGAGAGGTGGTCTTACCAAGATTGAACCCAAAACAAACCCGAAAATCCAATTTGGCACCCGCGGACTCAAGTCTGATCAGTCTGACCTTTGCTCCTTCAAACAGCTCTACGGGACAAATGGCTGGGCCAAATTGGACTCACGATATGTCATTAGAACTGCAAGAGAATAAGCTTTCCAATGGTATATGGCTCGTTCCCATACGATTCTTAACGAAAGATTTATGGTCGAAAAACCGGACGGTTTTGGGTCTGGGCGGCGGGCTGAGCGAGAGAAAAAAAATCGAAAAATGAAAGAGAGAGAGTTGAGGGAGAAGAAGGGTCGGGAGATGATGAGGGGGAGGAGATAAATAGGCAGCGGGAAGGAGAGAGGGAGTGGGGAGAGAGAGAGAGAGAAAAAGAAAAGAAAAAAAATATAATAATAATAATAATAATAAAATAATAAAATAATAAAAGTAAAAATAAAATAAAATAACAAAAAGAGAAGACAAAATCATTAGTCCCCTTTTCCTTTTAAATGATGATGTTTCCCTCCTTTTCCTTTTAATCATTACAAATATTTTTGTCAAATTCAATTTTATGGTGATCAGAGAACACCTAAAATCAAACCTGAATTTTACTATTTATGAGGTTAGAAAATAGATAAAATAAAAATAAAAATACCGACTATTTTTATATATCTTTGTGACCTCAAATATTATTTTTCTTGATTTTCTTGATTTTCTTTTTCCTTTTTTTTCTTTTTTTTTTGTATTTTTCGAAAATATATATAAAAAAATGAAAATTATGAAAATTATTTTTTTGGTCAAAATGGTTCATTTAGCTTGGCTAAGGTCACCAAAATTGATTTTTCAATTTTTCAACTTTTTATGGATTTTCTATGAATTTTCAAAAAAATAAAAATAAAAAAAGTTGATCAAAATTTAGGTGTCAACATTCACATTCTCACTCTCCTCTCCATCATTCCATCGCATATGGATTCCTCCTCTGTGCCTGCTGCCTTAGCTGAAATTTCGACCCAATGGGAGAGATTTTACCATCTCTTGGGTAGAGGTTATGGCTACATAAACAATCATCCTGAAGCTGCGGTTGAAGTTCGTACTCTGATTCCGGCCCTGGATACTGTGTGTATTGAAGGTACGAAACTGTAAAGGGAGTTTGTGATCTTCCCAACTCTCTTCAACAATTTCCTGCAGGCTTATGAAGTTGCTAGCCGGGAGGTCACTTTGGCTGGTATCGTGCGAGCCCGTTATCAGGACCGAGCTGAGTCCCTGATGTTGGCCATGCTGACGGCCGATAACCATAAAAAGGGCTGTTGAATACGCCCACGCCCAGGTTTCGATGCTGGTCCGTGAGAGGGACAACTTGGTGGAGCGTCTGGCTCTTTTTGACACCGCCTTTGAGCAAGACCAGCACAACTTCGTGCTGAGGTTCCAGTGTGCCTGGTTGGAGGAAAGGATTGAAGACCTGAGCATGGATATAGCTCGCGGGAGGGTGCTGGCTCATGACTTAGAGCTTGAGTTCGAGTACTATGACACCAAGGTGAACGAACTTAAGGAGAAATGTCGTCTCCTTTTCTTCAAGCTTGTAGACCTCGATTCCCGGACTGTGGGTTGTAAGCAAGGCATGGATAGCATGGAGAGTTAGTTAAGCTTTTTTGTGATGCTTGTCAGAACTCATTTTGGGTTTACTGCTCCCCCTCAGTGATCCACTTGTAAACTTTCCTGCTGAATGAAATAAATGCGAGTTTGTTTATATATGCTCTTTCATTCTGCATTGTTGACTAGCCAAGAAAGGTTTTTGCTTTCGGATCTACGCGACTCCTTTTTCGCCTATGTCAACAGATTGACTACGCATCATTCTCACAGCCCGACGCTTTATATTTGATTGACTTGAATGCCTTGTGAGAAATAGATTTGTAGTTGCTCGAAACTTAAAGATTGCCCCTGATTTTGCGGTCATTGCGTTTGGGGCCGCTAGTAATCTTTCACTTTCGAGCTCGATCCCATTCTGCTAGTAACTCATGCTATCAATTCTGCCTTCACGCGTCGGGGCTGATTTTACCTTGAACTTAATAACAAGGAATTACCGTATACACACGAGATGACGTTTGCGAAAAACATTATGCAAAATCAACTCTAGCTATTGAAGAAACAAACGCATGCACCGATGAGAACTTTACAATAGGAGATACATCCTTCTCGCGTACATCCCCCTCTTTCTTTGGGCATGTCCAATGACTAACCAATCTGGCCTCAGCTTAGGTGTGCCATTACCAACTGCAGATCATGGTTGCCAACCTTTAATAGCTTCCAACTGATCGAACCAGGTATCAAGTCCTTCATCGAAGAAATCACCCGACCCCTCGAACGATTGATGTGTAGGTTGAGCTGCATCGCCCGACGGGTTCTTCGAACTGGAACCTCCATCTTTGTCTGGGATTATAAGAGGAGATTTGATCGATTGACTACCACAAGCATCTCCCACTTGGGGATTAGGGAAATAAGAATGCTCCAAGCATTCTCCCATTAGATCATCTGAAGCCACATGCTCTGATTGGGCAAACCCTTGAGCACTGGGCGTGGTGGGCTGATTTGCGACAGGATGAACACTGACTAGCTGCTGCTCGGACGGAGGAGTGCTTACTCGTTGCACTTGTGATGCGTGTTCTTGAGGAATATTGAAATGACTCGCGAGGATATCCTGATCAAATCCCCAATAGTCGTCCAGATTCGACCGGGCCTCATTTGTCATAAGGGTGCTGGGTTCGCAGCCGAGTCTATTGCACGGATTCAGTTCTGCATAACGCTGTCCTAACGCCCTTCTGTAGCAACCAAGGTGATTCGCGACTAATTGCTTGGTAAGTCCCGGTACGTTCATGACCCTAAGTATGCTTGTCGGACCTATGAAGTCGAGTCCTATCTGTCGAACTGCGTCCAAGAACTTGAGATGAAGCTCCGGGGGCCAAGTGAATTTCTTCTTCTCGTCGTCCAGAGTGGCGTAGATAGCCTGCCGACTAACCTCTAACTCCTCTTGAACCGTATCTGATCTTACCGGAAGCTGTTGTGGAGGAGATTCATGGGCTTCGATGAGGTGACTCCGATCATAACGACACGTATCTTCTTCCTCCGAAGACACTGGTATAATTTCTGTAGGATCAATCTGCTCATGCGCGCCATTAGCAGGATCTGATTGTACCGGAGATGGCTCAAGGGAGCATGGGGATAAATGAGCACCTTCCATCTTCGTAGAAGGCTTACCGGGGAACAATTTACTGAGGGTGGTAGGGCCACCGCAGTCAGGGCAGGTAATAGTACTGAGGATTTTCTCATACCACATGTTTTCCATTTGAAGGTTTTGGTTCTGCTCTTTTAGGGCCGTGATCTCCTTACGCCTGTGTTGGACACCTAGTCTGAAACGTCTATTCTGAAACCAAAAATGGATTCTCATAGGATTCATTCCCAGCTTCCGGCCCAATTCAATCTTTTGTTCCTCGTTTGGGCAAGGGCATTCATCGAAGAAAGCTTCAAGCTCCTGGATTTCTTTCCGAGCGTAGCGCTGGCGACTTTTTCTTTTCCGGGGTTGAGTGTCGTGGCCACTGCCGTCGTCACCACTGCGATCTTGATGTTCGTCACGGGCAATGTTGAGTTCCATGGCTTTGATGTCGAATTTGATTCTAGAGAATTTGAGGTCTTTCAACGAACTCGTCACTCGGGGTTCTCTGTTCTCTTTTGTATACTCGCTATTTCGATTTGTTGCCTCCTTTTCCTCGAAAGCTAGGTCTGTTCAGCGTTCTGTTTTTGAAACGACGGAACTGTTTGCCTCTTGCTCAGCTTTCCGACACGAAGGGGTAACCAAATCCTTCCGCGGCTTCTTCGATAGTAGCGCTCGCCTTTCACTTTTCCTCGATAGTCATGCCTATTCAGCACTGTCTTCTCTTTTTAAGTGGCAGAGCTGTTCACTCGCCGCCCAGCTTTATGCGTGATGGAACAACACAACCCTTTCGCGGCTTCTTCGATAGTTGCGCTCGCTTTTCACTTTTCCTCAATAGTCATGCCTGTTCAGCACTGTCTTCTCTTTTTAAGTGGACGAGCTGTTCACTCGCCGCCCAGCTTTATGCGTGATGGAACAACACAATCCTTTCGCGGCTTCTTCGATAGTTGCGCTCGCCTCCCTCCCAGCTTTAATAATGGCGAGACCGAATTTGTCAGGCCTGAAATTGCGGACCAGGACATGTCTGATGATTCACGGGAGGAGCAGCCCTCGCTTTACATTAATTAACCCGGCTCCACAAGCATTATTGCTGCAACTTTTCTCCACTCTCGAGACGCTATAAAATGTGGAGTTGGTGTTTGGGGGATTAACGCTCTCATATAATTTGCTTCCATCTTCAAATCGCTCCATTACACACCTCTCCGTCGAAAATGGCCTCTTCCCATGTTCCCACTTTCCCAGCCGAAGCTTTGGCTCGATGGGAAGAGTTCTATAACCTCTTGGGTCGAGGCTACGCTCACATAGCTGATCATCCCGAAACCGAGGATGAAATCCGAGTCATGTTCGGGGACCTGGACATCACCTCCCTCGAGGGTACTGCGCTGGGGAGGGAATACAGAAATTTTCCAACGCTCTTTACAAACTCTTTGGAGGTCTACCACGCTGCTCACCGGGGACTTACCGTGGCTCGTGTCCTGCGAGCCCGTTATGAGGATCAGTCCGACCGCCTAGCGTTGGCTGACTACCTGACCGATAGTCACAAAAAGGCTGTTGAGTTCGCCAAAGAGCGGGTTTCGACATTGCTACGCGAGAGGAGGAATCTGGTGGAGGCCTTAGCCCTATCTCTGGCTACCTATGAGCGCGATCGACGTAACGCCCTGCTAAGGAACCGAAGCGAGTGGCTGGAAGAAAGGCTCAACGGCATAAATGAGGATATAACTCGTGAGAATGGACTTGTTCGGGACTTGGAAGCAGTCGCCGAAGATCACGAGACTCAGGTTGTTGCAGTCAATGATGAACGCAAACGCCTTCACCTCAGGCTTGCGGACCATGATACGCGGAGTGGTGCGTATAAACAAAGCATCCATAACCTAGAGGGCCAGCTGGGCTCCTTTGTGTCTTTGATCAGGGCTCACTTCTGCTTTATTTTTCCACCCCAATGAATTATATGATCTGGTTTAGGCGAGAATGAATGAAAGTCCATGTGTGTTTGTTTCAGCTTTTATACGATCCATTTCTCCGAGTATCCGGACATCTTAGACTTGGATGAGCCGATCCATAATAAGTCGAGTAGATGTGTTCTGATTTTCTAACTCGCTCATGATCAGATGAAAGAATAGCCTCAGACTTATCCAGGAAAAGATTTCTCTCTATTACCTATTTTTTACCTGCAAATGAAACGACCGAATCAGAAGGGATAATTTGAAAAAGAAAGCATAAACCCCTTTCAATCTTATGCTTGCTCGTGATTAATAAAGACAAAAACTTTTACAAGGATTAATCTTGTGCGAAAAGTTTTTATCAATATTCCTCGAAGGAAAGCATACTATTGAAAGGAATGTAATTCACGATAATCGCTTTTGACCAACGACGCGTTTTAAATTTAATTGAAGATACGGCATCCAAATCAAAGCCGTTTTGTTAGGAACGAGGGCAATTTGGACATTTATCTCGTCATTAAATTCGAAACAATGCCGGTACTCTTGATCAATTATCGTGGATTACCAGCGGTGTAACACATGCATGAACCGATTCAAGTGTATAATTCCTTCTAGCGAAATTGGGGTTGGATTACCCTATACGACCAAAAGGTCGTGCAAGACTTCCAATTTTAATTTCCTCTAAAGGAATTATAAACTTGACTTGGGAGTATTCGGATGATTAGAGAAAATGCCACTATCACATTCCCATGACCCGTCAAAAGAAATACAACCAAGCTCCATCTGAATGTATACACCAATAGATCCCTCATACAATCACTCTAAGGGGTGAGATAGAGAAAACTTCGATAAAAATAAACCCTATACAAGAGGATTAGTAATGGAAAATAAAACAAAGGGATGTGATCCTAACGTTCAAGGATGCCCCAAGCTCGATCTGTGACTTCCGGATCACTTGCCCCAACTCGTCATCTTCATTGGACGATATCTCAATAATGTCCATAGTAGGCTCCTTTGTTGCTCACTCGGTGTTCGCCATGGGATATCATCCTCCTCGTCTTCTATCAAGGACGTTTGGGAAAAACACACATATCTATCCTTGAAATGGCATTTAATCTAATCACCAGAATGCAATGAATGAAATGCCTATATTTATATGAACTGTAATAGATTTGAGGGATAGAGAGTCTTACCAACCAAACTCGTCGACTTATGTGCGGTTTTAGGTGTACCAACCGCCCAAAGACATGCGCATGAGACAAGTGATGGTAAACTTCTAAAAATCAGAGGGTTTGGCACCTAAGGTTAAGGTTCCCACCTCGAGTTCTAGAAAGAGCCGATTCCATTGCACAGCTATCGTTGCATTGGGACTCGATCCATAGTTCGAAGCGAGCGGAATTGAAAAGTGGATTACCCCGTGTTTTTCCTCACGGAGATTTCATTTTCAATTCCTTCTATTGTGTTCCTAAAGGCGGCGCCTGGGGTTTTAGGCGCGGTTGTGTGTGTCCATGTGTCGTGATCATCACAATGCAAGTCATGCACAACAATTTATCAATCAGCACTTCAAATCATCCACACAACATACATTCCTACGCCCAACCTGCATAAAACAAAGTTAATCACAGACTACCCCCCTTATTACTCCAATCTGTAAAAACATATAACACCTACCATAAGCGGACTTACCTCACCTTCGAGAGCGCCTGCGAAGTTAGAAAAATCACTCAGCGTTTTAATTACGGCCTAAGTCCACTTGAGGTCTAGAATCATATGTTCAAAGAAAAGAAAAAAAATTATATAATTTCACAAAATCATTAAAATTATCTTTAAAAAAAGTTCACGTCAATGTCGGCAACGCCATGTTATCACCGGCCAGCCAAAATTGATCAAATAAGGATTGAATCAGCACAAATATATATAAAAAAAAAAGGATTGAATTGGAAAAAATAAGGTTAATGATTGAGTTAGTATAAGTGCAAGAATTGTTTGGTAAACTTCTCCTTAATTCTATGCCAATTTTTGGGTTTTATTACGTGTTAGCATATTATTAGCCAAGACCTATCAGCTTACAGTGTATCCTAATCTTGTTGCCATGTCTGAAATTTTTTTTTTTGTGTGTGTGTCTATATAGCCTCGTCACGTTCGAATGTAGTGAATGGCAATGGGGGGGGGGGGGGGGGGGGGGGGCAGGCTTCTTGTCGTTTTGCTTTGGCATCGCACGTTGGATGTGATGCGGAATCAAAACAAGAACCGCCATAAAATCAAATCGAACAAAAAGGGTTGGTAATAGCGATTACAAGTTGTTGACCCTCGGTAGGGATGAAAATCACGAGAACAGGCGTTGGTGAACTTACCAATGGCATTGATGGCGGCAACTTATCGATAATTGGTGAGTATTGACGTCAGCAACAAAACTGTTTACAAATAAGGGTGGTTATTTGAACGTGAATAGTGCTTAGAAAATATGGGGCATGAATGACAATAAGTTATTTTTATTTAAATTTTAAAATTGTAACCACTTGTAGGGATTATAAATACCTAAGTGGGTTTTTTGTAAAGCCCTCGAATCAACGACAGAACTCAACGTTCTTTATCAGTTCATCTTTCCTTTATCTTTATTTTCACTACATTTCAAATTTCCTTAGATATAGTTGCAATTCTCAGATTCAAGCGTTGAGTCAAACTTCGATATGAATCTTTATCCTTCGTCGTCAAGTCAAACTCCAGCGTACTAGCGTCGCGTTTTCAAGCTTTGTCGTCAAGTCAAACTCCGTCAAAGTTTATTTTCTTTGTACTTTCTAAACTCTTTTGTCAAGTCAAACTCCGGTTCGGTTTATGTTTGTACAATTCCACATTGATTTTTATAATCGCATGTCCCAAAATCGCCACAATGCCTTCTTAATAAAAATCGAAGAACGAATTTCGGTGAAATCTTTATTGCAAAACGAGCGAATATGAATTAATAATTAGATAATGTTACCTTGGGAAAAGTTATTAAAAAAACTTTACCAAAAAAAAAAACAACCCTTAGCATTTAAAAGCACGAATAAAATCTGGGGGGCAGGCTTCTTGTCGTTTTGCTTTGGCATCGCACGTTGGATGTGATGCGGAATCAAAACAAGAACCGCCATAAAATCAAATCGAACAAAAAGGGTTGGTAATAGCGATTACAAGTTGTTGACCCTCGGTAGGGATGAAAATCACGAGAACAGGCGTTGGTGAACTTACCAATGGCATTGATGGCGGCAACTTATCGATAATTGGTGAGTATTGACGTCAGCAACAAAACTGTTTACAAATAAGGGTGGTTATTTGAACGTGAATAGTGCTTAGAAAATATGGGGCATGAATGACAATAAGTTATTTTTATTTAAATTTTAAAATTGTAACCACTTGTAGGGATTATAAATACCTAAGTGGGTTTTTTGTAAAGCCCTCGAATCAACGACAGAACTCAACGTTCTTTATCAGTTCATCTTTCCTTTATCTTTATTTTCACTACATTTCAAATTTCCTTAGATATAGTTGCAATTCTCAGATTCAAGCGTTGAGTCAAACTTCGATATGAATCTTTATCCTTCGTCGTCAAGTCAAACTCCAGCGTACTAGCGTCGCGTTTTCAAGCTTTGTCGTCAAGTCAAACTCCGTCAAAGTTTATTTTCTTTGTACTTTCTAAACTCTTTTGTCAAGTCAAACTCCGGTTCGGTTTATGTTTGTACAATTCCACATTGATTTTTATAATCGCATGTCCCAAAATCGCCACAATGCCTTCTTAATAAAAATCGAAGAACGAATTTCGGTGAAATCTTTATTGCAAAACGAGCGAATATGAATTAATAATTAGATAATGTTACCTTGGGAAAAGTTATTAAAAAAACTTTACCAAAAAAAAAAACAACCCTTAGCATTTAAAAGCACGAATAAAATCTGGCTTTTCTAGCCATTGAGATCGATCGTGCGAATTTGGATGCTTTGACTTTGCCGGCAACAAAGAACTTTATCCTGTTCCAAAGGAGACAATCTCATATGGTGACTCAAAGCAAAGCTTCCCCTAGAGCTGAAACACTTTACCCTATCCCTTTCGTGGGATCCAATGTTAGCATAGAGAACATGCCGAGACGATCAATTGATGAGCAAACTACCTCAAACAAAGTACCAAATCTTGGGCAACTCATTGCTCATTGTTAACCTCCTCTCTCTCTTGATTCCAATGGCTGCTTCTTCTTCTTCTTCTTCCAAGCCTAGAAAGATTTATGATGTCTTCTTTAGTTTCTGAGGATCTGATGTATGCAATTACTTTTTTGGTCATATCTACACAGCTCTAGATAGGGCGGGAATAAGCACTTACAAGAACGGCGAAGAATTGAGGAAGGGAGAGCGAGTATTAACGGAGCTCATGAAGGCAATTCGGGAATCGTGCATCGCGATCATCGTTTTTTCCAAGAACTACGCCTCTTCGGCGTGATTTTTGGAAGCGTTGGCGGAGATCATGAAGCGCAAGGAGCAACAAGACGTCGTGATCTTCCTTGGTCGTCTCTACAGAGCTCTACATAGGGCAGGAATAAGCACTAAATGTCATTGCCGATGAGATTCCAGATGAAGTTAGAAAACGCCCCCATCGAGATCATGCATTATTGCCCCTTTCTTTCCTTCCTCCCTTTTTTTTTTTTTTTGGTCATGCTTTCCCATCTCCATTCGGCTGATCCAAAAGAAGAAGAAAAAGGAAAAAAAATAATAATAACAATAATAAGAAATTTGCTAGTCTGGCAGTAGTACCTCTTATTTCTAACCACGCGATCTCCCAATTAATAAGTATATTATACAAATACATAGTGATGGTGCGTGAATCTACGATTGAAATTGTACTGTCCTAACAATCCTATCAAGAAAGCATTTCCCAAATAAATAATAAGCTTGTCCGAACTTTCCCTCCTCATCAACGTCGTCGAGTGTATTGTTAAACAAGAGGAGATCGGGAGGAAACCCCCTCCCCCATATCAATCTGAGTCCAGCGAGACAACAACTTCTTAATTTATCAAAGACAACGAATACCAAACAGTTGTGTCACGAAAAAAAAAAAACTCTAATAACGAATTCAATAGGGAGAGGGTCGCGACCCTCTCTCGGCTCTTGCCGAGGCGCCAGCGACCCCGACGACCACCGTCGGTGGGGCTGCTTCCACAGGCGGGAGGGCAACCTCTTGTTTGTTGTTCTCTCTCTCTCTCTCTCTCTTTCTCTCTCTCTCTCTCTCCTTTTTCAATTTTTTGTAATTTTTTTTAAATAGAAGAGGCAAGAAAACAAAGAAAAGGAGAAAAAAATAATGCAAAAAAGTTAAATGATAAAAATGCCCATAGATAATTAGTGAGATGCCCTTTTTGAGACTGACATAATCATTTTAGGCCCTTATTTGAAATAATATCAACTTCAGTCCCGTATTTAAAACAATGAATGCACCTCATGCCCTTATTTGAAATAAGGTCCATTATAAATCTTTATTTGAGAAAATCAAGGCACTTCGAACCCTTAATTTAAATTTTCGCTTAATTTTTTTGCCATGTACAAGGCATCAAACAACAAATCACATTTTGTCACAAGAAAATAGTAACGAAATAAAAGAGAGAGGATGGAATAGAATCTAAACCTAACTTTTAGGTATCCCTAATCTTAATTTTAACTTGATGAAGAATGCTTATTATTGTTCTTTTCGTTGAATTGAAGAAAATTGCCTTCTTTTGGGGGGTCTCCTGGTCTGACTCACTGAGTCGGGCACTCGGATCCGTCTTCTCGAGAGAGAGCTTTCTGGAACCGTCCCGCAAGTTCACTAGTTCAGACGTCAGAACTCTCTAGACAGTCTCTCTCCCCCCACACTCTCCATTAAAAGCCTCCTCTTCCCCTTTCTCATGGCTGATCAACCAGAAGAACCTGCATTCGCTTCCCTTGCAATCGTTCCTCTGTTTCCTGAGCCCATCCGAAGCCAACGTTCGCCATGGACGACGACTTCGAGTTCCCCACTTCGAGCAACGTAGAGAACAACGAGGATATGGGCATGGGCACGGACATGGACGTCCCCGAGGACGAACCAGTGAGCCCCGTTCTCAAGGCCGGCGAAGAGCGAGAGATCGGGAAGGCGGGGCTCAAGAAGAAGCTCGTCAAGGAGGGTGAAGGGTGGGAGACCCCGAATGCCGGCGACGAAGTCGAAGGTGGTTCTCGCTTCTTGGTTGACTGATCGATGGATTGGCTTTGTGTTCTTGTGATGCTGATGGTGACTCCCTTTGTGCAGTTCATTACACGGGGACTCTGCTCGATGGGACCAAGTTCGATTCGAGCCGTGATCGTGGGACCCCATTCAAATTCAAGCTCGGTCGAGGTATCTCTGCTCTTAATCCAGCATTTTGCACTCTCACCTGAACTGATCACTTCCATCGAGATGGATGAATGCACGCCGTTCTAATTTTGAGGATCCAATTGCAAGAATTGGGCTAAGTTTGGAGGGCTGAATATGGAACTCATCTCTTTCCTTCTGACGTACCGGGAAAAAGAGAAAGCATAAAAATTAGATGTGGGTTCTTCCGAGAAAACCAATCTTGAATTCTTGCTGGATGGGAAAATCTTGATTTCATCTGGACGAGGGACTAATGGGATAAAGATGGAACTGTTGA
This sequence comes from Rhodomyrtus psidioides, assembly GCA_021437785.1. Taxonomy (NCBI): domain Eukaryota; kingdom Viridiplantae; phylum Streptophyta; class Magnoliopsida; order Myrtales; family Myrtaceae; genus Rhodomyrtus; species Rhodomyrtus psidioides. Next base: position 1,870,072 of record JAILYB010000092.1, on the reverse strand, counting down.
AGCAGAACGGATTTCAAGGTGATTAAACTTACATTTGATTAAGAGAAGTCACGGTGAATGTGGAAAATTGAGGACGCATAGGTTGCAAAACTTCACGGGGTGTAGAGCAAAGTTACGTTCAATTAAACATTTTTGGTATATTATGAATTGTATGACCTGCAGAATATACGAGGCTGAGGCAAGGCAATTATGTCCTAATAAAGAATGAGAAAGAAAAATAAAAAAGCCAAGAGAAAGTTATGATTGATGAGCTGGGCACCCATCCTGTTTTCATTTTACGGGCGGTAGAAGGACCGTATGTGCTTTGTTAGAACTTTTTTGTGAAGAGTTTGAGGCCCAAGATATGCTCTTTTTGGTTTATTTTATGATGAATAGATAGAGGGTTTTTTTTTTTTTTTTGGTGACGGCTGATGTGAAAATGCCTGATGTAGATGTTTGGGATGCAAACACTTAACACGGGTGTTGATGAACTAATTAGTTCGATGCACATTCTACCAGTTGAAAACTGAAAAATAAAGAACTTTGCGGATTCAGATGATTTTTGAGATGTTTCCAGTAATCACCAATTGTCTACATTGTAGCATCATATAATTCTGTCCCATCAACTTAGTGTTGTAATGTCGCACTATGGTCTCTTCTTCTACTTTCATGTAATTTGCATTGACATACTATCTTAAGAGTTTCTAACTCGGCGGTCCCTTCCTTCTGTTTGATAGTAGGTTAAGCAGGAAAGATGACATGTAACTAGTTTATGATTTTGATGTAGGGCAAATTGTGGTTTTGAAATACTTGATTTATTTTCTAGAGTATGAGAGGACTAAAAGCAGTGAATATAATGTGTAAAGAAAATGCTAATGATGCTGGCCTCATTATTCGTCGGCCTGTGATGGGATTTTGGTGCCTCTTAGAACAAAACTAGATTTTTTCTTCTTCTTCTTTGCTGAGGGGTAATTGCTATGAATGTCAATATCATAACGTGTTTAATAACATGGTAAGGACAATTGGTTCTATCTAAGCTGCTATGAAATCAATCTTCGTAAGGCAACTGATTCCCATTTGAGCTATATGTAGGACGAGACAAACCAGGTGCTCCTCTTATTGTAAAAGCCATTTACATTGTCATGGTAGTGGTTGGTTTATATGGTTATCAAGTGGATGTCCATTTGCAGTTTGAAGGTAATGCAGTAGTTATCATAGCAACACAGTTAAATCATCGATTAGGCTTGTGGCCATTTTGTACCTTTGTGGAGTGTGCGCCTCAGTGAACTGCAATTGACATTTGTTTATTGTCAATTCTACCCAAAGTGAAAACAACTTCTAAACCTTCACTGGACTTAATGCTGATCTTCTGTATACTCATGCTTTCTATTGATGTTTTATGAACAACGTGTCATAATTAACCTGAAATGAATTTTAACACGCCGTGCTGGGGCAGGTCAAGTGATCAAGGGATGGGATGAAGGAATCAAGACTATGAAGAGGGGTGAGAATGCCATATTCACCATCCCTCCGGAACTTGCCTATGGTGAAGCGGGGTCCCCTCCCACCATTCCTCCTGATGCCACTCTTCAATTTGATGTGGAGTTGCTCTCGTGGACGAGTGTCAAAGATATATGCAAGGATGGAGCGATCCTCAAGAAAGTTCTTGTGGAAGGAGAGAAGTGGGAGAATCCCAAGGACCTGGATGAGGTCTTCAGTATGTACACCCGTCAGCTTATAATTCCCCATTGTAGATGTGGTTTTCTGACATAGCCTGTATTGATTTTCTCTTCTATTTGTTTCAGTTAAATATGAAGCAAGTCTCGAAGACGGGACGCTCATTTCGAAATCAGATGGAGTGGAATTCACTGTGGGAGATGGTATGGTTCCTGTCTGTACACACTTCTCTATCCAAAATATTATTTTAGGCATCGATTTTAAGTTGACTATCTGTGCTCATTTTGTAGGGTACTTCTGCCCGGCTTTGGCTAAGGCTGTAAAGACGATGAAGAAAGGAGAGAAGGCTTTGCTGACTGTGATGCCGCAATGTAAGATCAAAGCTTTACCTTTTTCTACTTTTATTCTCTGTTTTCAACATTGAAATGAGGATGAATGTTCAACTATACAGATGCATTTGGGGAGACTGGTAGACCGGCTTCTGGGGTTGAGGTTGCTGTTCTCCCCAATGCTAGCCTCCAAATTATGCTTGAGCTAGTCTCTTGGAAAACTGTTTCTGATGTGACCAAAGACAAGAAGGTCTTGAAGAAAATTTTGAAGGAAGGAGAGGGGTATGAGCGCCCGAATGATGGGGCAGTGGTTCAAGGTGAAGTACATTAGACCAATCATTTTCAAAGCTCTGAGTCCGTTGGCTTTGTTGGATATAATTTCTAAACTTTTCAATGTTGTTTTCAGTGAAACTGTGTGGTAAACTGCATGATGGAACTGTCTTTGTGAAGAAGGGAGACAACGAGGAGCCGTTTGAGTTTAAAATAGACGAGGGTACGGGATTGCCATTTTGAATTGTGAAACCTTTGCTCCTCTGCTCTTCATCTTAATTTTCAGCCTTGCCATCTTCAGCTCTCTTCCCCATGTAGCTGACATTGTCTCTTGATTCAGAACAAGTGATAGATGGACTTGACAGAGCTGTCAAAAAGATGAAGAAAGGGGAGGTGGCATTGGTGACAATTCAGCCGGAGTTTGCTTTTGGCCCGACCGAGTCTCAACAAGATCTGGCTGTGGTTCCTGCCAACTCCATTGTGTATTATGAGGTGGAGCTGCTATCATTTGTTAAGGTTGGTGTGAAGCTCTACTGAGGGGCATGATAACGTGATTACTTTGTTGAGGAGGGAACACCTCTAACTGTACATTCATGATACATTCCGCAGGAGAAAGAATCATGGGAGATGAACAATCAGGAGAAGATTGAAGCTGCAGCAAGGAAGAAGGAAGAGGGTAATGCTTCGTTCAAGGCTGGAAAATATGAAAGGGCTTCAAGGAGATATGAGAAGGTAGGGGTGGTAAATTCAGAAGTTAAGTGTCTGAGAAAGTGTAAGATAATTTCTCATGAGTCCAAGTTGATTCAAAGACTTCCTTTAACAGGCAGCGAGGTTTATCGAATATGATTCATCGTTCAGTGATGAGGAGAAGCAGCAGGCAAAGACCCTAAAGATCACCTGCAACCTTAACAATGCAGCTTGCAAGTTGAAACTCAAAGACTTTAAGGAGGCCGAGAAATTGTGCACGAAGGTGCAGTATTTGGATCTCTTTAAACTTCACACTCCAGTGAGATGTTAGTCAATTGCTTCACCGAATCTTGGGTATGGCTTTTCGTGCTGACAGGTATTGGAGGCTGACGGTACAAATGTTAAGGCACTCTACCGGAGGGCTCAAGCTTACATAGAACTTGTTGATTTGGATCTGGCAGAACAGGACATCAAAAAGGCGTTAGAGATTGACCCTAACAACAGGTGTTTCTCTTCTTTATTTGGCATCAGCTGTTGATGGCACGGAATTTGCACCATATCATTAGTTCTAGGCATAAATATGCACGTCACAAGCATGTGACTTGTTGCATGCACAACACAATCTAATTGGAGGAACACGTGCTATACATTACACTGCGGAAAAACACTACAGCACTGTTTGGTTATCGAAGGTACAAAAAACCTATTGGATACTTTTGCTGGATGAACTCTTCTGCATTTGTTTGCTTATTGAAGCTTTTTTTTTGTGTTTAACCGGGGTTAGGGAAGTGAAACTTGAGTACAAGATACTGAAAGAGAAAGTGAGGGAGTATAACAAGAGAGATGCCCAGTTTTATGGAAATATGTTCCCCAAGATGAACAAGCTGGAGCAAGCAAGAACAGCGGTACGTCCTCTGTCACTTCTGAATCTAGCGTTCAGCCGGGTTCTGTTGCTTCTCGCGGTCCTAGTGTTGCTGCTTCTTGGTCTGATGCAGGGCAGGGCGGCGAAGCACGGGGCAGCGCCTATGACAGTAGATAGCAAAGCGTAAACTGTATGCCATGAAAAGCTATGTACCTGCATCGGCTAGCTGTGCGCTTCTAAATTTGCACTAAAAACATGACCATCTTGAAACTCTCTTGAAATGTGCATATGACATACTGTATCATCATGTTTTGTTATAAATAAATATCTAAGCTGTTTGCTGTGAATAGCTTATGGTGTGTGTGTTCGAAGATGTACCCGCATCAGCTAGCTGTGCACTACTAAATTCACGCAGCATAAATGACCGTCGACCTGAAACTCTCTTGTTATGTGCGCATGACATAGACTATCTTGGATTCGACTTTCATCACATTTTGTAGAAAATGAGTAGTATTTATGTGGTTTAAGGTAGTTGCTGTTGTGCCAAAAGGGAATGTTGGTCGAATCAGGAAAAATTGTAATGATCATATGGATAAACCGGTGTGAACTCCAGCAATAATGCTAGTGAAAATGCGTCAATCCGAAGACATGGCAAAGCTGGGTGGAACACTGGTTTGATGTTAGAACGAACGGGTCTCCATTGTACGGCAAATCTGTGACAGGCATTTGAACTTCCGCGGCAGAAATATAGCTCAAACATATCAAAAAATTCTCCTGGACAATGATGCCCCGGCTAAAACATTAGTAGGCCTCGTCATGGGTCCGACGGCTCATTAGATCGGCAGCTCGGTATGGGACTCATTAGATCGGCAGTAAATTTTAAATTAATATATTTGTGATAAATTAATTTTTACCCATAAAAAAATTAATTTAAGTTTATATATTTACGATAAATTTACTTAAAATTAAATTTTTCATCACAAAAAATTTTCAAATTAATTTATTTGTGATAATTTTTTAAAAAATTGCTGCACAAGATAAATTTACCATCCTTCAATTTTGGCAAAATTGAGTTAATATCGCGAAAAATTTTAAATTGGTACACTTGTGACAAAAGGATGGTAAAAAATCTCAAATTGATAAATCTGTATCATTTAATTCAACAATTTGATGATAAAATTTAATGAAAATTAATATAGGGTAAATTTGTCACATGTGTATCAGTTTGGAGTAAATTTATCATAAATATAATAATTTCAAAATTTTTCGTGATGTTAATTTAAAAAAAAAATAGAAAGGTAGTCTGTTGCTGAAATCAATGTGATAAGTTTAGCAATGATTTTTAGGCCAGCTACCTAGTGGGGATTAAGGCTTGAGCCTTTAGTACTACCTGAATGGGTCTAGGAATACGGTCCCTAAGATAGATGTGGGATACATGCACACAGAAGGGAGGCTGAGTTTGAAAAGCTGTGAATTCCAGACTTTGCATTGACACTAGAGACTTTGACTTTATATGTCCTCACTGTGAAAGCAGCTTTAGTCATATTACAGATTTGGGTGCTCAATGGGAAAATTCCAATGTAATTGTAAACTTATGTTTAATGGAGTTAAGCAATACAATTTTCTTAAACTTGGTTCCTCGTGTTCGTCGTCAGTGCTGCGCATTTCTGAGATTGTGAGAGAGAACCCAATTGAGGTTTTACCCTGATAGCATTGCTATCGGGCTAGATGGCCTTCGTCTAGATTTGGTCGCGGCTGTGCAATCTCAAGCCTGATCTTGTGGAGATCGAGCAGCTCTAGATGCTGGATCTCAATGGCGGTGCCTGACCTCAAGCTAGATTCTAGCCAATGGGTCGGGACCACGCAACCCCAAAGCGCGATTTCTTCTGATGGTAGTGGTTGCGACCACCATTACTCGTCTCTCCCGATCGATAATTAGCTATATTTCTCGCTCGTGCATACACTCACAAAAAAATCTGTGAGTGACAAATCCAATTTGAGATCACATGCTAAAACCCAAGATGAAAATGTCAGATTTCAGAATTTGTAAAACGCAAAAGCTTTTAGAGGGTATTCGACATTTTCACCCCCCTAATATTTCCAATTTTCGTTGTACATTCCCTTTGGTTGGATAGGGTTTATAGCTCCGGGGGCAATGTTGAGGCAATACACAAGGGACAGGACCCGGATCTGCACCGAGCCTCATCAATTCGAGAAGATCTTTCAAGTGGATATGGAGGGCCCATGTGTGGACACCAGCAGCAGATGACAACCATGGCGATTTATCGAGAGTTGGAGATCCATTTATTTCTCTTGGCTTTGGAAGGTGTCGAGTGGATGGGAAGCAACTCTCAAAAGTGGGGTCGAGCCAGCCAGCAGTGATGTCCATGGCCTGGCCCTACCCTCGCGTTTGCTGCTGGAGCCCAAACCAGACAACTCCACAAGCGCTTGTTCCTTGGCAGATCCGCCAAGCCATGGAGACCGCGGAACAAAAAGCTGCTGGGTCTGTCTTCTCTGACATGAATCTTTTGCCCCTAGCTTCTCGTGGACCAATGCTTGTTTCGGTTTAGACTTGGGATGGAAGGAAGGAAGGAAGAAGGGGAATGCAGCACCACCAGAAACCCTAGCCACTCGTTCTGTCATCATCAGTACTGTGCATTCAAAATGGGATGGAATTGAATGATGTAGGGTGATGTTTGTTGTGTACCCCCTAACGCAAATGAGGCCCAAGGGCAATTTAATGTTTGGTTGTGTGGGGCTTAAGAGTGACCAATACATGAACACCGAGCATTTCGTCCGCCTGCCTGTAGGGGAGAAGAGAAGTAACCAGCAAAGAAGTCAGGATTTTGTCCTTGGAAAGTGTTGCTGAATGCCGAGCAATGGGAGGGAGAACAAGGATTGAAGGCCGGGTCTTGTTTTGGTTTTTGCTCCTCTTTCCCCATGGGAAACACATGAATCTGCCGGACCGACGTTGTTCAGAGGGATAATGTCATAAATGGTCGCTGTATTTTTAACTTGCTCAATATGGTTCTGAACTTTTGGCAATGTTCATCTTAGTTTCTGAATTCGATAAAGCTGTTTAGTGCTTTCCTTCCATTAATTTAAGTTCAGGAACTAAATTGAACACGTACAAACAAATTTAAGGATCACATTGAACAAATTAAAAATTCAGAGATCGCGTTGTATATTAGACTAAAGTTTAAGGTTCACATTGAACAAATTAATAATTCATATATCACATTATATATTTGGCTAAAGCTTAAGGATCATTTTTATCATTTTTTTCTTATTTAGATGAAAAGGGAAAGAGATCCACTGCGTTGGTTTCTCTATACTAAATTTTGACTTGCGTCATGAATTCATGAAACAGAGATTGTTCCCCGAGTGTCTAAGAATCGCGGAGCGCGTTCACGTGATTGACTATGTGACTTGATCCTCTGCCATCCTTTGTCTTCGCTTGTGCTTGCAGGTGACTTGTTATTGGGGAGGACGACGATGGAGATGTAAATTGTATTCCTTTGGTAGAAATAGCGCACGTCGTATGTGTTGTGGTCTAGAACTTTTCTCTTTAAAGCCTTTGTTAGTATTTCCATTATGGCCAGCGAGGGTCGCCAGAGCTCGCTGATCGAGGGTCGTTGAAGCTTGTTGGGCAAGGCCAGCCTCACTGTGGCCTAGCCGGCCGCGGGCGAAGGCGGTTGGCAAGGCCATGGCCACGTGGACCTTTCCTTTACCATCTCGCAACTGCCTTGCCGGGTATTTGCCTACCACAGGCAAGACTTCCTTGACTCGTGGTCGGCTAGGCCAACGCATGACTGGCTTGGTCGGGGCTGGCCAGCGTCGGCAACTCTCACTCGACAGTCGGCAAGTTCCGGTGCCAACCACAGTGAAAAATAAAAAGAAGGAAAAGGGATGAAAAGGAAAAAGAAGAGAAAAAAATAATTAATAATTTAAAAATATGAAAAAAAAATGTATACTTCAACGCCGGTCACGCCACATAGAATGGCCGTCATCCACATCAGCAGTTTTCGGCCTAAATTGGCCAGACTGACTCAATTGGAAAAATGTGAAAAAGTTTAAGATTAAATTGATTAAATTAAAATATGTATTTATATATAAATTAGGGAATTATGCGACAGTACATGATAACTTAACCGAGGAATGTGGTACATGCCCCCGGATTAAACCTTTGCATAAAATAAAAAATATGTAAATTAGAAGATGTGTGACCAAAAAAAAAAAAGGAGATCACCCCCTCACGTATAACGGAACACCAGCACTTACATATTTTATTTTTTAGGGTTAATACCATGAAAAACCCCAAACTGGTACATCCGTGACAAATTTACCCCGAATTATTTTTTTGATCATGAAAAACCCCAAACTGATACATCCGTGACAAATTTACCCCAAACTGGTACAACGTGACAAATTTACCCTCCATTAGTTTTCGTTAAATTTTATCGTCAAATTACTGAATTGGATGACACGTGGTAATTGTTGGGTGTACACGTTACCCCATGTTTGCTATAGGTGTATCAATTTGAAATTTTTTGTGGTATTAACTCAATTTAATGAAAATTAACAGAGGGTAAATTTGTCATATGTATACTAGTTTATGATTTTTTATGGTAAAAAAATTAATTTATGGGTAAATTTGTCACAGTTATACCAATTTAGGATTTTTGGTGGTTAAAAAAATAGTTTGGGGTAAATTTGTCACAAGTGTACCAGTTTGGGATTTTTTGTGGTCAAAAAAATAATTTGGGGTAAAATTGTCACAAGTGTACCAGTTTGGGGTTTTTCGCGGTATTAACCCTATTTTTTAACCTTAGATAAGGTGCGCATGATAACACTTCTCGAAGTAGTTTTCTGCTTCAGAAGTGCTTCTAGAGTAGAAATCCGTTTGGTAATATGATTTCTGAAGTAGAAATATGTTTGGTAAAAAAATTTACTTCTGAAAAAAATTTCTATTTCTAAAGTAAATTTTCACTTTTGAAATGGTTTTTCCCTCAATTTGAGAAGTTAAAAAAATTGTTTCTCAATTCAAGAAGTATTTTTTGGACAAACTCACAACTCACATTCTTTTCATTATGCCCTCACCCTCTGTTCGACTACGTCAGTCTCCATCGACCTCCACCACCGCCCATCACAGACCACCGACACCCACCGCCCTCGACAACCACTGCCCATTGCCATGGCAACCACCACCCATCGCCGTCTGCAACCACCGCCAACCGTCAATCATCGCCCATCGCCGCCACCATCCACCGCCGACCGTGACCTTCGCTGGCCACCACCCTCCGCTGGAGTAAAAAATAAATAATATAAAAAATAAATAATATTTTTAATAATAATTATTATTTTTAAAGAAATTTAAAAAGTTTAAAAATGAAGTAGAAATTTTTTGGCCTTCGAAAATAATTTTTTATAGAAGATTTTGTGTTAATAATGTTTCAAAAGTAAATTTTTCACCGTCACCAAACGAATTTCTATGATCAAAAATCAACTTCTGGAGTAGAAGTAGAAAAATCAACTTCTTCTTTTGAGGACCAGTAGAAAAATCAAATTCTGGCAAGAAGTTGATTTCTGAAGCAAAAGTATTACCATGCGCACCCTAAATGACTTGCCCTTAATACATAGGACCTTAGGTTTCTGACCGACATGAAAATAATTGGTGGCGACTCCTAAAACCACGCAAGATTCGAATAGCAGTTAACACACCCAACCTCGCATAGACCAAGAGAGGGACTTTCGAAATTATGATTTGTTTCCACGACTCATTTGGTTTTTTGTTTTGTTTTGAAAGCAAAACTTTCCTCTCTTTGAGCGAAAATATATTAATCCCTCGGCGCAACGGGAAAAGCGGAAAGGTGAGGTGTTACGATCGGCACAAGAAATTTTTTTTTTTTCAAGAGAGAGAGAGAGAGTACGGCTTTAGTATAAAATAAATTTCACTTTTGGTCCTTGTACTGTTGAAGCATTCAAATTGGGTCCATGTACTTGGGTTTTTTTTAGCAATACTAGTAAGTTGTACCATTGAAAAATCGGCTTGTGAGCATGATTTTTCATGTGTCCATTTTGAATACGACTTAAAATGTCATTGGCTATTGTTTGATGCATAATATGTTACTAGTTATCAATCCCATCTCTCTCTCTCTTCCCATGCCCCTCTCCTACCCTTTCTATTTTTCTACCTCTTTTTGTTTCTCATCGTCATTTTTTGCAACTGATCTTGGGTGAATGTGGAGACCAGTTCGATCATTCTTCTAGTCGACAACCATCGATGATGATATTCGTGACGTGGCTCCATTAATTCTTCGAGATTAGGCCGCTCTCCTCTCCCGATTTATATTTAGGTCTAGATCTAAGGGTTTTACTCTCCCGAACTAGATTTAGATATGGATCTAAGAGTTCCTTATAGAAATTTGATATGTGTTCTTTTAAGCCGTTGCAATTGGTGTAGGAGTTCTCGGTGATCGGCCGCTGAAATTTTATGGTTGCAAATCTCTTGGAAGGTGAGAGTGTGTTTCTAAAGAATATGCTTTGTTATTTGCTTTATGGTATTTGCTTCTTCTTCTTCTTCTTCTTAAAATTATTTGAGAGCTTGAAAAAATATTCTGTGTACCTCGCGAATATTATCCTGATTAATGAATGGAATCTTTCGTTCAACAAAAAAAAACATAGTTACTATTAATGGATTTATTAGTAAAGTTGAACAATTTTTTTTCCTTAAGCCATTTAAATATTCAAAGGCTGAGAATGAACCAGGAGAATTCCCCTATGTGTCTGAAATATTCCCCCTACTAGAACAGATAGTCAATGGTGTGTCATATTACTTAACGGATAATTATTCAAAAAGTCCAAAATCTATTGTACATTGGCCAATCCAATTGTACTCATTTATTCTTAACCATATTGACAACTTGCCAATTTATTTCTTAACCTTTCAATTGTGTCAATTTAGCCCTAAAATATTTGATGATTTGCCAATGTAGTCTTAAATCTTTTGATAACTCGCCAATTTAGTAATTCTGGACAATTTTGGTTGGAATCTGCTAACACAGATGTCAATGGGTTTAGGATTAAATTAGCATAATCGAAAAGTTTAGAATTGAATTGACCGACGTACAATTGATTGAGGACTTTTGTATGATTTTCCCTACTATTTATAGTATTTTTCTAAGAGGGATTCTAGGTACATCTTTTTGGATCCTATTGTTGAACACCCTGGAGTTAAATTTAGTGTCGAATTGGGCACAGTTATAAGTGTAGGTTGCGGTTAACATAAATTTCGTAACATTCTCAGATTTTTTTTTTTATAGTGGACAATTTACCGACTAACAGTTAGTCTTGATTTCACATTTTGGTAACGTCGTCGACGAAATATGATGAAAGTAATTCGAGCACACATGGACCAAAATTGATCATTCCTACAAGTACGGGGAGAAAGGGTGTGTGTGTATATATATATATATATATGGAGTTTGCACATGTAAGCCGTTCAGTGTCGATAGCCGGTGTTGGCTCGGCAATTTCCGATGAATTCTGATCGAAAATTCTGGTGGAGTGACTTCTATTGTCGAAAAATAAGAGGTATGCTGCAAATCCTAAAACGGGCATAGGGAATGCAATCGAGCTCCAAACGTTTCAATGGGTGCGGATGAACTTTTACCTGAAGGATATCACGAATTTGCTTCTATGAACCCATGGCACTTGGGATCGCCTAGCCGACAACCTTCAATTGCAACAACGGGTGAAAAGACTTTGATGACACTTTGTAGTCAAGATTTAGGACGTACATGCCTCAATGTGAAGACTTACGATTTGAAAAATGGAAAGAAGAAGAGGAAAGGAAGAAAAAAAAAATCAATATCCATCTTTTCAGTAGCAATCTAAACCTAATTTAAAGAACAAAAAGCCTTCGCTGTCGTTAGGTACGTGGTAAACCGGAAAACTGCAGAGAGTTTTCCTTCCAAAGCTCACTTTGGATTCCAGCTAACATGAAAAGAGAGGAGTAGAGCTGACCAGTCATTCTCTGAATGGGATTTGGACTTAAGACACCATTTTGTCCCTACTAAGTACTAACCCCAGCTGGTTTCCAAGCCTAACTAACGAATCTAATCTCCCCACAAGTTACGGTTTTCCTATTTTCCCACGTTATATCGTCCGAATCATGGGGGACCCCCCCGCAATGGATTTCCCCATCTTCTCTTACCAGGAAAGAGAAAAAAAATAAAAATTTGGATGGGGAACAGAAGCAACGTCGTCCTCACCGGAACTGTTCTTGTCCGGTTGCTGGGAAGGTAGGCGAAAATGATGGAGGATTTGGAAGTTTGTCAACCTTTTATGATGATGATGATGGCGATGATGGTGGTGGTGGTGGTGGTGGTGATGGAGGAGAAAGGAAAAGTTTGATTGCTAGATTGCTTCCTTCATTTTCTCCGCCTTTCCCGCGATCAAAGATCGAGCAGAGTCGAGTCGAGTTGAGTCGAGTCCAGATGGGTCATTCGAAAGGACAGACAAGACAAGGAATGCCGACCGTGCGAAAAAAAATTTATCCGTGGCGCGTCCCGAGGTTGATTGGTTGACGAGCATGCATTGAAAATTTTACATGGTCTTTGTGGACCTTCGGAGGAATTATTACAAGGCATCTCCTCCTTTCTTCGACGAGTTGGAAGGTGCATCATGCACTGCCTATGTTCGTGATCTAGTTTTGTCAGAAACTTGCGAGAACATTTTGATTCACAAAGCACGAACCGCAGGATGTGTCATCATTGTCACGTTCAGCGTCTGTTCAATATCACTCTTGGTCAGGGTTACAAAAACATCGTGATTTCCGGATGCCGGCATTGCGGTCGAGCGAGCGAAAGCTCGACCGCAAAATTACCGATCGAATCTCTGAATGAACAAATTGCAGCATTTTAGAAATGGCGAGGTAACGCTAGAGGCCGAATCAAATGCTTATACATCAGATACAAGATTCCCAATTAGTTCTACTGTCAACAATCTTGGAAAGATTTCTTCAAAGAATGACTAAGCAATTACTGAAATCGAAGAATCAGTCTGTATATACATATGCCTCTCTCTCTCTCTCTCTCCCTCTTCTCTCTCTGTCTGCGAAAGGGCCCTTATCAATTGTCGGGCTCATACTCGTACTGTTCGTTAACAACGGGAACTACAACTCGATTTTCATCTGACCGGCAGCCAGGGAGCCTGAAAATTTTGCATCATGTGTCAATGACAGTTGGATTTCAGTTGTGATATATGAAAGCTCGATCGGCGACGAATTCGTATATCCGTGTACCTTGTTCTACTCTCTGAGACTCATTTTGGCCAAGACCCATTTGGACTACACTTTGGAGGTCGTCCTCCCATTGAGCTTGGCCCTGAAGATGAATGCAACACTAAGATTTTCAAATCCTGCATACTTCAATTCCCAAAAAAAAAAAAAAATTCAATGTCTATGGCTGCAGTTCAGTTACCGGAGCGGGAGCTTCACCGTAATTGTCCACAAGAGGCAAGTTCAAGCTGGCATTTCTGTGAATTCCGGAATTCAAAAGATCCACTGGAAATTGGGTATCCATGTTGCTGGAAACGACACTCGGCATCGGCATTAGTCCTTGTGGGGGCTCATAACCATAAGACATTGACCCAGACGAATCAACTGGATAGAGAGAATCCGGCAACGGTCCTCGAGGGTGCAAGATCTGCAAGTTGAGTGCGTTAGCGTCGGTCGATTCATTTCAATTTCGGCATATGATTACATCGCAATTAGACTACAAGCTAGACCGCCCCGTTAGCTTACGTCTTTCGACAGGAAAGCTTCCAGATTGAAATCCATTCTGGGGTTCAGGGTCGCCATCTTCATGGAGAGAAACTGCGAGGAAAAGCAAACTGAATCGATGCCCTGACTTTAGGAAAGTATCAGCAAAATTGGCGAGCCCAAGTCGCATTTTTTTGTACATACCTCAACTTGACGCTGTAAGGACTGCACGTAGTTAATGATCTCGTCGAGCATCATAGCTTTCCCGGTCACCTGAAATTCGTAAGGTCGAAAAACTTCTCCATTACATTCTCCATTTTCGCAATTCCTGGGAAAAGTACATTACCAAAGACCAAAGTGTCGCTAGGAAATGGCGCACCTTGTTACAGCCGGGAACGAGATCCTGAAGAGCCTTCATCCTCTGGCTTATCTTCTCTCTCCTGACCTGTCAGAAAATGGAAAGCAGGGACAAAAATAGGATCAGCAATCATCGGCCGGAAGCCGGTCATGATCACTAAAGTGGAAACTAACTGAAACAGATGAAGCTAGTACTCTTTCAGCAAGGCTATGGCTGTCAGTGGCTTGACCCCTTCTTGCTCTCACGTGGATGTAGTCCTTCGACGGCTCCGGAGGCTTCGAACTCTCCTTGCTCTGTTTCTGATCCCCATTCGTCTTGTCTTTCTCGTCGCCATCGGCCTCGGTGGGTTTGATTTTCTTCGTCGTCTGTTCTTCATTCTCTGTGGCAACCTGCAAAATGCAATCTCTCTTTTAAATTTCCATCACAATGCCATGTGAAGGAGAAAGTATTTCCGGGAGAGCGCAAATTCAAGAAACAGGGTCATATTCACCTCAGAATCTTTAGCAGATTGAGGAGAAGCCACGCATTCTCGCGCTTTCCCTTTCGGGATCGATTTCCTCTTCCTTGAATGCACGTCGATTAGTCCCTTGGCGCGCATCTCTCCGTGCGCGGCCTGGTCGGAGATCGAAGACCCCTCGCGGGAATCCTCCATTTCTCCATTTTCAGGGGTCGAAGCGGAGATTCCTGGGAGGAGGGTTCTCTCATTCCCCTGTACACAGATTTGAGATCCGTCATTAGCCTTCAGCGACTGACTGCTTGGAACTCTGCAAAATCTCCCCGAATCGAGCATATTGCCCTGTTTCCCCAGCAATTCCGATGCATTCAACCCCAGGCCACTGTGTAGATTCGCGACATTCACATTCCTAGCGCCGAAGCAAGAGAACCTCGCCGCCCTGTGGGCGAACCCCGGATCAGCCATGACCGGCACAAAAGATGGGTGCCCTGGAAAATGGCACCCGGGAGCCGGGAAGCCGCCGCCGTCGCTGCCGCGGACATGCTGATCCGCCATCGAGAGGCTGAGCTTGGGCGGCGAGTTCAGAGGGGTGTTGTAACAGGAAGTGTTGGCGGCGCTGTTGTTGTAGGAACCCGTGGAGGCCTGGCCGGAATCGCAGATGCTGCCGAGCCTCCCGATCAGCTCTCGGATCATGAAGGCGTCATCTTCCTCGCCGGCAGCCCGGGGTGGGGCCACGGGGGACGACACCATGGAGCTCAGGGCGGACTCAAAGGGATCGCCCTGATCCATCACGTCGTCCCAGCCGGCGACGAGGAAGCAGCTGGGGAGCTGGTCGTTGGGGTGGATTCCAACACCGAAGGTGGATGAATTCTGAGTCAACGGAGTGGAACTTCCTTCCATTTTTCCAGAGGAGAGAAGTAAGTCTTTGCTCTTTCCTCTGGAGAAAGAATGGTATGAGTTAAAGCAGAGGGTTGGAGGGGAAGGAAGAGGAGGAGGAGGAGGAGAAGACCATTGAGATGAGAATTGGGGGTTGAGTCTTGTGTTGGGAGATATAGGGGGGAGCAAAAGAAGATACAAGTGGCAAGGACAAGCAATGATAGTGCTGGAGTTCTTGTTTGTCACTCAAATGGGGGTGAGAGGAAGAGAGAGAAAGTAAAAACAGAGAGAGGACAGAGAGAATTTGGAAAGTGGTGGACAAGGGAGGAAGATAAAGAAAGGCAGTGTTTGTTTGACCTTTCTCTTAAAAAAAAAATATGGAAGGAAGAGGGATTTTTGTTTATAACCCAAGGTTGAAAATTCGATTCATTTCATCTAGTAAAGTTGAGATATTGCTTAGAGCTTAAAAAAATATACCAAGTTAAGATAGGGCGATGTTGTTTCCACCTTCATTTTGGTTAAGACTGTTCATTTTTTTCAATTAAACGACCAAAATACCTTTCTTTCTTTCTTTCTTTCTCTTTTCAATTAATTGTTTTTTTATATATTAGATCAATCGATAAAATGCCTTTATTTCTATCGTTTCTCCCGTCATATTCACAATGCTCCATTATACTCAACAATATATCATATTATCTTGCATTCTGTTATCACTTTGCCCATAAAAGATTGTTAATTTTAATATTTATGATCTCATATTTTCAATCAAAAGACCTACATAGATTATTACGAATTTCTATTGATGACGGCTATACGGTTAACAACACATAATTAATTTCCTACTTTTTACCAAATAATTTGAGCCAAACTTTCTTTCAAATTTGGAAATAGATGATTTACTTACCTAGCCAATCTTGAATTTGTAGGTGTTTTTCCGAAATAAATTTACGGATTTTTAAGTTAAACATCATTTATTTTGTGCTTTGGAACTATGGGGGTGAGAGAACTACTAATATGTGACACTTGGGAAAATACTTATATATAAGCCAAAAGATAAAATCTCAGACCGCATGAATCAAAGCGAACGACATCTTAAAATAATTCATATTTGTCACACATACCCCTCTAGCCTTCGGCCCATGGAAACAAGTCTCTAGGCGAGCTTTCCCCATATTCTTATGAGTCTCGTACCTAACCAATAGATAGTTATGCTCCGTCAAAGTTCAAACACGAGACTTTGGTTTCTTATATCAAATTTGCATATCTTTAAGCAATTTCATCTTCATTATTTAATAGTTATAACTTAAAAATTTTATAAGGAATATATTTTATGAACTTTCGAAAATGAAATGAACTCAAACTTAACCAGTCTCGATCGAACTGAACAAACTTCCGTTTTTTTTTTCTATTTCCTTGGACCTGGATTACGGATTGGCTTAAATCAAATGAGTTTTACATAGGGAGTTGCTAGCTTGACAGTCTGACAGTATTGTCAATTTTTTTTCTGACCACATGATCTTTCAATCAATGAGTGCTTTATGCAAAACAAGTGGTGATGATGGCGTGAGTCTACGGCTGAGACTGTATAGCCACTTACATTAGGAAACGATTTCCCTTTAATTTACATAGCATCCAATGGCGCATGTGAGTTGGAAATTTTTCTAGAGATGCTCATGGTAACAAAATCATTTGGCATCTCTCATAATAGAAACTTCATAGGCAATAAACCCCATAAATAATTGGAGGAAACTTCAAAATGCATGTTTCATAGTCTTTAATGTTAGTCATGCAAGAAAAAGGAAAAGAAGGGAGAGGATACTAAAAGCCTTCTTATCCACACTTTCTCCAACCTTTTTAGATAAAATATGCGGCTTCTACTTCTCGATCACTCAACTCGGGATTCGATAACACTTTCGATTACCATATTTCAAGTATCGACGTCACTAGGGTGCATTTGTTTTAGTTCATTTCAAGTATAAAAAAAAAATCCTTAATGACTTTCATATGAACTTTTTGAATATTAAATGAACTCTACAAAATAATGATGAATATGCATGAATCAAAATGTCAAAAGAATTTTTTATTTTTTGGTAAAGAAAATGTCAAAAGATTTTTGTGTCGCATAATGTAAAAATAAATGCTAAATGTTATTTTCAATGGGGTAGTTTCTAATTGAAATGCAAACTGAACTTGATATCTTCATCCGATCTAAAAGTTTTAATAGACAAACGTATCTACGAGTAGCATTGATGTCAAAAGCAGGTTGATGTTGAACTTGGTTATTGTCTTAACCGCTTAAAGTTGTCTGAAGAAGCATTAACAGTAGTAATTCCAGTTTCACAAATGGTCACATAACATAAAGTATTTCCCGTTCATTGTTATTTTCAGTCAACATATGCATTTTTCAAAAAGGAACCTTAAACTCGTCAGGTTTGACACAATTGGTTGAGACTCAGAGAATTTTCAGGTCGAGAATTAAAGCTCTAGTTTTTAAATCCCACCAACTGCGTGTAAATGGCCTTTTATTAGTATAAAACAATAAAAATGAGGTTCTACTGTATGGCTCATATTATTACATAGATTAACAATTATTTATGATAACTAAATCAAATACGAAATGAAATATCTAAAAATGATGTTCTATTGTATGGTTAATGTGGACATCGATTGTCCTACGCGGCATGGCAAACGCTGACTTGGATTTTTTTTTAAATATTATTCTATAATTTTAAATAATTTTAAAGCAATTTTTGGTTATTTAAAAATATTAAAAAAATCCATGTTAGCACCAGTTGTGCCACATATGACAATTGATGTCTACATCAGTGATTTCCGGCCAAAATTGATCAAAATAACTCAATTAGCATAAATACAAAATATTTAGGACTACATTGACACTAATGCAAAAGTTTTATGACTGAATTGACACCAATAAAAGGTTTAGGACTTAATTGGCACAGATGCAAAACGTTTAGGACTGAATTGGTACCAAAAAAAAGTTTAGGACTAAATTGACACAAATGCAATAGGTTTAGGAATTTTTTTACACTTTTCCCCTTTTTCTTTTGTTACTAAGTTAACCCGTCCTAATCGCATATTGGCTATCTAACTCGCCACATGATAATCATCAAGGTAAAATTTAGTGCCACGTGGTAGGCACATGCGAATATATTCCCCCGATTCAGATTTTTAACTGTATAGAATAGATAAATTTGCTTACGTATCAACAACAACAACAACAAAAAATTAAGGAAGGGAAAAAATTTGGATTCGTAAGTCATTGTCCCCTAATGAAGATAGGTTAACCGTGGCTTGTGTCGTCAGCTTTTAGGATTGGTCGGTCAGATTATATAATCCACGTTCGTACTAGTGGACGACGGATGAGCACATGCCAAGCTAGAGCCAAGAATCAGAAACTCACAGCACCCACCAATTTTTTTTTTCCCATTTTTCCCGTAAAATATTATCTCGTTCGAGACTTTTTGAGCAATCGATTTTTATTAAAGTTGAAATTTTCTTATTGCAATTATATATCGTGTAATTTATTTGAGACTCTCGAATATGTGCCCTCAGGACAATCTTAAAAGAACGAGCAAGTGTGATGGTTCGAACCCAGATCTTAATCGAAGTCGGAAGGCGATCGAGATCGCCAGCACGCTAGTTTGAAATACTTTCAAATTAATTGTTTTGTTTTTAGTTTTTCCACAGTTTGGTTTGACTTTTCTAGGTGCAGAGAGCTCCAACGATGACTTGCCGTATATCAAAAGCTTATTATTATTATTATTATTATTTTTGCTTTTACAAGTTAAACGACGACTGATCTAACACACCAACAAATGCAGCACTCTATCTGGTATTAAGTATATTATGTGACTTGCAAGTAAAAGAGGAATCTCCAACTAACATAGAATAACTTAAACATGTAGATTTTGTCTGTTCTATAATGGGTAAATTTTTCAGGCCATAGCCGGCGACATTGTAGGTATGTTTCATTCACTCATTCATTCATTATTCTTCCTCTTCTTCTTTTACGATTTTTAGTGTTATTCAACGGATGTGATTGTATTCATTTTGAAAATAACTATGTGTAATTATGTGAAACAGGAGAGACATGAAAACAATCATATCGGCAATAGTTGTGATGAGTCAAAAATAGAAGAAAGGGTTAATATCATAAAAAAAAATGTCAAACCAGCCTATATGTATCATATTTATCTCAGAATAATTTCCATATCACAAAAAATAGCAAATTAGTACATCCATGATTTCTTAAAAGAAGAAAGGGTTAATATCATAAAAAATGTTAAACCGGCCTACATGTATCATATTTATCTCAAAATAATTTCCATATCACGAAAAATGGCAAATTAGTGCGTCCATGACAAATCTACCCTCGGTTAGTTTCCATCTAATATACCTGTTAAATTGCTGGCGTGGATCTGTCGTAGAAATTCAACATGAATGGGGTTTTTACACGATGTCGTTTCGGGAAGCCAAATCTAAAAAAAAAAAAAATGAACTGAGATTGGGAATTATGACAACATTGAATATGCTCCTTCTGTGTCTCTAAATCACCCAAATCTTAGGGAAAAATTTGAACGAAATTAGAGATTTTAGCATATTTTCCAGACATGAGAGAGCTCTTAGGGAATAATTAGGACAAATGCTAAAGCTCTACCCGAAACTAATCTCAAACCGGTACAAACATGAGCGACCTTTTAGGACAAAGTAATAGTTGGGGATTTTTTATGAGACCAAAAAAAAAATATTTTGGATGTAATTGGGATAAATGCTAATATTGAGGTTTTTTTGGATACTGAGACTAAAATTTTCAATCTAAAAATTTAATGATTTGTGATACTGAAATTAGTTACGGATAAAAGTGGCATGGATGTACCGGTTTGTAATTTTTTATGATATAAAAATTAGTTTCGGATAAATATAACGCGAGTATTCTTGCTTAGGATTTTTTGTGATATTAACATGGGAGAAATTCGTTCATATAATTTCAGAAGAAGTTAAGAAATGGAGTAAGATAGCTCACAAGTTGTGGGGGTAGATATTGTCAAATCACCTCATGCACTTCATGGCATTTTTTGTAGCTTGATTTCTTGAATTTCTTGCCCACGCGACTGTGATTATTCAAGTGATTTGTACCTTAACTACACTCTATAGTCTTTGGCAGGAGTAGCTGGCCTTGTAATCAGAGTTGAGGTCAAATGAGAATTTATAATAACTAAACTTGCATTTTGTGCCATCCTCATTGACAAACTTGCGACCCGATTCACTCCATCACATTGAAAAACACCACATGATCACAAACGCAAAGGTATTCAAAATGTGGGTAAATAAAGGACAGCAGTTTGTGAAAAAAAAAATGTATTTGATTAATTAACTTGGAAATGCAACTGGTCTTATGCAAGGACTTTTAGAGTGGGTATGTATTCAACCTGGTGAAACCAATTTTCACTTAGACAAAAAAAAAACCAATTTTCACAAACAATGACAAATACAGAATTGGTTTTACATTGGCATTCATTTAATGGTTATTTCCAACAGTCAAAAACAAACATCTTTACATATCTATTCAGAATTGTCATGCCCCGACCCCGGCGGGTACGCCAACATCCCACCTGGCCGTCATGTAAATAAGATAACCCAGGATCCAACGGCGAAATTCTTCAAGCGCGGTATGGTAAGCACATGCGAAAGCGAAACAAAAACCCCAGACATAAAAACAAGCACAAGGTGACATAAGATTAAAAGCAAACACACATCTTCATACAAATAAAAGGTCTAGTACATCAAAAGGAGGTAGGGTTCGGAGATAGACACTACAGGACCACAAAAAGGACTCCCAAAAATCCTAACTTGTCGGACTCATCTTTATCTTCCTGCTCTTCTTCTTCATCTTATTCGGGGCATCTTTAAGGCTTTGGGTCTGAAAATGTTGGTCTCACAATGGGGTGAGGTAACAATCTCAGTAAGTTGATCCTAACCCTAAGCTAGGCTATTAGTACCTCCAGGGACATTTAAAAAAAATATGCAAGTTTTGGAGTAAAAATCTTTTTAAAACATGACAATCAAACAATTGGCAAAACATGGCACGTCAGGCATTTCAGGCATTCGTCGAATCATATCATTCACACATTCACTTTCCAACCCGAACCTCACGAACCATACAGGCATATCAGATAATCCATGCACTCCAAGCATTCCAAGCATTCTGGTTAATGCAAGCATTTCAAGCATACATACTCAAAAACATAACAAGATCTTGTTTCAGTCTTTTATCTTCCTTACGCCCATCAAGGGTCGCCCTCCTTAGGCCGTGAGATGATTCGGTCAATCACATGACTCTCGATGTCTTATCGAGATGATTCGGCCATCATGACTCTCGCTGCGAGATGATTCGATCACTATAGCAACTCTCGACACTCCGCGCCAACGAGATGACTCGGTCAACTATAGGACTCTCGCGTCTGGACCTAGAGATGATTCGGTCGCCACCTGAGTCTCGATTCTTACAACCTTCGAGATGATTCGATCAAGGTGGGACTCCCTAGCCGCATGACCTCGCCATGTCGTTCAGGATCAAACACCCGCAGCTCAATGCATTGGCCATAGAACATAACAATGATCCTTCTCATTAATCCCTTTTTTCGCAATCACAAGAAATTCATCACATCAAGCCATTCCATCGCCATTCAAGGCACACAATTCAAGCACGCCAGGCTTATCATTTCAAGCATACCATTCGGTCATCATGCACATGCACGTCATCACATTGAGCATCATTCGACACCGAGTGCAAAACCGAGCATTAAAACCCTCAATTGCACCCGATTAATCAACCCAAGCCCAATTTCACACACGGCACTTCATCACCGAACAACCATAGCATCAATTCAACACTTCCTAGGCATGTTAAAGAGACATTCAATCAAGACAAGTCATCAATAATTTCAATTCACAAAAATTGTCCATCTTGACCTCCACAACCAGGTTCATTCATGAGAAAAATGACATTGTTTTACTGACTTTTTGAGAAATCTAATTTTAGCATCTTGTCTCTCATGGTCTTATGGACACGTGGGAGAAAATGGAGCTCAATTTGGATACCGGACGACCTAGAACAAGCCCTTTTAAAAATGGTGCGCGCTGAAAATAGATTTGCACGGCTCTCGGGTCTCTCATGCATTTCACTCCAAAAAAGTCCTTTAAACACTTTCAATTCAGCCATAAATTCACTCATTAGTAACCCAACATCCTAACTAAGGGTTAGAATCAACTCACAAGGCTAATAGAGTGAGCAAACTCCTCCAAATGGCCGCACGAAGCCTTCCCACAATCTATCCAAACAGGGCAGTTTTTCTGCTCCTAGAGAAAACCATACATAACCGGCCATGAAAGTCCAATCCAACTCATATACTCCTTGCTAACATGTAATACCATGTCTTAGGATGACTTATCAACAAATTTCGGAGCAAGGAGACACCTCAAGAGTTTTCAAAAGCCCTCGGTTCCCAAACTGGTCGGTAGGGACAGAATCT
The DNA here is from genome assembly GCA_021437785.1 of Rhodomyrtus psidioides. Lineage (NCBI taxonomy): Eukaryota > Viridiplantae > Streptophyta > Magnoliopsida > Myrtales > Myrtaceae > Rhodomyrtus > Rhodomyrtus psidioides. Next base: position 1,847,264 of record JAILYB010000092.1, on the reverse strand, counting down.
GTCCTAGAGAAATCCATGAACATTCAACCATCAAAATCCATCTAAACTTCAACTAAGCTCTACTCTTAAGCTACTAAACCCTTATACTATGTCTTATGCAGGTCTCATCTCAATTTGGAAGCAAAACAAGCTCCCAAGGTTGGTCTAAAGGCGCTCACAGCCAGGTCGGGTCCGATTATGACCTTCGCGGCTTCTGATGGCTTCACGGGTCAAACGTGGCGGCGAGAGGCTGATCGGAGGTGATGGGGTCGTAGGCAAGACACTAAGGAACACGGTGGTGGTCGGCGCAGGGGCAGACAGTGGCCGGAGACGGCCATCGAGTTGGACGAACGGCGGTGGACGAGCTAGCCGAGCGAGAGAGAAAGAAAGAGAGAATGAGGGAGAGAGATGGGGTGATCGGCTGAAGCAAGAGGAAGAAGAGAGAGTCTTTTGCTTAATCCCCAAGGCTAAGAAGAGAGAGTGTGTGGTAGGTGGGGGATTAGACAACCTAATTAATGAACCTAGGTTCCTAACCTAACCTAAGTGTACATATAAGCTTCTATAATGACACTTGTCTCCTAGTTCATAAAAATCTTGAAGACCAATTGACCATTATGCCCTCATTTGTTCGGCCACTATAGGAAGAAACACAAATGACTAAATTGCCCTTACTTGGTCTTATAAGAAAGAATGTCCTTGATGGGCAAAAAGAGTAATTTTTTACTTCCAGTCCAAATTTCACTTTTTTCAATCTTAATTATCCTCGATGAGGTGATGCCCAAATCCTTTTTCGAACGTTGGAATTCTTCATTGTCCGATATCCAATTCATGGTATGTTTTCCGTTAATCGTAATTCCAGCTTATCTCAAACTAACAGGCGGCTTTTACAGACTTTACGCGTATCGACTTAGTGATTCTCATCACACTTAGGATGACTCAAGTCACAGCGACTTTGGTTGTCATATAATTACAATGGTTTATCGTTAGCTTCGACGGTCGCAATCATAAGAGTTCGATTTAGGAAAGATTTGCAAATCATACGTCGGTTAAGCGGAATCACCCACGTTCCAATCATATAACGCTAGCAATGAATTTCATAATCGTTCTTAGACCGGCCTTTATTGGCTCTAAATATCCCCTCAACAATCCTTATGGTCAAAGTGCCATTCTTTATCCGAGTTCTTAGGTCCACGTACTTGTCATGTGTTAGCCTTTCCCTTTCTAGTCAGTTAACTCGAATTGATCAGGTCTGAGCGAGAAAAAACTGAAATACATCGATAGACATCTTCTCATTCATAAGTCTCGAAATGGTCGAAAATTCAGAATGTCACAAGAATGAACTTCAAAAAAAGAAAAAAATGAATCGTAAAGATAGAAATAATATTACAAATTTTCACTTTCAAATTCCCTTTAATTTCTATGCTCTTTATGTTCCGTTTCATTCACGAAAAATTAGCGATCTGAGAAATATTTTTCTAAAAATGATTACTTATATTGTTTAAGAAAATTAGTCAATTGAAAGTATTTTCATTATCAATAATACTTTCGTAGATGAATAAAAATATTATGTTCACTCATTTGATGTAAGCAATACAAATGAACATTTTTAGGAAAATATTTTCTAGATCACCCATTTCTCGTTGTTTCGTCGGAATTGCTCTTCATTGAAAATCTTGGATAGGAGAGATCCTAAGAGTCAGAGAATCAATACGTGAAAGTCTTGCAAAGATTCCATAGAATAATACAAATGTTACTCCATCCACAGTTTAACTTGACGGAAGGATTTTGTAAATACAACTCAAAAGAAATCGATACAAATGGCATGAAAGAAGTGATACAAATGTAGACCAAACCTAAGTTCTAACTCGATGGCCTAGCTTTGCAGGTACAATTTTTTCCAAAGAACGACAAACCAACGCACCCAAAATAGTGTTAGAGTTTAACTCAATGACAATGCCTTGAACACGCTTCAATAATACACCAGAGTTTGACTCGATGGCGTTAGGGATGTGCAACTGTTGGAAATTTACGCCCTTTAAGGGCTAAATTGATTAATTTCCATAATTACGATAATTAATTGCTTTTATTTTTTTTGTGGGCTATATTGTTGATTGTATGGCAGCATAATTCTAGAATCGAATCCTATAATTATGTGTGTATATATGTGTGCAATGCATAACCAAATGATCAGATCCTTGGATTAAGGGTGTGCATTTGTGAGAGAAAAAGAATAATCTCTCTCTCTTATGTTTGCTTGCTCCCATGGTGACCAAAAATTGAAAGAACGAGAGAAAACTTCACTACGAATTGCTAGCACAATTAAGGTGGTGATTCCCGGATTCGTTCTTCCGTTCGTCGTTACGTTTGGTGGAGTGTCTGCACTAGAGGCTCAACACTTGTGGGGCTCGGATCGAAGAACATCTGAACCAACTTGTTTTCAAGCACGCTACGAGAGGTAATCCATTAACTCTATTCGTCTAATATGTTTTCGATTGAAACGCACGAATTACGTCTCTTGAGATACTTGTATGGGCATTTATTTATTTTCGCTGCGTTTATATGTTTTTATTTTGCCCGTATGTGTTACGTGAATCCCAATAGTGGTATCAGAGCCAATCCTTAGGCATTTTCGTGCGATTAATTATTTTTAGTTTGTATTGATTTTTGCGATGCTACGGCCAATTTATTTTTAGAGAATTGTTCTTTTTACGTGGCCAATAGAAGTTGATTATTTTATGTGATAAAATTAATCAACGTAGCAAAAATTGTGACTAAATCAATTTTGAATCGAAAATATGTAGTGAGTTTTATATTACGTATAAATTCTGCAAAATGATTTGTAGCTACGAATATAAGATCAAGAATGCTACTATCGTTTAAATTACACACGTGAAATTTGTTTCGCCGGCATTTATTTCTTGATACCGCTTGCGTTGCTCGATTATGAATTTGATTCAATGCAGAATTTTATTTGTGCTTTCTGAAACTTTAAATTATGAATTCATAGCTCACGTGGAAGGGTGGTCATCATGGAAAAATCCCTAATCAATAGGATTGATGAATGTATGAATGTATGGTGATTATTGGTATTTTTTGGGTTGTAATTATTAAAATGGAGGCTGTGTCCTTTTATTATTTTTCATGTAACTTTTATTTTTAGTATAGTTTAGCATAGTCAATTGTTGATGTAAATGCTGCGAGGACTACGTTGAGAAGCCATAAAGTCGGTGTGCTCTTTGGGTTCGGTTTTCGAAGAGTTCGAGGAACCAAAAAGAATCGAAGAGCGGATCTTCAATATTAAAATATTAAAATGGTCAAATGTGGTCTCATTGGCTTGAGACCCATTAAACCATAATTCCATGATCACCACGTAGGATAGATATTTATGCGATTGACTTCTATTTATTTATACTATTTATTTTTGTGAGCATGTTAAACCGGTTAATGTGCAAATTGAGACCTTTAATAATGACTTAAAATCTCCTTAAAATAATATTAAGTCGTAACGGGTTTTGGACTTGTGGCCTTCCGTCGTCGTGGTTTGATCTTTTATTATAGTGATTGATTGACTAGCTATGGATACATGGGGTCAATTGTCATTCATAATAATGGACCAATCCATTAAACATATGATGTTGTAGGGTTGAAGCCGAACGATTTCCAATAACTGTTAGGTGAGGGATTGTTTGCATTTTCAATACTTGCATGAGACGATAGGTTAGACTTAACTATGATTACGAAGTCAATAACTGTCAGGTGAGACTTTCATGGTCTAGAGGCCTAAGTTATGATTGGGACTCGCATATGATGCGTTGAATAAGTTGATTCACTCACTAAGTTTATAGAACACAAATAACTGTTAGGTAAGGTGGACTATAAGCTGGTGGGACTCCAATCTCCGCTAGTAATCTTTACCCAACAAAGATTATCGTTTCCTATTTTAAGGAGTATGGGATCCAGACATAAATTTAGTTGGAGGATTTATTTCATTTAAAGGCCAAAATGAAATAGTTATTTTGAAAGACAACGGTTAACAATTTATTTTCTGTACATATATTTATTATTCTAAAAATGGTGAGCACAAACCCACTCGCATTGATACTTTACAAGAATTTTTTTTATTGGACCTAATTTCATCGACTGGGTGAGGAATTTGAGAATTATTCTCAACTCAGAAAAACTCGGGTATTTGCTTGATAAAAATATGTCAACCTCCTTTCTTGAGGGTGGGACCCAAGATGAACGCATCACTTATGATAAGTGGCATGATAATGACTTAAAAGTTAAGTCATATATGCTTGCTTCAACAAACAATGAATTTCAGAAGAAGTATGAAGCAATGAAAAATGCTAGGTCGATCATATCGCACCTGAAGGAATTATTCGATGAGAATTGTCGAACCTCTAGATATGAGATATCTAAGACATTGTACCATATGAGGATGGCTGAGGGATCATCAGTTAATGATCATGTCCTGAAAATGTCTGGCACATAGAAGAATTGGCAAGGCTGAATCTTGTCATGGACAATAACTTAGTTGTGGATTTGATCCTCCAATCTTTACCTGATCCATTCTCTGATTTTGTCCAAAACTTCTACATGCATAAGATGGAGAAAACTCTAGATGAATTACATAGTATGCTGGTAGTTTATGAGAAAGAAATGTACAACACAAGGCCCAATATAGTGGCTATAGCTAAGGCTTCTTCTTCAAAAAGTAAGACTATTTTGAAAAAAAAAAGAAATGGAAAAAGCCTATGAAAGTTGTGCAACCAAAGCCCAAGATTGAAAAAGGGAAATGTCATTATTGTGGTGTCATGGGGCACTGGAGGAGGAACTATAAGAAGTACCTCGCGAACTTGAAGGTCAAGTCTAAGAACCAACCTTGTGAAGGTATAGTGTCTATGCTTATTGAAACTAATCATATGATTAGTGCTGAATCTAGCTTATGGATTCTGGATCCTGCTGCAACCTCACGTATTTGTACATCCTTGCAGAATCTGAAAATAAGCAGGATGCTAGAGCGAAATGAGATTGTCCTAACATTTGCAAATGGGACAAGAGTTGCTGCATTAGTTATAGGGACTTTCCGTTTATGTTTGCCTTCTGGACATGTTTTAGTTTTAAATAATTGTTTGCATTATGAAAATGTTGTTCGGAACATCATCTCTATACCTCATTTGGGTAAAGAGAAATATGAATTTTCTTTTGCTGATGATGTATGTTCTATTTATTATAATAGAACGTATGTTGGTTATGGATTATTAACTAATAATCTTTATACCATTACAATGCCTGGTAATGCGATTACCTATGTCAATAAGCAACAAAGTTACGATGTGAATGCCATAACTAATAAACGCCATAGAGATACTGCAAATCCAAAGTATGTTTGGCATCTCCGATTAGGTTATATTGGAGAAGATAAGATTAACAAGTTGAGTAATGATGAATATATTAATCCAATTGGTTTTGAACCATACTCGACTTGTGATATATGTCTTCTAGGAAAAATGACTAAAGCACCCTTTGTAGGACATGGGGCGCGAGTTGCTGACGTATTGGGATTGATACATACAGATGTATGTGGACCAATTAATGAAACTGTTAGGGGTGGTTATTCTTACTTCATTACATTTGTAAACGGGACAGAACCTACGTAAAGCTAGGTCGGCCCACACGCGCGCGCCGCCGCCGCCCGCCCGCCCGCCCGCCCGCCCACCCGCCGGTTCGGTTCAGGCCCGGGCCTAGGCTTGGGCTTCTTGGTGTTTCATTTTTTATTATATTATTTTTTCACATCAATCTTTTATTTATGCCGAACAGACACATGGTCGAATAGGTTCGTCTGAAAACTTTTGGACAGTTGCATTTATTTGAGGAATAACGAACAAATACAATTGTTCGAAAGGAGTCGTTCGGTGTTGTAAACCACCGTCCGAATTCAAGCTTTGTGACTCTTCGTGGCCTCGCCGTCCGAATTCAAGCTTTGTGACTCTTCGTGGCCTCCAATTTTTCAACATAAATAGTTTTCGAATGAGTTATTCGAGTTTTTTACTTTTCCGACTCACCGGAACTTGCATTCTCGTTTTTCCATTCATTCATTCTGTGCGAAAATTCTACGAAGTTAAGTTCACCGGAGTCCTTTGAAGAAGTACCGCTTCAGGGGAACGCAATCCATTCTATCCTGGGAGACAATTGTCCAAAGTCCTCGGGTACAGATTAATGGGGCAAATTTGTCTTAAGGACACAGCGACATTTCGTTGGGCTCGGATCAACATTCTGCTTATTCATTTGCATTGGCTATAGGTTAGTTTTTTCCAACCACAATTCTGTTATACGAACTTAGCCGACAACAATCTTAAGACAAATTTTATTTATCCCTGCGTTGATGTTCACCGTGCTTAGTTCGTGTGAAAATTTCGTTGTAAGTTTTATGTAGCATTGTCTCGCATTTCACATTGGCTCCGAATCATTTATTTGTCGAGAGTCTAATACTTTGTTTGAATAGTTCCTTAGAAACGGAATTGATGCATTCACTTGAAGTTCCATGTCATTCTGTGTTCATTTGGTTATTCTGATCACTAACGTGTGGTAATTAGTCTTTCTGTTAAACAACAACGTATCCATTTCCATATAATATGCATTAGTTCAATTCCTGTCATGCGTTTGATGTAACCAATTTTATTTGTGTACTGTGCCATAGAAAGTTACTCGTATTTTGTTACAAGTATTCGATTTTACTTGTATATCATTACTAGTATTCTGGTTTTTGTTATTAAAATTCTGATTTTGTAATAGAAATGGCTTCGACTCCGATTACTCCTATTCCGAATCATGGTGAAAAGCCAGAAAAGTTCAACGGTTCTGATTTCAAGAGATGGCAATAAAAGATGTTGTTCTATCTCACGACCTTGAACTTGGCAAGATTCCTCAGTGAGGATGGTCCTAGATTGGATGCTAGAGAGACAAACAAAGAAAAGGTTGATGTTGTGGATGCATGGAAGCATTCTGACTTCCTGTGTCGAAACTATGTCCTCAACGGTCTGGACAATACCATTTATAACGTCTATAGTCCACTGAAAATGACTAAGGAGTTATGGGACAGTCTGGACAAGAAATACAAAACTAAAGATGCCGGATTGAAGAAATTCATTGTTGGCAAATTTCTGGACTTCAAGATGGTTGATTCAAAAACTATCTTAAGTCAGATTCAAGAACTTCAAGTGATTATGAATGATATTCATGCTGAAGGAATGACTCTAAGTGAGTCATTTCAAGTGGCTGCCTTCATTGAAAAATTGCCGCCTTCTTGGAGAGATTTCAAGAATTATCTCAAACACAAGAGAAAGGAATTGTCACTTGAAAACTTGATTGTTCGGTTAAGGATAGAGGAAGATAATAGGCTTTCTAAAAAGAAAGTTGGCAAGAATCTAGAGGTCTCAAGGGCCAATATTGTTGAATAAGGTTCAAAATTCAACAAGAAGAGGAAAATGCCTAGAAAGTCTGGAGAGGGATTCACCAAAGGTCTGAAGAAGTTCGTTGGCAAATGTTTCAACTGTGGAAAGTCTGGACATCGAGCCAAAGACTACAGAGCCAAGAAAAGACAGAAAACTCAGGCAAATATGGTAGAACAGATTTCCAATGGTGTTGATAATATCAATCTCACTGCTATGATATCCGAGTGCAACATGGTGGGAAACTCCAAGGAGTGATGGATTGATACTAGAGCAACTCGTCATATCTGTACAAACAGATCGATGTTCTCGTCCTATACTACTGTGGGGGTGATGAAAAACTCTATATGGGTAATTCATCGACCTCTAAGGTTGAAGGTGTTGGAAAGATTGCTCTGAAGATGACATATGGAAAAATCGTGATACTAAATAATGTTCTGCATGTGCCAGATGTTCGTAAGAATTTAGTGTCTGGATCTCTCCTTAGCAAAAATGGATTCAAGTTGGTATTTGTGTCTGACAAGTTTATACTCTCCAAAAATGAGATGTATGTCGAAAGGGTTATCTGAGTGACGGTTTGTTCAAGCTAAATGTAATGACTGTTGTAGCCAATGATGATATGAATAAAGTTGCTTTTACTTATGTGCTTGAGTCTCCTGAGATTTGGCGTGCTAGATTAGGACATGTCAATTACAAGTCAATAAAGAAATTGATGAACATGGAATTATTGCCAAAGTTTGACTGTCCAAGTGAAAAATGCCAAGTGTGTGTTGAATCTAAATTTTCTAAGCCTCCTTTTCATTATGTAGATAAGAGAAACACACAACCTTTAGATTTAATACACACAGATATATGTGATTTGAAAATAATACCGTCAAGGGGTGGTAAAAAGTATTTCATCACATTTATAGACGACTGTTCGAGGTATTGTTATATCTATTTGCTTAGCAACAAAGACGAGGCTGTGAATGCTTTTAGAACCTATAAATCTGAAGTTGAAAATTAGTTGAATAAGAAAATAAAAATGATAAGAAGTGATAGAGGAGGTGAATATGAATTTTCTTTTGAGGAATTTGTTCTGAGTTTGGTATTATTCACCAAATCACTACTCCTTATACGCCACCATCAAATGGTGTGGCGGAAAGAAAAAATCGATCTTTAAAGAAAACAATGAATGCATTGCTAAATAGTTCTGGTTTGCCACAGAATTTGTGGGGGGAAGCTGTCTTAACAGCAAATTTCATTTTAAATAGAGTACCCCACAAAAAGACACAACAAACTCCCTATGAGAAGTGGAAAGACAGAATGCCTAACTTGAATTATCTCAAAATGTGGGGGTGTTTAGTTAAGGTTATGTTCCTAAACCTAAGAAGGTTAAGATAGGACCAAAAATAGTTGATTGTGTTTTTATTGGATATACTCTGAATAGCAATGCATATCGATTTCTTGTTCACAAGTCTGAGATCCTAGATATACATGTTAATACGATTATTGAATCAAGGGACGCTTCGTTCTTTGAAAATATATTTCCGTATAATATAGTATATAAGCCAATTGATAACGATAAGAGGCCTCAAGATATTACACCTAGAAGTGATCCAATAGAGGATGAACCTAGACGTAGTAAAAGACAAAAGACTTCTACATCTTTTGGACCCGATTTTCTAACATATTTGTTAGAGAATGAGCCTCGAACAATTAAGGAAGCTGTAACATCCACAGAAGCTCCGCTCTGGAAAGAAGCTATCAATAGTGAAGTTGAATCCACCCTATCTAACCATACTTGGGAATTGGTAGATCTTCCTCCCGGCAATAAGCCACTACAATGTAAGTGGATATTTAAGAGGAAATGAAAGCAGATGGTACTATTGATAAGTATAAGGCTCGGCTTGTAGTAAAAAGGCTACATGCAACGAGAAGGTTTTGATTATTTTGACACTTATTCACCTGTCACGAGAATTACATCTATACGGATATTAATTGCTATAGTAGCATTGTATGGACTTGAAATCCATCAAATGGATGTCAAAACAGCCTTCCTAAATGGGGATTTGGAAGAAGAAATATATTTAGAACAACCTAAAGGGTTCATTGTTCCAGGACAAGAGAAGAAAGTATGATGGCTTATTAAGTCACTCTACGGCTTGAAACAAGCACCAAAACAATGGCATGCTAAATTCGATCAAGTCATGTTGTCGAATGGTTTCAAGATTAATGAGTGCGACAAATGTGTATATGTTAAGAACACTCATAATAGCTTTTCCATTTTATGCTTGTATGTAGATGATATGCTTATATTGGGCAGCAATAGTGAGGTTGTCAAAGCAACCAAACGCATGCTCACAAGTAAATTTGACATGAAAGACATGGGGGTCGCAGATGTTCTTTTAGGAATTAAAATCCGTGAAACATCTGAAAGGTTGTCTCTATCTCAATCCCATTATATTGAGAAAATTCTTGAAAAATGCAAGAATCTAGGCATCGCACCAATAAATACCCTGATAGATGTTAATTTACATCTCTCAAAGAATACTGGTGAAAGCAAGGCTCAAAATGAGTATGCTAGTATACTAGGCAGTTTAATGTATGTCATGAACTGTACTAGGCCAGACATAGCTTGTGCGGTAAGCAAGTTAAGTTGTTTTACAATTAGTCCAAATGAAAATCATTAGAAAGCTATGAAACGTGTATTGGGCTACTTGAAGTATACTCAAGATTATGTTTTAAATTACATAGAATATCCCGCGGTACTTGAAGAATACTGTGATGCAAATTGGATAACCGGCACAAAAGACACAAAATCGACAAGTGGATATGTATTCACACTTGGTGGGGGAGCAGTGTCTTGGAAATCATCCAAACATACTTGTATAACAATATCTACTATGGAATCAGAATTTATTGCTCTGGATAAAACCGGTGAAGTAGCAGAGTGGCTTCGAAATTTCCTAGAAGATATTCCTAATTGGCCTAAACCAGTCCCAGCTATATATATTCATTGTGATAGTCAAGCGGCAATAGGAAGAGCAAGAAATGTCATGTATAACGGTAAATCTCGACATATACGTCGAAAAAACGATACCGTAAGACAACTTCTCTCTAGTGGAATTATCACAATTGACTATGTGAAGTCAAAGGATAATGTTACGGATCCATTAACAAAAAGCCTAACTAGAGAGATGGTTGTGACAACATCAAGGGGAATGGGTTTAAGGCCGATAAATAAGTCGTCATAGCGGAAACCCTACCTAGTTGACTGGAGATTCCAAGATCTAGGTTCAAAGGGACAACCAAGTTATGAAGACAGTGAAAAGTATTGTAAATTCTTACTCATTCTCGTATGAAAAACAGTACTGATATGTGAAGGTTAAGCGAAAGCTTTTAATGATTCTGAATTAAGAATGTAATAAATAGCACATTCAGAAATCACCATGTGAGTGTGAAGTGAGAGCCGCTTCTGTGAGAATTGAAAATGCTGAATTCTCTAGAGCACTCATGAAACCAAGCAGTGTTCACGGCCAAAACGAACACAACAGTGAGAACTAACTTTGTTCGAGATATAGTTGTGTGTTTTCTATTGGCTAGGCTTACACTAAAGGTCGACAGTTCAAAGACATCAAGTCTACTAATTGACCGAGTAAGTCCAATAGGTCTCACTAGGGAAAGTTCAAAGTCTCAAGACTACTTATCCTGATGCAATGTTCTCTCATGGAATAATCGCACATTGCATTTCATGCGTACACAATGAGTCATGATGTATGAATATCTCATTCATGTGGGGGATTGTTGGGATTTTATCTTTCTAAAGGTGAATGAGAGAGTGGGGTTGTGGGAGTCCCACATAGGATAAGAGATAGATGGGAGCTGGGTTTATTAAGTGGAACCTCACAAATGGGTTTGGGCCCCAAGGGGCACCGCACTTTTGTGAACGAGAGAGAACCTACGCAAAGCTAGGTCGGCCCACACGCGCGTGCCGCCGCCGGTCGGTTCGGTTCGGGCCCGAGCCTGGGCTTGGGCTTCTTGGTGTTCCATTTTTTATTATATTATTTTTTCCCATCAATCTTTTATTTTTTTCGAACAGACACTTGGTTTTTTATTTATGCCGAACAGACACATGGTCGAATAGGTTCGTCTGGAAACTTTTGGACAGTTGCATTTATTCGAGGAATAACGAACAAATACAATTGTTCGAAAGGAGTGATTCGGTGTTGTAAACCGCCGTCCGAATTCAAGCTGTGTGACACTTCGTGGCCTCCAATTTTTCAACATAAATAGTCTTCGAATGAGTTATTCGAGTTTTTTACTTTTCCGACTCACCAGAACTTGCATTCTCGTTTTTCCATTCATTCATTCTGTGCGACAATTCTGCGAAGTTAAGTTCGCTGGAGTCCTTTGAAGAAGTACCGCTTCAGGGGAACGCGATCCGTTCTATCCTGGGAGACAATTATCCAAAGTCCTCGGGTACAGATTGAGGGGCAAATTTGTCTTAAAGACACAGCGACATTTCGTTGGGCTCAGATCAACATTCTGCTTACTCATTTGCATTGGCTACAGGTTAGTTTTTTCTAACCGCAATTCTGTTATATGAACTTAGCCGACAACATGGCCATGTCCTCCGTATTCTACAAACTCCTTGACTTGTTCTCAGGGACTGTTCAAACCTTATCCGTCTCAAAACTACCCTCCCACCATGGAATTCAAGGAAATAATTTTCATGTACTTTGGCTCTTCTTGAAAAAACCTTGAATCCGGGGCATTGCTTCTTGTTGGCGCTCAATTTACTAACGGATTTGACGATTTCTTCAAATGATGCCTATCGGTACCATCACGCGCTCTGCATGAGCCTTCTTTATTCTCTCTTGGCGTGCCTTTTCCTCACGTGTCTATCACGTGTGTCGACTTTTCACGTGTTTTGCTCAAGTGTCGATTCCTCATGTGCTTTGCACATGTGTTGATTTCTCACGTGATTTGCGCATGTGTCGATCTCTCACGTGTGCATCACGTGTTTCAGCGGGCGATTTATTTTGAGTGCCAACACTCATGAAACAAACCAAGCCTAAAATCCAAACACATTGGTGTTTCCCATAAAGCTCAAGACAGATCCCAATCATTTGCCCATCAAAGTCAACTGTTTTGTTCGGGGGATTGCAATGCAAACGATGCACAGAACAACTCTTACCTACTTCAAGTCACGAAGGTAAAGCAGATCGATCTTTGCATCCGTCCCGTGATTCATGAGGATGAGATGCTTCGTTAACCTTGGGTCTTGTCTTGACCTTTGATGGCATGCACTGCTTCAACACTAAGTTTATTTTGTCGTCGATTTCTACTGTTCTTCGAGTGGAGCAGTTAAGGCGAGATCAAACGAATGTTTTATTATAAACGAGAAACGACAAGATCCACCAACTACTATTTCAGACGGCCAGTTTAGACTCCTCTCTCTTTCTGACAATGAATAACCTTAAACAATTTTGTGGACGATGAACCTTGATACCACAACATGCTTCCTTGAAAAATTTTGGAGCAACCCTTGTTTTTTTCCCTTATTGTCTTAGGATGTGTCGTTTCGCAAAAAAATTGAGCAATTTGAAAAATAATTTCTATAGAATAACCGCTTGCAAAAATAAATAAAAATGTAAATTTTTTTAATCAACTACGAAAGTAGTTATGCATAGTTTATTATTAATAACGAAAATTTTCCGTTGACTAATTTTTCTAAATGATATAAGTGATCACTAAATCGTTAATTTTTTACAAAATGAACTCACCTAAGGTAAAATTATAGCATTTTCAATTCGAAAAGTTTGCTACCAACAGTTGTAACATGAGGCTGCATGATGGTGTCAAAATTACTTGTACTTCGTCATTGGAGAAAGTAAATTTAGCACGTCGACCTTGGGTCTTTCTATGCATAATTTCTCCTTTTAATATTAAGGAATGTCAATTAGGAGAATCCGGCCACTACGATTTCTCGGATTATGTATTTGAATGTACTTTCTAACAACTGCATATGAACTTCATTTCACACGAAAGACCAAAAAAGTGCTCAAAGAAAATCATCAGTAAAATTTTTTAAGATCTTAGGTGCATTGACTTCGAGAAAAATGAATGATTTGAAACATATTTTTCTAAAAATGATTGTCTGTATCACTTGAAATAATCAGTCAATCATCTTTGTAGATGATAAAAATATTTTTCTTTCATTTATTCAAGTGATACAAACGATCACTTTTAGAAATTTATTTTTCAAAATCATACATTTTTCGTGAAGCAAACAGAGCCTTAATGTACGAAAAATTCCTCACATACTTTGAAGAGGATATAATTTTGTGTATATTTGAGTGCACAGGCCGACGGCTTCCACGAGCAAGCTCGAGCTCAACGGGATCTGGGGAGCCTCGAACTCGCCAGTCCACATTTATAACTAGTTACAAGCCATGGTTGAGGCCTGGTGATCAGTGGAGGAAGAAGAAAAAGAAAAAGAAAATAAAGAGTACGAAAATTAAAAATTAAAAGTCAAACATTGAAATATAAAAATAAAATATTACAAAGTTCGAGATGAGCAATTCTGGAAAGTATTTTCAATTCTTTAGATTTAGGAATTCACTTTTATCCATTGATTGAAAATATTTTTCCGTTGACTAAATGTCTGTTTGGTAATATTCTTATTTGTCTTATTCCTATTTTTTTGTTCTCGAGAACAAAAAAAGGAATATAAATATGTTTGGTAACGTCAGTTAATTTTAATGTTTCCGAGAACATATCAGTGTCCAGGGAATAGAGTTTGAACAAAGATAAGAAGCAAAAAAAAAAAAATTACTCTTTGTTCCTGAGAATAGAATTAAAAAAAAAAATCATTTCTGCTCATGAATTGTTCTCGGGAATTAGAATCATACCAAACATGCCCTAAGTCATTTTCGAGGAAACAAACAAAGGCAAGTTCAAAAAATCAAATGCCGAAAAACACTTTCACTGAAATTTACGCACCCTAAGTTTTGTTGAAAATTGTCACCAAAGCAAAGTAGAAGGATTAAAATTGATCGTTTCTAAAAGTAAGGGGACCCAATATGTAATTTGCTTCAGAAGCTTATATAAGTAGGTACCACATGTTAATTTGCTGACTCAGCAATTTCGAGCGAATTTTCGATGGAGATCTTGACGGAATGTAACTAGTAACTACACGAATTAAGTACAAGGACCAAAAACGAAATCCCATCAAACCATAGGGACCAAAAATGTGATTTCCCCTGATCTTTAAAGTTTTTAGGGGAGTCAATTCTATAATCATGCTCAAGATTTGGAAATCATGGTTATTGCCACCACCGTCGGGTACGCCAATTCATAATCATAGGCAATCAAAAACCTCCATAGATCTCTCCCTCGAATCATGAAAAGCCTTAGTCTCTTTCACCTTCATCCGGCCAAATTGTTAATCTCTCCCTCGAATTATTAAGATCTGTTTGCTTCGCGGAGATTGAATGAGGTGGAAATTATTTTTTCTGAAAATAATCATTCATAACGCGAGCAACTATCTATCAACGAATAATATTTTTATCGTATATGAAAAAATATATATAATCATCTTTGATCAACTAATTATTTTCAGACAATGCGAGCAATCATCTATAAAAAAATATATTTTCAAATCACTTATTTTTCACGAAATAAAATTCAACTTTAACCTCAAGTTAGAAATTGCGAAAGATTCAACCCATATAATTTTCCCTCTTTTCTTTTTTCGAAAAGAAAAAGGGAAATCTAATTAATTACAGGTCTGCGCACGAGCTTTCTTCGTCTTCATCTTACCTGACCCATCAATCATTGACGCACACTTTCACATGCACCTTCTCACACGTTTGACCGCCGATGACACGTGTCGAATCCCCACTGGTCGAAATTAGTGAAACCCCCAATCGAATCCTTTTCCTGTTTTTTTATTTTCTCTCCCCTTTGGAAAAACATCGCACCTGACCTGACACAACTGCTCTTCTCCATTAATGGTTTATTTTCAAATTTTCTGTTCGTCCTGTTTTAAATTCGGTTTTTGCACAAAAGGTCAAAATTTAAAAACAAATACAAAAATGAGTTCCCAAAATGATTCGAAGTTAATCATTTATACTGCAGAGGGTGAATGATTAGGGTTAGCGAACCTTCAGGTTTTTAATTTCTGATGATTGGTTTTTTATTTAATTGGGATTTGTCAGAGTTTTATCTTAATTTTCTGACACAATGTTTTGACGTTTCCGTAGTTTATGCCTGCTCCTGCTTTTTCTTCTCTGGATAAAAAAGTTTCTGTCGGCGGAAAAGGAAAAAAATCGATCCCATTAGTTTAGATGGCGCATGGTAACTCTTCGAGAAAATATTGAGAGTACTTTTGAAACAAAAATGCGTAATGTTCCAAAAATGTTCCAAAAGTATTTCGCGAAATACTTTTGTGTCAGGAAATACTTTTGAAGAAATTAAAAAAAAAACTTGCTTCTAAGTTTTGGGATACTTTTGGAACCATCACCCATCGCCGCTGACGCGACCACCACTTGCCAGTCGCCGCCCGCCCTCCCACCGCCGCTGGCGGAAAAAAGTATTTTTTTTTTGTAATTATCAAACGCGTTTTTATTCCCAAAAATCGTAGCCGGGAACAAAAACACAAAAAAATGTTGCTGTTCAAAAAATGCTCCATGGAACAAAAACGTTACGATATGCATCCTTAGGCTGCATATGGTAACGTTTCTATTCTTTGGAGCATTTTTTTAATAGAAACACTTTTTTGTATTTTTATTCCCGGCTACAATTTTTGGGAATAAAAACGCGTTTAGTAAGTAAAAAAAAAACACTTTTTACAATCGTCAGCGGCAGCGGCGAGCAGACGGCAATAAGCGGCGGCGGTGATAAACGGCAATCAGTGGTGGCGGCGGACGGCAACCGGCGGCTTTAGCGGTCCACCGGCGGCCTCGGCGATCGGTGGCGGCAGTGTCAGCGGATGGTGGTGGCTGTGTCGGCGGATGGCGGCGGTCGGCGACCGATGACCAGCGGAGGCTGGCGATCGACAATTGGCAACGGCGAGTGGTGGCCACGTTGGTAGTGATGGTTGGCGACCGGTGGCAGCGGACGGCGGCATCGGCGGCAGTCGACTGATGGTGGCTGCATCGACGACGATGAATGGTGGTTCCAAAAGTGTTCCAAAATTCATAAGCAAGTTTCTTTTGTTTCTTCAAAAGAATTTCCTAGCTCAAAAATGTTCCGCGGAACACTTTTATAATTTTTTAAACCATACGCGTTTCTATTCCAAAAGTGTTCCCGGAACACTTTTGGAACATAAACACTTCCCTTGGCTACAATCCTACAGGCCCTTATTGTCCGGAAGATTATGCTTTCGGAAACATTAATTGTGCGTATTAAACTATTAGTGGCAGCCGAATAACACACACACACACACACACATATATATATATATATATATATATATATATATATATATATATATATATATATATATATTAAATGTGTCGGATCTTATCAATATTCAGTTTATTTTAACTTAGCCTAATGATGTTATAAAATTTAGGGTTCATTTTCCTGGGCTTCTAGAAAGTCAAAAACTGATTTATATATATATTCCCCCCCCTAGAACTTAAAATATTATCCCATTATAATAAATTGTTGGTAAAATATGTGCAAATCTACGTCTCCATATGAGATCGTATGTAAATATTTTTAGTATTTACATTACACAAAGGTGAAATTGGGTATCTCGTTGTAAAGAAAAATGTTAAAAAAAAAATCGCTTCGAGTATAATTTCATATTCTACATGAAGTAGTACGCGTGTAAGATGTGGTAATGCATGAAACAGTTACAAGCTATAACAAGTGGGTCAATGATAAATGATTTAGAACGCCTGTTGTATGAATGTCAAATAAAATGTTTTCCCTGTGTGAGTAGACAAATTTGGTTTGCAAAAATTGATTCCTAACATGGGCTGACGTTAATTTGGTACTGTTAGAGGAAAATGTCTAAGAATGGAACAAGATAATCTTAACAACAATACGATGGAGTCACCAATCAAATGTCTGGCTAACTATGAATACACGGCTCTACAAATCAATATTAATATTTTGATTGATATTAATTTCCTCGTGTTAGAAAAAGGTTAAAATATTCGTGTCGCAAAATCTATAGAAAGTCAAAAGTTAAAAAAGTAAAGGTCAATGTCAAACAGGAATTTAGCTAGCTGCGAACAGTAATTCATTAAAAAATTGCACTTCATTCGAGATGCTGTAACCCCATTGATAAAATGTCTACGTATATAACTGTCTTTTAACATTTTCTGTTTCTTTCAAAAAGGTTTATAGACTATGCCATAAACCTATGTTTCATAGTATAAACTCTTTTTAATTACCTTAATCGAGGATTATAAAAATTCAAATTTGAATTACATATATTAAATAGTAACTAGAGATGAAATTCATCTTCAATAATATATTGGAATTTTAGATATATCCAATGGCCCAAGAATTTAGTTTCGCCATGACAAAGCTCGAGTACCTCCATATGGTGAAAAAGAATAGGACATTGGATATATCTTTTAGGTGATACGATCCAATGGCCCAAGAATTTATTAAACAGGAATAGGTCACCATAATTATCACAACTTTCATACAACATTCGCTTTTGTGTCATAACTTTTCAATTGATCACTTGAATGCCATAATATTTTAATCGATTATTTGAGTACCATAACTTTTAGAAAATATCCACCTCAAGTGCCATAAATTTTAATGCATGTCAGGACTTTAGGTTAGTGAAATTCGCTGAAGTAATTTCAAGTGTACATTCTTTTAAAAGTTAAGGACCCAAAAAAAAGAAATTAGGGCATCAAATTGAGCTCCGTACGAAAATCACAACACTATTGATATCAGTTTCCCCTCTTAAAACTTAAATATAAGTTTCCAATCCATGGGCTTTTTGTGAATAGGCTTTTCTCATGCTTTTATGAGCTGTCGACTTGTGTTAACCTGGATTGGGCTTTAAACAAATGACTCACTCACGACAACCCAGTTTTTCCAAGTTCCTACCTAAACAAATTGCTATCATACTTGGGATTATTGCACAATGCTCTCTCTTCCGTAATTATCCATGGAGTTTCACCAGTTGTGAAATTTTTTAACAGATTAGATAATGTGCTTGAGGACGAAAACCCTAAATATGTGCGCATTCAATTGATTGAATGGTGACCTAACCCTATGTTCCCACCTATAATTATAGGTATCCATCTTTGATTTTTCACTTCACAAACCATCTACCTTGGAGAAAAATCACAAACTTTTCTTAGCATCAATAGAATCATAGTACATTGAATCCTTAGGTTGACTGAGCATCATTTGAAAAGCACTTGTGCTTGAGGACCAACCTGAAATATGCGCACATCCAGTCGGTTCATTGGTGACCTAACCTCATGTTCCCACCCCGAATTATAGATAAGCATCTTTGACTTTTTCCACTTCATAATGAGACCATTCAAGTTGGAGAACAATCACAAAGTTCCTTTTCAAAGGAGGAAATCTTGGGACAGATTACTGGTCGACCTCTGGCATCTCGCGTTGTGGCGAACTCTGAAGTTTCAGCAAAATAAAATGTGTTAGTACTTTGAATGGCGTCGTGGAAATGGCAACGATGTACCTGCTAGGCAAATAAGGGCCTCTATGGATTGTAACGGAACACTTTTGTATCAGGGAACATTTTTGAATAAACAAAAAAAACTTACTTCTCAGTTTTGGAACACTTTTGGAACTACCATACATCGCCGCCGATGCGGTCACCACCCGTCGGCCGCCGCTGCTGATCGTCGGCCGTCGCCGCCATGAACCTCCGCCACTGCCGGTCGCCGCCCGCCGTTTCCGGCGGAAAAATGTATTTTTTTTTTTACTCACCAATCGTAGCCGGGAACAGAAACACAAAAAAGTGTTTCTGTTTAAAAAATGTTCCAAGGAACATAAACGTTACCATACGCAGCCTAAACAAACTATCAAGACACAAACACATGATGTATATTAGGCAAAAATTATCCAAAAATTTATAAACCTATTGCACATTTATCAATTCAGCCTAAACCTTTTAATAGCGCCAATTGAGTCATAAACCTCTCCACGTTTTGCCAATTGAGTCCATCCGACTAATTTTAATTGTAGGACGCTGACGTGAAAGATGTCGTCCTACGGGGCACCCTAGCACTGACGTGGATAAATTTTGATAATGCTTTAATATTTTTTCGATTTTTTATTTTTATTTTATCTTTTATTTTATCTTTTCTTACATATGTGAAGAAAAAAAGGAAAAAAAAACATTATGATATTACTAAATTATTCACGTCAGCGTTGGCCATGTGATGTAGGACAGCTGGTGTCCACATTAACGATTTTCAAGAAGATTTGGTCATATTGACTCAATTGGTAATACGTGGAAATATTTAGGACTCAATTGACATTATCAAAATATTTAGGGTTGAATTGACAAAACTGTATCGGGTTTAAGATTTTTTGGGAAATTTCCCATGTGAATTAACTTAACACATCCCCTAGGGAATGTGTCGGTCCTCAATTTTTTTTTGGGGGTCATAGTGTCGGTCCTTACAAGCGTAACACAGGATGTGCAAATTACCACGTTGGTGAGATAACCAGAGAATAGAAAACCAAGCCGAACTACAGGTTTTACGTGTGTTGGAAATATTGCGTCCATTAAGGGCACAATCAAGGCATTATTAATTATTGCCTTTGTGGCAATATGGAATATTACATATATTCCAATTCTGGTGAATATATGAAAGGAGATAATCAAGTTTCCTATTCGGCTCTGAGAAGATGTGTAAGGTATGTCCTATATACACATCCCTCTGAACGTACGTCGTTCAGTTGGTCGACAGAAAACACTCAGAAAGAAAAATCTCTCGTTCTCCCATCTCTCTTGTTTTACAGGGATTTCTGTGGAATCAAGGACAAACGGCTACAGGATCGTTGTCCCTTTCATCACTGCTTTTTGGGGCTTCTAATATGTGGAAATCAAGGTAAGTCCAATTCTTGTGATTTACCTTTACGATCAGTAATTCAAGCAGATCTATGGCATGTGTTGTATAGAATTTCGCTGCGTATCTGTATGTACAGAATATAGATCCGTTTCCTTCATTGGTATCAGAGCCATGATTGCTTGTTTTCTGATCAAGATCTGTCGTTTTGAGTAGAATATGCCATGTTGTGTGTACTGTTTTCGACGGATCTCGGATTTTTTGGTATGAATAGTAATATACAGTACGTTTTATGGGGTTTATCGAAAATATCGTTAGGTAAAAATGAAATTAAAATAGGTGGTTAGAACCTACACGTTCATACGAGCATTTTGAGTGGTCGGCCGTCGCGAGACGACATCGGGAGACCCCACACGCGCTGCACGCGCCACCGACGGGATCGAGATCCACAAGTCAGTGGAGAAAAGTAGAATTTTCGGGTACTTTCGGTCGGTGAAAATGGAAAGTGTGTATACGATTTGACTCGTATCGACGAGACGAGCATTTTGATGGGTGGAAGACCGCCGGAGCACGGTGCATGCGCCGACACGCGCCGGCGAAGCCACGAGAGCTACTGGTTCACGCGCCACGTGCATGGCACGTGGGGGAACCGCGTGGCTGACGTCATGCGGACGTCAGCCATGTGCGATGCACGCTGGCGTCACCCGTGGGTGACGCCACGCTGACGTCAGCGGATCGGGCTGTGGCCCGACCCGCGACGTAATGGGCCATTCGGCCCAAATTCAAAAAAAAATAGGTTGAGTGGGCCGATCCATTTCGCTTATTCGGTCTAGCCCACATGCGAACCGGATGGTTTCGAATCCGATCCGATCCGTGACCCGAGTTGACTCGCCGACCCGTTGATCATTGACCCACCGCCCCGTTGACCGTTGACTGTTGACCCGTTGACAAAAAAAAAACTTTGTGTTTTACCTGCTTATTTAATTATGATATGTTCATAATTATTGGATTTTAGTAATCCATGTTTTATTTAATATTATGATATGTTCATAATTAATGGATTTTTTTTGTAATCCATATCTTATTTGTTCTGCATTTGTTGCAGGAACAATGCCAAGGGTGAAACAAACTTTGAAAACACCTAAGAGGGCAGTAACCAATGAGCAGAAAAAGGATCTTCGTGAGAAGATCAGTAAATTAGGTCATTATCGATGGGACGATGAGAGTGATATACTCACCCATGTGATCAAGGTCAATAAAATGATTCAAGAGATCATTTGGAAAGCATACCCGATAGAAGCTATGGATGCTTTTTTATGCTTTGAGAAACACATTGCCTGAAGCATGGCATCCTATGATCCAAAATGTATGGCTTGATCATACAACTTATCAGAGTTTTGTGCCGGATCTCTTGAATAAGATCATAAGGATGGGAGCGACGAAGACGTCGTCGCTTGGGATGAATGGGTCTTGGCAAAGGCAGAATGCGCCTTGGCGCAAAGGCAAGGGTCCTCAGGTGTTCTCTCCAAAGGGTTTTGTGTGGGGCCCAGATTTGGTTGAGAATCCTCCAGATGAACTTGTGGAGTCTCTCCTGATTACCAAGGAAGTGACCTATACAGATGTTAAAACCAAAAAGAAAAGGGTTTCACGTTATTACATTTAGTTTATCATTCTTTTAAGAAGACTTTGAGGGGTCTGGTTGTTTTCAGGATTGATGCATTACCTTTTTTTTTTGTTCGAAGAACTTATTGCTCACGTTTTATCATTATTTGCATAAGGTTGTTTTTTGGACTTTTAATAAGTATTTTTGGGTATGAAGCTTTTATGCTTTAATTTTATCATATGATGCTTTGGTAGTATTGTATGTGCTGAGTGGGGAGTTCTGGAAGTCTTTAATGACTTTTTCCTTTAAATGAACTCAATTTTACCTAAATAATTATATCAATGATAATTTCAAGCGAGGATACTTAGAAGATGATCGGGAACTTAGTGAACTTTTGACTCTAAGTCCTTATGTGAAATTATATATTAATACAATTAGTTAGAGTAAAAATATCCATAAATATTAGACGATAATAATTGGTGCAAATGTCTAAATTACCTTATTCAGATATAATGGCATCAGCTACCAAGAACATCGTTGCTGAGCTCAATAAGGGCGAGAAGCTTAACGGTGACAATTATGAGATCTGGAATATGAAGATCCAGTACGTGCTGGAAGAGCTAGAGGCACTGGAAGCTCTTAACCTGGTCATGATTGAGCCAGAGGATGGAACCACTGCACAGCATAGAAGGGATAGAGAAGCCTTCAATGCATGGAAGAAAAAGAACTCTTCTGCTCGCATTACGTTGTTGAGCAGCATGGATAACGATATCATGCGAGAGTTCAGGCTGTATGACACTGCAAAAGATATATGAGAAGCATTGAAGAACAGATTTGGACAGACTTCGATCACCAAACTGAGGCAGCTGACAATCGGATTCGACACATATAAAATGCCACACGGGCATAATATGAAACATCATTTGAGAAAAATGTCGAACATGATTAATAAGCTGAAAGATGCTGGCTACATATTATCTGCTGAGCAGCAAGTGCAGGCGGTGATTCGCTCTTTGCCCCCTAATTGGGAACACATGAAAGTCAACCTGACCCACAACGAAAATGTAAAGACATTTGAGGATGTTATGCGCCACCTGGAGCTGGAAGAGGACCGCCTTTTGGCGGCTAAAGTACAATCCAATGTGTATTTTGCTGGCTCTGGCCCATATGGAGCTTCGGGCTCCAAGCGCAAGTATCCTGGCAGGTTCATTAAAAGGGGAGGAAAAGGAGCTGAGCCATCTGGCAAGAAACCAAAGTTTGACAAGCATGGCAAAGGGAAGCGTCCCGTCAAGAAAAATATTTCAAGGGTGAAATGTTATAATTGTGGCAAGAAGGGTCACTTCGCTCGCGATTGTAGTGAGCCGAAGAAGGTAGAAACCCTTAATGCACTTGAAAGTATTTGTTATGTATCAAGTTCTGTCTTTCTAACTGAATCTCATCCTTTGTGGACTGTAGATTTAGGCGCCACAGACCATGTAGCCAGAGACAGGAATACCTTTGTGGAATTTCGACGGATACAACGAGGAGCAAAATGGATTTATGTGGGAAATAACTCCAGAGTGGAAGTTAAAGGAATTGGTACCTACCAACTCATCATGCGCGGTGGTCGCACTTTGAACCTACATGATGTCTTATATGCTCCGGAGATCCGTCGGAATCTGGTTTCTGTATTGGTTTTAATCAAGCTTGGTTTTTCTATGAACTTTCATGACAATGGTGTGGACTTGTTGTTGGGTACAAGTTTTTACGGTTCCGGTATTTTTAATGATGGCTTCATAGTGTTGGATGTTGAGAACACTAATTTGAATATTTGTTATTCCCTATTTACATTTACAAGTTCTGTTGAAAGTGATGTGAATATGTGGCATGCTAGGCTTGGCCATATTGGCCAACATCGTATGATGAGACTAGCCAAAGAAGGCTTGTTGGGCAATATTGAAAAAGTCGAATTGCCCGCTTGTGAGCATTGCCTAGTGGGGAAATCAACTCGAAAGCCATTTGGAAAAGGAACAAGAGCTGAATTTCCATTGCAATTAATTCATACTGACGTCTGTGGCCCAATGAATGTAAGGGCGAGGCACGGGGCTGTATACTTCATCACATTTATAGATTATTACACTCGATTCGGATATGTCTACTTGATTTCTCATAAATCAGAAGCATTGGGTTGCTTTAGAAAATTTATGACCTTAGTGGAAAATCAATTAGATAAGAAAATAAAAACATTAAGATCCGATCGAGGCCGGGAATATTTATCTGATGAGTTCAGGAATTTATGTGATGAAAAGGGAATAGAAAGGCAATTGTCTATTCCATATACTCCGCAGCAAAATAGTGTTGCAGAAAGAAGAAACAGAACCCTCATGGAAATGGTTAGGTCTATGATGGCACAGGCTAATTTGCCTATCACCTTTTGGGGTGATGCTTTGTTAACTGCCGTCTATATTCTTAATCGTGTGCCTACAAAATCAGTCTCTTCTACTCCATATGAGTTGTGGACAGGTTGAAAACCTGAATTGAGCTTTCTTAAGCCTTGGGGTTGTGCTGCCTATACTCATGAGTCCACTCATAAATATGAAAAATTGGGACCAAGAGGTAAAAAGAGTATCTTTATAAGATACTCGGAACACTCAAAAGGGTATGTGTTCATAGGTGAGCAAGAAAGCGGAAGTGTGACTGAATTTGAATCTCGAGACGTCACATTCTTAGAGAATGAGTTTCCAAAAAAGGGCTAAATAGGTGATAGTCATTTCCTATTTGAAACCTTGGATAAAGATAATGAGACGATTGGATATAATGATCCAAGTGGAGCAATGTGAGAAGTGGGGAGTTAAGTACATACCTATCTCAATTACCACCACTTGGTGAAGAAGCGCCATTATCTGGTCCGAGTGGGAGCGTAATGGAGGAAGATGTACCTCTGGTACCCATGACGCAATCTCCTCCACGGCGAACAAGTCGCAAAAGCATTCCCCGTCGACGTTTTGAAATTGAAGGGGAAGCTTTCATGATCGCTCCATTAGAAGAGGATGAGCCAAGGAATGTAAATGAGGTTCTATCATGCCTTGATAAGGAAAAATGGATGAACGCAATGGTGGAAGAAATGGAGTCAATGAAATCAAACCATGTTTGGGAACTGGTTGACCTTCCAAAAGGACGCAGAGCCATTGGGAACAAATGGGTTCTCAAAATAAAACGTAAAGCTGATGGCTCTATTGAGAGATATAAGGCTCAACTTGTAGCGAAAGGGTATAACCAACAGGAAGGAGTTGACTATGAAGAAACTTTTTCACCTGTGGTAAGATTTACCTCAATTCGCTTATTATGGCTATAGTGGCAAGTCTGGATCTTGAATTACATCAGATGGATGTAAAGACTGCTTTTCTCAATGGTGAATTAGAAGAAGAAATCTATATGGACCAACCTGTTGGGTTTGTCAATAAAGGCCAAGAACAAATTGTTTGTCGACTTTTGAGATCAATTTATGGCCTTAAGCAATCTTCGAGACAATGGTATATACGTTTTCATAATGCCATAGTGGCATATGATTTTGAAATAATTAATGAAGATAATTGCGTATATATCAAAAGATCCAAAGGTCACTTTGTAATTATATCATTATATGTTGATGATATATTAATAGCCGGAAGCAATATGGATATGGTACAGACGGTCAAAAGTTGGCTATCTTCCAATTTCGAAATGAAAGATATGGGTGAAACTTCATACATTCTCGGAGTTAAGATTTCGAGAAATCGTTCGAAAAGGTTGTTGTCCCTTTCACAAGAGACTTACATTAAAAAGGTCCTTGAACGATTTGGTATGCGAGATTGTAAACCCATTGATACTCCTATTGCAAAAAGTGAAAGTCTAAGCCGTAGAATGTGTCCTAAGACTCTGCAAGAGCAAGAACGTATGAAGAACGTTCCTTATGCAAGTGCCGTTGGAAGCTTAATGTATGCTATGATGTGTACAAGACCTGATATTTGTTATGCAGTTGGAATGGTAAGTAGATACCAATCCAATCCAGGTCAAGCACATTGGGCTGCTGTCAAGAGAATCATGAGATATCTGAAAGGTACTGCTGACTATACGCTGAGTTATCAAGGAGCTAATCTGCACCTTGAAGGCTATACAGATGCTGATTGGGGAGGAGATTTAGATGAGAGAAAATCTACCTCTGGAAATGTATTCTTGCTGAACAATGGCACCATATCATGGAGCAGTAAGAAGCAGAATTGTATAGCGTTATCTACCATGGAAGCCGAGTTCGTGGCTTTGTCAACATCAGCACAAGAGAGTGTTTGGCTTAGGAGATTTTTGGATCACTTAGGTGTTTCTAATGATGCTGTAAATCCAGTTTTGGTATACCGTGATAGCCAAGCAGCAATTGCCTACACCAAAGATCCCAAGTTTCATTGTAAGACCAAACACATAGACATTAAATATAACTATGTTAAAGACATGGTTGCACAAAAGGATGTGAACATACAGTAT
Organism: Rhodomyrtus psidioides; assembly: GCA_021437785.1. Taxonomy (NCBI): domain Eukaryota; kingdom Viridiplantae; phylum Streptophyta; class Magnoliopsida; order Myrtales; family Myrtaceae; genus Rhodomyrtus; species Rhodomyrtus psidioides. The sequence goes on along the minus strand of JAILYB010000092.1, from coordinate 1,820,718 downwards.
ATTTCTACGCACAGAATATTAGCATATCCGATGACGAAGCCAATTCCTAGAGATATTTTTCATGGTCATGTGAAGTCTCTTGGACTGCGTAGAATGTAATATACTGAGTATTGTATTTCCCTGAGGGTTCACAGTCAATAAAATTTTTGAGATTATTGTCTATGAGTTACTTATGAGATTTATGGATTATAAAGCTTGGTGCTTTATATTTGAAAATGTATGTCGGACAGATAAGATATTAGCCCACTCACACGGGTAATCGCCTCTATTTACTGCGTGATGACTAGGGATGAGACGAAATTTAAGCTCTTTATCCAAGTGATAATTAAGAATTCGAGCTTAAATATTGATGTTGCCTTAACAGAATGTTAAGATGGGGACTTATTACTAACAAAAGTCCAAAAGTGAAATAATCCTCAAATTTTCATTTTATCTGTCTTTATTGCCATATGAGAGTTCTGATGGATACTCTTGGCTGGAGTTGTTACGTGAACTCAAGACAGACATTGAGTATGTCTATGTTATCATCTGTACGGTATTTAAGAGGAAAGACATACACTCCATTGGGAAGGAGAAAATACCGTAATACGTACTTCATATTACGTATGCATGAGACGACCAATGAGAGAGGCAAAAGTGTTGATCTCAGCTTTTGGAGCCATGTGAGACTCTCGAGGATAAGAGTTCCTCATCATTTGTGCCCTCATGACTTCTCATTATTCTCAAGGTTTCTATTTGGTGTTCGCTATCTTAGGGTGTTGCCTATGGTCATGGATTTGATTCGATCTAAAGGGACATTTCTAGAAAAGCGTGCTAGACTGGAATTGAGAGGTTTAGTGGAGAAGGAAGATCGATTTAGTTTTTGAAGTCACATTATGGATTATGTTCACAGACCAGTCAGTTATGATTATTGAGTGTAATCATAACTGTGAATATATATCATATCACATTTAAATGAGATTGAGAGAAAAGATATACATATGTGACTACTCGATCTAGGGTACTGCATACTATAATCCATTTAGGATTATGTTCAAATTTTAAGAGCTGTCATATACTCCCAACGGATATATGACAACGAGCTCTCAGAGTATGCTGGTAGCACGAATTATTAGCCCATATGAACATTGCAGTGAAAGATTGAAACAGAGAGAAATTTTGCCCTTCATGGGCGAGTGGGAGATGTTAGAAATATTGCGTCCATTAAGGGCACAATCAAGGCATTATTAATTATTGCCCTTGTGGCAATATGGAATATTGACTATATTCCAATTCTGGTGAATATAGGAAAGGAGATAATCAAGTTTCCTATTCTGCTCTGAGAAGATGTGTAAGGCATGTCCTATATACACATCCCTCTGAACGTACGTCGTTCAGTTGGTCGACAGAAAACACTCAGAAAGAAAAATCTCTCGTTCTCCCATCTCTCTTGTTTTACAGGGATTTCTGTGGAATCAAGGACAAACGGCTGCAGGATCGTTGTCCCTTTCATCACTGCTTTTTGGGGCTTCTAATATGTGGAAATCAAGGTAAGTCCAATTCTTGTGATTTACCTTTACGATCAGTAATTCAAGCAGATCTATGGCATGTGTTGTATAGAATTCCGCTGCGTATCTGTATGTACAGAATATAGATCCGTTTCCTTCAACGTGTAAGAGAAAAATTGAGAATGAGCATCCGGATTTGTGTTAAACCGAATTTCCTGAGGTTTAAACAATAGAGAAATGGAACGATGTGTTATCCACCAGAAGTTATACCTGGTTGGATCCAATGTGTGCTATACTATTTCACAATAGATGAAGATGATTGACGTAGGTCAGTAGAATATAATGAGCCTATGCAATATAAACTCTCTTACGATCCCTGGCACCAAAACGTATCACTCTCGACGTAAGATCCACTCTCCTAAAGAACCCCGAACTTTGGGGTCCGATCCCAGTCATGTCCTGAATATATTTTTGTTCAAAAAAAAAATCACAACTTTCCAGTCCCAAATTTGCTCACTTGTCCACTAATCGCCACTAGATCAGAGCCATGGCTACGTTTGGTAGTCCGAATTTGAGTCCAGATAAGATAATGGTGTTTGGAGACGTCCTTCGGACCGGACAAACCCGGATACGTCCGGATAAAACGTCGGATAAAAACTCTTGGAGAAGGGTGGTATAAGCTCGGATTGGATAAGCAATTCTTTTTGAAAAAAAAAAAAACTAACAAAACGAGAAGAGATATTAGGCATCTATAATAAATGGATCCAACTGGTCCGAATATCTCAAACTATCAGGACGCAAAACACAATGTATATTAGGGAAAATCGTCCAAAAAGTCATAAACTTACTGCACTTTTATCAATTCAGTCCTAAACATTTTAATAGTGACAATTGAGTCATAAACCTCTTCACGTTTTGCCAATTGAAGATCGCTAATGTGGAAGCCGTCGCCCTACGGGGTACATCGGCACTGACGTGGACAAATTTTAATAATGCTTTAATATTTTTTTGATTTTTGATTTTATCTTTTTTTCCTTACAACTTGAAGAAAAAATTAAAAAAATTGAAAAAAAATTAAGATATTGCTAAATTATTCACGTTAGCGCTGGCCGTGCCACGTAAGACCGTTGGTGTCCACATCTATGATTTTCAGGAAGAATTGTCTAGATGTACTCAATTGGTGAGACGTGAAAATATTTAAGACTTAATTGACGAATCAAAATATTTATGGTTGAATTGACAAAAGTGTATTAGGCTTAAGGTTTTTTGGGAAATTTTCCCATGACAATTTTTTTTTTGGTCACTAAACTATAGAGAAATGGAACGATGTATATTTTGTGTTATCCAAAAAAAGTTATACTATTTCACGATAGATGATTGACTTAGATCAGTACAATATAATTATGAGACTATGCAATATAAACTCTCTTAAGATCCCTAGCACAAAAACGTATCAATCTCGATGTAAGATCTACTTTCCTAAAGAACCCCAAACTTTGAGGTCCCATCCCAAGTATGTCCCGAACATCTTTTGTCTTAAAAAAAAAATATCACAACTTTCTAGTCACAAATATGCTCACTCGTCCACTAATCGCCACTAGATCAGAGCCAAGGTTGCGTTTGGTAATTCGGATTTTATAGTCATAGATTCATTATTAGAACTGACATCTTCTTTAACCTCTCAGCTTCCTGTGGAACACCAACAATCTCATGATGTTGATAACTTTGAAGAAATTATCGGTGATATTTGGATGAAGGATCAACTGAAATGGGTTTGGGAGCAAAGCGAAAGTTGGTGTGTGTTTTTCAGATAAAAAATTCGAAACAGAATTGAGATTCAACCTAAAATTGAAGATACTATACAGTAACTCTTCATATCCCTAGTACCAAAAAGAAACTGTATATAATAAGCAAAGATCAAGGCCAAAACTTGGATTCTATTTTCATCTTCCGGGCAACTAAAAAGCAAATGGATTCCAAACACACAGCCAACAAGCCTCATGCCGTCTGCATTCCATTGCCCGCACAGAGCCACATGAAGGCCATGCTCAAAATGGCAAAGCCGCTTCACTCCAAAGGCTTCCATGTGACCCTCGTCAACACCGAGTTCAACCACGCGCGCATACTCGAGTCGTCCGGCGGCGCCGCCGACTCGCCGAGCAGCTTGCCTGGCCTGCACTTTGAAACGATTCCCGATGGCATCCGTTCCGATTCCGAAAGGAACCAATGGGTGCTCTGGGATTCGATCCGGAAGAATTTCCACCGTTCATTTCGAGAACTCCTGGACAAGATCAATGGTGGACGTCCCGCCAGTGAGCTGCATAGTGGCGGACGGATTGATGTCAGTTCGCTGTCACGGTGGCTCAGGAGCTGGGGATTCCCTTTGCCCTCTTCTTCACTGTTTCTGCGAGTTCTCTCATGGGAGGCAAACAGTACAAAGCTCTCAAAGACAAAGGCATTGTCCCACTCAAAGGTATATTCTGTTTGATCCGCTTACAAGAAACTGTTCGTGTGAGCAACCTGTTCGATGCACACAGCTGACAGAACTTCGAGATGTCAATGGTGGTACTGTTGGGCTTAATTAAGCTGGTCCAGCCCATTTGTGTTGGAAAGGGTTTGTTAAACATAGGTATAAAAACAACATCTAAAACTTAAGAAGTGTAGCAGCAAAAACCGTGAGAAAACAGAAGCAAAAGCAGAGGGGAAACACTGCAGCAAAAACGTGAAAGGGGCAGCAGATTTTTCTGAAAAACTGATCTATCCATCGAAGATCAAATCGACGATCGGAGGTCTTCCCGTGGTCCGATTGGGCTGAAATTTTGACGGAATCTTCAAGACTCGTTGTTCTTGATTCTGTACGGTTGGATCGTGATTTGAAGGTATTTACTGTAACTGTTCGCGGGTATTTCGTGACTGCATATTTTGAGGGTGATTTTCATCCGGTTCTCTCGTTTAATGTGTTGTTGCTGTTTGATCTTTACTTATAATTTTGGGATTTTATTGTCGTTATATTCAACGAGGTTGTGTACCCAAACGATTAATATATAGTGGAGATTCGGGTAGACTCCGTGATCAGTCTCGTGGTTTTTATCCTTCGCATTGAAGAAGTTTTCCACGTAAAAATTCTGGTATTGTTTTTCTTTCAATTCGCATATTTCCATCGGTTGTGCTCGAATCGGTTTCTCACAAGTTTAGTCAAGGATGGAAAGTTTTATCCGCTGTCTGTTTTTCCCAACATAGTGGTATCAGAGCATTATTTTTTACTAAACGATGGAACCGAACGTGAGCAGAATGGTTAGTTTGAATGGAAAGAATTATCATGTATGGAGAGGAAAGATGCAAGATCTATTATATGTGAAACGGTGGCATTTACCAGTGTTTGCTGATACTAAACCTGATAATATGAACGATGCCGATTGGAATCTTAAGCACAAAATTGTTTGTGGATTTATTCGACAATTTATCGATGATAATGTTTTGAATCACATCAGCAAAGAATCTCATGCTAGGACATTGTGGAATAAGCTGGAGTCATTATATGCACGGAAGACTGGCAACAACAAAAAATGCTTGATTAAATAATTTATGGAGTTGCATTATAGAGATGGTCAATCTATATCAGATCACTTGAATGAGTTTCAAGAAGTGATAGATCAACTTTCTGCCATGAATATTAAATTTGATGATGAAGTGCAGGGACTTTGGTTGCTATGTACCTTGCCGGAATCTTGGGAGACTTTTCGTATGTCTTTAATTAATGCTGCACTTGATGGTATTGTTACTATGGATTTTGCAAAAAGTGACGTTCTGAATGAAGATATGAAAAGAAAAACACATGGTTCTTCCTCTCATTCGGAAGCTCTAGTTGTTGAAAATAGGGGCATAAGTCATAGTAGAGGTCCGAAAGGTAGATACAAGAGCCGAAGTAAGTCAAGAAGACTATTGAGTGTCATCATTGTGGTAAGATGGGTCATAAGAAGAAAAATTATTTCCAGCTGAAAAATGAGATGGGGAATGAGAAGAAAAATGGCAATGAAAATAACGAGAGAAGAAATAATGGTAGTGATGATCGGGTGGCAACTGCTACTGATGAACTTGTTATTGTTTGCTATGATGATAATGTTAATTTTGCATGTGATGATTCAAATTGAGTTACTGATAGTGGAGCTTCTCTTCATATTACCTCTAGGAAAGAGTTCTTTACATCCTACAGGTCAGAAAATTTTGGTACCTTAAGGATGGGTAATAACAGTTTGGCTGCTGTTGTCGGCAAAGGAGATGTGTGCTTAGAGACTAGCATCGGAGTAAAACTAATTCTGAAAGATGTTAGACATGTTCCTGATATTCGTCTGAATCTGATTTCAACTGGAAAACTTGATGATGTAGGATTTTGTAGTACTTTTGACAATAGGCAGTGGAAACTCACCAGAGGCTCATTAGTTGTGGCTAGAGGTATGAAACAATCTTCCTTGTATTTGTTTCAAGCTAAGATTTCCAAGGACATGTGTAATGTTGTGGAAGATGAGAATGAAACTGCATTATGGCACAAGAGGCTCAGTCACATAAGTGAGAAAGGAATTGGCTTGTTAGCTAAAAAGGGTTTACTCTATGGAGTAAAGAGTGTAAGACTTGAGAAGTGTGCACATTGTTTAGCAGGAAAACAACGAAGAGTTTCTTTCAAGAGTCATCCGCCTTCGAGAAAGTTGTTAAAACTGGTGCATTCAGATGTTTGTGGTACAATAAAACCACTAACACTTGGTGGCGCAGCATACTTTGTGACCTTCATTGATAACCATTCAAGAAAATTATGGATTTATCTCTTGAAGACGAAGGATCAAGTATTAGATGCATTCAAGCAGTTTCAAGTTTCAGTTGAAAGACAGACTAGAAAGAAGTTGAAATGCATTCGTTTAGATGACGGTGGTGAGTACATCGGACCATTTGATGAATATTGCAGGCAACAGGGAATTCGACATCAGAAGACACCTCCTAAAACGCCTGAGTTACTGTCGCGACCCGTCCGAAAGCGGACACGGCTAATGGATTACCGATCGCGGGTCTTGGATCGGCTCGGGCCCTCCCAAGCCCATACCAAATCGCGGCGGGAGTATTTTTGAGGGATTCGACGATAAGAGTCGATCGTTTTCGACCTTAGTGTGGTCGTGGTGGCATGTGCAACTTGTGCATGCATTTGGAGTCGCCACCGGTCTTTCTTGGAGGGTAGACCGGAAACCTTATTGACCGATTGGGAGAGATCGATCAATTCTGCGGAACTAGAGATTTTGGGTTCGGGGACTTGGTTACGTTGATGTCATTACCAACGCCCTTTCGGTACCTAACGCAAGTGATTTTCCTAGATAAGAGTTCATGCAGGCGCAATTTTAGGTGAGGTAGGCTTAATTCAGGATTTCATGCAGATTGGAAGACTATTCATATCAATCACAATCAATTTTAGTGAAAGCGCAATCAAGTGCATAAATAAATCACATCAATGCACGTCAATTCACATCACATGGCCTCCTAGTATAGCCATAAGGGCTTCGGGAAGGCATGATTTAAGACCGGGGTAAAATGAGAAGATTTGGAGGCGATTTAGCCCGAAGGGCAAAATCGTCAATTTTTGGAAGACTTGGATATCGAATTACCCAAAATATTCCATGGCCAGTTGTTTGTGGCAATTTCCCAATTTTGAGAATTTTTTGGAATTTCTTAATTTTTCTTCAATTTTTTTTGGAAGACAATTCGCCCAAAGGGCGAAATCGTCATTTTAAGAAGGGTCGGGGTTCAAAACACCCGGAATGAGCCTTGGCCAGTTGTTCGTGGCCATTTCCTATTTTTTGGATTTTTCTAGAATTTTTAGAATTTTTTTTGGAAGACGGTTTGCCGGAAGGGCAAAACCGTCATTTTTGAAAAGACCGAGGTCCGAAAGACCCGAAACAGGTTGTGGCCAGTTGAATATGGCTATTTCCTATTTTCTGAAATTTTTTTAGAATTTTTCTGAATTTTCCGAATTTTTTTGAATTTTTTATGATTTTTTATTTTTGAGTTTTTCCTTAATATCATTTTTTTTAAGATGATTATATATATATATATATATATATATATATATATATATATATATATAAACCAATTGCACCCTAAAGCCCAAATCACCAGCCGAGCCCATACGCTAGACTACACACAAAAGCATACTCACGCCACTTCTTAATGGGTTTGATTTTTTTATTAACATCTTTGGGTCTTCTTCCTCCTGTTATTTCCCTTTATTTTATTCCTTTTTATTGTCACCACGCCAATTCTTTGTGAGTTTTCAAGATGTGAAAGCAACTTCGCAGTCCAATCCTATGAAAGAATGAGAAAGCATCTCACCATCGGCCTACGCATGCTCCTTCATCGAGCCCCTACCACTTCCGTCAGGCGACCTCTGCAACTTCCGACGGACTTTGAAGATTCGACTTAAGACATCTAACAAACGTATCCATTTTACGTGCAACAGCTACTCATCTCAACTGCATCAATATAACTCTGATTTAGCACAAGAAAACAAACTTGAACTATCCTAAAACGAAACCCGCACAACATAACCAAACATGAATTTCCAGTGAACACAAGTTTTTTCTCATTTTTGATCGTTACAGTTCAAATCTAAACACACATCAAACATCAACAAAGGTTTGGGAAACTTATCTGGAGATCCTCATCTCGGTGATCGCCCGACGAAGTTTCCCGTTCTTGACGTCAGTGAGGTTTGGTTTGCAAACCTTCGGAAATTCACCTCGAACCGAAACGAAGCTTCGACGAGCTCTCCCTTCTTCATGGATCACAGTCGAGACCTCACCATCCCCTTTAATGCGGTTACCAAAACCCTCTTCCTGTCCGCTCACTTTCGTTTCTTTCACTTTATAGAATACCGGTAGCATCTGCCGTTGTTCTTCATTCCTCCACTTTAAGATCTCTACCAATTCGTCCAGACACCATTTAGATTTAACGTAGCTTTCCGAGAAAATGGTGACGAATATACGAGATCGGTCAATTGCTCCTTTTAACGACTCCTGGATGTTGGCCCCCGGAGTGAGTTCCTCAACGTCTGTGAAACACGTTATGTTCTCGCTTCCAGGCATCGGCGTAGCCATTCCCCGAAGGATCGGAGGGAGCTCTGACCCTTCTAAGGAGAGGAACACGTCGAACTCCACTCGTCTCTCTCCCTTTTCTTTATGGCCTCCTTGGATGAAGATGAGCAAAGAGAGCATCCGAGATGTGGCCCTTTTTTTTAATCCCCCCCACGATGGCTTGTTTGCCATATTCTCCTTCTTAGACTTTGATTGCTTATTAAGTATTTTCCACCATCCCTTTATGCTCTTATTTTATGCACAATGAAATGCTCATGTAGACAAAAGCAAGCAACTAGGCATCAATTGTCGGATCACTATCCCCTTCTTTGTTATTTTTTTTTATTTTTTTTGTATTTTTCAAAAATATAAAAATAAAATAAATAATATATATATATATATATATATATGAAAATTATTTTTTTTTGGTCAAAATGGTTCCTTTAGCTGGTGAAGGCTACCAAAGTTGATTTTGTAATTTTTTTTTAGCTTTTTTTTAGCTTTTTAATTAATTTTAAAGAATAAAAATCACAATGACAGATGGTCAAAAATCAGGTGTCAACAGCTGCCCCTCTTTGAGAGTGAGCTCGTCAGAGGTTGCTTTCAAAGACAAAATGACACCTGAATCTTAACCGACTCGATTGGGGAAAAGAAATGCTATGACATCGGACCCTTAAGTCTTTTGATAAAAACTCAAATTAATCTATGGTTTGCTCTAACAATTTGAACATGGGCTGGAGTGAGAGAGGCTTACCTGAAGCTCACCTGTCGGATGCTGCCGGTTGCGACAACTTTCAAGCAGATACCTAGGACTCGTCACAGGATATCCTAGGGAGATTAAGCTCTGACCCGTATGGTAGGTCAAACCATAATGGGATCCCTAACTGATAGGAATCTAAGGAAGACGCGTCCCATTTGGGATTTGCTAAGGATTTTGATCCGTATGGTGGATCAGACCATTGAGTTGACCTTTTAAGTGATTTTCACTATTGGATTGACCTTTCAGGCGGTTTCTACCTTTGATCGACCCTTCAGGCGGTATCTACCGTTGAGTTGACCCTTTAGGCGGTTTCTACCTTTGATTTGACCCTTCAGGCGGTATCTACCGTTGAGTTGACCCTTCAGGCGGTTTCTACCTTTGTTTTGATCCTTCAGGCGTTTCTACCTTAATTTTGACCCTTCAGGCGGTATCTACCTTTGAGTTTGATTTGAAAAGGGGTCTCATGACGAGGGTTCTCCACGTCCGATGAGACTGCTTGAATTTTGAAAAGGGGTCTCATGACGAGGGTTCTCCACGTCCGATGAGACTGTTTGATATTTTGAAAATGGGTCCTGGGACGAGGGTTCTCCACGTCTGCTGGGACTGTTTGATATTTTAAAAAAAGGGTCCTAGGACGAGGGTTCTCCACGTCTGATAGGACTTTTTCTTTTAAAAGGGTTTTTTCTTCTCCTCCTTTTTTAGAGATCCCGAAGTTTGTCGGGAATTCAGTTTTTGAAGCAGTGAAAGATTTTATTTTGACAAAACTTCACTTGAGTCTGTTGAGGCGACATTCTGGGAGCTGGGTTCTCCGGGTATCCTGCAGAAGTTTGAGCCTGAAAGATTTTTCTTCACCAAGAAAACGTTAGTAATCTTTGGGAAGACCACGACTATCCATTTGACAAAAATCGTATGACTTAAGTTTTAATCGTGAAATGTGCATTTTGATGTTGGAGGTTATCCAAAGCATTCTTGCAACATGCAAATGTGATCACAAATTCCTTGCATGGAAAATCTGGATCAACAGTTTGAAAATTTCAAAAAGAGTTTGTTCAAAACATCAATTGGAATATTTCTCGACAAGGAGGTCTTCTCACCTATTTTGAGATAGTGGTTTTATAGGGCATGCACTCAATTCCCTATTAACCTGTGCCTAGGTTCTAGGCTCATTCGCAGCGCATACATTTTGATCGGTCGGGAGGTCTTCCACGGGACCGTAATGTTGGGCTTGGATATTGGTCTTCAAGGGGGACTCACTTTTGAGTCAAGGTCATTGAATGAAAGTTTTCACCATCTACTCTGGGTTTACAAGTTAAGAACCCTGCAAAATGAGAAAGAAATAGTCTTGCTCGTACTTCTTCGAGCTAAGCTATATGTTAACCCAAGTGTCTTAGTCAGAGAAGACTGTTTCAGGGTTATGATGTTGGTAGGATTGGGGACCGAAAAAGGCTTTTTCTTTTCCCAGAATTTATGAGGGGATTGACATTGGTGATCATTGCAAACTTGTCACCTGTCTTTTCCATTCTGCATCTTCAATTTTTGAGGTGTGCACCCGCTTTTGAGGTGTGCACAAATTCTTTAGAGAACGTCTCTTGTGGTATTAAGAGGTCGACAACTCTTTCCGTGTTTTTACTCCACGGCTGACATCATTTGGGGAGCAGTTTTCTTGATCTGACTCTTTTAGGGGTTTTTTTTTTCTTCTTTTCCCTACCAGGTTTCTTTAGGGATCGATCAAATTGTTCACCCGAGCATCGGCCTCGCTTTTACCAGGCACTTTGCTTTTTCTTGATGCTGGGGATTTCTTTAATCCCTTGTCGCAAGTAGGATGCTTGGCAATTGTGCTAGATATATGACTTGGCTCTTAGCACGCTTGAGTATCAACTTAGTAGTTTCTTCGTAAACCCTAAGTCTTGAACTTCTCCGTTCCTGAAGTGATTTGCCTTTGTTTTGGAACTTGCAATGATCACCAATGGGTTTATGAAGTGAATTTGCGGGCTCAACTTGGCTATGCAAAGGATATGGTGTGTGGGATAGAGAAATGAATGCTTCTCGTCATCCTATGGCATTTGGATTACCATATAAACAACACACAAAGATTAATGTTAGTCCGAGCAAGAAAATTTCTAACCATTTTCTCCCGATGCCGCTGGACTTGCTCCCTTTTTGCCCCGATGTGGGGTGGTTCTTGACAGGGTCGAGAATGAAAACCGCCGTTCAAAGGGGTTGTCAATGGTCACCTGTAGTGTTTGGGGATAAGAAACGAATGCCTCCGTCGTCCCAATCCATGTAATTGCTGCGAATGGTCCCTACTTCCGTAGGTCCAGATTTTACTGTCTGATCCGCTCTATTTCTCTCTTAAGTGTGTATAGGACGTGTTTGGACTAGGCTTTGCCTCTCGTCTTTTGAGAAAACGTCCTTTTGAAAGTTTTGAACAACGTTTGATTGGAAAAATCTCTTTCTTTTTCTTCAAAAATTTTATCCATCAATGGGATTTTATGATGCACAATGCATGTTCTTATTCATGTTTAGACAACCTCCTATTTCAAAACATGAATGCTAATGAAGTTAGAATTCTATCAGATTCTGAAAGCTTTTCTTTTCTTCTCAGTTTTTTATTCAACATCTTCAATGGATTGAGGAAAGGGATACTTACCTGTCCCCCGCGGCTGGAGATCCCTGAAAATGCGGAAGAAACATGTTATTGTACGTTCACGAATTTTTCAAAATATTAGAACGATACAATTTACCCTTGGTCATGTATTCCAACGGGTAATACATGGGATGTGAAAACCTGTTTCGCCTTGATGGCGATCCCCTGTCAAAGATGGGAATTAGGCGTCAGTTTGCGTTCCAAAATTCAAGGCAAATTGGAACGATACAACCTTATTCTTGTTTTGTGCTTCCATTTGAGCACAAACGCGCGGCTTGCAGAAATTGGCCATCTATATTGTGGCCATGATTCCTCCGTTTGGTTGGCGATAAATCCTTCTCAAGGATTTGCCATAGAGGAGACCCATTTGTGATTTTGGACGCATTCCAGCGCCACTCTTCATGGTTCCTTTTATTTAAGAAAAAATGAAATTTTTATCAGAATGCAGGTCAAAGCATGAAGTGTGGAAGCGATACTTTTTACCGTCCACTAGGTCTTATGATCAAAGACCATCTCCTGGAATCCTGACTTCTAAGGCCACTGATTCAATTCGTCTCCCTGTTAGCGCGCTCCTTTCATTTGGGGCTTTCAGCGCCAACGACTTCCTGCAAAATGAGTAAAAACTCATGTTAGGTATGTGGTCTTCGAAGACCAAATTGGAACGATACAAGGTTACCGTTCACCCAAATTCGTATCTTGGGGGTTTGATTCTGATGCGGACGACTCTGTTATTGCGTCCATTGACTTTGCCAGAGGAGAAACGTCTGGCGTACAAATGATTCACTTGCCCCAGTTAGGCACGGTTTTGCTGTTTGTCATCTCTGGATTTGATGACCCTGGTCTGATGCGCTTTCATGGGGGATCATGAGAGTTTGCCCCCGGTTTGGCTCCTCAAAGCAAATGGGGGGAAACTGCTCCCATTGATTTTTGCAGATTCTGATCATCCCTCTCGATTGTCAGAGTCCTTGATCAATTTTATCTGTCTTAAGACAGCTTGATATTCTTGGGATTCGTCATGTGGCGGTTTGGTGATTCTCTCGATCACAGTCGCCATTTGAGTTATTTGATGTTCCCTGTTTGTTATTTGAAAGCATTACATCCCGCGTCCTCTGCTCTTGATCATCATCTGCGAGGAAAAAGAAAGGAAGCATTATTCCCATATCAAGAAAATAATCATTTTGGAATGATACGTCCTTTTACACTTGATTTGCGTTCCGTTTTGATGTTGCATATTGATATGCACAACATCAATCAAATTCCTCCATCCGTGCTTGAAGGTATTTGCAACGCCTACGGTTCATTTGCCCCAGCTGGGCGACGTCTGTTTTGTCATTTGGATGCATGAGCTTTTGGGTGCATTGTCTCTTTTATCACCTGAGATAAAAAAAAATGGAGAAAAACTTATCCCCAGATCTGATCAAAAATCAATTAGGAACGATACGTCCTTTCACCAAACGAGTGGCTCTGCGGTCAAATGTATTTTGCACTGAAGGGACGAATTCCCCTATGCTCCACGGGTTTGGGGAATTTGCCCCCATTTTCGATAGAAATGAGCCTTATCATACAATACAAATAGATCCCTAATACAATCAATCTAAGGGACGAGATAGAGAGGATCTCAGCAAAATTAATCTTATACAAGAGAACTAAGAATGTCAAATCAATCAAAGGAATGTGGTCCGGACACTTGGAGATGCCCCAGTTCCAGTCTTCGAGATGTGACTCCAGAATCACCGATTTTTTTTATATATATATACCAACCATCTAAAGACACGCACATGAGACAAGTGAGGATAAAACTTCTAAAAATCGAAGGATTTGGCACCTAAGGTCAAGGTTCCCACCTCGAGTTCTAGAAAGAGCAGATTCCATTGCACAACTATCGTTGCATTGGGGCTCGATCCATAGTTCGAAATGAGCGGAATTGAAAAGTGGATTACCCCGTGTTTTTCCTCACGGAGATTCCATTTTCAATCCCTTCTATTGTTTTCCTATAGGCGGCGCCCGGGGTTTTAGGCGCGGTTGTGTGTATTTTCGGTGTCGTGCTAAAGCGATAAACATGCATCTTATTTAACAATCACCGCTTCAATATAAAACATACACACAATCATTCATTCCTACGCCAACCTGCATAAGATAATGTTAATCACAGACTACCCCCCTTATCGCTCCAATCTGCAAAAACATATAACACCTATCATAAGCGGACTTACCTCACCTTCAAGAGCGCCTACATGGTTAGAAAAATCACTCAGCGTTTTAATTACGGCCTAAGTTCACTTGGGTCTAAAACCATAGGTTCTAGAACAGAAAGTCCCCAGTGGAGTCGCCAGCTGTCGCGACCCGTCCGAAAGCGGACACGGCTAATGGATTACCGATCGCGGGTCTTGGATCGGCTCGGGCCCTCCCAAGCCCATACCAAATCGCGGCGGGAGTATTTTTGAGGGATTCGACGATAAGAGTCGATCGTTTTCGACCTTAGTGTGGTCGTGGTGGCATGTGCAACTTGTGCATGCATTTGGAGTCGCCACCGGTCTTTCTTGGAGGGTAGGCCGGAAACCTTATTGACCGATTGGGAGAGATCGATCAATTCTGCGGAACCAGAGATTTTGGGTTCGGGGACTTGGTTACGTTGATGTCATTACCAATGCCCTTTCGGTACCTAACGCAAGTGATTTTCCTAGATAAGAGTTCATGCAGGCGCAATTTTAGGTGAGGTAGGCTTAATTCAGGATTTCATGCAGATTGGAAGACTATTCATATCAATCACAATCAATTTTAGTGAAAGCGCAATCAAGTGCATAAATAAATCACATCAATGCACGTCAATTCACATCACATGGCCTCCTAGTATAGCCATAAGGGCTTCGGGAAGGCATGATTTAAGACCGGGGTAAAATGAGAAGATTTGGAGGCGATTTAGCCCGAAGGGCAAAATCGTCAATTTTTGGAAGACTTGGATATCGAATTACCCAAAATATTCCATGGCCAGTTGTTTGTGGCAATTTCCCAATTTTGAGAATTTTTTGGAATTTCTTAATTTTTCTTCAATTTTTTTTGGAAGACAATTCGCCCAAAGGGCGAAATCGTCATTTTAAGAAGGGTCGGGGTTCAAAACACCCGGAATGAGCCTTGGCCAGTTGTTCGTGGCCATTTCCTATTTTTTGGATTTTTCTAGAATTTTTAGAATTTTTTTTTTGAAGACGGTTTGCCGGAAGGGCAAAACCGTCATTTTTGAAAAGACCGAGGTCCGAAAGACCCGAAACAGGTTGTGGCCAGTTGAATATGGCCATTTCCTATTTTCTGAAATTTTTTTAGAATTTTTCTGAATTTTCCGAATTTTTTTGAATTTTTTATGATTTTTTATTTTTGAGTTTTTCCTTAATATCATTTTTTTAAGATGATTATATATATATATATATATAAACCAATTGCACCCTAAAGCCCAAATCACCAGCCGAGCCCATACGCTAGACTACACACAAAAGCATACTCACGCCACTTCTTAATGGGTTTGATTTTTTTATTAACATCTTTGGGTCTTCTTCCTCCTGTTATTTCCCTTTATTTTATTCCTTTTTATTGTCACCACGCCAATTCTTTGTGAGTTTTCAAGATGTGAAAGCAACTTCGCAGTCCAATCCTATGAAAGAATGAGAAAGCATCTCACCATCGGCCTACGCATGCTCCTTCATCGAGCCTCTACCACTTCCGTCAGGCGACCTCTGCAACTTCCGGCGGACTTTGAAGATTCGACTTAAGACATCTAACAAACGTATCCATTTTACGTGCAACAGCTACTCATCTCAACTGCATCAATATAACTCTGATTTAGCACAAGAAAACAAACTTGAACTATCCTAAAACGAAACCCGCACAACATAACTAGACATGAATTTCCAGTGAACACAAGTTTTTTCTCATTTTTGATCGTTACAGTTCAAATCTAAACACACATCAAACATCAACAAAGGTTTGGGAAACTTATCTGGAGATCCTCATCTCGGTGATCGCCCGACGAAGTTTCCCGTTCTTGACGTCAGTGAGGTTTGGTTTGCAAAACCTTCGGAAATTCGCCTCGAACCGAAACGAAGCTTCGACGAGCTCTCCCTTCTTCATGGATCACAGTCGAGACCTCACCATCCCCTTTAATGCGGTTACCAAAACCCTCTTCCTGTCCGCTCACTTTCGTTTCTTTCACTTTATAGAATACCGGTAGCATCTGCCGTTGTTCTTCATTCCTCCACTTTAAGATCTCTACCAATTCGTCCAGACACCATTTAGATTTAACGTAGCTTTCCGAGAAAATGGTGACGAATATACGAGATCGGTCAATTGCTCCTTTTAACGACTCCTGGATGTTGGCCCCCGGAGTGAGTTCCTCAGCGTCTGTGAAACCCGTTATGTTTCTCGCTTCCAGGCATCGGCGTAGCCATTCCCCGAAGGATCGGAGGGAGCTCTGACCCTTCTAAGGAGAGGAACACGTCGAACTCCACTTGTCTCTCTCCCTTTTGTTTATGGCCTCCTTGGATGAAGATGAGCAAAGAGAGCATCCGAGATGTGGCCCTTTTTTTTAATCCCCCCCACGATGGCTTGTTTGCCATATTCTCCTTCTTAGACTTTGATTGCTTATTAAGTATTTTCCACCATCCCTTTATGCTCTTATTTTATGCACAATGAAATGCTCATGTAGACAAAAGCAAGCAACTAGGCATCAATTGTCGGATCACTATCCCCTTCTTTGTTATTTTTTTTTTTTTATTTTTTTTTGTATTTTTCAAAAATATAAAAATAAAATAAATAATATATATATATATATATATATATATATATATATGAAAATTATTTTTTTTTTGGTCAAAATGGTTCCTTTAGCTGGTGAAGGCTACCAAAGTTGATTTTGTAATTTTTTTTAGCTTTTTTTTTAGCTTTTTAATTAATTTTAAAGAATAAAAATCACAATGACAGATGGTCAAAAATCAGGTGTCAACAGTTACATGGCGTAGCGGAAATAATGAATAGGACACTGATTGAGAGAGTCAGATATTTGATTTCAGATGCAAAATTGCCAAAATCTTTTTGGGGAGAGGCTTTGAGTACAGTGGTACATGTTCTTAATATTTCTCCCATTGTTGCTTTAGATGGTGATGTTCCAGACAGAGTTTGTTTTGGAAATGAAATTTCATATGATCATCTAAAGGTGTTTGGCTGTAAAGTTTTTGTTCATGTTCCAAAGGATGAGAGGTCCAAGTTAGATGTCAAGACAAAAGAGTGCATCTTTCTTGGTTATGGTTCTGATGAATTTGGCTACAGGCTTTATGATCCAGTTGCGAAGAAAATTGTCAGAAGCCGAGATGTGGTATTCGTTGAGAATGAGACCATTTGTGATATTGAGAAGACGAAGAAGATAGATTCCCGTGATTTTGATATGTTAGTTGATACTAGCTCAATCTCACCTTTCGAGTTGCAGGAACAATTGCATGATCAAGTTGAAGTCGGTGTTCAAGGTCAGACTATAGATCAGCAGGTTCAGGGTCAGACTCAGAATGATCAGCCGGTTGAAGATCAGGCTCAGGATGATCAGCATCATTCAGATGACATTGATGCTCAAGAGATTGCACCATTAGCTCCACCAACTACTGCTTTGAGGAGGTCTGCCAGAGACTGCACCTCATTCACTAGATATTCCTCTAATAAGTATATTCTGTTGACAAATGCAGGTGAACCTGAAATTTTGAAGAAGCAATAGAAGATAAGAACATGAAGGAATAGTTTGATGCAATGCATGATGAGATGAAGTCATTGCATGACAATCCCACTTTTGAGTTGGTGGCATTACCTAAGAGTAAAAGAGCTTTGAAGAACCGATGGGTTTACAGATTGAAGCAAGATGAGACGACTTCGCGTCCTCGATATAAAGCCATATTGGTTGTTAAATGCTTCAATCAGAAAAAGGGAATTGACTATGATGAGATCTTCTCACCAATTGTAAAAATGTCTTCAATTCGAGTTGTTTTGAGTTTAGCAGCTAGCCTTGATCTCGAGGTTGAGCAGATGGACGTGAAGACCGCTTTCCTTCACGGTGATTTGGAGGAAGACATATACATGGAGCAGCCTAAAGGTTTTCAGGTAAAAGGTAAAGATAATTATGTTTGCAAACTGAATAAAAGTTTGTATGGCTTAAAGTAGGCGCCGAGGCAATGGTATAGAAAATTTGAGTCTTTTATGGGGAGCAATCCTATAAGAAGACTACTTTTGATCATTGTGTATTTGTGCAGAAATTCTCTGAAGGTGATTTTATTATCTTATTGCTCTATGTTGATGACATGTTGATTGTTGGTCAGAATGCTTCTAGGATTGACAAGTTAAAGCAAGATTTGAGCAAGTCTTTTTCAATGAAAGACTTGGGATCGGCTAAGCAGATTCTTGGTATGAGGATCACTCGCGACAGACAGGCGAAGAGATTATGGTTATCTCAAGAGAAGTACATAGATAAAGTACTTCAAAGGTTCAAAATGGACAAAGCTAAAGTTGTAAGTACAACTCTTGCTACACACTTTCAGCTTGGTCATAAACAATGTCCGTCAACTGAGAAAGATCTTAAAGAGATGGAAAAAGTTCCTTATACTTCTGTAGTGGGTAGTTTGATGTATGCAATGGTTTGCACAAGACCAGATATAGCTCTTGCAGTAGGAGTGGTTAGCCATTTTATGTCAAATCCAGGTAGAGAGCACTGAAATGCATTGAAGTGGATACTGAGATATCTTCGAGGCACTTCTAGTTTGAGACTTTCATTTGGGAGTGATAAGCCGATTCTTGTTGAATATACTGATTCTGACATGGCAGGAGATATTGACACAAGAAAATCTACTTCAGGTTATCTGATTACTTTCTCAAGGGGAGCTGTGGCTTGGCAGTTACGGTTGCAAAAATGCGTTGCCTTGTCGACGATAGAGGCAGAGTTCATCGCAGCAACCGAAGCATGCAAGGAATTGCTTTGGATGAAAGAGTTCACACAAGAACTTGGTTTCACTCAAGAAAGGTATGTTTTACTTTGTGATAATCGAAGTGTTATACATCTTGCAAAGAATTCCACTTTTCATACTAGGTCAAAGCATATTGATGTGGGGTATCATTGGATACGAGAAACTCTGGAATCCAAAGGGTTGGAACTGGAGAAAGTACACACAAAAGATAATGCTTCAGATATGATGACAAAGGCTCTTACTGGAGAGAAGTATGAATTTTGTCGGCGTCAGGCCGGCATGGATTTCTCTTGAATTCTTTTATGTCGAGATCTCCCTTTAATGGGCTGGAGGGGGAGATTTGTTGGGTTTAATTAAGCTGGTCCAGCCCATTTGTGTTGGAAAGGGTTTGTTAAACCTAGGTATAAAAACAACATTTAAAACTTGAGAAGTGTAGCAGCAAAAATCGTGAGAAAACAGAAACAAAAGCAGAGAGGAAACACTGCAGCAAAAACGTGAAAGGGGCAGCAGATTTTTTTGAAAAACTAGTCTGTTCACCGAAGATCAAATCGACGATCGGAGGTCTTCACGTGGTCCGATTGGGCTGAAATTTTGACAGCATCTTCAAGACTCGTTGTTCTTGATTCTGTACGGTTGGATCGTGATTTGAATGTATTTACTGTAACTGTTTGTGGGTATTTTGTGACTACATATTTTGGGGGTGATTTTCATCCGGTTCTCCCGTTTAATGTGTTGTTGCTGCTTGATCTTCACTTATAACTTGGAGATTTTATTGTCGTTGTATTTAGCGAGGTTGTGTACCCAAATGATTAATATATAGTGGAGATTCGGGTAGACTCCGTGATCGGTCTCGTGGTTTCTATCCTTCGCATTGAAGGAGTTTTCCACATAAAAATTCTGGTGTTGTTTTTCTTTCAATTCCCATATTTCCATCGGTTGTGCTCGAATCGGCTTCTCACAGGTTTAGTCAAGGAGAGAAAGTTTTATCCGCTGTCTGTTTTTCCCAACAGGTCCGTGGCTTAGACTCACATGATACCGAATTATGAAACAACAAGCTTAACGAAAATCTCGATTCCTGTTTGCACTTATCTCGATCTGTAAGTAATGAATCATTTATGCGTATATAGGTCACCATTAGTAAATTAAATCGCTACAAGTAACATCATGGGCGTGTTATGAAGATGGAAATTGAGAGCTGAATGTATTTGTTCATGCAGATGAGAGTTACTTGGATACCACCATGGATTGGATTCCAGGGATGAAGAACATCAGACTAAAAGATCTCCCGACCTACCTTCCAACCACAAATTCGGACGACCTCTTGGTTCGAGATCATCTTGGAAGCAGGAGAGAACGCCAACAAAGCCTCCGCCGTGGTTCTTCATGTTGGAAAAACAGTGTTAAAAACGAACAATACTGTTTTATAGATATGGAGGATACTTACAATTCGAATGACAATAATAAATGTAAGCAAACTGCCTCAAATATGAAAACACTAAGTTGGCAGAAACACAGAATCTGAGCCTTCAGAAGGAGGTTAGAAGCAAGTCAGAAGCAGAAAAGACTGAGCCATCAGAGACAGGTCAGAAGCAGAAAAGACTGAACCATTAGATGCAGGTCAGAAGCAGAAAAACTGAACCATCAGATGCTGGTCAGAAGCAGAAAAACTGAACCATCAGATGCACTATTCAAAACTCGTCAGATGCAACTGCATCTGAACCCATCAGATGCAACTGCATCTGAACCCATCAAATGCACTGTTCAAAACTCGCCAGATGCAACTACATCTGAACTCATCAGATGCAACTCAGATGCACCCGTCAGATGCAGTTCCTTCTGAATCCCGTCAGAAGCAGTCCTTCTGGACCCGTCAGAAGCAGTTCCTTTTGAACCCGGTCAGAAGCAGTTCCTTCTGAACCTCCAAAAGCAGCTTCAGAAACACTGAATCTGAACTCGTCGGAAGCAGTGAATCTGACCCTTCATGAGGATAAAAGCTCGACCTTCGAAAGAATAAAATCTGCACAGAAATGTAACAGTATAAAAAATAATTGAATTAATAAAGAATACCGAGCCCTGTGTCCGACACAGTTTCCTTAAAACAGATTCGTCCCCTC
Organism: Rhodomyrtus psidioides; assembly: GCA_021437785.1. NCBI lineage: Eukaryota > Viridiplantae > Streptophyta > Magnoliopsida > Myrtales > Myrtaceae > Rhodomyrtus > Rhodomyrtus psidioides. Next base: position 1,799,615 of record JAILYB010000092.1, on the reverse strand, counting down.
CAATACGTGCTTTGAGGTTTCGTGAACGTCTGTCTCCTAGGATACAACGGTTAAGCAGCGATAGAGGCAAGCACAGCACTCCAAAGCTTTCGGCGAACTTGAACAACACGAGAACACTATCGAAAACAATGCAAATGCAGATAATTCAAAAGAGGGAGAAGTGATTTTCGTAGTCCGTAGTTCTTGTGTCTCTAGAAACAGAACGGGAAGTCAACTATTTATAGGCTAAGCGAGAAATTGCGGAAATAAAGAATAACGGCTAAATAAATTCTGCCGTTTAGAGCCGTTATGTATTTAATTCCGTAACCACAGAATTATAACAGCCGTTACTTAGTTAATACCATTAACACACCGATAAATAACTTAAGAACGGTTAACGGCTTGAGTTGGAAAAAATTAAGACAGAAGGCAAAAATGGGCTTGTCGCGAGGCCCACTTTCCGGTCCTGCATTCACGTACGCAGGTCGTGCGCTCGCGCCCAAGTTTGAACTTGTCGGGCCTTCGGGATTTGCACCCCCCTGCGCGTGTGCATGAGGCATAGTACTTGTTACAATAGTTACCACTCAAAAGGAGTGTAACTATATATAAAGCACTTCAAGGCCTTATTCCTTTCCTATGTGGGACTTGTGCTTTGTTACTTCCCACTTCCAACTCAAGGGTGTTCTTTGAGAAACAATTTCTCATTTACTCACCTATCAAAATACCTCATATTTTTCAATAATCCCCCACATGAATGAAAATTATTTTGGTTTTGACTCTGTGATAGTGTTCAACAAATGAAATCTGCATAGGATAGATAGGTATCACCTTTTGAACCTTCCCTTGTGAAAGTATATTTAATTTACTAGCTGTCCAGTAGACATGATGTCCTTGAACTGTCCTGCTTTCTTAGTAAATGACCCATACACTTCACACAGGAATCATCTAAACGTTTGTTCAGTTCTCATGAGTATGTTCGTTTTGGCCATGAACATCGTCCTGGTTCTGCGAGAGTTTCTAAAGAATTCAGCCCTAAATAATTCTCCTTTGAAGCGGCCTCACTTCTCTCTCACATAGGTGATTACTTAATCTTGAGTAATTGGTTTACTCCACTTAAGAATCATTAAAGCATAATTCCTATCATTTTCTTGATAAACCCCCACAATAATTGGTTTTTCTCCACATATGTGAGGGATATCAAATCACTATTTCTTTTATAGGAATGGTTTGAGGGATAGACCCCCACAGTGATATCATTCAGTTCATATAATTAGGTTGTCCCTTTGAACCTAGATCTTGGGATCTCCAGTCAGCTAGGTTGGGTTTTCCTTTATATCAACTTTTCTGTAATGGGCTTCAGTCCCATTCCTATTGTTGACTTTTCAACTAACTCTCTATTTAACCCTTTGGTTAGTGGATCCGCAATATTATCCTTTGACTTTACGTAGTCAATAGAGATAATTCCAGTTGAGAGTATTGTGTTTGCGACGTATATGTCTAGACTTACCATTATGGATGTTACTCTGTGCTCTTCCAATCGCAGATTGACTATCGCAATGTATACAGATTGGTGGCACAGGTTTTTGTCATTTTGGAATATCCTCTAGGAAATGGCATAGCCATTCAGCCTCTTCACCACATTTATCTAAAGCTATAAACTCGGATTCCATTGTGGATCTGATTATAACAGTTTGTTTACAAGATTTCCAAGATACAGCCGCACCTGTCAGTGTGAAAATATATCCACTAGTAGATTTTGAGTCTTTTATATCAGATATCTAGTTTGCATCATTGTATCCTTCTAATACAGATGGATACCTGGTATAGTGCAGGCCATGATTCCGAGTATACCGTAGGTACTTGAGTACTCTCACTATTGCTTTCCAATGGTCAGCACTCGGATTGCTCGTATATCTGCTCAATCTACTAACCGTATAGGCAATATCTGGTCTAGTACAACTCATTAAGTACATTAGACTTCCAATAATTCTGGAGTATTCTACTTGAGAAATACCCTCTCCTATATTCTTGGATAGATGAAGACTGTTGTCTAATGGTGTTCTAGCAATACCAGAATCATTCTTGCTTAATTTTTCAAGAATCTTGTCCACATAGTGTGACTGGTTTAAAACTAAACCTTCTGACTTTCTTGTGATCTTAATCCCTAAAATCACACCAGCAAGTCCCATATCTTTCATGTCAAATCTTGAATTCAACATATTCTTGGTAGATTTGATCATTCTGTCATCACTACCAACAATGCGTATGTCATCTACATACAGACATAGAATGACATATCCATTCTCTGTCTCTTTAATGTAGACACATTTATCACATTCATTGATTTTAAAACCATTGGTAATCATTGCATTATCAAACTTTTCATGCCACTGCTTTGGCGCTTGTTTTAGACCATATAATGATTTTACCAATTTACAGACTTTCCTTTCTTGTCCTGAAACTACAAAACCTTCAGGTTGTTTCATATAGATTTCTTCATCCAAATCACCATTTAGGAAAGCTATTTTTATATCCATTTGATGTACTTCTAGATTTCGCAATGCTGTAATTGCAAGTATCATCCTAATGGAGTTTATTCTCGTCATAGGAGAATAAGTATCAAAGTAATCTAAGCCTTCTCGTTGTCTGTATCCTTTGATTACAAGTCTGGTTTTATACTTATCAATGGGGCCATCTGCTTTCATCTTCCTTTTAAAGATCAATTTGGACCCTAAAGGTTTACAACCAGGAGGAAGATCCACTAGCTCCCAAGTATGATTCTGTAAAATAGAATCAACTTCACTTTTTATTGCCTCTTTCCATAGAGGTCCCTTAGAAGAACTCACAGCTTCTGTGTAAGTTAGTTGTTCTTTTTCTAATAAATAAGTTAGAAAATCATTTCCAAATGCTTTTTCCACTCTTGCTCTTATGCTACGTCTTAGTTCATGATCTGAATCATGACTTTCATCATTCATAGTTTCATTCGTTCGTTTAGACGAACTTGAACCATCATTGGATTTATAAGGAAATACATCTTCAAAGAATGAAGCATTCCTAAACTCTATGATCATATTCTTGTGTATATCTGGAATATTAGATTCATGTACAAGAAATCGATATGCATTACTGTTATGAGCATAGCCTATAAAGATACAGCCCACCGTTTTAGGATCTATCTTAGTTTTCTTTGGTATTGGAACAATTACTTTAGCAAGGCACCCCCACACTCGTAAGCAATTGTAGGATGGTCTCCTACCTTTTCATAACTCATAAGGGGTTTTATCCTCTTTCTTTCGATGTACCTTATTTAAAAGATAATTGTTTGAAAAATAGCTTCACCCCACATATTTTGAGGTAAGCCTGAACTTAGTAACATCGCGTTCATCATTTCTTTCAATGTGCGATTTTTACGTTCAGCAACACCATTTGATTGAGGTGAATAGGGCGCAGTTACCCCATGTATAATTCCGTGTTGTGCACAGAATTCACCAATTGGTACTTCATACTCACCGCCTCTATCACTTCTCAATCTCTTGATTTTCTTATCAAGTTGATTTTCAACTTCATTCTTATAGAGAATAAATTTCTCTAAAGCTTCATCTTTGCTTTTAAGCAAATACACATAGCAGTATTTAGTGCTATCATCGATAAAGGTAATAAAATATTTATTACCACCTCTTGTTTGTACGAATTTCAAATCACAAACATCACTATGAATCAATTCAAGAGGTACAATACTTCTGTCAATCGATTGAAACGATGATTTCATTAATTTTGTCTCAACACAAATTTCACATTTGTGTTTTGAATCAATTTGGAATGAAGGTATATGTTCCAAGTTAATTAATCTACGTAATGTATCATAATTAACATGTCCGAGTCTACCATGCCATAAATTGGAGGACTCAAGCAAATAAACGGAATGCTTATTATCTTTAGTGATAATTGTTATAACATTGAGCTTAAAAAGCCCATCAGTTACATATCCATTCCCCACATACATTTCAGATTTAGACAAAATAACTTTATCTGACTCGAACACCATGCGAAATCCATGCTTGTTCAACAGTGATCCGGAGACCAGATTCTTTCGAATTTTCGGCACATACAAGACATTATTCATAGTCAGCTCTTTCCCAGAAGTCATCTTCAGAAGCACCTTCCCTTGGCCTTCAACCGCAGAAGAGGCAGAGTTTCCCATGAATACTTTCTCCCCATCAATTGGTTCGAAAGTTGTGAACAGGTCCTTATTGGAGCACACGTGCCTAGTTGCCCCAGTTTCAATCCACCATTCCTTTGGATTTGACCCAATTAAGTTCACTTCAGAAATCATTGCAGAGAGGTTTATGTTTGACATGTCTTTTGTCATGTCATTCACCATATTTGTCATGATTCTTCCTCTTTGGAAGTTTGCAATCCACAGATCTGTGACCCGTCTTGCCACAGTTGAAGCATTTCCCTAGAAACTTGTTCTTGAAAACTCCTCCTTTTGGTCCCAACTTCGGCTTGGCGACCTTCTTATTCTTGTGGCCATGCTTATGCTCCACAACATTTGCCTTAGCTGTAGCAGGATTGAATTATTTGCGTTCAGAGCTTCTGTTGTCTTCTTCAATTCGAAGTCTAACAATCAGCTCCTCCAAGTTCATTTCCTTTTGCTTGTACTTGAGGTAGTTCTTGAAATCCTTCCACCCAGGAGGTAGCTTCTCAATAATCACAGCCACTTGGAAGGTTTCACTTAAGTTCATTCTTTCAGCCTGAATCTCATGCAAGATCACCTGAATTTCTTGCACTTGACTGATTACAGCTTTAGAATCCACCATCTTATAATCAAGGAATTGACCGACAATAAATTTCTTTGCTCCGGCATCCTCTGTTTTATATTTTCGGTCTAAGGATTCCCATAACTCCTTTGCCGTCTTTATTACACAATAAACATTGTACAATGAGTCATGTAATACATTCATGACATAATTCCTACATAGGAAGTCGGAATGTTTCCAAGCCTACATTATTGAAGGCTTACTTATCAGTTTCTCCATCGGATACCTTAGGAGGTTTCTCAGTCAAGAATCTCGCAAGATTCAGTGTTGTTAAATAAAACAACATCTTCTGCCGTCACCTTTTAAAGTTCGATCCGTTGAACTTTTTAGGTTTCTCACCATGGTGGAAAGAAGGCGCAGCAGAAGTAGAAGATGATCCAGGCTGATGAACAGCAGAGGTAGAGCTTTTGGTGATGTCATCAGCAGGCACATCAACAACGTCTTTTCCAGTAGCCATTCGATTTGTAAGTGTCGAATCGAATCTGTTTTAAGATTATTGGAAAAATAGCGTTAAAAATGAACAATACTATTTTATAGATATGGAGGATACTTACAATTCGAATGACAATAATAAACGTAAGCAAACTGCCTCAAATATGAAAACACTAAGTTGGCAGAAACACAAAATCTGAGCCTTCAAAAGGAGGTCAGAAGCAAGTTAGAAGCGAAAAAGACTGAACCATCAGATACATGTCAGAAGTAGAAAAGGATGAACCATCAGATGCAGGTTAGAAGCAGGTCAGAAGTAGAAAAACTGAACCATCGCATGCAGGTCAAAAGCAGGTCAGAAGTAGAAAAACTGAACCATCAGATGCACTATTCAAAACTCGTCAGATGCAACTGCATCTGAACCCATCAGTTGCACTGTTCAAAACTCGTCAGATGCAACTCAGATACACCTGTCAGATGCAGTTCCTTCTGAACCCCGTCAGAAGCAGTTCCTTCTGAACTCGGTCAGAAGCAGTTCCTTTTGAACCCGTCAGAAGTAGTTCCTTCTGAACCTCCAGAAGTAGCTTCAGAAGCACTGAATCTGAACTCGTCAGAAGCAGTGAATCTGACCCTTCATGAGGATAAAAGCTCAACCTTCAAAAGAACAAAATCTGCACGGAAATGCAACAGTATAAAAAAATAATTGAATTAATAAAGAATACCGAGGCCTGTGTCCGACACAGTTTTTTTAAAATAGATTCGTCCCCTCCAGTACGTGCTTTGAGGTTTCGTGAATGTCTGTCTCCCAGGATACAACGATTAAGCAGCGATAGAGGCAAGCACAGCACTCCAAAGCTTTCGGTGAACTTGAACAATACAAGAACACTATCGAAAACAATGCAAATGCAGATAATTCAAAAGAGGGAGAAATGATTTTCGTAGTCCGTAGTTCTTGTGTCTCTAGAAACAGAACGGGAAGTCGACTGCGGAAATAAAGAATAATGGATAAATAAATTCTGCCGTTTAGAGCCGTTATTTATTTAATTCTATAACCACAGAATTATAACAGCCGTTACTACGTTAATACTATTAACACACCGATAAATAAATTAAGACAGAAGGCAAAAATGGGCTTGTCGCGAGGTCCACTTTCCGGTCCTGCATTCGCGTACGCAGGTCGTGCGCTCGCGCCCAAGTTTGAACTTGTCGAGCCTTCGGAATTTGCACCCCCTGCGCGTGCGCGCGAGGCATAGTACTTGTTATAATAGTTACCATTCAAAAGGAGTGTAACCACATATAAAGCACTTTAATGCCTTCTTCCTTTCCTATGTGGGACTAGTGTTTTGTCACTTCCCACTTCCAACTCAAGGGTGTTCTTTGAGAAACAATTCCTCATTCACTCACTTATCAAAATACATCATATTTTCCAACAATTCACACCTTCGATGCGCTTGAACGAGACACCCTTGCTGCTCTTTCCACCATGCTTCCTCGCATTTACGCGATATGCCCTCTCCATTTACTCATGCGTCGCGTGATGGAAAATCCTACGAAACTCGGTGGCGTCAATCTATGGAAAGAAGAAATCGAGCATCTCCAGTGGCTTGATTTCAGGCCGTCGGGCTCGGTCGTGTACGTCAACTTCGAAAGTGATGTGGTCTTGACACAAGAGCAGCTTACAGAATTTGGAATGGGGCTTGCAAATAGCAATCACAACTTTCTAAGGGTGAGTTGATCCAACTTAGTAGCCGGCGACTTGGCAATCTTGCCACCCGAGTTCGCAGCAAGGACTAAGGGGAGAGGCATGATCTCGAGCTGGTGCTTGCAAGAACAGGTGTTGAACCACGCATCCGTGGGAGTGTTCTTGACTCACTGCGGATGGAACTCGACGTTGGAGTGTGTTTCAGCTGGAGTTCCGATGCTAAGCTGGTCGTTCCAAGGGGACCAACCGTTGAATTGCAAGTATTATTGCCATGAGTCGGGGGTTGGGGTTCGAGATCGGCCGCGACGCCACAAGGGGAGAAGTAGAGAAGCTCGTGAAGGAGCTGCTGGATGGAGAGAAAGGAAAGATGTTGAAGAAGAAGGTGGTCGAGTGGAAGAATTTTGCTGAGGAGGCCTCGTGCCCCGGTGGCTCGTCCTCCTTGAATTTGGACAAGTTGGTGAATGTCCTTTTAAAGGGATGAGCAGGCAAAGTCATCGGAATTACTGAAGGGGATTCTGCGACTTCTGGCGAGAATTTACAGCTTGTTTGGATGCAATAAAAGAATAAATAAGGCTTTGTAGTCACTTAACACTTTGTATAAAATAATTGACTAGTGTTGACCAGAAATGCCAACGATGTGGTGAATGTAGTTTCTTCTGGATCCCCGGATGCCTTTATTGCATCTGGGCCGTCCATTTTGAAATGGACGGCCCAAATCCTGATATTTGGCGAGGAGGGAATAAAAGTATTATTTGATCCCGGCCGTCCATTTTGTCATCGACGACCCAAATAAACCTACCTTGATTCTATCAGGGCAGGCAATCCTCTTCCGTTTCAAGGGGATGAGCCGACAAATTGATCATACTACAAAAGACTTCTTTTTTCTCAATATCTTTGGATTTTGCGCCTTTTTTTTGCAAGAATTTACAGCTTGTTTGGATGCAATAAAGGGACAAGCAAGGCTTGTAGACGTTTGAAATTTTTTACCTTAAAGTTGACCAGAAATATGAGTTTGCCAAAGAGTAATTCAGGGTACAATCACAGATACAATCGGATCGTGCTCAGCGAAAAACTTTCGTAATTTACCCAAATGGCACGGTCAAATCTTAAGAAGTGGCATACTTTAATCACGGACGTACGAAGTGAGGTATTAATATTTTTCATATTTTGACATGTGTTGCGCGAAAATCTCCCTCGGTAAGGCCCAATAGGTTCTCCCAGGGTTAGGCCCAGAAGATCGGAGCCCAAAAAGGTTGTATTCGCGGAAAATTCCTTTTATCGAACATTAGCAGTTCGTTAAGAAAGAAGGGTTCTGGGCAAGCTATGGACAGAGAGCGTCAAATGCAATGTCTTATTGATAAAAGCGTGCCTTTCGACAGCTTTGTACAAGATTTCGACAAACCTATAGGAGACGAGTTTCGATGGACTTGTCGAAATGCTTCGACGAAAGTAACCGAAATACAACACCGGAATTTAATCGACGATGCTTAGCCTTACTGTAGGACTCGATGCCGAAATTTAATCTACGACACCAGACGGGTGGAATATAGGACACATCACCGAAATTTAATCGACGGGACTGGACGGTGGAAAGTGAACCAATACAGCACCGGAATTTAATCGACGGCACTAGACTGGGTGAGTAAAAGTCGGAATTTAATCGACGACGCCTATCTCTAGATATGAAACACGTCAGAATTGAATTGACGACGAGAATCTGAAAGCTACAGCTAAGATTAAGCTAAGTTGAAAGATAAAGACTTGTTATGTTGTGTTTTTTTTTTGGGGGGGGGGGGGGGGGCTTCGATGCTGGATACCCTTAGGTATTTATAGGAGTGTTCTGGTAACCGTCGAAAGGTCCTTGCCTTGAGTTCCAAGGTTTTCTTTGGTAACCGCTGGACAGCTATCATCTTTAAGATTTTTCGCACATTTTCCTTCGACGAGCCTTGGGAGTGAAGTCTTCAAAGCTTACCGCGCCTTTCTCGTCCCTTTTGATGGGATTGCCGCCAAATCCTGCGACTGCTCTTGATAGTGTCTTCTTTTGCGCGCCATTTTTATCCAGCATTTTGGGACAAATTTCGCCAAGATCATCTCTTTCGTGGCGTCACTACAGTTGACCCTTATTCGCACTGTATACACCTTTCCGTAGCTGATTACTTCCTTTCCTTCATGCGCCTCACGTGACCCCTATGGTAAATTTGAGTGTCAATAAATGCCCCCTTAAAAGATATAAATTAAGGATTTATAAATTAAGGATTTATATCTTTTAAAATGACATTCTGATTTTGACGTATGTATCTCAATCAAGGGTTTTTTTTTCTGATTTCCTTTCCTGAGAGTGTAATCATTCCACTTTTCCTTTGACGCATCGACTTTTTGGTCCGTAGTGCCTCTTCAGATAGAAAGTCTTCAATCGTCGTCTTCTTTGTCATCTTAAACCCTAAACTCTCTCTGGTTCTCTATTTCCGTCTCTTTCCATGGCGTCTTCATCGTCTTCTTTTGACCCGAAACAAATGATTGATCGCTTCGACCAACTGAAGGATGAAAACAAAGATGATTGCTTCTTCGAACTTCTGAATCCGTCCAAAGAGCATTTTGGGTTTACCTTGGGACCCAGTCTTCGCTCCCATTTGTCTGTTCCGTCATCTCTTCAAACCTGTTTCTCGCTACACCGGTGTGAATGTCTTCCTATTCAGGCTTCTCCTATGCGGGACATTTGGTCGCTTCCGTCCCAGCATTTTCGCAGCTTCCCGTTGCTTGATGACTCGTTCCTAACCAAGTTTTGCCTACTCAAATCTGACCCACTGACTACAGCTGCTTGGGCGACGGCCCATATAAGGACATCTCTCGAGGTTAGTTTGTTGTCCCATGACCTGAATAGAGATTTACTGGGTTCTATCATCAGTTTTTGGTCTTCGTCAACCAACTGCTTCTTTTTCCCATGGGGTCCCATGTCGGTCACCCTTCTAGATGTTTTCAATGTTGCCGGTCTGTCCTCTCACGGTTCGTCTGCCATAAATTTAGAAGATTTAAAAGATTGCTCTACTCCACAGGCTTCCCTGGCTTATAGAAAATTCCTTAATCTTCATCGTAAAACTTCTGGCAGTGTCTCCCTCGCCGAGCGATCAGCTTTTCTTTTGTACTGGTTGTCGAAATACTTTTCTTTAACCCAGCTGTAAAGGTGTCTTAGGACTACCTCGTCCTTGCGTCCAATCTTGCTAGAGGAAGGGACGTTGCTCTAGGTCCTCTGGCTTTAGCTGTTCTTTATAGGAGTATTTCCCATGCCTCTCGCTCAATAATGGCATATACCAAGGATGCTGTGTTTTCCAGCCCTCTCTTGATCCTCCAGGCTTGGATAACATTGTATTTTCCTTTCCTTTTCGTGGATATTCCCCATCCTCAATGAGAAGGTGGATCTTCGGGTATTGGTATTAAGTTGCTCTCAGCTACTCCGTTAAAGGTTCCTCATAATGTTCTTCTTTTCACTTTTTACTTTCAGCAAATTTTATCAAGCGGCTCTGATAAGGTCAACATGTTCCCATACCGTTCTATCGAGCTCGACTTCCTTCTTGATCTGAAAACTCATGAGCCTTTTAGTTTTCGGGACTTCTTAATCTGTGTTCTTTTCCCCAAGAATCTTCCTATTAGGTTGTCCCTCAAAGGCAGGTTCTATCCAGGGTTTGAACCTTATTCCCCTCAATACTGTGCTCGGCAATTCGGTCTTCGGCAGGCTGTCCCCATGCCTACCCCTTATCTCATGGACTTTCCGTTGATGGACAAGAAAGCCTACAGATTCGATGATGACAATTCCTTCGCTTGCTGTGCTTGGGTGACTGCTTTAATGCACCAACGATTCTCTAAGAACATTACTGGAGCTCTTCGGTTGGATCCTGGGGTCACCGCAGAGTATACAACTTGGTGGCTATCCTTTAGTTTAGAGAGCCCTTATGAAGAAGCCACCTCTTCCATTCTTAACAAAGATAGGATCAAGTCATTCGGCCTGCATCCGAGCCGGGCAGATCCTAAAGGCAAGAGGAAAGCCTCGCCAGACATCCTCGAGCATTCAATACTTCTAGCAGGTTGGGAAAGCCTTCCCTTGTCTTAATTTGATTGTTAAGACTTCGAGTACTTACTTGTTCATGTATGTCAGATGATGAACCGGATGATGAAGATGACGAGCCCATTATTTCCCTTCATCGAAAGAAACGTCATGCACCTTCGATCACCCTCCTCAGTGATGACAAACCTTCAGCCATTCCTCCTCAGGATCCTTCGACGGATATTGCTCTAGCTGGCGAAAAACTTGATAACAGCTCTCCTGTTAATGAACCGATGGCTGCTGTTGAGCCATCTAATCCGCCACCTTTGGAAGCTCACGGCGGACCTTTGTTAGCACTTGCCCCTTGTCAGGCGGATTCTTTTAGTACTCCTCCGGTGGCCGAAGAATCAAATGAAGAGTTCCCATCTACGACTCCTCAGCCATCTGAGGCTGTTGGTCCTCCGCTTACTGAATCTCTTCCGGATTTACCTGTAACTCAGGCGTCATTGGAGGATATTCAAGCTTACTTCGCGGAGCCCTATACTTCTTCAACTCCTTCTGACATGCGCCAACAGGGCGATTCTCTATCAGCAACAGCTTTGAATCGACTGAAATTCAACTTGTCAACCTCTTTGGATCTCCTTTATGCTGGGATTTCTTCTTTTTTGGACAACCCGTCAATGGTCGAATACATCAGGTCGGTGACAACAAAACTGACCAAAGAGGAGTTTACGGCGTTACTTCCTCCAAGCGTGTCTCAGTGCTTAAGGAATTTCTTAGATCACTTTTTCACTAGCTTTTCCTACTATAAGGAATGCCAGAAGCGAATAAATGTCGTAACTAGCCTCATTGATTACCCTTCTGATGCTGACAACCAAGCAGCAGAGCGACTAGTACGTCAAGAGATGGACTCTCTTCAAGATGTCACTAAGGAGATAGCTGAGATGGATGAGAGAAAGAAGACTCTTGAGCAGCAGAGGCTAGCGATAGAGAAGGAATTAGAGGAAATACTTCTTCCGCGATACACCGTGTTGTCTCGACGTTCGTCGGTCGAAGATCGTTTGAAAATATCCATTACTTCTCTTGAGGGGCAGAGACATGAAGGTCTTGCTAAGATGGCACAGGAAGCGGCCCGCTAGCGCCAAATCAGGAGTGAATCCATAATGAGTAACAAGAGGTTTGAGTCTTTGGTGTATAAACTCTTTCTGGATGTTAAAAACTCCTTGTATCCTCAAAATTCTTAATAATACTGCCCTTAGCATCTTCCTTTGGCGCCAAAAATGTCCACCATTTATCCATGTTTGCACAATAATCTGATTCAGTTATCTTACTGACCTCTTATATAAACGCGGCTATGGTATGGTGTCTTGGACTCAATTTACCATGGCGAACCAGACCTTTGCCGGCTCCTGAATGGCTTCTCGCTTGACGTGCCTTATGATCTTCTAAATCTTGAAGATAAAGGGGACGTCTCTCTCTCCTTTATGGATCACCAACCTAGAAACGACCACATTGTCCTGGGTCCTCATCTTAAACGATTGTCTCCTCCTTCGATACTAGCAGAATGCTTTCCACGTCGTCGCGGAGAAACCTTACCTGTTGAGCAATCGTTTATCTGTGCCTCTGATTAGCTGACCACCAACCATCGTTTTGCTTCTTATCCATCTTTCAACAGCCAATTCTTCTGTTGGTACCAACGGCTGAAAGGATCTTTTTCTTCCGTGTAGGAAAAGGCCAGAATCGACAAGGTGCTGGCTTTCTGCCGTATCTCCATCGATCCCTTGGAATATGGTTTAGTTGGAAGTGTGTGTTGCTTGTGGTCACCCTCGTCGCATTGTTTTTTCTCCCCACCGGTCATGTATCCATCACTTTCCTTGATGTTTGGTTCTTGACCGGTCTATCGCCTTTTATCGAATGTGACGCGTTATGTATGGGCGACCATTATCACTTCGATGAGCTCCGTTACGTCAATTCCCCTTATGACATGCCCATGAGCTACCATAGGAATTCTATAGACACACCTTCGGTGAAAGAGCATGTTGCCTTTCTTTTGTGCTGGCTTTGTCGCTACGTCTTCTGTCTTCCGTCTTCCGTCTCTTCGAGTATCTTCGAAATTTCTCGATATTGCCTGCGCGTTGGCATGTGGTGTAAATGTAGGGTTGGGTCGAATGTTTCTTGCCTCATTGTATCGTGGCCTGACGGATGCACAAAGCTTCTTGATGGGTGGTCATTCGACTTCTTTTTCTGGTCCGTTGTGGTTCCTGCACGGTTGGCTCCGTATTTACTTTCCACAATTGTTCCACGAAACGGGTCCTTCGTCCCCGGGAACGTCCATGAACAACTTTGGTCCTGAAATTTTTTATCGTTCGCTTCGACAATCATCAAGCGGAACCGTTTCTTTCGACAACTTTCTTATCGAACTGCTGTCACTTGCCGAATTCGGTTTCTTGAAGTTGTCTGTTGAAGATGTTGTATATAGTTCCCTTGGTGAAACTCCATATGTACGCTTGTTCTAGATGAGTGTTCTAACTCCATTTGACATTGCTCTGAACTTGTCGAACGGGGGTGAGTTCTCTTCTGGCCTTGAGATTTACAATCCCCATTACCGCGCTCGTCAATTCGGGCTAACTCAAGGTATTCCGATGCCAATGATAACTTCGATGAATTACCCTTTCTCCCTTGGTCGAGCAGAGAATTTCGATCAGGCTTGCTATATGGAGATTACTCACGTTATTGGTAATCGATTTTCATACATCAACTTCCCTGGTCATCCGTGTAGCCTGGTGACTTTCGACAAGTTGTGGGCTGGCTGTCAGTCTTCTCTTTTCCCACATGGTATTAGTGACATAGTCTCCAAGGTTTACCATCTACCACTAGGTTTGATGCTCCCCTTTAGGACGTCTATCCCCTTGACTGCTTCAAATGTTGCTGTCGAAACATCACATGATGAAGGTACCTTTTGTGTTCTTAATCTTTGTCAATTGTGTTTGATCACATCCTTGTTGACTCCTTTCATACCGTAGATGACTCGCTGGCGTCAGATGGTCGAACCGAAGGAATCTTCAGTAACACGCTTGTAATTTCCACTAATCTCGTATGTACCTTCAATGGCACTTCGAACATGATTAACGATCATTATCACCTGGTTTATGCCAAGTGGTCGCGGCTCCATGATCTGTTAGAAGAAGGATATGCAGCTATCTGCAACAATATGGTCGTTGAGGAAGAAGTCAAGGCTCTCCTTGCTTTCTTAGCGCATTTACCTTGTTCGATCCAATGTCGCATACTCGGGCCTGCTATTAATGAGCTCTTCCTTACGTTTAGCTCAGCTTTGGGATCTTTTAGAGCGAGGCAGGATGACCTGAAGGTGATTGCCAAGCTAGAGGAAGATACTCTCCTTGCTGATGAAAAACTCGTTCGTCAGAGCCAGATCTTAGACATGTTGAACAATGATGTGCTTACCCCCTTGCAAACTTTGTCTAATTAAAAGTTGTCAAAGAACAAGAGGCTGCCTGTGAATATTTGTACCTCGAGTTGCTGAAGGCTAGTTACCAAAAATACTCCATCAATGATGCCAATTATAGTAGTGAGATGCAATTCCAAAGTCTTGTTCTAAGCATCCGGCAATACGTGCTATGATTTCCCTCATGTAAATGCCTACTTTAGTTTTTCTCAATGAACATTAATCTCTGGCGTCGTATGTTCATAATGAGGGTTCTCCTTTTTCCTTGTAGCATTTAATGCCAGACACCGTTTCAGGCTATCCCTAGAATCCGTACCACCACGGCGTTTCAGAGGAAAAGACAGGTAATCAAAGTATTACCATCCATATCGCTGCACCTTTCCACTTACCCACGATGCACTTGATTGCCTCGTAACTAGCTATTCATCCACTATCTTCGCTCCGGTTACTGAAAGGTCGTGGGCGAATACTCCGCATCGTGGGTGAAACCGTTCCTAGGGTTTTGTCTATAAATACCATCGCTTTTTGTTAAGTGGGTCACTACCTCAAAACCCCTTTTCTTTAGCATCATGAAGCCCACTTCTTCTTCTGCGTCTTCCTCTGCATCCTCTTCGTCGGTTCGTGAGTTTTCTTCCCTTTGGAAGGAAATTATCTCCTACATAGGTTATACGTATGCCCTGCTGGTAACGCGCCTCAAAGTCCTCGAAAAGCTTCATGGCCTTCTAGGTCGTGCTTCTCTTGATCATCTTCCTGCTAGCCACTCCTTCCGAGAGGATTTTGACGAGTTCTTCACCACCTTCTCCTATGGCGTGGAGAATTCCGGGAAGAACCTAGTAGTCGTCTCCCTTTATGACCTCACTGACCATAAAATATGGTACAAGACCGAGGAGGTCGAGAACGGTGAGGTATCGTACTAGGAACTCTGTGACACTCGGGAGGCTGTTTCATCTTCTTTCACCAGCATCCTTCAACTTCGGGGGCTCATCTCTGACCGGCTAGCAGCAAGTCACCAGCATTTGCCGAAGCCATTAAAAGATGCCGTCAGGCAAGAGCACGAGCTGAGTGAAGCCTGTGAGGTTCGCTCCTTAGCATCCGTTGAGGGTCACATTGAAGTCCTAAGGGTAATTCTTAACACCCTTGATGACCAGGTGCAGGCCCTCATAGAGCACCTCATGAAACTGGAGCAGGAGCGAGACGAACTGGAAGCTTCCCTAGATGAGCTGGCCAAGGCCAAATACTCCACTGAGGAGGAGAACAGGAAACTGGAGGCTCGTCTTCGTCATTTCGTTGTGCGCTTCAGGGAGCACCTCTGGCAAAAGTGAGGGTAGATCGGGCAGAGCTGGTGAGGAAGAGAAGCGAGAAGAGGAGAGGAGAGGAGAAAGAGTGGAAAGAGAGAGAGCGAGCGGAAGAGAGAGCGAAAGAATGAGAAAAATGCACCCCTCCCCTTTTTGAATGAATCTTTTATTTTCGTCACTCTTTGCCCATTGCTCTTCTGCATTTTCTTGCATCTCTCACATTGATGGATAAAATTTCTTCAAGTATTTTTCGTTGATTGATCGTGGCAGTTCTCAGCCATCAATTTCCATCATCAAGTATGCATTCCCTGGGAGTACGTCGGTTATCAAGTAGGGTCCTTCCCATTTCGATGACTACTTGCCGAACTTCTCGTTGTGGAGACTTGTGGGAAGAATAGTTTTCCAAACCAGGTCTCCCATTCTGAAACACTTGATCCTTACGTGCTTATTGTAAGATTTGGCAACCCTTCTTTTCTGAGCAACTAGTCTCTCAAGTGCCAAAGCCCAATTTTCTCCCAACTCGTCAATGTTTGCGCACATCGTCTCATCGTATTGTTCCTTCAACACGTTTCCTTGGAGCTTCACCCTTAATGATTGTATAGTGATTTCAAGGGGAAGGACGGCCTCTTGTCCATATATTAACATGTATGGACTGACGCCAGTACTTGATCTTTTTGAGGTTCGGTAGGCCCATAAAACTGTTGACAATAGTGAATATCATTCCTTTGGGTTGTCTTCCAAATGCTTTTTTATCAAGCTAATGATAGTCTTGTTTGAGGCTTCGGCCTGACCATTGGCCTGGGCATAATATGGCATTGAATGAATCATCTTGATCCCTCTTGATCTGGTGAAATCCAATATTTCTCGCCCTGTGAAGACTGTCTCTTGATCTGCAGTTATAGTATCTGAGATTCTGAACCTGTGGATAATTCTCTCCTCGATGAATTATTTGACCACCTTCTGTGTTACGTTTTTGTAAGAAGCTGCTTCGACCCACTTGGTAAAATAATCTGTGGCCACTAAAATAAAACTGTGCTTTTTTGACGAGGGTGGATAGATCTTCCCCATTACATCCATTGCCCATCCTCGGAAAGGCTATGGCTTGACTATGAGATTCATTAATGCAGCGGGGACGTGCTGAACTGGCCCATGTCTTTGGCACGGTTGACATCCTTTAGCATATTCAATGCAGTCCTTCGTGATTGTCGGCCAAAAATATCCATGTCGCCTCAACAACCATTTTGTCTTCAAACCCGCTTGGTGTGCTCCACAAATCCCTTCGTGAACTTCCGTCATTGCGAGCATTGCTTCTTCTTACTCTTCCGTTGACTGTCCTTCGATATAACTCACCATCTATCAGGAGGTACTTCAAGGCTTGTATTTTGAAGTCTTTGCTGCTAGGGCCGAGTCTCTTTAAGTAACTTATAAAAGGGCTTCTCCAATCTAGTCGATCTGGTACCTGATTTGAACCGTTGGCTGGTTCTTGTCGAACCATCATTACCCGGGCTTCTAACGAAGGTAGAACCTCATTTTGAGTAATAATGTGTTCCGCCAGCTTTCTTGATATTTTGTATCCAGATGCCATATGGGCTAACTCGTTGGCCTCCGAATTTTCTGTCCTTCTTACATGGATCAAGTCGTACTCGGCAAATTTTGACAATAGCCTTTTCGCAATTTCATAGCGCGATATGATGTTCTCACTCAAACATTGGTACTCACCTTTGAGCTGTTTTATCACCAATTGAGAATCACCTTTGATCGTGATTGATCGCACTTTCATATCAATCAAAACGTTCAACCCTACTATTAAGGCTTCATATTCGGCCTGATTATTTGAATAATTGAAATCAAGCCTGAACCTGAGCTTCGTTTTTTGTTGGTAGGGAGATACGAACATGATTCCAGCCCCTGACGATTCTGATGTTACTGATCCATCGAAATAGAGTACCCAGGGCGTAATGCGAAGATAATTTTCATCATCTTCTAGTTTTAAACCCATTGGATATTCAGTGATGAATTCGGACACGGCCTGCCCTTTAATTGCTTTGAGCTGCACATATGTCAAATTGATTTCTGTCAGAGTAAATGCCCATTTTGCAATCCGGCCTCTTATGATTGGCCTGGATAACATGTACTTTATTACATATGTTTTTGAAATTACATGTACCGTAGTCGGCAGCATATAATGACGTAATTTCGTATAGGCATGATACAACGAGAGGCATAGCATCTCAATGGGGGTGTATCTTGTCTCTGTGTCCTTGAGCATCCTGCTCAGGTAGTATCGGCCTGTTCTTTTCCTTCATCATTCTCCTGTGCCAGCATACTCCTGATTGTGGTCTCGGTTGCAGACAAGTATAACTTCAACGGCTTGCCTGTTTTCGGTGGCATCAAGACCAGCGGCTTAGTTAGATAATTCTTCAAATGCTCAAAAGCCAACTAGTATTTTTCCTCCCAGACAAATTCTTGCTCGCTTTTCAACTTGAGCAAAGGGGAAAACACTTCAATTTTTCCTGACAAGTTAGCTATGAATCGTCGCAGGAAGTTCAGCTTTCCAATCAACATTTGAAGTTGTTTTTTGTTAGTATAGTGCGGCAATTCTAGAACAGCTTTAACTTTGTTTTTATCCACCTCAATTCCTCTTTGATGGACTAGAAATCCTAGGAAATTACCAACCTTCATCCCAAAAGCGCATTTTAGCAGATTCATTTTCAACTTGAATTTGCGCATTCTAACAAAAGTTTGCTCAAGATGATCTAGATGACTTACTTGGTTGGTCTTGACTATCATGTCATCAATATAGACCTCCATGAATTCTCCAATCATGTCATGGAAGATGAAGTTCATCGCCCTATGATAGGTAGCTCCGGCATTCTTTAATCCGAACGGCATGACGACCCATTCAAATGTTCCAATGGCTCCCGAACACCTAAAAGCCGTCTTGTGGACGTCTTCTGCGGCTATGAAGATCTGATTGTACCCGGAATGTCCATCCATCAGAGACATGATTTCATTGTTGGCGGCTGAGTCAATCAACATATCTGTCATAGGCATTTGATACTCATCCTTTGGTGTGGCAGCGTTCAGGTCGCGGAAGCCGATGCAAACCCTTAGCTTGCCGTTCTTTTTCTTGACTGGGACGATGTTTGACAGCCATTCGACGTACCTAGATGTTCTTATGAACCCAGCAAAGAGGAGTCGTTCGATCTCCTCTTTTACCTTGAGGATTACTTCAGGTGCGAACCTCCTCGGTGATTGCTGATGCGGTCGAAATCCTCTTTTAATTGGTAGTCGGTGCTCGACTATATTCCTTGCTAGACCAGGCATCTCATGGTAGTTCCACGCAAAGCAATCTTTATATTTTCTGAGCAAGTCTATCAATTGCGACTTACATGACTGATCGAGCAACTTACTTATGTAGGTTGGTTGCGGGGAAGCTTCGTCTCTAAGGTTTACTTCTTCTAATGGATCTTGAGCTTGAATCACCTTGTCGTCTTCCTTGATTGGAGATTCCTCGAAGTTTATGATCCCATCAACCATTTCGTCTGTTTGCTCGGCTTGCTCAGCCTTATAGGCCTCGTATCTCTCAATGAGGTTTTGTGACAATTGCTGATCCTCCATCAGCAAATTCTTTAAGCTGAACCGCCGGCTCCTTCCTAGGGATCCACTCAGTATTTTCCTTGTCGAAACGGCAGAAAGCAATATCCCTTGAGTCTGTCTTAGGAGGTTTTGAGATACGCAAACAATCATCTGGCATGACCTGATCTCGCCCTGATATCCGAGTCCATGTGACGCAAGTCTGAGGATTGGCTTTCACATATTCTACCTTATCCCCGTTCTAGAATGCCAACATCTGATGTAGTGTAGAGGGGACACACTGGTTTCCATTTATCCAATCTCTCCCCAGTAGAACGTTATATGAACCGTCAGCATCCACTACACAGAAAGACGTCCTTGATGTATTGGATCCTACGGTAAGATTGGCGACATATATTCCTTTGACTTCAGTGATTTCCCTAGTAAAATCTGATAGTTGAATGTTCAACGTGATGATCTCATCATCGGTTCTCCCAATATTTTTAAAAAATCTGTATGAGATGAGATTCAGCGTTGAACCTCAATCTACCAAAACCTTCATGACTGGCCGTCCATTTATCTTGGCGTTAATGTTGAGTGATCTCAGATGATTGGAGACTTCTTCAATGGATTTTTTGAACTCCATGGTCTCATCATTGTCGAAACAAAACTGAGCACTCTCCTTTTCTTGCGTTGTTATCTCCTCATCAAGGTGTTCCGGGTTTGACTCAAGTCGGAATTCATCGGGTAGCTTGACTTGGACCATGCAAGAACTTAATGGAGAAATTGACCTACTTATGCGAGTTCTGAACCGAGATTCCTGCTTCGATGGCTTCAAGGGTTCGGGTTGTGCATGAGTCCGCTCCTCAACTGACTGCAGTTCTTTCGGCTTGCGCCTCCAGACCAGGTTCCTTGCTCTTCGGATCTTTGGGTGTTCCTTTACTGATTTTGGCTCAAATAAAGTGGCTCGATACTACAACATGCGGATCCTCCTTTTCCTCTGTGCCATTCTTTTCTTGGTACGGGTCATGGCCTCTTCTTTCTTCTGGGCTTCTATAACCTCATACCATGATTCCTTTATTGGACTGGCCGGAATCTTCAAAGTTCGTTGGTAGCGTGGTCGAGCTGGAGTATAGTGATTTTGATGCATCCTTCTGTCGATTTCATCCTTTCTTACGTGGGCGAACGTATCCTGGGTATAGGTTAGGGGGGGATCGTAGCTGACATAATAATCAAACTTTTCGCTGAGTTCTCCTAATGTGCTAATAGTAGGGTCCCCTTCCTCGTACCTCCGTTTGAATGTCTTGTAGTTCTTTTTCTTAGGGACCATCTTCCTGTCCTGCGGTACATCACGGTTTGTTTGGTTGTTACGGACGTTCTACTGGCTTCGACCTGTACCTTCTAGTTTCTTCTTGCAGTGCGGGCAAAAGTTTGGTAATTTGTGTCCTTTGTTTGACTACTTCAGGGACACCATTCCAGTCATCACATGAAATGGATCAGTATCAATGTCCATATGGGATTTACCTTTGTCATCAGCGAACCGAATCTTCCATTGTCGGATTGCTTCTTGGATGTTCTTTTTAAGAACTAAACAATCCGACGTATTGTGGCTCCACGAGTGGTGCCATTTGCAGTATTTCTTGCCGGTCAACTCTTCCTTGCATGGCATCCGTTGTCCTTCTGTTAGCCTGATTTGCCCATCGACCAACAACATGTCGAAAATTTCTTCGGTCCGATTCGCATCGAACAAATAATACATTACCTCTTTGGCTTTAGCCATAATAGTTGACTTTTCTTTCATCGTCCCCTGCTTTAGTGCTTGACAGGTGTATGACTTGTCTATGATTATTTGCGCTACAACGACTTCGACTGGATCTGCTTGTTCCTCGTCGAAATCATGAGCTTCGATAAAACTTGTTTCCCCTCTTCGGGTGTGCCTTTTGTCTTTTTCCTTAAGTAGGCTCTCATGCTTGACCGCCATAGTAGATAGTTCGAACAAGTCTGTGCACGGATGTCCTACCATCCTATCTCGTATTTCAAACTTTAGCCCGTTAAAGGCAAATTTCGCGAATGTCTTCTCAGGTAGGGGAACTAGACATTTGTTCCTAGCTCACTTGAGTCTGGTAATGAACTGGTCTACTGTCTCGTTGTACATCTGCTCCATTGTTGACAAGCCGGCTACGGACAGGTTTGGCATAGCTCGTTGAAACTGCCCATGAAAAAGGCGCTCCATTTGTTCCCATGAAAGTACTGAATTCGATGGCAGAGCAGTGTACCATGTAAAAGCTATTCTGGATAAAGAGAGTGGGAATAATCTCAGCTTCCAATGATCAGCCTGGGTAGCATCTCCGCAAAGTGCTAAGAAGCGGTTGACATGTTCATAGGTGGATTGGTTATCTTCACCGGTAAACAATGTGAATTCTGGTATCTTGAATCCCCTTAGATATGGGATCGTATCCATCCAATCAGGGTATGGTTTTCGGTAAACGTTGACCATGTACCCTACCACGGGATCATTATACCCAGCTATTTGCTCGACAACTGGCTGATTTTGATATACTGATTGGTATGGCATCTAATATCCGGGATGCGGTAGGACCTAGTATGCTGGCTGTATGGCAGGTTGAAGAGCTTGTGGTGCAAGCTGATTTCCTTGTGGTTGGAGCATCGGATTCACCTGTTGATATCCTGGGTGTATGATCTGCTGAAGAACCACTGTCGAAATAGGCTGATCCTGCCCTCTGGGCTGAAGGAATTGGTCATGTCCTCTGGGCTGCCACTGCCCCCTAGGGAAGGCTGGCAATGCTCCATAATGTTCAACGATCGCAAGTGCAGGTTGCTCGTTCACAGGTATAGTATTTGCCTGCGTAACAGTCCCATACTAGGCCGCGGATACATTTTGTCGAAAATGATAGCCTAGGAATATACCTGGGTCATTTGCCTGAGGGTTGGGCTCATTTACTAGTAGAGTTTCTCCTCGTGGCAAAATTCTGACAGGTACAACCGGTTGTGTGTTTTGACCAGTAAGTCCTGTGTTTGCTGCTGACAAAGGTGCACTTGTTGTAGGCATAAAAAGATTTCCCATTTGCGGCTGTGAGATACTTGGGGATGCTCCATATTGTCCTGACACGCATTCGTGGTATGTATTAATGATCAATGGTCTAACGACTTCAGTCATGCGTTGGACCATGTGATCTGTCAACTCGTTCTAGGCTTCTTCAATCGTACGCCTTATTGAGGAAAGCATGACTGGCGTCACTTCAGGGTTTCGCCTTGGTTCTTCAATAGGTCGTCATTGAACCTCGCCATCTTCAAATTGGTGCGGATCTTGGACTCCTCGAACTGTTGAAGATTCTGCTCGTGGTACTTCCTCCATGAGTTCGTCACCGTCTAGATTGCTACAACCTCTTGTACGCAGCATAGCACTCTCTCAAACTTAACACCGGTGTCCCACCAAGCGTGCCAAATAAGGATTGTTGCATGAAAATCTCCCTTGGTAAGGCCTAATGGGTTCTCCCAAGGTTAGGCCCAAAAGATCGGAGCCCAAAAGGGTTGTAATCGTGGAAAATTCATTTTATCGAACATTAGCAGTTCGTTAAGAAAGAAGGGTTCCGGGCAAGCTATGGACAGAGAGCGTCAAATGCAATGTCTTATTGATAAAAGCGTGCATTTCGATAACTTTGTACAAGATTTCGACAAACCTATAGGAGACGAATTTCGATGGACCCGTCGAAATGCTTCGACGAAAGTGACCGAGATACAACACCGAAATTTAATCGACGATGCTGATACTGTAGGAGACGATGCCGAAATTTAATCTACGACACCGGACGGGTGCAAATATAGGACACAGGACCGAAATTTAATCGACGGGACTGGACGGGTGGAAAGTGAATCAATACAGCACCGAAATTTAATAAATGGTACTGGACTGGGCGAGTAGAAGTCGGAATTTAATTGACGACGCCTATCTCTAGATATGAAACACGTCGGAATTGAATCGACGACGGGAATCTGAAAGTTACAGCTAAGATTAAGCTAAGTTGAAAGATAAAGACTTGTTGTGTTGTGTTTTGGGAGGGGCTTCGATGCTGGATACCCTTAGGTATTTATATGCGTGTTCCAGTAACCGTCGAAAGGTCCTTGCCTTGAGCTCCAAGGTTTGCTTTGGTAACCACTGGACAGCTATCATCTTCAAGATTTTCCGTACGTTTTCCTTCGACGAGCCTTGGGAGCGAAGTCTTCAAAGCTTACCGCACCTTTCTCGTCCCTTTTGATGAGATTGCCGCCAAATCCTGTGGCTGCTCTTGATCGTGTCTTCTTTTGCGCGCCCTTTTTATCCGGCATCTTGGGACAAATTCCGCCAAGATCATCCCTTTCGTGGTGTCACTACTGCTGACTTTTGCTCGCACTGTATACACATTTCCGTAGCTGATTACTTCCTTTCCTTCGTGCGTCTCACGCGACCCCTGGGGTAAACTTGAGTGTCAACAACATGATCAATTAGTTCCACCTTAGAATCAAGCCATAACCTCTCGACGATCGGTGTTTAATGGAGAAAACATTATTACTCTTTCCCAATACCGTTCTTTCGGCACCGACTATATGATATCCATGGTCTCTGACACTTTTTGGAAAGCAATCCTAAATCTTTTTAAAAAAAATTAAGGTCACGAGCGTTATTTGGGTGTAAAAATCGGGTCAATCAGACATCAGATGAAAATGTCATGTCCTGTCAAAATATGGATAAATTCTAGTTAAGGTACACACTTATCAGAATTTCGGTTCGACGGGGGCCTGCCCTTGAAGCGCCACTGAGACCTTTTGAAAGGCCATTTTAACTTCTTTAATAAAAAATAATTTCATTCTTTTATTTTTGGGGTAAATTTTTAGCTCAG
Source organism: Rhodomyrtus psidioides (assembly GCA_021437785.1). Lineage (NCBI taxonomy): Eukaryota > Viridiplantae > Streptophyta > Magnoliopsida > Myrtales > Myrtaceae > Rhodomyrtus > Rhodomyrtus psidioides. The sequence goes on along the minus strand of JAILYB010000092.1, from coordinate 1,775,414 downwards.
AAATAAATTTGGAACATAAATGAGAAGTATAATTTTCTGTCTTTTTATTTCAACAAAAATAAAAATTCTTTTCATCACTCACATGCTCTCTCTCGTATCCCTATCGCCGGGCGCCGAGCCTCGATCCCCCTCGTCTTTGGTCCGCCGGCTGTCAGTCGCAGTCCGTTGGCCATTAGTCACGGATCGAGACCCCAGTGGCAAGCAACCATAGAAATTCTATGCCGTTAACAAATAGATCTCTTTTTCGAGAGCATAATTTTTTTTTTCGATATCAAATGCATTTCTCTGCTTAAAAACTCATACATGGAATAAAAATAGAAAAATCTATTTCTAATCTCGAGAACAGAATAATTATCATTCACGCCATAATATCTCATTTAGAAATTCTATCATTAGAAATTATCTTCAAAATAACGGTGAGTTCTTTGTTGTGGTGGGAAGTGAAATCAACTGGATATCGCCAACGTACATGAACATTAGTTCTAGGCGTTGATGAAAGGCGTTCAAATTCCTGAATGTCAGATTCTCAACATGAGACAAATAAAAAATGCAAGAGTAAAAAGAGAGAATGTACTCGTTTAGGATTTGCCCCGGTTCGGTCATATTCTTCGGTTCACCGTCCTAAAATCTAGAGAGAGAGAAACTCTCTGTTTTGGGACTGTCCTGTAATCTAGAAAGAGAGAGAAGCTCTTTGTCTTGGACTGTCCTAAAATCTGTTACCATCCGCCACGGAATATTCTTTAACGACGACATTAAAAACTTCCCACTTTCAGTTTCCACATGGGGACGACGATGATGGACGTGTAACCAACAGAGACACGGAGCTCCAGCACGTAGGATTGCCAGGACGATGGCTCAGTGCGTCTCTTTGTGACTTCCTTTATCCTCGCCTCTCCTCGGTCCACCCTCCTGACCCACTTACTCTCTCTCTCCCTCTCTCTCTGGTTGAACTTCCTTTGTTCAAAATGATGGGGTGTGCGTGCATTTCTGCTGCGACTTCGAGCTTGAGAAGCATCGGCCAATCGAGGTCTCGGCACCGCGAGTCCGCCTCCAGACGCGGGGCTCTAGTCGGGACGAACCGGGCCAGCGGTTTCGCGTTTCGCGGTGGCCAATCGATGGGGGCTACCTTGAGGATTTCGCTCGAGGGCTCCGTCCGATCGAAGCCGAAGAGGGACGAGCGTGCTTTCCAGGTGGGTTTTGCTTTCTTTTGTTCCCTTCCGTGTCCGTTCCTTTCTCGCTTCGTGCTCTGCTTTTAATTTTGATTGTAGAGATGGGGCACGTTATGGCTTGTTTGGGTTGTTGAACAGGTGGTGTGCATTGACCACCCGAGACCGGAGCTCGAGAACACTGTAAATTTTTTAGAGGCGGCCAAATTGTCCGCTTCGTTCCGTTCCGCTGCTCGACCAGCAAAACCGTTGAAAGTCGTGATTGCCGGAGCAGGTGAACCTCCCAGCTGTTGATGGAATGCCCTTTGCATAAAATTCTAGCACTAAGTATTTATCTTGGTTTGAGTAACTGTAAGCGGAGAGGTTCTGGGGGTATGTCTTGTATTGATCAATATACACTTGAGTTCTTTTTGTTTTCCTTTGTCTTTAGACATTCAAAGTAGAGAGCGTGTTATGTTAAGTTGGATTCTCATGTTTATTGCTCTCGCTCTCTATCCTATCTAATTTCAAAGGAACAACAGGCAGTCAGATTCTTCATTTCCATTTTAGAGAAGATGGTCCAAGCGAGTACAATATAGTTTCACCATGATGTATGCGTAGAATTACCAAGTATGTGATGACTGCTACTCTTTTTCTGATGCTAGAGTTGACTCTTACTTGGAGGTGAATTACAGGTTTGGCTGGCTTGTCCACAGCGAAGTACTTAGCGGATGCTGGTCACCAGCCTTTATTACTAGAAGCTAGGGATGTCCTTGGTGGAAAGGTTTCTGTGCCATGCCGCATTTGTCTTAGTGCTTAATAAGTTTGGCTCCAGTCTTTTCTACATATATCTGGTCACAGTTTCTTTTTCGGTACTGCCCATTTAAAAGAGCCAAAAAATGTTTGGGACAAACATCTGCAGAGAGAACAAGTGCTTTCTGATTGGAACAATTTTTTCTTACAAGATATGAGGAAAATAAAATTAGGAGAAGGAACCTTCAGCTTTTGCTGTAGCAATGCTTTTTTTTTTCTTATCCCTAAAGTGATCGTATTCAGTGGTGAATTGGAAATTCGTTATCTTTAGGTGGCTGCATGGAAAGATGCTGATGGAGACTGGTATGAGACAGGCCTGCACATTTTCTGTAAGTTTGCACTTTGAAAATCTGGACAGTTGCTTTCTCAAGAGTGCTTTGTTGGGTATATTAGGATGACCTTGTCCAGATCAGAAGTTTTGCTTGTTTATGCTGGGGGACTGTTTATAGTATGACTTAAGAATACAAAACGAACCAGAACTTCGATCTGAATGGTCTGGTGCAAATTAGTTTTATTTATTCTTATTTTCTCATTGTTGGGTTTTCCATTGGAAAGTTGGGGCATACCCAAATGTGCAGAATTTGTTCGGCGAACTTGGAATTGATGATCGGCTGCAGTGGAAGGAGCATTCCATGATATTTGCAATGCCAAACAAACCTGGTGAATTCAGCAGATTTGATTTCCCTGAAATTTTACCCGCGCCTTTTAATGGTTAGTATGGACATGGTGTTCACATGACTAAGATGTGTTAACTGTAAGATCTTGTCCATAATAACCATTTGTGATTGGAATTGGGACGCAGCAGCATAGGACCATTCCATACATTGATATGTCATGTCAACAGTTGATTCTCTGGACATACTTCATCTGTTAGCTTCATTGCACAAATATTAGATGCATTAATCATCAAATCTAGTATCAGGGCTTTTATTGGATTTTGCATCTTTTATTTGTTGTCATCAGAATCATTCAGTTAGGTGGATCATTTTTTCCTTGGAAGCAATCTACATTAGTGGTGTGGAGCTGTTTTCTTTTGCTTTCATAAGTGGATAGTTCACTTGGCTGGTCAGGTAATGATGTGGGGTAAGCATGCTGCCAAGGATTGGGAAGTGAATAGAGAGTGCTACAAGTTTTTTGGTTTCGTAAAGTTTTCAATTGAGATTTTTGAACTTAGCTAAATCAAAATTTTACAAGCCACATATACTGAAAAAAAAAAAAACTTAACAGCGTTAAATTGCGTAGATTGGGAAACAGTAGATCATACACCCATTTTTTCTCTACAAGGAGTGAGGTTTTTCTTGCAATCCAGTAGAGTGAACTTTTTTTTATGACAAGGAAGCCCACCTCAGATAAGTAAAACTGGGTTAACTAAAATTGATTGTTAAGCCTATCTCCTCGTTCACACAGCTCAGATAATTCTGAACGCTGTAACTGTTTCTTCTCAGTCATCTACAGCATGTAGCTCTTCCCTTTTTTTTTTTTTTTTTTTGCAATATCATCTGTGACTTGCAGGTGAATGATTGCAGTTAGTTGCTCATTATTTTCCAGTATCCTGATTGAACTCTTTCAAAGTTATGGGCTTAATGTCAGTATAATGCAGGCATATTGGCGATTTTGAAGAATAATGAGATGCTGACTTGGCCAGAGAAAATCAAATTTGCAATTGGTCTCTTGCCTGCAATGATGGGTGGACAGGCTTATGTTGAGGCCCAGGATAGTTTTACTGTCCAAGAATGGATGAGAAAACAGGTAACGATTTTGCCATCAATATGTTTTTTGTTCCCCTTAATTTGAGGTTGATGAGCGCTTGTAGACTTCATGATTTGATGGCTTGGGGAACTTTTGATGCATGGGTTCACTTTAGCGAGCTTATCATTGTTGAAACTCGGTGGATGCCGAGATTAGTTCTTCCAAGTTATCTTGGCTGACGTGGGATCGAAAAGCTCTCGCAGGATAATTCTTATAAATCACCATGGCACATAATTTTTTGGCATGAAGATTGCACTTTCTATAGAGCTGACTGACTGCTCTGTTCTTTAGGGCGTTCCTGATAGGGTGACCAAGGAGGTGTTTATTGCAATGTCGAAGGCACTGAACTTTATCAACCCAGATGAACTTTCCATGCAGTGTATACTGATTGCTTTAAATCGGTTTCTCCAGGTACTTTGAGGTTGTGATACCTAGTCATTCATGTTAGCTTACTTTTTTTTTTCAGTGTATGTCTGTTTTAGCACCATCATAATGCTTTTGGTGCATTTTCTAGAGTTTCTGTTCTGCGCTGGGTTGCTGCCATATATTTTCTAGTTCGCTGGACTTGAATGCATATAAGAAAGCACTGAAAGCCAAAAAAGGATACATGCTATATGTAGATGACTAAAGTTGCATATGGGGTTGGGCGATTGTATTATTACTTGTAAATATTTTTCAAATGTAAACTGCATACAAATAAAGGGTACTTGGATTTCCTGGCCTAATTTGCTTCACGTGTCCATGTTCAATACACATGCTTTCTCTGTTGTAACTGATGGCCAGCTAAACTAAATGGATAAGTAATCTGATTGCTAAGCTCTCTTCGCCCATTTCAGTTGGCATAATCATCAAATATCACGATGTCTGTTGACAAAAATATGGTGGTGCAAACTTTTTCTGATTGTCTAGTTGGTTTAATATTTGGTTTTTTTTTTTATACTCAGGGTAATATATGTACTAGTGTCTCATGCATAGCTGAAATTACGAGCAGTCATTTGGAGATGTATTCTTAGATAAGACAAAAAAAAAATCATTTGAGACGATTGCAACAATTATCTGGAAAGTTGTGTTTTTGAGATCCAAAATTGCTAGTGTACCATGAAGGGGCATTCCACATAAGGAAATTGCTGCTTATTTGACAAAGGTCGAGATTGGAGACCACTTCTATGATGGAACACATGTTTTTCAAGGCATGAGTGTGACTATTATGTAACACATACTCTTTTCATACCTACTCTGTAGTAGTTGTGCAGCAACTAGAGTGGCTATTTTGTGGTGAAGTTATAGGTATATCTTTCATGAAGAATTACAGCTACCCTATCTGGTCTACTGTGTCTATTTAATTAGTTTTAATCCGACGATAGGACATTGTTGGCTGTATAAACTCATCCTGTTTTCTGAAGATTGTAAAAATTTCTTGTTCTGCCACATGGAAGTGTGGGATTTACTTTGTGTTACTAATATCCTCAACATGGTATTTCCAGAAAGACTCAATTTAATGATTTGCTAATCCAGTAAAAATCTACAATCCTATAGCAAAAATTGTTGATCAGTGGGACTGGAATAGTTAATTAAGCTTGAAAGTTATAAGAACATATTAATACTCTCTTACATAGTAATATTGTAACTTTTCCTAGTTCCCTTTAGATATAAAGCATCATTCTAGCTGACCAAAGAGTATTTACATCCCAATAACACCCTGCAAGTCCTAATACCGACCCTGGTCCAATTTATACAGACAACAGATCCAGCAGTGAAGAAAAAAAGTGAGCCATTATATGAGATTGTTGCAATCTTGCGTTACTTCGTGATGGAAAGCATAGTATAAAGAAGCTAGCCTCATGGCCATAATTAAGCCCTCTACATTTATGCCCAACGTTGAGTTCTGTACATTCAATCTTGAAATGACCTTCTGAAGTTAGAAAAATACAATGACTAATTATAATATTAGTTTGCTTCAAATTATTGGCTAATGTAGAAGATTGAAGTTAATAATTGAGGGGGATGTCATTTCTGTTAATCACCTGTTAACATGTGAATATATCTGGACTATGAGAAGCTTCTTGGTAGTTAGAATTTTGAGACTAGTGCTAGGTGATATGCAGTTGCACTTCTGCTGGTCTAGTCACACGAATAGGACCATATAACGCACTGTACATAATCCTGATTAAGGATTTGAAAGTATTGCCCCTATAACTACAGTACCATAGTGGTCAGAGCTAAAACCTTGTACGAAAAAAATGAAGAATAAAAGGCAATGAGAAGGCTATTTATTGACCTACAATGTGGGTGCATGTAAATCTTTTTCACTGTGTCAGGAAATTTTTTTTTTTTTTGGAAGTTCACTGTGTCAGGATTTAGTGGGTTGAAGACTAAACAACATGACCTACTCTGTTGCTCATGAACATCGGACGACATATGCATTCTTAGCCACTTTATGCTAACCCATTAGCTGGACCCATCCAATGAGACCTGAAGTCCTATCTTTCAAGTGAATGTGAGTGCTCAAGCAGACGTGTGTAAACCAGAAGACGAGAACCTTCACCTAAATCAGCTTTCCCGTCTGTCCTTTCTTGTCGACTCCGATCTCCTCTGCAGAATTTGACTTTCCACCCAGTTATAGGGGTTGAATTAGACATCTTGTATTCACCAATTTAAGCACAATGCACATAGGATAGAAATAAAAATATAGTATGTCACGAGATCCCATGAACTCATGAAATCGTATGTTAACAGGAGAAACATGGTTCAAAGATGGCCTTCTTAGATGGTAATCCTCCAGAAAGACTTTGCATGCCAATCGTTGATCATATTCGGTCTTTGGGGGGTGATGTCAGGCTCAATTCACGAATAAGAAGGATTGAATTAAATGCTGATGGCACAGTAAAGAGCTTTATACTAAATGACGGTGACGTCGTTGAAGGGGATGCCTTTGTGTTTGCTACTCCAGGTATACTCGTAAGTCCTTCTTTTTTCCTTATAAGTTCTTCATCATTTCTGGTCTCTATGGCCATATAACAATTTTTTTCTCGGCAGTTGATATATTAAAACTTCTACTGCCTGAGAGCTGGAAGGAAATTCCATACTTCAAAAGATTGGAGAAGTTGGTCGGTGTTCCAGTCATCAACGTTCATATATGGTTAGTGCTGGACTTTGTGATCCTTATGTTGGAACATATCAGGACAACTCTCTTATCGTTCTCTTTCGCATTCTGTAGACCTAAATAATAGGTGCCATTCATGTGTGCTCACATTATTACCACACTAGAATTATTATTCTATGATTGTCCTTACACCAGCATTATGGCAGGTCTGAATGTCTACCTCCATATGCTGTGGAGTTTGTGCAGCTCTCGAGCAACTTTTATGTTGAACTTTGTGTGCCTTCTTTTTCTTCGTCTTAACTCTGATCAAGAACGACAATAGATAAATTGGTCGGTTATTTGATTTCTTGCGGTTTATAATAGCTACGAATGGGCATTTTTTGCTTTCATTTATCATGCAAAGCACTAATGGGTTTGTTTCTGCTGGTCTGATCATGAGGTTTTTTGTACTGCAGGTTTGACAGGAAGCTGAAGAACACATATGACCATCTACTCTTTAGCAGGTCCTGCCCCTCTAGCTCGATGACATCTAATGTTTAGTAGATAAGTACATGCTAATGTTGTTTAGGAGTGTCGGTTCTTTATCTGATAAGCCATGTTGTTCTCAGTTCTTTATTCCACCCCTTTTACTTAGTTTCTTCATGTGATGCAGAAGTCCCCTTCTCAGTGTGTATGCTGACATGTCCGTAACATGCAAGGTAAGTTATGTTGATGCTTTTAAAGATGATGTTTGAAGTTGTTTTACTCAGCATAGACTGATTCGTGCAAATGGAGTGTTTCCTCCACCTCTCAACAGTCCAATTCTTTCGCCACCTTTGCACATATTAATAGTGATGGCTAACATCAGGCAAGAACTATATTACCAGTTTAACTAAGTTTCGCGGTTTTATGTATATACCAGATTACTAAGCTTTCAAAGTTTGATATAGATAGACTCTTTCAGTAATAAAGCGCAACCCCTCCCCCCTTGAAAAAAAAATCACAACCGGCATGATTGTAGTTTGAATTATCTGGTGAGATCACTAAATCTCCATTAGTGAATTATGACAGTACTTGTACAGTTTAACCATTGTTGTTACACCTGTTAGGTTGTGTACTCTGTATCTAAAACTGATCGAAGCATGACATGCATTCCCAGGTTTATAAGCAGTCAACAACTGCATTAGCTTTCTTCATAGCATCATCTGCTGAAAAATCTGTCCTGTTGATTTGCGGTTTGTTTATCTGCAGGAATACTATAACCCGAATCAATCCATGCTTGAGTTGGTTTTCGCACCAGCAGAAGAATGGATTTCACGCAGTGATGAAGAAATTATGGAAGCCACAATGAAGGAGCTGTCTAAACTTTTCCCAGACGAAATAGCTGCAGATCAAAGCAAAGCGAAGATCTTGAAGTACCATGTTGTTAAAACGCCAAGGTATTGAGATGAATTCTTGAGGTTTTTGATTATTTTCACTTGTTATACTTTCACCTACAGGTGTTCATTGACCGCATATGGCTTGCTTTGCATCTTTACAGTGATGGTAACATCATAGATGTCCTGTAGATAACTGCTTCCTTTCTCAGGTCTGTTTATAAAACGGTTCCGGATTGTGAGCCATGTCGTCCCTTACAAAAGTCCCCCATTGAAGGGTTCTATTTAGCTGGTGACTACACCAAGCAAAAATATTTGGCTTCGATGGAAGGAGCTGTCCTTTCTGGGAAGTTTTGTGCCCAGGCCATTTTGAAGGTAAAAAATATCATCTGGTTTGAGGTACTCGGCCAAAAGTTCTCTTCACAGATCTTAGCATAGAGAATGCTTATCCATGCTAGAATGTCAAACTGGACGACGAAAAAGCGTTCTCATAAAAATTGTGTGCATGGCATCAAATTGTTATATGAGGCTAAAATTATCTAGGTAATGAATGATTTTGTTGTTGTAAATTCGTCCGAAGATAAGCGAGCCAATTTGACTGCTTCCCCCACCTATAGAACATTTTTCCTCTAAGCATATACTTGGACTTGGTAGAGAAAGTGCCTATGCCTATTTTTGTTGGCATAATCAAAGTTCCATCTGGTAGTTAGTCAAAGCTACCGGGTACTTGTCCATCAGAAGGATTCTTCTGTTCAAGATGGGAAGTACACATGGACATTATATTTGTCTCTATTTGTGCCAATGTGAAGTTATAGAGGGTTTAGTGTTCATTGCAGGATTATGAATCGCTTATCACTCGGATACCGAAACAATACGCGGAAGCAAGCATTTCATAGTCAGAGATGTCTCCAGTCCAGCATTTTGGTGGAAAGAAATGCCGAAGTTCATCCAAAGAAATCATCAAGGGTACAAGGCGCGGTATTTCGACGATTCGGTGCCGCTGATTTGAATCAACGAACTTGTCGGTTAAATGGATCTGTGCTTGCGCATGGGTTTATTTCCATTCTTTACCTTCTCATGTAAATGTACATTATAATGGAACGCTAAGGCCGGGGGCAGTGTCCCTGTTGACAGGAACGCTAAGAGATGATAGTACGTAAGTATTAGAACATAAAGACCTGGGGCAATGTCCCTGTGGACAGGAACGCTAAGAGATGAGAGTACAAAGTGTTCTTGCTTTATGGAGAGAACAAATGACATTAAGGAAAATGCATTGGAGCTGAGTCCGAGAATTGAGAGAGAAACAAGATCAGTTACACTGTGGGGAAGACAAAGATGTGAATTATTTTCGGATATTTGTTGTCCGTTCGCCATTCGCCGTGAGAGCATACCAAATCATCAGAAATAGGATCGGTCTATGAATTGATTCCATCCACAACATTCGTCCACGGGTCGTATTTACACAGTCGACTTACACAGTCGACGCAAAACACAAGAAAATCAAGTCGCTATTGTACGCTTAATCAAATGAAATAAGGCTTCAATGAAATTATTGGTGGCTCTGATGCCACTACCAAATGGAATTCCTTAATCAGTATCAGCATTTGTTGATCACCAAGACCGAAGGAAAATCCTACTTGCTGATGATTATAAGATTAAATCAAAATCACATGGTGATGGCCATTAAGTTTGAATCGAAATCAACTCCTTCCTTAAGTAACCATTGCCATTTAGAAAGTGATCGATTGGCTAGCTGGGGACGTTGCGTCTGGGACTCAGGGCAATATTTGTCGCATTGGCCCGCTCATAACAACAATTTCATGCGTAAATTTTCCGGGGTAGGCCGGGTTTTTATAGGACTTATTCAAGCTCGCCCAAAAGTGCTCTTGGGGTCCAGTATTCAAGGTACCTTCTCGTCTCTAGGGTTGTCACTATTACGGAGGCGAGAGAGCAATCTTGATGGTCAACTCTGGTGTCGCCCAAAAGCGATAATTCGAAAGGGATAAGCAAAACTACTAATACCATGTTTGGTAGTCAGAATAAAATACAAGATAGGATAAAATTTATTTGGTGCCTGCTCGAGACAGGATTCTTAAATCAAATTGCCATAAATTTTGATGGAATTTTCTAGAATAAGAACTTGGAGTTCGAAACTAAAAATGAAATTAGTTCCTATCTAGTTCAGAATATTAATATTTTGGGGGGCTGTAGATTTATAATTGATTTTTTTTTCTTGTATAGGTGCATTGTACATATAAAACTTTTTTTACGGAAAGAAAAAAACTTCCATTTCAACCGTAGATCTACACATCATTATCGCATTTTTTGCATAAAGCACTTATTGATCGGGAGACCGTGTGGTTAAAAATATATGACAATAATGTCAAACCGTCAGGCTAGCAGTTTTCGATGGAGAATGGGTTTGATCACAAATTCCAAATTCAAATAAGGAAATTTGTTTTCACTTTTTAAGGCATGCATAATAACATTTTTGCTCTAAAAATCAGCTTTTGATCAGAAGTTGATTTTTCTACTTCTGGAGAGAAGTAATATTTTCTACTTCTTCAAGTGACGGCAAAACTACTTTTAGGGCAAAAGAATGCTCCAAAAGTAGAAAAATGAAGTTGTGTAACTAAATGAATTTCTGCTTCAAAAATTGCAATGTATTTTTGCTTTAGAAGCACTTATGGAGCAGAATTTCTAATCTAGAAGTATTGTCATGCACGCCCAAAAATTACAAATGGAAGCAATTGCAAGATTATCTTATTTGGTTTGTTAAGTAGAAGACAATAGAATTGTTGTTTCTTCATTTCCTTTGACTAAGAGATTTGAGTTTAGTCTCCTTTAAGAGACTAGGGAAATTGCACCAAAAGCCATAAATCTTGTAATCAAAATCTTGACCTTTCAATCGATTCAATTAAGTTCTAAGCCTTCTTTCAAAAGTGCAATAGAGTCTTTGATAAACTCTACCTAAAATTATCCACCTATCCCTTAAAAAGTGCTCGCATTTTTTTTTTTTTGGTCGAACTTCGTGGCATGCTTAGGTGGTGCTTTTCAACACAACTTTACGAGTTACCTGCATTTTTCAACAAAGGTCGATGACTTTATTGAACTAATTAGAAGGTGTAGGACTCGATCGCAATTTTTATATATAGATTTAAGATCTAATTAATATAATTTATGATTCAATTGCATTTTTTAATAAAAAATTTATAATTTTTGCTCTTCCGTTCTTGTTTTCTTGTGCACAATTCTTGCCACCGCTATTCGCACTATTTACGGTTTCGCGAGAGGGAGAGGAGAGGGGGCTGGGAAAGGAGCTTTATCCATTCCACACTTCAATCGAAAGGAAGAGAAAGGAACGGACCCAAAGGGAGGAGCGTACGCACATCCAAGCTCCATTGGATGAAACGACAGAGCCACTGAATCTGATGGGTGGCAACAACGGAATTGGCCAAAACCAGATTTGTGGGCACAGATGCGACACTTGGAATATTGATGAATATCCGGAAGCTCCACTGAATTTCCCAACAAAAAGCAAAGCAGTGTCAGGAACTTCGAAACACTCTCTCCTCTCCTCTCCCTCCTGAACCACGAAAATGCCGATCCTAACTGCGAATCTAGGACTGGCAGGGTCATCGTCGATTACCCTTTTCGCCCTCTCGCAGCTCTTCACCGTTGACGCGACGTCCGCTTCCTCGGCCCGTCACAATGGCGGTTTCCACAAGATTTGCCTCAAGTATGCGATTTCCAAAACACCCTTTTCGTTCCCTGGCGTCGTCAGGGCCTCTGCGTCCATCTCCGGTGATGCTCGGACGAAGGACGGCGAGGAAGAAGCCGCTACTGCTAGTGCTAATGGCGCTAATGGATCTCCTTATCCGGACGCCGTGAGACAAGCTCGGGTGCGTGTTAGCTGTTTGATGATTATCCTCTTTCTGTCGTCTTCTTTGAATGAATAATGCTGTGTGGGCGCTTCCTGCTTTTTTCTGTTTTGATTGGTATTTCATTTGTTTTATTATGATAGTGATGTTCTTCACGCTCGTTTTGAAAGTACTGGCTACATAAGTTTCAAGATATGAGCTTTGAGGGGGGTACTGATAAGTTGCCAAGACCCCGAAATGAAATTCGATGATGTGCATATGCGTGAGTGCTTGTAGAGAACATCTGAGTCTTATTTTATGGCCATTAGCTATGGTTCAGAACGGTAACTCGCCAGCTAGACAATCTCCCTGTTTTCTAAGAAACTTATGTCCATAAATTTTTTTATGGACATTTGGATATTGAGTAATGAACTTTTGCTGTCTGCAACTGTGTCCATGAACGCCTTGCCATTAACCTGTGTGAAAGCGAAATATTGCCTTGTACGCTAATTTTCCTTTTCATCATCAACATATTCTCATAATTTAATTGTGCAGGTTTTCTTGAATGCAATCAAATGCTAGGATGCTCGAATTTCATCTTTTCAAAAAAGAAAAGATGAAATTTTATATGGAGCGTTGATATAACCATCCAATATTAATGTAATCAAATGTGTTTGGATATAGCCCTAAACAGCGACATTGCCATCGATAACATCAAAGTTCACACAAAAAGAGAAAAGTAAATTTTAATGTCTCAAATTATAGGAGCATGATGAGTTTTAGTGGAACACCCATTCAAATTATTGTAATCACTCCATGGAGTGTTCTTTAGCCAAATCTTGGCTAGCACAAGTACTTGTTATGTTATGCCAACATATTAGCATAAGATTTCCACAATGATGATAGTCTTACTATCATGTCCAATACTAGTATAGCAAGTATAGGTTGTAGGAGTATAGGTCCAATAGTGTCAAGGACATGGAAGATCGTAACTCTCCACTATTTTGTCTGTGTAATGTTCCTATTTAGTGATAGTGCTTTCTGATCTTTCTTTTGGGGCTCAACCGACGAATCTTTCTCCTCCTTTCTTAAAGCATCGAATTCTTCAGCATCGGCCACTTCGGTGTAGCTATTCTCCACTAGATTATGCAAATCTTGCGATTTGAAAAGAAGCTTCATTTGGATTGACCAATTGTTAGAATTCCTTCCGTTCAACTTTGGAATCTGTAATTGAATGGAATTGGTGGATGCCATTGCTAGCTCTAATACCAAGTGTGGGAATGCAGAAGCTTCTACATGGAACACAAGAAGAAGGAGATGAATGGAAGGAGACCAACACACAAAAGATAGAACATTGTTTAGTACATGGAAGTGTGCTTTCCAAAGCACAATGAAGCTTTTCTCTACAAGCTTAAGCCTCTTAACTCTCAACACTCTCTCTATCTATATGCTTCTACTACTAAGCTCTATCCCACGCCAAAGGAATATGGAAATACAAGAAGCAAAGTTGGAGTATTCTTCTCTGCTGACTTCAACTTGTCAACATTTGTGGGCTATCTTCATGTAAGTTGTCAAAAGACAATCAATTCAAGTTGGACTTATCTTCATACAAGTGTTGGTCCAAGTTTTCAACTTGAATTTTCCCTTTGACCATGCTTGCTGACTCTCCAAAAAAGAAACAAAAATATATATATATATATATTCTTCGATGAACCCGCTTAATCACTCTTCTTTGATGATTTCAAAAGACCATTAAATGGAGAAGTAAATTTCAATGTGGACTCTTCCTTCTTCAATTCTAAAGTCAAAAAATGTAGGCTTGTCTTATCTCTTAGTATGGATATGATGTAACATTTCTTATCTCTTTCATGTGTATAAGAGATAAGAAAGAGTATAAGAGATAATCTTATCCAAGACAAAAATCAATTTTACTATTTCTAACAAGACGAAGTACAAATTTGATGGTCAGGTGGACTGTTACAAAGCCAGAATGGTCGTAAAAGGCTATAATCAAAAGCCAGCTATTGATTATTCTAAAGTATTTGCACCATTGGCTCGAATGGATACTGTTAGAAAGTCCAACCCAAAAGTTTAAGCTATTAGGAAGAGGGAGACCACATGAATATAAAGAGCATACAAGATCCATTCACAAGCGATGTGAGACAACAACTACTTCAACACCCCCTTTCACGTGCAAGAGCAGCACGTGGAAATTGATTAATGGAGGGTGGGCCCACATACGCGGAAAGAAATAACACTGGCTCTGATACCATGTTAGAAAGTCCAACCCAAAATCTTAAGCTATTAGGAGGAGGGGTACCACATGAATATAAAGAGCATACAAGACCCATTCACAAGCGATGTGGGACAACAACTACTTCAACAGATACCATTGTGATGAATATAGCATAGGCTGTTCAGAACCATTGGAAGATCGATCAAATGGATGTAAAATCAGCATTTTTCAATGGTTTCCTTGATGAGGAAGTCTACAGAGCAATCACGGGGTTATAAGAAGAAAGGGCATGGCAATCAATGTTTACAAGCTGAAGAAAGCATTGTATGCGCTAAAATAGGCATCTCAAGCTTGATACATGAGGATCGGCACATACCAACATTTCAAAAGTGCCCATATGAGCATACATTGTATATCAAGTCAAATACTAACGCCAATATTATAATTATATGACTTTTTGTTGGTGACTTGATATTTGCAGGAAATTGTGAAAAGATGCTTGTTGAATTCAAGAAGGCCATGACTAGCATGTTCAAGAGAACATATTTGGCATTAATGTCATATTTTTTAGGCCTTTAAGTGAAGCAGACAAATGATGTCTCTCGCAACAAAAATATGCTAATGATATTTCGAAGTAATTCAATGTGGAATCGCTCAATTTAATTCATACTCCCGTAGTAGAACGGTTGGAGCTGAAGAAAGAAGGAACCGATGAGTTAGTAGATTCCACTTATTTTAAAAGTATTGTTGGCAGTTTAAGATATTTAACCTCTACTAGGCCAGATATTACTTATGGTGTGGGAATTATTAGTTGTTTCATGGGGAAACCATATCATTCACATTTGCAGGCAGCAAGAAGAATTCCACGGTACGTTAGTGGAACTTGTGATCATGGAATTTTATGTTCTTACACGGACAATTCAATTTAGTGGGGTATACAAATAGTGATTGGGCAGGTAATACTGAAACGCGGAAGAGTACTTCCAAATATGCGTTTTTACTCGGATCAAGAGTAATTTCTTGGTCCTCGAAAAAACAAGTTATTGCACTTTCGACAGCTAAAGCAGAATACATAGCAGTAGCTGTGAAAGCATGTCAAGCAATATGGCTTCATAGGATGCTTAGTGAACTGATGCATGAGTAGAAAGGTCTTACTAAATTAATGTGTGATAACAAGTCGGCGATTACATAAGCCAAGAATCCTATTTTTCGTGACAGTAGCAAACACATTCACATCAATTATCACTATATACGTACGTGAGCTGGTGAAAGATAGCGAGATCGAGCTTGATTTCTATAGGTCCGAAGATTAGATTGTAGATATCCTAACAAAACCATTGGAGGCGGATTCGTTCGAGAAATTAAACATGATGCTTGGTGTTTTTGATTTCCGAAATCAATTTTAAGGGAGGCAGTTAGAAATAGTAAAATTGAATTTTGTCTCTTATCCATATGAAAGAGATAAGAAATGTTATCTCTTATCCATACTAATAGATAAGATAAGCCTACCTTTTTTTACTTCAAAATTGAAGAAGGAAGTGTCCAAATTGGACTTTACTTCTCCATTGGACGGCCTCTTCAAACCATCAAAGAAGAGTGATCAAGTGAGTTCATTAAAGCAATTTTTTTTGCTTCTTTCTTGAAGAGTCGACAATCATAGTCAAAGGGAAATTCAAGTTGAAAACTTGGACCAACACTTGCATGAAGATAAATCCAAGTTGAATTGATTGTATTTGAATATAGCCCACAAATGTTGACATGTTAAAGTTGGCAGAGAAAAAGGCTTCAACTTTGCTTCTTGCATTTCCACATTCCTTAGGCGATGGGGCTCACTCTCTCTCTCTCTCTCTCTCTATATATATATATATATATATATATATATATATATATATGATGTGGTAGAGCTTAGTAGTAGAAGTGTGAGATTTGGTGGGATCACAACCAACTGCTCTAAAAGCTTAAGTTGTTAGAAAAAGGCGTGGTTTAATATTTATATTCCAACACTCCCCCTCACGCTTAGTCTGGTCTTTTGCCTGGACCTAAGCGTGGACAAATTAATTGGGAAGGCAAATAGGGGCCTGGAAAGATTTGAACTCAGGACCTCCTGCTCTGATACCATGTGAGATTTGGTGGGACCACAACCAACTGCTCTAAAAGCTTAAGCTGTTAGAAGAATGCGTGGTTTAATATTTATATTCCAACAAGAAGCATATTGTAGAATGCAACCTTACTAGGTGTACCACTCATAGGGTATGTGGAAGCGTTGAAACAAAAAGGACAGAGCTAGCTTTGGAAGTTTGGTGAGGGAAAAACACAAATACACAAATAGAGAGAATAATACTCAAAATGCCTTTTGCATGGGCTTACATGGAGAAAATACATGCTTTGCTCTGTAAGCTTGTTTTCACAACTCTCAACTCTCTCTATGTCTCTCTATATCTAAGGCTCCCCCATACTAAGGCTTTCCACAAGTGTGCATACATACATATAGGGAATCCACCGCCACTTTGATCATTGCCAACTTGACAAGGAGAAATTCAAGTTGGTTTTCCCTTCTTGTATCTTATTCAAGACCTAGTCAAAATAAGATAAGAGATAACCTTTCTTATTTCTTTCATATGGATAACAGATTATCCATAATTTGACCAAAAAACTTCATAGATTGAAGAATCAATTTTCAAATTGAATACAACTTCATCTTCAATGCAAGCTAGACTTCTTATCTTCAATGCAAGTAGGATAATTCTATGTCATTAATGATGGAGTCAACTAGAGAACCTAAGTGCAATTAGGACTTCTCATATTAGGTGTTGACTCCAAGTACTTTTGTTAATAAATGATAGAAACCAAATTACATTATCCATAAATAAATGTTTGGAAATTTAATTCCACACAAAAGAACTATTAGACCACGTGTGACCTATTATTATTATTTTTTTTTTTTGGTAAGGAAAAGTACATATAAGCTAGAGATCGTGTGACCTATTATTTATCTTAGGTAAGGTCAAAGCCACCAGAGATTATAAGTGTCGGTTGTTGCATATAATGATAAAAGTTTTGCACATTTCTAACATTGACCTCTTATCCATTGTTGATGAACTATTGCTGGTTGGAGGTCTAATGTAATTTAAAGCAGTGCATTGACTACAATACGTTTGTTACAATATTTGAGGCAATACACTAGGAGTGCCAATATTTGTATACAGTGCTAACTTTAGTGCCAATTTCGGTGAGCTTCGCCGGAAATTTGACGTGGTATCTATGTGGCTCACCGAAGCATCCTAGTCGGAAAATTAAAAATCAATAAAAAAAAAATCCACGTAATATTTTAAAAAAGTAAATATAAACTAAAAAACTAAAAATAAGCTATTTTTTTTTAAGTTAAAGTTGCAGCGGCGAGGGCTGTGCAGCCCTTGCCGGTGGCTGCGCGGGGTCGAGCATTGCTGTGGGGTCTGCATGCCTCGCCGACCCCTTGCGTGGCTTCGGCGGGGGAGGCGACCCCCCCGGGCAAACACCCCCCCCCCCCCCCCCCCCCAAAAAAAAAAAAAAAAAAACCCATCGCCGGCCAACAATGGTTGGCGGCAGCGGCTAGGGCTGTGAGCGCTCACCACTGTAACTGCAAGTTTGTGTTGCTTTTTTTTTTTTTAATTTTCCTGTTTAATTTTAATTTTTTTAAAAAAAAATTAATTTTTAGTTTAAAAATCCACGTGGCATCCACATGGACTGAATTTTAAAAGAAAACTTGCCACGTGGACGCCATGTGGATAGACTTTCTTAAAAAAAATTCCACATAATATTAAGAAATTAATAATAAAAAATGCCACGTGTATTGTTTTGCCGGAATTGACGCTTAAATGATTGTTTTTGGCCAGAATTGGCACTTAAGTAATCATTTTTTTCTCCGATTTGGCACTAAAGTGAGCGCCTTGCACAAATATTGGCACCCCTACTGTACTTTTGCCCAATATTTGACTTGCTGCGGAAGCTTTCATAATGCCTATCTGCTGGTGGTTTAGTGACCATTTGCTGCCATGTTGCATGGGAATTTGTCATATAACTTTGAGTGAGTGAATCTAACCTACCAGGTCAACTTAATATGTGCCTTGTTGTTTTTAGAAAGCTACTTTATATTAACTTCATGAGATGTCGTAGTTTTAGTATATATTATCTTTTTAAAATCATATTAATCATTATCATCTAATACCTAGCTTCTGCAAAGAGGTAGAGGTCTGCTGATTGGAAGGCAGCAAGGGCGTATACCGAGAGTGGACTGATTTATACGGGAAGAGTTGAAGGATTCAATGGAGGGGGATTGTTGGTCCAGTTTTATTCTCTCGTTGGCTTTCTACCGTTCCCACAGCTGAGCCCATCGCATTCTTGCAAAGGTCCTCAGTTTACTTTAGCTTTGTGAAGTTGTTATTAAATGAGTTTTTTGTTCATCATTGTCCTTTCTATCATAGTTATGAATTGTTTGGAACCTGAGATAAAGGTTACTCTGAATATTTGTAGTTTGCACATGTTTAATGATAAACTTTGTGTGGATTTGCTTCTATTTGTTTTTCATGTCATGAATAATGAAGAGAATATGGGGGAAAGGGTGGAAAATGCCTATTGTAATCTAGTAATAGAATCTAGAATTGAAAAAAAAAAAAAAACACTGTCACGAGCAAAAACGTATTTTGTTCCATCTATTATGTAGGACGAAGATAATTTTTTAGTATCTCTGTAGCACTAAGATCTTTGTGATTCATAGAATGAAGATCCTCTCAGGCATTTGATAATTTTAGTTGCAGGTACATTAAATCTGGCAGCTAAGAAGTTATCACAAGTGCATGACATGAAGGACAAGAAGTCCAAAAATTTGTTGTTACTTCCTTCTTACAAGATACGATCAATCAAGCTAGCTTTCCTGGATTTAGGATGCCAATCTACCAATATAGTTCTAAGAGATTGAAAAACAATTGATGAAAAAGTGCCACCAATTCATTGTGAAATTAGGAGAGGGAAGCTCAGAACCGGATTTCTGGAAGGGCCCTTTGAAATAAACTTGCATGATATATCCCTCTTTTCATATATATGAGTGGAATATTGTTGTATGCCCTATATAAGCATATCTTTAACTTGAACCCTGGTTTGTCAGAAGATAATCTTTCAAAGAAAATCAATGGGGTTTTCTTATGAATAAATCTGGGTACTGTAATAAACCACTGACCCGTGAGATTAATATTTTGCACTGATTTCACTCCTGTTATCTTGCTTTTTTTGTTCCAGTTTATTTTATTCCAGTTCCACCTAATTTTATACTTGCAGTCATGACGGCAATTTACCGGTATTTATATCCATTGTAGAACCAGACAAGAACATCCAAGAGGTTGCGAAAGCTCTGATTGGCTCAGTTGTTCCTGTGAAGGTAGGGTTCATGATTATAATAGTTTGCTTGTAGACTCTTAACCATATTGCTGGTGGATTCATTTCTTTACTTTTCGTGGCTTACTGCGAATAACTTCCTCTTGTTATAATGGGTCGGGCTCCCTTTCCTAGCAAGCTAGCTTTTCGGGATGAGTTCTTCCACCCATTATATCACATCAGTCACCAACAGCAATGTCCTTTGAACTTTCTGTATCAACGAAATTTTCATGTCATGAATGGACTAAGAATGCTTCATCAGAATACGAACACTTTATACTTGAGCAAGATACGACGAATCCAAC
This sequence comes from Rhodomyrtus psidioides, assembly GCA_021437785.1. Classification (NCBI taxonomy): domain Eukaryota; kingdom Viridiplantae; phylum Streptophyta; class Magnoliopsida; order Myrtales; family Myrtaceae; genus Rhodomyrtus; species Rhodomyrtus psidioides. Next base: position 1,755,442 of record JAILYB010000092.1, on the reverse strand, counting down.
AAACATTCGTCTGTTGCTATTAGCCATAAAAAGTTTGCCCTTAGAGGATTTGTCCACTAATTGATAGTATCGTAGACGGTGGAATAAATATTAAGTTCAGACCATCGCTTTCCCTCGATCTTTTTCTTTCCCCGAGGATAATTGTTTTGAGGAAATGATCTATGAACAGGGATTGACACTGACAAGATTAAATGATTTGAAGCCTTAGAAAGCATGTCCGGAAGATTTATCACTTGGTAGATTAGCACGGTTCGTCTTTCTTTCGCAAGAGGGCAATGATTTGTAGCTGCAGTATCCAAATTTTGGGGGTGGTCCACTTGCTAGGTACGTTCATCAAGGAAAGCGAGACCTGGAATAGTCTCAGAAACAATTCATTGATGTTACTCCAAATATGGCCCCCTGTTAGGTTTGGCTAGTAAAACTGTGCTGCATAGGTGATGGTCGCAAAGAACTCATGTACTTGTCATTTAAGTGAAATAGCTCCAGAGATTAGGTTCTAACAGGATACGAGTTCTTGTGGGCAGACTGAGATCTAAAATGTGGAGAATATTCCACAAATGTATTAGTATTGTTAGAAAGTACAACAAAGAAACTTAAGCCATTAGTTAGAGAGAAACTACATATACCTAAAGCTTATTGAAATTCCATAGGCAAGCTATTCGGCACATTGTAATGCCCCCTCACTTGAAATCCAGACTAAGCTGCACGTGAACTTGACAAATGGGGAGCCGCACACACGAAAAAACTCCATGCTGCAGCTAGTTCTAATCAACATCAACATCAACAACACCTTTATCCCAAACTAGTTGAGGTCGGCGGTCGATGAACCCCAAAGATTCATAAAATAAAAGTAGGACCGATCGAGGGAAAAACGCAGATAATATATATAGGGAAAGGACTAAAAAGGACGGTTAGGAACATAGGAATTCTGCCCCTCCACAATACTAATAGCCTTCCTCCACTCCGCCCTAAGACAAATCATATGCCAATTTATTTTCCACTCCATTAAATCTTGTTTTACTACTTTCCTCCAAATAAGTTTCGGCCGACCTCTTCCTTTCTTCGTGTTATGCTATCGATAGCAAACTTTTGTTCTTACCGAAGCATCTAGGGGCTTTTGAAGAATATGCACAAACCATCTCAATCTATGTTTTCTCATCTTTTCTACCACCGGTTCTACTCCAACTTTTCGTCGAATATCTTCATTTATTGTCTTATCCATCCTTGTATGACCACACATCCACCTTAACATCCTCATTTCCGCTACTCCCATTTTATGCTCGTGTTGCCTCTGTGTTGGACAACATTCAACTCTGTATAGCATGGCAGGTCTTACTGCTATTCTATAAAATTTTCCTTTTAACCTAAGAGGAATTTTGCAATCACACAAAAATCTTGATGCACTGCGCCATTTCATCCAACATGCTTTGATTCTATGGCTTACATCCTCATCAATCTCTCCCCCGTTTGCAATATTGATCCCAAATATATAAAAGTATCTTTGTACCTCTTGTCCGAGCATATTAACGGCTTCTTGATCTCTTCTTCCTATCGTGTCGAACTCATACCTCAAGTATTCGGTCTTTCTTCGACTTAACGTAAATCCTTTAGCCTCCAACGTGTTTCTCCATAATTCTAATTTAGCGCTAACCCCAGCCCTTGTTTCATCAATAAGCACAATATCGTCTGCAAATAACATACACCACGACACTACATGTTGGATATCTTTTGTTGGCTCATCCATAACCAGGGCAAAAAGATAAGGACTCAAAGCAGAACCTTGGTGTAAGCCTACTGTGATTGGAAAATAACTTGATGTGCCATTACAAGCCTTTACACAAGTGGTAACACCGTCATACATATCCTTGATTGCCTCTACATACTTTGAAGGTATTTTTTTCTTCTCAAGGGCCCACCACAGAACCTTTCTTAGAACCCTATCATACGCCTTCTCGAGATCAATAAACACCATGTGGAGGTTCTTCTTCTTTTCTCGATATCTCTCCATCAATTATCGTATCAAAAAAATAGCCTCCACGGTGGATCTTCCTAGCATAAATCCAAATTGATTGACAGAAACCCTAGTCCCTATTCTCAAACGATGTTCAATAACTCTCTCCCACAACTTCAGTGTATGGCTCATAAGCTTAATGTCTCTATAGTTGGAGCAATTCTAGATATTCCCCTTGTTCTTGTAGATAGGCACAAGTATACTCTTCCTCCATTTATCAGACATCTTATTAGTTTGAAGGATCTTGTTAAAAAGTCTAGTCAACAACTTATTGTTACATCCCCTAAGCATCTCCATACTTCAATAGGGACACTATCGGGTCCTAAGGCTTTACCAATCTTCATCGTCTTTAATGCCTCCTTAACTTCCCTCGCTTTAACTCTACGCACAAACCTTCTGTTTAAATCATCAGAAGCATCTTCCAAATCCACCTCACTTCTATCGTTCTCCATTAAAAAGTTTGTTAAAATAGCTCATCTACCTTGCCTTAACTTCTTCATCTCTTATCAAAAGTGTTTGATTTTCATCCTTGATACATCTAACCTGTGTCAGGTCTTTACTTTTCTTGTCCATACTATATTAAAAAAGCCAATCCAAAAGCTTAAGTTATTAGATGAAGAAAGAATATAAAAAGCCCAGTGAAACTCCATAAACAAGCTCTGAGGGACACTTTAACAGTATTCGTTTCCGACCACCCCAAGCATCCAGAAAAGGAGCCATTAGCATGTTCTTAACATAAACCACGAAGAAGTCCTATTACTTGAATATATAACTTGCTTTCCTGGTCTTCCAATTTTCTCCCTTTTCTTTCCTTAAAAATTGCACAAACTGGAAGAAAAAGAACATCGTTTGGTAAAGGATAAACTCTAGACTGCTTCGAAGTTTGTAAAATCTGGATTTGTTGTGAAGCCAATACTTGTGTAGGTTGCTGCATTTAATGTGTTAGATTTGTGTCCTATCAACTTTGTGAATTATGTCAATTGGTCAGAATGGTCGGTTTATTCATTTTCTTACCTTTGCAACCTTCTCCCTTCCCCATTCTTGCTGTAACTATTTGATAGTTCAACGAAATCTTTCAGCAGTGCCCTTATATCCCTCTACAACTTCTCAACAGAAAGAGGTTAGGTTTAATTTGTGTCAATTCCTAGGTAATCCAAGCAGATGAAGACAGCAGAAGATTAATATTTTCTGAAAAAGAAGCAGTCTGGTCTAAGTTTTCTGAACAGATCAATGTAGGAGATATCTTTCAAGCCAGGGTGGGTTCTGTTGAGGATTATGGTGCGTTTGCTCACTTACGTTTTCCTGATGGTAGGTAATTTTTACCTTCTTTTGTTTTCCTTGCATTTGCATTCAGATGCTCAATGCAGATTCATTATTATGTGGTGCAGGATTGTATCATCTTACTGGACTGGTACATGTATCTGAGGTTTCATGGGATTTAGTTCAAGACGTGAGAGACGTTCTAAGCGAAGGTGATGAAGTGAGGGTCAAAGTCATCAATATTGATAGGTGGGTTCACTGTGTTTCTATTTAATGTACCTTTTGCAGGTTTCTTCCCATTACTATTCCAGACTAGATTATTTCTCCCATGTTACTAGCATTCGAATTTGAATTGTGATCTGCCAACTGATGACCTTTAGCTTCCATCAAAGTTCATTCTTCGCCTGGTAAGTCCTATTGCATAACTGGTGTCTTTTTTATGGCCAAACAGGTGTTCATTTAATCTAGTTAGGTATAGATGCTTTTCTTCTAGCATTCAAGACTCTTTATTTTGGAGGCGTATACGATCCCTGGGCTCCGGGAGGGGGAGATGTAAGAAAAATGACCAAATTATCCCGTTGGCTGCAAGAAACTGTATAAGATTGGTTCTGCTTTTTTTCTTATGTCTAAGACAGACCACTAGATGATTTCGTTTATAAATTGTCTTCTTTCGGGAGACTTAGGGCGCACATGGTAACACTTCAGAAGCAGAATTTCTGCTTCTGAAGTGCTTCTGAAGCTGAAATCCGTTTGGTAAAGACGCTTCAGAAGTGCTTCTGAAGTTGAAAGCCGTTTGGTAAAAATATTGAGAAATCACTTCCAAAAGTACTTTTAGAAGTGATTTTTACTTTTGGTTGGATTTTTGGCCAACTTTGAGAAGGTAAAAATTATAGCTTCTAAAAAAAAAATCACTTCTTCAACTACACCGGTCTTCGCTGACCAACGCCCACCTACTGGCGCCCCCCAACCGCCCGCCGTCCGCCCGTTGCCGGCTGCCACCAACAGCCTGCCCCGCGGCCACCGTCGCCCGCCCGCCGCCGGTCTCCCGCCCGCCACCGGTGGCCGGCGACCTCCGCCTGTCGCCGGCCGCCCGCCTCGCGGCGGCCGCCGCCCGCCTGCCACCGGCCGCCCGCCTGCCGCCAGTCGCCCTCCCGCTGCCAATCGCCAACCGCTGCCGCCAGTCGCTCGTCCGCCGCCGACTGCCGTCGGTCGCCATCCGCCGTCGGTCACCGGCCGCCAGTCCCCGGCCATCGCCCTCCACTGACCACCACCGCCGGAGATTTTGTTAATAATGTTTACAAATTAAAAATTTCAGTAGTAGAAATTTTATCAAACACTTTTCTTTGATCAGAAATCAACTTTTGATGGAGAAGTTGAAAAATCAACTTCTGCTTCTGATTGAGAAGTTGAAAAATCAACTTCAGTTTCAGAAATGATTTCTTTTGCAGAAGTGTTGCCATGCGCGCCCTTAGCAAATCTGAGAAAAAGGCCCAAGTTCGTTACAAGTGAGACCATAGTTTTAAAAGTGCTACACTGAACTTGCCAAACCATGCTCTTTGAGACTGTTTCAGTTAATATGAATTTTCTAGACTTCCCCTGAGCAATAAACCCAAGAGGTTGTTTTATATACACCTTTTCTGTTAGAGAACCATGAGGAAAACCATTTCTCACGTCCAGTTTGATGCAGTGGCAATTGGTGAGTAACCTGATAGATGCAACTTTAGCAACAGGTAAAACACTATCACAATAATCAATACCATTATCTTGATTATACCTTCTACTCGAGCTTCCTACTAGAGGATCCGTCCAAAGTGAGCTTAATAAGAAAACATCCACTTGTGCCCAATGGCTCTCTCCCAGGCGGTAAAGGAACGAGGTCCCATGTCTGATTGTTTAAAAAGCATAATTTCTTCTTCTATTGCTTGCCTCCAGCTAGAGTGAGCCACTGCCTCACTCATGCTTATAAGAGTAGTATGACAAGCGAGTAAAACACTGAGGAACGGGGATAGACCACTCCAGTGAACAAAAGTGGAAAGAGTGTTGTTTACAATTGTGCTCACCTTTGCATATAGGAAATAGAGAAGTCTAGCTGGTTAGAAATTTCAGTTAGGGTTTGCCGGTAGTCGCCTCTCCTGGGAATATTCTAGGGTTCACTGGACCCTCTTCTTGGACCAAGCCCTTCCAATCTGGTTGGTTTCGAAATTCACTCTTAAACTGCCAATTGTAGGTTTATTTTTGAAAGCTGCCTAAATATATGTACAAGAAAGGACCATTTAACTCCTTAACAGTCATTCTGTTATTTTTATTTTTATTTGTTAGTGGTCATTATGTTTCTCATCCATTCTATTCTTTCACAGAGGTATCCAAGCAGATATATTATTTTATATTAGCACAATATGGTGTTATATACGATAGATGTACAAAGGAACATCCTTTAGTTTCAGCAAGGATCCCCAATCCAAAAAAATGTGGGGCTGGATCAGACTTTTTATTCCCCATACATGCAAGTGATTCGCTTTGGTCATGGTTCACCAGCCATCTATATATTACTGTTCGATAATAAAAAGGAATGGCAGACTTCAAAAGTGAGATAATGCTAATGTCACGTTAGTGTGCTATTTGGTATCTGGCGGGGCAGAGTGTTCCTTTCCTCCAGCTACATCTAAAAAGCCATGTGGTCCTATAATGGCAAGATTTTTATTCCCCTTTCATTTTTCTAGATTTTAATGATAGGTGTTCGATGAGATCTTTGTTTTGCGGACAGAGCCTGTCAAGCACCAGTTCGGATGAGTGCTAATCTAAGTCCACGTAATTTGTCAAGGCTGGTTCAGTAAGTGGTGTCAGCTCTATTGTAAGTGGGTATGGTACCACGTCTGACAATAGGCTGATATTCCACTTCAACAGTGTCAAGTGAGTCCTTTCTAGCGGCCTTATCACATGTTTGAGTTATGGAAAGGATGTGAACTTTCATATTAACCAACCCTGTGCAATAACTTTCGTTTATGAAGGGCTTAAATGGTCAGATGGCTCCCCGGGTTTAATGTGAGCATTTTGGATAAGTAAACACCATGATATAAAGGCATGTTGCCATGTCTAGACAGAGATATCACCTTCACGAGCTGCTGTTATTGGATTCCCTTGTTTGGTATCAACTGGAATAGTTTAAATTTCAGTTAACTTATTGATTTGCTCTCTCTCTCTCTTGGCTGACCCTGAGCTTCATCTATGTGGTTTGGATTGAGTTGGTACAGAGAAAAGTCGAGGATTACTCTGTCAATGAAGCAGTTAGAGGAGGATCCGCTTCTTGAAACTTTGGACAAAGTGATTCCTCAGGTTTTATCTTAATAAGTTTCTGCCTTGTTTTTATTAGGTTCCTGATACTCTTCTTGTTTTTCTAAGAGTACTCTTCTTTTACAGGATGGCTCGGTTAATTCTGATGCTTCAGGCACTAACAGCAGCAGCAAGATCGATCCTCTTCCTGGGCTTGAAACAATTATTCAAGAACTACTACAAGAGGAAGGGTATGATTCAATATCTCTCAAACTTTGTATAGACCCAATGTACTTTGTGTCAAACTTGGTAATATTGTAGTCTCCATAGTCCTTTACATCAAGGCTCTGAGATCAGTTAAGATTTCAATAAGGTGCACTGATATTTAAAGATCAATTTCCACCACATAATGCTTATTTGATTAGCAGAATTGTGATGGGCACCTGCACATAGTTGCATTTCATACATGAGTAGAATCTTCGCAACGGCTGGTGTTGCTTTGCTTTGGGTAAAAATCTAGGAAACTTTTCTAGGTCAATAATTGTTTTAGTATATACATTATTTGGAGCATTCCATTGCATATATTGTTTTCTCAGGTTCCTATCTCATTTTTTTCCCCTCTTTTCAGCATAGAGGATGTGAGAATTAATCGACAAGGTTTTGAGAAACGGGTCGTTTCGCAAGACCTCCAACTCTGGCTCTCCAACGTGAGTTCTTCCTCTTTAGTCATAATTTGGGTTCATCCCGAGACTATAAGCTTTGATTGACCTTGCATCCTTTTTCTTCATCGTAGGCACCACCAACAGACAAGAAATTTATCCTCCTTGCTCGTGCTGGGAGGCAGGTATGTTTCCCATTCTCTCTCTCTCTCTCTCTCTCTCTCTCTCTCTCTCTCTCTCTCTCTCTCTCTCTGAGTGAAATAACCGATCAACCGATCCTGCTTTATACTAGGTGCAAGAAATACAATTGACGACATTGCTTGATCAGGATGGAATTAAAAAGGCACTACAGCGAGTTTTAGACCGTGTCCCGTGACTTGGAGATCGGGTAATATAACCATCGGTCAGACTCTGGTAGGTGGCCATTGGCTCAGTAGAGGAATGCGTCTCGTTCTGACCTGCCCATTGAAAGCAATTTGCTTGTGTTTTTGTGGTGCCCCCGGAACCGGATTTGCGGTACCCTTTAGCACGTTAAGAACCCCCCGGTACCACAAAGTCGGTACCAAGTAACCACAAATGAAACTACAATGCTCCTGTTCATGATAGGATTATGTTCACACTTGGGACCATGGTTTCAATCGATGAGAGCACGCTTGTAAAATCTTCATAGTGGCATTCTAGAGTAATGTTCCTCATGGTCTTTCAAACTATACGCAAATATCTGAGGGTCCAATTTTAAGATACTACTCTCAATCATCGTTCTTCAATCTCGTTCGTAGAGAAGAAATCGCAGCTTTCCTTGTTTGGAGTGAATTTCATGAAAGTGGGGATGATGGCCTCTTATTTATGCTTCAAGAATCGGAATAGAAAGGAAGTTAGATTAATGAAATTCGGAATAACCAAAGACTGGTCGAACTTGTGAGATCACAAAAGAAAAATTCAAGAGCGACACAATGCGAAAACATGAATCCATACGCCTTCATGGTAGGTCAATTATCAGAGTTATAAAGTTTTATGCTGACACTAGTTGACAAGAACACCGAGATCACGAACCGTAGCCCTGCCAAAAGGGTGCGAGGAAAACTCGCGCGACTTGAAAACTCGGCCGATCCACATCTTAATGGTTGAGTGGATTGGATTGGATCCGGGTTGGTTCTTTCTTATATTCCGGTCACGAAAACATCTAAAATTAGAAAATAAAGGAAAGAAAAATCTAGGATAGAATGCGATCCTCAAAGCGAGAAGGTTTAATTAAGTAGCAGCTCCTGACTGACTTATAGGATAGCAAAAAGGTATCGAGAACGGTCAGAGTAGACAATACCTCGGTTGTGGCGGATGGAAGAGGACACATGAATGACAGACGATCATGACTCAAACCAACCTCTACACTGGAATCGATCAAGACATCACAAGATTCCTCAGAAACTCATCCATTGCTTTAACTGAACAGCCGTCTCCCTCTCTCACTGCCCCCCTGATCTTCTCCCTCACCTCCATGGCTCTCTCCCTCAACTCCTCCCCTTTCCCACCCTTTGCATCCATCGCCGCCTCTATCGCCCTCCTCACCTCCTCCCGGCATACCTCACCCGCCGCTCCTCTCGCCAACTCCATGCAGACTCCCATCTCCTCCACCATCATCTTCACGTTGTACGCCTGCTCCCCCGCCATCGGCCACCCGATGATCGGCACCCCCTGGCTCAAGCTCTCCATTGTTGAGTTCCAGCCGCAGTGGCTGAGGAACGCCCCAGTCGACTCGTGCCGTAGGATCTCCAGCTGCGGTGCCCAGTCCCTCACCAGCAAACCCCTCTTCTTCTCTGCCCCCGTGATCGCTCCTGGAAGCCTGGTGGCAGCCACTCGTCCCTCATCTCGCTCCCCATGCCGAACCTGAGGGGCGGCCTCACGACCCATATGAACGGCCTCTCGCTCGTTTCCAGCCCGGCGGCAAGCTCCTTCATGTTGGACTCAGTTATGGTGTTATGTGAACCGAAGCACACGTACACGACAGAGCCCGGACGGTGCACGTCGAGAAACTCAACGCATCTCTCCAGGGTTATCCCCAGCCGCTTTCCAGGGCGATGTTCGGAGGTGGAATCCAAGGAACCTGAAGTGTTGTCGTTCCTGACAACCGCGTCGGGAAGAAGGGGATCGATGGTCCAGACCAGAAGCTTCACCAGGTTTCTCAGGGCCGCCGCTCCGACCGACTCGAATTCGTCGGACTTGTTACACAACCACCCGCTTGAATTGAGAGCAAGCTCGAACTGAGGCCGGAGGAATCTGGACCACATGTCGTCCCCATCCGCCTCCGTGATCATAGCTATGAAACGCGACTTGTCGAAGAGGCATCTTTCCGGGAACCCCGATACCATGAACTTGGCGGACTCCGTCCCACGGTGTGGGAGGTGGAGCCACAAGGACACGTACGCCGCGGTCCCATATGCCCCGCAGGTGGTGGTGTAGTTCCTCGTCCCGAAGGCCTTGGCCACATCTACCACCCAACCAAAGAAGATGTCGGAGATTATGCAGACGGGCGGCCGCCCACCCTCCCGGCAGGTGATGTCGGCGACCAGGCTTTCTAGGGGAGCTCTCAAGCTCAGCGTCGCGTGGCAGAGGGTCGCCTGTTAGAATATATTATTTTGATATATTCAATTGTGGGCTTTATTAATTGTTACTATAATTATTAATTGGTCTAATAAAGAAATATATATATAGTTTCCTAATGCTAGTCAGATATGGCGCTGGATAGTGTGGACCGAGATATTCTTATCCTTGATGAGGGGGTAAGTTTCAATCTCTATAAATAGAGCTCAAGTCCCTCCTCTAAACCCTGATGTCCGCATAGCCTCACATAAGGAGCCGTCATACACGACGCGTGAGGGGCTGTCTCATTGAAGCCAACGATAAAGAGGGTTCATAGAGGAGAAAATCTTAAGCATCGGATCGTCGCAAGTTCCGCATCAAGATCAACGGTTCCACTACAAGGTGCGTCAATTCTTCAACTCTATGGATGTGTGATTCGTATATCTATACGTAATGATCTTGGGTCGCTGCATACGGATTATAATCGCAGCTTACATGTGGCATCAGAGCTTACGCGTTTTAGATCGCGAATCATGATTTTGGTTAATTTTCGAAATTATTATTTTTATTCAAATTCAAGAAAGCTCTCAACGTTTTCACTTTCTTGCGTTTTTTTTTTATTTTACTGTTGCGGCTTGTGAGGACGATGATGATTGATCGTGCGTTGAGGGTTTTTTTTTGGTTATCGAAACAAGGAAAGGAATCTTCAAATTTGTATAAAGAGACACGGTGCAGGCTGTTCTCTTTCCTCACGATTTCTTTCCCCATCCGAACCAAGAGAGCACGTGTCAGACTTTTTTGCTACAAAGGAAGGTTATGGAGTTTGGCCATGAGAATTCCAAAAGAAGGAAAACCAAATTAAAAAAAAAAATCGTTATTTGCGAGAGCAATTTCAAGAACAGATTCGGAGGCTTGTTGCTCGGGTCAGCCTTGTAGAGTGCGTTTGTTTTATAGTTGGGAAAAGCATCTCTGACTTGGGGATCGATTTGTTCCTCGCTCATGCATTATTCTTCCATATTTTTTTTAAAGCAAAAATAAAGGAAATTGTGGAAACAATCAATTTCCTCTTGCGTGATCCGTTGTAGACTTTTGTTGAACAATCCTATTACATGGAGTTTTCTCTCATGTTGCCGGCACGGTTCGAGTTTGGACGAGACTTGGATATGATGTGGACGGTAGATTTCAGAGAATTGGCCGGTGCGGCCATGATGAAATTCGTGTGGAGGCTATGCACCATAAAAGTCCCACGCAAGTAAGACCTGGGCCCGCATGTGCACAGCATGTGCAGGTTGACGTCACGTGGAGGTTGACGTCACATGACGTCACTCAAGCTCGGGTGACTCGACTCGACTTGGCGACTCGATTCAGCTTGTGAACCCGGCTCGATCAGTTGACTATTGACTCGGGCCTTTCCATCGAGATGGTCGTTGACCGTTTCGGTCGGATCGCATGACCTAGTTCGCTGGTCGGCTAAGGGGGTAACGGTTGGATTGAATAAACCAGTCGGACCGATTTTCAGTACCGGCTGAGACCAAACATGTGCAATGTACGTGTCACCGCGTGGGGATCATGAGTAGAGAGGAAAAGGCGCGCATGAGGGCACGTGACTGCTTCGATCGGCGAGTTTCAGGTATTTCTCTATGGTTTTATAAAATATATGTGCAAGCTTACATGAAAGTACCACATGCAGTTATGTGGAGCATAATTTATCGATTACATGTTTATGGTTTGACATGTATTGCTGACAGTATCAATGTAAATTAGCGGCGTGTAATTTTATAGATGATTGCTCCTGATTTCTGAAATTACATGCATACGGTAGATGTGAAATATAAAGTTATATCCCAATTTCAGGTAAATTTAGTTGGGTTGTAACTGCCAAAGCGGCACACTTAGTTGAATTTAATAAAGATAATTTACAAGTATTGGGATGTCTCCTGTTCTAATGTGTAGTTATACTCCCAAAGGAGGTAGTTGCATGTTTTTGCATGGAGGGTTACATGTACAGCATATGGTTGAGGATTGATTAGTCTAAGTGATGTCATACATCCAAAGGTGGTGATTAACGAATATTGAAATAAGTTCTCATGGCCGCTGCAATGTAGGGAGTATACAACTGCATGTCATGTTTTCTGCCCAAATGTGATTATGTGATGATGTATGTATCTCTCAAGGTGAAATTTCACATCGTGCTGATTGAAAACATTGATTATTTTTATTTTGTCATCGTTTCTGTGAACGGCAACTCTGTTAGAATTAAGACTTATTGAGAAATGAATGAGGATTTTCTGTTTACGAAGAACTGGCGAATACTTGTATTACTCTTGTCAAGAAAGACCCGTAGTTCTCACTTTCATTGGTGAAAACTTTCAAGAGCATTATGTGCTTATTGGGTAAAGAGTGATTGGATTCGCTTATTTGATATGAAGCGGTCCACTAAAGAACACTTGAAAAGTGTTTTCTGCCAGTTAACTGCACTGCTAAGTAAGTAAAGGAAGCCTTGGAGGCTTTGAAATTATATCTCATTTATTATTAAGAGTGGTAAATATCTGCAATGACTCCTTAACATCAAGTGTAATGGTTCTATTAAGATTAAAGATTACGTCTTAAAGTTGGTGGAATTGCATTTTAAGCAGTTCTGAAATCATACTCATAAAGTGTTATAGTAAACCACCGGTTATTCTGATGATTTAGATCCATGAAAAGCATACTTTGAGAATGATGGTGATTGCTACTTCTTTTATAAGAAGAACGGTCACATAAAGAAAGCAGTTAATACAAAGATTTGGTTATCTAAACATGAGCATAAAATAATGATTCTTTTGTATTGGTTTGTGAATTCATTCTATCTAAGGCCTCATCTGGTTTGTGATGGCTAGATAGCGGTACGACATATTATGTTACGTTTACCATATGGGAATTCATAAACCGAAAGGCACCAAATCAGGTTGAATCAAGCTCATTATGGAAACAACTAGAAAGCTGACGTTGAATTGATGGGAATGTCATTTCGGATTCTGGTTTTAATGTGACATTAAGATACATATTTTATGTACTCTCCTTAAAGACGGAATTTATTTTCCGTATCAAGTATGGACATGTGTAGTTACTTTTTTTTTTTAGATTTCAAATAAAATAATTACTATTTCTTTTAATAAATTTGGGTACTACTCTATGTCCAATGGATTGTACAGATTATGTTTATCTCCCAATAAATTAAACGTCACTTATACAGCTGAAACGTTGTTTGCAAAAGATCTCTGCCTAAGGAACAATCATGCGCATTATGGAATAAATTTCTTGGTCATATCAGTAAACAAAGAGTGGAAAGACAGATAAAGGCAAGCATTCTGCTTACTCTTAAAAGTGACCTAGACACATGCGTAGATTGAAGCAGAGGTAAGATGACTAAAATAAATGATGAAACTATAGTCGATAGTTATGACCTATTGAAGGTCATTTATACTGGTATAAGTGGATCTTATATGGTAATATTGTGTAGAGTTTTTATCACATTTAAATGATAAATTTTCTCTACATGTTTTCGTACTTGGTTAAAGAAAAGTTTAATTTTTGTGACAAGTTCAACATATTTTTTACTATAGTCGATAAATTTATTTAAAAAAAAAAGGTTGTCAGTTTTGACTAAGGTGGTGAGTATCATGGTTGACATGGCAATGCTGGATAGCTTAAAGAGCCATTTACCAAATCTTAAGAGGATTCTGGGTTGTGGTCTTGTGCCCGATAGTCCTCAATAGAAAGGTGTGGCCGAAAGGAAAAATCACACCATACAGATATGATGAAGAGTATGATCTGTAAAATCAATTTATATATATATATATATATATATATATATATATATTTGTGGGGTAAAACTTTGAAAATAACCCATTATGTTTCTATCAAAATATTTCATTGACTTCTTTTGAGTCATGGACTGGACGTTAATCTAGTTTGAACCATATTAAGGTTTGAGGTGTTCATGTAGAAATAAAGTTTCATAATCTAACATTGGATAAGTTGGATTCCAGAACCACTCAGTTTTAGTTCGTTCCTTTCCCAGTTCATCTAAATGGGTATTGATTTATCATCCAAAAGAGGAACAAGAATTATGGAATTACCGATAGCTAAATTACTAGAGCTTGATATAGCCGAATAAGGGTAGTTGCTCACAGACTATTAAAGGTAATGGTGTGGTAAGGACCACTGTATCGTTATTTTTGCCTATACAGATGATCATGGAGCATTCTAAGTTATGGTTTGATTCTGTTAGGGGTTCAGGTTCTTGTTATTAAGACAATGCCTGATGAAGTTTATCAAATCCTACATTCGCAGAATAAAGGTTAAAGTAGCTCTACCTAAAAGATCTATCAAGCAGAGACGATCAGCTGTATCAAGTCACATTGTATCGTCTATCCAGAAGAGCATGACTACAAAATTGACTATATGATTGATCTAGTAATTCATACAATCGCTATTTCTTGTTCATAATTAGAACTGTGGTTGAGTGCATGGTAAATGAGATGCAGGCTATGAAACATACAGTATTTAAAAGCTTATTAGCATGTCTCAATGTCACAAGTCCATCAGCTGCAATTGAGTTTGTAAAACTTAAAGGGATTTCAGATGAAAGTTTTTGTCTACCTTATTATATCCAATTATATTTTGATTAGTGTTTTATTTGAGAAGTTTAAAACAAATTAATAGCCAAATTTTTCATTCGTAAAGAATGAGTTGACTTAAAATAATTTTTATTCAGTCTCTCATAAATAGTTTTTTCGGAGTGATTAAGGTATTAATAGCTCATTATTATAATGAGTTTTATTATACAGATATTTAAACTTCTTTTTAATTGGATACTTTGAGGTAGTCTCTTTATGTAACCCAAAGGTTTTGCAGCAGATGATTTGGATAAACTTGTGCGTAAAGAGAGAGGAATCCCATATAAATGCCATGGAATAAAGTTTGATCATGTTCATGGGTATTTTAGACTGAAAGTCTGTTTATGGGTTTAAGTAAACTTTAAGATAATTATTGCTTGAAGTTTCATGGTATTGTTGTTATATTCTGTTCTGTCAAGAATGAAGTAAATTAGTATATATACTGCAAGATCAGTGGGAGGAATTTATTTTCCTTGTGTCTTATACAGACGATATCTTGTTTGAAAATGATTTTCTTGAATTACTGCTAGGAAAGTTTTAATGTACTTAAAAAGGACAAAAGACTGTATACTAATTTACAAATATATTCAGGACCTACAGCTAGTAGGGCATTCGAATTTAGGCTTTGTTAGCTGTCAGGATGATGTGAAGTTGACAAATGCAGACATTTGTATGTCTAAAGAAAAGTGCGGTATTACAGAAAAGCGTAAACAGAAATCTATGTAATCCTCGATCAAGAAAGCGGAGTTTGTAGTATGCTTGTCAGCTACTATTCAAGTTATTTGGCTCCGAAATTTCATTAAAGAGTTGACCGTATTTACTTTGTGGATAGACCCATACAGTTGTATTGTGACTATAATTCTGCAGTGTTGTTCATTAACAACAGCATGGATCGCAAGGGGTCTAAACATCTAGCGTTCAAGTTTTTGACCATAAAGGTAACAGATGAAGTGGTGACACTACAGTAGAGCTTATTACACAGATGATAAGGTTGCAAACTCACTAACTTAAGGCCTTTGCCCAAACACATTTGGATGACATGTCGCAAACATAAAAGCATCGTGGGGTGCTGATATGACATGTTAATTGATGGGCTGAATAAGTATCATGAGATGCTGTTGTTCAGTGGGAGCTGTATTTGGTATTTGCTCTAATAAAGTTTACATCTGTGTTTGTTACATTTTGTAACATCTAGATATGTATCGACTCAATTGCATGCAATAAAGCTTTAATGATTAAGGAGAGTTGAATACATATATCAGTTGAAAATCTCAACGCATCGTGTAAACCTTGAGTGATGGCTAGGGCATTTCTTTTAGCCAAAAGCATATGTCTTATTACACGTGAAGTATAGTTAACTATAAAGGTAAGACATATGTTGGTTCGTTGGAATTGTAAAGATGTCCTCTCGTGACACATTCGGTTTCGTGACACATAAGGTGAGAGAATGATAACTGACAAGGAGGATAACATATAATGTGTCTCTGTTATTTGAGATGTTATCAATTTGCCATACTACCATATCAAATCCATATCAGTAAAGTTAATAGTATTTGTGATCGTGGATGGCTCTGTGTCTCCTGATGCAGTTACTGGCATGGTCCGGTGCTTAAGACTTTATGGAATCGATTTGACTATTGAGAATTATCTCTAGACCAATATAAAGATGCGCATATACAGTACAGTTACAATTAATTTAGCCCAAGTGGGAGAATGTTAGAATATATTATTTTGATATATTCAATTGTGGGCTTTATTAATTGTTACTATAATTATTAATTGGTCTAATAAAGAAAGATATATATAGTTTCCTAATGCTAGTCAGATATGTCGCTGGATAGTGTGGGCCGAGATATTCTTGTCCTTGATGAGGGGGTAAGTTTCAATCTCTGTAAATAGAGCTCAAGTCCCTCCTCTAAACCCTGGTGTCCGCATAGCCTCACATAAG
Organism: Rhodomyrtus psidioides; assembly: GCA_021437785.1. Classification (NCBI taxonomy): domain Eukaryota; kingdom Viridiplantae; phylum Streptophyta; class Magnoliopsida; order Myrtales; family Myrtaceae; genus Rhodomyrtus; species Rhodomyrtus psidioides. The sequence continues at coordinate 1,739,056 of JAILYB010000092.1, read as the reverse complement.
GAGCCGTCATACACGACGCGTGAGGGGCTGTCTTATTGAAACCAGCGATAAAGAGGGTTCATAGAGGAGAAAATCTTAAGCATCGGATCGTCGCAAGTTCCGCATCAAGATCGACGGTTCCACTACAAGGTGCGTCAATTCTTTAACTCTATGGATGTGTGATTCGTATATCTATACGTGATGATCTTGGGTCGCTGCATACGGATTATAATCGCAGCTTACATCGCCATTTGGGACAGCGGCATGTTCTCGGTGCTCTCTGCATCGGACGGCAGGTCTTGGTCAGAGGCGCGGAAGGCGAGTTCCGCAAAATCGACCGCCGCAAGCGTGGGGTCCTCCGCGGCAGCGGAACGGAGGCGGCGCACGTTGACAGGAGTGCTGGCGATGGTGACGGCGAAGCGGCTTCGTCGCAGGATTCTGCCGGCGAAGGCGAGGAAGGGGACGAGGTGGCCGTGAGCCATGAAAGGTAGCATCACGATGTGACCGTGACCGGCGTCGTCCGGTGGAGCCATCTGATGCTTCTGTTTTTACCTTTGGTCGATTTGATAGTGAGAAATGTGCACGGTTGGGTTGACGACCAACTCATTTTAGTCGTTCTTTCGTTCCGGTGATGACTGGTGAGTTCTTGGCCATTCATTCTGTGGGCCCATTTGATATTTACGTCTTCAATGATTTTATTGGATTCTTTCTTCTTCTTTTTTCTCTTTTGAGATATGTGGCCCGGATACCTGAAAATAATAATAATGCAAAATGCAATTGAATCTTAAAATTTAAATAGAATCATGTCATAAAACTTATCAAATCAGAGCAATCGAGTTATTCCTTTAATTCCTTTCAACTCGGCTAATGAAAAATGCTAGCATAACTTTTTTTTTTAATATTTTCTCTATCGTACGTGGCGATGGCATAACTAAATAAGAAAACATAAAAAAAAGCAAAAATAATAGTTAAGTAAAAAAAGAAACAGTGTTGAGAATTCTAGACCTTGCTGCCACCGCCCCAACCTCACCGAGAAAGCCGGCAAGGGTCGCCCCTGGGTATGGGTTGCTACCTACCCCTCACTCAAATCAAGCGAGGGTCACTGGCCCTTGTGCAAACCTAGCCGAGGGTCAACCTTGGTGGGGCTGGTGGCCCTCGCTTGTAGTCAGCGAGGGTGGGGTGGCGAGGGGAGGGCAAGGGCTACAACCCTCCTCTCTCTCTCTCTCTCTCTCTCTCTCTCTCTCTCTCTCTCTCTCTCTCTCTCTCTCTCTCTCTCTCCTTAAATTATTTATTTTAATATTTGTGTAGAGAGATAAAAACGACGTTCATGTAAGTGCCACTTATGATAGAAAAAATAGTAAAGAAAAGTCACGTTAATATTTTTTGTTAATCAAATTAGATAGAACCAATGGAAGGGTTTAATTGAACCATTTTAATACGTTTTATGATTTAATTGCACGGTCAACATATCTCATCTCTTTTCCTCTCTCTTTTTATGACCGGAGGTTTTACGTAGGGTTTAATAGGTGGGCCCATTCTTAGTGGTAGAATTGGGGCTAATTCCCTAAAAAAGCATCAATTTTAGGTCTAATGACGATTTTGGCCCGAAATTTTTTATCTCACAAAAAAACATCAACTTTAAGTCCAATGACGATTCTGGCTCGAGCTTTTTTTTATCCCATAAAAAAGAGCAAACTTTAAATTGATTCCTAAATCCGCTCCCCTTAATTTGGAACTATTAATTGTCTAATATGGCAATTCCACGTGGCTTATTAACGTGGATTTAAGATACTATTCATCCTCTTCTTGGCAAGGAATATGAAGTTGTTCATCCGCTTTGGGGAGGGGTAAAGCATGAGCTTGGCGGATCTCGTTGTTGACACCTGATTTTTTTTTTACCATTTATTATTGTGATTTTTATTCTTTAAAATTAATTAAAAATATCAAAAAAGGTCATAAAATCACAAAATCAACTTTGGAAGCCTTGGTTTAACCTTAGGAACCAATTTTGAACAAAAAATATTTTTCGGTATTTTTAATATTTTTCGAGTTTATTTAATTATAAAAATACCCAAAAAATCAGAAAAATACCATTCGTGGTCAGAAAAATACCCAAAAATATTCGATAATTTTGTTTTAATTTCCTCTTCAAGTGTGTCACTTTAAATCTCAAAAATTCGGCTCGGGTCACTATGTTCCTTCACAAACATAAACCCGAACCGAGCCTAAAAAAAAATCATTTTCGAGTTTTTTAGTTTTCAATTCTCACTTTTTATAAGCTATGACATTGGATTCTAAAGTCTTAAAGTGCAATTAGGTCAATTTGCCCTCCAATTTAATCAATTTTTACCAAAAGGGCTTAATTGCACATTTTTCTTTCAATCAGTCCCCGGTTTCACGGATGTATACGTATGCTCTACGTATTTATACGTCATACGTATTTATACGTTATGCATATTTGTATTGTTTGGTAACCTCTTTAACTCTTGTAATAATAATAATGGTTATTATTTTTAACACCTTTGTTAGTGCCTTTTTTAGCATTTTTGTATTGTGAGTGCTATTGCTAGTGCTATTTTTAAATAGCATTTTTTGTATTATAAATTGTGAGTGCTATTGTTAGTGCTATTTTTAAATGACATTTATTTATCATAAATTGTGAGTGCTATTGTTAGTGCTATTTTTAAATGGCATTTATTTATCATAAATTGTGAGTGCTATTATTAGATAGAATTTATAATTGTTAGTGCTATTTTTAAATAGAATTTTTGTATTATAAATTGTGAGTGCTATTGTTAGTGCTAATTTTAAATAGCATTTTTGTATTATAAATTGTGAGTGCTATTGTTAGTGCTATTTTTAAATGTCATTTATTTGTGAGTGCTATTATTAGATAGAATTTATAATTGTTAGTGCTATTTTTAAATAGAATTTTTGTATTATAAATTGTGAGTGCTATTGTTAGTGCTATTTTTAAATAGCATTTTTGTATTATAAATTGTGAGTGCTATTGTTAGTGCTATTTTTAAATGTCATTTATTTGTGAGTGCTATTTTTAGATAGAATTTATAATTGTTAGTGCTATTTTTAAATACAATTTATTGGAAGGTATTTTTGGCTATAAAAGGATGGCAAGAGTTTTGAGGTTGAAGGAGAGAGACATTTTGTAGAGTGTGCAAATTTTTGAGAGCTTAGAGAGAAGAACACAAACACTCTCTATATTCTCATAATCTTGAGTGAGCAAAATATGCTAAGTTCGGAATATTGATTCCGCATATTGCTAGCACAATTGTTGTGGAGTTATTAGTCGTCTCCCCGTTCGTCAATTGGTGGTGCGTCCGAACTAGATGCCTAACACTTGTGGAGGCTGAGATCGAAGAACATCGAACCGACACCTCCGTTCAAGCACGCTACGAGAGGTAATCTATTTACTCCCTTTGAGGCTTTGTGATTTATTTCGATTGAAATGCACGAAGTACGCCTCTGGAGATACATGTATGGGTTGTTATTTATTTCCGCTACGTGTTACGTGGATCCCAACAGTGGTATCAGAGCCGATCCTTAGGTGTTTTCGTGCATTTAATTGATTTTTTGCAATTTTTGCAATACTATGGCCAATATGTATTAACGAATTGTTCGTCTTACATGGCTAATGGAGGTTGATTATTTTATATGATAAATTAATCAACGTAGCAAAAATTGAGACTAAATCAATTTTGAATCGAAAATTTATGGCTATCTTATTTTACGTAAAAATTTTGAATATGATTCAACGTAGAATTTTTATTGTGCCTTCATAAGTTTTAAATTGTGAATTTATTACTTACGTGGAAGGGTGGTGATCATGGAAAAATCCCTAATCAATATGATTGATGTATGTATGAATGTATGGTGATTATTTATATATTTGGGGTTGTAATTATTAAATGGAGGCTGCGTACTCCTTTTATTTTTCATGTAATCTTTATTTTTAGCATAGTCAATTGTTGATGTAAATGCTACGAGGATTACGTGGAGGAGCCTTTTAAGTCGGCGAGCTCTTTGGGGCCCGATTCTTGAAGAGTTCAAGAAACCAAGAAGAAGAGAAGAGCGGCTCTCCGTTATTAAAATATTAAAATGATTAAATGTGGTCTCATTGGCTCGAGACCCATTAAATCATAATTCCATGATCACCACGTAGGATAGATGTTTATGTGGTTGACATCTATTTTTTTTTTTATGATTACGTGAGCATGTTAAACTGGTTAATGTGCAAAGTCAGACTTACCTCACCCAAAATTGCGCCTGCATGAAATCCTAGTTAGGGAAAATCACTCGCGTTAGGTACCGAAAGGGCGTTGGTAATGACATCAACGTAACCAAGTCCCCGAACTCAAAATCTCTGGTTCCGCAGAATTGATCGATCTCTCCCAATCGGTCAATAAGGTTTCCGGTCTACCCTCCAAGAAAGACCGGTGGCGACTCCAAATGCATGCACAAGTTGCACATGCCACCACGACCACACTAAGGTCGAAAGCGATCGACTGTTATCGTCGAATCCCTTTGAAAAATACTCCCGCCGCGATTTGGTATGGGCCTGGGAGGGCCCGCGCCGATCCAAGACCCGCGATCGGTAATCCATTAGCCGCGTCCGCTTTCGGACGGGTCGCGACAGCTGGCGACTCCGCTGGGGATATTGTTCTAGAACCTATGGTTCTAGACCTCAAGTGGACTTAGGCCGTAATTAAAACGCTGAGTGATTTTTCTAACCCTGCAGGCGCTCTTGAAGGTGAGGTAAGTCCGCTCATGGTAGGTGTTATATGTTTTTGCAGATTGGAGAGATAAGGGGTGTAGTCCGTGATTAACATTGTCTTATGCAGGTTGGCGTAGGAATGTATGTTGTATGGATGATTTGAAGCGCCGATTGATAAACTGTTGTGCATGACTTGCATTGTGATACTCACAACACATGAACACACACAATCGCGCCTAAAACCCTGGGCGCCGCCTATAGGAAAACAATATAAGGGATTGAAAATGGAATCTCCGTGAGGAAAAACACGGGGTAATCCACTTTTCAATTCCGCTCATTTCGAATTATGGATTGGGTCCCAATGCAACGATAGTTGTGCAATGGAATCTACCCTTTCTAGAACTCGAGGTGGGAGCCTTGGCCTTAGGTTCCAAACCCTATCTTGATTCTTAGAGCCAAACCTCACTGGTCTCATGCGTATGTATGTGAATGATTGGTACACCTCGAAACCAAAAGGTCATTCAGCGCCGCTTATGAATCAAAATCCAAAAACTTGTGTGAAGAATCAATCGCGAGTTGAAACGAACCAGGATGGCATGGAAAAGCGCTGGACCACCTTGGAGAGTCAACTGACGAGGGCAAATGCCTCTTGACCGGGCAACCGAATCAAGGATAAGGACGTGTCATTCCTAATTGATTTTCAATCAGATAATGACATAATATTTCATATCTCTTCCTCTCAGGATAAGATGGTTAAAGACCAACAAAAGGGAGCTTGCCTTCCCTACAAAATGGAAAGGAGTGCACCTTCATCGGGCATCACCCATTGGGTTTGCAAAAACAAGATGGATTTATTGTGATGAGCCTTAAGTAGACAACGTGAAGCTGGGGCAACCTAATTTGGATCGACTCTCCCTAAGTCGAAAAAGTTGTATCCGTTCCAAATCGGATTGACCGGTTCACGAGTTGATATGGTTTTCCATTCTTGCAGGTGATGACAAAAATGAATGGGACCACTGAAAAATTTCCAGCATCTTGGATGCCAGAAGTGACCAGAGCGGGGATAGTAAATCCGTAATCGTTTCAATTAAAGCTCCTTACGCGGTGATTGACTCTTTCACTCCTTTCATCGCGTAGGTTGTTGAAGTACTCAATCACGAGTAAACCCATTTTTGCGGATGTCAAATAGCCTGAATGCGTCAATGCAGCAAAATGCAAAAGGGAGTTAGCTGGGGCAAGCGTCACCTAGCTACGACAAATCACGCCCAATTGGGGCAAGCGAATCATTTGTGTGCCGGACAAAGAATAACGTTTATTCTCTGGCAAAATCAATGGACGCAACTGTAGAGTCGTCCGCATCAGAATTAAACCCAAGATACGAATATGGGTGAACGGTAACCTTGTATCGTTCCATTTTGGTCTTCGAAGACCACATGCCTAATATGAGTTTTTACTCATTTAACAGGGAGTCGTTGGCACCGAAAGCCTCAAAAGAAAAGAACTCGCCAACGAGGAGGCGAATAAAGCTATTGAACTTGGGAGTCAGCACTCCAAGAAATGGTCTTTGATTATAAGACCTAGTGGAGGGTAAAAAGTGTCGCTCCTACGTCCCGTGCTTTGACATGCATTTTGATAAGATTTTCTTTTTTTCCTTGAATAAAAGGAACCTTGAAGAATGGCGCTGGAATGCGCCCAAAAACACAAATGGATCTCCTCTGGGGCAAATCCTTGAGAATGATTTATCGCCAACCAAACGGAGGGATCAGGACCACAAGATAGAGGGCCAGATTCTGCAAGCCGCGCGTTTGTGTTCAAATGAAAACGCCAAGCAAGAACAATGCGGTATCGTTCCAATTGGTCTTGAATTTTGGAACACAAACTGACACTTATTGTTTGTTTTTGACAGGGGCTTGCCATCAGGGCAAAACGGGTTTTCACATCCCATGTATTACCCGTTGGAAATACATGACCAAGGGTAAATTGTATCGTTCTAATTTTTTGAAAAATTCGTGAACGTACAATAACATGTTTCTTCCGCATTTTCAGGGATCTCCAGCCTCTGGGGACAGGTAAGTATCCCTTTCCCCAATCCACTAAAGATGTTGAATAAAAAAACAGAGAAGAAAAGAAAAGCCTTCAGAATCTGATGTCTAGAAAAGACATAGAATTCAAACTTCATTGGCATTCATGTTTTAAAACAGGAGGTTGTCTGAACATGAATAAGGACATGCATAGTGCATCTTAAAATCCCCTTGGCGGGTAAAATTTTTGGAGAAAATGAAAGAAATTTTTTCCAATCAAAAGTTCAAAACTTTCAAAAGGATGTTTTCTCAGACGAGAGGCGAAAACCTAATCCAAACATGTCCAACACACACTTGAGAGATGAGTAGAGTGGGCAGATAGCAAAATCTGGGTCTACGGAGGTAGGGACCATTTGCAGCGATTACATGGGTTGGGACGACGGAGGCATTCGTTTCATATCCCCAAACACTACAGGTGACCGTTGATAAACCCCTTTGAACGGCGCTTTTCATTCTTAACCCTGTCAAGAGCCATCCCACACCGGGGCAAAAAGGAAGTAAGTCCAGCAGCGTCAGGAGAAAATGGTTAGAAATTTTCTTGCTCGGACTAACATTAATCTTTGTGTATTGTTTATATGGTAATCCAAGTGCCATAGGATGACGAGAAGCATTCATTCTCTATCCCACACACCGAATCCTTTGCACAGCCAACTTAAGCCTGCGAATTCATTTCATAAACCCCTGTTGGTGATCATGGCATGTTTCAAGATAGAAACTGCATCACTCCAAGAACGGAAGAATCCAAGAGATGGGATTTATTGAAAAATTTCATATCGGCGTTTAAATGTGCTATGATTCAAGTTGTATATCTAGCACAATTTTCTGAACATCATGGTTCCAAAGGAAAAGAAAAGGCGGGATTTCAACAAAGAAAAATCCCCAGCAGCAAGAAAAAGCAAAGTGCCTGGTAAAAGCAAGGCCGATGCTCATGAAAACTGTTTGATTGATCCCCAATAAAGCCTAGTTGGGAAGAGAGAAAAACCCATAAAGGAGTCAGATCAAGAAGACTGCTCCCCAAATGATGTCAGCCGTGGTGCAAAAACACGGACATAATTGTCAATCTCTTAATACCACAAGAGACGTTCTCTAAAGGACTTGTGCACACCTCAAAAGCGGTTGCACACCTCAAAAATTGAAGATGCAGAATGGAAAAGACATGTGACAAGTTTGCAATGATCACCAATGCCAATCCCCTCACAAATTCTGGGCCAAAAATAAGCCTTTTTCGGTCCCCAATCCTACAAATGTTACAACCCTGAAACAGTCTTCTCTGACTAAGACACTTGGGTTAACATATTGCTTAGCTCGAAGAAGTACGAGCAAGACTATTTCTTCCTCATTTTGCAAGGTTCTTGACTTGTAAACCCGGAGCAGATGGTGAAGACTTTCATTCAATGGCCTCGACTCCAAAGCGGGTCCCCTTTGAAAACCAATATCCAAGCCTAACATTACGGTCCCGTGGAAGACCTCCCGACCGATCAAAATGTATGCGCTGCGAATGAGCCTAAAACCTAGGCACAGGTTAGTAGGGAATTGAGTGCATCCCCTATAAAAAAAACCACTATCGCAAAACAGGTGAGAAGACCTCCTTGTCGAGAAATATTCCAATTGATGTTTTGAACAAACTCTTTTTGGAAGTTTCAAATTGTTGGATCCAGATTTTCCGCGCAAGGGATTTGTGATCACATTTGCATGTTGCAAGAATGCTTTGGATAACCTCCAGCAGCAAATTTCATGATTAAAACTTAAATCATACGGTTTTGTCAAAATGGACAGTCGTGGTCTTCCCAAAGATTACTAACGTTTTCTTGGTGAAGAAAAATCTTTCAGGCTCAAACTTCTGCAGGATACCTGGAGAACCCAGCTCCCAGAATGTCGCCTCAACGGACCCAAGTGAAGCTTTGTCAAGATAAAATCTTTCACTGCTTCAAAATTGAATTCCCCGGCAAATTTCGGGATCTTGCAAAAGAAAGGGTGAGGATAGAACCCTTTTTCAAAAGAAGTCAGCAAACTGTCCCAGCAGGACGTGGAGAATCCTCGTCCTAGGACACCCTTTTCAAAACTTAGGCAGTCTCATCGGATGTGGAAAACCCTCGTCATGAGACACCTTTTCAAATATCAAACTGTCTCATCGGACGTGGAAAACCCTCGTCATGAGACACCTCTTCAAAATTCAGGAAGTCTCATCGGACGTGGAGAACCCTCGTCATGAGACCCCTTTTCAAATATCAAACTGTCTCATCGGACGTGGAAAACCCTCGTCATGAGACACCTCTTCAAAATTCAGGAAGTCTCATCGGACGTGGAGAACCCTCGTCATGAGACCCCTTTTCAAAATATCAAACAGTCTCATCGGACGTGGAGAACCCTCGTCATGAGACCTCTTTTCAAATATCAAACAGTCTCATCGGACGTGGAGAACCCTCGTCATGAGACCCCTTTTCAAATTCAGGCAGTCTCATCGGACGTGGAGAACCCTCGTCATGAGACCCATTTTCAAATTTAGGCAGTCTCATCGGACGTGGAGAACCCTCGTCATGAGACCCATTTTCAAATTTAGGCAGTCTCATCGGACGTGGAGAACCCTCGTCATGAGACACCCTTTTCAAATCAACTTAAGGTAGAAACCGCCTGAAGGGTCAATCAAAGGTAGAAACCGCCTGAAGGGTCAAATCAAAGGTAGAAACCGCCTGAAGGGTCAACTCAAGGTAGAAACCGCCTAAATGGTCAAACCAAGGTAGAAACCGCCCGAGGGATCACATTAATGGTAGAAACCGCCTGAAGGGTCAACTCAAGGTAGAAACCGCCTAAATGGTCAAACCAAGGTAGAAACCGCCCGAGGGATCACATTAATGGTAGAAACCTCCTGAAGGGTCACATATGGTAGAAACCGCATAAGGGTCAACTCATTGATAAATATCGCAGTAAGGATCAACACAAAGGTCTGATCCACCATACGGATCAAAATTCTTGGCAAATCCCAAAGCGTGAGATGCGCCTTCCTTAGGTTCCTACAAGTTAGGAATCCCATCATGGTATGACCTACCATACAGGTCAGAGCTTAATCTCCCTGGGATATTCTGAATGACGAGTCCTAGGCATCTTCTTGAAAGTCGTCGCAACCGGCAGCATCCGACAGGTGAGCTTCAGGTAAGCCTCTCTCACTCCGGCCCATGTTTAAATTGTTAGAGCAAACCGAGGATTGATTTGAGCTTTTATCAATAGGCTTAAGGATCCGATGTCATAACATTTCTTCTCTTATTTTCCCAGTTGAGTCGGTTAGGAATCAGGTGCCACCTTATCTTTGAGAGAAACCTCTAACGAGATTCCTCTCAAAGAGGGGCAGCTGTTGACACCTGATTTTTTTTTTACCATTTATTATTGTGATTTTTATTCTTTAAAATTAATTAAAAATATCAAAAAAGGTCATAAAATCACAAAATCAACTTTGGAAGCCTTGGTTTAACCTTAGGAACCAATTTTGAACAAAAAATATTTTTCGGTATTTTTAATATTTTTCGAGTTTATTTAATTATAAAAATACCCAAAAAATCAGAAAAATACCATTCGTGGTCAGAAAAATACCCAAAAATATTCGATAATTTTGTTTTAATTTCCTCTTCAAGTGTGTCACTTTAAATCTCAAAAATTCGGCTCGGGTCACTATGTTCCTTCACAAACATAAACCCGAACCGAGCCTAAAAAAAAATCATTTTCGAGTCTTTTAGTTTTCAATTCTCACTTTTTATAAGCTATGACATTGGATTCTAAAGTCTTAAAGTGCAATTAGGTCAATTTGCCCTCCAATTTAATCAATTTTTACCAAAAGGGCTTAATTGCACATTTTTCTTTCAATCAGTCCCCGGTTTCACGGATGTATACGTATGCTCTACGTATTTATACGTCATACGTATTTATACGTTATGCATATTTGTATTGTTTGGTAACCTCTTTAACTCTTGTAATAATAATAATGGTTATTATTTTTAACACCTTTGTTAGTGCCTTTTTTAGCATTTTTGTATTGTGAGTGCTATTGCTAGTGCTATTTTTAAATAGCATTTTTTGTATTATAAATTGTGAGTGCTATTGTTAGTGCTATTTTTAAATGACATTTATTTATCATAAATTGTGAGTGCTATTGTTAGTGCTATTTTTAAATGGCATTTATTTATCATAAATTGTGAGTGCTATTATTAGATAGAATTTATAATTGTTAGTGCTATTTTTAAATAGAATTTTTGTATTATAAATTGTGAGTGCTATTGTTAGTGCTAATTTTAAATAGCATTTTTGTATTATAAATTGTGAGTGCTATTGTTAGTGCTATTTTTAAATGTCATTTATTTGTGAGTGCTATTATTAGATAGAATTTATAATTGTTAGTGCTATTTTTAAATAGAATTTTTGTATTATAAATTGTGAGTGCTATTGTTAGTGCTATTTTTAAATAGCATTTTTGTATTATAAATTGTGAGTGCTATTGTTAGTGCTATTTTTAAATGTCATTTATTTGTGAGTGCTATTTTTAGATAGAATTTATAATTGTTAGTGCTATTTTTAAATACAATTTATTGGAAGGTATTTTTGGCTATAAAAGGATGGCAAGAGTTTTGAGGTTGAAGGAGAGAGACATTTTGTAGAGTGTGCAAATTTTTGAGAGCTTAGAGAGAAGAACACAAACACTCTCTATATTCTCATAATCTTGAGTGAGCAAAATATGCTAAGTTCGGAATATTGATTCCGCATATTGCTAGCACAATTGTTGTGGAGTTATTAGTCGTCTCCCCGTTCGTCAATTGGTGGTGCGTCCGAACTAGATGCCTAACACTTGTGGAGGCTGAGATCGAAGAACATCGAACCGACACCTCCGTTCAAGCACGCTACGAGAGGTAATCTATTTACTCCCTTTGAGGCTTTGTGATTTATTTCGATTGAAATGCACGAAGTACGCCTCTGGAGATACATGTATGGGTTGTTATTTATTTCCGCTACGTGTTACGTGGATCCCAACAGTGGTATCAGAGCCGATCCTTAGGTGTTTTCGTGCATTTAATTGATTTTTTGCAATTTTTGCAATACTATGGCCAATATGTATTAACGAATTGTTCGTCTTACATGGCTAATGGAGGTTGATTATTTTATATGATAAATTAATCAACGTAGCAAAAATTGAGACTAAATCAATTTTGAATCGAAAATTTATGGCTATCTTATTTTACGTAAAAATTTTGAATATGATTCAACGTAGAATTTTTATTGTGCCTTCATAAGTTTTAAATTGTGAATTTATTACTTACGTGGAAGGGTGGTGATCATGGAAAAATCCCTAATCAATATGATTGATGTATGTATGAATGTATGGTGATTATTTATATATTTGGGGTTGTAATTATTAAATGGAGGCTGCGTACTCCTTTTATTTTTCATGTAATCTTTATTTTTAGCATAGTCAATTGTTGATGTAAATGCTACGAGGATTACGTGGAGGAGCCTTTTAAGTCGGCGAGCTCTTTGGGGCCCGATTCTTGAAGAGTTCAAGAAACCAAGAAGAAGAGAAGAGCGGCTCTCCGTTATTAAAATATTAAAATGATTAAATGTGGTCTCATTGGCTCGAGACCCATTAAATCATAATTCCATGATCACCACGTAGGATAGATGTTTATGTGGTTGACATCTATTTTTTTTTTATGATTACGTGAGCATGTTAAACTGGTTAATGTGCAAAGTCAGACTTACCTCACCCAAAATTGCGCCTGCATGAAATCCTAGTTAGGGAAAATCACTCGCGTTAGGTACCGAAAGGGCGTTGGTAATGACATCAACGTAACCAAGTCCCCGAACTCAAAATCTCTGGTTCCGCAGAATTGATCGATCTCTCCCAATCGGTCAATAAGGTTTCCGGTCTACCCTCCAAGAAAGACCGGTGGCGACTCCAAATGCATGCACAAGTTGCACATGCCACCACGACCACACTAAGGTCGAAAGCGATCGACTGTTATCGTCGAATCCCTTTGAAAAATACTCCCGCCGCGATTTGGTATGGGCCTGGGAGGGCCCGCGCCGATCCAAGACCCGCGATCGGTAATCCATTAGCCGCGTCCGCTTTCGGACGGGTCGCGACACTCGTCCATGGCGTCTCTTCATAGGTAGTAATACACAGTTTTGGATTCTAGATAGTTGATGCTTGCAAGTGAAGTGAAGGAGCCGTTCTTCAAGTTATTCTAGAGGTGAAGCAAATGAACAACTTTAAATTCTGTTATAAGAAGACGATGCATAGTGTCTTAGCTCCATATCAGCAAGTCACGTGGATTCATTGATGATTGACATGTTGGATAATTAATGGTTCCAAATTAAGGGAGGTAGTTTCGGGACTCTAGTTAAAGTTTGTGCTTTTTCATGACATGAAAAAAAGTTCGGACCAGAATCATCATTGGACCTAAAGTCGATGCTTTTTTACGAAACAAAAAAAAGTTCGGGCTAGAATCGTCATTAGACCTAAAGTTTGTGCTTTTTTAGGGAATTAGCTTGGCAGAATTGTGAATAAGTTGTCGTTGGGCATTCAATGCAAATCCTTGATCTAGTGGAAGAAATTCAAACAATAATATATCGGATTGGTCGTTTATGGAATTCATGTGCATGTGAGGGTCCTTCATCGGCTATACTTCATAAGTCTGGGCATAAATCTGTCAAAATAGACCATAAATCCATTTCTTAACCCGTATATGAAAGATATAGATAGTTATATTCAATAAATGAGCCATAATTTAATCGTAAATGAGATATAAATGGATTTATAATTCACTTCTATGATTCACTTTTCATTTTTTTTCTCTCTCAAGCTCATTCACTCCATACTTTCATCACCCTCACGTGCCAGGAGCAAAAGCTCGATACCTTCATTCGGGGGCATCGCCAAAAGGAAGTCCAAGTCCGGGCCCGTCAATATATCTAGTCGGACCTACTTTCATTCAAAAACTTAAGCCAATGAGTTATGGATCAATTATGATATATTAACTACTCAACATCACATCAATTCTTCGGTGTATGACTTCTCCAACACAACTCATACGAGCATCCTAACAAGTTTGGATATGATTTTCCTTAGATTGGATTAATATAGAAATGTTTAAAAAATACGGGTCAGGTTGGGTACGACCCGGTTATGGGTACTGGACATTAGATATATGCATTGCAAAAAAGAAGAAGTCATAAACGAGTTAAATGAGTCTATTTGGGTCGGACATTCATGACTAGACCTAATCTACCCGTTTGAAGAATCTTGCCTTATACCGTATTAATTATCGACTGCATCGAGGATGGCATAAACCAAATTTGGAGCGAGTACGATATGACCGGTCAAATTGAGGTCCAAACTGGTCATTGATCAATGAGGCGCCGTTTTGATTGATTTTACATTTTGATTCTGCTTACTAAACAATCAACTTGTTGTAGAGTTATTAAAATATTACTTTAGCGAATGCGACGTTCGGTTACACCAAACGAACATATATGTCGGACATAACTTCATGTTTTATTGCTTTCCGAATGTCCGAGAAATGTAACGTGAGATTTTTCTTGGTTTTTCCAATCCCATCGATCTTTTTGCTTAGAAATCTGAATTCGCGATGTGTCGTCATGTTGTTAAATTTAATTGCGTGCTAGAAAGTATCAAATGGTTACCTGTTAGTGTTGTCTCCGTATATTTTTCAGCATCAGGGGAAATAAAGTGGGTGAATGTATGAAGTGTTTGAATCGGGAAAAAAAAACATTTTTACATGAATAATATTATAGTGAGAAAATTTCAAATAAGAGTCTGAAATGCTCTTATTTTCTCAAATAATAGCATGAAGTAGACCTTATTAATTTTTTCCCTTTTTTTTTCTTCCTTTACACAGGTGGCTGTCCATACCGATCATCGACGAAGGTTGGGTGGGTCTCCCCAGTTTGTGGCGAACGAGGACAACTCCTCACTCACAACAGGAGAGAGTCGCGACTCTCGCCAGCCGGAACAAAGAAAAAAAAATAAATGGGAAAAAAGGAATGAAAAAAATAAAAATAAAATTGGCGGGAATGCCCTTGGTCAGATCCTAAATTTGCCCCCTCAATCAGTACCCGAGGACGTTGGACAATTGTCTCCCAAGATAGAACGGATCGCGTTCCTCTGAAATGGTACTTCTTCAAAGGACTTCGGCTAACGCACATTCGCGAAATAATCGCACAAGATGATGACAATGATGAATGAATGACGAACATAACAATTGTATCTAATGCTCGTGTCTAATCCTCGTTTTTAATGCGATGGTCGATGCTTTATATATAGATAGTGAAGCGAAGAGTTACGAAAACATATGGCTTCGTCGAAAGGGTTCGTCGACGAAAAGGCACTATTTCGTCGAAAGGATTCGATGAAACACCGTGAATCGTACGGTTTCAACGAAACGTTACGAAGTCGTACGGTTTCATCAATGAATGGTTACGAATCGAAACAACTCTTCATTTCTCATTCAATTTATTATGGGACTTTTGAGATCAAAGTTCCAACAATCCCCTACAGGAATGAGAATTTCAACTAGCAAAACTCTCTATGAATGTATGACATGCAATGTGTGAATATTCCATGAGAGAACATTGTATCGAGATAAGTAGTCTGAGACTTTGAACTTACCCTAGTGGAGACCTATCGGACTTACTCGGTCAATCAGTAGACTTGATGTCTTTGAACTGTCGACCTTTGGTGTAAGCCTAGACAATAGGAAACACACAACTTTTCCTCGAACAAAGTTGGTTCTCACTGTTGTGTTCGTTTTGGCCATGAACACCGCCTGGTCTCATGAGTGCTTTAGAGAATTCGGCGTGTTCAATTCTCACAGAAGCGGCCCTCACTTCCCACTCACATAGGTGATTTCTGAATGTACAGTATATCACATACTTGATTCAGAATCATTAAAAGCTTATGCTTAACCTTCACATATTAGTACTGTCTACGTACGCGAATGAATAGAGAAATTCACAGTACTCTATACCGTCTTCATAACTTAGTTGTCCCTTTGAACCTAGATCTTGGGATCTCCAGTCAACTAGATAGGGTTTCCGCTATGATGACTTATTTATGGCCTTAAACCCATTCCCTTGATGTTTTCACAATCATCTCTCTAGTTAGGCCTTTAGTTAATGGATCCGCAACATTATCATTTGACTTTACATAGTCAATTGTGATAATTCCACTAGAGAGAAGTTGTCTTATAATATCGTGTCTTCAACTTATATGTCGAGACTTACCAATATACATAACATTTATCGCCCCCACACTTTGAGTGAATTCTTGAAATCTTTTCAAGACGGTGGTAGCCTTTCAATGAAAGCATCCATTTGAAATGATTCACTTAGAACCATATTTTCGGCATGAATGCTGTGCACTTGAAGTTTTCAGGACTTGATTTAGGACGGTTATGAAATTAACCATATTTAAGTCCAGAAACTTGCCAACGATGAATCTTTTCAATCCATCATATTATGTTTTGTATTTCTCGTCCAGAAATGAAAAATAATTTCAATCGAACGAATCTAAGAGCAACACACCAGAACAAAATAGCTTAAAGCAAAGTCCTTGTGATAATGAAATGACTAACACCGAAGATTAGCTACCCGTTTAAGAACACGTTTAACACTAAATGTTCAGAGAAATATGGAAGCCACAAAAAGCATCTATGAAATTCACATCTTGAACTTCGGACAAGACAACCAATGTTGAAATACCCAATAGAATTCTCCTTCCCCCACCATCGGTGACAACCAAATTTCTAGAGGGAGAGACCAGTGGGAACCGCTTCTAAAGTGTCGGTTAAACAGAAGGAGAAGATGTACAAACAGTTAGTATTTATCATCCCTCGTTATCGATTTTCTTGTTGAAAATTCCAGTTATATGCAAATGAATTAATTTCAGTCATCAATTCGTTGATTTTGTGAAGAGATGCGAACACGTTTCGGCTTATCAACAAGACACATCCAAATAAGCAATAAGCATAGTTTTTCATCGAACAAAACTATCAATAATACATCAAAACAGAAAGCGTACAACAAGCACAATTATACGAACCAAGCACAGGGAAACACAAATTTATCTTAAGATTGTTGTCCACTAAGAGGGTAGACGTGCTTGAAGTTTGTATATAAAAAATTAAGGTTGATAGACAAACCTGAAATCAATCGCAAACGAGTAATCTGAATGCAAATAAATGATCCGAGCCCAACGAAATAATGTTGTGTCCTTAAGACAAATTTGCCCCCTCAATCGGTACCCGAGGACGTTGGACAATTGTCTCCCAGGATAGAAAGGATTGCGTTCCTCTGAAGCGGTACTTCTTCAAAGGACTCCGGCAAACGCAACTTCGCGAAATAATCGCACAAGATGATGACAATGATGAATGAATGACGGACATAACAATTATATCTAATGCTCATGTCTAATCCTCGTTTTTAATGCGATGGTTGATGCTTTATATATATAGAGTGAAGCGAAGAGTTACGAAAACATATGGCTTCGAAAGGGTTCGTCGACGAAAAGGCACGATTTCGTCGAAAGGATTCGATGAAACACCGTGAATCATACGGTTTCAACGAAACGTTACGAAGTCGTACGGTTTCGTCAGTGAATGGTTACGAATCGAAACAACTCTTCATTTCTCATTCAATTTATTATGGGACTTTTGAGATCAAAGTTCCAACAGTATTGAAGAGATGTAGCCGGATAAATATGATTATCAGATTATGAGCCTAATGATCCACAAGTCTGCCTGGGCCAAAAGACCACTTTTGGGTGGGCTTGGACAAGGCTGTTCGGCTATAAGCTCAACCCTTTACCCATCTAGACTGAGGCCAAACTTGGCCGACACGAAAAGTTGTTGAAAAAGAACTTTTTGTGATGGGGCTAGCCTTAGGCAACAAGTCGGGTCAATCTTGAGTCCCATCCGATTTACCCATCACGTAAATAGATGGATAGCCAAAAAATTGCTCAAAAAACGGAAGAAGAGGCAACGGACATAACTGTCGGTAAGAGTCACGGAAACCCGTCCCTAATGAACATTAGTGACCGCTTTTCGCCCATTGCCTTATATCTTTAGACCCGTTCATGACTCGATTATTGTAATGTAAATCTAGAGGCACATACACGATCCATGTTCTTAAATTATTTTTATTTAATTAAATTTAGAAAAACTCATGCCCAAACTGAAATGTACGTGAGCATCGTATTAGTTCTACCCTTGTTGCTAAAGAGAGACAGAACATCGTTTTGTGGAGCCCATTGCTGATCTTTTTAAGGACACCTCCTTAGCAGTCCCTGAAGATATGGTTTAGGGACGAGGTTGTTGTCCCTAATAGTTCTTATTGGAGTTTGGACATGGGTTTTATTAGCATAACAGTTTTTGGATGATTATGAGAGTAACAACATGTTGCAAATCACAAGTTCTTAAAAGAATGGATTCCACAAACCTAAAATAGGCTATTGATCTGACAATGGATTAAGAAATATCAA
This sequence comes from Rhodomyrtus psidioides, assembly GCA_021437785.1. Lineage (NCBI taxonomy): Eukaryota > Viridiplantae > Streptophyta > Magnoliopsida > Myrtales > Myrtaceae > Rhodomyrtus > Rhodomyrtus psidioides. The sequence goes on along the minus strand of JAILYB010000092.1, from coordinate 1,720,728 downwards.
ATGATCATTTTTTTTTGCCATCACTTTCTGACTTCCATTATGGACGGTACAACCTCCTAAATATAGCAAGAGAATGGGATCGACTGACCCTCATGTGTGAAAAGTGCAATGCCCGATTTCTAACCAACAGATTGGTATTTTTCGTGTTCAAGACAATCCCAGCTAAAACATTTTGAGTCGTAAAGTGCTTGTTTGAATCAAGTGCTTTCTCAAGTCGTATAGATTGTTCATCTTGTTTGAATATTTGCATCGTTGCTTGCGCTTTTTGAATCATCACCCAATTTTCACTTCTTTGTTGGTATCTGCAAGAACTTTTTCCATATGATGACTTGATTTGATCTCTAATCCTTTGAAATCTACATTTGATTTGAAGAATCTACATTTTTCTTGAAAGATCTGTTATCGGTTGCTGAAGCACCTGTTTGTCATTTGTTGGTACAGATCTTTGCACGATTTCTTCACTATCATCATCTTGTGCACCTTTCCCATTATCTTCGAACTTGATATTCATTGGTTCTTCAACTTGCTGCAAATGTTTGTTAGATAGATAATATATTTTGCTAGACGTTGAATAACTAAGAACCATACTTTTATGAGCCTTTGGTTTGAACATACCAACATTAGCATTCCCAACAATATAGCACTTGCAACCAAATACAAAACTATGCGGTGGTTGCTTTCAACATCCAAGGGATTTTCCTTATGCAAAGAGAACATGCCATGTTCTTGCTCATTTGCAAAATGAGATGTTGATGTTTCATCTCATAAAAGCATTACACATGCCACGTTTTCAAATAAATACATGTAACGCATTATACTCATGACAAGAAACATTATAGATATGAATCAAGTATGATCATAAACAACTCAGCAAATATCCTCAATAATCATCATAAATCCACTAAAGATTTGCAAGGTAAGTTAAGAGGATAATCGTGATCCTTTGGCACACTTACCCAAGGTTGAAGTTTAGCACATACCATATCTTGAACTGATGATTGTCAAGGCTTACTTGATATCCTTTAATGGTCGAATTCGGGTAAGATCAGATTCGGCTAGACATTTGCAGATCCTAGTATTGCCGATGTTTACTTCTAGTGATATCCGAGCTGATCTTTGATGTCAATTGATCTTTACTCCAATTCGCTTGAAGCTCTTTCTTTTTAGATTTTCCTCATCTTCCTGAGTTTTGGATTCAAGATGCGATGCATTTGGATTTCATCTTCATCTTCAAGAATCCTTTGAGCTCTTGAGCCAATGACGCAATATCCTCATCTTTATCCTTATCGTTATTGTTGTTTGGGGACAAAACTTTAAAATCTGTGTGAAAAGTGTTAGCAATATATGCGATAGGCTTTTTACCTTTGGGATTCTTGCACATTGATGGATTTCACTTTATAAGTCATGAGAGTTCCAATAAGCTCATCCATGTCAAGTGTCTAGATCTTTGATCTTCATGAATAGACGTTCCTTGCACGAACTCATCCTTGTGGTAGTGCTCAAAGAATCTTGCTTGCATATTACTCATTGTGTGGATCTTAAAACGTTCAGCAAATCCTTTCGCAATGTTGTTGTAATTCATGAGAAATATCATTTCGTGGCTTCATATTGAATATCTCAAGATAACTAAGAGAATGTTCAGCTTCGTTGTTCTTCCTTCATTTATTCAAATGTGACTTTGGAGTTGATCCCAAGTTTCTAGAAAATATCACACAAGAAGTACTCTTAGATATCATATAAGAATGCAAAATGTACAAAATGAATAAGTTTAAGAGATTAGGGCAAGTCTCCTCTAGATATCGTCATAAGCAGGAGTTGGTGGTTGCTCTTCTTCAGCTGGTTGAACAAGATGTCTTACTAATCTTTGAGTTGCTGCTCTCTGTTCAATGACACAACCCATTTACTTATCCATCACGACCATTGTTGTTGTTGCACCTTCATTGATGTGCTTATTGTCGTGGATGAACACATAAATAAGCTCGAAAACAGGATGTCTTTTCTCTTGATTGAAGAAAGATTGTGTCGGATAAGAATTAGACAAGACTATCTTCGAACTTTGAGATTGAACAAACTCATATATTCAGAAGAATCCATATAAGCATCATTACTAGAAAGTAGGATGACTTATTTGGATGGGGATAATCTTCTATCCAAAGAGCTTAAACAATAAATTTGTCAAAACCATTTTCAAATCCAAGAAGGAGAGTTTGTAAGCTTTGAAAATGTTGAAAATCCTATGGTAAAATTCAAACCTGAAAAAATTTGATTTAAAATAAGTAAATCTTGAAAAGCAACAAAGTAATTCCAGAAAACTTGAGCTGAAGAATGAATCATCAACAATCAGAAATTTGCAAAATCGAAACTACTTCATGTAAAGTAAGCCATAACAAAATCTTTATGCTGCAGAAGAATACACTTTCAATACCAAGCAGTGAGGCTCTGATGTCAATTATTGGGGCTAACAATGCAACCTAGGTGAGGGTGAATAGTTCGTTTTAGAACTTTAAAAAATATTTGTAGAATAAAACAAGTTCAATTTCAAATAACGGGTTAAACATTTGCAGAGATGTTGAAAAGATCAGGTCAGCAGATGTTTGAACTACCATGAAAGAACGTGTGCTAAAGTGTATGAAGATCATGAGGAATAAGAGCACAAAAAACCACTACAAAAAAACACGCATTTTGCTACGAATTTTGCGACGAAAATTTCGCCAAAATTCGTAGCAAAAACGTTTTGCGACGAATTTTGCGACGCAAGAAAAATTCGTCGCTAACTCTGCATCGCAAACGTTGCGACGAAAATTCGAAAATTCGGAAATTCGTAGCAAATTTGCGACGAATTTTGCTACGAATCTTCATTCGTAGCAAATTTGCTATGAAATGGTGATTCGTCGCAAATTGCGACGAAAGGATGATTCGTAGCAAATTTGCTACGAATTTTGCGACGAATCTTGATTCGTAGCAAATTTGCGATGAAAGTGTTATCCGTAGCAAATTTGCTACGAATCGTGATTCATCGCAAATTTGCGACGAAAGCCAGATTCGTAGCAAATTTGCGACGAAATTGATTTTTCGTAACTAATTTGGTATCGCAACATTTGCGACGAAAATGATGTTTCGTCGCCAAATTTAGCGACGAAAAAGCGTATTGGTCGCTACAATTTGCGACACGAGATTAGCCACGAATTTTGCCAAAATTTTTCATTATTATTATAATTTTTCCAAAATAATTTTCTTTCATTTTTCGATTTACGACAACCGAGCACAAAACGGGTTTTGCGACGAACTTTCGTTGGTATGATAAAATAATTTCTTTTATTTTTTATTTTAAATCTGATTACAACAAAATTAATTTCTAAAAATTTATATTTAATATTGATTAAGCAAGTAATAAGATCTAAATATTAGAAGAATATGAAAATTAAATACATTCATCTACCATTGTCAAAGTGGCTAAATACTATACAAACACAAAGAACAATAACAGTAATCAAATAAACAATAATAGTTAATAAAAAAAATGAAAAATGTCAAAGTGAAAATTATCGATGCCTAGAAAGTTGTCCCGTCTCTAACCAAGAAGTTCTCCAAAGCTTGGCACCATATGCTCCTCCCCAAAGTTAGTCTCGTTTACCTCGATAACAAAGGTAAATTGTGTCATGCTTCCATGAAAAAGCAATAAGCACCATGGCCACTACAAACTAAGTTAAGATATAACAAGAGAAGAAATAAGAAAAAAGCTAATGAAGAATAATAAAGCCATCGGGACCAAAAGGATGCAAAAAAAAAAAAATGCTGAGTACAGAAAAAGAAAAGCTGGAATAGAAAGGCCATAAAGTATCTTATTACCTCTTCACGGGAATCAATTTCTGACTTGGATAAACCTCTCCTATAACTCAAGTGCACCATGATAACTCAAGTTACTTCAACATAAGAAACAGTACATTTCCAGATAAGTATTGGTCTTCTTACAAAATAGGATGCAAAGCCGACAAGGGACGTGCCTGGAAGGAGGAAAGATCTTCCATATCCCTTCGTTGGTTCTCATTCGAAGCTTAATCCAGGCATATCTCCAGTCTGTTTTATCCAGCTTAGCAAGTTCTGCAGAAACAAACACGCATCGTCTTGAATATTTCCGTTCTATTGCTCATCAGACAAAGCAACACTTAATTGCAAATGAAATTTAAAAGAGAACAATACAGAAGTCCATGAACAACCATCCAAAATCCCAGAACTCGCCAACAAAGTTTCCAATCCAAAAGTCATGTCGCATATTATCACAAGAGTCATTTATAACTACTTCCTAGCTAGGCGAAATAGATCAATATTTGTCAAATAGACCATTAATTCAGCCGAAAAACGCACCAACCAATCATCAAATTCAACGGAAACCCAATCCATGTTGTCTTTCAACTACCCACCAAAACCATAAAACAAAACACGTAGAAAGGGAAATAAGTTAGACAATCTGACACAATAAACCCTTAAAATTAGCAGCAGCATACACCATAGATAAAAATCAGAAGATGAAGAGAAGCACAACAGGAGCTAGTGATAGCCACAGGGAGAGTGGGATTTGGTGGCCCAGAACGAAATGAACTGCGAAGCAGCCGCATTGAAGAATGGCTCAAGGGCTGTTAAAGTTAGGACAAGAAAAAACAATTGATCATAAAAACTACATCTTACGCTAGTCAAGAGAATTGCATAAGACTATTGAGCATTAGGTAAAGCAGAGGATCACCTCGAGCACAACCCTTTTGCTTTTAACAACATAAAAAGGATCTAAATAGCTAATAACAAGAGCTACTGGCACTTATGGTACCAGTGTGCATTTGAACGTCAGTCATCCTTCATACGCTAAAAGAGTGAACTCACGTCCTCAAACATGATGATCTTTCCTTGACTATGCTTACCTTTGATGGTCGTGAAGGATACGGCAACTGCTACGAAAGAAACATCAGACATGGAATATTTTGGGCGAAATTGTTTTGCCACATTATTACATCATAAGTTGTAAACAGTAGAGCACAAGTAATACTAAACATGGTGAAACATGAACCAGCATCCAAACTATTAAATTTCTATATCGATAACTTCTCAAACCATTCATACAACTTCAGGTCCATGCACAACATAATTAGCTCCATGCCTAAGGCACGAGCAATTTAAAGAAAACAACAACCTTATAAGTGTCTTTTCGAATTGCCCCTTAAATGCTAACTCCTCTGAAAACCCAGAAGTCAAATTCACAAAGACTAGGAGTTTAGTTTAGCTAGAAACACAGATTAGAATTTAGGACTAAAAGAAGGCAAGTATGGAACAAAGTGGCGGAAGGGCTTCATATAAATGTTTTTAAGTCTTGCGGTCCATCCCTTAGTCTGTAAGAAGAGGCTCAGAACTAGCATACAATGAGATGCAAGTCTGTATAGCTGCTCTCATGGTAAGGGTCAACTTAGCTGCTCTTTTGCAATTACGATCCGACCAAAAGCATAATGAGTCAGAATCAAACACTTAATTAACATTTCCACATTCTTTTGGAAATCTTTACAATCTTAACATCCCCGATCCAATCTTAAGATCTTTAAACGTTCCATTCAATCATGGTAGCAACCTTGACAAAACATCAATCTGGAAGGATATACCCAATTAACCATGGCCACTCCACAGTAAATAACTGCCACATTACAAGCAAAGCCTCAACTACAAACTCTAAAAGCCGAAGCGTTTCAACAAACATTATTAAGAAGGATTGGACAAGTATTTACTCTCACAGTTTACAAATCAAACTCGCAGAGTCATCAAACAGAGCACGCTATTCATCGGACTGATTGATACAAGCAATTAACACCTTCACTGCACATCAGAATTGCCAATACTTCCAGGCGAAAATACGGCTAAAACTCTACATTAAGACAAACTATAAAAATCCATTGAACCAGCAAGGAGAGTAACACTACAAAATCGGAGAATCTCCATCGCGTCAATCCTACAAAACCAACTAACTATCGAATTGCCCAACGCAAGCAAACGATCGAAGAATTACCTGACGCCAGCATCTCCAACGATGCCAATTGCCATAGAGAGCCCGGCGAGACCACAAGCGAGACCGGAAGAGAGGTGCGCGTAGCCATCGAACAGGTAATAAGACTTGGCCTTAGGGTTAATCCCAGTGCTGATAATCACAGCGATGATCAGGCCGTAGATACCAAGAACACCGGCCATAACCACGGGCATGATCGACTTCATCACAAGCTCGGGCCTCATCACGCACATCGACGCCACGCCGACGCCGCTCTTGACCGTCTCGTAGGCGGCTCCCATGCCTGCGAAAACGAAAAATTCCCGCTCAGATAGGCAGATTAAGAACCGAGAAAGGGCGAAGGAAAGCGCGGATCTGGGGAACGCGACGGATCGGCGATTACAGGAGAAGACGAGCGTCGCGGCGGCGTCGAGGAAACCGAAGGGAGCGGTCTCATCGCCACTGAATATTGAAGACATCTTCTCTCTCGATCGGTCGATCGATGGACTATCGGAATTGCTGAGCAGAAGAAGATCCGGTGGATGGAGATCTGAAAGCCTTTCGCGACTCCTCTTTGTTTATTGAAATTGAGAGCGGGGGGTATTGCAGGGAAGTGGGAGGGAAGCGAGACCGCAAAAGGGGGAGGGGGAAGAAGATGCGAAGGAGAGAGCAGAGGAGGGAGCCTGGGGTCAAATGGTTAGGAGGGAAAAAACGCGGTAAGTTTTGGGCGAAAGTTTTTTAACGCGGTAAGTTTTGGAAAAAGATATCCAAAAAAAATTAGCGACGATTTGCAATTGTGTCGATTGAGTTTTAAACCATTCAATTTGATCAATTTAGCTCAGGGCACTTTTTTTTAAATTTCATATTTTTTCACTTTTTAATTATTGATGGTAATATTTATTTATCTTTTGAAGCTTTTCTACAACATAGTCATAAATCATTAATTAAAAATTATTAAGATAATTAAAAACTTCTTAAATATTGTATTTATGTAATTGCTTAAATTCATAAAAGCAAAATAAAAACAAAAAAAGATTGAGCAAGATAAGAATGGAATCCGTGACCACCATGCACTTCACCCAATCCACTATATGCACACATTAAAAGCTATGGCCTTAATTTGGACATAAAAACCCTGTGGACCCCTTCCACCCAGCAAAATATGTGGTATAATGAGTCTGGCATGGAAAGATTGAAAGAATAAAGAGGGAAATGACGATTCTTTCAAGATCGAAACGTGGCATCATAAGGATTCGAAAATTTAGCGAGGAATATGCAAGATTCGAAAAAGGGGCAACTTGAAAATTTATGATCTCGTGCTTTTTAATTGGAAAAGTGATATAAAATGTTAGAAACTTATAGTTATAATGGCTTATGAACACACGATAAATTATCAATTTTTTATGAAATAGTTTAAGGAAAACTTTATTTGAAAGTTCAAATTTCAATTCCAATATGATTATCATGAAGATTTTGATTTTGTGGAAATTTTTCCGAATGACTTGTGGGTTTCTAAGGGGCATGTTGAAAATTTATGATCTCATGCTTTTAATTAGAAAAGTTATATAAAACATTAGAAACTTATAGTTATAATGGCTTATGAACACACAATGAACTATCAAGTTTTATAAAATAGTTTAAGGAATACTTTATTTGAAAGTTCAAATTTCAATTCCAATATGATTATCAGGAAGATTTTGATTTTGTGGAAAAAATTTCGAATGACTTATGGGTTTCTAAGGGTCATGTTGAAAATTTATGATCTCATGCTTTTAATTTGAAAAGTTATATAGAATGTTGAAACTTATAGTTATAATGGCATATGAACACACAATGAACTATCAATGTTTTATGAAATAGTTTAACAAAAACTTTATTTGAAAGTTCAAATTTCAATTCCAATATGATTATCAGGAAGATTTTGATTTTGTGGAAAATTTTCCGAATGACTTATGGGTTTCTAAGGCTATAAATAGCCTATTTATGTTTTTAATAAGCCAAGCTAAACGAAGTATTATAAGCGTTTCTTATTTAAGTCATTCACCGATTGAAGAAAGCAAGGATCCCAAATAATCGAAATTTTTTCTATGTTATATTTTATAAAAACAAATTGACCTCTATTTTTTGTTTGTTCACAACTTTAAATATGTAATAAATATAAAAAAGATTATAATAAACCTAAAAAAATATAAATTAAGGATAATAAGTAGCGACGAACAACTGTTTCGTCCCTATAGAAAAATTACATATAAGTATGTCAAGAACTTTTTTGTCGAATATGTCAAGAGTTGAACATCAAGAAATTTCATGCTTTCCCCCTATTATTCATTCTTTGTAAATTCATATCTAAATATAATTAAATTTAAAAAAATTAAATCAATTTGCGATGAAAAGGAAAAATTCTTCGCTAAATTGGCGACAAAATGAACCTTTCGTAGAAAATTGCTAATAAAATTTAAATAAAAAGAAAAAATAATTAGCGACGGTAGAAAGATTTCGTCGCAAATTTCCAAAAAAATTACATTAATTTGCGACGAATTTTAACCTTTATCGCAAATTGCCAGAACAAATTAAATAAAAAACAAAAATAAAAAAAAATTGCGATGATAAAATTTGTCGCAAATGCTAGAACAATTTAAATAAAAAATAAAAAATAATTTGCGACGAAAGCATGATTTCGCCTCAAAATTTAAGAAAATATTAAATTATTTGTAAATATTCGTCGCAAATTTTGCGACGCAATTAGCCTTTCATCTCAAATAGTTAGAATAATTTAAATAAAAAATAATTTGCTACGAAAATATTATTTCGTCGCAAATTTCCAAAAAAAATAATTTGCGACGAAACTCATAATCCGTCGCAAATTTCCTGAAAATTTACGACGAAATGTTAAGTTCGTCGCAAATGCTAGAACAATTTTAAAAATAAAGAAAAATACAAAAATAATTTGCGACGAAAATATGTTTTCGTAGCTAATTTCCAGAAAATATGAATTAATTTGCGACGAAATGCATAATTCGTCGCAAATTTCCAGAAATAATTTGTGACGAAATTTTAAATTCGTCGCAAATGCTAGAACAATTTAAATGAAAGATAAAAATAAAAAAAAATTGCTACGAAAGTATTATTTTGTCGCAAATTTTAAGAAAATATTAAATTATTTGCGACGAAAGGCAAATATGCGTCGCAAAATTTGCGACGCAATTCACATTTCGTTGCTAAAGTTTATTAAAAGAATTTTTTTATTTTTATTTATGTAGTTTTAGCGACGAAAATGGTTTTTCGTCACAAATTAGCGACGAAATGTGAATTGCGTCGCAAAGTTCGTAACTAATTAGCCACGAAAATTTGTTTCGTCGCTAATTTCGTAGCTAAATTCGTGGCTAAATTGCGATGAACATATTTGGTCACTGTTTTGGTCGCTAAATTTGCGACGAAGTTGTTTCGTCGCTAATTTCGTAGCTAATTAGCTACGAAATTTATTTTCGTAGCTGAATTCGTGGCTAAATTGCGATGAACATATTTGGTCACTGTTTTCGTCGCCAAATTTGCGACGAAGTTGTTTCGTCTCAAATAGCGACGAACTTATTTTTTCGTCACTATTTGCGTCGCAAATTAGCGACGAATTTTTTTCGTAGCAAAATTTCGTAGCTAAATCCGTGTTTTTTTGTAGTGAACAGTAGGTGCTGTAAAAAGATATGGTAAGCAAATATTTTACAAAATATTTTCTGAACGTGCGCGATACTGAGTAAAAGATCAAGTGAAGTGCAAGCACACATCTGCAAAGACATCGTAAACATCAGGTTGGCAGATATTTAAAATAGTGTGAGCTGATTGTGTGCGTAAGTATATGAAGATTACGAGAAACCAAAGCACACAACAAAAATCTAGTCAAACAAAAACATATTGCAGAGTCAGGTCGTGTTGTTGTTTGATAGATATTGATGTTTACGAATGAAAAAGATGAGGTAGAAGATTTACAAATAGATATATAGTGGTTCGGCTTTATCCCCAAACCTATGTCTACTTTAAGACTAACAACCACAACACGAGCTAAAATGCACTAATAAATTGCCCCACAAGCTACAAATGGATGTGCTGATCATTACCAATAGATCACACTATTTAGGACCAACGACACTACTCAGAGTTGTACACTTGACTATTGCACGATTACAAGCCAGAAAGATTATCAGATAAGATCTTTCAAGATAGCTAAGACACAGTGAGAGAAATGTAGCTCACAAGAAGTATGCATTTTACATTGTGCTCACACTCTCTAATATTTGGCCTAGAAGGTCTTCTAATATATAAACATCTTCATTCTTCGTGTTGGAGGGGCTTGCAAAGTCCAATTAGCTGTTAGAGACCCACTGGAACTGTTGCAGCTGCTGTTTCTGACACTGTTATGAAAAAGCTAACAGTGCCAACGGCTATAATCCACCCGATAGACTTCCTGATCTTTCTCTGCAGATTTTTTATCCACCAACGGTTCTTTTTACTTCTAACGAAGCATCCGCAGATATCCGTTGTTTAAACATCACCAGACTCAATATCGACATAAGCATTGTCTCACCTGATCTTTGGGTCCGTTGGTCCTGTTTATAGAAAAATAGTGAAAATGACTTGTGATATATTATCCAATGATCCTCTTGAGTGCCCCAGCTTCCAAAGACGTCACATTGATGAAAGATCGACAACCGTACCTCCAAGTCATTATGAACATCCAGTCATCTTTGACTTGTTCTCCTCCTTGTTAAGATCTTCATATTTGTACCTTGTCTTCACTGAACTCAGGTCATTGATGTCATCACAATCTTTGGATCCATAATATTCTTCAAGACCAAAGATCTGGTCAGTTGATCAAGTGACTGTCACCTTCCAAGAGTAAACATCTGCACGATCTCTTATCCATAATCAAGATGTTTAGATCTTTACTAATCTATTGATGTCGTTCACTCGATCTTTCATCTGATCTACAAAAGTCAACTGCCTTTTCCCAAAGATCTGCTGCTCCGATAACAATCCAGTGACCCGATCTTTCTTTTGGTCCTTCCAAGTATATTGGCTATTTCGACTCCACCAAGCTATTCATATTCATGGTCCTTCCAAGCTTTACCGAACATCACAGTACTAGGCTTGTTCACCATTACCAAGTCCATCCACTGTTTACTCGATTTTTGTACCACCAAGCCATCACAAACATCCTCGTTCTTCTCGACTTGCTCACTTTGATCAAGGTCCTTCCATATGTTCACCTTGTCTGAAGATCTTTCCCGTCTGTAGACATCTTCATCGCTCAATATCTCGTTCACCTCAGAGATCGGCTGCCAACCATAAAAGATTGGCAGAGCACTTTAAACATTGGCAGAGCAAATCTTTGTCTCAGAAGTATCTTGTGCATCATCTGCATATCGACTTGTGCAGATATAACTTGGTATAACTTAATAAATGCACACATTAGTAGCCTTTGATTGCCTTTGTTATCATCAAAATAAGATTGTAGATTTTTCAATGATTACCACATTGGCGATATTCCCAACAATAAGTGTCAAATCGGAGAAAAATAATTACTTTGGTGCCAATGGCAAGAAATTTCGGCGACTTCATCGGAGTTGGCACTTAAATGATCGCTCTTTTTTAATTGACAATTGAAGTGATAAAAAAACTATCATTTTAGTGCCAAATCGAAGAAAAACGATCAATTAAGTGTTTATTCCGACGAACTTACTGGAATTGGCACTTAAATAATCATTTAAAAAAAATTGACACTTAAGTAATCCAAAAAAAAAAAAACTCTTGGCATCAAAGTGAGTACCGTACACAAAAATTGACACTTGAGATGTCTTTTTGCCAATATTTTATAAAGTAAGGCTGCAGTATCAAGTCAGTTTCTTTAATTTTTGCAATGAAGAGTGTCAACCAGTAGAGTCCCCAGACTTGTGTGCATAAAAAGTCTTTGAATGAGTTGCAAAGTCCCTAGACTTAAATTGACAATTTTTAGACTGAATTTACGCCTTACAATAAGTTAACGTCTTTTTAGACAATTTTCAATGAACATCATAAATCCAAAAGAAGCTCCCTAATTTGCCAAAGGTAAAAAAAAAAACATAGCGATAACACTCTTGCACGAACTCACTCATTAAGAAAATCACACGCACCACTATGATGGACAAATACATGACTTTCGCAATTCACGACTAGAGGAGCACGTGTGTGAATGTCTTTCCCATATCCGGTCGTATCACACCCAGTTTAACTCGGGCATCCATTTGTATCGAGCGACAACAGATTACATTAGGCACCAGGACTAACTTCGACCAGCCATGGCTTCATAACGATAACGACATCTGTTGGAATATATTTCTAATATTCAATGTGAGCTTTATTAATTTTTATTGTAAATATTAATTGGTCCAATAAATAAAAGATATATACAGCTTTTTGTTTAGTCTAATATGGTGCTGGATAGTATAGGTCAAGATAAATCTTATCTATAATGAGAGGATATGTTTCAATCTCTATAAATAGAGCTCAAGTCTCTCATCTAAACCCTAATGTCCGCATAACCTCACATCAAGAGTCGTCAAAAGCGATATGTGAGGGGCCGTCTCATTAAAGCCGGCGATAAAGATGGTTCATAGATGAGAAGCTCTTAGGCGTCGGATCGTCGCAATTCCGCATCAAGAACGATGGATCCGAAACAAGGTGCGTTAATTCTTTAACTTTATGAATCTGTGATTCATGCATCTAAATGTGATTATCTTGGGTCGTTGCATCAAGGGTATCAAGAGCAATTTACATGTGGTATTAGAGCAAACGCATTCTAGATCTCAAATCACGTTTGAAATTTTATTTTCATCAAAAGTGAAAGAAAATTATATATTTTGAAAGTGTTCGTCGGGATGAGCAAAATCGTATGAAGATCACCATCGGAGGATGACAGACGTGTTGCCACGCTCGGCTACGCGCCATTGGCCATCAGGCACGTGGTGGCCATAGGCCTTAGGGTGAACCATGCGTTGACCCAAGTCCCACATGTGCCCGGCACATGCAGGGCTGACATCATCTGAAGTTATCTCACTAGGTGTAGATCCGACCCGACCCGACCCAACTTGTGACCCGACCCAATTTCGATTGACTGTTGACTCGGACTTCCCGATCGAACCAGTCATTAACCGGTCAGACCAGGTTAAGCTCGACCAGATTCGTTGTTTCGGTCAAGGGAGCAGTTGGATCGGTTGAACTAGTCAAATCGATTTCGAACAGGCTGGGGAGCAGAACACGTGCCCCACACGTGTCGGCTCATGGGCTTTACACGACGAAGCTTTTGGTGGCACGTGAGGGCGCGTGCAGCGTTCGATCGGTGAGTTCAAAATACTGGAATGCTCGTATGCTCATGCTCTATAAGATGATATTTTTATTTTACATGTTTAATGCTTTTATGGATAAAAAATACCCATGGAATTCCAAATATGTGTATTATTTGTGGTATTTTTGGCATATTTTCTTGTATTTCTATATAGTTTCTTGAAATATAGGTGCAAACTCGCATGTAAGTACCACATACAAATATGTAGAGCATAATTTATTAATTACTTGTATTTGGTTTAACATTTATTGTTGAGTATATCAATGTAAATTAGCGGCGTGTAATTTTGCGGATAATTGCTCCTAATTTCTGAAATTACATGCATACGATAAATGTAAATTATAAAGTTTATATCTCAATTTTTGAAAATTCAATTGAGTTGTGACTACCAATGTGATACACTTGGTTGAGTTTAATAAATTATAGTTTATAAAGTATTGTGATATCTCACGTTTCAATTCGTAGTTATAGTCCCAAAGGAGATAATTGCGTATTGTTGCATGTACAACTATGGTTGAGAATTGATTAGTTCAAGTGTTGTCATACACCCAAAGATGGTGATTAATGAAGATTAAAATAAATTCTCGTGGCCGCTGTAATGTAGAGAGTATATAAGTGGATATCATGTTTTCTGTCCAAAGGTGATTATATGATGATGTATATAACTCTCAAGGTAAATTTTCACATTATGCTAATTATAAACATTGATTATTTTTTAGTCACCTTTTCTATGAATGGCAACTCCATAGCTATTGAGATTCTCACTGGTTCTAATTTTAAGAAGTAGAGAGAGGATTTTATGTTTGGTATGGAATTGGATGTTCATGTTGCTCTTAATGAAGATATACGGACAGCACTCACTGAGGCTAGTACAGTTACCCAGAAAAGCACAGTTTTCTTATTGGGAATAGAGCAATAGGATTTGCTTACTGTCTTTGAAGCGATCCATACATGAGCTTCTTAGAAGTGATTGCGCTACTAACATCACTGCTAAATAGATGATGGAGGTCTTGGTGGCTAGAAATCATGACTTTTCTAATATTGAAATCGGGACACATATGTCAGAGTTATTCAGTTTGAAATATGATGGTTCTGCTTATGTCCTAAGGATGATAGATTTGCAATTAAAGCTCAAGGCACTTGATGTTCCTAATTCCCGATGTTTGCATTGTGCATCTTACACTCAATTTTGTTCCACCTAAATTTGGTATTATCCAAACACAGTATCGTACCGCTGATCAGCCATGGAAAATCAATGACTTGATTACAAGGGTGGTGTCAGAGGAGACTAAGCTGAAGAAAGGTAAAGCGTCTGTTGCTATGTATGTTACTTCTAGTTCTGGTGTTAAGAAAGGTAAGGGGCACAAAAATCGTGCCCATAAAGGAACTCATTCATCGGTTGGTCCATCTGACAACTTAGGTTTAAAGAAACCGACCTTTAAAAAGGACGAAAATTCTGGTAAGGATGGTCTTTGTTTCTTCTGTAAGAAGGGAGGGCATGTAAAGAAAGACTACGCTACATATACAAATTGGTGGTCTGAGCGTGAGTCTAAAGGTAATGATTCTTTGGCATTGGTTTGTGAATCTAATCTATCAAAAGCACCATCTTATTCGTGGTGGATAGATAGCGGCGCAACTAATCATGCTGCGATTACCATACAAGGATTCATAAACTGGAGGAAGCCAAATAAGGAAGAATCAAAGCTCACCATAGGAAACAACAATAAACTCGACGTCGAGTTCGTGGGAGATGTCATTTTAATTCTAGATTCTGGTTTAAATTTGATATCAAGGAATACATTTTATGTAGCTTTCTTTAGACGAAATTTAATTTCTGTATCAAGTTTGTACATGTATGGTTATTCTTATGAGATTTTAAATAATGCGATTTCTATTTCTTTTAATTCAAATAAAGTTGGGTAATGCACTATGTCCAATGGACTATGAAGCACCGACACCTTGATTTGGTCACCCATTGGTGTCGGACAGGTGTCGGGCACGGACACGCGTTTGACACTCTCTGACACACGTTTGACGCGCAGTCAACGTGTGTCAGATATCCGACACGTGGTCAACGACGGCATGTCCCTTTGGACACACGAGTCGCTGAGGAATTAGGGTGGGGGAAGCACACATCTAGAGGTCAAAAATCGAAAAAGAGGAGGAGAAAGGTGGCTGCGTCTCGGACCACGACAGAGAGAGCCGGCAATGAGCGAATCAGTAGGGAAAGAGGGCTGGGTAGAGCGGATCTGGAAAGGGAGGCATCGATGGAGCGAGCCAGTGCCATAAGATGGGCTTCCTGTGCACTGAAAGACAGAGAGAAAGGGCCTCGGAGGATAGAGCGAGAGAGCGGTGGAGGCGGCGGAGGAAAGGTAAGACAGTCAAAATCAGCGTTAAAAAGGTAAACAAAGAGACGAACATGAGAGAGGGATGTGGGGCGAACAAGACGAAAGTGAGAGAGGCGGGGGGAAGAAGATGAAGATGAGGGAGGAGAGAGAGTGCCTCTCTGGTGTACTATGCACCG
Source organism: Rhodomyrtus psidioides (assembly GCA_021437785.1). Lineage (NCBI taxonomy): Eukaryota > Viridiplantae > Streptophyta > Magnoliopsida > Myrtales > Myrtaceae > Rhodomyrtus > Rhodomyrtus psidioides. The sequence continues at coordinate 1,704,813 of JAILYB010000092.1, read as the reverse complement.
TTGATTGCGGTCTAGATAGTAGATACACTAATTTTTTGCGTAATAAAAAAGATGATAATATCTTTTCCAAAAATATTCTTTGTCTCCACGTATCGGATAGGAAGCGTGATTTTCGGGAGAATCCAATATCATTTTCGTCAAGTGATTTAATTTTCCTTGTACTTTATTATTTGCTTTTTTTTTTTGTAAATTACTTAGGGTCAAATTACAGAAATACCATGGTAAAAAATTTCTTTTGCATTATAAGAGCTCTTATTATAAATTCTATATTAAAATAAAAATAATAATAATAATTTATCATTTATATAAAAATATTTTTTAATATACAACGTATCCTATCGTGTCGAAAATTTCTACTTTTTGGAAATGACGTGTCGGCGTGTCGTGTCGTGTCGTGTTGTGTCTCGTGTCACGTATTAGTGTCGGTGCTACTTAGCCAATGGATTGTACCGATTATGTCTGTCCCAAATATACGTCGCTTATACAATTGAAAAAGTTATTTCCAAATGGCATCTGCCTAAGGAACAATTTTGGAAGCTCTTGCCCTCCATTAGAAACAATGAATGCAGCACCAAAAATAAAGATAAAGCTTGATAAATACAATTCAAGTACCTCAAACCTTTCCTCAGTGATTGGCTCCTTCATTAACCTTTGCGGGCGTACAATCGGCTCCTCTCCCTCAAACAACTTCAAGGAGTCACAAAATCAAGCAGTCATCTTTCATATACGAGAAAAACAAGCATCCCAAAAAAACAACATTATTAAAATGAAAGCAAATGTATGGAGAATGACACAACTATCCCGAATTCAATGACTCCATAAACCGTACCCAAAAATAAAGCTACAAATTGATACATTTAGCAAACCAATGAAGAGAGGATTGAACCATCACCTTGGATTTGGTGGCGACATCCCTATGATTATTGGGGCAAGTCGAATTAGGGTGCAAATTAGGGCTCCAACCGTCGTGTTCCTAATTTGGGGCTTTTCCTATCAATTCAACAATTTTAGGTCTTTTAGGGTTTTTATTTGGGGCCAAGTGAGTAAACGGTGTCGTTTCTCCCTTCGAAGCTGATGTGGATGATGAGGAACTCCAGTGATCCATGTAGGACTGCTAAATAATAAAAAATTGCCACATATGATTTTCGGTAAGTGTCACTAGACTTGATACTAAATTAACCATTTTTCAAAAAACTTAGCACTGAAGTAATCCAAAAAATATTGAAATTAAAGTGATCTTCGTACAAAATATTAGCACTTCCACCGTGAAAATCTCAAGGAATTGTATAAACCTTGAGTAATAACTGGGGAATTTATTTTTGGTCATGTGCATATGTCTTGTTACGCATAAAGAATAGTTGCCTATAAATGTAAGATATATGTGGGTTCGCTGGAACTATAAGGATATTTTCTCGTGATACATCTGGTTTCATAACACATAAGGTGAGAGAATGGTGACTGACAAAAAGAATAACATATAAGGTGTTTATATTATTTGAGATGCTATCTATTTGTCACACTACCATATTAAATCCATATCAGTAAAGTTAAAAGCATTTGTTACCATTGATAGCTTTGTGTCTTTCGATATAGTTACTGCTATGATTCAGTGCTTAAGAATTTATGGGATCGGATTGACTATTGAAAATTATCTCGAGACCAATCTAAAGATGAACATATATAGTAAAATTTCAATTAATTTAGCCCAAGTGGGAGAATGTTAGAATATATTTTTAATATTCAATGTGAGCTTTATTAATTGTTATTATTGTTGGGTTTATTACTTTAGAGTATTAGCAAATTGAGGGTATTTGTGTAAATGTATCAGGCTTAACCCTAAGCCTATAAGTATTCCTTGTTATCTTTGAAATAAAGACAGATTACTCTTTTATCAATAACATGGTATTGTTGACACTTAATTTCGAATCAGTCTTTTTTAGCTTATTTTTGGAAAATTCATAAAAAAAATTCACAAAAAGTCAAAAAAAAATTACAAAATCAACTTTGGTGGCCTTGGCCAAGCCCAAGGAACCATTTTTGACCAAGAAATAATTTTTCATATTTTTCACATTTTTTAGTATTTTTAGAAAATAGGAAAATGCTTGAAAATTCAAGAAAAATAGCATTTGAGGTCTCAAAAATATAGAAAAATAGTCAATATTTTTATTTTAAATTATTTGTCATTTTGACCTCATAAAAAGTCTAATTTTAAATTTAATTTTATGTGTTCTTTTGTTACGCATATGATTGAATTTGGCAAAAAAAATATCAATTGAGTCTTTTAATTTGCAATTTTGGCATTTTTAGGATCTTGACATTCAATCTAAGTGTCCCTCATTGTAATTTAGCCCAATCGTTTGCACAAATCGCTCAATTGCATGAATTAGGCAAAATTGCATACTTAATTGTATTTTAGTCCTTGAATTTGGGCATAATTGAAATTACTTTCAATTCAGGGGCTACCATTACCAATTGAAGCTACTACCCAATGTTTTCCATCATTCTAGGTCGATTGGAATAGGTGGTTTGGTCCAATTTGATTATTTGAGCCTTCAATTTCATGATTTGCCGAATTGCAATTAAATGAAAATTTAGGGCTTTTGTGGAAATTGACATGGACTTTTGGGACAAATCACTTTTTTAGATAAAATTGATGTCCTAAGTTCGATTATGAGGTTTAACTGTGAAAATTTCCCACAAATTTTGGTTAATTTTGAGAAAAATAGAGTCGGACCGGTCCTGACCGGTCGAACCGGTCCGCTACAGTGTCATCGTCTTCCTCAGGACTCCCGTGCAGATGAACAGTGCAAGGCCGAATTTTGATAGCAAAATTGACCGAACAATCGGCTACAATTGAAGAAACATTGGTGGGGGTTTGATTCTTCAAGCCACTCCCCGTCGATGACGCCGGAATCACGGTCAATAGTCGCTGAAGCAAGGAGTAATTAGCCGGTCAATCTTGCGGGACCTGCAAAAGTCAACAAAGTCAAAAACAGACCATATTCGTGCCAAATTCGCATAAGATGGAGCTTGCCGAAGGACCAAACGGAGCTGGACGGAATGCCCATCCTCCCAGACGCCGTTTGGACCTAAAAGCACGTGGCTGCACGTGCAATTCAAGTAGGGGGAGCTCCCCCAGAATTTGGCGCCAAAAATTTCAAATGGATATAAAAGCCAATTGATCCTTCTAGAACAGGAGGTTGGTCCATTCGATTGTAGAAGCTTAACAGAACCGAGAGAGAGAGAGAGAGAGAGAGAGAGAGAGAGAGAGAGAGAGAGAGAGAGAGAGAGAGAGAGAGAGAGGGGGGCTCGTTCTCCGACCCCCGTCGTCGAGAACTTGAGCTCGACTGCAAGGCGTGGGTTAAGCCGTCCCTGGCCAAACCGAAGTCAAAGAAGACTGCCGGAAGTTCACCTGGAGCTACATGGAGTGATCGACATCGGCCGCGCTGCCTGAAACCGCGGGAACAGGTGAGACGCAGTCTCGAGCTTCTCACTGTGCATCAATGGCGATTCACGTATCTCTTGTTCATTCTCGCATTTAGTGTGTGCGTCTTGTTCCCTAGACATCACTGACCATCATCGCATCTCTATTTTGCATCGGTTTTGTCTTAACACATCGAATTGAGTCTTCAAACCTTCCGCCATAGCCGATCCCTGTTCACTTTCGATCACTTTCTTGTGACTGAACCTGGTCGTAGAGGTTAAGAAAGGGCAGTTTTTGGTGAATTGAAGTTTGAACAGCTTTAATGGGTGAACTATGTGATTTCCTTAGGATGTGCGCTGCCCTGTTTTGGCCGAGGAAGAACTGAGCATTGTGATTGGCTTTGGTTGAAATTGCTAGCTTGATTGGTGAGGTAAGTGACCCTTAAACCTCTATTAGGACGCTAGGATGCTACTGGACGAGTTTGGTTGATGAATTGATAAAATGGTGAATTTATTATGTTCAATTCGATGAAGACCGTATGAGATATGTAGTAGCCGATCCATGTGCACTTGTCTTGGGTTAAATTGGTGATTTCCATGATTAAAATGGCGTTGTGTGCTCTCGGTCATTATGAATGCTTGCATGGCCGTGTGGCAATTGACTCTTGATTGGCAAATATGCTTGGATTGGCAAATGAATGAGTTATGCAATGGATTTTCACAATGTGTGAATTTGTGTCCTTCCATGAAGTGTTCGGCCTTGATGTTTCTCATGTCAAAAGCTTGCTATTGTTGATGTGATTATATTCGATCATGAAGTCGCACATTGAAATTGGCTAGTGAGCCCTCATGCATCAAAATTGCTATTGAGCCCTTGAGAAATACATCGCGGCTAGGGAGCCATTGGCGATGAGAGATTGTAATGCCATTGAGATAAATTCTGGAATTATGAGTTTATTTTTGCGCAAGTGCGTTGAGCCTGGTCTCATGGTGTTATGCATGCTTGAATATGATTTTCGCGCATGCCAATCACGATGCCTTGTTTTGATGCATTGAGTGTCATGCTATAAATTGCTTGATGAGATATTGCCTGCTCATATTTTGATGTTTGGCGGTACTAACGGCCTAGTTTAGGTTTATGGTGAGCTTGCTGAGATTTATATCTCATCCCGTCGTGGAATTAACATTTTTCAGGTCCTTGATGATGGAAACACAAGCTTGATGAGGATGAACTCTCGAGGAAGTAATTGTAGGAAATGGATTTACGCTTTTTTTTTGTGGCCTTAGGGATTGTATCTTGGTTTTGAGGATTTAGGAATTGAACTATCGGTACTTGTCTACTGTAACCTCTGAAGTGCATTTGGTAATATGAGAAGTGTACACTTTCCGTCCTAATTCATCTTGTATTTTATGTATGGGGTTATTTTCTCGCTTCTGCATGCTTACATCATTTAGAAAAAATAAAGTGTTTGTCCGAAGGATCCTGGGTAATTGTAGTAAGAAGAAAGGCCTAGTGGGATGTTCGCGTGTCCGCCGGGTTCGGGGCGTGACAGTTTCCTTTCGTGTCTAGTTCAGGCCTTCAGTTTAGTTGTGAAACGTGTCAATTAGGTAAACACCATCATGAGTCTTTTGCTCATCGTGTTTCGAGTCGTGCGTCACATCCGTTCGAGTTATTTCACTCCGATGTGTGGGTTCCTAGTCGAGAGTCGTCATTTGGTTTTCGGTATTTTGTCATTTTATTGATGATTATACTTGCACCACTTGGTTATACTTAATAAAAGATCGTACTGGAGTTTTTCATTCTTTCTGCCAATTTTATCATGAAGTACGTACTCAGTATGATTGCTCTATTAAGTGTTTGCGTACTGACAATGCTCATGAGTACTTTTCTTCATCTACTTTCATTTCATTTCTCAAATCTCATGGTATTTTACATCAAAGTTCTTGCGCTCACACTCCACAACAGAATGGAGTTGCTGAACGTAAGAACCGTCATTTGTTGGATGTTACTCGTTGTCTTCTTCTTCACGCTCATATGCCTAAATCCTTCTAGAGCTATGTTCTACTTACAGCATGTCATCTTATTAATCATCTTCCGTCCTCCGTGTTGAAAGGAGCTATTCCTTATGCTCTCCTTCATCCTGTCCGTCTTTTATGATCTATTCACCCTCGTATTTTTGGATGTGCCTGTTTTGTCCATTCTTTGTCTCCTGGATTGGACAAATTATCACCTTGTGCTGAAAAATCTATATTCGTGAGTTACTCCCGTACTCAAAAGGGATATGTCTGTTATAATCCTACTCATCTCGAGAGTATGTTTCTGCTAACGTGACTTTCTTTGAGGATCAACCATTCTTTGGCGATGATCGTCCTCAGGCACCATTAACCATGGATCTTCTGCCACCCTCGGCACCTACATGTCAGCTGGAGCCATCGTCTGTTACTTCTGGTACTGCTTCCCTGGATCCAAGCTCACCAACACCGACTCCTCTTCAACTCTATGCTCGTGGTCCTCGTTCTGTTTGGGGTCCTACATCTCCACCGGCGAGTATTCCGCCACCACCACCACCTCCTCCAGTCCAGGCTTTCGATCCCCTTCCACCGTCTCCTGACAGTTCTCCTATTACTCACCGTACTCGATCTCGGTATCCTCTTTCTAATTTTGTGTCTTATCATAACTTAAGCCCTCAGATGTCTGTCTTCGTGTCGTCTTTTGCTTTTGTGTCTGTGCCTAGTAGTGTCTAGGAGGCTTTGGCCTATCCAGGTTGGGCTCGTGCTATGGAGGAGGAGATGGCTGCATTACATCATAATAAGACTTGGGAGCTCGTTAAATTACCAGCTAATAAACAATTGGTAGGCTGTCACTGGGTCTTTGTTATAAAACACCATCCGGATGGTTCAGTTGAGCGCTTAAAGGCGCGTCTTGTGGTCAAGGGCTATACTCAAACTTATAGTGTTGACTATAATGAAACGTTTTCTCCAGACGCCAAAATTCCTTTTATTCGTATCATTATTTCCTTGGCTGCTCGGCCTCAGTGGACTCTTCATCAGCTTGATGTCAAAAATGCATTCCTTCATGGTGATCTTCACGATGAAGTATAAATGGAGCAACCACCTGAGTTTGTTGCTTAGGGGGGGAAGGTTTGCCGATTGCGAAAAGCTCTATATGGACTTAAGCAATTTCATCGGGCTTGGTTTGGCCGATTCAGTGATGCGGTTGTCACTATTGGCATACATCGGTGCAGTATAGATCACTCAATATTTAGTATGCCATCTTCAAAAGGATGTGTTATTCTTGTGGTTTATGTTGATGATATCATTGTTACAAGAAGCGATATTGAAGGCATACAACGACTTAAGCAATTTCTTCAAAAGGAGTTTAACATTAAAGACCTAGGTCGTTTTCGATATTTTCTTGGCATTGAAGTTGCCTATGCTAATGACATCATTGCTCTCTCTCAACGAAAGTATACTCTTGACATTCTTAAGGAAGTTGGCTTACATGATTCGAAGCCTGGTGACACACCTATGGATCCTGGAGTGAAGCATAACAATGAACATGGAGAACTTCTTCATGATCCAAAGAAGTATCTCCGGTTAGTAGGCAAGTTAAATTATCTTACCATTACCCATCTGGATATTTCATTTGCTGTTAGTGTGGTGAGTCAGTTTATGAGCTCTCCTCCTACTACTCATTGGCAAGTTGCTCTACAAATTGTTCGATATTTAAAGGGAGCTCCAAGTCAAGGACTTGTGTTCCATAATCAGGGTCATTTTCGTATAGTTGGTTATTCCAACCCTGAATCTTTGGAGGTGACAGGATATTGTGATGCAGATTGGGCTGGTTGCCCTATGGATCGCCGGTCTACTTTAGGGTACTGTGTATTTCTTGGTGATAATCTTGTGTCGTGGAAAAGTAAGAAACAATCTGTTATTTCCCGATCTAGTGCAGAGGCAGAGTATCGTGCTATGGCTAATGTTACATGTGAACTTCATTGGGTTCGTATGTTGTTAGCTGAGATTGGACTACCTATGACCGGATCGTCTACTTTGTGCTGTGATAATCAATCTGCTATTCATATTGCTAGCAATCCAGTGTTTCATGAGCGAACGAAGCATATAGAGGTGGATTGTCATTTTGTTCGAGAAAAGGCGAACCGTGAAGACATACGGTTGGTACACACACGTTCTGAAGAGCAACTAGTAGACATTTTCACGAAGCCTCTTCGATGTGGACGAGTTTCATATATTTGTCATAAATTAAGAATTTTCTATATGTACGCTCCAACTTGAAGGGGAGTGTTGTGTTTATTACTTTAGAGAATTAGCAAATTGTGGGTATTTATGTAAATGTATCAGGCTTAACCCTAAGCCTATAAGTATTCCTTGTTATCTCTGAATTAAAGACAGATTGCTCTTTTATCAATAACAATTATAAATATTAATTGGTCTAATAAAGAAAAGATATATACAGTTTCCTATTTAGTCTAATATGGTGTTGGATAGTGTAGGCCGAGATAAACCTTATCTGTAATGAGGAGATAGATTTCAATCTCTATAAATAGAGTTCAAGTCCCTCCTCTAAACCTTAATGTCTGCATAACCTCACATAAAGAGTCATAAAAAACAATACGTGAGGAGCCGTCTCATTGAAGCCAGCGATAAAAAAATGGGTCTATAGAGGAGAAGTTCTTGGGCGTCAGATCGTCGCAATTTCGTATCAAGAATGATAGATCCGAAACAATGTACATCAATTCTTTAACTTTATAAATCTATTATTCATGTATCTAAACGCGATTATTTTGGGTCACCGCATCAAGGATATTAATCGTAGCTTACAGCATCAACTCCCGATCAGTTTGTATACGGGAGGCCAACCCCTCCTTCAGAGCTCCCAAGAATGTATTCTATCTAATCCTAAAACTGCTAGCACAAATTGTCTTAACACCATTCTCATGAACCCAATTGCTTTTTTCCCTTTGCATCGGTCACTCACTATGTTTGACACCAATAAGTGCCATTTCAAGATTATACGAGTGTGAGAAGGCATGGAGACACAAGTTGCCCGGTCCCCCGCTCATACGAGGGACACGAAACAACCGGTCTGTGTCATTCTCCCTCTACTCCTTTTCGCAACGCCCTCATTGTGGTGTTCTATCACTTCCTTGCGCTTTTTCCTACCATCAACACCACGTATTTGGGTTTTACATAGATGGAGGTGTGTGCTTGCCCAACAAAACTGTTTTCTCTCAACACCGATAGCTTCTTTTTGTTTTTAAAGGCCATTTGGGTTTTCTTTGATCACTCATGCATTTCAATGTGGCACTTTTGGCCAACTGCCTTACCTTGGCAGCACCATTTTGTAGTCACCATGCTTTCAAAGTGTGGCGCTTTGGCCAACGGCACTAGCCTGACGGCACCTTTTTATCTCCCTAATAAGCACTTCTTTGTATTAGCTAATCAATGGAATTTTTTCCTTGTTTAAAACATCATAGGGGACCAATCTTGAGACTCGACAATCCATTCTAAGAACGTTATCCCATTTCAGTGAGGAATCAATTTCTTCATGTGCCTCAATTGGCAACACAGAAGCAAGTCGGTGGTTCCATGGAACTAAATAGAGGAGAAGGCAGGTTGTGATGGGGGGTGTTTTTTTGGTTGGTCGATCGAAAAAGGGCAGGAAGACTGATGAGCTAAGGAAGAGAAGAGACGATAGGGCGTTTGCAGTTCTTCCATCTTCCATCCTTTAACCAGGTAAGCCCCGCTCCCTGGTTTTTCACTGTGCTTTCCCTTCCACAGCCCAAAATGGTGTGTTTCTTCGCCCGCGTATGCACCTTGCCATGCTTCCTTCGCATGATGAACGTATGACTTGTTTGCCAGCTCAAACACAGGTTTTTTTTTTTTGCGTACGATCCCACCCATCTGTTGTCCTCCATTTAGTTATAACGTGCCTGAGCCAAAGCACACCTTCACCTGTGTTCTTGACCGAGAGTTTGGTCTAGCGACCATCGGATCTCTTTTACGTCGATGGTATTCGCACCAGCTTTGAGGTGTCATTAGTGGTCATTCGAGAGCGAAGCAGGAACGGTGTTGTCCCGCAGTCCGTGTCGAGCGTGAGGATCGCCAACTCGGCCCTGGCCTGCTTCTCGGAAGGCCTTTGAGCCTATCATTTTGTTGCTCCGTGGAGAGGGTGGGAGCGTGAGGTCGAGATGAGACCGACGCAAGTGATAGGACGTGCGAGTAGGAGTCCGATGGGAAGCCAGTAGCGTCGCGAATAGAGCCCACCATCGACGGTTCAACGATGAACGAGCAGACCCGGCGTTTAGACGAGGAAGTCTGCGGAGCGTTGGTCTAGTCGTGAGGCCGAGCGAGTCCTAGCGGCGTTGAAGGAGGAGGCTGTCTTGGAGACAACTATTGGAAGTGAAGGAAAGCTCGACAGATGACGACGTCGGTTTGAGTACGATGGAGGAGCCGGTTCCGAACGGTGGCGCTTCGACGAGGCGGCAGAGAAACCGGACCATGAGATGACAGGGTGGTCGCAGCCCCCAGCGTCGGTCTACCAGTGGCGGACGAGCAGTTGGCTTTCGGTGGTCAAGTAAGGCTGACATTGGAAGCCCGACGGAAGACGAAGCCGGTGTCGGTGCCCGCGCCTTAACCAGGTGGCGTCTGGCTTTTGTCGCAAGCCTCGACCCGGCGGCAGTACGTTGAACGTATCCCTGCAGATCGTCGGCATGGCGGGCAAGGGCTCTTGGCATCGAAGGTTTGTCGCGGTCGGGTGTTGCAGACCAAGAGAAGGGCAACGCGCAAAGAAGACGATGAACAGTGTTATTAAAGTCGTCCCACGTTTTCTCCCTGTTTATTGCGTGCTGGGCTGGGCGTTGGAGGCTAGAGGAGTTTGGGCCCGTGCTACATAAGCAATAAGGGCTGGCGTTGGAAAGGAAGAGGGAAAGCTGGGCTTGGCTTCTTCTTTTCCTTCTTTTGGTTGGGTCCGCCTAAAGGAAAGAAGAAGGGCAGGGCCCAATTCGGTCAAGAGAAGCAAGGGTGGGCCTGGTTTTTGTTGTGTCTTTTGGGCCCATCTCGGGTCCTCTTACCCGGACCCGATCATGGCCCGACGGGCCTGTTTCGGACCCGGGTCCGGGAACCCGACCCGGACACGGCCTCCCTTTTTAATAATAAATTATTAATTAATAATAAATTAATAAAATAAAAAAATAATAAAAAATTCTAAAAAATCAGAAAATTTCGAAAAAAAATAAAAATGCTTCATTAACCTTTTTAAACCTTAGGTTGGCGTTGTTTGAAGACCGATGTCCAATCTGGTCTGATAATTGATGTATTTTGACTTTCGAGTCGAGCTTGTTTGTTTAAATATCGCCATTATAGATTTGGATTACATGCGCTTATTCCAATCTTTATTTGGCATATTTACCTGATCGAGTGTTTATTATAACACTGTCTTTTAAAAATTGCATGTTAATCGCTTTTCCTTTTGCTAGATTAAGGGTAAATAGGTAATTGCACGAAATGACGGAAAAACATTATGCATGTTCATCTAGCACTAGTTAGATACCTGGTAAGCTTAAAATGATGTGCACAATGTATGGTCACCTTAGGGAATATTAACTGGTTAGGTACCGAAAGGGCGCTAATTATCTAGTTAGCGTAAACAAGTCCCCGAACTTAGAATCTCTGGTTGCGTAGGAATCGAGATAATACTCCCGCGTCTCAATTGGTTTCTAGCTGACCCCAATAGGCTAGTGGCGACTCTTAATAGCATTTTGGTTTGCTAATCCGTAAAACGAAATCCAATGTCACGCGAGGTATGACTTGGGAGAGTCCGCGCCATTGACCGATGGCAATACCTCTAAACCCGCCGAATCCCTCGAGAGAGGTTTCAGACAGGTCACGACAAAGTCGAGAACAACATATTGTTTGAGCCTTTTCTTTTCTTTTTTATTTTAGCTCCGTTGATTCACTCTTTGCACTCGTAGGACCGGGAAGACCACAGGTTTACTCCGACTCACCACCTAGTAAAGAATTTTCAGTTCTGATATCAAATGTCACGAGCCGATAGATTTAGCAGTTGAATTTAGCCCATGAGGCGCCTAACAAGCCAAGCCAGACTAGCATTTCTCTTCTTATGTCGTTCCCATAGAACATTTAAGCAAATGTCTTTTTCATATCCTATTGTACCACGCTTAGCTTAACTCGGGGTTCCTTTTGTATCGCGTAAGAACATACTAGATTAGGCACCACAGCTGGTTTCGACCTACCATGATCTCGTCAGAAGAGCGGTATCAGCTCCCAATCAATGTGTACACGGGAGGCCATCTCCTCCTTCAGAGCTATTAAGAGATGTATTTTATCTAATCTTAGAACTCCTGACACAAACTATCCTGACACCACTCTCAAAAACCTAGTTGCTTTTTCCCCTCTACATCGCTCACTCATTACGTTTGATACCAACAAACGCCACTTCAAGATTATAAAAATTTGAGAGGACTTGGAGACACAAAGTTGTCCGATCTCCCATGCATACAAGGGACATGGAACAATCGGGCTGTGTCAAATGAGTCTGTGTGGGCCTTGGAGCCTTCTCGTGATGTGAACGAGCGACGCCATTGTACATGAGTGCGTGTGAACTGGCGGAAGACCCGTCACTGGAAATGGAGTGGCAAAGTGTTGGAATCGCCTTTTTTCCAAGCAAAAGGATAGAGGCTTGAAACTCGGGAAGTCAGTTTTTGTCTGAATCTTTCAATGAGCATGACGACTTCCCAGCCAAGTCTCATATCGCGTTTGGAGTGTCATTTACTTGCTTTTTGTTTACTTCTTATTGCGACCCAAATATGAAAAGATCCAGATATGAATGCAGAGGAAAAATTAACGATTCAGCCCTAAATCTTTGCGCGAAATTTCGATGTAGTTCTTTCGGCCAATTGTCGTTGGGAATAAATGATGCGGCGTTAAATGAATGCCACGTTAGCGATTTTCAGTGACAATGAGTACACGCTGCAACGAATGCCCATAAAGTACAATTTCATGAAGGAACAAGAGCATTGGCTTCCCATCTCTTCATAACTATCACCTGACTAATAACGTATTTTTGTAAGAATAATTGTGGCTCACATGATGTTATTGTTGGAATTAACAGTGTTAAAAATGAACAATAATGTTTTATAGATATGAAGGATACTTATAATTCGAATGACAATAATAAACGTAAGCAAACTGCCTCAAATATGAAAACACTAAGTTGGCAGAAGCACAGAATCTGAGCCTTCAGAAGGAGGTCAGAAGCAAGTCAGAAGCAGAAAAGACTGAACCATCAGATGTAGGTCAGAAGCAGGAAAAACTTAACCATCAGATGCAGGTCAGAAGCAGAAAAATTGAACCATCAGATGCAGGTCAGAAGCATGTCAGAAGCAGAAAAACTGAACCATCAGATGCACTGTTCAAAACTCGTCAGATGCAATTACATCTGAACCCATCAGACGCAACTGCATCTGAACCCATCAGATGCACTGTTCAAAACTCGACAGATGCAACTGCATCCGGACCCATCAGATGCAACTCAGATGCACCCGTCAGATGCAGTTCCTTCCGAACCCCGTCAGAAGCAGTTCTTTCTGGACTCGTCAGAAGCAGTTCCTTCTGAACCCGTCAGAAGCAGTTCCTTCTGAACCTCCAAAAGCAGCTTCAGAAGCACTGAATCTGAACTCGTCAGAAGCAGTGAATCTGACCCTTCATGAGGATAAAAGCCCAACCTTCAAAAGAGCAAAATCTTCACGGAAATACAACAGTATAAAAAAAATTGAATTAATAAAGAATACCGAGGCCTGTGTCCGACACAGTTTTCTTAAAACAGATTCGTCCCCTCCAGTACGTGCTTTGAGGTTTCGTAAACGTTTGTCTCTCAGGATACAACGGTTTAGCAGCGATAGAGGCAAGCACAGCACTCTAAAGCTTCTGGCGAACTTGAACAACATGAGAACACTATCGAAAACAATGCAAATGCAGATAATTCAAAAGATGGAGAAGTGATTTTCGTAGTCCGTAGTTCTTGTCTTCGTGTATTTGAAACAGAACGGGAAGCCACATATTTATAGGCTAAGCGGGGCATTGTGAAAATAAAGAATAACGGCTAAATAATTATGCCGTTTAGAGTCGTTATGTATTTAATTCTGTAACCATAGAATTATAACAGCCGTTACTTAGTTAATACCATTAACACACCGGTAAATAACTTAAGAACGGTTAATGGCTTGAGTTGGAAAAAATTAAAACATAAGGCAAAAATGGGCTTGTCGCGAGGCCCACTTTCCGGTCCTGCATTCGCGTACGCAGGTCGTGCGCTTGCGCCAAGTTTCAACTTGTTGGGCCTCCGTCGGGATCCAAGATTTGCACCCCCTGCGTGCGCGCGCGAGGCATAGTACTTGTTATAATAGTTTGTAACCACATATAAAGCACTTCAATGTCTTCTTCATTTCCTATGTGGGACTGGTGCTTTGTTACTTCCCACTTCCAACTCAATGGTGTTCTTTGAGAAACAATTCCCCATTCACTCATCCATCAAAATACCTCATATTTTCCAACAGTTATTAATAATGGTTTCATAATTATTTATATGCTATAAAGTTAAATATAATGGTTATGAAAATATACAATTAAAAAGGTGCAACTTTGATGTGCTTTAACGGAAGGCACTTGTTGAGAGCCTTAAAAAAGGTTTTGGTCCTCTCTCCTAACGTAACGTCTATTGTATATTCTCCACAAGTAAACAACGTAAAAGAATACAAGAATAAGGGAGAGATATCAGATTTCTTCATTGTTTCCCTTTTCTGCAATAATCGTCCTTGAAGTTGTTGCCAAATCTAGGTGAGGGTCGCCTCACCCATTGCCGGTGAGGGCCGTGACCCTCACCGACCACAATGAAGAAAAAAGGGGAAAAAAAGTTAATGACAAGAACACTCTTGATCAATCCCTTCTTTGAAATAATGAAGGTACTGAAACACGGGTCTGTTTCACGTCTTTACTTGAAAAATTAGGGTATTCAGACTCTTATTTGAAAATTTTCTCGTTATACTAAGGGGATCGATCTCGATTTGTAGCGGAGTACTAAAGAGATGTAGCTGGATAAATATGATTTTCAGATTATGAGCCTAGTGATCCACGAGTCTGCATGGGCCGAATGGGCCGAAAGACAACTTTTAGTTGAGCTTGGACAAGGCTGTTTGGCTATAAGCTCAACCCTTCACCCATCTAGACTTGAGCCAAACTCGGCCGACACAAACAGTTGTTGAAAAAGGACATTTTCTGATGGGGCTACCTTTAGGCAACAATTTGGGGCAATCTTAAGTCCCAACCGTTTTTTTTTTTTTTTTTTGGGTTCCAAATTCCCAACCGGTTTACACACTGCGTAAATAGATGGATTAGACGAAATCTACTTAAAAAAGGGATAAGAGGCGACAGGGTTACGACCATTAGTGACCGCTTTTCGCCCGTTGCCCATCATTCTTATATTTAGACGACTAGGCCAGTTAAACGGGTGAGCGGAGTCCAATTTCATTTGGATCGGGTCATAAATAATTTGGGCCAAATAGATTCATTTAATCCGTTCGTGAATCATTTATTGCAATGCAAATCTAGAGTCACATACTTGACTCATATTCTTAACTTATTTTTATTTATTAAATTTTAAAAAAATTCATACCCAAGCTGAAATGTGAGTGAGCATATGTATAAGTTCTACCCTTTCTGCTAAAAAGAGACAAGATTGTGGAGCCCGTTGATGATCTTCTTAAGGGCGGCCACCATAGCAGCCCCTAAAGATATGGTTCAGGGATGAGGTTGTTGTCCCTAATAGCTCTTACTGAAGTTTTGGGGTCTGTTTGGTAACATTTCTATTCTCCGGAACAAAAAGATTCAGAAACATGTTTGGTAACGTAACTGATTCTGATTCTGATTCTAATTCTGATTCTACTCCCGTGAATACTTATGGACCAAAAATAAGAAACAAAAAAAGTTATTTCTCCAAAAAAAGATTACTTTTGAGAATAAAAAAGGCAAAGATAGTCTTCTTTCACTTTTCTCGAGTGGCCGCGAGACATGAGCCGGTCAACCAAACCCAGTCCGAATAATTTTTTGAAAATTATTAAAAAAAAATATTAAAAATAAAAAAGGAAAATTCATTAAAAAAATTAAAAAATTTGGAAAATTTTTAAAAAATTCAAAAAAAAAAATAATCTCAAAAATTAGGAGATGGGTCATTTCAACTGGCCAATCCTCTTTTAATGATTTTTCCTTTCGATTTCTCCTAAATAATGATTCTTCCCCTCATGAATAAATCATTAAAAAAATCTCGAAAATTCCAAAACAATCTCAAAAAGTAGGAAATGGGTCCATTCAACTAGCCAATCTTTTGACAAAAAAAAAAAAAACTAGCCAATCCTGTTTTTGGTGATTTTACCTTTCGATTTTTCCTAAGCCTTGCATAATTTGCTGTCAAAGCATCGTACTGCATTAGTGACTATCTGCATTGTATCCAAGGATAAAACTAAGACACCTATATAGCAAAGATAGATTTTATTCATTCTGAGCAATAAAAATTAATCAGAGTCACCTCTTTTATCCTTGGCATATGTATAACCTCAAGAAAGGCATGAAAAAATAACAGTTTTAGCATATTATCCTTCCAAGGAACAAATCTGAAGCATCCCTATTTTGGCCAGAAAGATATCACGGTATAAGAGGATCGCACTTGTGGGGTTTGAGAAAAGTCATCAAATGTGATTATATAATTATTTGATTTATATGCAAAATTAGGAAGATAAATTATTTTTCAGAATAGAAATTATGTGCAGTTACTAAGCACGTTTCTATTATGAAAATAGAAATTTTATGCATTTATCAAACGCATTCTGATCCTTTAAAATTCATCTAGGGAACTGAATTAAAAAAATTGATTCTAATAGGTATCACTTTTTTAGATCATAAGCATTACCAAATAGGCCCTTTGCTTGCTGTCCCTAATAGCTCTTAGTGGAGTTTTGGCATGGGCTTTGCTAGCATAACAGTGTTTGGATAATTATGAGAGTAACAACACATTGTGGGTCGCAAATTCTTGTAGGAGTCGTCATTACAATAATTTATAATCATTGATTATTTATTTTTGTCTGAACTAAAATAGGCTGTTAATAATTTATAATCATTGATTATTTAATCTGAGAGGGAATTGAGAATTGTCATGCAATAATTTCATTTTTGCCGTTACTTTCTAACTTCCATTATGGATGGCTACAATCTCCTAAATATAGCAAGAGAACGGGATCAACCGTCCCTAATGTGTGAAAATTGCAGTCCCCGATTTCTAACCAATGGATTGGTATTTTTCGTATTTGAGGCATCCCCAGCTAAAAGATTTTTTATAAAAGCAAGCCCGGAAGATCAAGTCAATTTTTTTTAAAATTTTTACAAGGAAGAGTGTCGACCAATAGAGTCCTTGGACTTGGGTGCATAACATAACTTAATCCCAAAGTCTTCCAACGAGCAATCAAACCCCTAGACTTAAATTAATGAATCATCAGAAGATTTAAGATGAAATTAGCACATTTTTGAAAAGCTTTTAGGAATAAATTGAACGTCGTACAGTAGGTTTAGGTGTCTTTTTTTTTTTTTGGGATAGTTTTCCCTTAACACCATAAATCCAAAAGAAGCTCTCAGATTTGCCAAAGGTCAAAACAAACATGGCGATTAACACGCCCGCATGAACTCGCTCGTTAAGCAAATCACACAAACGACGATGATGGACGAATAGGCGACTTTGGCAATTCACGACTACATTAACGCAGGTGTTTGCAAAATTACAATGATCTGCGAGCGAAGGGGCATGGTTCCCCGAGGCACCGTAGGTAGATCCCCTGGAATCGTTCGAGGACCGAAACCGAAACAGAAACCGTGCTAAACTTTGGGTCACGCATGCGATGCCAGACCATATGCTTTCTACTCTTTCATGTAAAGATTGTGCTCCCGGAGTTCAAACTTTTCGGCTCTTTTTTTTTTTTTTTTTTCGGACCAGCCCCACCAGGTGTCGCCTTACGGAAAGGCCCCACCCCCACCCGCCTTGGTGTTGTGATCGACCTTCTCACCTCCGATGTCCCACAAGAAGAAGGGTGTGAACTGTGAACCAGCAGGAATGAGTCTGTGTGTGGGGCCTTGGAACCTTCCCGTGATGTGAACGATCAACGAGCGACGCCATCGTGCATGAGTGCGCGTGGACTGCCTGAAGACGAAGGCCCATCTCACTGGAAATGGAGTGGCAAAGTGTCGGATTCGCCCTTTTTTTGCCAATCAAAAGGAAAGAGGCTTGAAACTCGGGAAGTCAGAGTTTTCGTCTGATTCTCTCAATGAGCGCGACGACTTCCCAACCAACTTTGTAATGTGTTCCATCTCCACGAGGAAGATTAAGGCTGTACCTGGTTAGACTTTTAGGGAAAGTCTTTAAGGAAATGTGAATGATTTTAGGTTGAAAGGTTTTTTTTTTAATGCAAATAGTATTCGATAAAGCGTAATTATAAAGTGCATTACGATGCAACTTTGGCTTATATGGTGTTTAAGAAAGAACTATATTTGTAAAAACAAAAAGTAACCATAATTTTCAAATAAACAATAAGTTGAAGCTCCGCAACCGGCAACACGATGGCCCAACGCTGGCAACGGATGAAGCCTACGATGGTCATACATCAGCAAGCCAGATCTAGCACTAACCGCTCTCCCCAAGGTCGTACGACCCCGACAACCTCGGTAAGGGTTGCCAGTGGTAGATTTGGACTATCGTGAGAGTAATTTTGGGATTTCAAAAGTTTAGTGAGGGCAAAGTTGGAAGAGTGAAAATGCGCTAGCATTTCGAAATGCTCAAAAGCCCAAATTGGGCTAAGGGCCTTTGGATCCAAAAAAAAATTGCCAAACATCCTAGCATTTGCCAAATCTTTGGGAAAGCGGTTCTCAAAAACAACCTGAGTGTCTAAACTCGAACCTCCTCACGTGACAATTGGTGGTAGGGGTGAGCATGGTCCGTGTGGGTAGGTTCTAGACCTAGACCATGAACCCAATCCTGTTATAACGATTACTCAATTTTTAGACTCAAGAACCGACCCTATCTGACCGTGATTTTCGGTCTCGTTTCATGGTCTACCTGAGAACCTGTTTTCCTTTTGTTTCCTTTTTTGATTTCATTTTTTTCCAGCAAAATCATATGAGTAGCGATGAAATGATCAAAATTAAAAGATGAATCAAAAACTTACTATCCATCAAAGGCAACAATTTCTGATATGAGCAATAAAAATTACAATCCACCAAAGTCACAATCCAAAATATAGTAATAGATAATAGTATGATCCGCCAAAAGAAACAATCCTTGATACGAGAAATAGAAGTTACAATCCACCAAAAGCAATAATAATCCTCAGAACGCTAAATTAACAAGTGCAAGTCTCCCTATCGCACTACCACCAAAATCCTTTAATAATCTCTCCTTTTTGTCATGCAAGTCAAAAGACTTGAAACCCACTTTGAAACTTGCAGGCATAACTCCTCCTCCAAGAGTGATATCACAAGCCAATCTACTTAGTACAAAATCGGTTGAGGCAAGGCGGGCAAGTGAGACTAGGTTTCTTTTTTAAACAAAAAATAAAAACTGCTTCCAAAATCGATCTAGGTTCCGGATGGGTCTTCACCTAGACCCAGGAATCAGAACGGTTTCAACCGATTTTTAAAAAAAATTGCAACCAGTTCTCGTACTAGTTTGAACACGACTTGATTCTTGACCTTGTTTTCGAGTGGTCCGATCCAGATTCTAGATAAACCCAGCTCAGTTGCGCACTCCTAATTGGTGGTGGACTAGCCTTGGGTGGGGTGCGATCTTGTCCCCAACCCACACATAGGTCAATTTTTTTTTAAAAAAATTGTAATTAAGAGTGTGTTTGTTTCGTGAAAAATAAACAATTTGAAGGAAAAGAATTCTAAAAATGGTCATTTTTATCAATTGAATGAGCAGTCAACAATCGTTTAATAGTTAATTAATAAATATACTTATATTATTGACAACAATTTATGCCTAAACATTTATATGAATGATGAAATTATTTTTCGATTTACTCATTTTCAAAAACGATAAAAGCAATCATTTTTAGAAAAATATTTTTTAAATTCTTTAATTTTCGTGGTACAAAAGAAATAATTCGTTGGAGAAAAGGGTCACATGCTTCAAATCAAGGGCTTGCGATTGGTGAGTACATTGGCATAAAATTATCTATTGATCATAGGCAGGTCTCCGCACGGGCATATTGATTGGTTCTACTTCTCATTAATGATTGTCTTAAGATGCAAAATTTTTTAAAAATGCTCCTAACTTGATGTGCTTTATTAAATATAATATCATTGCACTGGATTTGCTCATTCCGTGAATGCTCATATATATATAAAGTGGCTATCAAAATAACTGTCCCGTAATCCCAATCCGTGCACGCGCACATAAATGTTTAGATATAAATTATTATCAATATGAAAACATTTTCGATTGATTAATTAGTTCAAGCAATATAATTGATCAATTTTGGGAATATATTCCCCAAATCATTCACTCTTCGCAGAACAAACTGTGCCTAAAATATTCTTCTCTTTCTGTACTCTATACAAATATAATACCCACACATCATTTTTACAATTTACTGGTATTGTTGTAGTTCCCTCCATTATATAATGATTCAACTATTTCGTAATAGACTAATTTTGCTTAACATTTTATAGATCTCAATATTTTCCACACACCACAAGCACTTATTCATATTTGCTTGTATAGATATGCAAACAAAAAAATTGGTATTTTTAATATAGATAAGATGGAGTTGGCGGCCTTCAAGTAGATCCGAAATTACTTTTATTACTTAAGATGATTGCCCTCCTTTTGTTCCAGCTCATATCATGATTTTTTTTCAGAAATTGAAATGGAGCTAACAAATTGGTAGTCGACTTAATTACAGCTAGGGTTAAATTTTTTCATTTTCGAATCAATTTAGCTAGCCTCAGTTCCTCGCCCAAGTCCACGCTGGACCACAATGAAACTAAAAAGTTGACGTCGGATTTAAAAATTGATTACGTATGGCTTTCTGTCGGAATATGTTGCGGGAGGCACTAAAGTGATTGTGTTTACAGCGTTGTAGCACTTAAGTGATCTCGAAAATTTTTAGCATTGAAGTGAGTATCATACGAAAGCTAAGACATTAAAGTGTTCTTTTCTCGTGACAGTTCAATAGAATTAGGTTCTTTTTCTATGGAAAAGACTTATCATACATATGATGAAAAGACATAATAAATGAAACAAATAATTTAGGGGTGAGCATGGTTCTAGGGTAAAATCGAGAACCGGAGAATCGAACCGCCGGTTCCGGTCCAATTCCCGGTTCTAATGTGCCCGGGTCCGGTTCTCGGTTCTGGATTTTGAAGAATCGACGGTTCCGGTTCCGGTTCCCTATGGAACCTACCCGGAACCGGACCCGAATCATTTACACCCTAGTTTAGCCTTCCTTTATTTTCCTCTTTCCTCCTCTCAAGTCACTCTACAGAAATGAAATGCAGCACGCTTGGTCGCAGACTCGCAACCAAGAAGAAACATCGTTTCTGCAGTTCGACAAAAGCACAGCTCGATTAGTCTTTCTGGCTCGATCGAGTAGCTTCACCTCACCCAAATCGTCACGTTGCTCTTTGTTTCTGGGATCAAGCCGTTCCTTTCGTTCACGAAGAAGACGTGAGGTGAGAAATGCTGCGGAATGTCTTTTGGGTTTTGTTCTTCGTGATCATGTAGTACGATCTTGTGAGCTGTTAGATGTTTATAGATGAAATTTTCTTGCTCCTCGTGTTGCCTATTTTGTGTTTGTCGAAATTTAGATGTCCCTATTTCAATCAGTAATTTCGGGTAGTTGAAGGTTTATGGCACGAGGGTATGGATATGGGGATGAGTAGTCATGTGGAAATTATGGGTCTTATTGATGGCCGCTCTGTTCTGGCCAATTGATTGATTGCAAGTGCAATCTCTCAGCCTCTCTCGTTCCAGTTCCCTGCTCTACGAGTGCAGGCTTTTGGTCTTTAAAATATAAGACCCTGTGCTTGACTTCTCCAACAATGTTTGCAAGTTCTTTGAGGTCAAGTGTTTATAGCTATGGCACTGTTTGATTTGAGTGAACCAGGGGAAGAAAATGCACCATTAGATCATACAAGCAGCTTCGTAAGAAAGTTATTAGCTTGCAAGAGTAGCCAAAAAGAAAAATCTTGACAAGGTATTAGTTGTCTAAGTATGGGGCTCCTCAGCTTGATTGGAATAGATTTCATGGTTGGATATTAAAAAAATGCCAAGTTGTAAATTCAATTGCCGATAATTGGATCATAGGTAGACGCTTCCTAAGTTCATAGTTATGGTTATTTTTCGTGTTTTCCATCATTGTCTAGATCCCTGCTTGTGTGCCATTTTGTTTGGTACTGTCATGCAGTGTATTCAATTACCAAGAACTGATTGACTAGTTAAATTTTATGTGTGTGATGTTCTAAAGTTTAACAATAAAGATATTGGATCTTATCAATGAAGTTTTTGATCAATATGTTTGTTTGTTGATTCCGTTAGGTGGACGCAATTTTGTTGTCACAGTTTACGTCTACCGGCTACATGGCTGCAACTTCTTTGTTCGTGAAGGCTGCACAATCCCATCTTCCCAACTTTCGGAGGAATGTTGTCTGTGTCACTTCTTCAATTTCTCTCTTCATCTTCTTTTTTCCCAATACTTATGCATTGATTGGTTTCAACTCAAAAAAATTTGGTGCTACTGGTTTTGCCAACTTGTGAGGTCAATTGTTTTGCCTCCTCAACTCCTTACGATCTTTCGAAGTCCTCTTTTGTCCCCTTTTTTTTTTTTTTTTTGTCTTTTGTGTTTCTTTGCCTCTTTTATATCACAGGACTTGCTGTCAGGTCCTTTTTGTGCAAATGGGGACTTTGAACATCATGTGCTTTCTATAATTTTATGATCATGTCGAACCTTCTTTTCTTAAGTGTCCTTAATAAAATTGACAGGTTCCCGGGTACCATGGAACCGGATCCTGGAACCTGTGACAGGGTAGGTTCCAGGTTCCACGGTACGTAGGGTAGGTTATAGATTTCGAAAAATGAAGAACCGGTACTAGCGAGTAGGTTCCAGGTTCTCAATGGAACCTACCCGGAACCTGGAACCGCTCACCCCTAAAATAATTCGAGCCTTATGGATACAAAAATCAAATCTAAATAAATAAGCCACGGTGATAAACCCGAACCGAAATACGACCCTGCCCGAAATCTTTATAATACTCAGAATTTTAGTCATTATACGACCCCAATAAGACCCGAACCACAAATACTATAAAATTCGTGTTGGTTCGTGTTTCTGTTCGGGAATATTGTTTAGTTTTGACACCCCTAGACACGGAAACCCCATCAAAATATCAAAAGTCAGGAAGTCTTTCCATGCGAGGAAACAAACCTCTAAGGCACAAACTGGCTAGAGGTAGCAAACTAATTTATGTATCTATCATGAAAAGTATCCATGCAAGCCTAAGTCTGTTGTCTATATTTAAATATAATCCTACAACTTTAATTGTTCCAATGTAGTCTTACCTAAAATTTCAACGCGGTCCTTCTAGCCAATTATCGCCGCTAGTCGTCCTGCGCATTATGTCAGCAAATCTAACGTTGACAAATTTACTGGAAACGAAGTAGTTTTGAATAATTTTACAATGTTTCTATTTAATTTCCCTCTTTTCTTGTCCAGCTAGCCATGCCCAAAGCTCTCTCACATCGGCCCCGAACTCAACATGACATCCCAAGCTCAACGTCTCTCAAGTTCATCAAGGAAGTAGGACAACCGTAATATTAAGGTAACCATCATCCTCCACTAAGCTCGAAAGATCACAATCCACCATGGAATTTTGCAAATTCCTGAACCTCTCTCGGTACCGAAAACTCGAACATATACAACAAATCAAATTACTTGTCTACATGGAATAATATGCATAGTCCTCGAGGGAAATGTCTGAATGATTAGGATGGGATCCAAAGAAAGGACATATATGTTAAGATATATATCCATGAAGAAGTCGAAACTTTGAAAAAAAATTAGCGAGACAACGGTATAACGAACATAGAAAGAAATTCGAGAAATGATAGAAGCGACCCAAATGACCTCTAATGATGTTGTGTTTTAGTATTATGTAAGTTAAGTGGAAAAATTATCCAAAAAATGCTAAACCTATTGTACGGTGGCTAATTAAGACCAAAGCCTTTTAATTATGCCAATGTAGTCCTGAATATTCTGGCGATTTACCAATTCAGTTGTGTGAATTTAGTCCTAAACCTTCTGAAATTTTGCCAATTTATTCCTAAATCTTCTGAATTTTTGCATATTTAGTCCTAAATCTATATTGATAGAAAGGATTACACTGACAATTTATCAAAAGATTTAAGATTAAATTGATAAATTGTAGCCGAATATATTATCTCAAATTTTAAGTTTCCTAGATACTAGAGGTGGCAAAATGGGTCTAGAACCCACATTTGGCCCATATTTGATGGTGGTGGGTCAAAAATGGGTTAGCTTAAGTACTTAAATGGGTCATAAATGGGTTGCTTAAAAACTTTATGGGTCATAAATGGGTTTCAAATGGGCCATAAATGGGTTAGCTAAGAAAACTATCTTAAGGCAATCATAAATAAGTTTTGTGAATATTTTTTTAAAAATCTAATTTTTTAATTTTTTAATAATTTGTTTTTTATATAATTTTTTTTCTTTTCTATTTTCTTTTTTCTCCTGCCTTGGTCGTCGCTCTACTTTGGCCGCCAATGGTGACCGCTACCCACCTCCGGTCACCATCACCAACCACCACCCTCCGCCGCCGCCGGCCGCCGACCGCCGCCACAGTGCGTGTACGAGTCAATTAGTATTGAAGTCTTTTAACTTAACTCGGCAAGATAAACCAGAATCGAGTGCGAGTCAGCGTCGAAACCTGCCGGAGCACCTCCCTTCCCGAGCTCCGATTACGCCCCCTACACCTTCAGAAGCGGCAGCCCGTGCGGGGAGAGCTACAGCTTCGGCGACGGAGGTGGCGAGCAGCAGTTTGAGGGGACGACGATGGCAGGAAGCAGGCAACGGTCAACAGTGGCGAGCAGCTGTCGCAGGTGGCCGATTATAATAAAAAATTATTTTATAAAGAAAAAATTTAAACTTTTTCAGAAAAATTCAATTGCATGTTTTAGCAATATAATTTTTCTTAATAAATTTTAAGAAATAAATATTTCATAATTTAGCTAAATATATAAGTATTTAAATAATACGGGTCGGGTCGGGTATGGGTCGGGTATGGGTTGGGTCGGGTATGGGTCACTAAATTTGCATTGGATGAATATGAGTCAAAACGGGTTAATTGGGTCAATATGGGTCGGACCATATTCGACCCGACCCATACCCGACCTGACTCACCCATTTGACGCATCTACTAGATACTATCCTTACCCTATTTGGTAAAATATCGATTCCATAAACAAATCTTAAAAAAAAAAAAAGGAAAATAGAAAATTGATTAGAGCTGGAATTTCGGATTGCTTCGGACCGAATATTCTCTCTCTAACTGCCGTTAGGCCAGATAGTAGCCAAAACTGAAGTTGGTGCATGTTTTGACCCAAATGGCAGGCTTGATGCTTTACTTTGGTGGGCAAAGATCCTCTGCCTTACTTTTTTTTAAGGCAGCACATCCCCACCCTTGATTTTGCTTTTCCCCCTATATCAAGGGTGGAGATCCCTCTGCCTTAAAAAAAAATAAGGCAGAGGATCCGGGTCCTACTTTGGTGGGGGCTTTTTTTTTTTTTTTTCAAAAAGCACTTTAGTTCTTTTTTTTTCTGCCCAAATTAGCATCGCTTTTGTTGCTTTTTCAAAAAGTTCTCGTGGACCGCAGCCGGTTCAATTAGACTGGCAATTCAATATTCAATCAATGCGAGATGACTGCCGTACAGCCCAAAAGGCAGTTTATTTAGAAAAAGGGGTCGAGAAAATAATATAAAGAAAAGTTACCGAAAGCCAAAAGCGACGCTCGGAAAAAAGTGCAAAAAAATTCCATTTATTACAATAAAGATTTTATTTATTTATTATTATTATTATTATTGCAATTTGCATATAAACAAAGGGCCAAACACATCATAGAAAACCACAAACCTTTTTTCAATCCCGACAGCTGCTTTGGGGGGAATCCGTAGAGAAGGACAAGGCCACACCCATCCCAACCCTAATTGAGAGCCTCATCATTTTATATCGTACTTTGCCCAAACCTCTCTTCTCCCAATTTATTCGTTTCCTCGTTTTTTTTTTTTGAATAATGGGCGCGCATGGCAATAATTATACCCTATAGATCCAGAAATTAATTATCTTACTTCTATTTCTAAGTATAAGTTGACATTTCTACTTCTGCAGAGATTTTTTTTTTTTTACTTCATCAAGTGACTTTAAATCTATTTATAGAGCATTTTTATGCTATAGAAATAGGAAAATAAAGTTGGGTAATCAAACAGATTTCTTTTCGAAAAGGTATGTTATTAAATGGATTTATACTCTATAAGCACTTTTAGAGAAAAAATTCTATTCCAAAAGTATCGTCATTCATCCACGTCAATACTTTTCTGTTATACTACACATCGCTTAGGATATCACTATTTGAATGATCCAGTAAAAAAAAAAAAAAATTGAATGGCAAGAGAGCACGTTAACATAAAGAACATAGAAATCCCAATTAAAAACGGAAATATGTGATTTGACGAAAGATAAAATGGGATTAAACTCAGCTCTGATACCATTTTAGAATGATCCAACCTAAAAAATTGACCTTATAGGTAAAACGACCTAAACACATATAATAACCATTAAAGTTCGTATGTAAGTGATGTGTGATATTTTAACGGTTTCTATGGAAAAAAAAAAAGAACATACTCCTATAGATTCAGTAAATTACAATTGATTAAAAGGCATGTAACTATGCGTATTATTATTTATATATTTAGAAAGATTACATATGTTACCCCGATTAAAAAGAGAAAATTATTTTCTTTTGCTATTTGCAAGATAATATCCTGAGCGTGTGATGAAAAAAAAACGATACTTTTATCAGATCATCATCGAATCATTTCGACGCAGTTAAAAATTTGCTAGTCTTCAATCAGATCATCTTCGTAAAGGGCTTAGATAGTTGTCCACTTAAACACGACAGGAGCATTCGAAAAAAAAAACCGGCCTTTTTAAGATTTTTTTAAAAAAGTTTGTGACTCGATTGGAATCTAAATTAAAATGAAAAAAAATTAAATCTCTAAATCTATTGCGCTTTTGTTAGTTATATTATAAAATTTTTAATTGTGCTAATTGAGTCTTAAATTTTTTTCACTTTTTTGCTAATTTAGTCCAATCAATTTTAGTCCATAATTACCAACATGGACGCCGCTCATCTTATTATTCTCATCGCTGGCGTGGACATTTTAATAGTATTTGAATAATTTTTTAAATTCTTTTGATGGTTTTTTTCTCCTTTTTTTCCTTTTTTTTTGTTTTTAGAGTGAGGTCCGATGATCCTTAATTATTAAATTTTTAAAATATTATAGATTTAAAAAATGTCCATGTCGGTACTGGCTGTGTCATGTAGGACAGTCGGTATCTACGTCCGTGATTTCCAGCTAAAATTGTCCACGTGGACTCACTCAATTGACAATAAGTGAAAAGGTTTGTAATTCAACTGTGATGGTCAAAATATTTATGATTGAATTGTCAAAAGAATAATATGTTTAGGACTTTTCTGGTAATTTTTTCAACCTAATTTTAATGTTTATTTACGAGACAAAAGAAAGTGTGAGCCTTAATGGGACAAGAATTGATTTTTTTTTTGTGAGAGGAGAAAAGGTTATTGTCGGAATTGGGACCTACATGAGTGTATCTTTGACTTGTGAAAAAAAGGGGCCAAATAATTAGATTGTTCAGCACTTGTTTACTCACTAAACTAGATAACACGCAAGGCTAGCGAGTCATTATCAAAGATTCGGCTCCAGATCAAGACTCCCGATTTTACTGGGTCTACTCCGTCGATGTTGTGCCCAGATTTACATGGTACATATATATGCTCAACAATAACTCATTTATCAAAATTTATCATTAAATAATTTATAAAGCATCTTGATATTAAACAAAATAGAATCGATCTCAGCCACATCTTGCTTTTAATTATCCGACTTAAAATGTGTAGATCACCAAAAAGTAGATAGGATATACCCTATTCTATATAGTCTTATCATGATAAGAAATTCAAACGACCAAACGCCTTAATGCTCTTTGAGAAAATTAGGCAAAAATATGGAAGGATAATTTCATATTTTAATTAAGTAAAGAATAATTATCTCAAATAAAAAAAAAAGGGTGACTTACCCATTTATGGATAGCTCAGTTGGTTAATGGGCGCATTTGAGATTGTATGGTTAGGCGCATTGATTTCAGATTTAAAAAAAAAAAAAAGGGGCGACCTTTGCCATATTATTACGGAGGGGATTCACACCGAAGGCCCGGATCACATCACACGAACACCAACGCGTCTTTCCTAAGCAGATTCATGCGGGCGTGATGCCCGACTCCACCGAAAATATGCCTCCCGGTTGCATTCACACGACGCATATAAAAAGGCCAGGACACACCAAGATCGTGCGGCCTCTCTTCTTCTTCCTCCCTTTTAACCCCCACCCTCTCAACTAGGTTTTTCTCTCGCAAAGCTCAAAAGGGTTTTAGAGAGAGAGAGAGAGAACCCCCCTCCTGGGTTATCTTATGGCCGAAGAGGGTGTCGTCGGGTGCGCTGATTTGCCGGTGAAGAGGCCGAGAGAAGACGAGGAGAACGGGGTGACTGCGTCGGTTGCGACCATGGAGGTTGAAGGGGCGGACTCGGGTGACGGCACCGCTAAGGAGGCGCACTGCATGTCCTCTGTTATTCCTGGGTGGTTCTCCGAGATTAGTCCAATGTGGCCTGGTCAGTGTTTTTTTTTTCCTCGTCCCCCTTTGGTTTTCGAATCTCTGAGAGCCGCCATTACTTTGCTGTAGAGCTGAGGAATTATGGATGACCTTTGCTTCTTTGCCTCCCCCCTTTTGCCCATTGGATTTCTGGGCACAGGCAAACAGAGCTTCTCTCGCTTTGAACACAACTTTGTCCTCTTTTGCTCTAATGTAATTGTTGGAACTGATTGTTGTCCTTTTCACGTAGATTTCATTGCGAATCTCCGCCCTTCGCTTGATTTGCTGTTTGTCCATTCTTTTTCCGCAAGGAAGTCTGAAGTCCTCATCACTCTCGCTGTTAAATTGTGCCTATCATCAATGCGTACCAAAATGCCTTCTTCAGCTGTTTTTTTCCCCCAATTGTGGGAAGTATTGCTGTTTTTACCAATTTTGCCTAAAATTACGTGAAATATGTCATTTTTTGAATGGTTTTTTGTTAATTGTTAGTCGGATAAAGTGTTTTAGGTGCCCTTTCTATTTTTCTGAAAAATCTTCTAGTTTTCACTTTCCTAGAAATTTTTAAAAGGACTATTTTTTCAATCTGTATATTATAGATTTTGTTTGTTCCCTTTCTATTTCGATGGTTCTAGTTGGTGCCCAATCAGTCGGCTCTTGATTAGTTTCTCATTCTTCAAAAGCTCAAAAGAGACTGAGAAATTTGTTTAAGAGCTCCCAATGATGACAAACATAATCGGATGACAGCTGCTGATGACTTTGAAAAGGCAAATTGTAGTTTTAACCTATGAAAGTTGGTTATACAGCATGACCTGAGTTTCCTTATGCCCGTTTGAGCTTGGTGTATGTCACTTGAAGTGCACCTCTATTGTTGATAGCATGAAAAGGTGAAAAATAGTGGAGACAAGAGCAAATACTGACATCTTATACTTGGTTTTTGCTTTTCACGATGACATTTCTTCTGTCTATTTGAAAATGTTTCACTAATGATTGCGTTTTTCGGACATGGAACATGCTTTGACTTGCATTCAATGTAAAAGGTTGAGATTTCGGGACTTCTTCGCAGTGTTGTTTCTAGTATGCATTTCCTCTTCACTTGCATCTCCATCTCTTTAATAGGTGTCATGCTAAGTTGGTTGGTCACTTTGTTGCCTCTTTATTCCTCTGTTGGTTTGCTTGACTCTAGTTTTTATTAATGAAAAAGAATATGAAACTTCTAAAGATGGTTTGTAGGCACATAGAGAAATGATCTGTACAATACTGAAACATATTTCAATGAGGCAACATTATTTTCTAAAAGTTCTCTAGGTATATATTGATGAGTTTTTTCATGTCTACATTAACTGGGGGATCGTCATTTGGGTATTATTTTCTTTAGAGATACCTAAGGACCTGCATTTGGCTCTTCTACTTAATCTTTGCCAAAGACTAGTGGGCCATTTGTTTGCTCAATACTTGTTTTAGAGGTTAAGCTTTACCAGAAAGTTGGCTATTTTGGAAGAGAAATTTTACTTTTTAACAGTTCAGATTTGGTAGTGTCTAGCTGCTACAAAGTTTCTCATGATATGGACATCCATGTCATTGTGGAAATAATAAATACGAAATTGTTGGCAAATCCTATGTTGATGCTAGAGAAGTATCTTAACTCCCAAATTCTTTTGGCTTGCTTTTGTTGATTTCTGCTTAAATGAAATTTCTGACATTATCCAGGGGAAGCACATTCATTAAAGGTAGAGAAGATTTTATTCCAAGGAAAATCAGACTACCAGAATGTTATGGTTTTCCAGGTATTTTCTATTTCCGTGATCTGTCGATTTTGGCATTTACAATAACTTCTGTATGACGCCTTGATAATTGAACTTAATCATGATTCTCCTCCTGCAGTCGTCAACATACGGAAAAGTTCTTGTCTTGGATGGGGTGATTCAGCTCACTGAGAGAGATGAGTGTGCATATCAAGAAATGATCACTCATCTTCCCCTTTGCTCAATTCCTAATCCAAAGAAGGTATGCATGTTATTGTTGGACACTGACTTGCTCAGTGTACATTTGTGGATATGAAAAGATTTCAGAATATATTTTAACTGCGACATTTTATTGTCTACTTTTGTCTTGGAACAAATGCGCAATATAAACTATTCGAATTGCTTTGTGCGATTTTTTAGAGCTTAAATACCTTCTAAGGGTAACTGCTTTCTTTCCTTGGTTATTGCAATTACCATGAGGTTTATAATATTTTCACTGAAGCAGCATACTTGTTTTAATGGCCCTTTCTTGCACACTGAGCCATGTTCTTTTGTAATAATCACTCTTCCTGAAATGTGCTTATTCGCGAAGGGGGATTGATAATGGTAAGTGCTTTAGGAAAGGAACAATATTTTAACTAACCCAGATCTTAATTTTTTTTAGGGAAACGAGTATGCTGAGTTGGTAATTTTAAGAGAGAACTTTTTAAGATGAGTGGATTTGGATTTGCTTTTTGAGCAATTACAATGGTTTCTTTGGTAAACTATATACATTTCTTTTCCTCATGGGGGGTTACCTCACTAGTTGAAGATAATAAAAACTTGAAATCAAATAGAAGTTTGATACTTTTAGTTAATTTGATGGAATGGATTTCTTTAGGTTAAAAAGATACTGTCAATGGGGACTTTGAAAGGGACTGTGTATGCCATGGATTATGAGAATACTTCTGCAGCAGCGCAGCAGTTGAACATGGATGCTACCATGCAGTGTTGATGGCTCATGTATAAGTTTACACTTGAATGCTACTATGCTAGCTCTATCACAACAATATCATCTCCTTGCATGAATTAGTGAACAGGACCTGGAAATAAGAATAGCTCTGTTTTGGTTCTCACGTCTAATTCTTCAAATTCAATGCACATCCTTCAGGTACTTGTCATTGGTGGAGGGGATGGGGGAGTTCTTCGTGAAGTGTCTCGCCACTCTTCTGTCGAACAAATTGACATATGTGAGATTGACAAGATGGTGATCGATGTAAGTGAAGCTCATGACATCTTAATTGTTGTTTTATCGGTCAATTTTTAGGTTTTAATGAAAACTGACTTGATTCATAATTTATTCTCTCCTCAGTCCACCTTGACTATATCCTAAATGGTCATACACTAGTTTGAGGATCTGCTGTATGAATTTCTTTTCCTAAAGAATAGGATGTGCCTTTAGTACTCGCGACACTTACTCCAGTTCTATCAATCACATTTAGGATTCAAATGTAGATATTTGTTCATTCCACATTTACTTTGCAGGTTTCGAAACAATTCTTTCCTGATATCGCGGTTGGTTATGACGATCCCCGTGTTACCCTCCACATTGGCGATGGTATATTTACTAATTTTTCTTCTTTTCCTTTTGCACCTTTTTTGTTCTTGTCCTCTTCACACAGGGCATTTCCTCTCTATTTTTCAGGAGTCGCCTTCTTGAAAGCTGTTCCTGAAGGAACTTATGATGCAGTTATAGTTGATTCTTCAGATCCTATTGGTAACGATGTTTGTAAAATTCCTTAACATGTTTCTTCTCGGCTGGCTGATCTATCATTTCCTTACCCAATTCATTTAATCATACCATTCGTGTTGTCCAGGTCCTGCACAAGAACTTTTTGAGAAGCCCTTTTTTGAGTCTGTCGCGAGGGCTCTCCGTCCAGGAGGAGTTGTGTGCACTCAGGCGGAAAGTATATGGCTTCACATGCACATTATTGAGGACATTGTTGTGAATTGCCGTCAGATTTTCAAAGGCTCGGTCAACTATGCATGGACCACTGTGCCTACGTACCCCAGGCACGTGCTTCTCTCTTTTTCTTTAACTTCGGTACATGAGATGAAATTGTCAAGACTTTAGGCAGTTTCACTTTTTAGCATGAATCTTCCTCGTTCATGTCTAAACATCTTATGAGTTAGGCAGTGCAGTTTCACTATATCCTTTGCTGACGACCGTTCATTCCTGTGGATGATGTCAACGCCCTTCTCCCTTTTGGGTCTCGTTTATAGTTGTTCCTTAAAGAGGTCTAAGTCATAATTCAATAGCAGGGATTGACAAGGGATCTGTTTTCCAAAAGATAGGCACTTCCACTTGAATCTTTGTATTTCCAATAGAAGCACGTTCTTCCTGTGATCTTTGTGGTCGCTCTCATATTGGTTTGATCTGAGTGTGAGGTGGTTTAAGATGCTAATGACTCTGAGAACTAAGACAGCCCTGTAATGATCTTTCAGTGGGGTGATCGGTTTCATGCTTTGCTCGACGGAGGGGCCACTTGTCGATTTCAAGCATCCAGTGAATCCCATAGATGCCGATGGAAATCTTAGCAAGACTAAACGGCCTCTGAAGTTCTACAACTCAGAGGTACAAATTGTTTTTTTTTTTGTCTGAAGAATTTGGTCTTTCTCATGGTATGCTGACGTAATAAAAACCTTCTCCAGATTCATGCGGCGGCATTCTGTTTGCCCTCCTTTGCAAAGAAGGTAATCGAAGCGAAGGCTAGTTGAGGATATATATATATTTTTTTCCAGTAGCAGCATTATGGAGCAGAGAAGACATATTTATCACTCAGTGTTTGAGCTCGCTATCCTCGATGAAATCGGTGCATTCGGCTAAGTTCATGAAATAAGTTAGAGGTTTGGTTATATTATGATCCCAGCAGCGTTCACCCCAGGCTGTAGTATTATTGCTGGACACATTGATAAATCCAATTTTATTCCTGTATAAGTTTCTGGGTACAGACTCATTGGCTAACCAGTTGCTCTCCCTTTTCGTTTCATATGTCATTCTCGTATTGCCATGCCGTGCATGTCTGGAGTCGAATGTCACCGATGATGAATGTTTCTCGTGAGAAGGCATTTCCATTTTCTGCACTTGGAATTGCATTCGGAACATGTTTCTTGAGTTGAGATTCTCCTGGCCGACCCTGCCTCATGATTTTTGTCGGATCTTGTGGTACAAGCTCTGGCGCAAGCGATGGACTTGCTACTTTGACCGGACTCTCTTAAGGACATTTATAAATGGACGTGATAAATCTACGTAAGAAGTTACTACCAGGGGTGTGGAAAGGAACCGGGGAAGCGGACCAGCTTGGAACCAACGTTTCCTAAGAGAACCGGTTTGGCTCTCGGTTCCAACAAATATTGAAATCGGTGGATACCGGTCAGGTTTTCGATTTCAAGTGTGGAACCGCCCCTGGGACCGGATTGGTTATATATAATATTTACTATTGAACTATTAATTTAAGAAAATGAAAATTGTTAAATTCTTAATTTGAAATTCGCTCATCTCGTCTTAAAATTCTCACCTCGGTCTCTTCGTCTTTCGACTCGCGGTCTCGACTTCCATCGACTTACAGATTCAACTCTCATCAACTCACGATCGTGTCTGCGGTCGCTTATCGCCTCCCTCTCTTGCTTTTGATCACTGGTTTCATGGACCCACCCGAGTGGGTGTATGAAACCAACGGACGGTTCCTTATTTTAATCTTTCGAAACAGGCCTTTAGTATGCGGTTCTTGATTCTAGGGTGAGAGCCGTCCATCCGGACCATCCTCACCCAGAGTTATTAAAGACTAGAAAGATTGGAGTTCCAGGTCACTGCTGCAAGTTCAAAGTAAAGCCCCCATGATTGGGGGGCTGTGTCACTTGAGTGGGCTTCCGAATTCTTGCAAACTAATGGTGAACTTAACAACAGCGACTCCTCTTTCGGCCTTCTCTCTTCGTAACTATTATTGTCTATTAAAAAAATCCACATTCCTTAGCTGAAAGAACGGAATTTGTGTAATAAATACACTGTGTGGGTAGCGGCATGTGATGTCGATGTGAACGACAATCAAAAGCGATATGTATAAACGCATAGAATCAAGTTGGACGTGATTTGTGACGCTTGGGTAAAAATAATCGGTCCGGTATATAGTACGCGTAACATAAATTCTCTAACGATAAAATCGCGCGATCTCCCTATTTCGCAATTCTATTTTGACGATTTTTTTCTCCCACAGAGACTAGGTCACTTAGGTAATAAATGAGCACATGATTTGTAGACATTATTTTGAAGGCTCCATTCCATTGACATACCAACTTTAGATCGAGTCTCAATTCCAATTCAAACTCTCTTTTTTCTCCCTTCTCATGCATCGCTTTTGTGATAGTTATTTTGTTTATTTGATTGTGAAGTGTTGAAGCTTGTTGAATGAGTTGTACTTTATGCATGGCCATATAAGGGGACTAAAAATGAGCATGATCGCGTTTTCCCGATAGAAGAGAGAAGGTACCGGGGCGTTAGATAGACATGCAACATAATAAAAAAATGTCCATGCACAGATATGTAGCAAATTTTTATGTTTTTCTTAGTATATCTCTTCGCACGATCCCTTCGGCGATATTTATTATTAGTACTTTTACTTTGTTGATGAATTGGTCAGTGGATTGCAACAGCAAATAGTGGTCATTAGAGGTGCGCATGGTAATACTTCCATAAGTGCTTTTGAAACAGAAATTCATTTGATAAAGTAATTTCTGAAGCAGAAATTCGTTTGGTAATTTTTTTTTATACTTATGATAGGAATTTATTTTTGAAGTGAAAAACCACTTATGAAGCCGTTTTTGGCCAAATTTGAGACGTGAAAAAACATCACTTCTCTTTCTCTGCCTCGTTCTATCGTTTACACATCAGTCTTTTTTCTCTGTCGGACCACGCCCAAAAGCTTCTCTCTATCGTAGCTCCAGAATGTGAAGCTCTGTCACTCCCAGTCACGCCTTTGCCTCCGCCTCCGCATTGCCTTTGCCGTCGCCTTCCGATTTGCACATCCGATGACCTCAACGAGTTGTTGATTGTGATTCGCCGTTCCGAGCCGGCGATCCTCTTCTGTCACCTTCCGAAGATCCATCGGCAGCCACGGATCCCGATTAACCCTTCCGAGCAGTCCTCCGCTTCTGCCATCACCTTCCAGAAACCCATCGGCAGCTCAGATTTGTTTTTAGCATCCGAGGAACTCAGATCTGTGAGGTTAGGATTTTCTCATACCTTCGATTAGGCGCAAGTTCGAATCGTGCTCGCATCGAACAAAACATAGGCTGCCAATAATTTTGTTCTGATTGGCCCGGCAGATCAACCACGAAATGAGCTTCAATTTAGCATAAAGAGGCACTAAGTGTTCATTTGAGCTTTCCATGACCAAGCTCGCACAAGCCCAACCCCTCTAATGAAGGGTTTTTTCCGATTTAATTTTTTTTAAAAAAATATTTACAAAATTAAATCAGAAAAAAAAATATTTACTAATTTGGGTCTCGCGCGCTGGTTAAGGCAGCGCGCAAGTGCTTGCTTGCTTTTTTTTTTTTCTTGTCCTTTTTTTTTTTGCTTGCTTTGTCTTTTTTTTTTTTTACTGGCTTTGTCTTTTTTTTTTCTTGCTTTGCCCTTTTAGAAGTCATGCACATTTTTTTTTCTAGAAGCCACGCTTGCTTTTGTGCAGTAGCAATTAAAAAAATATATTTTATTATTAATTTGCGATGAATATTATTATGGACGAATTTTATTAGCGACGAATTCTACGACGAACGTGTCATTGGAAATTGTACGTTATATATTTTCCGACGAAACATCATATTTGTTACAAATTTCGTCGGAAAATATATAACGTACATTTCCAACGACACGTTCGTCGTAGAATTCGTCGCTAATAAAATTCATCCCTAATAATATTCATCGCAAATTCATCGCTATTTTTTTTTTATATTTGTTGCCAATTTGCGACGAATTTCTACGCTATATATTTTGCGCAAATTTCGTCATGCGACACGTTTATATTTTACGACAAACTCATGCGACACGTTTGTCGCATGATATAAAGCGTATATTTTCAACGACACGTTTCGTCGCAAATTATAAACGACGAAACGTGTCGTTGAAAATGTACGCTTTATATCCAACGAGTATTTGCGACGAATTTCTACGCTATATATTTTGCACAAATTTCGTCATGCGACACGTTTATATTTTACGACAAACTCATGCGACACGTTTGTCGCATGATATAAAGCGTATATTTTCAACGACACGTTTCGTCGCAAATTATAAACGACGAAACGTGTCGTTGAAAATGTACGCTTTATATCATGCGACAAACGTGTCGCATGAATTTGTCGTAAAATATAAACGTGTGGTATGACGAAATTTGCGCAAAATATATAGCGTAGAAATTCATCGCAAATTGCAACAAATACAAAAAAAAAAAAATTTAACGATGAATATTATTAGGGACGAATTTTATTAGCGACGAATTCTACGACGAACGTATCGTTGGAAATGTACGTTATATATTTTCCGACGAAATTTGTAACAAATATGATGTTTCGTCGGAAAATATATAACGTACAATTTCCAATGACACGTTCGTCGTAGAATTCGTCGCTAATAAAATTCGTCCCTAATAATATTCATCGCAAATTAATAATAAAATATATTTTTTTAATTGTTACTGTACAAAAGCAAGCGTGGCTTCTAAAAAAAAAATATGCATGACTTCTAAAAGGGCAAAGTAAAAAAAAAAAAAGACAAAGCAAGTAAAAAAAAAAAAGACAAAGCAAGCAAAAAAAAAAAAGGACAAAAAAAAAGCAAGCAAGCACTTGCGCGCTGCCTTAAGCAGCGCGCAATGCATGCGCGCTGCCCTAACCAGCGCGCGGGACCCAAATTAGTAAATATTTGTTTTTTTGATTTAATTTTGTAAATATTTTTTTTAAAAAAATAAATCGGAAAAAAACCCTCTAATGAACTAGGCGACATCCTATTTGGTCTAGCTGAAGCTTCCATGTGAGTATCATGTATGTTTCCTAATCAGT
This sequence comes from Rhodomyrtus psidioides, assembly GCA_021437785.1. Classification (NCBI taxonomy): domain Eukaryota; kingdom Viridiplantae; phylum Streptophyta; class Magnoliopsida; order Myrtales; family Myrtaceae; genus Rhodomyrtus; species Rhodomyrtus psidioides. The sequence continues at coordinate 1,667,468 of JAILYB010000092.1, read as the reverse complement.
AAATAAATCCGTAGAGGAAAGCAACCAATTGGTCCGCAGAAGAGTTACCAAAAAAGTTCTAAATATATTATTATTGTATTAATTCAGTTATAAATCATGTTTTGACCAATTGAGTCATAAATCTTTTGTATTTGTGTTAATTAGTCCATCCGACAAATTTTGGTAGAGAATTGCTGACGGTGACTCATGGTAAGGTGAGAATTTTTTTTTAACTATATTTGAATACTTGTTTCATAATTTTATAAAATTTTATGTGTTTTTTTTCCTTTTTCCTTTTCTATCTTTTTCTCTTTAGTTTCTTTTTCTTTTTCCTTTCTTCTTCCTCCAGCTAGTTATCAAACCTTAGCGATCGAGTAGAGGCGAGGACCAGTCAGACTGGCGAGGTCACCGGTGAGGGCGAGTTGGCGAAGCTGACCTTCTTGGTCCTTGCCTCTGGTCGGTCGCCGACCGGCAATTGGTTGGAGGAAGAAGGAAGAGAAGTAAAAAAAAAAGACAACGAAAGGAAAAAAAAGAATAAAGAATAGAAAAAATATAAAAAAATAAATATAAAGCTCGAACAAACATTATTAAAAATTGTTCACATCAGCGCCGATCGGCCTTGCCACATAAGACGGTCGACATCCAAGTTAGCAATTTCTGGTTAAAATTGACCAGATGAACTGAATTAATACAAATAGAAAAGGTTTAATACTCAAATGATGGAAAAAGGGCTTAAGACTGATTGACACAATTACAATTGATTTATGACTCTTTTGGTAATTTTTCCCCAGCCGCTTAAGGGAAGTATGGTCAAGAGGGAAAAATGGGGGTAAGTACACTGTAAGTGCCACAATTTTTGTACGGTGCTCACTTGAGTGCCATAATTTTTTTTTATTTTTATTTATCATTTGAGTTCATAACTTTCAAAAATCGATCACTTAAGTGTCGTCGCTTACGTGGATGCCGGAAAGCTGACGTGGTAGTTGGAAAAGCTAACGTGGCATTGGAGAAATGATTTTAATTTGATTTTATTATGACACATGGCAACCGAAAAAGTTGACGTGGCACTGATGAAATGATTTTAATTTGATTTTATTTATTTTTTAATGACACGAGGCAGTCGAAAAGCTGACGCGGATGTCGGAAAAGTTGGTGTGGCATTTAAGTGAACAATTTTATTCAAAAGTGACACTCAAGTGATCGATTTTTAAAAGTTATAGTAATCAAGTGAGTGAAAAAAAAAAGTTATGGCACTCAAGTGAGCGCGGTACAAAAGTTATGACACTTATAGTGTACTTGCCCCGAAAAAGGGAGAACTGAAGATGAACAATACCAGGTAAGGAATGTCCAATCAATGCAAGTTACGTTCGCACAAAGAAAGAGGCTACTTGTCTCCAAGATTGGCAGCTGAATTTTTTGGCCTTTTAGGGAACGAATCATGGCTAATGTTGGAAAATATGAGATATTTTGATGGGTGAGTGAATGAGAAATTATTTCTCAAAGAACACCATTGAGTTGGAAGTGGGAAGTGAAACTTTGCTAGTCCCACATTGGAAAGGAGGAATGCCTTACAGTGTTTTATATGTGACTACACTCCCTTTGAGTGGTAATTATCATAACACAAGTACTATGTCTTGCGCGCACACGAAGGGGGTGCAAATCCTAGACCCCGACGGGCTCAGATCTTGTGCTTCTGAGGCTCAGACTTTGTGCTACTGAAGGCTCAGACCTTGTGCTTCTGAAGGCTCAGAGCTTGTGCTTCTAAAGGCCCAGACTTTGTGTTTCTGCTTACTCAGATTTTTTGCTTCTGCTAACTTAGTGTTTGTATGTTGAGGCACTTTGCCCTCATTTACGATTGTCATTCGAATTTTAAGTATCCTCCAATTTTCATAAAACAGAATTATTATTTTTAACACTACTGTTTGCCAACAATCTTAAAACAGATTTTATTCGACACTTACCATTCGAATGGCTACTAAAAAAGAAGTTGTTGATGTGTCTGTTGATGACATCACCAAAAGCTCTGCCTCTGCTGTCAAACAGCCTCTGCCTGGATTATCCTCTACTTTTGCTACGGCTTCTTTCACCATGGTGAGAAACTTGAAAAGTTTAACGGATCGAACTTTAAAAGGTGGCAGCAAAAGATGTTATTTTATATAACAACTCTGAATCTTGCGAGATTCTTGACTAAGGAAGTTCCTAAGCTTTCCAATGGAGAAACAGATAAGCTAGCCTTCAACGATATTGAGGCCTTGAAAGCATTCTAATTTCCTATGTAGGAATTATGTCATGAATGGCTTATATGACTTCTCGTACAATATCTATTGTGCAATAAGGACGTCAAACGAATTATAAGAATCCTTAATCGAAAATATAAAACAGAGGATACTAGAACAAAGAAATTTGTTGTCGGACGATTCCTTGATTATATGACGGTGGATTCTAAGACTGTGATAAGTCAAGTGCAAGAAATTCAAGTGATCTTGCATGAGATTCAGGTTGATTGAATGTATTTGAGTGAATCCTTGGACCGAGCTACGTGATGGGTCGATCGAGCTAGAGGTCAAGATGGCCATGCTTAATTCTGGGCGTGTGAACGTGGCGATCCCCGTACCGCTTAGAGTGAATGTCCCTTGGCCCGAGAAATTCGAAGGCTCAAAGAATTCCAAGTATGTGGACAACTTTCTATGGGAGGAGAATCGATACTTGGAAACCCAATGAGCTCGGGATGACAAGGTGCGTGTGAACACCGTACCCTTGTATTTGGAAAATGCGTTGCTGTGGTGATATACCAAGAGCAACGATAAGGCCAACCATATCAAGATATGGGAGGCATATGAGGCTGAGTTTCAAAAAGAAATTCTTCCCCTCATATGCGGAGGAAATTGCTTGAAACATGATTGACGCCTTCAACAGAGGCTGCGAATGCAAAAGGTTCAACAGAGACTCTGAACAGAAAAAGTTCGATTGAAGCTGTGAACGTAAAGAGTTCAATAGAGACTCTAAACGGAAAAAATGGTCGATAGAGGCTCTAAACGGAAAAGCTCAATAGAGACTTTGAGCACAAAAGGTTCAATAGAGGCTCCGCATGCGAAAGGAAATATGTTATATTGATAACTTGAGGATTGCTCGAGGAAATGAAATCGGCACTTTACATGTCTATGCATTGTGATTGCCAAGTGGCAATAGCCATTGCAAAGAGAAAAACTTTCAATGGTAGAAAGAGACATGTCTGCTTGAGGTATGATGTGATAAAGCAATTGCTTGAAAATGGAATTATATCCATTTATAATATGAAGTCAGAAATGGATTCGGCCGATCCTCTGACTATTCCTCGAGGGAAATGGGATTTAGCCAGTTGAAGAAAATCAACAGTGATGGTAACCCAACCTATGTGATTGGCGATTTCATGTATTATGACAATAACAAGTCTTTTGTTGATCTTGTGAAGCATTATAAAATTTATTTCATTCCTAAGGTGAGAATAATGCAATGCCTCGAAAGAAAGAGGATAAAACCTCTTATGAGATATGGAAAGGTAGGAGACCATCCTACAAATGCTTACAAGTGTGGAGGTACCTTGCAAAAGTGGCTATTCCAAAATCTACTAGTGGATATGTATTCACATTAGCAGATGCAGCCATATTTTTGGAAATCCTGGAAACAAACTGTTATAATCAGATCCACAATGGAATCCGAAATTATAACTTTGGATAAATGTGGTGAAGAGGCTGAATGGTTTTGCCATTTCTTAGAGGAAATTCCAAAATAGCAAAACTTGTGCTACCAATCTGTACACATTGTGATAGTCAATCTGCGATTGAAAGAGCACATAGTTTTATGTAAAATGGTAAGTCTAGACATATATGTCCTAGACATGATATCATTAGACAACTGTTCTCAACTGGAATTATTTCTATTGACTACGTAAAGGCAAATGATAATATTGCAGATCCGCTAACTAAAGGGTTAAACAGAAAGTTAGTTGAGAAATCGATAATAGAAATGGGACTGCAGCTCATTACAAGAAAGTTTGTATAACAGAAAACCCAACCTAGCTGACTGGAGATCCCAAGATCTAGGTTTAAAGGGACAACCTAAGTATACGAACTTAAGATATCACTGTAGGGGTCTATCCCTCAAACCATTTCTATAAAAGAAACAGTGATTTGATATTCCCTAAGCATGTGGAGTAAACAAATTACTGTGGGGGTATATCAGGAAAAATGATAGTAATTATTGCTTTATTGATTCTTAAGCGGAGTAATCCAATTACTCAAGATTAAGTAATCACCTATGTGTGAGAGAAGTGGGGTCGCTTCGAAGGAGAATTATTGAGGGCTGAATTCTTTAGAAACTCTCGTAGAACCAGGATGATGTTCATGGCCAAAACGAACATACTCATGAAAACTGAACAAACATTTAGATGATACCTGTGTGAAGTATATGTGTCATTTACTAAGAAAGCTGGACAGTTCAAGGACATCATGTCCATTGGACAACTGGTAAATTAAATATACTTTCACAAGGGAAGGTTCAAAGGGTGACACCTACTTATCCTATGCAGGTTTCATTTGTTGAACACTTTCGCAGAGTCAAAACCAAAATAATTTTCATTCATGTGGGGATTGTTGGAAAATATAAGATATTTTGATGGGTGAGTGAATGAGAAATTATTTCTCAAAGAACACCATTGAGTTGGAAGTGGGAAGTGGAAGCTTGCTAGTCCCACATTGGAAAGGAAGAATGCCTTGAAGTGCTTTATATGTGGCTACACTCCCTTTGAGTGGTAACTATCATAATACAAGTACTATGCCTCGCGCGTACACGCAAGAGGGGTACAAATCCCGGACCCCGACGGAGGCCCAACAGGTTGAAACTTGAGCACGAGCGCACGACCTGCGTACGCGAATGCAGGACCGAAAAGTGAGCCTCGCGACAAACCCATTTTTGCCTTCTGTTTTAATTTTTTCTAACTCAAGCCGTTATAATGTAACCGTTCTTAAGTTAATTACCGGCATGTTAATGGTATTAACTAAATAACGGCTATTATAATTCTGTGGTTACAGAATTAAATACATAACGGCTCTAAACGGCAGAGTTATTTAACCGTTATTCTTTATTTTCGCAATGTCCCACTTAGCCTATAAATATGTGGCTTCTCATTCTGTTTCAAAAAAAGAGAGAGATCATAGAGATTGAGGACAGAAAATAATGTCGCAAAAATATCTTCTCCCTCTTTTCGATCGTCTGCATTTGCATTGTTTTCGATAGTGTTCACGTTGAGTTCAAGTTCGCCGAAAGCCTTGGAGTGCTGTGCTTGCCTCTATCGCTGCTTAACCGTTGTATCTTGGGAGACAAACGTTCACGAAACCTCTAAACACGTATTGGAGGGGACGAATCTGTTTTAAGGAAACTATGGCGAACACAGGCCTCGGTATTTTTATCAATTTCATTTCTTCTAATATTGTTGTTGTTCTATTCAGATTTTGTGCCTCTGACCGCTTCAGATCTTGTGCTTCTAATGGGTTCAGATTTTGTGCTTCTGACCGCCTCAAATCTTGTGCTTCTGACGGGCTCAGACCTTGTGCTTCTGAGGCTCAGACTTTGTGCTACTGAAGGCTTAGACCTTGTGCTTCTGAAGGCTCAAACCTTGTGTTTCTGCTTACTCAGATTTTGTGCTTCTGCTAACTTAGTGTTTGTATGTTTGAGGCAGTTTGCCCTTATTTACGATTGTTATTCGAATTTTAAGTATCCTCCAATTTTCATAAAACCGATTTGTTATTTTTAACACTACTGTCTGCCAACAGTTAATTGAGCAGAAAACTTTTTTTTTTTTAGTGTTCAGCGAGAGATCTCGAGAGAGAAGAGGTCTACTCGAAAATCGCGAAGGAAGAGAGGGAACACAACTAGAGTTGGCAGAGCAAAAGCAGGGGATTCTTGAGTTGAAAACAGAGATGAATAGTGGGGGAGTTTGAGCTGAAGCCGCGAGTCCAAGCAAAAGCCAAAATCGTTAGCAGCGAAAGGGCTTCGTTCGCCGATTGTGGTATCACCAGAACCTTTCGTCTGTCCACAGTAATCTCAAAGCAAAAAATCCATGATCCTCCTTATTTTAAACTACGACACACTGTTTTCTTTTCGATATGCTTGCAACTCCTAAATCATGACTGATTCTTTGCTCAAGTTAGAGTCCTCGTGTTTGTTACCATTCGCTGTTTCTTTTCGATCCGTCCTTCTTTATTATAGATTGTTAAAATAACATGTTCTCCTTTGATGTAAACTTATAGAAAACGTCCGTGAAAAGATTGGCATGAGACAGCCGCAAGATTTTGTTTGCCGTTTGCATGTTTTCCTGCGTTGCCACGCCTTAGTCCGGACCGGCTCTCGGTCTACATAGATGGCGAGCAACCGCAGCTCATAAATTCGTCGAATTTGGTTGTAGTTGACGAAGATGTTAGAAAAAACGTACAATATGTATATTAATCTATACAATGACAGAACCAAATCATAAGTAATGAAATGAAAGATAGGTTTATAACAGACATGTCATGGACTATGTCATTCACCATAAGTCTCACCAATCTTCTTCTTTGAAGATCTGCAATCCACAAAGCTGTGATCTATCTTGTCACAGTTGAAGCATGTACCTTGATATCTGTTCTTGGCCACTTTAACTTGCAATCATTTAAACTTCGAATCACAATAATAAATGTGATCAAGCTGCCTCAAAACATGAAAACATTAAGTTGGCAGAAGCACAAAATTTGATCCTTCAGAAGCAGTATTCAAAAATCGTCAGATGCAAAAAATTCATCAGATGCAACTGCTTCTGAACCCATCACATGCAGAAATTCGTCAGATGCAGAAATTCGTCAGATGCAGAAATTCTTCAGATGCAACTGCTTCTGAACCCATCAGATGCAACTGCTTCTGAACCCATCAGATGTAGTCCTTCTGGACCCGTCAGAAGCAGTCCTTCTGGACCCGTCAGATGGAGTTCCTTCTGACCCTCATTCTGAGTTTCCTTCTGACCCTTCCTTATGAGCCTCCTTCTGACCTTCCTTCTGACCCTCCTTCTGAGGCTCCTTCTGAGCTTTCCTTCTGAGCAACAAAATCCGAACGGAAATTTAACAATATAGATAAATTGAATTTAGATGAAATACCGAGGCCTGTGTTCAACACAGTTTCCTTAAAACAGATTCGTCCCCTCCAGTACGTGCTTTGAGGTTTCGTGGACGTCTGTCTCCCAGGATACAACGGTTGAACAGCGATAGATGCTAGTACAGCAACCCAACGCTTTCGGCGAACTTGAACAACACGAGAACACTATCGAAAATAATGCAAATGCATAGAATCGGAAAGAGGGAGAAAAGTTTTTCTTTTGAGATTGTAGTGTTTTCCTATCTCACTTCCTCTCCTACAAACAGAATGGAAAATCACATATTTATAGGCTAAGTGGGGCATTGCGGAAATAAATAATAACGGCTAAATTAATTCTGTAACCACAGAATTATAACAACTGTTACTTAGTTAATACCATTTACACACCGGTAATTAACGTAAGCACGATTAACGGCTTGAGTTGGAAAAAATTAAAACAGAAGGAAAAAATGGGCTTGTCACGAGGCCCACTTTTCTGTCCGGCATTCGCGTACACAGGCGCCCAAGTTCAACTTGTCGGGCCTCCATCGGGGTCCGGGATTCGCACCCCCCTGCGCGTGCGCGCGAGGCATAGTGCTTGTGCCATGATAGTTACCAGTCAAAGAGAGTGTATCCATATATAAAGCACTTCAAGGCCTTCTTCCTTTCCTATGTGGGACTAGTGCTTTGTCACTTCCCACTTCCAACTCAAGAGTGTTCTTTGAGAAACAATTTCTCATTCACTCACCATCACAATACCTCATATTTCCAACAGAAGACACATTCAAGAATTGACAGACAAGGTTCCTGAACCAATCCCGTGGTAATTCCTTCTGCATAAAATTGAACCGAAGTTGATTATGCTTCGACCAGCAGCTATTTTCAAGTCAGTGATCGGGCGGGACTTTGGCCACGAAACTATGCTTGCTTTGAATAGTAGAAAAATGAAGAGCTAGATAACTTTCAAATTGGGTTCACTTAAGTGTAAATTTTTTTTTTTGCCGCATCACTCAAATGCCATTTTTTGTTGTTGAAAAAATGACAAACTAAGTGTTAACTCCGATTTGGGATGCCAAAAATACAACCTCATAATATTTTGGCATGTTTTCTGAGACACGTGTCTTGTCGGAACTCCGACGTGCCAAAATTCAATGAAGAAACCCTTAAACAATGTCAATGCGCATGAAAAGCGGTTCTCATGCTCTAGAATCTCTGGTTCGTAGGGGGGAGGCGGTTTCCGGCATCTTACTTGGCTCTTGACCGGCCTAGAATTGGAGTAGCGAGTCTAGTTTAAAATCAAATGACAATTAAGAAACCAAGTAACGATAATATTTGGTAGAGTTCTAGATAAGTGCTAACTTGAAAGAGGGTCATTTGCACTAGCTTAGGACGCACATCGCGATACTTTTGCTCTAGAAATCAACTTCTGGAAAGAAAAAAATTTTCTTGACTTATCCGAGTGGCTCCAAAACTAATTCTGGAGCAGAAAAATAATCCAGAAGTAGAGAAATGAAGTTACATGACCGAACGAGACTCCTCTGGTCTCCTTCAAAAGTGAACTTATTCATCAACGAGACCCGAGGAAAATGAAATTCCGAAAACATACACGCAAAAATCCAAAATCTTGACTAAATTAGGATGGAAATCTCCTCGAAACAAGAGAGAGAAACTTTCGCATTCAAAATTAAATCGGAAGAGAAAAGCTCCCAAACGGGAGGAAACAAGAAAAAAGAGACACTACAAAAAAACAGCGATTTAGCCACGAGATCATTTTCGTCGCTAATTTGTGACTAAGATAGCGACGACATGGAAGTTCGTCGCTATTCGCGACGAAAATAGTGACAAAAAAATTCCTCACAAATTTTGTGACGATTTTTGTGACGAAAAAATATTTGTAGCTAATTCGCGACGAAATTAGCGACGAACAAGAAATTCGTAGCTAATTAGCAACGAAATTAACGACAAACAAGTCATTTGTAGCTAAATTAGAGACGAAAAATTAATTTCGTCGCTAAATTGAGATGAACTTAGCGACGAAGAACAATCCGTCGCTAATTTAGTGACGGATATACAATTTCGTCGCTAAATGACCAGAATTTTTTTAAAAAAAGAAATAATTTAGCGACGAGAATCATTATTCGTCGCTAAATTGGCCACAAACAATGTTATTCGTGACTAATTTATTTTTATTTTTATTTTTATTTGGTTTTTGGTCTATTTAGCGACGACTAAGACTGTTTGTTTAGCGACGACAATTAGTGTTTGTCGCTAAATTTTATTTATGAATTTTTTTTTTTGTTTTGTGCTCAACTTAGCGACGAATAGTGTTGTTCGCTAATTTAGTGTTCCTTTTGTATTTGTTTTTTTGGCAAATTTAGCGACGAATAGTGTTGTTCGTCGATAATTTGAGGAAAAATAAAATAAAAAGAATTGATTAGCGACGAAATTGTCGTTTCGTCGCAAAAATAATTTTTTTTAAAAATATAATTAGCGACGAAAGACTTTGGTCGTCGCTAAATATTATTTTTTATTTAAATTAATTTAGCGACGAAATGTCAATTTTGTCGCTAATTAGTTCTTTTTTTAAAATTTTTTTTCTTTTATCAATTGCTACAAGCTTTGTGAATCTTATGTAATTTTTCTATGGCGACGAAAACAATTGTTCGTCGCTAATTGCTATCCTTAATTTATATTTTTTTCAAGGTTTATTAGGACCCCTTTTTATATTTATTACATATATAAAGTTGTGAACAAACAAAAAATGGAGATCAATTCTTTTGATAAAATATAACTTAGAAAAAAAATCGTCTTTGATGAGATACTAAATAGAGTAGAGTAAGGATCTATTCGAAAATGATTTACTTTGCATATATAATATTTGATCACCAAAAATATATATTGTAATTGTGTGATCCACGAAAATGAAATCGATCGGTTCTTTCTTCTAATTTTGAAAGATAGATACGATACTATAAGCGAATAAGAGATATTCTAAATCAATTAATAAAGATTTCAAAAACATTAGAAGGATCAGTTTTTTAGCAAGGTACGGAATGTATCATAAAATATTCAAATGTGATTCTATAAGATCTAGTTTCGTTCAATATTAGTAATGAGGGTTCAATATATCACACGTTAATCAACCAAAGAAATGTTCAATAATAACTAAAAGAAAGATCGATTGTTTGGAATCTTTGCTCTCTTCAAACGGTGAATGATATAAATAAGAAACGCTTATGATACGTCGTTTAGCTTAGCTTATTTATGTTATTTCTTCGATTATATTATTTTATATTAATCTACATTAATTCTTTTTAAAAGAAAATGAAAATAGAGCGAATATTTTTTTGAAATTTAAAAATGAATATATTATTAATTAAGTAAAGATTACATTAATAAGCATAAATGAAGAGCGATCAATTTATTTATTTTTATTATCCTTGTTCCTGAATTAGAAAGAATTCATTTTGTTCCTAGATAGCTTTTTTGAAAAGGGTTTTTGCTTCTTCAGTGAATGCTTTAAAGAAGATATAATTTCTTGGAATTGAGGTTTATTTCTGTTATTCTTATTCTTGAATTAGAAAGCATTCATTCTGTTTCATTATTTAGGTGTAATCATTATTACACATCATACCATATCTTTTGCCTTGTTGGTTGTCGCGTGGATGAAGTACTTCGGTGATCGCGGGTTCCATTCCCATCGTGTTTCATCTTATTCATTATGTTTTCGTTGCTAATTTAACGAATTCTTTTGAATTATATAGGATATATATTTTCTTGCTAATTTTAAGGAGCTTCACATTTTTGTTAAATATGTATTGAAATTTATGCACTCGGTTTGATTCATCACCCAAAAGTAGAGAAAAAAAAATAAGATTTGGTTCGTGACGCGGAGAGTTGGCCGGGGACAACGCCCCCGATTTTTTTTTTTTGCTCTATTTATGCTGCGGCTAGGGTTTATTTTGATGTATCTAATTAATTTAGCGAATTATTCAATTTTATTTTTAGTGACGAACATCTCTTTTCGTCGCTAAATTAGCGACGACATTCGAAGGTCGTCGCTAATTTTCAATTTCGAGCGGCCCAGGAAAAAAAGCGCCTTTTTTTTAGCAGCGAAATTGAAAATTAGCGACAAGATTCGAAGGTCGTCGCTAAACCAGCGACGATTTAGCGACGACCTTCGAAGGTCGTCGCTAATTTTCAATTTCGCAGAGTGAAAAAATGGCGCTTTTTTTTCCCGGGCCGCTCGTCTATAAATTAGCTTCCCCGGCCGCTCTCGTCACTCCCTCTCTCGTCATTCCACTTGCCACTCCCTCCCTTTTCTCTCCCTTCGCCTCGACACCAGAGTCCGTCGTCCACCTTCAGCAAAATCGTCGAGGAGCGAGCTCGGACGGAAGAAGCTCACTCCGGCGATCGACTCGACATCCCCGGCCGCTCTCGTTACCGTGAGCAGCTCAGAGGGAAGGAAGCTCACTCCGGCGATTGACCCGAACCCCTCCCTCTCCGGTCGACGGCGGAGCCGGTGATTTCACCGCCCTAGAATGCCGTCCTACGTCTTCATTGTCGGCTTTTGGCTGAACTTTCATGTGTCTATGTATTTGGAATTGTAGTCATCGTTGGAAATGCTTCTGCTTTCATTTTCCTCGCAATCTTCGTTGCCATCTTCTTCTTGGACAATTTCCCAGAACTTCCTCCGACCCAAAAAAAAAATTACAAATTAGCGACGAACGGCTTTGTTCGTCGCCAATTTTTGGCGACGAACAGCAGTGTGCGTCGCCAAATTTTGGCGACGTACACATTGGTTCGTAGCCAAAATTGGCGACGAACAAAGCCGTTCGTCGCTAAAATTTGGCGACGAACCGCTTTGTTCGTCGCCAATTTTGGCTACGAACCACTTCGTTCGTCACCAAATTTTAGCGACGACCTTCGAATTTTTCGTCGCTAAATTTAGCGACGCCGAATTAGCTACGAATTTTTTCTCGGCGCAAATTCGTCGCCAAATCAATTTAGCTACGAATTTTTGCGAAATTCTCGTCGCTAATGTCGTGGCTAAGTGCGTGTTTTTTTGTAGCGAGATAGAGAACTAAAATAACCTAAGAAGAAAGGGAGGAGAGGGAGAGATCTAGCTTAAACACTCCCCTCGATAAGGTTGAAGAAGAAAGTCTCGTGAAGGTAGGCGGAGAAGAGAGAATTAGGGCCGACTGAAGAGAGAAAGAGAGAGAGAGGGGAAGGATTGTTGTGGAAAATGTGATTAGGCATATTGTCATGACATTACCTTTTTCATTGTGTAATCTTGTATTCTTCCAAAGTATGAATGATTTGTGCATTCGAATTGACATCATAAAACAGCCTCGCTAATCAATATAGTGATGTGAAGTGATTGTTTTCGGCATTATTTTACGATTTTCAAAGAAAACATCGCACGTGCTTAGAAAACTAATGATGAACGACTTAAGACATGATAACAAAAAATATGGCTGTGGTACCGGAAGGACATCGTGGAATGCTAATCTCTCCCATACGTAAACAATACATAAGATCTCTAGGTTTCACAGACCAATTCTCTTCACATGTGCTCTTAACTAGCCGATTTTATGATGTTCGAAATTTTCTACATTAGTTAATAATACTTAGGACATAAAATTAATAAACTATTCATCGGAATTGTTGGATGATGTTGTAAAATCTTAATTAGGTCACTAATTTTATGACGTGGAAAAAACTCGAAATATAATTTTCATGCTTGTGTTTTTTTTCAGGATGTGATTCCGTTAGGTTATAAAATTGCCAAGAATTATACATTAAGGATGTGTGTTTACTAATTTCAATATGCTTAAAGTAATAGATATCTATATATAAATTAATTATAAAGAGTGATGGTGAAAAATTTATTGCCATCGTAGTTATTGGTGTGGGCCAAATGCTTCGAAGTATGTATGGGATAAATTTCAAACTCAAAATTTACTAAATTGAGATTTTTCTAACGTCCGACAGCTTTTGCTGATAATTTTAGTGAGCTCGGGATATTTTTCTGACTTATCTACACTTAGAACGGATAGCGATTTTCTTATTTATTTACTGAAATGCAAAATGTCCTGAAAAATTATTAAACATCTACTTTGAAATCACCTGAATTAAGCCATTTATAGCACCTATCGTTGGCCGCATCTCCTTCATTTTACACTACAAGTTTCAAACCCAACTTCATCATTGCTTTTCACCTTGGTTGATTGTTTTCATCCTTTTCCAACTCTCGTGAATTCTTCTCAACATACCTCTCTTCTTGACCATTGTACACACCATAAATTTTCACACTTCAAAAAGAATTCCCATATCACCGTGTTCACACCTTCAACTTTCCATTTCAATTCACCTACCAACCCTTTCAAACAAAATCAAAGGTCCTCCACATGTGTCGTTTAAGCTGTTAATCTCATCTTTCAAGTAATCTCGTAAGGTAAATTCAAGAACTATAATTTTTATTAAGCTACTTTTACTGTTTTAAAGAATGAAGTTGTTGATTTTTATTATTGCTATTAATTTTAATGAAAAATATCAAAACATTTATAGACCTATTGCAATTATAGAAATTTAGTCATAAACATTTTTTTTGTGTCAATTGGGTTCTAAACCTTTTTCTTTTGTGTCAATTCAATCCATTTGGCTGTCGCGACCCTCTCGAGGCTGCCTGCTCTCGAGGGCTAATGGGTCGTCCAGTCTGATCGGATGCGGGCATCTCCCAAGGCCCATTACCCAACTCGCAACGGAGGTATACGTGGTCGATCTTCGATGTGGTCTAGTGACATGTGAAACGTGTACATGCCAAGGAGTCACCACCAATCGTTTCGTAGATGGTACGATTAGAAACCCTATCGAATAGTTGGGAGCTTCTATTCGATTCTGCGATAACCAGAGAAGTGGGATCGAGGACTAAGTTACGTCAACTATCAGAGTTGACGCCCTTTTGGTACCTAAGTTGAATGCATTATCTAACCTAAGATTTCACGCAGATGAGTGAGGTACGAATCCTAAATCTAGGAGTTCATGCAGATAGGAAAGGCTACCCCAGCACTCACAACCAATGATGAAAGTACACAAATCCAGGATCCAAGACATGCAGATAAATCACATGAATACAGCGTGGCATCCCTAATACGTCCCTATTAGCCTAGAGAAATGTCAATCAAGGCTTCAGAGTGATTTAGACATGATTTATCCATGAGGGGCAAAATCGTAATTTAAAAGCAATTTGAGATAATCTGCACCGAAAAGGGCAAAATTATAATTTCAGGAGAAATCTAGAGTAAAAAAGGGTAGGAACTAGGTTTGATCATCAAATCAACCCATTTCCCAATTTTCTGCAATTTTCAGAATTTTTTGGAATTTAGGAAACGAGTGACCCATTAAGGGGTAAAATCGTCATTTCAGAAGATGACAAGAAATGAAAGTCCCAAACATAAGGATTGGTCGACCACTAGACCCAAATCCTGATTTTGAGCAATTTTCTCAACTCAATTGGAGTGGGAAAGACGATTTACGCTTTGAGGGGTAAAATTGTCATTTTCGAAAAAAGGATGAGATTCGAAAACCCAAGCAGAAGGATTCGCCACCTAATTGGCCATATCCTAATCTAGGCATTTTCGACCTATCTCAGATACAAAACAGAGACGATTTTCCTCTAAAGAGCAATATCGTCAATTTTCAGAAGAAATGATAAGAAATTCCAAAAATAGGATTGACCAGTTGTCTGTGGTTATTCCTCGATTTTTGGGAATTTCTTAATTATCTAGGAATTTTCTACAATTTTTCCTAATTTTTTGGGATTTTCTAACATTTTTTTAGAATTTTATAAGATTTTTCTGATTTTTTTTTTAATTTTTAAAATCATTTTCGAATTTCTTTATTATTAAAAAATGATTCGGATCGGGTCGACCCGATCCACACAGACCGGAACCCGGCCCAGACCCGAACCCGCGCGAGTCACTCTCCAAAATGACGTTGTTCCCTTTTTTTTTTTCTATTATTCGGACTTAATCTGACGGTTCCTATTGAACCACGTAGCTACTCCACGGCCGCTGGATCGGTCAACTGAAATCTACTGCCCAGATCAAAAGTCGACTAAACCTCGTCCGTCAGATCTGATTACTTAAGCCTAGGGTCATGATTAAAAGCCTAGATTCAATCTGGATCATCCATTCACACTAACCTAAATAACATCGCCTACTCATTTAACCACACGGCGCCGTTTCAGTTTTTTTTTTCCAAGTATAACCTAATATCCTAATTACTAATCGGACGGCTACTAAAATTTAGACGTGATTTATCTAAGCCATCCGATCAGCATATTCGAATAACAAATTCTAACGGCCATGCTGACTGGACGAACACGTGGACCAATGATTCACTGGCACCTAGGACGCTGACCCATTGACCGGCCACGTCAGCTTCGTCTTCAACCTCTCGACCCCAATGGAATGGACGGCCTAGACTTCTCCAGCGCCGATCGACGACTAAATCTAGGTCGAATTACACAAAATCAGTGCCGTTTGACTCGCATGGATCTCTAGCTTAACATATTTGAGGATCGAAACGTTTCATCCACCGAATCACATGCAGCATGCAAAATACCAAGTATAGCCATGAAAGTTCAATAATGCAAACTACGCAAAATCAGGGCAATTCATTCACAGACTAACACGAGAGGAAGTTCAAAACACCTACCTCGAGCTCCGATTGAGCTCGTACGGCCTAGATTTGGCTAGGCGACATTGAACAATATTTGGCAATGAAGGTTGAATTTGGAGACTCGATTCAAAGTCGATGCAAAATGAAAGTGTGATGATGGTCAGTGATGCTTGGGGAGTAAAACGCCTACTCTAATTCGAAAAATTATTATCGGAATCGAGTTCCTCCATTAAAGTACAGTGAGAAAGCTCGGAGGCTGAACTCACATATTTCGGAGTGATAGGCGGTGTGGCCGGTGGCGATTGACTCCTGCTACTTTAGACGTGCTTCTGATGACCTTAGTTGGCTTCGGTTTGGCCGGAGACGGCCTAACCAGTGCCTTGGATTCGAGCTCGAATTCTCGACGGCAGGGAACCGGAGAATGAGCTCTCTCTCTCTCTCTCTCGATCGATTCTATTGCTCCTCCCCAACAGAATGGACAAACTCCCTTCTTCTAGAAAGCCTTTGCAGGCAATATCCCATTTCCAAACTTTGCCGCGAATCGAGGGGGCTAACTGACTCAAAATGGCACATGATAGTGCGTGCCGTTTGATCCAAACGGCGCCGGAGACGGTGGGCAACTCTGTTAAGCCGAAATGATTCCCCGGCGTGTGCGAATGGACGTCCGATTTGGCTATTCTGTGAAGGTTGAGTTTTACGACCACCGCGACATTGACTGTCGATTTCTTCCTCCTCCAGCGACCATTGGTCGTGATTCTGGTATTAATCGACGGGGAATGGCTTGAGGAATAAAACCCTCCCTCAAACTCCGCCAATCATATCCACTTTCGTCTTCAATTTTGCGATCAAAATCGAGCTTGGTACTGTTCATACGTGCGAGAACTGGGGGAAGAAGACGACACTATTCCCGATCGGTTCGACTGGTTTGACCGGGCGGCCTGACCGGTCAAAATCGGTTCTAACTTGATTTTTCAAAATTAATCATAATTTATGAGAAATTGTCGCAATTAAACCTCAGAATCGAACTTAGGACGTGAACATTATCTAAAAATGTGGTTTTGCCTAAAAGTTCTAGCCAATTTCTACGAAAATCCCAAATTTTTCATTTAATCGCAATTCGAAAAATGATGAAATTAAGGGCTTAAATAGTCAAATTGAACTAAACCACCCCGGCCAATCGACTCAGAATGATGAAAAACATTGGGCAGTGACTTCAATTTGTAAATGTAGCCATTGAATTAAAAGTAATTTCAATTATGCCCAAATTCAAGGACTAAATTGCAATAAGGTATGTACTTTTGTCCAATTCATGAAATTAAACCATTTACGCGAATAATTGGACCAAATTGCAAATAAGGACAATCAGATTGGATGACAAGACTCTCAAAATGCCAAAAATTACAAATTAAAAGACTCGATTGACATTTTTTACCAAATTCCATCATATGTGTAACAAAGGAACATATACAATTGAACTTGAATTCTGACTTTTTATGAGGTAAAAAAGACAAGGGGTTTTAAATAAAAATATTGACTATTTTCAGTATTTTTTGTGACCTCGAATGCTATTTTTCTCGAATTTTCATGTATTTTTTTTATTTTTTTAAAATACTAAAAAATGAGAAAAATATGAAAAAATATTTTTTGGTCAAAAATGGTTGCCTAGGCTTGGCCAAGGCTACCAAAGTTGATTTTTCAATTTTCAACTTTTTATGGATTTTTTAAAAATAAACTGAAAGAAGACTGATCCAAAATCAAGTGTCAACAACCGCCCCTCTTTGAGAGAAATCTCGTGAGAGGTTTCTCTCAAAGACAGGTGACACCAAAGTCCAGATCGACTCAACTGGGGAAGAGAAAAATGAATCTTGACATCTAATCTTTCTTGTCCTACTAGTGTATGCTCTTCTCATTCTGTTCCAAATAATATGAAAGAGGAGGAGTAGAGAGACCCACATGCTACTTACCTGTTGCTCACCTGCCTTATGCTCGTGTGGCATACGCGGTGTATGACAGATTCAAGTGAATACCTAGGGACTCGTCTCTTGAGCATCCTAGAGAAGTTAAGCTCTAGCTCGTATGGTAGGCCAAACCAGAATGGAATTCCTATCTGACAGGAATTTAATGATGACGCACCCGTTCTTTGGGGTTCGTCGAAAACTAGGCTTCCTATTTGTGAGGAACCTAAAGGTAACGCAACCGTTCTTTGGGGTTTGTCGGAGACTAGGCTTCCTATGTGTCAAGAACCTAAAGGTGACACACCCTTTCTTTGGGGTTTGTCATAGGCTTGCCTTCTATAAGGCTTATCTGGGGAAATGGTTCGTCTCACCCTTGAAGACTAACCATGGATTCGAGAAAAGGTCACCTAACAAAAGGATTACCTATCCAAAGATCTGGACGGGAACATTGTATACCAAGATGACTTGTCCCACTTCTCGAGACTCGTCTGAAAATTTCCAGGAGGTCAACCTAGCACTTGGTTTACCTATGGAATGGCTGATCCTATACCTTGAGGAATCAACGGGGTCTATACAAAGGAGGTATACCTAACTCCTAGGTTTACCAAAGAGACTATTCTGGGGTTTGGGGGTGCCCTAGAACCTTACAGAAAGTCGATTCTGAAGATTGTCTTTTCGACATGTGATGTGTCGTTCTGGGATCTGAGGACTCCATGTATCCTGCAAAAAGCTCAAACCTACAAAAATTTTTATAACATTTTTTTGGGGATTTAGGGGTTACTTGAAATTTCATAGAAAGACGATTCTGAATATTGTCCTTTCAACATGTGAGGTGCCATTCTGGGATCTGGGTACTCCAGGTATCCTACAGAAAACTCAAACCTACAAAAAATTTTATAACATTTTTCTGAGATTTAGAGGTTACTTGAAATCTCACAGAAAATAAGCTTGGAAACTCTTCATTATTGAGCAAGGTATCCTTCTGGGACCTGGGGCCACCATGAGTCTTACAGAAGTTTGAACCTGATAGTTCATTCCTTATCGAAAAGATATCAGTAATCTCCAGGCAATGATAGTTATGATGTAGGCAAAGCTTTATTTTAGGCTATGCAATTATGAAAAATGACTTATGATGCTGGAGGTTATCCAAGACATCTTGAAGCATGCAAAGATGATCAGAAATCCCTGTAGGGAAAATCTGAATCAAACAATTTGAAATTTTCAACAAAGCTTGTTTAAAGCATTCTATTGGGATATCTTTGTCAAAGAGGGCTTCTTACCGATTCTTCGACTTTGGTTTTTTTATAAAGAAAGCACTTGAATTTCCTAATAACCTGTACTTGGGTTTTCGGGGGCATTCGCAGCGCATACATTTCGATCAATCAGGATGTCTTTACAGGACTGTAATGTTGGGTTTGGACATGGTTTAAAAAAAAGGAGGACTCACTCTCTGAGTCAAGTCTTTTGAATGAAAATTTTCTTTACCTGCTCCGGGGTTACAAGTCAAGAACTCTGCAAAATGAGAAAGAAATAATCTTGCTCATACCTCTTCGAGTTAAGGTACACATTAACCCAGACGTCTTAGTCGGAAAAGACTGCGAAAGGTTGTAACGTTGGTAGGATTGGGGACCGAAAAAAGAAAAGCTTATTTTTTGCCCGGAATCACGAAGGGTTTGACATTGGTGATCATTGCCGATCAATCCTCTATTTAGTCCCTTATTAATGATTCTTCGAAGAACATCTTTAGTCTTCTAAGAATGCCACGCGTCTTGAGAACGGGTCTAATCTTTGAAGGACATTGCTTGTCCTTTTGGCAGTTGGCTACGATTCCATTTGAGGAGTAGCCTTTTGCTGCATAATTCTCGAGGATTCTTCTTTATTTCAGAATTTGTCGGGGGCTGAGATATCCAGTAATCTCTTGGTGCCCTCAAAATCAGCCTTATGATTTCCAGCATTTTGGTGAGGGTCATCCATGTTCCTGTCGGGCATTTTGTCTCTTTCTAATGTATAGGGATTCGGCTTTTTCTCTTTTTCAATCACGCCTTGTCCTTTTCTTTTTAGGAACCAAGATCTTTAATGATCATGTAAGGTATGTGACTTGAGTCTCATCCTGTCTGAACATTTTACTTTGGAATTCTCATGCAACTCCCACTTCTTGAACTTTTTTGTCCACGAGTGTCTTTGCCGCCTTTGCCTCGGGGTACATGAAACGAATATGCAGGCTCAAATTGGCTCTGCAATGGGTATAAGTGCATAGGATAGATAAATGAACGTCTTTTTGTCATCCTATGGCGCTTGGATCAATGCATATCAATACACGAAAATTGAAGTTAGTCCGAGCAAAAAGATTTCTAACCATTTACCTTCCAATACTGCTGGACTCGCTTCTACATGACCCCGATGTGGGGTGGTTCTTGACAGGGTTAAGAAATGAAGACCACCGTTCAAAGGGGTTGTCAACGATCACCTGTAGTATTTATGATAAAGGAACGAATGCCTCCGTCGTCTCAATCCATATAATCGATGCGAATAGCCTTTACATCCTTGGGTTCAGGCTCTTTTATTCTTGCACTCCTCTTATCTCTTCGGTGTGTATAGGGCGTGTTTGGATTAGGCTTGCCTCTTATCTGAAGAAACATTCCTGCTAGATAGCTTAAACAACTCTGTTTTGGAAAAATCATTTCATTTTTCTCCAGACATTTTACTCCACTGGGAATTTAATGATGCATCATGCATGTTTCAATTATGCTTGGATAACCTCTGATCCTAACATGTATGCAAAAAGTGCTATCAATGAGGAATTCATCTTTTGAGAGCATGGTTCATTCCTGAGTTTGACCACATGAATGCTCATCTTTGATTCATTCTCTCTTACAAGAAGGCGAGAAATTTTATAGTACTTCTTCGTTGCTGTCTTTTGCCTTCATCGAGCATTCCTGTATGAAGAGAATAAAAATTCTAGTGAGTGAAGAGTGTTTTAACAATTGATGGAATAGATACATATCACATGGTTCTATGCGTAAGGGACCATTATGTTCTTTGTTCCATTTGAACGAGTTTGACTCTAGGTTCATTTCCTGGAATCCTGCAAGACATAACACATGCTTTGTGTGTGTGGATGCATGATATGCTATGTAATAATCGCTATGGCGACTCAGATCGTTTCGGAGAAAACCAAGTGATCATCATCTAATTTTACTTTAAGGATAATACTTCTTCACAGTATCTGAATTTACAAGATATTCCAATTCTTCTCTTTCGGAATTTACAAGAATTAATGCCCTACCCATAAGGACTTTCTTGACAACATAAGTGCCTTCGTAATTTGGGGTAAACTTGCCCCCCAGATGAGCAGCGTTCGGTAGAGTCTTCTTTACCACTAGGTTATCCACCTCGAAATTTCTAGGTTTGACTTTCCGGTTAAATAACTTGGCTACCCCTCTCTGGTAACTCTGACCATGATAGATTGCTCTAAGATGTTTTTCGTCTATCAAATTCAGCTGTTCATATATGTGTTTGATCCACTCTACCTCAAAGAGCTTAACTTCTGACAATATTCTCAAAGATTGAATCTCAATTTCTACAGGCAGGATGGCTTCTATCTCATATACCAAAGCGTAAGGAGTTGCCCATGTTGAAGTCCTAATCGAAGTCCGATATGCCATTAAGGCAAAGGATAACCTCTCATGCCAATCCCTATAATTCTCGGCAGTCTTAACCAAAATCTTCTTGATATTCTTGTTTTCTGCTTCTACTGCTCCATTCATTTGTGGGCGGTAAGGGGAAGAATTAAGATGTCGAATACCAAAGTGATCAAGTAGATCGTCGACAATCTTATTACTTAAATTGGACCCATTGTTCGTGACAATCGCTTGAGGGGTGCCATATCGAGAAATTATGTCTCTCTTGATAAACTTTGCTACGCTTCTTGCAGTGACATTTGTGTAGGAACTGGCTTCTATCTACTTCGTAAAGTAATCAATTACAACTAGGATGAAGCGATGACCATTCGAAGTTGCTGGGTTGATCGACCCTATCATGTCGATCCCCCGCGTAGAAAAAGGCCAGGTTTCGGACATTTGGTAGAGCTCATTTGGGGGTGCATTAATCCTATCGCCGTAAAATTGACATTGGTGGCATGACCTAACATGTTGACTGCAATCTGATTTGATGGTCATCCAATAATAACCAAGCCACATGATCTTCCTAGCGAGGAGATGACCGTTCATATGTGGCCCGCATATACTTTCATGGATTTCCGTCATGAGAGTATTCGCTTCTTTAGCATCTACGCACCTTAACAAGATAGAGTCAAATGATTTTTTGTACAAAGTTTGTTCATTGAGGAAGAATTTGGTAGCCGCTTTGGCTATATATCTTCGGTCTCCGGTTTGACATCCTTCAAGAAACTCTCATTTCAAGAGATAATTTTTAATATCATGGTACCACGGTTCTCCGTCGAATTCTTCCTCGACCAACATGCAATAGGCTGATTCCCTGATTATGCCAATCCTTAGTGGCTCTATTTCCAATTCATCAGTTATTTGTAACATTGAAGCCAACGTAGCCAACGCGTTTGCGAACTGGTTCTGCGTTCTTGGCAAGTATTTGAACAACACATCTTCAAACTTAAGTGTCAACTCTTCAAGGTACTCATGATAAGGGATGTGCTTTGCGTCTTTTGTTTTCCACTCTCCCCGTATCTAGAAGATAACGAGTATGGAATCTCCATAAACCTACAGTTTAGGTACCTTCATGGAGATGGATAACTGTATGCCTAGAATACACGTCTCATATTCTGAAATATTATTGGTACAAGAGAAAGCCAGTTTCGCTGTAACCGGATAATGTTGACCTTTAGGGGATATTAGCACTGCCAATGTGCTAGCTCTTAACAGGTTGATGGCACCGTCGAAATACATGACCCGTTTGTTTTCTGTCAGATTCAGAATTTGATCTTCCATTTTTGTCTCTCCAGAGGATGCGCAATTTTGAGAATTTTTTGCCAACATGTCAGCTATTGCCCTCCCTTTCACAGACTTTTGAGGAGAACTCTTGATGTCAAATTCAGACCACATCACTTGCCATTTGGCTAACCTCCCAATCAGATCGGGCTTCTCTAGGAGATATTTAATTGGGTCATTTTCTATCGCCAGTTAAATATGGTGGTGTAGGGTATACTGCTTCAATCTGTGAAGTACCCACACTATTGCTACGCAAGCTCTCTCGACAGGCACGTAATTCATTTCAGACGTGGTGAACTTCTTTCTCAAATAGTAAATGGCCATCTCATTGCCATCCATAGGGCTTGTTTGAGTAAGCAAGGCTCCCAAAGACTCTTGGTGTATAGTCAAATACTAAGTCAAGGGGTGACCTAGGATTGGTGGCATAAGTACTGGTGGAGTAACCAGATAATCCTTAATCTTTTGAAAGGCTTGACTGCATTCTGTATCCCAAGTCACTTTCGTACCTTTTTTGAGCAGTTTGAAAATTGGCTTAGCCATATCTGATAGTTAATTGATAAACCTGGCGATGTAGTTCAATCTCCATAGAAGACTTCTTATTTCTTTCACCGTCGAGGGAGTTGCTAGGTCATGAATAGCTTGAATTTTCGAAGGGTCAATTTCAACGCCCCTGTTACTGACCATGAATCCGAGAAATTTCCCAGATCTTGCCTCAAACACACACTTGTCATGGTTCAGCCTTAACTTGCACTTTCGCAGTCACTCAAACAGCTTTCTTAGCACTTGAATGTGATCTTGTCCTTTTTTGGACTTGACGATCATGTCATCGACATATACCTCAATCCCCTTATGAATCATGTCATGAAATAGGGTGACCATTGCCTTCTGATAAGTTGCTCATGCGTTCTTCAATCCAAAAGGCATAACCTTATAACAAAAATTTCCTCAAGGGGTGGTAAATACAGTTTTCGATTTGTCCTCCTTTTTCATGAGGATCTGATTATATCCGGAGAATCCATCCATGAATGAGAATAATTCGTACCATGTCGTACTATCCACTAACACATCAATGTGGGGAAATGGAAAATCATCTTTTGAACTGGCTCTATTTAAGTCCCAATAATCCACACAGATCCGGACTCTGCCATCTTTTTTCATAACTGAGACTATATTCGCAATCCAATCTTAATATGGGATAGCTTCAATAGAGCTCACTCTAAGAAGTTTCATAATCTCTTCTTTAATTCTATCTTCTAGCTCGGCTTTCATCCGTCTGCTTCCTTGCCTCATCGGTTTAACACTAGGATCGGTGGGTAACGCGTGTTTAACGATTCTGGGATCTAAACCCGGCATATCAGCGTACGACCATGCAAAAATATCCCGATATTCCTTAAGTAATTATGTGAATCTGAGCTTTTCCGCTTGGGATAAATGCCCCTCAATTTTCACTTCTTTGATATCTGCAACATCACCTAATTTAATGACTACTGGTTCCTCCGAAGTGAGAGGTACTGACTCTTCAAAGGCATTCCACTCTCTACGGATATCCGCATAATCCTCATCTTCATCTTCTTCAATGTCGCAAGAATAATCACCCTGGTGATCCGAGTCGCATAATAACCTGATATGCATATTTGAGATGATATGCCTGAAATGCCATGAGAATGGTCAGTCTCTATTTCATATAGAAATGCAATGCATGGGTGTAAAAAATCTTTTTGAAAGAAGTTTCGAAGTGAACAAAGTCACCAGTGGAACTAGTCCTCATATCCTTGGATGTCCCTGTTCCTAAAAAATCATTTGAAAACTAGGAATCATATGGCAAATCAGGCTTCATACTTCACATATGGAAGACTAATGTCATCATTGGGCTGATTTAACGATCCATATGTCCTTAATAAAATTGCTGATTTTTATTGGATGCAAAATGGATCGTTGTCGCGACCCTCTCGAGGTTCGCCGTGGGCTCTCGAGGGCTAATGGGCCGTCCAGTCTGGTCAGACGCGGGCCTCTCCCAAGGCCCGTTACCCAAATCGCAACGGAGGTATACGTAGTCGACCTTCAGTGTGGTCTAGTGACATGTGTTAAGTGTGCATGCCATGGAGTCGCCACCAATCATTTTTTGGAGGGTATGATTGGACCACCCTATTGAATAGTCGGGAGTTTCTATTCAATTCTGCGATAACCAGAGAAATGGGTTCGGGGACTTAGTTACGCCAACTGTCAGAGTTGACGCCCTTTCGGTACCTAAATTGACTGAATTTTCTGACCTAAGATTTCATGCAGATGAGTGGAATATGAATCCTAAATCTAGGAATTCATGCAAATAGGAATGACTATCCTGGCAATCACAATCAATAATAAAAGGCGCAAATCAATGAATCCAAGTATGCAAAGTAAACACATCAAATCAACATGACACTCATAAGAAGGCTCTATTAACCTAAATAAGTATCAATCAAGCTTAGGAATGATTTAGACATGATTTTACCCATAAGGGGTAAAGTCGTAATTTTGAGACAAAAGGGACGATTTGCCCAAAAAAGGCAAAATCATCATTTCGGAATGAATTCGGAGTAAAACGATGTCAAAAATAGGTTTGGTCACTCAATTGACCCATTTCCTATTTTTTTTTGCAATTTTCATGATTTTTTGGAATTTTAGAAACCGATTTACCATTCGAAGGGTAAAATCGTCATTTTCTAAAAATGAGAATGAAATGTGGAAATCCTAGACATAAGGTTTAGCCACCTATCTGGCTCATCGCCAAATTCTAAGCCATTTCCACAATTCATCGGAATATCAAAGACGATTTACCCTTTGAGGGGTAAAATCGTCGTTTTGGATTAAATGGGAGAAAATCCTAAAAAAACGACAACCAATCAATTTCTTTTGATCATTTTCAGCCTTGGGAATTTTCTAGAATTTTTTTAGTAATTTTCTGCAATTCTTCTCAATTTTTTTGTTTTTCTTTAATTTTTCCATTTTTTTGGCATTTTCTGATTTATTAATATTTTTTTATATTTTCAGAAAATATTTTAACAAAAAGCATATCATTGGCAATAGACAACACTCAACCAGATAAATAAGCTAACTACTGAACTGAGATAAATACATGCAAACCAAATCTATAATGGCGACATTTTAGAAAAATAACCCTAATACACGGATCGGGTACGTAAAACATACCGGATTGGACACCGGCCTTCAATCGCCCAGCCCCAGCCTGCGACCATCTCCATGCACATCACCTGTCGATCACCACATCAAAATGTCAACAATCAATTTTACAAGTTTTAAGACCGGTAATAAATAATAATAATTTAAAAAATAAATAAATCCCGGCTCGGAAACGGGCCAATTCACTCAGCCATGGACCGGCTATGGGCTCACGGCCTCGGCCCAAGATCACGGCCTCGGCCCACGGCTTTGGCCCACGGCCTCGGCCATGGGCTCGGCCATGGGCTCGGCCTTGGCCCACGGCCTACGGCCTCGGCCCACGGCCTTGGCCCACGGCCTCGGCCATGGGCTCGGCCATGGCCTTGGCCTACGGCCTTGGCCTACGGCCTTGGCCTACGGCCTCGGCCCACGGCCTTGGCCCACGGGCTCGGCCATGGCCGAGACGCACGGCCACTCGGCCGACGTCCTCGGCCCACGGCCTCGGCCATAGGCTCGGCCATGGCCGAGGCGCACGGCCACCGGCCTACGGCCTCGGCCATGGCCGAGGCGCACGGCCACCGGCCCACGGGATCGGCCCACGGCCGGGATCGGCCCGAACACGATGGATTCGTGGCCAAGCGGCGACGACGAAGAGCGACGACGTGGCAGGGGGGCGAAACAGAGGAGGAAGATGGAGGGGGATTGCGGTATCTAGGAGCTCCACGAGGTCGTGATAAACAGCAAGACGGACGGGATCTCGGCACGGCGTCGGAGGGTGGCGGAGCAAGGTGGCGGTGAGGGTGGTCGCCGTAATCTAGGGGAGGATGAAAAAAATCAGAAGAAAAGAAAGAAGAGAAGAAGAGAAGAAGAAGAAGGAGGAGAACAAGCTGGGGAAGAAGAAGGAGCCAGAAGGAGGAGGAAAGGAGCGGCGGATGATGAAGGAGGGGGGAGGATAGTAAAATAATAATAATAATATAATAATATAATAAAATAATAAAAAGTAAAAATAATAATAAAATAATTAAAAGCGAAGACAAAATGATTAGTTCCATTTTCCTTTTAAATGATGATGTTTTCACTCCTTTTCCTTTTAATCATTACTAATATTTTTGTCAAATTCAATTTTACGGTGATCAGTGAACACCTAAAATCGAACCTGAATTTTACTGTTTTATGAGGTACTAAAGTAAAGAAAATTAAAAATAAAAATACCGACTATTTGTATATATTTTTGTGACCTCGAATACTACTTTTTTTTTATTTTTATTTTTATATTTTTCGAAAATAATAATAATAAAAAATACGAAAAATATGAAAAATATTTTTTTGTCCAAAATGGTCCCTTTAGCTTGTTCAAGGCTACCAAAGTTGATTTTGTAATTTTTTAGCTTTTTATGATTTTTCTATGAATTTTTGAAAAATAAAGGAAGAAAAAGGTTGATCAAAATTTAGGTGTCAACAGCTGCCCCTCTTTGAGAGGAATCTCGTCAGAGGAATCCCCTCAGAGGTTTCTCTCAAAGACAAGGTGACACCTGAGTCCTGATCGACTCGACTCGTGAAACTATAGGAAAATGAGTCACGACATCCAGTTTTTCATGCTTGTCGATGTATGCTCTTTCTTGGAGGGGGAAACATTCATTTGACATGAGAGAGTGAGATAGTAGAGAGACATACCTGCCACTTACCTGTTCGATGTTTGTGCCATTTTCGTGGTGTTTGATGGATTCAAGAGAATACCTAGGGACTCGTTACTAGAGTGTCCTAGGGAGGTTAAGCTCTGACCTGTATGGTAAGTCATACCATTATGGGGTCCCTAACCGATAGGAATCTAAAGAAGGCGCATTCTTTCTTTGGGAATTTGCCAAGGATTTTGATCCGTATGGTGGATTAGACCATAAGCGGTTCGCCTACCGTAAGGCTTACCTAGGAAAATAACTTCTTCAACATCTGGAATTAGTCAAAGTTTTGATCCGTATGGTGGATCGGACCATTGGGTTGATCCTTATGGCGGTGTCTACCTTTGAGTTGACCCTTTAGGCGGTTTCTACAATTGGTTGACCCTTCTGGCGGTTTCTACCACACATTGACCCTTCAGGCGGTTTCTACCATGAGTTGACCCTTTAGGCGGTTTCTACCTTTGATTGACCCTTCAGGCGGTTTCTACCATTCATTTGACCCTTCAGGCGGTATCTACCTTGAGTTGACCCTTCAGGCGGTTTCTACCTTTGAGTTGACCCTTCAGGCGGTTTCTACCATGAGTTGACCCTTCAGGCGGTTTCTACCTTGGTTTGACCCTTCAGGCGGTTTCTACCTTTGTTTTGACCCTTCGGGCGGTTTCTACCTTGGTTTGACCCTTCAGGCGGTTTCTACCTTTGTTTTGACCCTTCGGGCGGTTTCTACCTTAAGATGACCCTTCAGGCGGTATCTACCTTGGTTTGACCCTTCAGGCGGTTTCTACCTTTGTTTGACCCTTCAGGCGGTTTCTACCTTCAGTTTGCTTTGAAAATGGGTCTCATGACGAGGGTTCTCCACGTCCGATGAGACTGCCTAATTTTTAAAAAGGGGTCTCATGACGAGGGTTCTCCACGTCCGATGAGACTGTTTGAATTTTGAAAAGGGATCTCATGATGAGGGTTCTCCACGTCCGATGAGACTGCCTAGATTTTTTTTTTTAAAAAGGGGTCTCATGACGAGGGTTCTCCACGTCTGATAGGACTTTTTCTTTTAAAAGAGTTTTTCTTCCCCTCTTTTTTTAGAGATCCCGAAGTTTGTCGGGAATTCAGTTTTTTGAAGCAGTGAAAGATTTTATTTTGACAAAGCTTCACTTGAGTCTGCTGAGGCGACATTCTGGGAGCTGGGTTCTCCAGGTATCCTGCAGAAGTTTGAGCTTGAAAGATTTTTCTTCACCAAGAAAACGTTAGTAATTTTTGGGAAGACCACGGCTGTCCACTTGACAAAAACCGTATGACTTAAGTTTTAATTGTGAAATGTGCATTTTGATGCTGGAGGTTGTCCAAAGCATTCTTGCAACATGCAAATGTGATCACAAATCCCTTGCACGGAAAATCTGGATCAAACAATTTGAAATTTCCAAAAAGAGTTTGTTCAAAACATCTATTGGAGAATTTCTCATCCAAGAGGGCTCCTCACCGCTCTGTGATAATGGTCTTAAGGAATGCGCCAACTTCCTATTAACCTGTGCCTAGGTTTTAGGATCATTCGCAGCGCATACATTTTGATCGGTCGGGAGGTCTTCCATGGGACCGTAATGTTGGGCTTGGTTATTGATCTTCAAGAGGGACTCACTTTTGAGTCAAGGTCATTTGAATGAAATTCTTCACCATCTGCTCCGGGTTTACAAGTCGAGAACCCTGCAAAATGAGAAAGAAATAGTCTTGCTCGTACTTCTTCGAGCTAAGCTATATGTTAACCCAAATGTCTTAGTCAGAGAAGACTGTTTCAGGGTTATGACATTGGTAGGATTGGGGACCGAAAAAGGCTTGTTTTTGGCCCAGAATTTATGAGGGGATTGACATTGGTGATCATTGCAAATTCGTCACCTGTCTTTTCCATTCTGCATATTCAGTTTTTGAGGTGTGCAACCGCTTTTGAGGTGTGCACAAGTCCTTTAGAGAGCGTCTCTTGTTGCATTCAGAGACCGATAATTCTCTCTAT
The DNA here is from genome assembly GCA_021437785.1 of Rhodomyrtus psidioides. Classification (NCBI taxonomy): domain Eukaryota; kingdom Viridiplantae; phylum Streptophyta; class Magnoliopsida; order Myrtales; family Myrtaceae; genus Rhodomyrtus; species Rhodomyrtus psidioides. The sequence continues at coordinate 1,637,911 of JAILYB010000092.1, read as the reverse complement.
ATCTTTGCTCCGCGCTTGACGCCATTTGGGGAGTAGCCCTTTTGATACTACTCTTTTAGGAATTTCCTGTTTTCCCGACCAGACTTTACTGGGGATCAATCAAACAGCTTATGCGAGCATCGGCCTTGCTTTTACCAAGCACTTTGCTTTTTCTTATCTGATGCTGGGGATTTCTTTAATCCCTTGTCGCAAGCGGGATGCTTGGCAATTGTGCTAGATATATGACTTGGCTCTTAGCACGCTTGAGTATCGACTTAGTAGCTTTTTCGTAAACCCTAGGTCTTGAACTCCCTCGTTTCTGAAGTGATGTCGCATCCGTCTTGGAAAGTGCAATGATCACCAACGGGTTTATGAAATGATTTTGCAGGCTCAACTTGGCTATGCAAAGGATTCGGTGTGTGGGATAGAGAAATGAATGCTCCTCATCATCCTATGGCACTTGGATTACCATATAAACAACACACAAAGATTAATGTTAGTCCGAGCAAGAAAATTTCTAACCATTTCCTCCTGATGCTGCTGGACTCACCTCCATTTTGCCCCGATGTGGGGTGGTTCTTGACAGGGTTAAGAATGAAAATCGCCGTTCAAGGGGTTATCAACGGTTACCTGTAGTGTTTAGGGGATATGAAACGAACGCCTCCGTCGTCCCAATCCATGTAATCGCTGCGAATGGTCCCTACCTCCGTAGGTACAGATTTTGCCATCCGATTCACTTCCCTCATCTCTCAAGTGTATGTAGGATGTGTTTGGACTGGGTTCGCCTCTCTTTTGAGTAAACTTCCTTTTGAATGATTTGACAAATAATCATATTTGGAAAAATTCATTTCTTTCTTTCCCAAAAGTTATCCATCGAGGGGATTTTGTGATGTATCGTGCATGTTTTATTCATGCTTTGGGCAACCTCCCGATTTAAATCATGAACATCGATGCATTGGATAATTTCCATGACGGCTAAAGGGATTTTAACATTCTTTATCTCCAGCTAACTGGGAAAGGGATACTTACCTACCTGTCGTGGCTGCAAACCCCTGCAAATGTAAAGAAAGCATATCATTGTAGGTTCACAAATTTTTCAAAAATCGAAACGATACATCCTACCCTTGGTCATGTACTCTGACGAGTAGTACATGGGATGTAAGAACTTGTTCCTCTGCAAGGCGACTCCCCTGCCAAGGATAGACAACAAGTATCAATTCATATCCTCGAATTCAAGACAAATTGGGACGATACAACTTTACTCTTGATTTTCATCCCATTCTGATGTGGCGTGTTGATATGAACAACATCTATCAAATCCGCCTATCCATGCTTGGAGTGTTTGTAACATCACTGGTTCATCTGCCCCCAGCTGGGCAGCGTCTGTTCTGCTATTTGAACGCATGACTCCTTAAGTGATTTATCCATGTTTATCATCTGAGAAGGAAAAGAAAGAAGACATTATTTCGGTATCCGATTGGAGATCGTTTAGGAACGATACATCGTTTTACCAAATGGGTGGCTTCGCGGCCAGATGCATTTTGCATTGAAGGGGTGGATTCCATTATGCTCTGCGAACGATGATCATTGCTTGGGGAGCTCGCCCTTGAGCTTAAAGATGCTCAAAAGGTAAGGCGGATCTTCGTACGACTAGTTTTAAGCGTAAATGAGAAATGCCCCCATGGGAGCCTTACAATGGGATTGCCAATACATTCATTCAAGCTATTCATCCTCTTTTCTCCGAACATTTTTTACAAATCGCGCCTTGAATCAAACACCTGATCGTCAGCTCTGTATCACTATTGCAAGAGTCCGCCAGCTTCAGGCTGATCGAGCCAGAAATTGAGTTCCTCTCCAAGGAAATCGCTCGAATCTCCGAGCCATTGATGCTCAAGTTGAGTGTCACCGACCGCTGGCGATAGATCACTCTCGCCTTGGATGATTTGATTCCTCGAGCTGGAACCTCCCTTGTTGACCGGCAAATATGTAGACATGTCCCATGTAAATGTTGGATTTGCCATGGGAAGAGCACTAGCAACAGGTTGGTACTCAAATTGGGGAGTTCCTATTTGCGGGAACTGCGGTATATACACTTGAGGGGTATTGAGACTGCTTGGTGGAGCGTTCTGATTTGGGTTAGAGGAGTCGGTGACATGGTTGCTGGTCTCGTCAACACCGAAACATGGTTGGGTGTTCCCGGCTCTACAATCATCGTGGTTGCAGTTATGACCAACATTTAAGTTCGAACCAGCTCCATCCGAGCTTAGTGTCACCCGTCCCTCTTTTAGCAACCTCTTGAAATATCCAAGGTGGCTCGCGACGTTAACTTTAGAGAGTCCCGGCACGTTCAGGATTTCGTGTATGCGCGTTGATCGTGCCGTGTCGATCCCCAACTGTCGAACTGTATCAACAAATTTCTGATGGAGTTCAGCAGTCCAAGAAAATCGCGCTTTCTTGTCAACAAGAACAGCTCGCCGACTAATCTCTATGAGATCCGATTGTGTTGGAAACTGCTCTTGTAAGCCTTCGACGGTATCTGACTGCACCGGAAGACATTGCGAAAGGCATTGTAACATATGAGCACTACCAATCTCTAGAAGTGGCTCTTCGGAGAATATTTCACTGATGAGAATATGGTTATTGCAATCAAGGCAAGTGGCGCTGCTCAGTGCTTCCTCATATCTAGCGCTTTCTGTTCGAAGCTTTTCATTTTCTTCTTTCAGAATCGCTAGCTCTTGCTGTCTATGTAGATTCCCCAGTCGGGCTCGTTTGTTACGAAACCACTTATTGACCTTCCCAGGCTCCCACCCTAACTCTCGACCTAGCTCAGCCCTCTGCTTCTCATCTGGATGGGGGCATTCCTCGAAGAAAAAATCAAGCTCCCGGTCTTGACTTGAAGTATGGTGAAGGGGATGTTTTCCTTTCTGACGCTGATCACTGCTATGGGTATTGTTTTCATTACCACAACCTTGAGTTTCATCGTTGGAAGTGTCAATCTCCATGACCATCGTGCCGGATTCGGTCCCGTGATCTTCAAATTCTTCCAGCAGTTTAAGCTCGGAGACTTCCAAGTCGGGCGTTTCCAACAAATGACGGTATCCTTGGAACATTTTGGATCGAAGTATCACTGACTGATCGTCGCAGAAGTCATATGATCCTTCGAAATATTGATGCATGGGTTGGGTAGTATCGCCCGACTGGTTCTTCGAGCTGGAACCTCCATTTCTTCTCGAGAACATGAGAGGGGAGTTGATCGATTGACCCCCATAAGCATCTCCTACTTGGGAATTAGGGAAACAAAAATGCTCAACGCATTCCCTTGTTAGATCCTTTGAAACCACATGCCCTAGCTCGGCAAGTCCTTGGGCACTACGCGCAGAAAGCTCATTAGTAAGCGGAAAAACAGCGACGGATGGGTGCTGCACCTGCTGCATCTGTGGCACACACTCTTGAAGAAAATTGGGATGACTCAGATGAATATTCTGATCAATTTCCCAATAAGTGTTGAATTTGTAACCGAGGTTAGCATGACGCTGTCTTAGCGCTCTTCTGTAACAACCGAGGTGATTTGAGACCATAGCCTTGGTAAGTTCTGGTGCATTCAGGGCCTCCATTACTTTCTTCGGGCGTGCATAGTCGAGCCCTATTCGCCGAACCACGTCTAAGAACTTGCGGTGAAGCTCAAGGGGCCACGCGAAAATCTTCTTCTCTTGGTTCAGAATAGCGTTGACAGCTTGACGGCTGATCTTTAACCCTTCTCGAGCAGGATCTGATCCTGCCCGAAGCCGTTGTGGAGAAGACTCTTGGGCTCTGACGTGGTGACTCTCATCATAGTGGCATATATTCCCTCCTTCAGAAGGCACTGGCACTATCTTTGTGGGATTGATTTGTTCATGCACATCACCAGTATTTTCGATCATAGCAGAAGGCTTAACGGGAAACAATCTACTGAGAGTGGTAGGGCCACCGCAGTTAGGGCAGACAATAGTGCTAAGAACTTCTTCATACCTCACGTTCTTTGTTCGAAGCTTCTCGTTCTGTTCCTTTAGAAATGCGGTCTCCCGTCGTTTGTACTGCTTACTCAGCTTGGTTCGTTTATTTTGAAACCAATTCAAGATCCTCAAAGGGCTCGTCCCTAGTTTTTGACCCAACTTCTTCCTCTGTTCTGTGTCCGGGAAAGGGCATCCCTTGAAGATAGCTTCAAGTATCTGGACCTCATCCGGAGTGTAGAGCTGGCGACGCTTTCTTTTCTGGCGCGGATCATCGTCGCTGGCGTCTTGGTCGCTGAGGGCTTGAGTCTCCTGGATGGTCGAGTCGATTTCCATATCCTTCGTGACGAATTCATTTCCGAGGTCTTCAAATTCCTCTAGCCGTTCAAGTTCGGAAACATTCAGGTCAGGCGTTTCCAACAGATGATGGTACCCCTTGAACATTTTGGGTTGAAATGTCTTTTCCTGATCTTCGTTCGCTTGATCTTCTCCACCCTTTCTCAGATGTTCGCCCTCTCTGTAATTATCAGAGATTAGGCGTGTTCCAAGAAGCGTCGCTTTGAAATCGAGTAACGAGCGTCTGACGGGCGTTCCTTTCGAGACTTCGTGATTCCCCCCGTCCGTTCTTACTCTCTCTTGCCTGAGTGGAGCGTGCAGATTTACCGTGTCGACTTTTGCTTTATCGAGCATTACGCCTGTCCCCCTAGCTCGGTCTCCAAAGTAATAGGTCCGCCGGCCTTTAGATGTTGTTACCTTTTCTAAGCCCGAAATCACGGGACAGAGGTGGATCTGTGACTCACCAAGGATGTATTAATGAGGCTTGATTAGCCCTGCTGCATATAGAAAAATTATTGCAGCTTTCCCTTTCTCGTTCGAGCGTTAAAGGGCGAGAGGTTGACATCGAGGAGATTAACATTTCGATCTAACCTCTCAAACACTCCTCCATCATTCCTTCTTTTCTCTGTCGTTGAATCGCAGATGGCTTCCTCTCCTGTACCCGCTGCCTCAGCCGAAGCTTCAACCCAATGGGAGATGTTTTATCACCTCTTGGGTAGAGGTTATGGCTACATAAACAGTCATCCTGAAGCTGAGGTTGAAGTTCGTACTCTGATTCCGGCCCTGGATACTGTGTGTATTGAAGGTACGAAACTTCAAAGGGAGTTTGTGATCTTCCCAACTCTCTTCAACAATTTCCTGCAGGCTTATGAAGTTGCTAGCCGGGAGGTCACTTTGGCTGGTATCGTGCGAGCCCGCTATCAGGACCGAACTGAGTCCCTGATGTTGGCCATGCTGACGGCCGATAACCATAAAAGGGCTGTTGAATACGCCCACTCCCAGGTTTCGATGTTGGTCCGTGAGAGGGACAACTTGGTGGAGCGTCTGGCTCTTTTTGACACTGCCTTTGAGCAAGATCAGCACAACCTCGTGCTGAGGTTCCAGTGTGCCTGGTTGGAAGAAAGGCTTGAAGACCTGAGCATGGATATAGCTCGCGGGAGGGTGCTGGCTCAGGACTTAGAGCTTGAGTTCGAGTACTATGAGACCAAGGTGAACGACCTTAAGGAGAAATGTCGCCTCCTTTTCTTCAAGCTTGTAGACCTCGATTCCCAGAGTGTAGGTTGTAAGCAAGGCATGGATAGCATGGAGAATCAATTGAGCTCATTTGTGATGCTCATTAGAACTCACTTTGGATTTACGGTTCCTCCTCAGTAGTCTGTTTGTAAAGTCTCCTGTTAAGTGCTATAAATGAGAGTGTATGTACATTTCCTCTTATCCTTCGCAAGATTCAATATTGCCCTTGGTTTCGCAATCGTAGTGTTTGAGGCAACTGACGATCTTTCCGCTTTCGAGCCCGCTCACGTTATGTTTGTAACCTATGCTGTCACGTTTGCCTTCGTGCGCTTGGTCGATTTACCTCGAACCCATCGTGACAAAAGATTGTTGTAGCTAAACATGATGATGTTAGCAAGCATCATTGTGTGAAATCAACCCTAGGCCTTAAAGAAGAAAGGAACTGCTCCGATTGAAACTTTACAATGCGCAAATAAGAAATAAGTTCTACTTGTGTACAAGCCCCCCCTTTTCTCTGGGTATGTTCGATCACCACCCCCATCATGTCTGGGTTCAGGTGCGCGGTCATCGACTCCAGATCATGGCCGTGAAGGTTTGCTAGCCTCCTCCTGATGGATTCTTCGAACTGTGACCACCATCTTTGTTTGAGAAGAAAAGAGGAGGGTCGACCTCTTTCTTATCAAAAGCGTGTCTCACTCAGAGATCAGGGAAGCAAAATTGTTCGAAGTGTTCCCCCACTAGATCATCTGAGATCATATGCCCTAGTTGGGCGAACTCCTGAACATTAGACGTCGTGGGTGGATCAGCAGTAGGAAGAGCGCCGGTGGACGGCCGCTGCTCGAGCGGGGAAGTGTATATTTGTTGCACCGGTGGCACGTATTCTTGAGGAACATTAAGATGACTGATAGGGCTATATTGACCAATTCTCCAACAGTTGGTGGTAGAGCTACCGGCTTGGTTGGTATCGAGACTCGGCAGGGCTCTTCTTGAGGCATGGCTGTTGCATTCGTAGCCGTACCTAATGTTCAAGTTCGAGTCGGGCTCTTCTAGGCGCCGTGCGGCATGACGCCGTCGTAGCTTCCTGCGGTAACCATTAAGGTGGTTTGCGACTAACCTTCTAGCGAGCCCCGGTTCATTCATGACCTCATGTACGCGTGTTGGACATAATGAGTCATTCCCTATTTGGTGAACCGCATCAAGGAATTTTCTGTGAAGCTCTGGAGACCATATGAACTTCTTTTGGCGACTCAGGATAGCATCAGTGACTCGGCGATCATTCCTCGATTCACTCTCGGCGGGGTCTGGTTGTGCCAGAGGTTGTTGCAGGGGAAGCTGGTTGACTTCGAACTGGTCTGTGGTGATAGTAAGCCCATTGTCAGGGAAATTGTAGTAACGCGCCTCCCCTCTTTCCAAAGATGGTTTGAGGGAGTGGGGTGGCGGACGACCACCTGCGATTCTCATAGAAAACTTATCACGGAACATTTCGCGAGTGTCGATAGAACCACCGCAGTTAAGGCAAGCGGCGTTGATGAGGACTTCCTTACACCACATGTTTTCTTTTCGAAGCTTGGCGTATTCTTCTTTTAGAGTTTCGAGCTCTTGACACTTTCCCCGAACCACTGATCTGGCCCGTCTGTTTTGAAACCAGTGCTTGACCCTTAAGGGTTCCATCTCTAATTTCCGGGCTAATTTTCTTCTTCGTCTCGTATCCGGGTAACGGCACTTATTGAAGGCGGCTTCGAGTATCTGGATTTCCTTCTCAGTATAGAGCCGGCGACGTTTTCTTCCACGAGATGGGACATCGCCGCTGCCGTCGTCGTTGCTGCTACTGTCGTCGTCGCCACCACTGTCATCGTCGCTGCCCTGATCCTGAACCTCGTTGCCAGCAGGGTTGGGTAGTATGGTTTCGACATCTGGCTCGATCCCAAAGACTTCGAGGTCTCCCAACTGCACATTACCTAGGACATTTGGGTCAGTCATCTCCAACAAATGACTATGACTGTTAAACATACTGGATCAAGAAAAGGTTTGTTCGTCCTTTTTTAATCACTCAAGGTCTTGTAATCCTCTTCCTATGTTTACTCTCTCTAAACTTTCTTTTGAGTGACTTTGCGTACTCAGGAGTCGCTCTTCGAGCATGGAAGACGATCACCAGGCGAGCGCTCTTCTAGAGATTTTGAGTTTTTCGTCTTGTCGTCTTCCTTCCTTTTCATGGTGGAGAGATCACGGATCGCTTTTCTTTCCTCGATAGCCGAACCTGTCCCCCACTATCTCTCAAAAGACTAAATTACGTCCACCACCCGCTCAGCTTTTCATCATGACAAAACTATCAACCCTACCGCGGCTCCTTCGATATTTGCGCTCGACTCCCGCTCCATCTCAATAATGGTGAAATAGACAACTCTTTTACAACTTTTCAAACTCGTCAGGCCTGAAATCGCGGATCGAGACATGTCTGATGCTTCACGGGAGGAGCAGCCCCTGCTTTACATTAACTACCCCGGCTCCACAAGCATTATTGCCGTAACTTTTCTCCATTTTTGAGCTACTATGAAACGAGGAGAAGGTTAGTGCTCTCATTTGCCCAGCTTTCACTTTCATTCATTCCATCGCACTCGTCTTCCTTTCCATCCTTCCAACAAGAAATGGCTTCATCTTCTGCTTCTTCCTCTGACTCTTCCCATGCTTGCGTCTTTTCAATCGCAGTCCCGGCCCGATGGGAAAAACTCTATAATCTCTTGGGTCGGGGCTATGCTTACATAGCCGATCATCCGGAGATCGAGGCTGAGATCCGCGTTCTATTTGCGGCCACTGACACTACTTCCATCGAGGGTACTGAGTTGGAGAAGGAGTATAAAACATTCCCAGCCCTCTTTGCAAACTTTCTAGAGGCTTACCGCGTTGCTCACCGGGAAGTTCTCGTGGCTCGTGTCTTGCGAGCCCGCTACGAAGACCGCTGTGACTGCCTGACGTTGACTAACTTCGTGGCCGACAGCCACAACAAGGTTATGGAAACTGCCAACGAGCGGGTCTCGACGATGCTTCGTGAACGTGGAAATTTGGTGGAGCGTTTGGCCTTGTGCCTGATCACCTATGAGCACGATCGTCGTAACATCATGTTGAAGTTTCAGAGCGATTGGCTGGAAGAGCGACTCGATACTGTTACGGCGGATGTATCCCGTGGGAGGGAATTGGTCCGGGACTTGGAACTTGCTGCTGAAGATCACAGGGCCAAGGTTGCTGACCTTAAGAATGAGTGCAAGCGCCTTCTTCTCCAGCTCGCGGATCATGATATACGGAGCGGTGAGCGTAGGCAGGGAATCAACCATATGGAGGGCCAATTGAGCTCCTTCGTGCTGCTGATTAGGGCTCAGTTCGGCTTTATTTTTCCGCCTCGCTAATCTGTATTAGTCTGCTTTGAAAGTCTTTCGATTGAGCGAAAGTGAATGAAAGCTCCTGTGTGTGTGTTTTAGCTTTTATATGGTCCATTTCTTCGAGCATCCGGACATCTTAGACTTAGATGAGCCGATCCATAATAAGTCGAGTATATGTGCTCTGATTTTCTAACTCGCTCATGGTCAGATGAAAGAATAGCCTCAGACTTATCCGGGAAAAGATTTCTCTCTATTACCTATTTTTTACCTGCAAATGAAACGACAGAATCAGAAGGAATAATTTGAAAAAGAAAGCATAAACCCCTTTCAATCTTATGCTTGCTCGTGATTAATAAGGACAAACTTTTTACAAGGGTTTTAATCTTGTGCGAAAAGTTTTTATCAATATTCCTCGAAAGAAAGCATACTATTGAAAGGAATGTAATTCACGATAATAGCTTTTGACCAATTTTCAGAAGAGCGAATTAGTCAAAAGTGCAAGGCATAACGACGTGTTTTAAATTTAATTGAAGATACGGCATCCAAATCAAGGCCGTTTTGTTAAGAACGAGAGCAATTTGGACATCTATCTTGTCATTAAATTCGAAATAACGCCAATAATCTTGATCAATTATCGTGGATTACTAGTGACGTATGACATGCATGGACCAATTCAAGTGTATAATTCCTTCTAGCGAAATAGTTTCCTCTAAAGGAATTATAAACTTGACTTGGGAGTATTCAGATGATTAGAGAAAATGCCACTATCACATTCCCATGACCCGTCAAAAAGAAATACAACCAAGTTCCATCTGAATGTATACACCAATAGATCCCTAATACAATCATTCTAAGGGGTGAGATAGAGAAAGCCTCGATAAAAATAAACCCTATACAAGAGGACTAGTAATGGAAAATGAAACCAAAGAAAGTGATCCCAACGTTTAAGGATGCCCCAAGTTCGATCTGTGACTTCCGGATCACTTGCCCCAACTCTTCATCTTAATTGGACGATATCTCAATAATGTCCATAGTAGGCTCCTTTGTTGCACACTCGGTGTTCGTGACGGGATATCGCCCTCCTCGTCTTCTATCAAGGACGTTTGGAAAAAAAAAAAAAAAAAAAAAAAAAAACACGCATCTATCCTTGAAATGGCATTTAATCTAATCACCAGAATGCAATGAATGAAATGCCTATATTTATCTGAACTGAAATAAATTTGAGGGATAGAGAGTCTTACCAACCAAACTCATCGACTTATGTGCGGTTTTAGGTGTACCAACCGTCCAAAGACATGCGCATGAGACAAGTGATGGTGAACTTCTAAAAATCGAATGGTTTGGCACCTAAGGTCAAGGTTCCCACCTCGAGTTCTAGAAAGAGCCGATTCCATTGCACAACTATCGTTGCATTGGGACTCGATCCATAGTTCGAAGCGAGCGGAATTGAAAAGTGGATTACCCCGTGTTTTTCCTCACGGAGATTCCATTTTCAATTCCTTCTATTGTGTTCCTAAAGGCGGCGCCCGGGGTTTTAGGCGCGGTTGTGTGTGTCCATGTGTCGTGATCATCACGATGCCAATCATGCACAACAGTTTATCAATCAGTACTTCAAATCATCCATACAACATACATTCCTACGCCAACCTGCATAAGACAATGTTAATCACGGACTACACCCCTTATCTCTCCAATCTGCAAAAACATATAACACCTACCATGAGCGGACTTACCTCACCTTCAAGAGCGCCTGCAGGGTTAGAAAAATCAATCAACTTTTTAATCGGCTCAAGTTCTCTAAGTCCCCAGTGGAGTCGCCAGTCTGTCGCGACCCTCTCGAGGTTCGCCGTGGGCTCTCGAGGGCTAATGGGCCGTCCAGTCTGGTCAGACGCGGGCCTCTCCCAAGGCCCGTTACCCAAATCGCAACGGAGGTATACGTAGTCGACCTTCAGTGTGGTCTAGTGACATGTGTTAAGTGTGCATGCCATGGAGTCGCCACCAATCATTTTTTGGAGGGTATGATTGGACCACCCTATTGAATAGTCGGGAGTTTCTATTCAATTCTGCGATAACCAGAGAAATGGGTTCGGGGACTTAGTTACGCCAACTGTCAGAGTTGACGCCCTTTCGGTACCTAAATTGACTGAATTTTCTGACCTAAGATTTCATGCAGATGAGTGGAATATGAATCCTAAATCTAGGAATTCATGCAAATAGGAATGACTATCCTGGCAATCACAATCAATAATAAAAGGCGCAAATCAATGAATCCAAGTATGCAAAGTAAACACATCAAATCAACATGACACTCATAAGAAGGCTCTATTAACCTAAATAAGTATCAATCAAGCTTAGGAATGATTTAGACATGATTTTACCCATAAGGGGTAAAGTCGTAATTTTGAGACAAAAGGGACGATTTGCCCAAAAAAGGCAAAATCATCATTTCGGAATGAATTCGGAGTAAAACGATGTCAAAAATAGGTTTGGTCACTCAATTGACCCATTTCCTATTTTTTTTTGCAATTTTCATGATTTTTTGGAATTTTAGAAACCGATTTACCATTCGAAGGGTAAAATCGTCATTTTCTAAAAATGAGAATGAAATGTGGAAATCCTAGACATAAGGTTTAGCCACCTATCTGGCTCATCGCCAAATTCTAAGCCATTTCCACAATTCATCGGAATATCAAAGACGATTTACCCTTTGAGGGGTAAAATCGTCGTTTTGGATTAAATGGGAGAAAATCCTAAAAAAACGACAACCAATCAATTTCTTTTGATCATTTTCAGCCTTGGGAATTTTCTAGAATTTTTTTAGTAATTTTCTGCAATTCTTCTCAATTTTTTTGTTTTTCTTTAATTTTTCCATTTTTTTGGCATTTTCTGATTTATTAATATTTTTTTATATTTTCAGAAAATATTTTAACAAAAAGCATATCATTGGCAATAGACAACACTCAACCAGATAAATAAGCTAACTACTGAACTGAGATAAATACATGCAAACCAAATCTATAATGGCGACATTTTAGAAAAATAACCCTAATACACGGATCGGGTACGTAAAACATACCGGATTGGACACCGGCCTTCAATCGCCCAGCCCCAGCCTGCGACCATCTCCATGCACATCACCTGTCGATCACCACATCAAAATGTCAACAATCAATTTTACAAGTTTTAAGACCGGTAATAAATAATAATAATTTAAAAAATAAATAAATCCCGGCTCGGAAACGGGCCAATTCACTCAGCCATGGACCGGCTATGGGCTCACGGCCTCGGCCCAAGATCACGGCCTCGGCCCACGGCTTTGGCCCACGGCCTCGGCCATGGGCTCGGCCATGGGCTCGGCCTTGGCCCACGGCCTACGGCCTCGGCCCACGGCCTTGGCCCACGGCCTCGGCCATGGGCTCGGCCATGGCCTTGGCCTACGGCCTTGGCCTACGGCCTTGGCCTACGGCCTCGGCCCACGGCCTTGGCCCACGGGCTCGGCCATGGCCGAGACGCACGGCCACTCGGCCGACGTCCTCGGCCCACGGCCTCGGCCATAGGCTCGGCCATGGCCGAGGCGCACGGCCACCGGCCTACGGCCTCGGCCATGGCCGAGGCGCACGGCCACCGGCCCACGGGATCGGCCCACGGCCGGGATCGGCCCGAACACGATGGATTCGTGGCCAAGCGGCGACGACGAAGAGCGACGACGTGGCAGGGGGGCGAAACAGAGGAGGAAGATGGAGGGGGATTGCGGTATCTAGGAGCTCCACGAGGTCGTGATAAACAGCAAGACGGACGGGATCTCGGCACGGCGTCGGAGGGTGGCGGAGCAAGGTGGCGGTGAGGGTGGTCGCCGTAATCTAGGGGAGGATGAAAAAAATCAGAAGAAAAGAAAGAAGAGAAGAAGAGAAGAAGAAGAAGGAGGAGAACAAGCTGGGGAAGAAGAAGGAGCCAGAAGGAGGAGGAAAGGAGCGGCGGATGATGAAGGAGGGGGGAGGATAGTAAAATAATAATAATAATATAATAATATAATAAAATAATAAAAAGTAAAAATAATAATAAAATAATTAAAAGCGAAGACAAAATGATTAGTTCCATTTTCCTTTTAAATGATGATGTTTTCACTCCTTTTCCTTTTAATCATTACTAATATTTTTGTCAAATTCAATTTTACGGTGATCAGTGAACACCTAAAATCGAACCTGAATTTTACTGTTTTATGAGGTACTAAAGTAAAGAAAATTAAAAATAAAAATACCGACTATTTGTATATATTTTTGTGACCTCGAATACTACTTTTTTTTTATTTTTATTTTTATATTTTTCGAAAATAATAATAATAAAAAATACGAAAAATATGAAAAATATTTTTTTGTCCAAAATGGTCCCTTTAGCTTGTTCAAGGCTACCAAAGTTGATTTTGTAATTTTTTAGCTTTTTATGATTTTTCTATGAATTTTTGAAAAATAAAGGAAGAAAAAGGTTGATCAAAATTTAGGTGTCAACAATCGTATCACAGAATATGCTGTCTAGATCAACGGTCAGAGGTCCAAAGGCGTTTTCCTACATCTACTTCAAACAACAAAACTAAAAAATGAAGAGAAATGCTGGAAATTAAGTGCAGTATTAAAAACAAGTTAAAGGTTTCTTTACTCAGAAGTAGTGGCATTATCATCAAGCCACTCTATGATGACGTTCACAGAATCGTCTTCGAGAAAGGGGTTCGTTAGATCTGGTTCTGCAAACGGAGCTACCCCTTCTTCTGACAACCACTTGGAGTTTTTGCTGAAATATTCGTTTAGAGGGCTATTGAACATTTTAGACTTGCCTTTCTAGGCTGGAGAACCAATGAAAGAATCTTTCTGGCTTTTCTAGCATCCACGGCTCTTGCCTCGGCCTCGACCTGCTGTTTTGGAGGTAGAGTCACCGATGCGACCACCTTGATAACCCAAGCATATCTTATGCTCGTTGGAATTTAACTGTAGCGAAGCGCGAATCCCTTGGCCATGCTTGCCCAGACCATCTCTTGGACTAAATCCATATGCTAATAGCATCTTAGCCGGTAAAAAGTTAGATTCAGAGATGAAAGGGGCTTTCAGCTTTGCTCCCACAAGAGTGTGGACCACTGCAACTAGATCCAGGGAATGGGAGCTTGCATCCTCTTTACTTTCCAGCTCAATATAGGGGATAGCGTTATTCTGATAAGCGAGGAGATCAACTTCTCCATGAACGGTAACCACTTTCCCATCAACCGCGAATCACACCTTTTGATGCAGGTTTGAGGGCACGGCTCCAACAATGTGAATCCAGGGTCTCTCTAACAGAAATCCGAACGCGCTCGGTAAGTCCATTACCTGAAAGTTTATAGAAAATTTGGTTGGACAAATGAGGACATCCAGCTCAATTTCGCCCACTACCGTCTTTCTCATCCCATCAAAAGCTCTAACAGCTGCCTTGAAGGTTCGAATCATTTCTTCTTTAATGCCTAAACTTCTCAGTGTAGCCAAAGGGATGATGTTAAAAGCAGATCCGTTGTCGATTAACACATGTACTATTCTTTTCCCATTGTAGTGTGCAGTGATGTATAAGGTATTGTTGTGCCCTCTTCCGTCTATGGGAAAGTCCTCGTCCGAGAAACTCAATTGGTCTTTTAGAAGGATTGCCCCCACAAAGTCCCCTAGCTGTACATCGTTGATAGTTTCAAGGACATGTACTTTATTCAGTATCTTTATCAGCGCATCTTTATGTTTCTCCGAGTTGATGAACAAATCTAACCGGGATATTTGGGCCGGTATCTTCCTTAACTGCTTTATCACCTCGAACTTGCTGGTTTTGACAATGGATAGGAACTTTTCCGCATCTTCTTTCGAAACCTGATTCTTTTCATAATCACCCTCCCTCAGGGCATAGAATCATCTAGACCTCATTACAGCTCTAATTTCGCTTGTCCCATAATTTTAAGGGACTGCCTTATGATCGTGCTCCTCCTTAGGGGGAACTTCTATGATGACCGTCGTCAGGCCAGATGCCTCTGCTTCTGTTTCCTCATCTGTTTCGTCATTTGGTAAACAAATTATGACGGGTTTCACTAGGCAATCTTCTTTCTGGCTTAGACTGTCGATCTCATCCAGCTTGATTATTACTATCGTCGAGGCTTCGACCATCCCTACAATATCGCCAAAATCTCTTGAATTATCTTCAAACTTGGACTGAAGATATTTCCTATCAACATCGGATTCGGAAGGAGTCAAAAGACTTAGCCGCTCTCTCACTTCATCGAACAGTTCATTCACATCTCGCCACTGAGCCCATAATTTCTCCTTTTGAGAATTCCAGTTTTGAATTTGAGAGTATTGCTCTACGCCGGATGCATCACTTGTAGCCTGAAAGGGATTAGAAGTCGTCAATTGCAGTGACACATCTTCCATCTCGCACGTGAAGTTATTCACTTGTTCTTCAATGTGTAAAAACTGCTCTAACATCATTTGGTCGGATGACGGTCCACATCCTTAGGGTACTGGTGTAGCTTTGCTGTCTTCGACTTTCGGTTAGACATGATCATCCATACCGCCCCCATCCATCGGGTACGATGTCTTCCATTCTCTGAAAGAAACTGGGGGGCAGAGTATTTAACCTTGAAGTTATACTTCCTAGAGTCCTTGCCCAGTTTGTCTACTATTTCACCTCTTTTTAGGGCTTCAGTCGCAAACTTGCGATCCGTTAGACGCCTCTTGGTGATTTCTCGCTCATTCTCGTCGAGCTCTTCTTCCGGTTTAGTGATCAATTCAACGTCATCTACTAGGCTCTCATGAGAAACACTCCACGTATTTCCTCGCTCAGTTTCAACCACAAATTGATTCTACTCTAGGTTCATAGAGGCCTTAGTTCCTTCAAACAATTTGTCAGTAACGTCCGCCATTATCCCTAGGCTCATCATCTTGGCGATGCATAGCTTCTTTCTTTCGATCGACACCTCCCCTTCCCTTGGATATGACAAAGCGATTGCCAGAATATCGATCATCTTGGATACGTTCACCTTCAGCTCTAGGCGGTTTTCTTCCTCATCAGCGAAGATCACACTAACTGCTTGGTGTTGACACCTGATTTTTTACCATTTATTATTGTGATTTTTATTCTTTAAAATTAATTAAAAATATCAAAAAAGGTCATAAAATCACAAAATCAACTTTGGAAGCCTTTGTTTAGCCTTAGGAACCAATTTTGAACAAAAAATATTTTTCGGTATTTTTAATATTTTTCGAGTTTATTTAATTATAAAAATACCCAAAAAATCAGAAAAATACCATTCGTGGTCAGAAAAATACCCAAAAATATTCGATAATTTTGTTTTAATTTCCTCTTCAAGTGTGTCACTTTAAATCTCAAAAATTCGGCTCGGGTCACTATGTTCCTTCACAAACATAAACCCGAACCGAGCCTAAAAAAAAAAAAAAAAAATCATTTTCGAGTCTTTTAGTTTTCAATTCTCACTTTTTATAAAGCTATGACATTGGATTCTAAAGTCTTAAAGTGCAATTAGGTCAATTTGCCCTCCAATTTAATCAATTTTTACCAAAATGGCTTAATTGCACATTTTTCTTTCAATTAGTCCCCGGTTTCACGGATGTATACGTATGCTCTACGTATTTATACGTCATACGTATTTATACGTTATGCATATTTGTACTGTTTGGTAACCTCTTTAACTCTTGTAATAATAATAATGGTTATTATTTTTAACACCTTTGTTAGTGCCTTTTTTTTTTTTAGCATTTTTGTATTGTGAGTGCTATTGCTAGTGCTATTTTTAAATAGCATTTTTGTATTATAAATTGTGAGTGCTATTGTTAGTGCTATTTTTAAATGACATTTATTTATCATAAATTGTGAGTGCTATTGTTAGTGCTATTTTTAAATGGCATTTATTTATCATAAATTGTGAGTGCTATTATTAGATAGAATTTATAATTGTTAGTGCTATTTTTAAATAGCATTTTTGTATTATAAATTGTGAGTGCTATTGTTAGTGCTATTTTTAAATAGCATTTTTGTATTATAAATTGTGAGTGCTATTGTTAGTGCTATTTTTAAATGTCATTTATTTGTGAGTGCTATTTTTATATAGAATTTATAATTGTTAGTGCTATTTTTAAATACAATTTATTGGAAGGTATTTTTGGCTATAAAAGGATGGAAAGAGTTTTGAGGTTGAAGGGGGAGACATTTTGTAGAGTGTGCAAATTTTTGAGAGCTTAGAGAGAAGAACACAAACACTCTCTATATTCTCATCATCTTGAGTGAGCAAAATATACTAAGTTCGGAATATTGATTCCGCATATTGTTAGCACAATTGTTGTGGAGTTATTAGTCGTCTCCCCGTTCGTCAATTGGTGGTGCGTCCGAACTAGATGCCTAACACTTGTGGAGGCTGAGATCGAAGAACATCGAACCGACACCTCCGTTCAAGCACGCTACGAGAGGTAATCTATTTACTCCCTTTGAGGCTTTGTGATTTTTTTTCGATTGAAATGCACGAAGTACGCCTCTGGAGATACATGTATGGGTTGTTATTTATTTCCGCTACGTGTTACGTGGATCCCAACAGTGGTATCAGAGCCAATCCTTAGGCGTTTTCGTGCATTTAATTGATTTTTGCAATTTTTGCAATACTATGGCCAATATGTATTAACGAATTGTTCGTCTTACATGGCTAATGGAGGTTGATTGTTTTTATATGATAAATTAATCAACGTAGCAAAAATTGAGACTAAATCAATTTTGAATCGAAAATTTATGGCTATCTTATTTTACGTAAAAATTCTGAATATGATTCAACGTAGAATTTTTATTGTGTCTTCCTAAGTTTTAAATTGTGAATTTATTACTTACGTGGAAGGGTGGTGATCATGGAAAAATCCCTAATCAATGTGATTGATGTATATATGAATGTATGATGATTATTTATATATTTGGGGTTGTAATTATTAAATGGAGGCTGCGTACTCCTTTTATTTTTCATGTAATCTTTATTTTTAGCATAGTCAATTGTTGATGTAAATGCTACGAGGATTACGTGGGGGAGCCTTTTAAGTCGGCGAGCTCTTTGGGGCCCAATTCTTGAAAAGTTCAAGAAACCAAGAAGAAGCGAAGAGCGGCTCTCCGTTATTAAAATATTAAAATGATTAAATGTGGTCTCATTGGCTCGAGACCCATTAAATCATAATTCCATGATCACCACGTAGGATAGATGTTTATGTGATTGACATCTATTTATTTATTATGATTACGTGAGCATGTTAAACTGGTTAATGTGCAAAGTCAGACTTACCTCACCCAAAATTGCGCCTGCATGAAATCCTAGTTAGGAAAATCACTCGCGTTAGGTACCGAAAGGGCGTTGGTAACGACACCAGCGTAACCAAGTCCCCGAACCCAAAAACTCTGGTTCCGTAGAACTGATCGATCTCTCCCAATCGATCAGTAAGGTTTCCGATCTACCCTCCAAGAAAGACCGGTGGCGACTCCAAATGCATGCACAAGTTGCACATGCCACCACGACCACACTAAGGTCGAAAGCGATCGACTCTTATCGTCGAATCCTTCTGAAAAATACTCCCGCCGCGATTTGGTATGGGCCTGGGAGGGCCCGCGCCGATCCAAGACCCGCGATCGGTAATCCATTAGCCGCGTCCGCTTTCGGACGGGTCGCGACACTTGGTGGTTAGGAAGTGAATTTTCTTGTACCTTTGGAGTTACATCGTCAAATTTCAAAATCTGACTGTCAATGAGAGCTTGAACCTTCAACTTTAGGATGTAGCAGTTGTCTACATTGTGTCCTCTTTCACCCATATGATAGGTGTAGGTTTGACTTTCGTCAAAATCAGGGTATCTTGCCGGATTTTCTCTAGGAGGTTCCTTTGCCACAAAGTGCTGCTCTAATAACATCAGGAGAAATTTGCTTAACGGTCTCGGGAGTTGGGAAAATTGCTTCTGAGGCTGTTTCTTCCTCGGTTTTGTTGAGAAAAACCCCCAAGTGATTTTGAAGTTGACAAAACAATCCAAGTAACCTTAAGTTTCGAGATAATGTCGTGGAATACTTGTTTTGCAGATTATCCTTTGGTGCGGGGATGCACATGATTGAATCTGTCAAAAAGGTTTTGCTCCGATGGGATTTCTGAGGGACTCAGATGCTGGTTAGAGCTCAGACGTTGAGTGGGGATAGCTTAGACGTTGCTGAGTGGGGATAGCTCAGACGTTGAGTGGGAATAACACTCAAGCTTTGAGTGGAGTATTTACGTGCAGTAATTAGAACTTGAAGAAGACTTTTAAATGTGCTTATTTGATACATACAACAGATACAATCGAGCTGGATCATTCTTGAGAATTCTCGGGGATAGAGATCAATCAAAGATGCGAAATCAAGGAGACAAACATACGACTTTCCAAATGAACAAAATCATATATGGAAACCCATGATCATAATTGTATGGGCGATTTGATCCGAACGGGGAAGACTTTCCTTTGGCAATCCCCAACGGCTACGAGATATTCTTTTGATGTCTGTCTTGTCCAAATGGGAAGTTTTGGAGAGACATTTTCTGGAAGCATTGCAACGGTTAGATTGGAAGCGGAGGAGTATAAAAGACATCTTAAGGTTGAAGGGAAAAAAGGTCGGCGTTAAGAGGGAAAATTCTTTATAATTCTTATATCGAGAGTACTTCATTTTATACACACTTCTTGATTCATCCATTGTAATTGTGAGGAGGTGTACAAAAGAGTGTTGAATGCTATGTGGGGTATCCTGCGTGTCAAGGAGATCACTAAGTTATAACCTCTCGAGCAATTTACTAGTGGAATCTAGTCGATTGGCTGATAGCCGAAGAAGTGGACGTAGACTTAACCAAAGTCGAACCACTATAAACTCTCAATGCAGTTTTCTCTATCCCTACTCTGATAATGTTATATAATCTGTGATAGTAGAATTGCATATGAACTGTCTATATTGATACACCGTGTTGCCATCGTCTGAGACGTTATATAAACGTTTGTGCAATTGTTATTCCGCGAAAAACTTTCAAATTGCACTATAATCACCTATTCATCCCCTCTAGGTGATAACACTAGCCACAACAATTGATATCAGAGCCCGGTGCTCATATTTTGTGAAGTGTTTTTACTTCCGAACTAACGATCTTTATGGCTAGCAATTTTTTTCCCACATGGGTTGAATGTGGAAGCAACAATAGACCACATATTTTGAAGGGAAGGAGTACAGCGATGGGCAAAACAAATTCAAAGCATATCTCAAATGCCAAGATCCGCAAATATCGAATGTTGTACAAAGAGGAGTGAATCCAACTGCAAATACCACGACCATATCAAATGCAGGGGATAACAATCCTACGCCGACTGCCACTTTGTCAACTACTGAGATTGCCAAGAGAGATGCTCTTGATGGAAAAGTAATTTATTCATTTTATAGTGCTTTATCTCTTACTGAATCCAAGTGTATTGCAGATTGTTCCTCATCGAAAGAAATCTGGGACAAGCTCTACATCACCTATGAAGGAACAGATAGAGTTAAGGAGACAAAAGTCAATTTTCTTCTTGGCTAATATGAAACATTCAAAATGAAGCCCAGAGAAACTGTAAAACAGATGTTTGACAGATTCACAGAGATAGTGAATGGTCTTACACACCATGGGCAACCTGTTTCTGGACCAATGAGAGTCAACAAACTACTGAGAGCTCTCCCAAAGGAATGAGACAATGTCAAAACTTCTATTCAAGAGACTCAGAGGATATCTTCTCTATCCATGGACGAACTTATTGGAACTCTTCAATCCTATGAGCAAGAAAGAGTAAATGAAGAGATAATGTCAAAAGGTAGGAAGTCCATTGCCTTAAAATCTAATGTTGATTCTGATGTTTCAGACTCAAAAGATGAAGATGATGAGGAGTTAGCACTCATGGTCAAAAGATTTAGAAGAATGACTAAGAAGGGAAGGAAGTTCAAAGACAGAAAGGATCTCAAACGATATGATCAGAAACGATCATCTGAGACAAAAAATGAGAGCCAAGAAGTCATCTGCTATGAATGTAGGAAGAGATGTCATATTAAACCAAATTGTCCTCTATTAAAGAAGAAAGGCAGAGATGAAAAATCTAAGAAAGCCTTGAAAGCAGAGACTTGGAGTGACACTAAATGTGAAGGTGATGAAGAGTACGCAAACATATGTCTCATGGCAGACTCAGATGATGATCTCCAGGTAACTCACTTAGACATTCCTGTTGATGTATCAGATTATATAGACGAGCTATGTTTAGAATATAAACCGACTCTTAAGAGACTTTCTGAATTGAAAAAGGAAGTAGCTTTCTTTAAACAGAAAGATATTTCTCAAAAAGACAAGATTGATTTTCTCGAGAAGGAATTTCTTCAATTGAAAGAGAGATCTGATTGTGTGTCTAACGAAAATATTCGTTTGAAATCTGAAATTGAAAATCTTGAGAAAGAAACTGATTCCTTGAAAAAGGAAAGAAATCTTTTTGACATAGAGAAGAATTTTTTGAAAAAGGAAAATGATTTATTTGAAAAAGAAAATGTTTCCTTAAGGAAAGAAATTTCAAATATTCACAAAAAAAATTCTCTACTGGTTCCAAAACGTTACAGCACATACTTTCTATACAAGTCCCGTATTATAATAAATCGGGATTAGGTTTTCAAAAAGAAAGTGACGTAGAAAATCATTTTCCTTCTATTAAGGAAAGAATCAGGAGAAGACCTCCCAAGAAATATTACAAAAATCATTTTAGAAAACAGTTTGTGAAATTCAGTGGTCAAAATTTATATGCTTGTTCAAATTGTGGTGATACTAGACATTCTCGCAGTTTCTGCTCAAAAATCAATAAATCAACTCGAGATATTCTTATATATGCAAATGTTGCTAACCCTATAGAACCCAAACAGATCTGGGTGCCAAAGAAAACTTGAATTTTATTGATCATTGCAGGTACCAATCAAAAGGAAAAATAAATGGTACCTTGATAGTGAATGTTCCAGACATATGACTGGAGATGCAACAAAATTCATCAATATTGAGATGTTCGATGGTGGAAACGTTTCCTTTGGAGGAAAGAACAAGGGAACAATAATTGGCAAAGGAACCGTGAAGATTGGAAATCTTATTATCCATGATGTTTCATTGGTTAAGGGTTTGAATTTCAATCTCATTAGCATTAACCAACTACGCAATATTGGACACAAAGTTTATTTTGCAGAAAATAAGTGCTCAGGTACAAGTGAAGACAATGAATCTTTATTCACGGGACGAAGACATGGTAATATGTACCTGCTGGATACAACGTCTGAGGAAGAAAAATGTCTTCTATCTGTCAAAGACGAACCAAAATTTTGGCACAGGAAACTGGGACACATAAGTCTCAAGCAAATATCAAAGCTCTCCAAAAAGAAGCTAGTAAAAGGACTCCAAGAAGCCACGTTTGAAAGGACTAAGCATTGTGAAGCTTGCACATTAGGAAAACAAATAAGGAATTCTTACAAATCTATAAATGAAGTATCTATTGACTGTGCTCTGCAGCTGTTATATATAGATGTCTTTGGACCCACTCAAACTTAGAGTATTGGAGGTAAAAGATATTGTTCAGTCATTGTGGATGATTATACCAGATTCACTTGGGTTTTCTTTCTTGCTCATAAAAGTGATGCTTTCTCATACTTTGAAACATTTTCAAAGAAAGTTCAAAATGAAAAGGGTTACTCTATTTCAAGCATCAAAACAGATTATGGAGGGGAATTTGAAAATAATTACTTTACTGATTTTTGTGATCAAAATGATTTTCAACATAATTTTTCATCTCCATACACTCCACAACAAAATGGAGTTGTTGAAAGGAAGAATAGATCTTTACAAGAAATGACGCGAACTCTTTTGATTGAAAGTAAAGCACCGTCCTATTTTTGGGCAGAAGCTGTGTCTACTGCTTGCTATATTATAAACCGAGTGTTTCTTAGACCATTGCTTGAGAAAATCCCCTATGAGCTTTACAAAGGAAAGAAACCAAATATTTTATATTTCCATATTTTTTGTTGTAAGTGTTATATTCTTAAAAACTCAAGTGAACAGCCAAGTAAGTTTGATGAAAGATCAAACGAATGAGTATTCCTGGGATATTCGACTTCAAGCAAAGCCTATCGAGTCTTCAACAAGAATTCTCAAACAGTTGAAGAATCTATTAACGTGAAATTCGAGGATGAGTACACTACTCCGAAGATCATTACCAATAATGAAGCGTAAGATGATCAGAACCAATCATCTAAGAAGCAGAACTCATCATCTAAGGGTGAAGAAGCAATTGAACCTTCTCAGAACTTGGAAGATAAGCAACCAACTGCAACTTCTGAAGATCCAAATGCTGAGGAATCAAACGAAGATGAGCTTGAAAAGTCAAAGAAAAATTGGAAATACAAATCCAGTCATCCTATCGATCAAGTCATTGGAAACATTGATGAAGAATCAGAACCAGATCTAAACTAAGAAGTTCAATAAGTGCATTTGCTTTGGTTTCTGAGTTTGAACCCAAAAGAATTGAAGAACCTCTTGAAGATGAAAGCTGGATTGAAACTATGCAACAAGAGTTACATCAATTCAAACTCAATGAAGTATGGGAATTGATGTCAAGACCAAAGAATCATCCTGTCATTGGAATCAAATGCGTGTTCAGAAACAAATTGGATGATAAAGGCAAAGTAACCAAGAACAAGGCAAGGCTTATTGCCAAGGGGTACTCTCAAGAAGATGGAATCGACTATGATGAAATTTATGCCCCAGTAGCAAGACTAGAATCCATCAGATTTTTACTCGCCTATGCTTGCTATCACGACTTCAAACTATATCAAATGTATGTCAAAAGTATATTCCTGAATGGATATATCAAGGAGGAAGTCTATGTTGATCAACCTCAGGTTTTGAAGATCCAAAATGCCCAGATCATGTATTCAAACTTCAAAAGGCACTCTATGGACTCAAGCAAGCTCCACGAGCATGGTATGAAAGGTTAAGTAATTTCCTTACCAACCAAGGCTTTGAGAAAGATAAAGTTGATACAACTTTGTTTATCAAAAGGGAATGTAACGAAATTTTACTTATTCAGATTTATGTAGATGATATTATATTTGGTTCATCTAACAAAAATCTCTGCAAGGAATTTTCTCGGATCATGTAGAATGAATTTGAGATGAGCATGATGGGAGAACTTACATTCTTTCTAGGACTGCAAGTCAGTCAGACCAAACAAGGCACTTTCGTACATCAAGAGAAATATGCTCTTAAACTGGTTAAAAAGTTCGGTCAGGAAAATTGCAAGAAAATTGATTTGCCCATGTCCTCTTCATCCAAGCTAGACAAGGATGAATAAGGCAAACGGGTTGATCAGAAGCTTTATAGGAGCATGATCGATTCATTACTATATCTAACTACTTCTAGACCTGACATTATTTTTAGTGTATGCATGTATGCTAGATTCCAATCAGATCCCAAGGAATCACATTTTACAGCTGTCAAAAGGATTATTAAATGTATATGAACTTATCCTAATTTGGGATTATGGTATCCTAAGACCTTAGATCTTACATTACATGGATATTCAGATGTTGATCTTGCAGGTTATAAATTAGACATGAAAAGTACTTCAGGAACATGTCAACTTCTCGGATCAATGCCGGTGTCTTGGTTCTCCAAGAAACAGAACACCGTAACTCTATCAACTGCAGAACTAAGTATGTTGCCTTAGGAAGTTGCTGTGCACAAATTCTATGGATGAAGCAACAACTGAAGGACTTTGGTGTTCAATCTCACAATGTGGAAATCCAATGTGACAACACTAGCGTAATCAATCTCACCAAGAATCCAATCCTGTACTCACGAGTGTTGACACCTGATTTTTGACCATCTATCATTGTGATTTTTACTCTTTAAAATTAATTAAAAATAGCAAAAAAGGTCAAAAAATTGCAAAATCAACTTTGGAAGCCTTAGCCTAGCCTTAGGAACCAATTTTGAACAAAAAATATTTTTTGAATTTTTTAATATTTTTTGGAATTATTTAATTATTAAAATACCCAAAAAATCAGAAAAAATACCATCCGTGGTCAGAAAATTACACAAAAATATTCAAAAATTTTATCTCAATTCCCTCTTTAATATTTTCACTTTTTATCAGGGAAATTCGGCTTGATTCATGGGGTTCCTTCACAAACATAAACCCGAACCGAGCCTGAAAAATCCTTTTCGAGTCTTTTAATTTTTAATTATCACTTTTTATAAGTTATGATATTGGATTCTAAAGTCTCGAAGTGCAATTGGGTCAATTAGCCTTCCAATTTGACCAATTTTAACCAAAAGGGCTTAATTGCATAAAAATCTTTCAATTTAGTCCCCGGTTTCACAATTTTTGAAATTAAATTCCATACGGCCATGCCCATTGAAATTAAACACCTCTGTCCTATATTTTTCATCATGATGAATCCATTGGTGACCTCGATTTTGACTAATTTGGTCGTTTAGGCCATCGATTAAGCAAAAATCATTTTCGGATCCTAGGGACAATTTGGGGTTTTCACTAAATTTCAATCAATTGATTCATGAAAATACCCCTATTTGATAGAAAACGTGTCAAGGAGTCCGATTTTGATGTCAATTTCATGAAAAGATTTCGATTTGGGGCTAAATTGGGCGATGAGAGTCGAACCGAGCCGGTCGGGTCAGACCCGACCCGACCCGGTCCGAACCGGGTCTGCAACTCAGTTGCAGACCCGCGCAGGACGAAGGGAAAAATAAAAAAATGCAGGGGGGGTCGGGCGACTGAGCTTTTGGTTTTTCTAAACTCCCCTTTCGGCGGGAGCAAGGCTGGCAAAAAGGGGGGCGTCCACTGAACAAGGTGGTCGGCCATGGGGTTAAAAAAAAAGAAGAAAAGGGGGGAGGAACCTCGGGGGTACAAGAGCTCGGCCATGGGAGACTGAGAGAGGAGTTCGAGCAAGAGGCAGGTAGGGAGGGAATCCTCGAGCTTCAGCGACACCAACAGAGCCTCAACGGAGCTCCGGCAGCCGTCTTCAAGCTCGGGGCAGGTCGGTATCTCCTCCAAACTCTAATTCCACCGTCGCATATCAACTGCTCGACGAAATGCCTCAATGAGAGTTTGAATTTACAACTCTCGGCCGTGCTTCCCACGACCTCTTTTTGTGCGAATCGACCCTTAAAGCTTCTCTAGATCCGACTCTAAGCTCTGCTGGCTTGCTATTTTGTGTCGAGGACCGCCGAGAGGGATGGCCCGAGCCTCGCCGACCACCATTGGAGCCGAGAACTCTCATCGGCGCAGCAGTGGTCTTCGAGGTCTAAACAACCTCAGGTAAGCCTCCCTAACTCTATTGGATGCATTTTGATAGAATGAAATCGAGTTTAGAAAAAAAAAATCTGTGCGAATGGGCTCGCCGGCGCCGGTTCGGTGTTGGTCTGTTTAGGGCGTTTTCCGGCGTTGTTTAGGCCATGAAATGGTCGGGTGTTGGTCTGGATCTGGTGAAGATTAATCTGGCAACAAAGTGGGGGAGATTCAGCGACGTTTCCACGTCGGGTTGGGCTCTCCGGCGAGGTTCCGGCGAGGGTCGCCGGAATCTGGGTACTATTCATCGTCTTCCCCGGCGAGCCTCCGGCCGGTCAAAGGTCAAAGGCTGACGTGGCATCCCACGTGGGCATCCACGTCAGCCAGGTGGGGTCACGCCGTGGGGAATAGAGCATGTGAAACAGACGGTCCCGATCGCGACACGTGTCGCGATCTGGGATTTTTGGGGAAATAAAAATGATTTTCAGATTAATAAATGATTTTCGGAAATAATTATAATAATAATCCGACGGTCAAGAAAATGCCACGTGGCTCAATCTGAGGCATTCGTTCTCAGTGTGCGAAACGACGCCGTTTTGATCGTGAGGGAGGCGGACCGGGTCTGGGTCGCGGATCTGGGCATGGGCCGGGTCATCCGACCCGGTCCGGATAATTTTTTTATATATATTATTATTTTTTATAATAAAAAAAAATAATAATAAAAAAATTCAAAAAAATCAATAAAAAATAGAAAATCATAAAAAAAATTCAGAAAAATTCGAAAAATTCAGAAAAATTCTAAAAATTCTAGAAAATAGGAAATGGCCACATTCAACTGGCCACGACCTGTTTCGGGTCATTTGACCCCCGATCTTTCCAGAAATGACGGTTTTGCCCTTCCGGCAAATCGTCTTCCAAAAAAATTCTAAAAAAATCCAGGAAAATCCCAAAAAATAGGAAATGGCCACAGTCAATTGGCCAAGGCTCACCCCGGGTGTTTTGAACCCGATCATTCTTAAAAATGACGATTTCGCCCTTTGGGCGAATCGTCTTCCAAAAATTGACGATTTTGCCCTCCGGGCTAAATCGCCTCCAAATCTTCCCATTTTACCTCGGTCCTAAATCACGCCTTCCCTAAGCTCTTATGGCTATACTAGGAGGCCATGTGATGTGAATTGACGTGCATTGATGTGATTTATTTATGCACTTGATTGCGCTTTCATTTAAATTGATTGTGATTGATAGGAATAGTCTTCCAATCTGCATGAAACCCTGAATTAAACCTACCTGACCCGAACTTGCACATGCATGAACTCTTAGCTAGGAGCATCACTCGCGTTAGGTACCGAAATGGCGTTGGTAATGACACCAGCGTAACCAAGTCCCCGAACCCAAAATCTCTGGTTCTGCAGAACTGATCGATCTCTCCCAATCGATCAGTAAGGTTTCCGGTCTACCCTCCAAGAAAGACCGGTGGCGACTCCAAATGCATGCACAAGTTGCACATGCCACCATGACCACACTGAAGGTTGAAAGCGATCGACTCTTATCGTCGAATCCTTCTAAAAAAATACTCCCGCCGCGATTTGGTATGGGCCTGGGAGGGCTCGCGCCGATCCAAGGCCCGCGATCGGTAATCCATTAGCCGCGTCCGCTTTCGGACGGGTCGCGACAGCTGGCGACTCCACTGGGGACCTTTGTTCTAGAACCTATGGTTCTAGACCTCAAGTGGACTTAGGCCGTAATTAAAACGTTGAGTGATTTTTCTAACCTTGCAGGCGCTCTTGAAGGTGAGGTAAGTCCGCTCATGATAGGGGTTATATGTTTTTGCAGATTGGAGAAATAAGGGGTGTAGTCCGTGATTAACATTGTCTTATGCAGGTTGGGCGTAGGAATGTATGTTGTGTGGATGATTTGAAGTGCTGATTGATAAACTGCTATGCATGAATTGCATTGTGATGATCACAACACGTGGACACACACAACCGCGCCTAAAACCCTGGGCGTCGCCTATAGGAACACAATAGAAGGAATTGAAAATGGAATCTCCGTGAGGAAAAATGCGGGGTAATCCACTTTTCAATTCCGCTCGCTTCGAACTATGGATCGAGTCCCAATGCAACGATAGCTGTGCAATGGAATCGGCTCTTTCTAGAACTCGAAGTGGGAACCTTAACCTTAGGTGCCAAACCCTCTGATTTTTAGAAGTTCACCATAACTTGTCTCATGCGCATGTCTTTGGGCGGTTGGTACACCTAAAACCGCACATAAGTCGACGAGTTTGGTTGGTAAGACTCTCTATACCTCGAATCTATTACAGTTCATATAAATATAGGCATTTCATTCATTGCATTCTGGTGATTAGATTAAATGCCATTTCAAGGATAGATGTGTGTGTTTTTTCCCAAACGTCCTTGATAGAAGACGAAGAGGATGATATCCCATGACAAGCACCGAGTGAGCAACAAAGGAGCCTACTATGGACATTATTGAGATATCGTCCAATGAAGATGACGAGTTGGGGCAAGTGATCCGGAAGTCACAGATCGAACTTGGGGCATCCTTAAACGTTAGGATCACATTCCTTTGTTTAATTTTCCATTACTAGTCCTCTTGTATAGGGTTTATTTTTATCGAGGCTTTCTCTATCTCACCCCTTAGAGTGATTGTATTAGGGATCTATTGGTGTATACATTTAGATGGAACTTGGTTGCATTTCTTTTGACAGGTCATGGGAATGTGATAGTGGCATTTTCTCTAATCATCCGAATACTCCCAAGTCAAGTTTATAATTCCTTTAGAGGAAATTAAAATTGGAAATCTTGCACGACCTTTTTGGTCGTATAGGGTAATCCAACCCCAATTTCGCTAGAAGGAATTATACACTTGAATTGGTCCATGCATGTTTTACGTCGCTGGTAATCCACGATAATTGATCGAGAACATCGGCGTTGTTTTGAATTTAATGACGAGATAGATGTCCAAATTACTCTCGTTCTTAACAAAACGGCCTTGATTTGGATGCCGTATCTTCAATTAAATTTAAAACACGTTATTATGCCTCGCACTTTTGAGTAATTCGTTCCTCTCGAAATTGATCAAAAGCGATTATTGTGAATTACATTCCTTTCAATAGTATGCTTTCTTTCGAGGAATATTGATAAAAACTTTTCGCGCAAGATTAAAACCCTTGTAAAAGTTCTTGTCCTTATTAATCATGGGCAAGCATAGGATTGAAAGGGGTTTTTGATTTCTTTTTCAAATTATTCCTTCTGATTCTGTCTTTTTATTTGCAGGTAAAAAAATAGGTAATAGAGAGAAATCTTTTCCTGGACAAGTCTAAGGCTATTATCTCATCTGATCATGAGCGAGTTATAAAATCAGGACATATTTGCTCGGCTTATTGATATTATGGTTCGGCTCACCCAAGTTGAAGATGTTCGGATGCTCGAAGAAATGAACCATACAGAAGTTAAAACACACACACAAGAGTTCTCATTTATTTTGCTCAGTGGAGGGTTTTCAAAAGCAGGTCATACAATTCGGGGTAGAAAAGTAAAGCCGAAGTGAGCCCTAATTAACGACACGAAGAAGCCCAACTGACCCTCTATGTTATTAATGCTCTGCTCATACTCCCAACTCCGCATGTCGTGGTCGGCAAGCCTGAGGAGAAGACTTTTGCATTCTCCCTTAACTTCGGCGACCTTGGCCTCATGTTCTTCGGCGATTGTTTCCAGGTCTCGAACCAGTCCATTCCCGCGAGCTATGTCCGCGGTTATTTTGTCGAGCCGTTCTTCCTGCCAGTCGCTCTGAAGCCTCAACAGGACATTGCGGCGGTCATGCTCGCCGGTGGTCAGGGATATGGCCAATTGCTCCACCAGATTTCTCCTCTCGCGAAGCAACGTCGCGACCCGCTCATTAGCAAACTCGACGGCCTTTTTGTAACTATCGGCCAGATAGTTGGTCAGCACCAAATGATCAGATCGATCCTCATAACGAGCTCGCAAGACGCGAGCCACGAGAACCTCCCGATTAGCAGCACGGTAGGCCTCTAAGGAGTGTGCAAAGAGAGTCGGGAAAATTCTATATTCCCTCCCCAGTGTAGTACCTTCGAGAGAAGTGGTATCAAGGTCCTCGAGCAGGACACGGATTTCATCCTCGGTCGCAGAATGATCGATTATGTGTGCGTAACCGCGACCCAGTAGGTTATAAAGCTTTTCCCACTAGGCCAAGACATCAGTTGAAAAAGTGCGTACGGGGGAGGAGGCCATTTGCGTTGGGTTGACTTGAGAATAAGACGAGGCTAACAGAGAGTTTAGAAGGAAGAAGCTGATTATGCGAGAACGTTAACCTTCCATACATTAATTCCTCATTTTATAGCAACTCGAGGATGATGAAGGGTCTCAGTAATAATGCTGGTAGAGCCCAGTTAGGGGGTAAAGCAGGAGGTCCCCTCACGTGAACCATTGGATTCGTCTCGGTCCGCAATTTCCGGCTTATCAATTAAAAGATGTAAAAGATTTGTCGGGATCACCATTATTAGAGTTAGGTGGGAGGTAAGCGCAACTATCGAAAAAAGCCCTAGCAGGATTCAGCACTCACATCACGTTGAAAAGCTAAGCGAGAAATTCAAGGTCTTGACGGGGAGCGTTTGCCTAATGATTTTCTTTCATGCTTGAAGAGCGTCTCCTAAACATACAAAGTCACTCGAAGAAAAATTTATAGGGAGTGAGCATACAGGAGAGAGTAGAGAACTCTGAGTGGGCAAGAACCAATCAAACATTTCTCAATCCAACATATTTAAGAGGTTACTGTCAGCTGCTAGAGGCGACTGACTCAAAAATCTCAGAAATTGAACTACTGAGTGATCTCGAAGATTCCAAGACCAAGTCTAACACCAAAACCATGGAGCCCAACACTTCTGGCAACGGAAATCAAAATCACGGCGACGACGACAACGACATCCACGATGCTCAACTCTGGAAAAGAAGACGTCCTCACCAATACTCTCAGGAGGAAACCCAAATGCTGGAAACCCTCTTCAGTAAAAGCCCTCACATGAAAAAGAAGTGGAGAATTGAATTGAGCCGAGAGTTGGGGATTAATCAGTCGAGGATCCAGTTTTGGTTTCAAAATAGGAGATCCAAATCGAAGGCTCAATGCAAACGTCAGGTGGTCGAGATTTTAAAGGAAGAAAACCAAAAGCTGCGAACAGAAAACATGAGGTATGAAGAAGCTCTCAATATTACCGTTTGCCCTCATTGCGATAACCCCATCGCCCTCGGTAAGATATTCCCCGATAAGCCTCACGCAATGATTGAAGACGTTCATTTACCACCCTACTCCCTCGGGGCATCTCCTGCTCAACCAGATTTTGCCGGAGTCACGCATGAGCAGGATGATCCTACGAAGACGATACAAATGCCTCCTGGGGGATGGGATTTGCATCGCTTTGATTGGAGCTACAGTTTCAAAGAGCTGGATGTTACCGCCGACCAGCTCAAAGCATATCAGCCTCATGCACAACAATTTTCGATAGGGTCGGATCCTGCTAGAGATGAGTTAATCAGTCGTCAAGCCATCGATGCAATTTTGGGCCACGATAGGAAGAGGTTCGCTTGGCCCCCTGAACTGCATTTCAGATTCCTAGACGTGGTTCACCAAATGGGGATCGATTCAGCAACTCCGACACGCATATTTAAGGCCATGAGTGTACCGGGACTTAGTAAGGAACTGGTCAGGAATCACCTTGCTGCCTACAGAAAGCTATTAAAACAGCGTCGAGCAGAGCTAAGCCGAGAGGAATCCGTCTCGAGCTCAAAAGCTAGGGGGGACCGCCATTGTAATGCTCAGGCATCAGGAGGTACCCGGCCAAATTTAAGCATCAATCAAGCTAGCAACCCGACCACCGGCAAACTGAAAGCTGATCAGAATGTCCTTCCGGGCCATTTCAACACTTTTCAAGAGCACGTGTCACAAGTACAGCGAGTGCGCACTCCTCCATTCGAGCAGCAATCGGCTGGTGCTTTGTCTGCCGCTGGTCAACCCACGACAGACAATTTCTTTGATGATGGGCTCGATGCCTTGTTCAATCAATGGGAAGCTGGCATGCTTGGACAACCATGATCCAGCACCTGACTCGGGGCACGATGGGTTGGTCGCTACGATCACCCATAGAAAGAAGAACATGTTCACGAGTGGATCACTCTTTTTATCCATTGTAAAGTTCCTATGGGAACATTTTTCTTTAATGGCTATAGTTAATTATGTATGAAAACCAACGCTATCGACGAACATCGTCATACTCGGTTGCGATGATCCCTTGTTAGATTAAGTCTGAAACCAGAGACGGTCTTTAAAATTTTGAGTGGCCACGAACTCATTCCTCACCAAGCGCCCGGGATGCTGAAATGAAGAGTAACAGCATGCACAGGGAAAATGCCACTTTCGTTTGAACGATGAAAAAGGGGTTGAGAGAAGATCATAGAGTTAATTCCCTTGGAGCTAAATGAATTAAAATGAGTCATTAATTGTGGGTCCACCGTTGTTCCCCACGTTCTCGGGCCTAGCAAATCATAAAAGGGCGCCGAAAGATTGTAGACCCACCACTTTGAAGACTGAACTAGGGGACAAGCGCAATACTCGATGAAACCGAATCAATGCAAGAGAGTTTGTGATCCAATCACGAGGAAAAAGAAAGGGGGAATACAGACGAGGAGTAATTGCAGGGTCTCGGGAGGAGTGCTTGCTTGCTGGCCTTCATATGCAGCCTGAAGGATGGTTCTAGGACACGCACAATCACTTGAGAAAATTTCTAGAGTGAACAAACACGTAAGAGCGAATAGAGAAAGCTGAGTGAACTAGATCAGCCCGAGATACTCCGATCCATCATGTTTAAAAGCTATTCCCATCTGCTAGAAACGCCCGACCTGGACATTTCCGAGCACGAACTGCTGGGAGACTTTGAAGATCCTGGAGCTGAATCCTGCCCGAAGGCCATAGAGACTGACTCCTCCAGCGATGAAATTCTAGGTTTCAGCTACGAAGGAGTATACAATGATGACCGGAGTCGGAAAAGGAAGCAACTACAACGCCACACTCCAGGCCAAATCCGAGAGCTCGAAGCTTTCTTCAATGAATGCCCCACTCCAAGCAGACAACAGAAAATGGAGTTGAGCCGAAAGATAGGATTGGAGCTTTCGAAGGTCAAGTTTTGGTTCGCCAACAAACGAACCCGGGTGAAACAGCAATACGCAGACCATGAGTTACTGGTCATGAAGGAGGAGAATGAGAAGCTTCAAGCTGAAAGCACGAGATATAAGGAAGCTCTGACCAAGGCCACCTGCCTTAATTGTGGTAATCCTGTTGTCCTCGGCGAGGTGTTCCTCGATGAACCATCCCTGTTGACGAATAACGCTCAGCTGTTACCGTATTCTCCACAACATTTTCCGACACAGCCAGATACCGTTGGAGATCTGCATGAGCAAGTCAACACCATAGGGTCAACACCAACACCCTCTGAGAAATGGGACCTGAATCATCACAGGTGGAGTTCTCCCAATGACGAACTCGCTGTCGCAGCCAGCCAATCCAAAGTCGGTGAGTCCCTCCCTGGACAACTTTTGAAACGACTAGATCCCGTAGAGAATAGCTACCGAAGTATTGACGATATTTTGGGTGATAAGAGAACAAGGTTTTACTGGACCTATGAACTTCACACCAAATTTGTTGATGCGATTCGAGAGCTGGGAGTTGATTCGGCTAGCCCATTACGCATACTCGAGATTATGAATGTGCCGGGGCTCTCTAGAATTAACGTTGAGTCTCACCTCAAGTACTATAGGAGATTGCTAAGGGATGGAAGGATAGCGTTAAACCATCATAAAGCCGGTTGGAGCTCAAGTGCTGGGCAGAATTACAATCACGATGATTGGAAAGCCGAGAGCACCCAACCGTGTTTCAGCAATGACGGGACTGGCAGTCGTGTCAGCGACTCTTCTAACCCAAATCAGAATGCTCCGCCGAGCTATCTCAATACTCCTCAAGAGTATATGCCACAGTTCCAGCACATAGGGATTCCTCAGTTTGAGCGCGAATCAGTCATTAATGCTATCCCTGAAGCGGATCTGGCATTGGTAGAGAGTGCACAAATGAACCTGCCGGTCATCGGAGGAAGTTCCAATTCGAGGGGTCAAATTGCTCACGGCGAGAGCAAAGAGAGGAATCCCTCGCCTGCAGTCGACGACACCCAATCTGGGCACCAAGGGCTAAAAAGAACAGGTGATTTCCTTGATGAGGAGCTGGACACTTGGATCAATACTCTTCGGGAATGTATGTCTCAACCCCAACAGGGCAATGATGAAGGTTCCAGCTCAAAGACTCCAATCCCTCACAACGAAGGCAATGAAAGAAATCTGCCCCCAACAAT
This sequence comes from Rhodomyrtus psidioides, assembly GCA_021437785.1. NCBI lineage: Eukaryota > Viridiplantae > Streptophyta > Magnoliopsida > Myrtales > Myrtaceae > Rhodomyrtus > Rhodomyrtus psidioides. The sequence continues at coordinate 1,603,175 of JAILYB010000092.1, read as the reverse complement.
CGTTGATACCCAACTTGAGCATCAATGGCTCGAAGACCCGAGCAATTTCCTTGGCGATGAGTTCAATCTTTGGCTCGATCAATTTGGAGCCGAAGGACCACCGCAGTGGTGACGCAAGGCCGGTGATCAAACGTCTGATGCAAGGCATGGCTACTCGATGAAAAATGCTTAGAGGAAATGGGTTGAATACTCCTATTGAATATGTTGTTGATCGTACTGTAAGGTTCCCACGGGAACATCTTTCATTAATACCTAGAACTAATTGCGCGTGAGTGTCAACATCACCCTTTGAGCATCTTCAAGCCGAGGGCCGTGGATTAATCACTTAATCCGTGGAGCAAGTTCCATGAACAATGACTATCACCCGCGGAGAATAATGGGATCTACCCCTTCAATACGAAATACGTTTGGCCGCGAAGCCACCTATTTGGTAAAACGATGTATCGTTCCTAAACGATCTTCAATCGAATACCGAAGTAATGTCTCCTTTCTTTCCCTTCTCAGATGATAAACGTGGATAAATCACTCAATGAGCCATTTGTTCGAATAACAGAACAGACGTTGCCCAACTGGGGGCAGATGAACCATTGATGTTGCAAACACTCCAAGAATGGATAGGCGGATTTGATAGATGTTGTTCATATCAATACGCAACATCAGAACGGGATGAGAACCAAGAGTAAAGTTGTATCGTTCCAATTTGTCTTGAATTTGAGAATGTGAATTGATACTCGTTATTTATCCTTGACAGGGGAATCGCCTTACAGACGAACAGGTTTTTACATCCCATGTACTACTCGTTAGAGTACATGATCAAGGGTAGGATGTATCGTTTCGATTTTTGAAAAATTCGTGAACCTACAATGATATGCTTCTTTTACATTTGCAGGGATCCGCAGCTGCGACGGACAGGTAAGTATCCCTTTTCCCAGTTAGCGGGAGATAAAAAATGTCAGAATCCTTTCAACCGGCATAAAGATTTCCCAATGCATCGATATTCACGATTTAAATCGGGAGGTTACCTGAAGCATGAATAAGAACATACATGGTGCATCATAAAATCCCCTTGATGGGTAAAATCTTTGGAGAAAACAAAAAGACTTTTTCCAATAAAAGTTGTTCAAACCGTTTAAAAGAGTGTTTTCTCAGACGAGAGGCGAAGCCTAATCCAAACATGTCCCACACACACTTGAGAGATGAATAGAGTGGGCAGATAACAAAATCTGGACCTACGGAAGTAGGGACCATTCGCAGCGATTACATGGGTCGGGACGACGGAGGCATTCGTTTCATATCCCCCAAACACTACAGGTGACCGTTGATAACCCCTTTGAACGGCGGTTTTCATTCTTAACCCTGTCAAGAACCACCCCACATCGGGGCAAAATGGAGGTGAGTCCAGCAGCGTCAGGAGAAAATGGTTAGAAATTTTCTTGCTCGGACTAACATTAATCTTTGTGTGTTGTTTATATGGTAATCCAAGTGCCATAGGATGACGAGAAGCATTCATTCTTTATCCCACACACTGTATCATTTGCACAGCCAAGTTGAGCCTGCAAATTCATTTCATGAACCCATTGGTGATCATTCCAAGACGGATGCCGCACCACTTCAAAAATGGAAGAGTTCAAGACTCAGGGATTACGAAGAGAATTCCCGGACTGATATTTAAAACATGTTTAGACTATATGTCTAACATGATCCCATGAAGATGAGAAAAAGTGGGATTTCAAAAATGAAAATGAAAAAATCCCCGGCATCAAGAAAAAGCAAAGTGCCTAGTAAAAGCAAGGCCGATGCTCGTGCAAGTTGTTTAATTGATCCGCAATGAAGCTGGATGGGAAAAGGGTAAATCCCTGAATGAGCCAAATCCAAAAGGACTGCTCCCCAAATGCTATCAAGCGCAGAACAAAGACATAGAGAGAGTCAGTCTCTGAATGCAACAAGAGACGCTCTCTAAAGAGCTGGTGCACACCGCAAGATAGGTTGCGCGCCTCAAAGGCTAAAGATACAAAAAAAAAAAAAAGACAGGTGGCAAATCAGCAATGATCACCAATGTCAAACCCCTCATAAATTTTGGGCCAAAAACAAGCCTTTTTCGGTCCCCAATCCTACCAACATCATAACCCCGAAACAGTCTTCTCTGACTAAGACACTTGGGTTAACATATAGCTTAGCTCGAAGAGGTACGAGCAAGACTATTTCTTTCTCATTTTGCAGGGTTCTCGACTTGTAAACCCGGAGCAGAGGATGAAGATTTTCATTCAATGGCCTTGACTCCAAAGCGGGTCCCCCTTGAAAACCAATATCCAAGCCCAACATTACGGTCCCGTGGAAGACCTCCCGACCGATCAAATTGTATGCGCTGCGAATGAGCCTAAAACCTAGGCACAGGTTAGTAGGGAATTGAGTGCATCCCCTATAAAAACCACTATCTCAAAACAGGTGAAAGAACCTCATCGTCGAGAAATATTCCAATAGATGTTTTGAACAAACTCTTTTTGGAAATTTCAAATTGTTTGATCCAGATTTGCCGCACAAGGAATTTGTGATCACATTTGTGTGTTGCAAGAATGCTTTGGATAACCTCCAGCATCAAAATGCACATTTCATGACTAAAACTTAAGTCATAAAATTTTGTCAATTGGACAATTATTGTCTTCCCAAAGATTATTAACGTTTTCTTGGTGAAGAAAAATCTTTCAGGTTTGAACTTTCTGCAGGATACCTGGAGAACCCAACTCCCAGAATGTCGCCTCAACAGACCCAAGTCCTAGCATGACGTGGAGAACCCTCGTCCTAGGACCCATTTTCAAAGATATCAAACAGTCCTAGCATGACGTGGAGAACCCTCGTCTCGGGACCCCTTTTTCAAAATTTAGGCAGTCTCATCAGACGTGGAGAACCCTCGTCATGAGACCCCTTTTTAAAATTTAAGCAGTCTCATCGGACGTGAAGAACCCTCGTCCCAGGACCCATTTTCAAAATATCAAACAGTCTCATCGGACGTGGAGAACCCTCGTCATGAGACCCCTTTTCAAAAATCAAGCAGTCCTAGCTTGACGTGGAGAACCCTCGTCCTAGGATCCATTTTCCAAAATATCAGACAGTCTCATCGGACGTGGAGAACCCTCGTCATGAGACCCCTTTTCAAAACAAACAAGGTAGAAACCGCCTGAAGGGTCAACTCATGGTAGAAACCGCCTGAAGGGTCAACTCATGGTAGAAACCGCCTGAAGGGTCAGTCAATGGTAGAAACCGCCTGAAGGGTCAACTCAAGGTAGAAACCGCCTAAAGGGTCAGCTCATGGTAGAAACCGCCTGAAGGGTCAATCAAAGGTAGAAACCGCCTGAAGGGTCAACTCAAGGTAGAAACCGCCTAAAGGGTCAACTCATGGTAGAAACCGCCATAAGGGTCAACACGAGGTAGATACCGCCTCAAAGATCAACATGAAGGTCCGATCCACCATACAGATCAAAATCCTTGGCAAATCCCAAAGGGGATGCGCCTTCCTTAGGTTCCTACCAATTAGGAATCCCATAATGGTATGACCTACCATACAGATCAGAGCTAAATCTCCCTAGGATATCTTAAATGATGGGTCCTAGGTATCTTCTTGAAATTCGTCACAACCGGCAGCATCTGACAGGTGAGCTTCAGGTAAGCCTCTCTCACTCCGGCCCATGTTCGAATTGCAAGAGTAAACCGGTGATTAATTTGAGCATTCATCAAAAGACTTAAGGGTCCGATGTCATAGCATTTCTTTTCCCCAGTCGAGTCGGTTAAGATTCAGGTGTCATTTTATCTTTGAAAGCAACCTCTGACGAGCTCACTCTCAAAGAGGGGCAGCTGTTGACACCTGATTTTTGACCATCTATCATTGTGATTTTTACTCTTTAAAATTAATTAAAAATAGCAAAAAAGGTCAAAAAATTGCAAAATCAACTTTGGAAGCCTTAGCCTAGCCTTAGGAACCAATTTTGAACAAAAATATTTTTTGAATTTTTTAATATTTTTTGGAATTATTTAATTATTAAAATACCCAAAAAATCAGAAAAAATACCATCCGTGGTCAGAAAATTACACAAAAATATTCAAAAATTTTATCTCAATTCCCTCTTTAATATTTTCACTTTTTATCAGGGAAATTCGGCTTGATTCATGGGGTTCCTTCACAAACATAAACCCGAACCGAGCTTGAAAAATCCTTTTCGAGTCTTTTAATTTTTAATTCTCACTTTTTATAAGTTATGACATTGGATTCTAAAGTCTCGAAGTGCAATTGGGTCAATTAGCCTTCCAATTTGACCAATTTTAACCAAAAGGGCTTAATTGCATAAAAATCTTTCAATTTAGTCCCCGGTTTCACAATTTTTGAAATTAAATTCCATACGGCCATGCCCATTGAAATTAAACACCTCTGTCCTATATTTTTCATCATGATGAATCCATTGGTGGCCTCGATTTTGACTAATTTGGTCGTTTAGGCCATCGATTAAGCAAAAATCATTTTCGGATCCTAGGGACAATTTGGGGTTTTCACTAAATTTCAATCAATTGATTCATGAAAATACCCCTATTTGATAGAAAACGTGTCAAGGAGTCCGATTTTGATGTCAATTTCATGAAAAGATTTCGATTTGGGGCTAAATTGGGCGATGAGAGTCGAACCGGGCCGGTCGGGTCAGACCCGACCCGACCCGGTCCGAACCGGGTCTGCAACTCAGTTGCAGACCCGCGCAGGACGAAGGGAAAAATAAAAAAATGCAGGGGGGGTCGGGCGACTGAGCTTTTGGTTTTTCTAAACTCCCCTTTCGGCGGGAGCAAGGCTGGCAAAAAGGGGGGCGTCCACTGAACAAGGTGGTCGGCCATGGGGTTAAAAAAAAGAAGAAAAGGGGGGAGGAACCTCGGGGGTACAAGGAGCTCGGCCATGGGAGACCGAGAAAGGAGTTCGAGCAAGAGGCAGGCAAGGAGGGAATCCTCGAGCTTCAGCGACACCAACAGAGCCTCAACGGAGCTCCGGCAGCCGTCTTCAAGCTCGGGGCAGGTCGGTATCTCCTCCAAACTCTAATTCCACCGTCGCATATCAACTGCTCGACGAAATGCCTCAATGAGAGTTTGAATTTACAACTCTCGGCCGTGCTTCCCACGACCTCTTTTTGTGCGAATCGACCCTTAAAGCTTCTCTAGATCCGACTCTAAGCTCTGCTGGCTTGCTATTTTGTGTCGAGGACCGCCGAGAGGGATGGCCCAAGCCTCGCCGACCACCATTGGAGCCGAGAACTCTCATCGGCGCAGCAGTGGTCTTCGAGGTCTAAACAACCTCAGGTAAGCCTCCCTAACTCTATTGGATGCATTTTGATAGAATGAAATCGAGTTTAGAAAAAAAAAAATCTGTGCGGATTGTTGACACCTGATTTTTTTTACCATTTATTATTGTGATTTTTATTCTTTAAAATTAATTAAAAATATCAAAAAAGGTCATAAAATCACAAAATCAACTTTGGAAGCCTTGGTTTAACCTTAGGAACCAATTTTGAACAAAAAATATTTTTCGGTATTTTTAATATTTTTCGAGTTTATTTAATTATAAAAATACCCAAAAAATCAGAAAAATACCATTCGTGGTCAGAAAAATACCCAAAAATATTCGATAATTTTGTTTTAATTTCCTCTTCAAGTGTGTCACTTTAAATCTCAAAAATTCGGCTCGGGTCACTATGTTCCTTCACAAACATAAACCCGAACCGAGCCTAAAAAAAAAAAAATCATTTTCGAGTCTTTTAGTTTTCAATTCTCACTTTTTATAAGCTATGACATTGGATTCTAAAGTCTTAAAGTGCAATTAGGTCAATTTGCCCTCCAATTTAATCAATTTTTACCAAAATGGCTTAATTGCACATTTTTCTTTCAATTAGTCCCCGGTTTCACGGATGTATACGTATGCTCTACGTATTTATACGTCATACATATTTATACGTTATGCATATTTGTACTGTTTGGTAACCTCTTTAACTCTTGTAATAATAATAATGGTTATTATTTTTAACACCTTTGTTAGTGCCTTTTTTTTAGCATTTTTGTATTGTGAGTGCTATTGCTAGTGCTATTTTTAAATAGCATTTTTTGTATTATAAATTGTGAGTGCTATTGTTAGTGCTATTTTTAAATGACATTTATTTATCATAAATTGTGAGTGCTATTGTTAGTGCTATTTTTAAATGGCATTTATTTATCATAAATTGTGAGTGCTATTATTAGATAGAATTTATAATTGTTAGTGCTATTTTTAAATAGCATTTTTGTATTATAAATTGTGAGTGCTATTGTTAGTGCTATTTTTAAATAGCATTTTTGTATTATAAATTGTGAGTGCTATTGTTAGTGCTATTTTTAAATGTCATTTATTTGTGAGTGCTATTTTTAGATAGAATTTATAATTGTTAGTGCTATTTTTAAATATAATTTATTGGAAGGTATTTTTGGCTATAAAAGGATGGCAAGAGTTTTGAGGTTGAGGGGGAGAGACATTTTGTAGAGTGTGCAAATTTTTGAGAGCTTAGAGAGAAGAACACAAACACTCTCTATATTCTCATAATCTTGAGTGAGCAAAATATACTAAGTTCGGAATATTGATTCCGCATATTGCTAGCACAATTGTTGTGGAGTTATTAGTCGTCTCCCCGTTCGTCAATTGGTGGTGCATCCGAACTAGATGCCTAACACTTGTGGAGGCTGAGATCGAAGAACATCGAACCGACACCTCCGTTCAAGCACGCTACGAGAGGTAATCTATTTACTCCCTTTGAGGTTTTGTGATTTTTTTTCGATTGAAATGCACGAAGTACGCCTCTGGAGATATATGTATGGGTTGTTATTTATTTCCGCTACGTGTTACGTGGATCCCAACAGTGGTATCAGAGCCGATCCTTAGGTGTTTTCGTGCATTTAATTGATTTTTTACAATTTTTGCAATACTATGGCCAATATGTATTAACGAATTGTTCGTCTTACATGGCTAATGGAGGTTGATTATTTTATATGATAAATTAATCAACGTAGCAAAAATTGAGACTAAATCAATTTTGAATCGAAAATTTATGGCTATCTTATTTTACGTAAAAATTCTGAATATGATTCAACGTAGAATTTTTATTGTGCCTTCCTGAGTTTTAAATTGTGAATTTATTACTTACGTGGAAGGGTGGTGATCATGGAAAAATCCCTAATCAATGTGATTGATGTATGTATGAATGTATGGTGATTATTTATATATTTGGGGTTGTAATTATTAAATGGAGGCTGCGTACTCCTTTTATTTTTCATGTAATCTTTATTTTTAGCATAGTCAATTGTTGATGTAAATGCTACGAGGATTACGTGGAGGAGCCTTTTAAGTCGGCGAGCTCTTTGGGGCCCGATTCTTGAAGAGTTCAAGAAACCAAGAAGAAGCGAAGAGCGGCTCTCCGTTATTAAAATATTAAAATGATTAAATGTGGTCTCATTGGCTCGAGACCCATTAAATCATAATTCCATGGTCACCACGTAGGATAGATGTTTATGTGATTGGCATCTATTTATTTATTATGATTACGTGAGCATGTTAAACTGGTTAATGTGCAAAGTCAGACTTACCTCACCCAAAATTGCGCCTGCATGAAATTCTAGTTAGGGAAAATCACTCGCGTTAGGTACCGAAAGGGCGTTGGTAATGACATCAACGTAACCAAGTCCCCGAACTCAAAATCTCTGGTTCCGCAGAATTGATCGATCTCTCCCAATCGGTCAATAAGGTTTCCGGTCTACCCTCCAAGAAAGACCGGCGGCGACTCCAAATGCATGCACAAGTTGCACATGCCACCACGACCACACTAAGGTCGAAAGCGATCGACTGTTATCGTCGAATCCCTTTGAAAAATACTCCCGCCGCGATTTGGTATGGGCCTGGGAGGGCCCGCACCGATCCAAAGCCCGCGATCTGCACCCTTGTGCGAGGGAAGGCCCGCGATCGGTAATCCATTAGCCGCGTCCGCTTCGGACGGGTCGCGACACGGATGGGCTCGCCGGCGCCGGTTCGGTGTTGGTCTGTTTAGGGCGTTTTCCGGCGTTGTTTAGGCCATGAAATGGTCGGGTGTTGGTCTGGATCTGGTGAAGATTAATCTGGCAACAAAGTGGGGGAGATTCAGCGACGTTTCCACGTCGGGTTGGGCTCTCCGGCCAGGGTCGCCGGAATCTGGGTACTATTCATCGTCTTCCCCGGCGAGCCTCCGGCCGGTCAAAGGTCAAAGGCTGACGTGGCATGCCACGTGGGCATCCACGTCAGCCAGGTGGGGTCACGCCGTGGGGAATAGAGCATGTGAAACAGACGGTCCCGATCGCGACACGTGTCGCGATCTGGGATTTTTGGGGAAATAAAAATGATTTTCAGATTAATAAATGATTTTCGGAAATAATTATAATAATAATCCGACGGTCAAGAAAATGCCACGTGGCTCAATCTGAGGCATTCGTTCTCAGTGTGCGAAACGACGCCGTTTTGATCGTGAGGGAGGCGGACCGGGTCTGGGTCGCGGATCTGGGCATGGGCCGGGTCATCCGACCCGGTCCGGATAATTTTTTTATATATATTATTGTTTTTTATAATAAAAAAATAATAATAATAAAAAAAATTCAAAAAAATCAATAAAAAATAGAAAATCATAAAAAAAATTCAGAAAAATTCGAAAAATTCAGAAAAATTCTAAAAAATTCTAGAAAATAGGAAATGGCCACATTCAACTGGCCACGACCTGTTTCGGGTCATTTGACCCCCGATCTTTCCAGAAATGACGGTTTTGCCCTTCCGGCAAACCGTCTTCCAAAAAAATTCTAAAAAAATCCAGGAAAATCCCAAAAAATAGGAAATGGCCACAGTCAATTGGCCAAGGCTCACCGCGGGTGTTTTGAACCCGATCATTCTTAAAAATGACGATTTCGCCCTTTGGGCGAATCGTCTTCCAAAAATTGACGATTTTGCCCTCCGGGCTAAATCGCCTCCAAATCTTCCCATTTTACCTCGGTCCTAAATCACGCCTTCCCTAAGCTCTTATGGCTATACTATGAGGCCATGTGATGTGAATTGACGTGCATTGATGTGATTTATTTATGCACTTGATTGCGCTTTCATTAAAATTGATTGTGATTGATAGGAATAGTCTTCCAATCTGCATGAAACCCTGAATTAAACCTACCTGACCCAAACTTGCGCATGCATGAACTCTTAGCTAGGAGCATCACTCGCGTTAGGTACCGAAAGGGCGTTGGTAATGACACCAGCGTAACCAAGTCCCCGAACCCAAAATCTCTGGTTCTGCAGAACTGATCGATCTCTCCCAATCGATCAGTAAGGTTTCCGGTCTACCCTCCAAGAAAGACCAGTGGCGACTCCAAATGCATGCACAAGTTGCACATGCCACCACGACCACACTGAAGGTTGAAAGCGATCGACTCTTATCGTCGAATCCTTCTAAAAAAATACTCCCGCCGCGATTTGGTATGGGCTTGGGAGGGCTCGCGCCGATCCAAGGCCCGCGATCGGTAATCCATTAGCCGCGTCCGCTTTCGGACGGGTCGCGACAACGAGCTAAGCATATTGAAATCAAGTATCATTTTATCCGTGATCAAGTGCGTAATGGTGACATTAGCATTCAATTTGTTGATTCAAAGCATCAATTAGCTGACATATTCACCAAGCCACTTGATAAGAATTCATTTGAATATATCAGACAAGAATTAGGTATTACTATGATTCCTATTTAAGCTGCTATTAAGACAGGAAGACTTTGCTTCAGAGCTTAAAGAGGTATATAGAAGAAGTAAAAGGTGCCAAAGCTTCATCTGAAGAAACTCTATAACTACAAGGAACTCAGAACTTAAAGCATCATATGAATATGGCATCTTCTGAGAGGAGAATGACTAAAGGTTTAATCATTCAAATTTTGGACGCGTAAGTAGTTATATTTCTGGCAACACATAAGATACGCATCTTCACAATCTTTCTAAATATTCTGTAAATATTGTGATTGTGTGGACTGTACTGATCGCCGTGGTCGATTTAATTGACCGATTTGATTGATTATTTGATTGAGTCATATTGATTGATTAAATATAAACTTTCCAAAGGTTACCTCTATCACATCTTCAGAAATCTTTTCTTTCCAAATAGATTTCAGTAGCCTTATTAGTTAAATATTCTTCTTCAAAAGAATACGCATATCTCCATAACTTCAAAGCAGTACCTCTTTCTAAACACATCTGATCATCCTCCATGGATTCCAAAAGTCCTTTCAAATTGAATAGATCCTTTGATAATCTCAAAATCATTTTGAGTAACCTAGAAAATTACCTCGCTTCTGACCTGTTTAACGAAACATAAGAAAATGAGAGAGAGGTTGAATCAAAAGCCAGATTGGACGAAGAGGAAATCTATCATAGGGAGATGTTAGATGAAAGTTGTGCCTTCATGCAAGAAAATAGAGAGAATGACAGTCAATTGGGTGGAATCAATGAAGTTATGGAAATCGAGTCTGAAGAAGAAAAGGAAGAACTAAACAAGGATACAAATGCTGACCTACTGAAGGAAGTTGTATACTTCCAGAATGAGTTGAAACATCAAACTCATGAATTATACAAGATGCTTTTTCAGAAAACAGGAGAAGTCAAAGGGAGACTGGATGATGATTTCAGAGCAATGACAGAGAATCTGACAGAAAAGGCCAGCATAATCTTTCTCAAACTGGATCACATGGGAAGAAACTTGGAGAATCTCTTGGGATTTATCAATCAAAAGATGGAGGAATTTTCAACCTTGACTTCAGTGACATTTCCGCAAGACCCCATATTGCTACATCAGAATACCAACAATGTGACATTGGAGTCGAAAAGGCTTACTAAATAGGTAAAATATCTCACATTTGAGAAGGCTGTCTTTTATCTTGAGTTAAAAATACGACTTGCCAGGGCTGTAAGAGAAGCCGTTGTAAGAGCCAAACAATAGGGAGCTAACAAATTTGTAAAAGGTTTGATTGTGAATAACGAATTTGTCTCGAAAGAGGATGTTATTGAATTTGCATCCAAGCCAACTGAGGAAGAACTAAAGAAAGCATCATTGAAAGGATAAGAAATTCAGCGCAGTATTGAGGCCATGCAGAGTGGCTTTAGTATTCCAGATCTCATAACCTTTTGCAGAGAAAACGAGCAAGACATGGCCAGAGCTGAGTATGTCAGGTTCATAGTTGAACAAAATAAGCTTGATCCAAGCTATATCTTAATTGGAATACAGGCTCTAGAAAAACTGTCAGTGCAAGAAAGTAATGACATCGATGAGGAAGTCAAGAGTCATGATGAGGAGTGTGATTGATGGCAATCAAACAAGAAGGAGGATGTATCTGATACATATACATTATGAGATATTCTGTTCAAACAAGGAGAATGCAAGATGAATCTTCAAAAATTTAGTACAGAATTAAACATTGAAGTTGATCAGCTCAAGGAGAATTTAAGTCTGAAGAGTCAAAGCTTCATTGATGACATACAGAAAAAGTGTCATCTGACATGTTTGGAGCTAGAGCAAGTTACCAAGAAGATATACAGGATGGAGCAAGGGTTTACCTTGAAGATTTCTCATCTCTCTCGATTTCATTCTGAAAATTTCAACACTTTTTCCGGCTAATTCTCAAAACTTTTGATCAAACTACTATCTCTGTTGAATAATAAGTCCAACCAGTTTCAGCACCTTCTACCTCTCACCCTTAACAAGACTAAAAAGATTTTTCAAATATTTTTAACCTTTTTTATGTTTCGTTTTTGGTTATTGAATTGACAATTTTCTTCTCTGGTACTGTAATTGCATAATTTCTGGATGTTTGACTATTATTTCAGTACTTTTATAATCCTTGATATTTCCTGCTATATCATTCATGGGGAGTATTTGTTGTTCTGTCGTGATATATTTCACCCTTTATGCTTTACTAGATAAATCTTTTGTTAAGGAGGAGTATTACTCCATCTCTGTGCTTTCATATCTATGCTTTCATATCTATGCTTGATAGGTCCTTCATTTGCCCTTTTGTGCTGATGACAAAAGGAAGAGAAATGATACAAAAAAGTTATAAAAAAAGGGAGAATGAACATCTGTGACAGCATGTTACAAGAATGAATGATGTTGCATGCAATAGGAACAAGAACAAGTTCACACAGGATATATTTATGAATGTTCTGTGAATGTTATATTGTGTAAATGATAAGTTGTTTCAGGTACAACAGTTACAAGAAGGATGTGAGAACACATACAAATAGGATATGCAAACAGTTAATATGAGAACACAAGTTCTCATGTTCAACAGGAACAAGATCTGAGACCAAGATTTGTAAAGAGATATAATTTCTTTACCTAAACCGAACAGGTGAACAAGTTCCTTACTTTGAGCATTTTATTAATCTGTATGTTTGGTAACATATTTGCCAAAATATACTAACTTGAGTAGTTTATAATCGTCATAATTTGAGCATGTGTTGAACTATAAGTTCTGAGCTATTGCGTAGCAAGTTTATATCACAAGCAAAAATATTCATATACAAGTTCTGAGCTATTATGTAGCAAGTGGAATGTGCTCATATTCACCAAGCCGCTCAAGTTTGTTATGCGTGTGATTAAGTTCTATAGAAAATCTAGTAGAATCACATGTCAATGCTCTGGAACTATACTTGTGCTTAATCTCTAAATCTTAAGTACTATCGCAAGTTCTAAGGCTGCTCATATTGTTAAAATATTGACTTCAGAACTTATTCTTGCTAGAAGAACAAATGATAGATTGATAAAATTCATTCTTGGCAAGATTATACTGAGAGTAACTAGATCCTAGCTGCTCTTCCTTTTATTCAAATCATTGTTACTTTTGTGGATAGTTTTGTCATCATAAAAAAGGGGGAGATTGTTGAGAAAAACCCCCAAGTGATTTTGAAGTTGACAAAACATCCAAGTACTCTTAAGTTTCGAGATAATGCCGTGGAATACTTATTTTGCATATTATCCTTTGGTGTGGGGATGCACAGAATTGAATCTGTCAAAAAAAATTTGCTCAGATGAGATTTCTGAGGGACTCAGACGCTAGTTGGAGCTCAGACATTGAGTGTGGATAGCTCAGATGTTGGAATGACTTTCAAGCTCTAAGTGGAGTATTCACGTGCAATAATCAAAACTTGAAGAGGACTTTTAAATGTGTTTATTTATTTGACACGCTGTCGCGACCCGTCCGAAAGCGGACGCGGCTAATGGATTACCGATCGCGGGCCTCCCCCCGCACAAGGGTGCGGATCGCGGGCTTTGGATCGGCGCGGGCCCTCCCAAGCCCATACCAAATCGCGGCGGGAGTATTTTTCAAAGGGATTCGGCGATAAGAGCCGATCGATTTCGACCTTAGTGTGGTCGTGGTGGCATGTGCAACTTGTGCATGCATTTGGAGTCGCCACCGGTCTTTCTCGGAGGGTAGACCGGAAACCTTATTGACCGATTGGGAGAGATCGATCAATTCTGCGGAACCAGAGATTTTGAGTTCGGGGACTTGGTTACGTTGATGTCATTACCAACGCCCTTTCGGTACCTAACGCGAGTGATTTTCCTGACTAAGAGTTCATGCAGGCGCAATTTTGGGTGGGGTAGGTTTAATTCAGGGTTTCATGCAGATTGGAAGATTATTCCTATCAATCACAATCAATGAAAGCGCAATCAAGTGCATAAATAAACATCAATGCACGTCAATTCACATCACATGGCCTCCTAGTATAGCCATAAGGCCTTAGGGAAGGCGTGATTTAGGACCGAGGTAAAATGGGAAGATTTGGAGGCGATTTAGCCCGAAGGGCAAAATCGTCAATTTTTGGAAGACGATTCGCCCAAAGGGCGAAATCGTCATTTTTAAGAATGATCGGGTTCAAAACACCCGGGATGAGCCTTGGCCAATTGATTGTGGCCATTTCCTATTTTTTGGGATTTTTCTAGAATTTTTAGAATTTTTTTTGGAAGACGGTTCGCCGGAAGGGCAAAACCGTCATTTTTGGAAAGACCGGGGGTCAAAAGACCCGGAACAGGTCATGGCCAGTTGAATGTGGCCATTTCCTATTTTCTGGAATTTTTTTAGAATTTTTCTGAATTTTTCCTTTTTTTTGAATATTTTAATGATTTTCCATTTTTATTGATTTTCCGTATTTTTATTATTTATTTTTAATATTTTCGAAAAATATTTTAATAAAAAGCATGTCTTTGACAATAGATAACATTCAACCAGATAAATAAGCTAACCACTAGACTGAGACAAATACATGCAAATCAAGTCTATAAAGGCAATATTTTAGAAAAATAATTCCGATATACGGATCGGGTACGTAAAACATACCGGATTGGACACCAGCCTTCAATCGCCCAGCCCCAGCCTGCGACCATCCCCATGCCCGTTACCTAAACCAAGCTTCCTTTCCATCTTCGAGTTAAACATCACCAAGGACCGATTCGATACCCTTTCCGAACTTGAATCGATATCAAATCGAATCAATCCTGAACCGGCGGATTCATGGTTTCTCAGGGTCGGCTTTGAGGATTTTCCAAGGAAAGCATCAATGGAAAGTAGAACATGGACGTGCATGGGGAATATTTGGTCTTCTCCTCCTCTGAGTTTTTGCATTACATCTTCACTGGGTATCCTGCTTTCCCATTTTTTTTAATCACCGCCTGAATTTTTATCCCCAAATCCACGTGGATTGGTCTTGATCCATTACAAAACACATGGGCTCAGTTGTATGCGGCGTTGGTCATGGTCCCTGCAACACATTGGACTATTGTGGAGCCACAGAAAAATACCAAGTGAAAGAGGATATTTGGTAATTGATCAAACATTAGGCACTAAAATGATCGCCTGGGTATGATTCTCCTCCAAGCAGATTTCAATCGGCGATCGATGGCATGGAGCGACATCAGGCGAAGGTTCTTGGACAATATTGATGAGTTCGGATAGCGTCGGCGCGGTAGCTTCGTCGACAGAGATCTCCTAGAGTTGCCGTGGATAGTTCTGGGCTCCGTATGGTGGCTTGAACTTGCAGATGACATCAAACCCTATTCATAAAGATCCGTGTGAGCACCATCACGTTAACACTATCTTGAATCTCCAAAGGGTTCCGCCATTGTTTTTCTTTCCTCTTTGCACTCACGATTTCTTCCTCTGAAGAAGATTAGAGAGAGAATGTGACCTCCCTCGGGCTTTTATCCAACCCTCCTTCACTGTGGTCACCCATTCATCCTCTCAATCTCACAATCTCCCTCTGTTTTTGTGCTCTCAAAATTTTGCCGCGTATTCAATTGTGTTCGCCTCAGTGGAGAATTCGTGCCCCATAAAAAATATTGTGAAGCCGAGAAAGGTTCTCGTCCGTATGGCTCAAAATGGATACTTGTATGGGGAAACTCGGAGGGAATGGCGAGAGAGTTGGCGAGAGAGAAATCCAGTGGGAGGGAGAGTTGGCGTGTCGATAGAGAGAGGATTAGTGGAGATGGCCGTGGTGTAGAGGCGGGGGATGTAGCGGCAATAATGGCGTCGGGCCCGAGAGTTTTTTTTTTAGAACCGGCGAAAGTCCCAATAAGAAGAAGAAGAGCAAGCCCTCTGGAGAGAGCGTCTGGTCCAGTCCTCTAAAGACTTGGATCCTCTCCCACCAGCTCTTGCTTTTTTTATTTTATTCCCCCTTTCTCCGATGGATTCTCCACCACCAGGGAGATACCTCATCTTTTCTCCTTTTGTCGGCCAATTCTGCTCTATTCTTTTCATTATTTATGAGCAACGCCCATGGCTCTTTCTCTCGAACGACGCGAAGAGGACGAGCAACGTGAAAGCTGCGGCCTTATTCCACTGGGTTAAACGGGTCGAGTTGACTCAATCTAGCTGACCCAGTTCAATAATTCTCTTCGGATTCGGCATTAAAATGAGCAAATCAACACGTAATCGAACAAAATTAAAATGTGTGGCAATCCAATTGAAAATCACGATTTTTCTATGAACTTTTCAAGATAAATAAATAAATAAAAGCTGATAAAAATTTAGGTGTCAACACACACTACAACGGATACAATCGAACTGGATCATTCTTGAGAATTCTCGGGGATAGAGATCAATTAAGGATGGGAAATCAAGGAGACAAACATACAACTTTCCAAATGAACAAAATCATCTATGGAAACCCAAGATCATAATTGTATGGGCGACGGGGTAGACTTTCCTTTGGCGATCCCCAACGGCTACGAGATCTTCTTTTGATATCTGTCTTGTCCAAATGGGAGGTTTTGGAAAGACCTCTTCTGGAAGCCTTGCAATGGTTAGATTGGAGGCGAAGGAGTATAAAAGACATCTCAAGGTCGAAGGGAAAAAAGGTCGGCGTTAAGAGGGAAAAGTCTTTATAATTCTTAGATCGAGAGTATTTCATTTTATACACACTTCTTGATTCATCCATTGTAATTATGATGAGGTGTACACAAGAGTGTTGAACGCTATGTGGGGTATCCTGTGTGTCAAGGAGATCACTAAGCTGTAACCTCTCAATCAGTTTACTAGTGGAATCCAACCGATTGGCTGATAGCCGAAAAAGTAAACGTAGGCTTAACTAAAGCCGAACCACTATAAACTATCTTTGTAGTTTTCTCTATCCCTACTTTAATCATGTTATATAATCTGGGATAGTAGAACTGCATATGAACTGTCTATATTGATACACTGTGTTGCCATCGTCTGAGACGTTATATAAACGCATGTGCAATTGTTATTCCGCGAAAAACTTTCAAATTGCACTATAATCACATATTCATCCCATCTAGGTGATAACGCTAACCACAACAGGTTCCTGCTCTTTAGGCACTGACCATGATGATCCCCGCTGGCCTGGTTGGAGTTAGTGAACATCTTGGACTTAGGGGAATCAGGTACAAAGGCTATATCAACTCTAGCCTCCCTTTCCTTTCATGGGGGATATTGCCTTCTTGTTGAAGTTTCAGGCGGTCTCCTTTCTCTCAAAACCCACTCCAACCTTTCTGCCACATTTATCAAGTGTGCAAAGGTTTGGCACCCCGAGGTGTTCAGCCTATCGAAATATTCATATGGAAGTGCTTTCAGAAATAGGTCAATCAAATCGTCTTCAGGGATTGGTGGCTTTATTTGGGTTGCCAAAGCTCGCCACCTTTGGACATATATTCTGATCATTTTGTTCTTTCCTTTCATGGTTCATAATAAATCTTCCCTCGTCGGGGCCGTAACTGTGTTGAACTTATACTGCCTGAGGAAATCCTCAGCAAGATCTTCCCATCCATCGTAATCGTCAAGGTCCAACTCAATAAACCAAGCCGGAGCGGCGCCAGCCAAACTCTCTTGGAATGTATTCATCAACAGCGAAATGTAATCTGAATAGTGCGCCATCTTACACAAATAATACTTGAGGTGAGCACGGGGGACAGCCTGTCCTATTGTACTTTCTTACAAAGTCTAGCTCTTTGTAGTCGGGAGGAGTCTCCACTTTGGCGAAAGGAGATATTTTGTCAAAACGGGCCAGTTCATAGCCCTGACTGCTCAAACATTCCTCAATTTTGGCTATTCTCTTAGCCTTGGTTTCAGTTTTCATATCATGTTTTCCCTTTTCCTCCCTCTCGAGGTTAATGACAATAGGGGCGTCTTTGGCCGCGACTGAACATTCGGCACGTGACTATCTTCTACGACATGTTGGGCACCTTCAATTGTCTCTTTGTCAGTCGTATTGGGCATCGAGGGTTGACCTGAGTCGTTCAGGTTAGGTATTGTTGCTTGTCTGGCTTGAAAGGCTTCCAGCATTGCCTTTATCTCAGCCATCATTGTAGTCATAATAGTCATTTGAGTCTCCAGCGTGCCTACTCACGGAGTTAACTCTTGCTGTTCCATTCTTGTCTTGAGTTGAGTGCGGAAACGATGTTTAGGCAGTTCCGTGATTAGAGAGTACATGTTTATTTGAAAATAGCAAGTAAGTACCTTTTCAAGATAGATAAAGAAAGTACTAGATTCCTTCAATTGCATGTTTTATATTGATTAATGAGAACAAAGACTACCTTGTGCGCCTTAGTCTCACATGAGCAGCTCTTTCAATCGTTCAAATAACAAAACGTCTGTTTTGTTATTTGAACAGATGGCTCCTTGAGTGATTTATCCACGTTTATCACCTGAGAAGGGAAAGAAATGAGACATTACTTTGGTATTCGGTTGAAGATCGTTTAGGAACGATACATCGTTTTACCAAATGGGAGGCTTCGTGACCAAACGTATTTCGTGCTGAACGGGGTAGATCCCATTATGCTCCGTGGGTGATAGTCATCGTTCATGGAATTTGCTCCACTGATTAAGTGATTAATCCATGGCCCTTGGCTCGAAGACGTTCAAAGGGTAATGTTGACACTCAGAGCGGTTAGTTTTCAGCGTTAATTAAAATGTTCCCGCGGGAACTTTACAACGAGATCCGTAACACATTCATTCGACGTATTCACCTCTCACTCTCCTGAGCCTTCTAATGATTTAGCACACGAGCTTCGAACCAGATGTCCGGTCGCCGGTACCGGTCACGACTGCGAAGATGCACTTGTTCCAAAATGCTTGACCCATAGGCTGAGTTGCTCATTCAGGAGATCGTCCGACCGCTCGAGTCGTCCACGTTGAGCATCCTTAATTGCTGGTGACGGACTTCTCCCATTTTCGGCATGAACAACCTGGTTTCTCGGTTTATGCGTGATCCACACGTCGAGTTGCTCACTGAGGGACTCGCTTGAAATTTCAAGCCATTGACGCCCAAGTCGGGCATCCTCAACCGTTGGCGATGGGTTCCTCACACTACTTTCGACATGAACAACCTCACTTCTCGAGTTGGTACTTTCATCGTTGTCCAGTAGGTTTGTACCCAATGCTGGATTCGCCGTAGGAATAACACTAACGATCGGTTGGTGCTCAAATTGGGGAGTCCATACCTGCTGAAATTGTTGTATATACTCTTGAGGAGTACCAGGGTAACTCAGGGGGGAATTCAGCCGATCGAACCAAGAATAGATGTTTTCAAGGAGATCGTCTGAACCATCGAGCGACTGACACTCAGGTTGAGTATTGTCGACTACTGGAGAAGGAATCTTTTCGCCATTTTCGTCATGGACCACCTGATTCTTCGAGCCGGAATCTCCGTAATCGTCTCGCAAGATTGTACGTGCATCTCCTGCCAATGTTAGATCCGCTGTAGGACTAGCATTAACGGCCAGTCGGTGCTCAGACTGGGGAGTCCCGATTTGCTGAAATTGCGGTACATACTCCTGAGGAGTACTAGGATAACCCAGGGGAGTACTCTGATTGATGCCTGAACAATCGACCGTGTAATTGTCAGTCCCATCGGTGTTAAGAGGTGATTGGATGCTTCCTGCTGTATGAGGATTGCGATCACAGCCATGCTCATCGTTTAAACTTGAACTGCCTCTATCTTGGTCTAGTGCCACTCGTCCATCTCTCAGTAGTCTTTTGTAGCACCAAAGGTGGTTCCTGACTTTATTTCTATCCAGTTCCGGCATGTTCATGATCTTGAGTATGCGCGATGGGCGAGCCAAACTGATCCCTAACTGTTGAACTGCATCAACAAATTTGCTATGAAGCTCCGAGGTCCAATAAAACCTTGTTTTCTTGCTAGCCGAAGTAGGGTTGGCAACTCGGCGGCTACTCTTCGCGGAATCTGGTCGTGTTGAACCGCCTCTATCTTGATCTAGCGACGCTCGTCCATCTCTCAGTAGTTTCTTGTAGCGCCAAAGGTGATTCTTGACCATATTTTTAGTCAGTCCCGGCACGTTCATGATTTCGAGTATGCGCAATGGGCAGGCAAAACTGATCCCTAACTGTTGAACTGCATCAACAAATTTGCTATGAAACTCCGGGGTCCAACGAAATCTTATTTTCTTGCTAGCCGAAGTGGTGTCAGCAACTTGGCGGTTACTCTTCTCGGAATCTGGTCGTGTTGGAGGTTGCTCTGGAGGGGATTTAGTGGTCTCAGATCGGCTGGTCATGATGGTGAGTTCATCAATGAGCGGACCCGACTTGTCATGACGCATGTTCCCTTCCACAATGGGCGTCGACTTTGACCTTATAGCACTAGTTTCCAGTTGTAGATCCTCGGCGGTACCCGCCTGTTCCGAAAGATGTTGCGAAGGGCATTGCAACAAATGAACCTTATAAACCCCCAGATCTGGCTCTTCAGTGAATACTCCGTCCGTGGGAACAGGGTTACCGCACTCAAGGCAAATAGCGATGCTTAGAGCTTTTTTGTACTGAGTGTTTTTTATTCGAAGCTTTTCATTTTCCTCCCTCACAATCGCTAACTCGTGCCGATCGTGTTGCTGCTTCAGCCGGGTTCGTTTGTTTTCAAACCAACACTTGACCTTCCGAGGCTCCCACCCTATCTCCTGGCCCATTTTGATTTTCCGTTCCATGTCCGGATAGGGGTATTCCCTGAAAAACAATTCGAGTTTATGGACTTGACCTGAAGTGTTGCGTTGGAGATATTCCCCTTTCTGACGCTGATCACCGTCGCGGGTACTGTTCTCGTTAACCAAGCCGCGGGTTTCATCATTAGAAGGATCGGTCTCCATGGCCCTCGTGTCAGGTTCGGTCCTGAGATCTTCAAACTCTTCCAGCAGCTCAAGCTCGGAGACCTCCAAGTCTGGCGCTTCCAGTAAATGACAGAATCCCTTGAACATTTTGACCGGAATATCACTGTTTGATTTTCTGTTAACTCAGCTTTCTTTGTTCCTCCTTGGATCTTCACTTTCTCTGCAAATTCTGAGAGGTTAAGGAGCCGGATCACCGTTCTTCGATCAAAGGTGATGGCTACCCGACGAGCGCTCTTCTCAATGTTTCGAGATTCCCACTTCGTCCTTTTGTGATGGCTACCTGACGAGCGCTCTTCTCAAGGCTTCGTAATTCCCACTTCGTCTTTTGTGATAGCTACTTGACGAGCGTTCTTCTCAAGGCTTCGTAATTCCCACTTTGTCCTTTTTTGCTCTTTTCTACGTGAACGGAGCCTGAAGATCTTTTGCGTTGATTTCGCTTTGTCGAGCACTACGCTTGTCCCCCTGGCCCAGTCTCTAGAGTAACAAGCCTGCCCACCTTTCGGCGCCATTATGTTTCGTAAAACCCGTGATCACAGGACGGTGGTGGATTCGTGACTCATCGGGGATGCATTAACGAAATCCGCTTGGCTCTACTGCACATAAAATATTATTACCACTTCTCCCTGTTTACTCGAGCATTTATAAGGTGATAGATTGATGTCAAGAAGATTAACACTTTAGCCTTATCAGACTCAGCCTCTCAAACACTCTTCACATTCTCACTCTCCTCTCCGTCATTCCATCGCATATGGATTCCTCCTCTGTGCCTGCTGCCTTAGCAGAAACTTCGACCCAATGGGAGAGATTTTACCATCTCTTGGGTAGAGGTTATGGCTACATAAACAATCATCCTGAAGCTGCGGTTGAAGTTCGTACTCTGATTCCGGCCCTGGATACTGTGTGTATTGAAGGTACGAAACTGCAAAGGGAGTTTGTGATCTTCCCAACTCTCTTCAACAATTTCCTGCAGGCTTATGAAGTTGCTAGCCGGGAGGTCACTTTGGCTGGTATCGTGCGAGCCCGTTATCAGGACCGAGCTGAGTCCCTGATGTTGGCCGTGCTGACGGCCGATAACCATAAAAGGGCTGTTGAATACGCCCACGCCCATGTTTCGATGCTGGTCCGTGAGAGGGACAACTTGGTGGAGCGTCTGGCTCTTTTTGACACCGCCTTTGAGCAAGACCAGCACAACTTCGTGCTGAGGTTCCAGTGTGCCTGGTTGGAGGAAAGAATTGAAGACCTGAGCATGGATATAGCTCGCGGGAGGGTGCTGGCTCATGACTTAGAGCTTGAGTTCGAGTACTATGACACCAAGGTGAACGAACTTAAGGAGAAATGTCGTCTCCTTTTCTTCAAGCTTGTAGACCTCGATTCCCGGAGTGTGGGTTGTAAGCAAGGCATGGATAGCATGGAGAGTCAGTTAAGCTTTTTTGTGATGCTTGTCAGAACTCATTTTGGGTTTACTGCTCCCCCTCAGTGATCCACTTGTAAACTTTCCTGCTGAATGAAATAAATGCGAGTTTGTTTATATATGCTCTTTCATTCTGCACTGTTGACTAGCCAAGAAAGGTTTTTGCTTTCGGATCTACGCGACTCCTTTTTCGCCTGTGTCAACAGATTGACTACGCATCATTCTCACAGCCCGACGCTTTATATTTGATTGACTTGAATGCCTCGTGAGAAATAGATTTGTAGTTGCTCGAAACTTAAAGATTGCCCCTGATTTTGCGGTCATTGCGTTTGGGGCCGCTAGTAATCTTTCACTTTCGAGCTCGATCCCATTCTGCTAGTAACTCATGCTATCAATTCTGCCTTCACGCGTCGGGGCTGATTTTACCTTGAACTTAATAACAAGGAATTACCGTATACACACGAGATGACGTTTGCGAAAAACATTATGCAAAATCAACTCTAGCTATTGAAGAAACAAACGCATGCACCGATGAGAACTTTACAATAGGAGATACATCCTTCTCGCGTACATCCCCTTGTTTCTTTGGGCATGTCCAATGACTAACCAGTCTGGCCTCAGCTTAGGTGTGCCATTACCAACTGCAGATCATGGTTGCCAACCTTTAATAGCTTCCAACTGATCGAACCAGGTATCAAGTCCTTCATCGAAGAAATCACCCGACCCCTCGAACGATTGATGTGTAGGTTGAGCTGCATCGCCCGACGGGTTCTTCGAACTGGAACCTCCATCTTTGTCTAGGATTATAAGAGGAGATTTGATCGATTGACTACCACAAGCATCTCCCACTTGGGGATTAGGGAAATAAGAATGCTCCAAGCATTCTCCCATTAGATCATCTGAAGCCACATGCTCTGATTGGGCAAACCCTTGAGCACTGGGCGTGGTGGGCTGATCTGCGACAGGATGAACACTGACTAGCTGCTGCTCGGACGGAGGAGTGCTTACTCGTTGCACTTGTGATGCGTGTTCTTGAGGAATATTGAAATGACTCGCGAGGATATCCTGATCAAATCCCCAATAGTCGTCCAGATTCGACCGGGCCTCATTTGTCATAAGGGTGCTGGGTTCGCAGCCGAGTCTATTGCTCGGATTCAGTTCTGCATAACGCTGTCCTAACGCCCTTCTGTAGCAACCAAGGTGATTCGCGACTAATTGCTTGGTAAGTCCCGGTACGTTCATGACCCTAAGTATGCTTGTCGGACCTATGAAGTCGAGTCCTATCTGTCGAACTGCGTCCAAGAACTTGAGATGAAGCTCCGGGGGCCAAGTGAATTTCTTCTTCTCGTCGTCCAGAGTGGCGTAGATAGCCTGCTAACTAACCTCTAACTCCTCTTGAACCGTATCTGATCTTACCGGAAGCTGTTGTGGAGGAGATTCATGGGCTTCGATGAGGTGACTCCGATCATAACGACACGTATCTTCTTCCTCCGAAGACACTGGTATAATTTCTGTAGGATCGATCTGCTCATGCGCGCCATTAGCAGGATCTGATTGTACCGGAGATGGCTCAAGGGAGCAGGGGGATAAATGAGCACCTTCCATCTTCGTAGAAGGCTTACCGGGGAACAATTTACTGAGGGAGGTAGGGCCACCGCAGTCAGGGCAGGTAATAGTACTGAGGATTTTCTCATACCACATGTTTTCCATTTGAAGGTTTTGGTTCTGCTCTTTTAGGGCCGTGATCTCCTTACGCCTGTGTTGGACACCTAGTCTGAAACGTCTATTCTGAAACCAAAAATGGATTCTCATAGGATTCATTCCCAGCTTCCGGCCCAATTCAATCTTTTGTTCCTCGCCTGGGCAAGGGCATTCATCAAAGAAAGCTTCAATCTCCTGGATTTCTTTCCGAGCGTAGCGCTGACGACTTTTTCTTTTCCGGGGTTGAGCGTCGTGGCCACTGCCGTCGTCACCACTGCGATCTTGATGTTCGTCACGGGCAATGTTGAGTTCCATGGCTTTGATGTCGAATTTGATTCTAGAGAATTTGAGGTCTTTCAACGAACTCGTCACTCGGGGTTCTCTGTTCTCTTTTGTATACTCGCTCTTTCGATTTGTTGCCTCCTTTTCCTCGAAAGCTAGGTCTGTTCAGCGTTCTGTTTTTGAAACGACGGAACTGTTTGCCTCTTGCTCAGCTTTCCGACACGAAGGGGTAACCAAATCCTTCCGCGGCTTCTTCGATAGTAGCGCTCGCCTTTCACTTTTCCTCAATAGTCATGCCTGTTCAGCACTGTCTTCTCTTTTTAAGTGGCAGAGCTGTTCACTCGCCGCCCATCTTTATGCGTGATGGAACAACACAATCCTTTCGCGGCTTCTTCGATAGTTGCGCTCGCCTTTCACTTTTCCTCAATAGTCATGCCTGTTCAGCACTGTCTTCTCTTTTTAAGTGGCAGAGCTGTTCACTCGCCGCCCAGCTTTATGCGTGATGGAACAACACAATCCTTTCGCGGCTTCTTCGATAGCTGCGCTCGCCTCCCTCCCAGCTTTAATAATGGCGAGACCGAATTTGTCAGGCCTGAAATTGCGGACCAGGACATGTCTGATGATTCACGGGAGGAGCAGCCCTCGCTTTACATTAACCCGGCTCCACAAGCATTATTGCTGCAACTTTTCTCCACTCTCGAGACGCTATAAAATGCGGAGTTGGTGTTTGGGGGATTAATGCTCTCATATAATTTGCTTCCATCTTCAAATCGCTCCATTACGCACCTCTCCGTCGAAAATGGCCTCTTCCCATGTTCCCACTTTCCCAGCCGAAGCTTCGGCTCGATGGGAAGAGTTCTATAACCTCTTGGGTCGAGGCTATGCTCACATAGCTGATCATCCCGAAACCGAGGATGAAATCCGAGTCATGTTCGGGGACCTGGACATCACCTCTCTCGAGGGTACTGCGCTGGGGAGGGAATACAGAATTTTTCCAACGCTCTTTACAAACTCTTTGGAGGTCTACCGCGCTGCTCACCGGGGACTTACCGTGGCTCGTGTCCTGCGAGCCCGTTATGAGGATCAGTCCGACCGCCTAGCGTTGGCTGACTACCTGACCGATAGTCACAAAAAGGCTGTTGAGTTCGCCAAAGAGCGGGTTTCGACATTGCTACGCGAGAGGAGGAATCTGGTGGAGGACTTAGCCCTATCTCTGGCTACCTATGAGCGCGATCGACGTAACGCCCTGCTAAGGAACCGAAGCGAGTGGCTGGAAGAAAGGCTCGACGGCATAAATGAGGATATAACTCGTGAGAATGGACTTGTTCGGGACTTGGAAGCAGTCGCCGAAGATCACGAGACTCAGGTTGTTGCAGTCAATGATGAACGCAAACGCCTTCACCTCAGGCTTGCGGACCATGATACGCGGAGTGGTGCGTATAAACAAAGCATCCATAACCTGGAGGGCCAGCTGGGCTCCTTTGTGTCTTTGATCAGGGCTCACTTCTGCTTTACTTTTCCACCCCAATGAATTATATGATCTGGTTTAGGCGAGAATGAATGAAAGCCCCTGTGTATTTGTTTCAGCTTTTATATGATCCATTTCTCCGAGTATCCGGACATCTTAGACTTGGATGAGCCGATCCATAATAAGTCGAGTAGATGTGTTCTGATTTTCTAACTCGCTCATGATCAGATGAAAGAATAGCCTCAGACTTATCCAGGAAAAGATTTCTCTCTATTACCTATTTTTTACCTGCAAATGAAACGACCGAATCAGAAGGAATAATTTGAAAAAGAAAGCATAAACCCCTTTCAATCTTATGCTTGCTCGTGATTAATAAAGACAAAAACTTTTACAAGGATTAATCTTGTGCGAAAAGTTTTTATCAATATTCCTCGAAGGAAAGCATACTATTGAAAGGAATGTAATTCACGATAATCGCTTTTGACCAACGACGCGTTTTAAATTTAATTGAAGATACGGCATCCAAATCAAAGCCGTTTTGTTAAGAACGAGGGCAATTTGGACATCTATCTCGTCATTAAATTCGAAACAATGCCGGTACTCTTGATCAATTATCGTGGATTACCAGCGGCGTAACACATGCATGAACCGATTCAAGTGTATAATTCCTTCTAGCGAAATTGGGGTTGGATTACCCTATACGACCAAAAGGTCGTGCAAGACTTCCAATTTTAATTTCCTCTAAAGGAATTATAAACTTGACTTGGGAGTATTCGGATGATTAGAGAAAATGCCACTATCACATTCCCATGACCCGTCAAAAGAAATACAACCAAGCTCCATCTGAATGTATACACCAATAGATCCCTAATACAATCACTCTAAGGGGTGAGATAGAGAAAACTTCGATAAAAATAAACCCTATACAAGAGGATTAGTAATGGAAAATAAAACAAAGGAATGTGATCCTAACGTTCAAGGATGCCCCAAGCTCGATCTGTGACTTCCGGATCACTTGCCCCAACTCGTCATCTTCATTGGACGATATCTCAATAATGTCCATAGTAGGCTCCTTTGTTGCTCACTCGGTGTTCGCCATGGGATATCATCCTCCTCGTCTTCTATCAAGGACGTTTGGGAAAAACACACATATCTATCCTTGAAATGGCATTTAATCTAATCACCAGAATGCAATGAATGAAATGCCTATATTTATATGAACTGTAACAGATTTGAGGGATAGAGAGTCTTACCAACCAAACTCGTCGACTTATGTGCGGTTTTAGGTGTACCAACCGCCCAAAGACATGCGCATGAGACAAGTGATGGTAAACTTCTAAAAATCAGAGGGTTTGGCACCTAAGGTTAAGGTTCCCACCTCGAGTTCTAGAAAGAGCCGATTCCATTGCACAGCTATCGTTGCATTGGGACTCGATCCATAGTTCGAAGCGAGCGGAATTGAAAAGTGGATTACCCCGTGTTTTTCCTCACGGAGATTCCATTTTCAATTCCTTCTATTGTGTTCCTAAAGGCGGCGCCTGGGGTTTTAGGCGTGGTTGTGTGTGTCCATGTGTCGTGATCATCACAATGCAAGTCATGCACAACAGTTTATCAATCAGCACTTCAAATCATCCACACAACATACATTCCTACGCCCAACCTGCATAAAACAAAGTTAATCACAGACTACCCCCCTTATTACTCCAATCTGCAAAAACATATAACACCTATCATAAGCGGACTCACCTCACCTTTGAAAGCGCCTGCATGGTTAGAAAAATCACTCAGCGTTTTAATTACGGCCTAAGTCCACTTGAGGTCTAGAACCATAGGTTCTAGAACAAAGTCCCCAGCGGAGTCGCCAGCTGTCGCGACCCGTCCGAAAGCGGACGCGGCTAATGGATTACCGATCGCGGGCCTCCCCCCGCACAAGGGTGCGGATCGCGGGCTTTGGATCGGCGCGGGCCCTCCCAAGCCCATACCAAATCGCGGCGGGAGTATTTTTCAAAGGGATTCGGCGATAAGAGCCGATCGATTTCGACCTTAGTGTGGTCGTGGTGGCATGTGCAACTTGTGCATGCATTTGGAGTCGCCACCGGTCTTTCTCGGAGGGTAGACCGGAAACCTTATTGACCGATTGGGAGAGATCGATCAATTCTGCGGAACCAGAGATTTTGAGTTCGGGGACTTGGTTACGTTGATGTCATTACCAACGCCCTTTCGGTACCTAACGCGAGTGATTTTCCTGACTAAGAGTTCATGCAGGCGCAATTTTGGGTGGGGTAGGTTTAATTCAGGGTTTCATGCAGATTGGAAGATTATTCCTATCAATCACAATCAATGAAAGCGCAATCAAGTGCATAAATAAACATCAATGCACGTCAATTCACATCACATGGCCTCCTAGTATAGCCATAAGGCCTTAGGGAAGGCGTGATTTAGGACCGAGGTAAAATGGGAAGATTTGGAGGCGATTTAGCCCGAAGGGCAAAATCGTCAATTTTTGGAAGACGATTCGCCCAAAGGGCGAAATCGTCATTTTTAAGAATGATCGGGTTCAAAACACCCGGGATGAGCCTTGGCCAATTGATTGTGGCCATTTCCTATTTTTTGGGATTTTTCTAGAATTTTTAGAATTTTTTTTGGAAGACGGTTCGCCGGAAGGGCAAAACCGTCATTTTTGGAAAGACCGGGGGTCAAAAGACCCGGAACAGGTCATGGCCAGTTGAATGTGGCCATTTCCTATTTTCTGGAATTTTTTTAGAATTTTTCTGAATTTTTCCTTTTTTTTGAATATTTTAATGATTTTCCATTTTTATTGATTTTCCGTATTTTTATTATTTATTTTTAATATTTTCGAAAAATATTTTAATAAAAAGCATGTCTTTGACAATAGATAACATTCAACCAGATAAATAAGCTAACCACTAGACTGAGACAAATACATGCAAATCAAGTCTATAAAGGCAATATTTTAGAAAAATAATTCCGATATACGGATCGGGTACGTAAAACATACCGGATTGGACACCAGCCTTCAATCGCCCAGCCCCAGCCTGCGACCATCCCCATGCCCGTTACCTAAACCAAGCTTCCTTTCCATCTTCGAGTTAAACATCACCAAGGACCGATTCGATACCCTTTCCGAACTTGAATCGATATCAAATCGAATCAATCCTGAACCGGCGGATTCATGGTTTCTCAGGGTCGGCTTTGAGGATTTTCCAAGGAAAGCATCAATGGAAAGTAGAACATGGACGTGCATGGGGAATATTTGGTCTTCTCCTCCTCTGAGTTTTTGCATTACATCTTCACTGGGTATCCTGCTTTCCCATTTTTTTTAATCACCGCCTGAATTTTTATCCCCAAATCCACGTGGATTGGTCTTGATCCATTACAAAACACATGGGCTCAGTTGTATGCGGCGTTGGTCATGGTCCCTGCAACACATTGGACTATTGTGGAGCCACAGAAAAATACCAAGTGAAAGAGGATATTTGGTAATTGATCAAACATTAGGCACTAAAATGATCGCCTGGGTATGATTCTCCTCCAAGCAGATTTCAATCGGCGATCGATGGCATGGAGCGACATCAGGCGAAGGTTCTTGGACAATATTGATGAGTTCGGATAGCGTCGGCGCGGTAGCTTCGTCGACAGAGATCTCCTAGAGTTGCCGTGGATAGTTCTGGGCTCCGTATGGTGGCTTGAACTTGCAGATGACATCAAACCCTATTCATAAAGATCCGTGTGAGCACCATCACGTTAACACTATCTTGAATCTCCAAAGGGTTCCGCCATTGTTTTTCTTTCCTCTTTGCACTCACGATTTCTTCCTCTGAAGAAGATTAGAGAGAGAATGTGACCTCCCTCGGGCTTTTATCCAACCCTCCTTCACTGTGGTCACCCATTCATCCTCTCAATCTCACAATCTCCCTCTGTTTTTGTGCTCTCAAAATTTTGCCGCGTATTCAATTGTGTTCGCCTCAGTGGAGAATTCGTGCCCCATAAAAAATATTGTGAAGCCGAGAAAGGTTCTCGTCCGTATGGCTCAAAATGGATACTTGTATGGGGAAACTCGGAGGGAATGGCGAGAGAGTTGGCGAGAGAGAAATCCAGTGGGAGGGAGAGTTGGCGTGTCGATAGAGAGAGGATTAGTGGAGATGGCCGTGGTGTAGAGGCGGGGGATGTAGCGGCAATAATGGCGTCGGGCCCGAGAGTTCGCCGGAATCGTCGCCGGAAAATCGCGGGTACCCCCAAAACCTTAGATTTAATTGCCCAAATTTCACCACTAGATTGCACAACGCCTTAGAACCAAAATAATACAAGAAAGGCGGCCATGAACACGACGAAAACAAATGAAACGGACTTCCCCGAACTCGGCTCCGGCGAGGTACCTGCCGAAAATTTTTTGTGCCCGAGTTGACTCTTATCACTTCACACAGCATCTAAAGGGATCGAGAAGACTTACCTGAGGTTGCTCGGACCTCGGCGGCCGCCGGAACTCCTCCAGCGAGCTCCCGATCCGAACGCAGTCCGACGAAGCTTCGGGCCGAGTTTTCCTCGCGTTTTAATGCAAATAAATGAACAAGCCCGGCGTAAGGAAACTCTCTTAAATTATTTTGAAGTGAGTGATCGCGCGAGGGAGAGGACAACGATCCAAAACGAACTCGGAGACCAAGAGGACATCGGTGGCAATTCGTCGAACGGGTGGCGGGCGTGTACAAAAAAAAAACTAAAATGAACTCGTCGAAGCTCAGCGATGGATACCGAGCTGCACCAATCATCTAGACTTACCATTCATCTCTTCAGAACAGCCGGGTGTTATCAGTTTTGGTCCGACTCAATCGGAATTGAGCCGGACCGACATACTCTGCCCGTGAGAGCAAAAACAGGGGCAAAACAGGGGATGGCTACTGACCTGGCTTCGCCGGCGGTGACGGCGGCTCGAGGTGGTCCGATCGTCCTCAGCCCAACTTCCTTGAACTCTTGTCTCTCTCGCCTACTCTCCCCTTCTCTGATCCTCTCTCGGCCAAGCCTCTTTTTTTCTTTAGAACCGAGCACTCTCCCCCCTTCTCGTGGCCGACCGGCTCTTCGAGTGGCGCCGGCCCCCCCCCTACACTCAGTCGCCCACTCAACCTTGTCGTCCTCCCCCCTTTTTTTTAACGCCGCGGCTCCACCTTCCCTTTTTATAACGCCGGTGAGGTCCCCTGCCTTTCTTTGGCTTTCGGCGCCGTGGGTCTGCAACTAAGTTGCAGACCCGGTCGGACCGGGTCGGGTCGGGTCTGACCCGACCGGCCCGGTTCGGCCAATTCGATCGAATTGGGCCCCAAATTGACCTATTTTCATGAAATTGATGGCAAAATCGGACTCCTTGACATGTTTTCTATCAAATAGGGGTATTTTCGTGAATTAATTGATTCGAATTTAGTGAAAACCCCAAATTGTCCCTAGGATCCGAAAATGATTTTTGCTCGATCTAGGGCCTAAATGACAAAATTAGTCAAAATTGAGGCCACCAATGGATTCCTCATGATGAAAAATATAGGTTAGAGATGTTTAATTTTAATGGGTATGCCCGTATGAAATTTAATTTCAAGAATTGCGAAACCGGGGACTAAATTGAAAGATTTTTATGCAATTAAGCCCTTTTGGTTAAAATTGATCAAATTGGAGGGCAAATTGACCTAATTGCACTTCAAGACTTTAGAATCCAATGTCATAGCTTACAAAAAGTGAGAATTGAAAATTACAAGACTCGAAAAGGATTTTTTTTGCCCGGTTCGGGTTTATGTTTGTGAAGGAACATAGTGACCCGAGCCGAATTTTCAATATTCTAAGTGATACACTTGAAAAGGAAATTAAAACAAAATTATTGAATATTTTTGTATATTTTTCTGACCATGAATGGTATTTTCTCTGATTTTTTGGGTATTTTTATAATTAAATAAATTCGAAAAATATTATAAAATACCAAAAAATATTTTTTGTTCAAAATTGGTCCCTGAGGCTAGGTCAAGGCTTCCAAAGTTGATTTTGTGATTTTATGACCTTTTTTGATATTTTTAATTAATTTTAAAGAAAAAAAAAAAAAAAAAATCACAATAATAAATGGTCAAAAATCAGGTGTCAACAGCTGCCCCTCTTTGAGAGGAATCTCGTCCGAGGTTTCTCTCAAAGATAAGACGGCACCTGATTCCTAACCGACTCAACTGGGAAAATGAGAGAAGAAATGTTATGACATCGGATCCTTAAGCCTATTGATAAAAGCTCAAATCAATCCCCGGTTTGCTCTAACAATTTGAACATGGGCCGGAGTGAGAGAGGCTTACCTGAAGCTCACCTGTCGGATGCTGCCGGTTGCGACGACTTTCAAGAAGATACCTAGGACTCGTTTCAGAAAATCCTAGGGAGATTAAGTTCTCACCTGTATGGTAGGTCATACCATTATGGAATTCCTAACTGGTAGGAACCTAAGGAAGGCGCATCCCACACTTTAGGATTTGTCAATGATTTTGATCCGTATGGTGGATCGGACCTTTGTGTTGATTCTTACGGCGGTACTTACCAATGAGTTGACCCTTATGGCGGTTTCTACCATGAGTTGACCCTTATGGCGGTTTCTACCATGAGTTGACCCTTCAGGCGGTATCTACCTTGAGTTGATCCTTCAGGCGGTATCTACCTTGTGTTGACCCTTCAGGCGGTTTCTACCAAATTTGATTTGACCCTTCAGGCGGTATCTACCTTTGATTGACCCTTCAGGCGGTATCTACCTTTGATTTGACCCTTCAGGCGGTATCTACCTTTGATTTGACCCTTCAGGCGGTATCTACCTTTGATTGACCCTTCAGGCGGTATCTACCTTGAGTTGACCCTTCAGGCGGTATCTACCTTGAGTTGATCCTTCAGGCGGTATCTACCTTGAGTTGACCCTTCAGGCGGTATCTACCTTGAGTTGATCCTTCAGGCGGTATCTACCTTGTGTTGACCCTTCAGGCGGTTTCTACCATGAGTTGATCCTTCAGGCGGTATCTACCTTGTGTTGACCCTTCAGGCGGTTTCTACCAAATTTGATTTGACCCTTCAGGCGGTATCTACCTTTGATTGACCCTTCAGGCGGTATCTACCTTTGATTTGACCCTTCAGGCGGTATCTACCTTTGATTGACCCTTCAGGCGGTATCTACCTTGAGTTGACCCTTCAGGCGGTATCTACCTTGAGTTGATCCTTCAGGCGGTATCTACCTTGAGTTGACCCTTCAGGCGGTATCTACCTTGAGTTGATCCTTCAGGCGGTATCTACCTTGTGTTGACCCTTCAGGCGGTTTCTACCAAATTTGATTCCAAATTGATATGAATCAAAGGATGACGTACCCGCTCTTCGGGGCTAGTCGGAGACTCGATCATTCTGTGGATCGGTCTTGGAAAAGATTTGCCTACTAAAAGGCTTCACCTAAGGATGACGCACCCAGTCTTTGGGGTGGCCAAAAGTCCTGTAGAAAGCTTAGACCTAAAAAAATTTTCCTCGCCAAGAAGATATTAGTAATCTTTGGGAAGACAATAATTGTCTAACTGACAAAATTCTACGACTTCAGTTTTAGTCATGAAATGTGCATTTTGATTGTTGGAGGTTATCCAAAACATTCCTGCCATATACAGATGTGATCATAAATTCCTTGCACGGAAAATCTGGATCAAACAAATTGAAATTTCCAAAGAGAGTTTGTTCAAAACATCTATTGGAGAATTTCTCATCCAAGAGGGCTCCTCACCGCTCTGTGATAATGGTCTTTTGTAAGGAATGCGCTCAACTTCCTACTAACCTGTGCCTAGGTTTTAGGATCATTCGCAGCGCATACATTTTGATCGATCGGGAGGTCTTCCACGGGACCGTAATGTTAGGTTTGGATATTGGTTTTCAAGGGGGACCCGCTTTGGAGTCGAGGCCATCGAATGAAAGTCTTCACCATCTACTCCGGGTTTACAAGTCAAGAACCCTGCAAAATGAGAAAGAAATAGTCTTGCTCGTACTTCTTCGAGCTAAGCTATATGTTAACCCAAGTGTCTTAGTCAGAGAAGACTCCTTCGGGGTCGTAACATTGGTAGGATTGGGGATAGAAAAAGGCTTGTTTTTGGCCCAAAATTCTTGGAGAGTTTGACATTGGTGATCATTGCAGATTTGCTACCTGTCCTTTCTCTTTTGCATCTCTATTCCGCGCTTGACACCATTTGGCGAGCAACCTTTTTGGAATTTGGCTCCTTCGGGGATTTCCTCTTTTCCCATCTAGACTTTATTGTGGGTCAATCAAACAGCTTGCACGGGCATCAGCCTTGCTTTTACCAGGCATTTTGCTTTTTCTTGATGCCGGGGACTTTTTTCATTCTCATCTTTTTTTTTTTTTTTTTTTTTTTTTTTTTTTTTTGAAATCCCATTTTTCTCATCTTCAGGAGATCACTTGAGACATATGATCGAAAGTCTAAACATGCTTTTATCATAAACCCAGGAATTTCTTTGTAATCCCTTAGTCTTGAGCTCTTCCGTTTCTAAAGTGATGCTGCATCCATCTTGAAATGTGCAATGATCACCAACGGGTTCATGAAACGATTTTGCAGGCTCAAGTTGGCTGCGCAAAGGATTTGGTTTGTGGGATAGAGAAATGAATGCTTCTCATCATCCTATGGCACTTGGATTACCATATAAACAACACACGAGGATTAATGTTAGTCCGAGCAACAAAATTTCTAACCATTTCTCCTGATGCTGTTGGACTTACTTCTATTCTGCCCCGATGTGGGGTGGTTCTCGACAGGGCTGATAATGAAAACCTCCGTTCAAAGGGGTTATCAATGGTCACCTGTAGTATTTGGGAATATGAAACGAACGCCTCCGTCGTCCCAATCCATGTAATCGCTGCGAATGGTCCCTACCTCCGTAGGTACAGATTTTGCTATCCGATTCACTTCCCTCGTCTCTCAAGTGTATGTAGGATGTGTTTGGACTAGGCTTTGCCTCTTGTCTTTTGAGAAAACGTCCTTTTGAAAGCTTTGAACTTTTGATTGGAAAAAATCTCTTTTATTTTCTCCAAAA
Organism: Rhodomyrtus psidioides; assembly: GCA_021437785.1. NCBI lineage: Eukaryota > Viridiplantae > Streptophyta > Magnoliopsida > Myrtales > Myrtaceae > Rhodomyrtus > Rhodomyrtus psidioides. The sequence goes on along the minus strand of JAILYB010000092.1, from coordinate 1,568,501 downwards.
ATTTTACCCGTCAAGGGGATTTTATGATGCACCATGCATGTTCATACAACCTCATGTTTCAAAACATGAATGCCAATGAAGTTAGAATTCCATGTCTTTTCTAGACATCAGATTTTGAAAGCTTTTTTTTTTTTTTTTTTTTTTTTTTTTTGTGTTTTTGGTTTAACATCTTCAATGGATTGGGGGAAAGGGATACCTACCTGTCCACCGTGGCTGGAGATCCCTGAAAATGTAAAAGAAGCATATCATTGTATGTTCACGAATTTTTTTGAAAATTGAAACGATACATCCTACCCTCATGTACCCTAACAGGTAGTATGTAGGATGTAAAAACTCATTCGTCTCCAAGGCGATTCCCCTGTCAAGGGTAGACAACGAGTATCAATTCATATTCTCGAATTCAAGACAAATTGGGACGATACAACTTTACTCTTGGTTCCCATCCCGTTCTGATGTTGCGTATTGATATGAACCACGTCTATCAAATCCGCCTATCCATGCTTGGAGTGGTTGCAACATCGATGGTTCCTTTGCCCCCAGCTGGGCAGCGTCTATTCTGTTATTTGAACGCATGACTCCTTGAGTGATTTATCCATGTTTATCATCTGAGAAGGAAAAGAAAGAAGACATTACTTCGGTATCCGACTGGAGATCGTTTAGGAACGATACATCGTTTTACCAAATGGGTGGCTTCGCGGCCAAACGCATTTTGTATTGAAGGGGTAGATCCCATTATGCTCCGCGGGTGATAGTCAATGTTCATGGAACTTGCTCCACGGATTAAGTGATTAATCCACGGCCCTCGGCTTGAAGATGCTCAAAGGGTGATGTTGACACTCACGCGCGATTAGTTCCAGATATTAATGAAAGTTGTTCCCGTAGGAACCCTACAGTGCGATCAACAACAACATATTCAATAGGAGTATTCAACCCCTTCTCTCTAAGAATCTTTCATCGAGTAGCCATGCCTTGCATCAGATGTTTGATCACCGGCCTTGCGTCACCACTGCGATGTTCCTCCTGCTCCAAATTGATCGAGCCAAAGATTGAACTCATCGCCAAGGAAATTGCTCGGGTCTTCGAGCCATTGATGTTCAAGTTGGGTATCAACGATTGTCGGGGGCAGATTTCTTTCATTGCCTTCGTTGCGAGGGACTGGAGTCTTTGAGCTGGAACCTTCATCACTGCCCTGTTGGGGTTGAGACATACATTCCTGAAGAGTATTGATCCAAGTGTCCAGCTCCTCATCAAGGAAATCACCTGTTCCTTCTAGCCTTTGGTGCCCCGATTGGGTGTCGTCGACTATAGGCGAGGGATTCCTCTCTTTGCTCTCGTCATGAGCAATTTGACCCCTCGAATTGGAACTTCCTCCAATGACCGGCAGGTTTATATGTGCACGCTCTACCAATGCCAGATCCGCTTCAGGGACAACATTAATGACCGAATCGCGTTCAAACTGAGGAATCCCTATGTGCTGGAACTGTGGTATATACTCTTGAGGAGTATTGAGATAGCTCGGTGGAGCATTCTGATTTGGGTTAGAGGAATCGCTGACACGACTGCTGGTCCCGTCATTGCTGAAATGCGGTTGGGTGCTCTCGGCCCTCCAATCGTCGTGGTTGTAACTCTGCCCGGCACTTGAGCTACAACTGGCTTTATGATGGTTTAACGCTATCCTCCCATCCCTTAGCAATCTCCTGTAGTACTTGAGGTGAGACTCGACGTTAATTCTAGAGAGCCCCGGCACATTCATAATCTCGAGTATGCGTAGTGGGCTAGCCGAATCAACTCCCAGCTCTCGAATTGCATCAACAAATTTGGTGTGAAGTTCATAGGTCCAGTAAAACCTTGTTCTCTTATCACCCAAAATATCGTCAATACTTCGGTAGCTATTCTCTACGGGATCTAGTCGTTTCAAAAGTTGTCCAGGGAGGGACTCACCGACTTTGGATTGGCTGGCTGCGACAGCGAGTTCGTCATTGAGAGAACTCCCCCTATGATGATTCATATCCCATTTCTCAGAGGATGTTGGTGTTGATCCTATGGTGTTGACTTGCTCATGCAGATCTCCGGCGATATCTGGCTGTGTCGGAAAATGCTGTGGAGAATACCGTAACAGCTGAGCGTTATTCGTCAACAGGGACGGTTCATCGAGGAACACCTCGCCGAGGACAACAGGATTACCACAATTAAAGCAGGTGGCCTTGGTCAGAGCTTCCTTATATCTCGCGCTTTCAGCTTGAAGCTTCTCATTCTCCTCCTTCAGGACCAGTAACTCATGGTCTGCATATTGCTGTTTCACCCGAGTTCGTTTGTTGGCGAACCAAAACTTGACCTTCGAAAGCTCCAATCCTATTTTTCTGCTCAACTCCATTTTCTGTTGTCTGCTTGGAGTGGGGCATTCATTGAAGAAAGCTTCGAGCTCTCGGATTTGGCCTGGAGTGTGGCGTTGTAGTTGCTTCCTTTTCCGACTCCGGTCATCATTGTATATTCCTTCTTCGTAGCTGAAACCTAGAATTTCATCGCTGGAGGAGTCAGTCTCCACGGCCTTCGGGCAGGATTCAGCTCCAGGATCTTCAAAGTCTCCCAGCAGTTCGTGCTCAGAAATGTCCAGGTCGGGCGTTTCTAGCAGATGGGAATAGCTTTTAAACATGATGGATCAAAGTATCTCGGGCTGATCTAGTTCACTCAGCTTTCTCTATTCGCTCTTACGTGTTTGCTCACTCTAGAAATTTTCTCAAGTGATTGTGCGTGTCCTAGAACCATCCTTCAGGCTGCATATGAAGACCAGCAAGCAAGCGCTCCTCCCGAGACCCTGTAATTACTCATCGTCTGTATTCCCCCTTCTTTTTCCTCGTGATAGGATCACAAACTCTTTTGCATTGATTCGGTTTCATCGAGTATTGCGCTCGTCCCCTAGTTCAGTCTTCAAAGTGGTGGGTCTACAATCTTTCGGCGCCTTTTATGATTTGCTAGGCCCGAGAACGTGGGGAGCAGCGGTGGACCCGCAATTAATGACTCCGTTTAATTCATTTAGCTCCATGGGGATTAACGTTATGATCTTCTCTCAACCCCTTTTCATCGTTCAAACGAAAGTGGCATTTTCCCTGTGCATGCTGTTACTCTTCTTTTCAGCATCCCGGTCGCTTGGTGAGGAATGAGTTTGTGGCCACTCAAAATTTTAAAGACCGTCTCTGGTTTCAGACTTAATCTAACAAGGGATCATCACAACTGAGCATGACGATGTTCGTCAATAGCGTTGGTTTTAACATAGAATTAACTATAGTCATTAAGGAAAAATGTTCCCGTAGGAACTTTACAACAGATAAAATGAGTGATCTACTCGTGAACATGTTCTTCTTTCTATGGGTGTTCGTGGTGACCGACCCATCGTGCCCCGAGTCAAGTGCTAGATCATGGTTGTCCAAGCATGCCAGCTTCCCACTGATTGAACAAGGCATCGAGCCCCTCGTCAAAGAAATCGTCTGTCGTGGGTTGACTAGCGGCAGGCAGAGCACCAACCGACTGCTGCTCGAGTGGAGGAGTGCGCACTCGCTGTACTTGTGATACGCGTTCTTGAGAAGTGTTGAAATGGCCCGGGAGGACATTCTGATCAGCTTTCAGTTTGCCGGTGGTCGGGTTGCTAGCTTGATTGACGCTTAGATTTGGCCGGGTATCTCTTGATGCCTGAGCATTACAATGGCGGTCGCCCCTAGCTTTTGAGCTCGAGACGGATTCCTCCCGGTTTAGCTCCGCTCGACGTTGTTTTAATAGCTTTCTGTAGGCAGCAAGGTGATTCCTGACCAGCTCCTTACTAAGCCCCGGTACATTCATGGCCTTAAATATGCGCGTCGGAGTTGCTGAGTCGATCCCCATTTGGTGAACCACGTCTAGGAATCTGGAATGCAGTTCAGGGGGCCAAGCGAACCTCCTCTTATCGTGGCCCAAAAGTGCATCGATGGCTTGACGACTGATTAACTCATCTCCAGCAGGACCCGACCCTATCGAAAATTGTTGTGCATGAGGCTGATATGCTTTGAGCTGGTCGGCGGTAACGTCCAGCTCCTTGAAACTATAACTCCAATCAAAGCGATGCAAATCCCATCCCCCAGGAGGCATTTGTATCATCTTTGTAGGATCATCTTGCTCATGCGTGACTCCGGCAAAATCTGGTTGAGCAGGAGACGCCCCGAGGGAGTAGGGTGGTAAATGAACGTCTTCAATCATCGCGTGAGGCTTATCGGGGAATATCTTACCGAGGGCGACGAGGTTATCGCAATGAGGGCAAACGGTAATATTGAGAGCTTTTTCATACCTCATGTTTTCTGTTCGCAGCTTTTGGTTTTCCTCCTTTAAAATCTCGACCACCTGACGTTTGCGTTGAGCCCTCGATTTGGATCTCCTATTTTGAAACCAAAACTGGATCCTCGACTGATTAATCCCCAACTCTCGGCTCAATTCGATTCTCCACTTCTTTTTCATGTAATGGCTTTTACTGAAAAGGGTTTCCAGCATTTGGGTTTCCTCCTGAGAGTATTGGTGAGGCCGTCTTCTTTTCCCGAGTTGAGCATTGTGGATGTCGTTGTCGTCGTCGCTGTGATCTTGATTCCCGTTGCCAGAAGTGTTGGGCTCCATGGTTTTGGCGTTAGACTTGATCTTGGAATCTTCGAGATCCCTCTGTGGTTCAATTTCTGAGATTTTTGAGTCAGTCGCCTCTAGCAGCTGACAGTAACCTCTTAAATGTGTTGGATTGAGAAATGTTTGATTGGTTCTTGCCCACTCAGATCTCTACTCTTTCCTGTATGCTCACTCCCTATAAAGTTTTCTTCGAGTGACTTTGCATGTTCAGGAGACGCTCCTCAAGCATCATTAGGCAAACGTTCCCCCTCAAGACCTTGAATTTCTCGCTTAGCTTTTCAACGTGATGGGACTGCCAAACCCTGTTAGGGCTCTCTTTGATAGTTGCGCTTTCCTCCCACCTAACTCTAATAATGGTGATCCCGACAAACCTTTTGCATCTTTTAATTGATGAGCCGAAAATCGCGGACCGAAACGAATCCAATGGTTCTCGTGAGGGGACCTCCTGCTTTACCCCCTAACTGGGCTCCACCAGCATTATTACTGAGACCCTTCATCATCCTCGAGTTGCTATAAAATGAGGAATTAATGTATGGAAGGTTAACGTTTTCGCATAATCAGCTTCTTCCTTCTAATCTCTCTGTTAAACTCGTCTCATTCTCAAGCCAACCCAACGCAAATGGCCTCCTCTCCCGTACGTACTTTTTCAACTGATGTCTTGGCCCAGTGGGAAAAGCTTTATAACCTACTGGGTCGCGGTTATGCACACATAACCGATCATTCTGCGACCGAGGATGAAATCCGTGTCCTGCTTGAGGACCTTGATACTACTTCTCTCGAAGGTACTACACTGGGGAGGGAATATAGAATTTTCCCGACTCTCTTTGCACACTCCTTAGAGGCCTACCGTGCTGCTAATCGGGAGGTTCTCGTGGCTCGCGTCTTGCGAGCTCGTTATGAGGATCGATCTGATCATTTGGTGCTGACCAACTATCTGGCCGATAGTTACAAAAAGGCCGTCGAGTTTGCTAATGAGCGGGTCGCGACGTTGCTTCGCGAGAGGAGAAATCTGGTGGAGCAATTGGCCCTATCCCTGACCACCGGCGAGCATGACCGCCGCAATGTCCTGTTGAGGCTTCAGAGCGACTGGCAGGAAGAACGGCTCGACAAAATAACCGCGGACATAGCTCGCGGGAATGGACTGGTTCGAGACCTGGAAACAATCGCCGAAGAACATGAGGCCAAGGTCGCCGAAGTTAAGGGAGAATGCAAAAGTCTTCTCCTCAGGCTTGCCGACCATGACATGCGGAGTTGGGAGTATGAGCAGAGCATTAATAACATGGAGGGTCAGTTGGGCTCCTTCGTGTCGTTAATTAGGGCTCACTTCGGCTTTACTTTTCTACCCCGAATTGTATGACTTGCTTTTGAAAACCCTCCACTGAGCAAAATAAATGAGAACTCTTGTGTATGTGTGTTTTAACTTCTGTATGGTTCATTTCTTCGAGTATCCGAACATCTTCAACTTGGGTGAGCCGAACCATAATATCAATAAGCCGAGCAAATATGTCCTGATTTTATAACTCGCTCATGATCAGATGAGATAATAGCCTTAGACTTGTCCAGGAAAAGATTTCTCTCTATTACCTATTTTTTTACCTGCAAATAAAAAGACAGAATCAGAAGGAATAATTTGAAAAAGAAATCAAAAACCCCTTTCAATCTTATGCTTGCCCATGATTAATAAGGACAAGAACTTTTACAAGGGTTTTAATCTTGCGTGAAAAGTTTTTATCAATATTCCTCGAAAGAAAGCATACTATTGAAAGGAATGTAATTCACAATAATCGCTTTTGATCAATTTCGAGAGGAACGAATTACTCAAAAGTGCGAGGCATAATAACGTGTTTTAAATTTAATTGAAGATACGGCATCCAAATCAAGGCCGTTTTGTTAAGAACGAGAGTAATTTGGACATCTATCTCATCATTAAATTCAAAACAACGCCGATATTCTCGATCAATTATCGTGGATTACCAGCGACGTAAAACATGCATGGACCAATTCAAGTGTATAATTCCTTCTAGCGAAATTGGGGTTGGATTGCCTTATACGACCAAAAAGGTCGTGCAAGATTTCCAATTTTAATTTCCTCTAAAGGAATTATAAACTTGACTTGGGAGTATTCGGATGATTAGAGAAAATGCCACTATTACATTCCCATGACCTGTCAAAAGAAATACAACCAAGTTCCATCTAAATGTATACACCAATAGATCCCTAATACAATCACTCTAAGGGGGGAGATAGAGAAAGCCTCGATAAAAATAAACCCTATACAAGAGGACTAGTAATGGAAAATGAAACAAAGGAATGTGATCCTAACGTTTAAGGATGCCCCAAGTTCGATCTGTGACTTCCGGATCACTTGCCCCAACTCGTCATCTTCATTGGACGATATCTCAATAATGTCCATAGTAGGCTCCTTTGTTGCTCACTCGGTGCTTGTCATGGGATATCATCTTCTTCGTCTTCTATCAAGGACGTTTGGGAAAAACAAACACATCTATCCTTGAAATGGCATTTAATCTAATCACCAGAATGCAATGAATGAAATGCCTATATTTATATGAACTGTAATAGATTCGAGGTATAAAGAGTCTTACCAACCAAACTCGTCGACTTATGTGCGGTTTTAGGTGTACCAACCGCCCAAAGACATGCGCATGAGACAAGTTATGGTGAACTTCTAAAAATCAGAGGGTTTGGCACCTAAGGTTAAGGTTCCCACTTCGAGTTCTAGAAAGAGCCGATTCCATTGCACAGCTATCGTTGCATTGGGACTCGATCCATAGTTTGAAGCGAGCGGAATTGAAAAGTGGATTACCCCGCGTTTTTCCTCACGGAGATTCCATTTTCAATTCCTTCTATTGTGTTCCTATAGGCGACGCCCGGGGTTTTAGGCGCGGTTGTGTGTGTCCACGTGTTGTGATCATCACAATGCAATTCATGCATAACAGTTTATCAATCAGCACTTTAAATCATCCACACAACATACATTCCTACGCCCAACCTGCATAAGACAATGTTAATCACGGACTACACCCCTTATTTCTCCAATCTGCAAAAACATATAACCCCTATCATGAGCGGACTTACCTCACCTTCAAGAGTGCCTGCAAGGTTAGAAAAATCACTTAGTGTTTTAATTACGGCCTAAGTCCACTTGAGGTCTAGAACCATAAGTTCTAGAACAAGGGTCCCCAGCGGAGTCGCCAGCTGTCGCGACCCGTCCGGAAGCGGACGCGGCTAATGGATTACCGATCGCGGGTCTTGGATCGGCGCGGGCCCTCCCAGGCCCATACCAAATCGCGGCGGGAGTATTCTTCGACGATAAGAGTCGATCGCTTTCGACCTTCAGTGTGGTCGTGGTGGCATGTGCAAATTGTGCATGCATTTGGAGTCGCCACCGGTCTTTCTTGGAGGGTAGACCGGAAACCTTACTGACCGATTGGGAGAGATCGATCAGTTCTGCGGAACCAGAGATTTTGGGTTCGGGGACTTGGTTACGCTGGTGTCATTACCAACGCCCTTTCGGTACCTAACACGAGTGATTTTCCTGACTAAGAGTTCATGCAGGCACAAGTTTGGGTGAGGTAGGTTTGATTCAGGGTTTCATGCAGATTGGAAGACTATTCCTATCAATCACAATCAATTTAAATGAAAGCGCAATCAAGTGCATAAATAAATCATATCAATGCACGTCAATTCTCGTCACATGGCCTCCTAGTATAGCCATAAGGGCTTAGGGAAGGCGTGATTTAGGACCGAGGTAAAATGGGAAGATTTGGAGGCGATTTAGCCCGAAGGGCAAAATCGTCAATTTTTGGAAGATTTGGATACCGAATTACCCAAAATATTCCATGGCCAGTTGATTGTGGCCATTTCCCAATTTTGAGAATTTTTTGGAATTTCTTGATTTTTCTTCAATTTTTAGAAGGCGATTCGCCCAAAGGGCGAAATCGTCATTTTAAGAAGGGTTGGGGTTCAAAACACCCGGAATGAGTCTTGGCCAGTTGGTTGTAGCCATTTCCTATTTTTGGGGATTTTCTTAGATTTTTTAGAATTTTTTTTGGAAGACGGTTTGCCGGAAGGGCAAAACCGTCATTTCTGGAAGGTTCGAGGGTCAAAAGACCCGAAACAAGTCATGACCGGTTGAATGTGGCCATTTCCTATTTTCTGGAATTTTTTTAGAATTTTTCTGAATTTTCCTGAATTTTCCGAATTTTTTTGAATTTTTTATGATTTTCTATTTTTTTATTGATTTTTGAATTTTTTATTATTTTTTATTATTTTCTGAATTTTTTAATATTTAAAATTGTTATCCGGGCCGGGTTGAACCCGGCCCACGACCCGGACCCATCACCCAGGCCCGGCCCGCCTTCCCCAGGACCAAAACGGCGCCGTTTTTGATTTTTTGAGAATTTTCTAATTTTTTTTATCATTCTTTTATTATATCCGAAAATCAACGGATCGGACGGCTATCATCGTGCCACGTGGCAACTCCTGATGCGTCCGATCTCGAACAAGATCAGACGTTCCACAGCAAGCCACTTGGCGCAATCTCAGCCTTCTGATCGACTTTAATTTTATTTTCCGAAAATCATTTATTAATCTGAAAATCATTTTTTTTATTTTCCAAAAATCCCAGATCGCGACACGTGGCGAAGCCACGACCGTCCGATCTGGGCGTTTTATTTAAAAGGCCGCGGCCCCACCCGGCTGACGTGGCTGCTGACGTGGCACGCCACGTCAGCCGTTGACCGGTCAACGGTCTAGCAGCCCGTCGGAGAAGACGACCGGCGACTCGCCGGAATAGTGAAAATTCCGGCGAGTTCGCCGGAATCGTCGCCGGAAAATCGCGGGTACCCCCAAAACCTTAGATTTAATTGCCCAAATTTCACCACTAGATTGCACAACGCCTTAGAACCAAAATAATACAAGAAAGGCGGCCATGAACACGACGAAAACAAATGAAACGGACTTCCCCGAACTCGGCTCCGGCGAGGTACCTGCCGAAAATTTTTTGTGCCCGAGTTGACTCTTATCACTTCACACAGCATCTAAAGGGATCGAGAAGACTTACCTGAGGTTGCTCGGACCTCGGCGGCCGCCGGAACTCCTCCAGCGAGCTCCCGATCCGAACGCAGTCCGACGAAGCTTCGGGCCGAGTTTTCCTCGCGTTTTAATGCAAATAAATGAACAAGCCCGGCGTAAGGAAACTCTCTTAAATTATTTTGAAGTGAGTGATCGCGCGAGGGAGAGGACAACGATCCAAAACGAACTCGGAGACCAAGAGGACATCGGTGGCAATTCGTCGAACGGGTGGCGGGCGTGTACAAAAAAAAAACTAAAATGAACTCGTCGAAGCTCAGCGATGGATACCGAGCTGCACCAATCATCTAGACTTACCATTCATCTCTTCAGAACAGCCGGGTGTTATCAGTTTTGGTCCGACTCAATCGGAATTGAGCCGGACCGACATACTCTGCCCGTGAGAGCAAAAACAGGGGCAAAACAGGGGATGGCTACTGACCTGGCTTCGCCGGCGGTGACGGCGGCTCGAGGTGGTCCGATCGTCCTCAGCCCAACTTCCTTGAACTCTTGTCTCTCTCGCCTACTCTCCCCTTCTCTGATCCTCTCTCGGCCAAGCCTCTTTTTTTCTTTAGAACCGAGCACTCTCCCCCCTTCTCGTGGCCGACCGGCTCTTCGAGTGGCGCCGGCCCCCCCCTACACTCAGTCGCCCACTCAACCTTGTCGTCCTCCCCCCTTTTTTTTAACGCCGCGGCTCCACCTTCCCTTTTTATAACGCCGGTGAGGTCCCCTGCCTTTCTTTGGCTTTCGGCGCCGTGGGTCTGCAACTAAGTTGCAGACCCGGTCGGACCGGGTCGGGTCGGGTCTGACCCGACCGGCCCGGTTCGGCCAATTCGATCGAATTGGGCCCCAAATTGACCTATTTTCATGAAATTGATGGCAAAATCGGACTCCTTGACATGTTTTCTATCAAATAGGGGTATTTTCGTGAATTAATTGATTCGAATTTAGTGAAAACCCCAAATTGTCCCTAGGATCCGAAAATGATTTTTGCTCGATCTAGGGCCTAAATGACAAAATTAGTCAAAATTGAGGCCACCAATGGATTCCTCATGATGAAAAATATAGGTTAGAGATGTTTAATTTTAATGGGTATGCCCGTATGAAATTTAATTTCAAGAATTGCGAAACCGGGGACTAAATTGAAAGATTTTTATGCAATTAAGCCCTTTTGGTTAAAATTGATCAAATTGGAGGGCAAATTGACCTAATTGCACTTCAAGACTTTAGAATCCAATGTCATAGCTTACAAAAAGTGAGAATTGAAAATTACAAGACTCGAAAAGGATTTTTTTTGCCCGGTTCGGGTTTATGTTTGTGAAGGAACATAGTGACCCGAGCCGAATTTTCAATATTCTAAGTGATACACTTGAAAAGGAAATTAAAACAAAATTATTGAATATTTTTGTATATTTTTCTGACCATGAATGGTATTTTCTCTGATTTTTTGGGTATTTTTATAATTAAATAAATTCGAAAAATATTATAAAATACCAAAAAATATTTTTTGTTCAAAATTGGTCCCTGAGGCTAGGTCAAGGCTTCCAAAGTTGATTTTGTGATTTTATGACCTTTTTTGATATTTTTAATTAATTTTAAAGAAAAAAAAAAAAAAAATCACAATAATAAATGGTCAAAAATCAGGTGTCAACAATCCCGTCACCGTCGCGAGGTTGAAGATGAAGTTGAAGTGGCAAAGTCAATGAGTCAACTGTCTAGGTGGCATCTCGTGATTGGTCCATGCTGTGCTGACGTGGTTCGACCCTTAGTCTGTTAGGCCGAGTCCGCCTGGATCGGACGGTCTAGATTAATCGAGTCCAAATGTTAGTAATTAAGAATATCAAAAATTATTTTTAAAATTGGAAATTCGTGATGAACAGAAACGGTGTTGTTTGGCTAACTGAATAGGCGACGTCGTTTAGGTTTGTGAGAGTGAACGGTTTAGATCGAGTCTTGGCTTTTAATCGTGGCCGTAGGTTAAAGTAGTCAGATCAGACGGCCCTGGTTGAGTCTCCGTTCCATCTTGACCGTAGGTTTTAGTAATCTGATCCAAAGACCGTGGATTAGCCACGTGGTCCATCAGGGGCCGTCGGATTAAATCCGAATAGTTCGAAAATAAAAAAGGGCGAAATGGTGTCGTTTTGGGCACGGGTTACGCGGGTCCGGGTCTGGGCCGGGTTCCGACCTGAGTGGGTCAGGTCGACCTCGTCTGAATAACATTTTTTTAATAAAAAAATCAGAAAATGATTTTAAAAAAATAAAAAAAATCAGAAAAATCATAGAAAATAAAAAATGCTAGAAAATCATAGAAAATCCCAAAAAAATGTAGAAAAATTGTAGAAAAATCCTAGACACTCCAGAAAACCCCAAAAATCGAGGATTGACCATAGACAACTGGTCAACCCTATTTTTGGGGTTTCTTATCCGTTCTTCCATGAATTGACGGCAATGCCCTTTAGGGGTAATTCGTCCCTGCTTTGTATTTGAGATAGGTTGGAAATGCCTAGATTAGGATAGGGCCAGTTAGGTGGCGAATCCTCTTGCTAGGGTTTTCAAATCTCATCATTTTCCCTAAAATGACGATTTTACCACTCGAATGGTAAATTGTCTTTCTTATTCCAATCGAGTCCTGAAAATTGCTTAAAATTAGGGCTTGGGTCAGGTGGGTGACCAACCCTAATATTTGAGATTTTCAGTTCTCGCCTTTGTCAAATGACGACTTTACCCCTCTAAGGGTAAAATCACTTTTAAATTCCAGAAAATTTTGGAAATTCCCGAAAAATAGAAAATGGAAGGATTTGATCGCCAGTCCCATTTCCATCCTCTTTTGACTGCATATTTTACCTGAAATGACGATTTTTCCCTTCTAAAGCAAATTGTCCCCCCAAATTTCTCAAAGTTACGATTTTGCCCCTCGTGGACAAATCATGTCAAATCGTTCCCAAACCTTGATTGATACTTCTCTATGCTAATAGGGCCTTATTAGGGATGCCATGCTGCTTTCATGTGTTTTATCCGCATGTATTGGATCCTTGATTTGCGCGATTATTTCTATTGATTGTGATTGATATGGTAGTTATTCCCATTTGCATGAACTCCTAGATTTAGGATCTGTACCCCACTCATCTACATGAACTTAAGGTTAGATAAACCGTTCAACTTAGGTACCGAAAGGACGTCAGCTCTGACAGTCGGCGTAACTAAGTCCCCGATCCCATTTCTCTAGTTTCCGCAGAATCGAATAGACCGCTCCCAACTATTCGATAAGGTTCCCGATCGTACCCTCCACGAAACGATTGGTGGCGGCTCCTTGGCATGTACACGTATCACATGTCACTAGATCACATTGAAGGTCGACCACGTATATCCAGCCGTTGCGATTTGGGTAATGGACCTTGGAAGAGGCCCGCGTCCGATCAGGCGACCCATTAGCCCCCATCGCTACGCGAGAGGGTCGCGACAGACTGGAGACTCCGCTGGGGACTATTCTAAACCAGAATCTTTGGTTTTGTAGAATTCCAGAGGACTTGAGCCGATTAAAAAGTTGTTTGGTTTATCTGACATTGTATTCTGTAGATGCTCTCGAAGGTGAGGTACGTACGCTAACCACTATGTTAGAGGTTTTTGCAGATTGGAGAAATAAGGGGTGTAGTGATTGTTGACATTTTCAAGTAGGTTGGAGTTGGGAATGTATGTTTATTTTGCGCACATATTGAAGCGGTGTTTGATACAAGCTGCTGTGCATGACCTTGTATTGTGATGATCACGACACATCGCACACACTGGCGGCCAAACCCCGACTGCAACCACCCCTAGGTTACCTTAGATAGGGAAATGATGCAAAAGGATCTCGTGTTTGATGGCACTTGAGACTTTCGTGTTCGTTTCCGCTCACAATCCAAATTGGCGATATCTAGCCCTCTTGGGTGGATGCCCTTGGGGAGGAATTTGTCTCATTTGGATCGTGGGAGCCTATGCCATAGGTTCCTTACTTGATTTCTAATTTTTTAGAGTATACCCACTTGTCTCATGCGCATGTCTATGGATGGTTGGTATACCTAAAATCGTACATTATTACAGGGGAACATTTCACATTCCCAAAGTGTGGTTGGTAAGGCATTTACTTTCAATGTACTTTACTACTCCCTGTTCCATAGTATGACTCGTACATTGCATACATATACATGCATTTGCATGCATCATGAAAATCACTCAAGTGACTAATTGAAATAACAACGATAATGTGGTAGGATGTCGCTGTTTCCTAGAAGTTCGACAGAATTGGTAACCTTCGAGTACCTAAGGAAAGTTACTCGCCCTGGACCGAACACAAGGCTGCACTTTACTAGGTTCGTGCATGGGCGAGAGCTGACTGGACGCAAGCTGGGATATGCTGAAGATTGTTAGACCCGCTACTATGTCGACAACCTTAGATTCAAGTGACAAGCGAACGAGATGTTCAAGGATTATTTGGAGATGAAGAGACAGCATCGCAACCACCTAGCTAGAGAAGCTTACGCACGTCGACAGGCCGAACGAGCACTAATGAAGATATACCAAGGGTCACCTTTTGGGGAAAAAGAAGACGCCCTGCGATCAAGATAAAGCCGAAGCGCATCATACTCAAAAAGATGAGGCGCGAGAAGACTCCTGAAGTCATTGTACCGTGGACCAGAGAATGGCCAGAGGAACTAGAACCCCTCGACCAATGCATTGAAGACGACCCCTTACACTCGATTGGAGGAAGGTTCCCAACTGCCTATCATCGTAAAGAGAGATAGACCTTTGGGAAAGGGTGATTTAGATCCTCACATTTCATCGGCCTTTTATAGCTTTCTTGTTTGAAGAAGTCTCTTCTTACCTTTCTTTCGTTAGGCGTCCTGATTGTAATAAGAGATTCGTTATGCTCTTCTCCCATATGATATTTTGACCAATGGAATGTGACGTTGTTACTTCCTTTAGTCACTGGAGTGAACCTGACTAAATTGCATAATTCACTTTCCTGAAATTCGAATTAGACTTCAAGTCGGGTTTTCAGTACCTAAAAAGAATTCTAATTTCCATTTCTTAGTTGGCCCATGCATACTTCATGGCATTTGCATAGTCACATGTTTTAAAGTAATTTTTGACGATTGACTTTTCAAAATCATTTGCATATTTTAGACTTGATGGGAAAAAATGATATTCAAGTGTTCAAAGTGCATCGGGCCGAGCTCTTGTCATGGTGGGATAGCATGGGTGAAGCTAGCCGGAAGTACGCCAAATCGCGACTGGGGTATCTATTGGACCTGCTGAAGATTGAGTGCCCACCTGCCTTTATTCAAGCCATGGCACTTTATTGGAATCCCACCACCGTAACATTATGCATGGAAGGACTGGAGGTTACCCCTACTCTTGAAGAATACAGCGCCGCCATTGGAGTTGAATTCACTCACTTTCTAGTCCAACCTCCCATTGGATTTGAACCCTTAAGTCAACTAGCTGAATTCCTCGACACAAGCCTTAACGAAGTCAAAGCAGACGCCAAAAGCAATTCTGGATGAATCTCCCTGTCTTTCCTTCTAGACCGATTCCCCAACCTCCATGCCGCTAAAGAGATTAAATCTGGTAGAACCTTTGTCTTGGCTTTCTTTAGCTTTGTGCTATTCCCAATCTCATCTATCACCTTCGATCCTATTATGGCCGTTGTAATTAGACAAGTCTGTTGTGGGTGGGATTACTCAAATATCATCCTTGCTGAGACTTTTCTTTCCCTAAATCGCTTCAAGAAAAATAAGAAGGGAATCTTTAGAGCCTCAAGTGATCTTCTGTACATGTGGTTCACATCTCATGTCAGACAATTCCATATCTGTATGGGCTTCACTGAGATTAGCCCCGATGGTCATCCTCTTAAAACCTTTGTCAGAACCCATACACGCATTCCTAAGTTCAACTTCATAGAATAGAAGAACTTTCTTAGAAATTTAAAATCCGAACAGCTCCGATGGAGGCTAAGGTTGCCAACACTGGGCAAAGTCAGATTAGCATGCAATGACAAAGATCCAGTCCATTTGCTGGGATTCACGGGCGCTACCGCATATTATCCGAAGAGGGTTATTCGACAATTTGGGGCATTACAGGAGATCCCTTCTTCACCACGACCTGGTGTCTTTTCCTTTGACACACCAAACGAGACCCTCGTGGGAGAAAAGAAGAAACAGTTCGAAGCCAAGGTGGCATTTATTATACGCTCTTTGAAGAACTCACAAGCTGAAGATATTAGATGGCCAGAGAATATGAGTCGCAGGGAGAACATTACAGGGCCACCGCTGAGTACATCCAGCACTTTGAGGCGACCAGACGTAGCTTTGTCGAGCCTTATATACCTGAGTATTGTCGCGACCCTCTTAAGGTTGTCGGGCTCTCGAGGGCTAATGGGCCATCCTGTCTGGTCGGACGCGGACCTTTCCCAAGGCCCATTACCCAAATCGCAACGGAGGTATGCATGATCGACTTTCAGTGTGGTCTAGTGACATGTGCTAAGTGTGCATGCCATGGAGTCGCCACCAATCATTTTTTTAGGGTATGATTGGACCACCCAATCGAATAGTTGGGAGTTTCTATTCAATTCTGCGAGAACCAAAGAAATGGTTTCGGGGACTTAGTTACGCCAACTTCAGAGTTGACACCCTTTCGGTACCTAAGTTGATTGAATTTTCTAACCTGAGATTCATGCGGATGAGTAAGGTATGAACCCTAAATCTAGACATTCATGCAGATAGGAGTGATTATCCTAGCAATCACAATCAGTAATAAAATGCGCAACTCAAGGAATCTAGATATGCAAATAAATCACATGGCATTCCTAGTAAGGCCCTATTTATCAATCACAGCTCAAGAATGATTTAGCTGTTCTAGCCGTTCTACACACGATCTAACCTAAGAAAAGCATTAGGAAGCATCGCAGGAGTTCGAGAGTACTCACATGGGGTTCGCCGTGCCCTGGTTTGGTCTTGGACGAGCTATCAAGCTCATGCCGACCCGATTATATTTAGGGATCCACTCGGCGTTTTACACCATGAAATCATGTGAAACAAAAACGAAAATATTCAGCAAGGGGCATTTATTGTAGATGGTGGTCGATCTAATTGGACATCAAGACTAAAAAAGATGTAGAAATTTACAAATTAAAAGACTCGAATGATATTTTTTTTTGCCAAATTCAACTCTATGCGTCGTGAAGAAACACATGCAATTGAACTTGAATTTTGACTATTTATGAGTTCAAAATGAAAAGAAAATTAAAATTAAAATATTGACTATTTTTCTATATTTTTACGGCATCGAACGCTATTTTTCTTCATTTTTCATGTATTTTAAAAAAATAAACTATGAAAGACTGATCAAAAATCAGGTGTCAACAGCTGCCCCTCTTTGAGAGGAATTTCGTCAGAGGTTTCTCTCAAAGACAAGGTGACACCTGTGTTCCGATCGACTCGACTGGGAAAAGAAAAGAAAAGAAATCATGACATCTAATTTTCATGCCCATCAATGTGTGCTTTTCCTTAAAAAGAGATGTCCTCATTCAATTCCCTAATATGATGTAAGAAAGTTAAGGAGTAGATAGACTTCCCTACCCCTTACCTGCCGAATGCTTGCGACATTTGCTGTGTTTGATGGGTTCAAGTAGATTCCTAAGGACTCGTCATCGGAGTGTCCTAGGGATGTTAAGCTCTGACCTGTATGGTAGGTCAAACCATAATGGGATTCCTAACTGATAGGAACCTAAGGAAGACGCATCCCACATTTGGGAATTTGCCAAGGGTTTTGATCCGTGTGGTGGACTAAACTAGAAATGGCTTGCCTAATGTAAGGCTTATTAGGGAAAACGACTCTTCCCGCGTTCGGGATTCATCAAGGTTTTGATCCGTATGGTGGATCGGACCATTGGGTTGATCCTTCAGGCGGTCTCTACCAATCCTTTGACGCTTCAGGCGGTTTCTACCATTCATTGACCCTTCAGGCGGTTTCCACCATTGAGTTGACCCTTCAGGCGGTTTCTATCATTGGTTGACCCTTCAGGCGGTTTCTACCATACATTGACCCTTCAGGCGGTTTCTGCCATTGGTTGACCCTTCTAGCGGTTTCTACCATACATTGACCCTTCAGGCGGTTTCTACCATTGTGTTGACCCTTCAGGCGGTTTCTACCATTGATTGACCCTTCAGGCGGTTTCTACCATTTATGAGATTCCAAATTGATATGAATCAAAGGATGACATACCCGCTCTTCGGGGCTAGTCGGAGACTCAATCATTCTGTGGATCGGTCTTAGAAAAGATTTGCCTACTAAAAGGCTTCACCTAAGGATGACGCACCTAGCCTTTGGGGTGGCCAAAAGTCCTGCAGAAAGCTTAGACCTGAAAAATTTTTCTTCGCCAAGAAGATGTTAGTAATCTTTGGGAAGACAATAATTGTCTAACTGACAAAATTCTACGGCTTAAGTTTTAGTCATGAAATGTGCATTTTGATTGTTGGAGGTTATAAAAAACATTCCTGCCACATACAGATGTGATCATAAATTCCTTGCACGGAAACTCTAGATCAAACAATTTGAAAATTTCAAAAAGAGTTTGCTCAAAACATCCATTGAAGTATTTCTCATCCAAGAAGGCTCTCCACTGCTCTATGATAATGATCTTTAATAGTGAAAGTGCTCAATTTCCTACCGACATGTGCCTAGGTTTCAGGATCATTCGCAACGCATACATTTCGATCGATCAGGAGGTCTTTCACAGGACCGTAGTGTTAGGCTTGGATATCGGTTTCCAAGGGGGACGCACTTTTGAGTCAAGGCCGTTGAACAAAATTTTTCATTATCTGCTCCGAGTTTACAAGTCAAGAACCCTGCAAAATGAGAAAGAAATAGTCTTGCTCGTACTTCTTTGAGCTAAGTTATACATTAACCCAAGTGTCTTAGTCAGAGAAGACTGCTTCAGGGTTGTAACATTGGAAAAATTGGGGACCGAAAAAGGCTTATTTTTTGCCCAGAAATTGTGAAGGGTTTGACATTGGTGATCATTGCAAATTTGCCACATGCCCTTCGAAGAACATCTCCATTTCTTGAAGTGTACACTCCTCTTTTAGAGCGCACAAGGATGTTTAAAAGCGTCTCTTGTTGCATTAAGAGACCGTTTGTTTGTGGGTTTGCTATTTGAGAACGACATCATTTGGGGAGTAGTCATCTTGATCTGACTCCTTTGGAGGGTCTTTTCATCATCTCTCTAGACTTTACTGGGGATATTTTGAATGGACATCGGCCTTGCTTTTTACTAGGCACTTTGCTTTTTCTTGATGTCTAGGGATTTTTCTTTTCCCCATTTTTTTAATACCGTGTTTTTCTTTTCTTTTGGAGCTAGGATTTTCGGCAATCATGCTAGATATGCAACTTAAACTTTGGCACGCTTCCGTTTCTAGAGTGATGTTGCCTTTGCTTTGGAATATGCAATGATCACCAATAGGTTGATGAAATGAATTTGCTGACTCAACTTGGTCGTGCAAAGGATAACAGTGTGTAGGATAGAGAAATGAATTATTCTCGTCATCCTATGACACTTGGATTATCATATAAACAACACATAAAGATTTATGTTAGTCCGAGCAAGAAAATTTCTAATCGTTTACTTTCTGATACTGTTGGACTAACCTTCATTTGCCCCAATGTGGGGTGGTTCTTGACAGGGTTGAGAATGAAAATCGCCGTTCAATGGGGTTCTCAATGGGCATCTGTAGTGTTTGGAATAAAGAAATAAATGCCTCTGTCATCTCGATCCATGTAATCGTTGCGAATGACCCTTATGTCCATAGGTTAAGGTTTCTCTATCATTTCCAATCTCCTCATCTCTCAAGTGTGTATGGGACGTGTTTGGATTAGGCTCGCTTCTCTTATGAGAAAATACCCTTTTGAACAGTTTAAACGACTCTTGTTGGAAAAATTCATTTCATTTCATCAAGATTTATCCTTCAAAGGGATTTTGTGATGCACCATATATGTGTAATTCATGTTCAAACAATCTCTTGTTTTAAAACATGAATGTCAATGAAGTAAGAATTATATGTCTTTTTAGATATGAGAATCGAATTAATTCTGAAAGTTTTTAATCTCCAATGAATTGGGAAAAGGGATACTTACCTGCCCATCGAGGCTGGAGATCCTGGAGATATAAAAGGGATATGTCGTTGTATATTCTAAAACTTTGCAAAAATTGAAACGATACATCTTACCCTTGGTCATATGCTCCAACGAGTATACAAGGGTTGTGAAAATATGTCTGCCTTGATGGCGAGCTCCTGCCAAGGATAAATATTAAGTATTATTTTGGGTTTCCAAATTCGAAACAAATTGGGACGATACTACTTTACTCTTGATTTGAATTCCATTCTGCATGCCAATGTGCGGATTGCAGAAGCCGGCCCTCAAGCTTGTGGCCATGATTTCTTCTTCTGGTTGGGCAACGAATCCACCTCAAGGATTTACGTCGGAGGAGATTCATTCATCTTTTTGGGTGTGTTTCATGCGCTGTTTTGTTATTTGAATGCATGGCTTCTTGGGTGCCTCGTCTCTGTTCATCACCCCACGGATTAAATGATGAATCCGATGTCTTCGGCTTCGACATGCTTTTCGGATGTAGGAATGGTTTGCCCCCATTTTCAGTGGAGATGGGTTTTGTCGAGTGGACAAGATCAAAAACTCATCCTAGATTTGGCTTTAGTCGAAGGTTGAAATCCCGACCTTGGATAAGCGAATCATGATTCATCTCCTTCTGCTTCGGATTTGTCATTTGCGCGCTTCACATTTTACAATACCAACTTCGCCGCTTGATGAAAATGAATCAATGATTTTTGAATTGCCTCAAGTTCTATAGTCATCTGCGTCGAATCTCTTTGAACTTCATCGAGTGATAGACCAACTGATAAAACGATTTTTCAATCCCGAGATCGAACTCCTGACGTTTCGTACCACTTCCATTTCACTGACTACCAGGACACAGCACTATTGGCGTCCCTAACTGGTTCGTTTTTTGTTATAAAATTCTCGAAGCAGTTAGCGACCCCCATCGAGAATGAAACAAGCTCAATTTAGAGTTCGTAACGACTAAAGGTCCCTTGGAACGATACAGAACTAACCATCTTTGAGCTCGCTCGGGCTTTTACTCACATTTTCCTATATGAAGCCTTTAAATGTTTTTCTTCATGGCGTTCAATTGATTCGCCTCGACTCTAATCTAACAAGGGATTGTCGCACTCGAGCATGATGATGCTCGCAGGTAGTACTGATCATTGCCCTAGATTAACTCTAGGCATTAAGGAAGATTATCTCGCATGGAAAACTTTATGACAGAAAGATTAATGATACATCCATTCACATGTGCCTAGTTCCCTTAAGGATTCTCGGTGATCAGCCAGTTACACCATGAATTATATATGTAATCGCCATTTTGGATCATAACTTCATAAGTCCATCAGTTTTAAACTGATCGATCCAGATATGGAGCTCCTCATCAAGGAAATCTTTTGATTCTTCGAGCAACTAATATTCGGGTTGACCATTATCGCTTGGCGGCGGAGGATTCCTGTTTCTATTGTGAGCGATCTGATTCTTCGAGCTAGAACCTTCATCATTGCTCGAGATTATAAGAGGATGATTGATCGGTTCACTATCAAAAGCACCTTCCATTTGGGGATGGGAGAAACAAAAATCCTCAGAGCATCCCTCCGCTTGATCTTCCGAAATCATACGCCTAAGCCGGGCAGATCTTTGAACACTAGGCGCAATATGTTGATCGGCGATAGGAAGAGCACTAGCGAAAAATTGCTGCTCAAACCAAGGAGTTCGTACCTGCTGCACTTGTGGCATATACTCTTGAGGGGTGCTGAGATGATTCGGAGGAATATTCTGATTAGCACCCAAGTAGTCGATGGTGTTGCTACTAGCTTGGTCGGTGCCTAGATTCAGCAGGGTATTTTTTACTTCAGGGGCATTGTAGTTGTGGTCATGCCTAGTGTTTAGGCACAAGTTGAGTTCTTTCAGGTTCAGTGCTGTGTGGCGCTGTCTTAGCGCCCTTCTGTAGCTCTTGAGGTGAATCGCGACTCCATCTTTAGTGAGTCCTGGTATGTTCATGATCTCAAGTATGCGCGTTGGATATGCTGAGTTGATCCCTAGTTGCTAAACCGCACTAAGGAACTTGAGATGAAGCTCGGGGGACCAATTGACCCTCGTCTTCTTGCGACCCGGAACAGTGTTGACAACTTGGCTATTGCTCTCTGGCCTATTTCCAGTACGATTTGATCGAGCCGAAAATTGTTGTGGAGGGAATTCATCAGCTTTGGATTGGTCGGTCGTGATAGTAAGCTCATCGTTAAGGAAACACCAATCATGGTGACGCATATCCCATCCTTTAGAAGGCATCGGTATTGACTTCGTAGAATTGATTTGTTCATGCATATCTCCAACAAAATCCGATTGTATCGAAGATGGTTCGAGGGAGTGGGGTGGTGAATGAGCATTTTCAATCCTCATATAAGGCTTATCAAGGAACATTTCGCCGAGAGTGATAGGGCCACCGCAATTAAGGCAAGCGATAGTGCTGGGAGCTTTCTTATACCTCATGTTCTCCGCTCGAAGCTTTTCGTTTTCCTCCTTTAGAATCTCAAGTTCTTGACGTCTGTGTTGAGCCCTCAATTTGGCTCGCTTATTTTGAAACCAAAACTTGACCTTCAAAGGTTTCATCCCTAGCTTCTGGCCCAATTCATTTCTTTGTTTCATGTTCGGGAGAGGGCATTCACTAAAGAAAGCTTCAAGCTCTTGGATTTCATTCTGAGTGTGGCACTGGCAACGTTTCCTTTTTCGGGATTGACCATCGCTGTTGCTGTTGTCGTCGCTGCTGAGATCCTGAACTTCGTTGCCGAAAGGGTTGGGTTCTGTGGTTCTGGTACCAAACGCGATCCTGGAATCTTCGAGATCTCTCAATAGTTCATTTTCTGAGATTTTTGGATCAGTCGCCTCTAGCAACTGATGGTAACCCTCAAACATGTTGGATCGAAAAATGTTCGATCAATTTTTGCTCACTCAAGGTTCTCTACTCTCTCCTGTATGCTTACTCTCTCTAAATGTTTTTTTTTGAGTGGTTCTGTATGCCCAGGAAACGTTCTTTAAACATGGATGAAGATCATCAGGCAAGCGTTTCTCCCAAGATTTCGTATTTCTCGCTTTTTCGTCTTCTTTCTTCTTTTCAACGTGGAGGGACACCAAATCGATTTCCTTTTCTCGATATCCATGTCTGTCTCCCACTTATTTTCAAAAAGGTGAAACTACGCTCGCCTCCCGCTCAGTTTTTTAATATGATGGGACCGCCAAATCTTTTCGCAACTTTTTTCGATAGATGCGCTTAACTCCCGCTCAATTTTAATATGGTGGCACTGACATATCTTTTTACAACTTTTTTAGATTTATCAAGCCTGAAATCGCGGACTGGGATGGATCTGATGGTTCACCGAAAGAGCCACCACTGCTTTACCCAATTAACTTGGCTCCACGAGCATTATTGTTGTGACCTTTCTTCTTCCTCGAGTTGCTATAAGAGGAGGAGTTAATGCAGAGAAGATTAACGCTCTTACATAATTGCCTTTTCATATTTTAATCACTCTACCACACTCATCTTCTTCTCCATCACTCCAACGAAAATGACCTCCTCTCCTATTCGCGCTTTCTCGGCCGAAATTTTGGCCCATTGGGAAAAACTCTATAACCTCCTAGGTCGAGGCTATGCTCATATAGCCGATCACCTAGAAACTGAAGATGAAATCCGCATTTTGCTCGTGGAAATAGACACCACCTCCATCGAGGGCACTAATTTAGAGAGGGAATATAGAATCTTCCCAACCATCTTTATAAACTTTTTAGAGACTTACCGTGTCGCTCATTGAGAAGTTACCGTGGCTCACGTTTTGCGAGCTCGCTGTGAGGATCGGTCCAACTGCTTGGTGTTGGCCAACCTTATGGCCGATAGTCACGGAAAGGCTGTTGAGTTCGCCAACGAGCGGGTCTCAATGTTGCTTCGCGAGAGGAGAAATTTGGTGGAGCGCTTGGCCTTATCCCTGACCACCTATGAGCACGACCGTCGTAATGTCGTGTTGAAGTTTTAATGTGAGTGGCAGGAAAAAAGGCTTGACAGCATTACTGCGAATATAACCCATGGGAGAGGATTGGTTCGGGACCTGGAAATAGCCGCCGAAGATCACGGGACCAAGGTTGCCGAGCTTAAAGGGGAATGTAAACGCCTTCTTCTTAAGCTTGCAGATCTCGAGTCTCGAGGTGGTGAGTATAGGCAAAGCATCAATAATATGGAGGGCCAACTAGGTTCCTTTGTGATGCTAATTACGGCTCATTTCGATTTTACGTTTCCACCCCGATGATCTGCTTTTAAGGTCCCTCGATTGAGCGAAATGAATGAAAGCTCTAATGTGTGTGTCTCAACTTCTGGATGGCTGACTTTCTCGAACGCCTGTCCACTCTCAACCTAGGCAAACTGCTCTTTGACATTGATGATTCGATCGTGTACATCTTGATTTTTTAATCTTGCTTATGATCGGATAAAGGAACCTCCCACCGCGTTTATCCACAAAAAACTTCTCTTCTCTACCTGTTTTTAACTACTTAGAGATGCCCCAGTTTCGATCTTTGAGACGTGACTTTAGGATCACCTAATCCAAATCGTCATCTTCATTAGATGATACCTCAATGATGTCCATAGCAGGCTCTTCTTGTCCACTTGGCGCTCGTAATGGGATGACACCATCTTCGTCTTCCATCAAGAACATTGGGAGAAAAACACACCTATCTATCCTCAAAATGGCATTTAATCCAATCACCGGAATTATGCAATGAATATACTGATTATGAACTGTAACAAGTTCGAGGGATAGAAAAGTCTTACCAATCAAACTTAAGAGAAAATCAAGCTTCTCTGTATTTTTAGCAGCGTTAGGTATACTAACCTTCCATAGACAAACGCATGAGACAAGTAAGGGAAAACTCCTAAAAATCAAAAGATAGGGCTTGGTACCTAAAGCCAAGGTTCTCACCTAGAATTCTGGGAAGAACCGATTCCATTGTACAACTATTATTGCATTGGGACTCAATCCATAGTTCGAAGTGAGCGGAATTGAAAAGTGGATTACCCCATGTTTTTCCTCACGGAGATTCCATGTTCAATTCCTTCTATTGTGTTCCTAAAGAGGGCGCCTGGGGTTTTAGGCGCAATTGTGTGTATTCATTGTGTCATGCTAAAGCAATAGACATGCATTTTATTTAACAATCACCGCTTCAATATAAACATCCACACAATCATACATCCAAAACTCCTGCCTGCATAAAACAAAGTTAACAAGCACTTCACCCCTTATTTCTTCCGTCTACAAAAACATCTAACACATTCGTTAGTATATACACCTCACTTTCGAGAGCATCTGCATAAAATTAGGTTAGAAGAATCAATCAACTTTTTAATCGGCTCAAGTCCACTAAATGGTTAAGAACCAGTCCCCAGTGGAGTCGCCAGTCTGTCGCGACCCTCTTAAGGTTGTCGGGCTCTCGAGGGCTAATGGGCCGTCCTGTCTGGTCGGACGTGGGCCTCTCCCAAGGCCCATTACCCAAATCGCAACGGAGGTATGCATGATCGACTTTCAGTGTGGTCTAGTGACATGTGCTAAGTGTGCATGCCATGGAGTCGCCACAAATCATTTTTTTAGGGTATGATTGGACCACCCAATCGAATAGTTGGGAGTTTCTATTCAATTCTGCGAGAACCAGAGAAATGGTTTCGGGGACTTAGTTACGCCAACTGTCAGAGTTGACGCTCTTTCGGTACCTAAGTTGACTGAATTTTCTAGCCTGAGATTCATGCGGATTAGTAAGGTATGAACCCTAAATCTAGACATTCATGCAGATAGGAGTGATTATCCTAGCAATCATAATCAATAATAAAATGCGCAACTCAAGGAATCTAGATATGCAAATAAATCACATGGCATTCCTAGTAAGACCCTATTTATCAATCATAGCTCAAGAATGATTTAGCTGTTCTAGCCGTTCTACACACGATCTAACCTAAGAAAAGCATTAGGAAGCATCGCAGGAGTTCGAGAGTACTCACATGGGGTTCGCCGTGCCCTGGTTTGGTCTTGGACGAGCTATCGAGCTCATGCCAACCCGATTATATTTGGGGATCCACTCGGCGTTTTACACCATGAAATCATGTGAAACAAAAATGAAAATATTCCGCAAGGGGCATTTATTGTAGATGGTGGTCGATCTAATTGGACATCAAGACTAAAAAATATGTAGAAATTTACAAATTAAAAGACTCGAATGATATTTTTTTTGCCAAATTCAACTCTATGCGTCGTGAAGAAACACATGCAATTAAACTTGAATTTTGACTATTTATGAGTTCAAAATGAAAAGAAAATTAAAATTAAAATATTGACTATTTTTCTATATTTTTACGACATCGAACGCTATTTTTCTTCATTTTTCATGTATTTTAAAAAAATAAACTATGAAAGACTGATAAAAAATCAGGTGTCAACAAGTATATCGTGTCGTACGTACCTGGGATAGAGCCCTATATACCCGAAGACATGGGGCCGCCGTCATATTCAGAAGATGAAGAGTCCCAGACTGAAGAGGGGAATCTACATTGGGATGATGAAGATACCTTAGACCTCAAGCGTCCTAGACTTGAAAAGACTATTTTGTCAAGTGTAAAATAAGCAAACATTGTGATGCCTTTTCAAGCATTCTCGCTTGTACTGGATATTATTTTTAGACACAAGAGCATGAATGTGGACATATTTCATTAATGCATAAAAACTATCGTAAAAAATTACGCTTCTTTTAATTTCATGAATTCTCTTTGGAGAATGATTAAAAGAACTACTCACATGAGACGAAGGCTCATGAGGTAGTCCTTTTTCTCATTCACCAATAGAAAACATGTAATTAGAAGAATCAAGTACTTCCTTTTGTCAGTACCGAAGAAATACTCATTGGAATTTCTTCTGAAATAGGTACACTCTCATCACGAAATTACCAACGCATCGTTTTTGCACTCGACTTAAGACAAGAATGGAACAACAGGAGTTAACACCACGCGTAGGCATGCTGGAAACCCAGATGACCACTATGGCAACCATGATGGCTGATATTAAGGCGATGCTGGAAGCCTCCTATGCCAGACAGGCAGTAGCCCCTAATCAGAACAACTCAAGTCCATCACTTGCACCCGATGTAGCTGATTGACCCTAGGAAGGGTACCAGTGGAAGGTAGATGTCCAAACCAAGGAGTCTGTATTGGCTGCCTATCGTTCAGGCTTGAATCAGCTTCGTTTTGACCTTCTTGACTTAGAGTTGCATTGTGCTCTCTCAGTTCTCTTCTGTATTTCTGGAGGTGACTCGCGATGCTACTCCTGGCGAGTCCTGGTACATTCATGATCTCCATTATACGCCTCGGGTATGCTGAATTGACCCCTAGCTGTTGGACTGTATCAACAAACTTGCGATGAAGATCCGGGGACCAATCGAACCTTGTCTTCTTGCGCCCCACAACGGCGTCGTCACCTTGATCATGGCCGTCTTGCTCGTGCAACTGTTTTCTTACCACATGCTGCCACAGATTTTGAAGCACTCGGACCTGGGCCGGCTTCCTTATGAAACCATGAGCTCCATGCAGTATGGCCTTCGTTATAAACGACTGATCATCACTTGCTGACATGATGACGATCGGCATGTCCATTTCGGAACTGACGACTTTTATAAGATCAAGGACGCGCATGTCGAACACCGTCGTGGCAGTGACGACGATGATAAACCTGTCCCTATTCCGCTTCAGCGCTTTTAAGGCTTCAGTTGCTCTTGTTCGGCCTATAACCTTATACTGGCATTTTCTCAACACAACAATGAGCACTGAGAGAGAGACTGGATTGCCATCGATGGCCATGACTCGCAGACTCTCAGGGCAGGGAGCTTCTGTTAACGTCTGGGCTGGAAGCGTGTCTTTCCCTCCAATCTTCAGCATATCCGCAGATCAATGGTAACCTCAGGAGAGAGGATTGACGAAGGAAATGCCTCGACAAGTTTTGAGGTTGCCCCAGATAAATGAGTCTCGTCCCGAAACTAGTGGTGACTCATTATAGTGAACTCTGGGGATTGTTTGAATGTTTCAGAGAAAAGCTTTGGAGGGGTAAGCTTCTGGTTCTTCAAGTGGAGAACCTTTCCTTTTCTCTCTGATGCAATCAGCGCGGCATGAAGATATTGTCTTTCAACGGATGAAGGTCGATCCTTTTAGATTCACGCGTGCCTCATATTTCAATCGGCGCTGCATCTTGTTCGCCACTTGATGTGTCCTTGAAGCTTTCAACTGAGGGGCAGCCTACAATGTTCGGTGTAGGTAACCTTCGAGTGTTGTTGACGATTGGAGCTCGATGGCCGTTGATTCTCCACGACAACAACAAAACGCCAAGGTTTAATGCTAAGTTTTTCGTCTTCTTGCTTTCGGTGCAGCGGGACCTGGAAATTATCAGCCTCGAGACTCAATCTAATCTGTAATGATAGCAAGCTTCACATGATGATATATGCTCCGCCCTTCAGACGGTACTGGCATTGATTTTAGAAGCGCAGCTTTCTTGTGTACATCTACCGCATAATCTGACTTTGCTGAGAATTATTCTGGGAATATCATAGGAACGAGCATTTCCGATCCTCAAGTAGCTCATTAAGGGTTTCACTGATAGCACTACGATCATTGCTTTTAAGACAAACGGAGGTGCCAAGGACCTCCCTATATCTCGGGTTCTCCGTTCGAAGCTTTTTAAATGCTCAATCCAAGGAGACATTCTTTATTTGAGGCTGTTCTTCCTTTGATGCTTGCTTGTATGCATGAAGATAGGAATGAACGAGTGAAATGTTATTCAAGAAATTTTAATTGGAACGATTACAGATTTACCATCCCAGCTCTAGTCACTTCGGGCATCCAAGATGATGAAAATTTTTCAGTGGACCCATTCATTTTATCACCACAATTTGATCCATCTTGTTTTTTGCAATCCCAATTGTCGCGACCCGTTCGAAAGCGGACGCGGCTAATGGATTACCGATCGCGGGCCCTTTGATCGGCGCGGGCCCTCCCAGGCCCATACCAAATCGCGACTGGGGTATTTTTTAAAGGATTCGGCGATAAGAGCCGATCGATTTCGACCTTAGTGTGGTCGTGATGGCATGTGCAACTTGTGCATGCATTTGGAGTCGCCACCGGTCTTTCTTGGAGGGTAGACCGGAAACCTTATTGACCGATTGGGAGAGGTCGATCAATTCTGCGGAACCAGAGATTTTGGGTTCGGGAACTTGGTTATGCTGGTGTCATTACCAACGCCCTTTCGGTACCTAACGCGAGTGATTTCCTAGCTAAGAATTCATGCAGGAGCAATTTTAGGTGGGGTAGGTTTGATTCAGGGTTTCATGCAGATTGGAAGACTATTCCTATCAATCACAATCAATTTAAATGAAAGCGCAATCAAGTGCATAAATAAATCACATCAATGCACGTCAATTCACATCACATGGCCTCCTAGTATAGCCATAATGGCTTAGGGAAGGCGTGATTTAGGACCGAGGTAAAATGAGAAGATTTGGAGGTGATTTAGCCCGAAGGGCCAAATCGTCAATTTTTGGAAGATTTGGATACCGAATTACCCAAAATATTCCATGGCCAGTTGATTGTGGCCATTTCCCAATTTTGATAATTTTTTGGAATTTCTTGATTTTTCTTCAATTTTTGGAAGACAATTCGCCCAAAGGGCGAAATCGTCATTTTAAGAAGGGTCGGGGTTCAAAACACCCGAAATGAGCCTTGGCCAGTTGTTTGTGGCCATTTCCTATTTTTTGGGATTTTCTTGAATTTTTTTAGAATTATTTTGGGAGACGGTTTTTCGGAAGGCAAAACCGTCATTTCTGGAAAGATCGGGGGTCGAAAGACCCGAAACAGGTCATGACCAGTTGAATGTGGCCATTTCCTATTTTCTGGAATTTTTTAGAATTTTTCTGAATTTTCCGAATGTTTTTGAATTTTTTATGATTTTCTATTTTTTATTGATTTTTTTAGAGTTATTATTATTATTATTATTATTATTATTATTATTATTATTTTCCGAAAATACTTTCTTTGACAACCCACAACACTTGACCAAATAAACAAACTAACCACTAGATAGAAGTAAATACATGCAAATCAAGTCTATAGTGACGATATTTTAGAAAAATAACTCTGATATACGGATCGGGTATGTAAAATATACCGGATTAGACACCAACCTTAAATCGCCCAGCCTCAGCCTGCCATCATTCTTCGTGCGCTTCACCTCAATCGCCAAGCCCCATTAAGCTTCCATCGCCATGGGCATCACCGTCAGTCGCCATATTGGAATATCAAAATGGTGCATCAAACCTTTGGAACGTGCACTTACTCAAAGTAGATAATCAACAAAGTTCAGCCAATTAAAGGATAAAACGAGTGTCTCGAATTAAACTCTAATTATCGTGCTAATTTATCTACTAGGACATGCATGATATTCAGACATTCACAAGCGAACTTAAAACTAAGTCATGTGAATTAAACATGTAGAACAAATCGACAATCAAACACATATAAAGCCTAATTGAGACAATATAAGCAAATAAATGCATTTTCTATTTATTTCTTTTTTTTTTTACATTTTATGAAATTTTATGATTTTTAATTATTATTATTTTTTTTAAAAAAAATTTTTAAAGAATAAACATCACAATAATAGATGATCAAAAATCAGGTGTCAACAGCTGCCCCTCTTTGAGAGGAATCTCGTTAGAGGTTTCTTTCGAAGACAAGATGGCTCCTGATTCCTAACCGACGCAACTGGGAAAATGAAAGAAGAAATGCTATGACATCGAATCTTCAAGGCTCTTGATAAAAGTTCAAATTAATCCCCGGTTTGTTCCTGCAATTTATACTTTGGCGGGAGGGATGGAGGTTTACCTGAAGCTCACCTGCCAGATGCTGCCGGTCGCGACGACTTTCAAAAAGATACCTAGGACTCGTTCAGAATATCCTAGGGAGATTAAGCTCTGACCTGTATGGTAGGTCATACCATCATGGGATTCCTAACTGATAGGAACCTGAGAAGGGCGCATCCTACTCCCTGAGATTTGCCAAGGATTTTGATCCGTATGGTGGATCGGACCTTTGTGTCGATGCTTATAGCGGTTTTTATCAATGAGTTGACCCTTATGGCGGTTTCTACCATATTTTTGACCCTTTAGGCGGTTTCTACCTTTGTTTGACCCTTTAGGCGATTTCTACCTTTGTTTCGACCCTTTAGGCGGTTTCTACCTTATTTTTGACCCTTTAGGCGGTTTCTACCTTTGTTTTGACCATTTAGGCGGTTTCTACCTTTGTTTGACCATTTAGGCGGTTTCTACCTTTGTTTCGACCCTTTAGGCGGTTTCTACCTTTGTTTGACCCTTTAGGCGGTTTCTACCTTTGTTTTGACCCTTTAGGCGGTTTCTACCTTTGTTTGTTTTGAAAAGGGGTATCATGACGAGGGTTCTCCACGTCCGATGAGACTGCCTAAATTTTGAAAAGGGGTCCCGAGACGAGGGTTCTCCACGTCTGATAGGGCCGCTTGATTTTGAAAAAGGGTCCCAAGATGAGGGTTCTCCACGTCCGATGAGACTGCCTAAATTTTGAAAATGGGTCTCATGACGAGGGTTCTCCACGTCCGATGAGACTGTTTCTTTTAAAAGGGTTTTTCTCCCCTTTCTTTTTTTTTTAGAGATCCCGAAGTTTGTCGGGAATTCAGCTTTGAAGTAGTGAAAGATTTTATTTTGACACAGCTTCATTTGAGTCTGTTGAGGCGACATTCTGGGAGCTGGGTTCTCCGGGTATCCTGCCGAAAGTTCAAACCTGAAAGATTTTTCTTCACCAAGAAAATGTTAATAATCTTTGGGAAGACAATAATTGTCCAATTGACAAAATTTTATGACTTAAGTTTTAGTCATGAAATGTGCATTTTGATGCTGGAGGTTATCCAAAGCATTCTTGCAACATGCAAATGTGATCACAAATTCCTTGCATGCAAAATCCGGATCAACAGTTTGAAAATTCCAAAAAGAGTTTGTTCAAAACATCAATTGGGATATTTCTCGACAATGAGGTCTTCTCACTTGTTTTGCGATAGTGGTTTTTTATAGGGGATGCACTCGATTCCCTACTGACCTGTGCCTAGGTTTTAGGCTCATTCGCAGCGCATACATTTTGATCGGTCGGGAGGTCTTCCACGGGACCGTAATGTTGGGCTTGGATATTGGTTTTCAAGGGGGACCCGCTTTGGAGTCGAGGCCATTGTATGAAAGTCTTCACCATCTGCTCCGGGTTTACAAGTCAAGAACCCTGCAAAATGAGAAAGAAATAGTCTTGCTCGTACTTCTTCGAGCTAAGCTATATGTTAACCCAAGTGTCTTAGTCAGAGAAGACTGTTTCAGGGTTATGATATTGGTAGGATTGGGGACCGAAAAAGGCTAGTTTTTGGCCTAGAATTCATGAGGTGTTTGACATTGGTGATCATTGCAGATCTGCCACCTGTCCCTGCCTTTATGCATCTTCAGTCTTTGAGGTGTGCGCCCGCTTTTAAGGTGTGTACAAATCCTTTAGAGAACGTCTCCTGTTGCGTTCAGAGACCGACTCTCTCTATGTCTTTGTTCTGCGCTCGGCACCATTTGGGGAGCAGCCCTTTTGGATTTGGCTCCTTCAGGGATTTCCTCTTTTCCCATCCCGCTTCATTGCGGATCAATCAAACAACTTACACGAGCATCGGCCTTGCTTTTACCAGGCACTTTGCTTTTTCTCGATGCCGTGGATTTTTCTCATTCATTTTTTAAAATCCCACTTTTTCTCATCTTCATGGGATCGTGTTAGACCTATGATCAAAGGTCTAACAAGGTTAAGCATTAACTTAGGAATTTTTTGCCAACCCTAAGTCTTGAACTCCTTCGTTTCTGAAGTGATGCTGCGTCCATCTTGAAATGTGCAATGATCACCAACCGGTTTATGAAACGAATTTGCAGGCTCAACTTGGCTGTGCAAAGGATTCGGTGTGTGGGATAGAGAATGAATGCTTCTCGTCATCCAACGGCACTTGGATTACCATATAAACAACACACAAAGATTAATGTTAGTCCGAGCAAGAAAATTTCTAACCATTTTCTCCTGATGCTGCTGGACTCACCTCCATTTTGCCCCAGTGTGGGGTGGTTCTTGACAGGGTTAAGAATGAAAATCGCCGTTCAAAGGGGTTATCAACGGTCACCTGTAGTGTTTGGGGGATATGAAACGAATGCCTCCGTCGTCCCAACCCATGTAATCGCTGCGAATGGTCCCTATCTCCGTAGGTCCAGATTTTGCTGTCTGATTCGCTCTACTTCTCTCTTAAGTGTGTATAGGACATGTTTGGACTAGGCTTTGCCTATCGTCTTTTGAGAAAACGTCCTTTTGAAAGTTTTGAACTTTTGATTGGAAAAAATCTCTTTCATTTTCTCCAAAAATTTTACCCGTCAATGGGATTTTATGATGCACCATGCATGCTCTTATTCATGTTCAGACAACCTCCTGTTTTAAAACATGAATGCCAATGAAGTTTGAATTCTATGTCTTTTCTAGACATTAGATTCTGAAAGCTTTTCTTTTTTATTTAACATCTTCAAAGGATTGGGGAAAGGGATGCTTACCTGTCCCCCGCGGCTGCGGATCCCTGTAAATTGTAAAAGAAGTATATCATTGTATGTTCACGAATTTTCCAAAAATCGAAACGATACATCCTACCCTTAGTCATGTACTCTAACGAGTAGTACATGGGATGTAAAAACCTGTTCGTCTGCAAGGCGGCTCCCCTGTCAAGGATAAACAATAAGTGTCAATTCATATTCCCAAATTCAAGACAAATTGGGACGATACAACTTTACTCTTGATTTTCATCCCATTCTGATGTTGCGTATTGATATGAACAACATCTATCAAATCCGCCTATCCATGCTTGGAGTGTTTGTAACATCAATGGTTCATCTGCCCCCAGCTGGGCAGCGTCTGTTCTGCTATTTGAACGCATGACTCCTTAAGTGATTTATCCATGTTTATCATCTGAGAAGGAAAAGAAAGAAGACATTATTTCGGTATCCGATTGGAGATCGTTTAGGAACGATACATCGTTTTACCAAATGGGTGGCTTCGCGGCCAGATGCATTTTGCATTGAAGGGATGGATTCCATTATGCTCTGCGAACGATGATCATTGCTTGGGGAGCTCGCCCCTGAGCTTAAAGATGCTCAAAAGGTAAGGCGGATCTTCGTACGACTAGTTTTAAGCGTAAATGAGAAATGCCCCCATGGGAGCCTTACAATGGGATTGCCAATACATTCATTCAGGCTATTCAACCTCTTTTCTCCGAACATTTTTTTACAATCGCGCCTTGAATCAAACACCTGATCGTCGGCTCTGTATCACTATTGCAAGAGTCCGCCAGCTTCAGGCTGATCGAGCCAGAAATTGAGTTCCTCTCCAAGGAAATCGCTCGAATCTCCGAGCCATTGATGCTCAAGTCGAGTGTCACCGACCGCTGGCGATAGATCACTCTCGCCTTGGATGATTTGATTCCTCGAGCTGGAACCTCCCTTGTTGACCGGCAAATATGTAGACATGTCCCATGTAAATGTTGGATTTGCCATGGGAAGAGCACTAGCAACAGGTTGGTACTCAAATTGGGGAGTTCCTATTTGCGGGAACTGCGGTATATACACTTGAGGGGTATTGAGACTGCTTGGTGGAGCGTTCTGATTTGGGTTAGAGGAGTCGGTGACATGGTTGCTGGTCTCGTCAACACCGAAACATGGTTGGGTGTTCCCGGCTCTACAATCATCGTGGTTGCAGTTATGACCAACATTTAAGTTCGAACCAGCTCCATCCGAGCTTAGTGTCACCCGTCCCTCTTTTAGCAATCTCTTGAAATATCCAAGGTGGCTCGCGACGTTAACTTTAGAGAGTCCCGGCACGTTCAGGATTTCGTGTATGCGCGTTGATCGTGCCGTGTCGATCCCCAACTGTCGAACTGTATCAACAAATTTCTGATGGAGTTCAGCAGTCCAAGAAAATCGCGCTTTCTTGTCAACAAGAACAGCTTGCCGACTAATCTCTATGAGATCTGATTGTGTTGGAAACTGCTCTTGTAAGCCTTCGACGGTATCTGACTGCACTGGAAGACATTGCGAAAGGCATTGTAACATATGAGCACTACCAATCTCTAGAAGTGGCTCTTCGGAGAATATTTCACTGATGAGAATATGGTTATTGCAATCAAGGCAAGTGGCACTGCTCAGCGCTTCCTCATACCTAGCGCTTTCTGTTCGAAGCTTTTCATTTTCTTCCTTCAGAATCGCTAGCTCTTGCTGTCTATGTAGATTCCCCAGCCGGGCTCGTTTGTTACGAAACCAATTATTGACCTTCCCAGGCTCCCACCCTAACTCTCGACCTAGCTCAGCCCTCTGCTTCTCATCTGGATGGGGGCATTCCTCGAAGAAAAAATCAAGCTCCCGGTCTTGACTTGAAGTACGGTGAAGGGGATGTTTTCCTTTCTGACGCTGATCACTGCTATGGGCATTGTTTTCATTACCACAACCTTGAGTTTCATCGTTGGAAGTGTCAATCTCCATGACCATCGTGCCGGATTCGGTCTCGTGATCTTCAAATTCTTCCAGCAGTTTAAGCTCGGAGACTTCTAAGTCGGGCGTTTCCAACAAATGACGGTATCCTTGGAACATTTTGGATCGAAGTATCACTGACTGATCATTGCAGAAGTCATCTGATCCTTCGAAATATTGATGTATGGGTTGGGTAGTATCGCCCGACTGGTTCTTCGAGCTGGAACCTCCATTTCTTCTCGAGAACATGAGAAGGGAGTTGATCGATTGACCCCCATAAGCATCTCCTACTTGGGAATTAGGGAAACAAAAATGCTCAACGCATTCCCTTGTTAGATCCTTTGAAACCACATGCCCTAGTTCGGCAAGTCCTTGGGCACTAAGCGCAGAAAGCTCATTAGTAAGCGGAAAAACAGCGACGGATGGGTGCTGCACCTGCTGCATCTGTGGCACACACTCTTGAAGAAAATTGGGATGACTCAGATGAATATTCTGATCAATTTCCCAATAAGTGTTGAATTTGTAACCGAGGTTAGCATGACGCTGTCTTAGCGCTCTTCTGTAACAACCGAGGTGATTTGAGACCATAGCCTTGGTAAGTTCTGGTGCATTCAGGGCCTCCATTACTTTCTTCGGGCGTGCATAGTCGAGCCCTATTCGCCGAACCACGTCTAAGAACCGGCGGTGAAGCTCAAGGGGCCACGCGAAAATCTTCTTCTCTTGGTTCAGAATAGCGTCGACAGCTTGACGGCTGATCTTTAACCCTTCTCGAGCAGGATCTGATCCTGCCATAAGTCGTTGTGGAGAAGACTCTTGGGCTCTGACGTGGTGACTCTCATCATAGTGGCATATATTCCCTCCTTCAGAAGGCACTGGCACTATCTTTGTGGGATTGATTTGTTCATGTACATTACCAGTATTTTCGATCCTAGCAGAAGGTTTAACGGGAAACAATCTATTGAGAGTGGTAGGGCCACCGCAGTTAGGGCAGACAATAGTGCTAAGAACTTCTTCATACCTCATGTTCTTTGTTCGAAGCTTCTCGTTCTGTTCCTTTAGAAACGCGGTCTCCCGTCGTTTGTACTGATTACTCAGCTTGGTTCGTTTATTTTGAAACCAATTCAAGATCCTCAAAGGGCTCGTCCCTAGTTTTTGACCCAACTTCTTCCTCTGTTCTGTGTCCGGGAAAGGGCATCCCCTGAAGATAGTTTCAAGTATCTGGACCTCATCCGGAGTGTAGAGCTGGCGACGCTTTCTTTTCTGGCGCGGATCATCGTCGCTGGCGTCTTGGTCGCTGAGGGCTTGAGTCTCCTGGATGGTCGAGTCGATTTCCATATCCTTCATGACGAATTCGTTTCCGAGGTCTTCAAATTCCTCTAGCCGTTCAAGTTCGGAAACATTTAGGTCAGGCGTTTCCAACAAATGATGGTACCCCTTGAACATTTTGGGTCGAAATGTCTTTTCCTGGTCTTCGTTCGCTCGATCTTTTCCACCCTTTCTCAGATGTTCGCCCTCTCTGTAATTATCAAAGATTAGGCGTGTTCCAAGAAGCGTCCCTTTGAAATCGAGTAACGAGTGTCTGACGGGCGTTCCTTTCGAGACTTCGTGATTCCCCCCGTCCGTTCTTACTCTCTCTTGCCTGAGTGGAGCGTGCAGATTTCCCGTGTCGACTTTTGCTTTATCGAGCATTACGTCTGTCCCCCTAGCTCGGTCTCCAAAGTGATAGGTCCGCCGGCCTTTAGGTGTTGTTACCTTTTCTAAGCCCGAAATCACGGGACAGAGGTGGATCTGTGACTCACCAGGGATGTATTAATGAGACTTGATTAGCCTGGCTGCGTATAGAAAAATTATTGCAGCTTTCCCTTTCTCGTTCGAGCGCTAAAGGGCGAGAGGTTGACATCGAGAAGATTACATTTCGATCTAACCTCTCAAACACTCCTCCATCATTCCTTCTCCTCTCTGCTGTTGAATCGCCGATGGCTTCCTCTCCTGTTCCTGCTGTCTCGACCGAAGCTTCAACCCAATGGGAGAGGTTTTATCACCTCTTGGGTAGAGGTTATGGCTACATAAACAGTCATCCTGAAGCTGAGGTTGAAGTTCGTACTCTGATTCCGGCCCTGGATACTGTGTGTATTGAAGGTACGAAACTGCAAAGGGAGTTTGTGATCTTCCCAACTCTCTTCAACAATTTCCTGCAGGCTTACGAAGTTGCTAGCCGGGAGGTCACTTTGGCTGGTATCGTGCGAGCCCGCTATCAGGACTGAACTAAGTCCCTGATGTTGGCCATGCTGACGGCCGATAACCATAAAAGGGCTGTTGAATACGCCCACGCCCAGGTTTCGATGTTGGTCCGTGAGAGGGACAACTTGGTGGAGCGTCTGGCTCTTTTTGACACCGCCTTTGAGCAAGATCAGCACAACCTCGTGCTGAGGTTCCAGTGTGCCTGGTTGGAGGAAAGGCTTGAAGACCTGAGCATGGATATAGCTCGCGGGAGGGTGCTGGCTCAGGACTTAGAGCTTGAGTTCGAGTACTATGAGACCAAGGTGAACGAACTTAAGGAGAAATGTCGTCTCCTTTTCTTCAAGCTTGTAGACCTCGATTCCCAGAGTGTGGGTTGTAAGCAAGGCATGGATAGCATGGAGAATCAATTGAGCTCATTTGTAACGCTCATTAGAACTCACTTTGGATTTACGGTTCCTCCTCAGTAGTCTGTTTGTAAAGTCTCCTGTTAAGTGCTATAAATGAGAGTGTATGTACATTTCCCCTTATCCTTCGCAAGATTCAATATTGCCCTTGGTTTCGCAATCATAGTGTTTGAGGCAACTGACGATCTTTTCGCTTTCGAGCCCGCTCACGTTATGTTTGTAACCTATGCTGTCACGTTTGCCTTCGTGCGCTTGGTCGATTTACCTCGAACCCATTGTGACAAAAGATTGTTGTAGCTAAACATGATGATGTTAGCAAGCATCATTGTGTGAAATCAACCCTAGGCCTTAAAGAAGAAAGGAACTGCTCCGATTGAAACTTTACAATGCGCAGATAAGAAATAAGTTCTACTTGTGTACAAGCCCCCCCTTTCTCTGGGTATGTTCGATCACCACCCCATCATGTCTGGGTTCAGGTGCGCGGTCATCGACTCCAGATCATGGCCGTGAAGGTTTGCTAGCCTCCTCCTGATGGATTCTTCGAACTGTGACCACCATCTTTGTTTGAGAAGAAAAGAGGAGGGTCGACCTCTTTCCTATCAAAAGCGTGTCTCACTCAGAGATCAAGGAAGCAAAATTGTTCGAAGTGTTCCCCCACTGGATCATCTGAGAACATATGCCCTAGTTGGGCGAACTCCTGAACATTAGACGTCGTGGGTGGATCAGCAGCAGGAAGAGCGCCGGTGGACGGCTGCTGCTCGAGCGGAGAAGTGTATATTTGTTGCACCGGTGGCACGTATTCTTGAGGAACATTAAGATGACTGATAGGGCTATATTGACCAATTCTCCAATAGTTGGTGGTAGAGCTACCGGCTTGGTCGGTATCGAGACTCGGCAGGGCTCTTCTTGAGGCATGGCTGTTGCGTTCGTAGCCGTACCTAATGTTCAAGTTCGAGTCGGGCTCTTCTAGGCGCCGTGCGGCATGACGCCGTCGTAGCTTCCTGCGGTAACCATTAAGGTGGTTTGCGACTAACCTTCTAGCGAGCCCCGGTTCATTCATGACCTCATGTACGCGTGTTGGACATAATGAGTCATTCCCTATTTGGTAAACCGCATCAAGGAATTTTCTATGAAGCTCTGGAGACCATATGAACTTCTTTTGGCGACTCAGGATAGCATCCGTGACTCGGCGATCATTCCTCGATTTACTCTCGGCGGGGTCTGGTTGTGCCAGAGGTTGTTGCAGGGGAAGCTGGTTGACTCCGAACTGGTCTGTGGTGATAGTAAGCCCATTGTCAGGGAAATTGTAGTAACGCGCCTCCCCTCTTTCAAAAGATGGTTTGAGGGAGTGGGGTGGCGGACGATCACCTGCGATTCTCATAGAAAACTTATCACGGAACATTTCGCGAGTGTCGATAGAACCACCGCAGTTAAGGCAAGCGGCGTTGATGAGGACTTCCTTATACCACATGTTTTCTGCTTGAAGCTTGGCGTATTCTTCTTTTAGAGTTTCGAGCTCTTGACACTTTCCCCGAACCACTGATCTGGCCCGTCTGTTTTGAAACCAGTGCTTGACCCTTAAGGGTTCCATCTTTAATTTCCGGGCTAATTTTCTTCTTCGTCTCGTATTCGGGTAACGGCACTTATTGAAGGCGGCTTCGAGTATCTGGATTTCCTTCTCAGTATAGGGCCGGCGACGTCTTCTTCCACGAGATGAGACATCGCCGCTGCCGTCGTTGTTGCTGCTACTGTCGTCGTCGCCACCACTGTCATCGTCGCTGCCCTGATCCTGAACCTCGTTGCCAGCAGGGTTGGGTAGTATGGTTTCGACATCTGGCTCGATCCCAAAGACTTCGAGGTCTCCCAACTGCACATTACCTAGGACATTTGGGTCAGTCATCTCCAACAAATGACTATGACTGTTAAACATACTGGATCAAGAAAAGGTTTGTTCGTCCTTTTTTATTCACTCAAGGTCTTGTAATCCTCTTCCTATGTTTACTCTCTCTAAACTTTCTTTTGAGTGACTTTGCGTACTCAGGAGTCGCTCTTCGAGCATGGAAGACGATCACCAGGCGAGCGCTCTTCTAGAGATTTTGAGTTTCTCGTCTTGTCGTCTTCCTTCCTTTTCATGGTGGAGAGATCACGGATCGCTTTTCTTTCCTCGATAGCCGAACCTGTCCCCCACTATCTCTCAAAAGACTAAATTACGTCCACCACCCGCTCAGCTTTTCATCATGACAAAACTATCAACCCTATCGCGGCTCCTTCGATATTTGCGCTCGACTCCCGCTCCATCTCAATAATGGTGAAATAGACAACTCTTTTACAACTTTTCAAACTCGTCAGGCCTGAAATCGCGGATCGAGACATGTCTGATGATTCACGGGAGGAGCAGCCCCTGCTTTACATTAACTACCCCGGCTCCACAAGCATTATTGCTGTAACTTTTCTCCATTTTCGAGCTACTATGAAACGAGGAGAAGGTTAGTGCTGTCATTTGCCCAGCTTTCACTTTCATTCATTCCATCGCACTCGTCTTCCTCTCCATCCTTCCAACAAGAAATGGCTTCATCTTCTGCTTCTTCCTCTGACTCTTCCCATGCTTGCGTCTTTTCAATCGCAGTCCCGGCCCGATGGGAAAAACTCTATAATCTCTTGGGTCGGGGCTATGCTTATATAGCCGATCATCCGGAGATCGAGGCTGAGATCCGCGTTCTATTTGCGGCCACAGACACTACTTCCATCGAGGGTACTGAGTTGGAGAAGGAGTATAAAACATTCCCAGCCCTCTTTGCAAACTTTCTAGAGGCTTACCGCATTGCTCACTGGGAAGTTCTCGTGGCTCGTGTCTTGCGAGCCCGCTACGAAGACCGCTGTGATTTCCTGACGTTGACTAACTTCGTGGCTGACAGCCACAACAAGGTTATGGAAACTGCCAACGAGCGGGTCTCGACGATGCTTCGTGAACGTGGAAATTTGGTGGAGCGTTTGGCCTTGTGCCTGATCACTTATGAGCACGATCGTCGTAACATCATGTTGAAGTTTCAGAGCGATTGGCTGGAAGAGCGACTCGATACTGTTACGGCGGATGTATCCCGTGGGAGGGAATTGGTCCGGGACTTGGAACTTGCTGCTGAAGATCACAGGTTCAAGGTTGCTGACCTTAAGAATGAGTGCAAGCGCCTTCTTCTCCAGCTCGCGGATCATGATATACGGAGCGGTGAGTGTAGGCAGGGAATCAACCATATGGAGGGCCAATTGAGCTCCTTCGTGCTGCTGATTAGGGCTCAGTTCGGCTTTACTTTTCCGCCTCGCTAATCTGTATTAATCTGCTTTGAAAGTCTTTCGATTGAGCGAAAGTGAATGAAAGCTCCTGTGTGTGTGTTTTAGCTTTTATATGGTCCATTTCTTCGAGCATCCGAACATCTTCAACTTGGGTGAGCTGAACCATAATATCAATAAGTTGAGCAAATATGTCCTGATTTTCTAACTTGCTCATGATTAGATGAAAGAATAGCCTCAGATTCATCCAGGAGAAGATTTCTCTCTATTACCTATTTTTCACCTGCAAATGAAACGACTGAATCAGAAGAAATAATTTTGAAAAAGAAAGCATAAACCCCTTTCAATCTTATGCTTGCTCGTGATTAATAAGGACAAAAACTTTTACAAGGGTTTTAATCTTGCGCAAAAGTTTTTTATCAGTATTCTTCGAAGGAAAGCATATTATTGAAAGGAATGTAATTCACGATAATCGCTTTTGATCAATTTCGAGAAGAACGAACTAGTCAAAAGTACAAAGCATAACGACGTGTTTTAAATTTAATTGAAGATACGGCATCCAAATCAAGGCCGTTTTGTAAGAACGAGGGCAATTTGGACATCTATCTCGTCATTAAATTCGAAACAATGCCGATACTCTTGATCAATTATCGTGGATTACCAATGACGTACGACATGCATGAATCAATTCAAGTGTATAATTCCTTCCAGCGAAATTGGGGTTGGATTACCCTATACGACCAAAAAGGTCATGCAAGATTTCCAATTTTGATTTCCTCTAAAGGAATTATAAACTTGACTTGGGAGTATTCGGATGATTAGAGAAAATGCCACTATCACATTCCCATGACCCGTAAAAAAAAATACAACTAAGCTCCATCTGAATGTATACACCAATAGATCCCTAATACAATCACTCTAAGGGGTGAGATAGAGAAAACCTCGGTAAAAATAAACCCTATACAAGAGGACTAGTAATGAAAAATGAAACAAAGGAATGTGATCCTAACGTTTAAGGATGCCCCAGTTTCGATCTGTGTCTTCAAGATCACTTGCCCCAACTCGTCATCTTCGTTGGATGATACCTCAATAATGTCCACAGTATGCTCCTCGCATACTCGGTGTTCGTCGTGGGATATCATCCTCCTCGTCTTCTATCAAGGACGTTGAAATGGCATTTAATCTAATTACCGGAATGCATCGAATGAAATGCCTATATTTATATGAACTGTAATAGATTTGAGGGATAGAGAGTCTTACCAACCAAACTCGTCGACTTATGTGCGGTTTTAGGTGTACCAACCGCCCAAAGACATGCGCATGAGACAAGTGATGATGAACTTCTAAAAATCAGAGGGTTTGGTACCTAAGGTCAAGGCTCCCACCTCGAGTTCTAGAAAGAGCCGATTCCATTGCACAACTATCGTTGCATTGGGACTCGATCCATAGTTCGAAGCGAGCGGAATTGAAAAGTAGATTACCCCGTGTTTTTCCTCACGGAGATTCCATTTTCAATTCATTCTATCATGTTCCTAAAGGCGGCGCCCGGGGTTTTAGGCGCGGTTGTGTGTGTCCACGTGTTGTGATCATCACAATGCAATTCATGCACAACAGTTTATCAATTAGCACTTCAAATCATCCACACAACATACATTCCTACGCCCAACCTGCATAAGACAATGTTAATCACGGACTACAACCCTTATTTCTCCAATCTGCAAAAACATATAACACCTACCATAAGCGGACTTACCTCACCTTCAAGAGCGCCTGCATGGTTAGAAAAATCACTCAGCGTTTTAATTACGGCCTAAGTCCACTTAAGGTCCAGAACCAAGTGTTCTAGAACAAGGTCCCCAGCGGAGTCGCCAGCTGTCGCGACCCGTTCGAAAGCGGACGCGGCTAATGGATTACCGATCGCGGGCCCTTTGATCGGCGCGGGCCCTCCCAGGCCCATACCAAATCGCGATGGGGGTATTTTTTAAAGGATTCGGCGATAAGAGCCGATCGATTTCGACCTTAGTGTGGTCGTGATGGCATGTGCAACTTGTGCATGCATTTGGAGTCGCCACCGGTCTTTCTTGGAGGGTAGACCGGAAACCTTATTGACCGATTGGGAGAGGTCGATCAATTCTGCGGAACCAGAGATTTTGGGTTCGGGAACTTGGTTACGCTGGTGTCATTACCAACGCCCTTTCGGTACCTAACGCGAGTGATTTCCTAGCTAAGAATTCATGCAGGAGCAATTTTAGGTGGGGTAGGTTTGATTCAGGGTTTCATGCAGATTGGAAAACTATTCCTATCAATCACAATCAATTTAAATGAAAGCGCAATCAAGTGTATAAATAAATCACATCAATGCACATCAATTCACATCACATGGCCTCCTAGTATAGCCATAAGGGCTTAGCGAAGGCGTGATTTAGGACCGAGGTAAAATGAGAAGATTTGGAGGCGATTTAGCCCGAAGGGCCAAATCGTCAATTTTTGGAAGATTTGGATACCGAATTACCTAAAATATTTCATGGCCAGTTGATTGTGGCCATTTCCCAATTTTGAGAAGTTTTTGGAATTTCTTGATTTTTCTTCAATTTTTGGAAGACAATTCGCCCAAAGGGCGAAATCGTCATTTTAAGAAGGGTCGGGGTTCAAAACACCCGAAATGAGCCTTGG
This sequence comes from Rhodomyrtus psidioides, assembly GCA_021437785.1. Classification (NCBI taxonomy): domain Eukaryota; kingdom Viridiplantae; phylum Streptophyta; class Magnoliopsida; order Myrtales; family Myrtaceae; genus Rhodomyrtus; species Rhodomyrtus psidioides. The sequence continues at coordinate 1,524,354 of JAILYB010000092.1, read as the reverse complement.
CCAGTTGTTTGTGGCCATTTCCTATTTTTTTGGGATTTTCTTGAATTTTTTTAGAATTATTTTGGGAGACGGTTTGCCGGAAGGGCAAAACCGTCATTTCTGGAAAGATCGGGGGTCGAAAGACCCGAAACAGGTCATGACCAGTTGAATGTGGCCATTTCCTATTTTCTGGAATTTTTTAGAATTTTTCTGAATTTTCCGAATGTTTTTGAATTTTTTATGATTTTCTATTTTTTATTGATTTTTTTAGAGTTATTATTATTATTATTATTATTATTATTATTATTATTATTTATTTTCCGAAAATACTTTCTTTGACAACCCACAACACTTGACCAAATAAACAAACTAACAACTAGATAGAAGTAAATACATGCAAATCAAGTCTATAGTGACGATATTTTAGAAAAATAACTCTGATATACGGATCGGGTATGTAAAATATACCGGATTAGACACCAACCTTAAATCGCCCAGCCTCAGCCTGCCATCATTCTTCGTGCGCTTCACCTCAATCGCCAAGCCCCATTGAGCTTCCATCGCCATGGGCATCACCGTCAGTCGCCATATTGGAATATCAAAATGGTGCATCAAACCTTTGGAACGTGCACTTACTCAAAGTAGATAATCAACAAAGTTCAGCCAATTAAAGGATAAAACGAGTGTCTCGAATTAAACTCTAATTATCGTGCTAATTTATCTACTAGGACATGCATGATATTCAGACATTCACAAGCGAACTTAAAACTAAGTCATGTGAATTAAACATGTAGAACAAATCGACAATCAAACACATATAAAGCCTAATTGAGACAATATAAGCAAATAAATGCATTTTCTATTTATTTCTTTTTTTTTTACATTTTATGAAATTTTATGATTTTTAATTTTTAATTTTTTTTTTAAAAATTTTAAAGAATAAACATCACAATAATAGATGATCAAAAATCAGGTGTCAACACCAATGTGTGACATTTGCTGAAGGCACATTTCTTTTCGTCTTATAGGGAAGACAAATTTTTCTTCGTTTGTCTTTGACCATCTTATCATGTTTTTCACCTGAGAGGAAAAGATAGGAAATATTATGCCGGTATCTAATTGAAAATCAATTAGGAACGACACGTTTTTACACTTGACCCGGCTGCCCCGGTTAGGTGGCGTTTGCTCTAGTTAAGTGGGATTTGCCCCGGTTGACTGCTTTGATCCACTTTACAATTTTTGCGATTCTCTTTTCAATTTGGGAATATCTGCTGTTTGGAGTTTCCCCTCCCTTTTCATCTTGGTGGGCTTTGCCCCAGTATGTTGTCTTGGTGAGAAGTCGACTTCTTTGTCTGACTTCAAATATCCATCCATGTGGCTTGAGTTGTCGACCAGCTTCGATCTTCTTGAAGGACCACTCTCGAGGATCAATAAAACACAATCAACAAATTTTCAAATTTAAAGAGATTAGATTACAGCTAATTCTCTTCTGAATGTGGCTCCTTTGATTGCAGGTTGTTCAACGTCTTGAAAGATGGCAAAAATGCCCTCATCAATTGACTATTTTTCTTGATGATTCCCTGGTCGGACAGTCGGGTTAGAATTTAAGACTGTCGGGGTACCCCCTGTATGGTGAGGATGAGTGTCTTCATCTCTGTCATCATTGCGAACACCTAAACCAACTAACTCTCTAGGGTGGTCAAGCGCTTTTCTATGCCATCCTGGTCCATTTTAACTTGTGACTGATTCTTCACACAAGTCCTCGGATTTTGATTCTGGAAATTACCTGTTCGAATGACAGGAATATGTCAGAAAGGGAAGTAAAGCATAAACAAAGATAAGGACTTTTAATTTTATGCTTTCTTATGATTAACGAAGATAAGGACTTTTACACAAGCCTTAACCTCATGTGAAAAATTCTTATCGATGTTTTTCAAGAGAAAACATAAAAATAAAAGGAGCGTAATCCATGGTTATCACTTTTGGCAAATCCCCAGAAAATCTGTGGAATTTCCAAGAAGATAAAAATGCAATTCCAATGTGTCCTAAATTCGGTGAGACATAGGACATCCAAATTGAAATGATTTCCCGAAGGTAATTTGGATATCATGTCTCCTCTTGAATTCAGGAAACATGGACGACTTTAGTTAATTACCAAGGATTACCAATGATGCATGCTATAGACTGGTTCAATTCCATGTCCGGCGCACCATGAAATGAATGTTAGATTCTCGTACTTGGGTTAAACATGCCAAGTGTGAGTTCTAACGAAAATTTCATCTAGGTGAGACACGCAATTGAACCGGAAAATCCGAATGGTTGAGAGAAATTCCAGTGTCACATTCCAATGTCAATACACTTAGACAAGACTTAGGAATCGAAGTGTAAAAGATAGATGGGAGACCCACAGACGGGTGCTCCTTACAGACTCGATGATCTTGATAAAAGAAAAGGGACGATTGGAATGTAGCCCTTAAGAACCTAAAGAGATAGCCCAAGTTGGGTCTTCAAGGGACGACGCTTGGTGTCTTCGGTTCGGCCCTTACGGGTCTTCGTTTTCATCAGATGCCCTTTTGATAATGTCCGGCAGGTGTCTCGAATTTACTGTCATCGCATGTCCTTCATCTCCGGTATGGTTACTGGATCATTCCTTGGACAGTTTGAAAAGGGTAAACTCCATTGAATGTCTCGACAGTTCGATGGCGGATGACGCGTCGCTCATATTTGAATATGTCCGGGATGTGAGACTGACTTGGAGAGATCATCTCTTCTATCCGTACTCTAAAATGGAATTAAACTCAACCATCGGATTTGATGAATGCAGCATGTCGTGCAAAAATAAAAAGCTGCGAGTGAATTTAAATAGAAACGGCAGGATCTTACCATGAGAGGTACCCAATGATTTTTTTTTTTTGGTTTTAGGTATACCAACTATCCATATACATGCGCATGAGACAAGTGAGGCTTGACTCTAAAAATCAAAAGGGTTTGGAACCTAAGGCCAAGGCTCCCATCTCGAGTTCTAGAAAGAGCAGATTCCATTGCACAACTATCGTTGCATTGTGGCTCGATCCATAGTTCAAAATGAGTGGAATTGAAAAGTGGATTACCCCGTGTTTTTCCTCACGGAGATTCCATTTTCAATCCCTTCTATTGTTTTCCTATAGGTGGCGCTCGGGGTTTTAGGCGCGGTTGTGTGTGTCCATGTGTCGTGATCATCTCAATGTAAGTCATGCACAACAGTTTATCAATCAGCGCTTCAAATCATCCACACAGCATACATTCCTACGCCAACCTGCATAAGACAATGTTAATCACAGACTACCCCCTTATCACTCCAATCTGCAAAAACATATAACACCTATCATGAGCAGACTTACCTCACCTTCAAGAGCGCCTGCAGGGTTAGAAATATCACTCAGCGTTTTAATTACGGCCTAAGTCCACTTGGGGTCTAGAACCATAGGTTCTAGAATAGAAATTCCCCAGTGGAGTCGCCAGCTGTCACGACCCGTCCGATGCGGACGCGGCTAATGGATTACCGATCTCAGGTAGCGGGATCGGCGCGAGCCCTCCCAGGCCCAAACCAAATCGCGGCGGGAGTATTTTTCAAAGGATTCGACGATAAGAGTCGATCGCTTTTGACCTTTAGTGTGGTCGTGGTGGCATGTGCAAATTGTGCATGCATTTGGAGTAGCCACCGGTCTTTCTTGGATGGTAGACCGGAAACCTTACTGGCCGATTGGGAGAGATCGATCAGTTCTGCGGAACCAGAGATTTTTGGTTCGGGGACTTGGTTACGTCGGTGTCATTACCAACGCCCTTTCGGTACCTAACGCGAGTGATTTTCCTATTTAAGATTTCATACATGTGCGATTTTAGGTGAGGTAGGCTTGATTCAGGGTTTCATGCAGATTGGAAGACTGTTCCTATCAATCACAATCAATTTAAATGAAAGCGCAATCAAGTACATAACTAAATCACTTCAATGCACATCAATTCAGATCAATGGCTTCCTAGTATAACCATAAAGGCTTAAGGAAGCTGTGACTTCGGATCAGGGGTAAAATGGGAAGATTTGGAGGCGATTAGCCCGAAGGGCAAAATCGTCAATTTTTGGAAGGTTTGGATACCGAATTACCCAAAATATTCCATGGCCAGTTGTTTGTGGCCATTTCCCATTTTTGAGAATTTTTTGGAATTTCTTGATTTTTCTTCAATTTTTGGAAGACGATTCGTCCAAAGGGCGAAATCGTCATTTTTAAGAAGGATCGGGTTCAAAACACCCGGGATGTGCCTTGGCCAGTTGATTGTGGCCATTTCCTATTTTTTGAGATTTTTCTGGATTGTTTTTTTAGAATTTTTTTATTTGATTTTTTTATTTTCTAAAAATAAATCCCAACTGACGGTCCTTAACTCGCCACGTGGCGTCTTGGTGACAATCGAATCATTTTAATTTTTGTAAAATTCGAAATTCATTAATTTTTTTTATTCTGAAAATCACCGGATCACGACACGTGGCTCATCTGCAGCCGACCGAACTAGCTTTTTTATTTTTATTTTTTTTATAAGACGCAACACAATGCAAATTATAATAAAAATAAAGAAGATATTAAGTCATTACACAACATAAACATAAGTAAAGGAGATGGGATCCGGTGAATTTTACGATGTCGGAGTCCGTCGGTGTTCGTGCAAATAGGTGTGGGGGGTATAAACCACCAGCAGGAGGCTCGGCCTTCCGATTCTGGGGTAGCACAATATAATTTACAGAAAATAAATGAATAATATGCCTTAGACACCAATAGGAGGCTTGACCTTCCGATTCTGGGTCCGATAGTCAAAATACAGAAAACGTGCACTTTTATTGGATGCAGTACAATGCAAATTAATTATATGATGCATGAAATACTATGACATAAAGTAAAAACACAGAAAATATTTAGACACCAACAGGAGGCTCGGCCTTCCGATTCTGGGTCTAATGGATGAAATGTAGAAAGTGCACACTTTTATTAGATGCAATACAATACAAATAAAATCTATAACAATATTTTAGGAAAATAACTCTAATGTATGAATCGGGTACGCAAAATATACCTGATTGGACACCGGTCTTCAATCGTCCAGCCCCAGCGTGCGACCGCCTCCGTGCGCGTCACCTTGCACAAAAAAATATTAGCTAGATCTGACGGTTCAATCGGCCGGAAACTCAAGAAACGTTGGCGGGTGAACGTGTTTTCTTTTAAATTATCCTTGAGAGAGCTAGCGATTCCCTTTTTTTTGTGCCGTGCCCCCTCTAAGAATTTTCTCAGCGTATGTCCTCTCTCAACCTCAAAACTCTTGTCATCCTTTTATAGCCAAAAACACATTCCAATAAATTGAATTATAAAATAGCACTAACAATAGCACTCACAATTTATAATACAAAAATGCTATTTAAAAATAGCACTAACAATTATAAATGCTATCTAAAAATAACACTCATAATTTATGATACAAAAATGTTATTTAAAAATAACACTAACAATAGCACTCACAATTTATGATACAAAAATGCTATTAAAAATAGCACTAACAATTATAAATGCTATCTAAAAATAACACTCACAATTTATAATACAAAAATGCTATTTAAAAATAACACTAACAATAGCACTCACAATTTATAATACAAAAATGCTATTTAAAAATAGCACTAACAATTATAAATGCTATCTAAAAATAACACTCACAATTTATAATACAAAAATGCTATTTACAAATAGCACTAACAATTATAAATTCTATCTAAAAATAACACTCACAATTTATAATACAAAAATGCTATTTAAAAATAACACTAACAAATGTGTTAAAAATGATAATAACAATTATTATTATTACAAGAGTTAAAGAGGTTACCAAACAGTAAAAATACGTATAATGTATAAATACGTAGAGCGGATGTGTACATCGTATATGCACGTTCAAGTGACCAAAAAAAAAAGAAATAAAATTAAATCTCATTTAATAGGTATGCCCGAGTGAATTTTAAGATCCGTGAAATCGGGGACTAATTGAAAGAAAAATGTGCAATTAAGCCCTTTTGGTTAAAATTGATCAAATTGGAGGGCTAATTGACCTAATTGCACTTCAAGACTTTAGAATCCAATGTCATAGCTTATAAAAAGTGAGAATTGAAAATTAAAAGACTCGAAAAGGATTTTTTGGGTTCGGTTCGGGTTTATGTTTGTTAAGGAACATGTTGACCCTAGCCGAATTTTTGAGATTTAAAGTAACACACTTGAAGAGGAAATTAAAACAAAATTATCTAATATTTTTAGGTATTTTTCTGACCACGAATGGTATTTTTATGATTTTTTGGGTATTTTTATAATTAAATAAATTCGAAAAATATTAAAAAATACCAAAAATATTTTTTTGTTCAAAATTGGTTCCTGAGGCTAGGCTAAGGCTTCCAAAGTTGATTTTGTGATTTTATGACCTTTTTTGATATTTTTAATTTATTTTAAAAATAAAAATCACAATGATAGATGGTCAAAAATCAGGTGTCAACAATTACAAAGAATCAGACTTCGTAAGGAAATATAACGGGACAGGCTCTCCTCGCGCTCACCTCAAATATTACCTGCGCAAGATGGCACAATATTCAGACTATGTCCCGCTACTAATGAACACGTTCCAAGAAAGTTTGACTGGCGTCGCTCTGGCATGGTTCATTGAATTGGACCTCGATGATTATGATGGGTGGGAAGATCTTGCAGAGGATTTCCTCAGGCAGTATAAGTTCAACACAGCTACAGCCCCGACGAGAGAAGATCTTCTATGAACATTAAAGGCGATGGGTGAATTGATTAGAACATACGCTCAGAGATGGCGGGCTTTGGCAACCCAAGTAAATCCGTCTATCCCAGAAGGCGAGCTGATTGATTTGTTCCTGAAAGCACTCTCCTACGAATACTTTGACAGGTTAAACACCTCGGGATGTCAGACATTTGCACACTTGATAAAGGTAGCTGAAAGGCTAGAATGGGCCTTAAGAGAAAGGAGGCCTCATGAAGCTTCTACCAAGAAACAGTATCCCTTGAAGAAAGAGAAAGAGATCGGGCTCGACGTAGCATTCATATTGGACCCCCATAAGCCCAAATCGTTTGGCAATTCTAATCAGACCAATGGAGGATCGTCCTGGTCGGCGCCGAAAGTGCAAGAGCCTAGAAGGAGGCAACCCCAAAGGCAGTTCTCTCAACTCCCCAAGCCTTTATCCAAGCCGCTCCCAATGCTGCTAGAGCAACACTTGGTGGCAAAGGAACCACCTAGAGCAAATCTTGTCAGGTATTCAGGTTTTGACGAGAGCCAGACTTGTGTCTATCACATGGGCGAAATGGGACATAATGTTGACAATTGCTATATCCTTAAGCTAAAGGTACAAGCTCTGATTGACAGTCAGATCTTGAAATTTGATAACACGGCTCCGGATGTGCAAGAAAATCCACTCCCTGATCACCAAGCAGTAGGGGCGATATTCGCTGAAGAGGAGGAAAACCACCTTGAGCTAAAAGTGGACGTGTCTAAACTGACCGACATCTTGGCAATAGCTTCACTATACCCGAAAGAAGGAGAGATCTCTGCTGACATGAAGAGACTGTGTAAAACTAAAATGATGAGCTTGGGGATGATGTCTGATATTATCGATGAAAAATTCGAGGGGGTCAAAGCTTCTCTATGCTTCGAAGCGAGTCACTTCGCGATTAAAACTGAGCAGGGAATGTGGGACATCCCGCACGGGGGTCTGGTAGGCAATTGTGAGCCAATCATTGAACCAGAAGAAGAACCCGATGAGAACGAACTGGAAGTCAAGAGGCGAAGTCTAGCAGATCGCAGATTCATGTCTGACGCGCTAGAAATGGGAGAAATTCCAGACAACCTGGGTCAGGATTCTGGGGGATATAACTTCAAGGTGAAATACTCCGCTCCTCATAGTTTTTATCAGAGAATGGAGGATATCGTGCCAGACGGATGGGGAGGTATGGATGATCTTGTTCAAATTCCGAAGGAAGTGGAAAAGCCTTTTACGAAGGGGCTCGAATCACTGCTGGGCCAAATGATAAGCACCAAACTTAACATGAAACAGTATGAGAGATCGGAGGATCAACAGCAAGATTCAGCTGAACTATTCAAGGGAAGGAAAGAATACCCGAGATATGCGACATCGACAGTATTGAGCGACGATGACTGGCATTGTCAATTGGGAAACGAAATCCTCTCAAAGGGCTTTGACAACACTGTGTCAATGATCGAAGCCGCTACAGCTGTGGTAATCAAACTGGAAGATCTTGATATCTTGAATAAGGCAGAAGATTGCATAGTCAAGCCTGTCGTGATTCGATTGACGGAAGAGGAAGAAGACGACACAGCTGAACCAGAGACATCTTATCTGAGGACAATAACCATACAACTCCCTCCGATAGAAGAGTACGATCCTAAAGCGGTCCACTGAGGCTATGGGACAGAAGAAGTAGATGTAGTGATGAGGTCTGAACAATTTTACGCCCCCAGGGAAGGCGAGTCCGAAAAGAAGGAAGTCTTGAAGGAGGACGCAGAAAGGCTCATGTCCATCATTAAAACCAGCAAATTTGAAGTAATAGAGCAGCTGAGGAAGGTGCCAGCTCAAATATCCTTACTGGATTTATTCATCAATTCAGAGAAGCATAATAATGCACTATTGAAGATACTCAACGAGGTGCATGTCCCTGAAACAATAAATGAGGTGCAACTGGGGGACTTCGTAAGGGCGATCCTCCTGAAAGATCAATTGAGCTTCTCCGATGAAGATTTTCCCATGGAAGGGAGAGGACATAATAAGGCCTTATACATCACTGCACAGTGCAACGGAAAGAGAATAGCACATGTACTAATTGATAATGGATCCTCTTTCAACATATGCCCACTAGCTACCTTAAGGAGTTTAGGTATCGAAGAAGAAATGGTTAAAGCCTCCAAAACAGCTGTGAGAGCTTTTGATGGGATGAAGAAGACTATGGTGGGCAAAATTGAGCTAGAAGTGCTCATCGGCTCAACGAAATTCTCTATAAACTTCCAAGTAATGGATTTACCTAGTGTATTCGGATTCCTGCTAGGGAGACCTTGGATCCATGTAGCAGGAGCTGTGCCATCGAGCTTGCATCAGAAAGTGCGCTTTGTGGTGGATGGAAAGGTGATTACCGCACATGGAGAAGTTGACCTCCAAACATATCAGAACAACGTTATTCCCTACATCGAACCCGAAGTTAAGATGGAAGCAAGCTATCATTCCTTGGAGTTGGTAGTGACAGTACACACTTCCGTTGGGACAAGATTGAAAGCCCCTTATATCTCTGAAGCCAATCTTTTACCATCTAAGATGCTACTGGCATATGGATATAACCCTGGAGAAGGTTTGGGCATGCATGGTCAAGGAGTGAGTATCCCCTACAGTTAAAAGCTAACCAGCATAGGATGGGCCTGGGGTATCAGAAAAATCACTTGGGCAAGTCTGCACCAAAAGCAACAGGCCCAGGCCGAGGCAAGAGCCTGAGAAGCCATGGAAGCCAGAACAACCCGAAAGACTCATTCATTGGTTTCCCAACTTGGAAAGGCAGGTCCCAGATGTTCAATAATCCTTTGAACGCCTATTTCAGCAAGAACTCTAGGTGGTTGTCAGAAGACGATATATCTCCAACAGCAGAACCGGATCTGGCAAACCCTTTCTTGGAGGATAACTTCGTGAACGTCATCATAGAATGGCTGGGTGATGAAGCCACCGTTTCTGAGTAAAGAGACCTCTTTCCTACTCGTAATATTGCATTTATATTTCTCGCATTTCATTGCACCTTTAGTATTGTTACTTGAAATAAATGTAAGAAAACGCCTTTGGATCTCCGGCCGTCGGTCCAAACAGCATAGTTTGTAATGCGGCCTATTTTGCATTCAAAAGATTTCCCAAGGACAAGGATGTCTCAGGATATGAGGACTAGTCCAATTTACATTTCAACTTATTTTAAAACCTCTTTCGAAAAGGTTTTTCACACTCATGCATGGCATTTTCACATGAAGTACAGACTAACCATACTCATGACATTTCAAGCATGACATCTCAAACATACATACTAGGTTGTTATGCGATTCGGATCTCCACATTAATTGTTCCTACAATATTGAGGAAGATGATGAGGATGAAAGTTATGCATCTATCCGCAGAGAATAGAGTGCCTTCGAAGAGTCAGTACCTTCCACTTCAGAGGAGCCAGTTGTTATTAACTTGGGCGACACTATAAATATCAAAGAAGTCAAGATCGGTGGACATTTGTCCCGAGATGAAAGACTCAGGTTCACAGAATTGCTGAAGGAATATCAGGATGTCTTTGCGTGGTCTTACGCTGACATGCCGGGTTTGGATCCTAGAATTGTGGAATATGCATTACCCACAGATCCCAGTGTCAAACATGTCAGGCAAGGCAGTAGACGGATGAAAGCCGAGTCAGAAGACAGAATCAAGGAAGAAGTGATGAAGCTTCTCAAGGTGGGCTTTATTGAGGTTATCCCATACTCACACTGGATTGCCAACATAGTCCCCGTCATGAAGAAGGACGGCAGAATCCGGATCTGCGTGGATTATCGAAATTTGAATAAGGCAAGTCCGAAGGACGATTTTCCACTACCTCACATCGACGTATTGGTTGATAGTACCTCGGGGTACGAGCTATTCTCATTTATGGATGGCTTCTCCGGGTATAATCAAATCCTCATGAAACATGAGGACAAGCCAAAGACTGCTTTTACCACGCCCTGGGGAAACTTTTACTATAAGGTCATGCCTTTCAAACTGAAGAACGCTGGGGCCACATATCAGAAGGCTATGATCACATTATTCCATGACATGATCCATAAGGAAATCGAAGTATATGTCGATGACATGATCGCTAAGTCCAAGAAGGGACATGATCACATTCAGGTGTTAAGAAAATTATTTGAGTGACTGCGCAAATACAAGTTGAGGTTGAACCCTAACAAATGTGTGTTTGGGGTAAAATCTGGGAAACTTCTCGGATTTATGGTCAGTAATAGGGGCATTGAGATTGATCCTTCAAAGATCCAAGCCATCCATGATCTAGCCACTCCCTCCACAGCGAAAGATGTAAGAAACCTTCTGGGGAGACTGAACTATATTGCCAGATTCATCAATTAGCTATTAGATGTGGCTAAACCGATCTTCAAACTACCCAAGAAAGGTGCGAAAGTAGCATGGGATACAGAGTGCAATCAGGCATTCCAGAAGATCAAGAACTACCTGGTCACTCCGCCAGTACTTGTGCCGCCCATCCCAGGTCATCCTTTGACCTTATATCTGACTATACAACAGGAATCTTTGGGAGCCTTACTCGCCCAAACGAACCCAGCAGATGGAAAGGAAAGGGCCATCTATTACTTGAGCAAGAAATTAACCTCGTCTGAAGCAAAGTACATACCTGTTGAAAGGGCATGTGTGGCAACCGTATGGGTACTTCGCAGGTTAAGACAGTACACCCTACATCACCATATTCAGCTGGTGACAGAAAATGACCCTGTCAAATACCTCTTACAAAACCCGCTTTAATTGGGAAATTAGCAAAATGACAAGTGATGTTATCTGAATTTGACATCAAGTGTTCTTCACAAAAATCAGTAAAAGGGAGAGCCATAGCTGATATGTTGGCAGAAAACTCACAAAGTTGCAAGTCTTCTAGAAAGACAAAGATAGAAGATCAAGTTCTGAACTTGGCAGAGGATAAATGGGTCATGTACTTTGATGGCGCTGTTAATCTATCTGGAGCCGGCGCTGGGACAGTATTGATATCCCCATACAATCAACATTATCTTGTTGCGGCAAAGATGACTTTCTCTTGCACCAACAATATCTCAGAATACGAAGCTTGTATTCTAGCCCTACAAATAGCCATTTCCATGGGAATACCTAGGCTGCAAGTTTATGGAGATTCCATGCTCATCATTTTACAGACACAAGGAGAGTGAAAAACGAAGGACGCAAAACTCATCCCTTATCACGAATACCTTGAAGAGCTGACGCTTAAGTTCGAGGAGGTGTCGTTCGAATACTTGCCAAGATCCCACAACCAGTTTGCAGATGCACTAGCCACATTGCCCTCAATGTTGCAAGTAACTGGTGGGTTAGAAATAGAACCACTAAGAATCGGCATAGTCGAAAAATCGGCCTATTGTATGATGATAGAGGAAGAGTTCGACGGAGAGCCGTGGTACTATGACATCAAGAATTATCTCTTAAAAGGGGAGTTTCCTGAAGGGTGCTAGGCAGGAGACCGAAGATACATAGCCAGGATGGCCAGCAAATTCTTCCTCAGTGGACAAGTCCTGTACAAAAAGTCGTTTGATTCCACTTTATTAAGGTGTGTAGATGCTAAAAAAGCAAATATTCTCATGAAGGAGATCCATGAAGGTATATGTGGGCCTCATATGAACGGCCATCTTCTCGCTAGAAAGATCATGCGGCTTAGCTACTATTGGATGACCATCGAATCAGACTGTTGTCAATATGTCCGGTCATGCCACCAATGCCAAATATACGGCAATAAGATTAATGCGCCCCTGTTGACACCTGATTTTTGACCATCTATTATTGTGATTTTTATTCTTTAAAATTAATTAAAAATATCAAAAAAGGTCATAAAATCACAAAATCAACTTTGGAAGCCTTGGCTTAGCCTTAGGAACCAATTTTGAACAAAAAAAATATTTTTTTGGTATTTTTAAATATTTTTCGAATTTATTTAATTATAAAAATACCCAAAAAATCAGAAAAATACCATTCATGGTCAGAAAAATACACAAAAATATTCAATAATTTTGTTTTAATTTCCTCTTCAAGTGTGTCACCTTAAATCTTGAAAATTCGGCTCGGGTCACTATGTTTCTTCACAAACATAAACCCGGACCGAACAAAAAAATTCCTTTTCGAGTCTTTTAATTTTCAATTCTCACTTTTCTTAAGCCATGACATTGAATTCTGAAGTCTCGAAGTGCAATTGGGTCAATTTGCCCTCCAATTTGATCAATTTTAAACAAAAGGGCTTAATTACATACTTTCTTTCAATTTAGTCCATGGGTTTCGGATAAAACGAAATTAATCAAAATCCATGGACTTTCACGTGCAACTGAATGCTGACCCACAAGTTTTTGACCCTTTTGCAGTCATTTGTACGGTTAATTTGACTCGATTTGATCATTTAGGGCCTCAATTTAGACGATTTCATATTCGGATCATTTCTAAGAATTTGGGGGTTTTTATGTAAAGTTGAACAAATTCTTCCCAAAAATCGCACTCCTAGATGAATACGGCATCATAGAATCCATTTTTAAGGTCAATTTCATGATTCTATGATAATTCGATAAAAAAAAATTGAACTGGGTCGACTGGGTCGGTTTGACCAACCCAGTCAACCCGTTGACCAGAATTGGTCACAAGAGCAGAACGCGTTTGCTCATCCTCTAGCTTGAGCGGTGGAATCAACAAAAGCAGTCAAAAAGTTAGGGAAAAGTGGAAGAAAAGAAGAGACAAGATGATGGGCGATCATGATGGTGGACTTCTTTTTTTTTCTCTCTCTCTCTCTCTCTCTCTTTTCCACCTCTCCCCACGTACTCCTCTTTCTGGAGGATCTTTTTTTCTTCTGCGGACTCTCCCTCTCTCTCTTCCTGGCGCGAACACTACCCCCCGCCGAACTGATCCTCCTCTTCATCCATCACCTCGCGCCGGCCACCATGGCGCCACCGGCCGTCATCATCTTCAGCCCGACTTCGCCACCACCACCGACCCCTCCGGTGTCGCCGCTGCTCGTCTGACGGCCGCGAAAAAACGACCGAGAAGCAAGCCCTGTTTTCGGACCCCCGTGACCCGAGAACGACCGGCCTTGCTCCGACCCTTTCCGGCGCCGTCGCCACCACCCATCGCCTCACCGACGTCTGCCCGTCTCCCATCGACACGCCGGACACCACTCCACCAGCCGCCATCCGCCAGAACCGCCGCGAATGGCCTTGAAGCTCGCGGTGCCCTGTTTTTGGGCCTGCTTGAATTTTCTTCAGATTCGGGAAATTAAGCCGTCGCCGTTGCTCACCGCTGTTGACACCTCAATTCCGATTGTCTTTTTAATTAATTTTCGAAAAATTCATTTTTGCTAGTGCTATATATCGATTTAGGAAGTAAATCTGCGATTCGTGGCATCTCCCGAAAGACAATGGTGAGTAATAATAAATGAAATAATAAAATAATAGCAAAGTAATGTAAAAGGCCATCCGCGATTACATTCCACTAAGGGATCTTGAGTGGTGCGGTCAAAAGGCTAAGGGGGCATTAAAAATAATAAAATAAACAAAAGAAGAGATAATGGAGAATGCTCGTGGGATTGAGAGGAGTGCATGAAGAAAAGAAACAAAAAAGAAAGGGAAAGGAGAGCCGAAAGAGAGAGGCCTCGAAGAGAGCTTGGTATGAGTTTTAAAAAAGAAAAGAAAAAGAAAGAGGACCGTTCGGGGAGGATAGCTGGAAAAATCATGAGTGAATAGAGCTGGGTTTCGATGAATGGCCAGAGGACGATCGTGTCCATCGGGCTGAAGCGATCAACAGCATTGGCCACGATCCGATGGAGCCGGGCATTGCAAAGTGGAAAATTGTGAACGGTATGAGGCCGTTGTTGAGGACGATGTTGCGGTTAATATCGAAGGTCAAGTGAGGCAAGCTGGTCGGTGACAGCTCGCGAAACCAACCAGCGGCAGCGACGACTATCATCCTAGCAAACTGAGCCCACTCCTTGAAGTTTCGCTGTGCTGTCCTTTCCCAGCCGAGATAGTGTGTGCCTTCGCCTGTGTTGTTGGCCGAGATTTCGATCTAGCGATCATCGGATCTCTTTTACGTCGGTGACGCTCGAAGATGACGATGGAAAGTTGAGGTCGTAGGTAAGTGGTGACCTCTGGAGAGCACGACGAGCAGATTTGGCGCCCAAGGGATCCGCAAATGAATCTGACGGTGGTGTTGAGCAAGTCCCGACGGTATAGCGACAGGGCGTTCGGTCGTTGGTGGTATCGCGAGAGCAGCGTCGATGTCGGTGTTGCCGGAAGTAGCGTTACGAAGAGGAGGATCAGCTCATAATGATGAGGATGATCAGTCGCAGCATCGGCCCAGAAAATCAAAGCCATCCCACATTCGAGCCGAGCTGGAGCACGAGTGCAGGGCGCG
The DNA here is from genome assembly GCA_021437785.1 of Rhodomyrtus psidioides. Taxonomy (NCBI): domain Eukaryota; kingdom Viridiplantae; phylum Streptophyta; class Magnoliopsida; order Myrtales; family Myrtaceae; genus Rhodomyrtus; species Rhodomyrtus psidioides. Next base: position 1,509,095 of record JAILYB010000092.1, on the reverse strand, counting down.
CAAGAAGGTCGAGCACGCGAACAAGAAGCTAGGGAAGGATCTGGCCGAAGAGAGGCGGGGGATGGAGGCGCTCGATCGGGTCTGCGAGAGGCTCGCGAGGGAGGTGTCCGCCGACAAGGCCGACATTGACCAGATGAAGCTCGCCGAGGCTAGGATTCTCCTGGAGGAGAAGATTCAAGAGCTCGAGAGAGCTGGTCGTCCCGCCAGGAATGGAGCGCCGAGTGATTATGAAGACGATCGGGTCGAGGTGGTGCCGAGGAAAATCGGCAGGATTTTGTTATTCGGAGACCGGTCAAAGAGCCGGCTTGTTCTGAGCGAGAACTCTACTGGCGGCGACGAAGGCAATGTCATCGGTTATCATCCTATCCACGTGACTATCAGAGAGGATTCATCGGCGGGAAGCGGCGGCGGCTTCGGCGACCCACTCGTCGGCGACGGGACGCAGCGGCTGGGCCCTGACGGAAATGGTCCTGAGCAGGTTCGGATCGTGGAACTCAAATCCCAGCGGCGGCGAGCTCGATCCTATTTTCATGAAGGAAGCGGACGTGAAGATGATGAACAGTAAGTGAGATCTATTCTCATGTTAGGCTTGGTTGTTTAGTTTATTTTGGTTGAGTAGTTTATTTTGAGTTGGGCCCGCGTTAGGGCTGGAAGGAAAAGAAAATGGGCTTGGGCTCTTTGTTCAAACCGGGCCTGGTTCAGGTCCTCCTCTCGGATCGAATCAGGCCCGACGGCCTGATCCGGGTCTGGATATAAAAAAAAATCAAAAATCAAAAAATCAATAAAAAATAAAAAATCATAAAAAACTCAAAAAATTCGAGAAAAATTCAGAAAAATTCTAAAAAAATTCTAAAAAAATTCTAAAAAAATTCCAGAAAATAGGAAATGGCCATATTCAACTGGCCACAACCTGTTTCAGGTCTTTCGGCCCTCGGTCTTTTCAAAAATGACGGTTTTGCCCTTCCGGCAAATTGTCTTCCAAAAAAATTCTAAAAATTCTAGAAAAATCCCAAAAAAATAGGAAATGACCACAATCAACTGGCCAAGGCTCATCCCGGGTGTTTGGACCCGATCCTTCTTAAAAATGACGATTTCGCCCTTTGGGCGAATCGTCTCCCAAAAATTGAAGAAAAATCAAGAAATTCCAAAAAATTCTCAAGAATGGGAAATGGCTACAATCAGCTAGCCATGGAATATTTTGGGTAATTCGGTATCCAAATCTTCCAAAAATTGACGATTTTGCCCTTCGGGCTATATCGCCTCCAAATCTTCCCATTTTACCCCTGGTCCGAAGTCACACCTGCCTTAAGCCTTTATGGTTATACTAGGAAGCCATTGATCTGAATTGATGTGTATTGAAGTGATTTATTTATGTACTTGATTGCGCTTTCATTTAAATTGATTGTGATTGATAGGAATAGTCTTCCAATCTGCATGAAACCTTGAATCAAACTTACCCCATCCAAAACTACGCCTGCATGAACTCTTAATTAGGAAAATCACTCGCGTTAGGTACCGAAAGGGCGTTGCTAATGACACCAGCGTAAACAAGTCCCCGAACCCAAAATCTCTGGTTCCGCAGAATTGATCGATCTCTCCCAATCGGTCAGTAAGGTTTTCGGTCTACCCTCCAAGAAAGACCGGTGGCGACTCCAAATGCATGCACAAGTTGCACATGCCACCACGACCACACTGAAGGTCGAAAGCGATCGACTCTTATCGTCAAATCCTTTGAATAATACTCCCGCCGCGATTTGGTATGGGCCTGGGAGGGCCCGCGCCAATCCAAAGCCCACGATTCGCACTCTAGTGCTGGGGAAGGCCCGCGATCGGTAATCCATTAGCCGCGTCCGCTTTTGGACGGGTCGCGACAGCTGGCGACTCCACTGGGGAACTTGTTCTAGAACCTATGGTTCTAGACCTCAAGTGGACTTAGGCCGTAATTAAAACGCTGAATGATTTTTCTAACCCTGCAGGCGCTCTTGAAGGTGAGGTAAGTCCGCTTATGATATGTGTTATATGTTTTTGCAGATTGGAGAAATAAGGGGTGTAGTCCATGATTAACATTGTCTTATGCAGGTTGGCGTAGGAATGCATGTTGTGTGGATGATTTGAAGCGCTGATTGATAAACTGTTGTGCATGACTTGCATTGTGATGATCACGACACGTGGACACACACAACCGCGCCTAAAACCTCGGGCGCCGCCTTTAGGAACACAATAGAAGGAATTGAAAATGGAACCTCCGTGAGGAAAAACATGGGGTAATCCACTTTTCAATTCCGTTCGCTTCGAACTATGGATCGAGTCCCAATGCAACGATAGCTGTGCAATGGAATCGGCTCTTTCTAGAACTCGAGGTGAGAACCTTAACCTTAGGTGCCAAACCCTCTGATTTCTAGAAGTTTACCATCACTTGTCTCATGCGCATGTCTTTGGGCGGTTGGTACACCTAAAACCGCACATAAGTCGACGAGTTCGGTTGGTAAGACTCTATATCCCTCAAATCTATCACAGTTCATATAAATATAGGCATTTCATTCATTGCATTTTGGTGATTAGATTAAATGCCATTTCGAGGATGGATATGTGTGTTTTTCCCCAACGCCCTTGATAGAAGACGAGGAGGGTGATATCCCACGACGAACACCGAGTGTACGATAAAGGAGCATACTATGGATATCATTGAGATATCATCCAATGAAGATGACGAGTTGGGGCAAGTGATCCTGAAGACACAGATCGAAACTGGGGCATCCTTAACGTTAGGATCACATTCCTTTGTTTCATTTTCCATTACTAGTCCTCTGGTATAGGGTTTATTTTTACTGAGGTTTTCTCTATCTCATCCCTTAGAGTAATTGTATTAGGGATCTATTGGTGTATACATTCAGATGGAACTTGGTTGTATTTCTTTTGACGGGTCATGGGAATGTGATAATGGCATTTTCTCTAATCATCCGAATACTCCCAAGTCAAGTTTATAATTCCTTTAGAGGAAATTAAAATTGGAAATCTTACACGACCTTTTTGGTCGTATAGGGTAATCCAACCCCAATTTCGCTAGAAGGAATTATACACTTGAATTGGTTCATGCATGTTGTACGCCACTGGTAATTCACGATAATTGATCAAGAATATCGGCGTTGTTTCAAATTTAATGACGAGATAGATGTCCAAATCACTCTCGTTCTTAGCAAACGGCCTTAATTTGGACGCCGTATCTTCAATTGAATTTAAAACACGCTATCATGTCTTGCACTTTTGAATAATTCGTTCCTTTCGGAATTGATCAAAAGCGATTATCATGAATTACATTCCTTTCAACAGTATGCTTCATTTCGAGGAATATTGATAAAAACTTTTCGCACAAGATTAACCCTTGTAAAAGTTCTTGTCCTTATTAATCATGGGCAAGCATAGGATTGAAAGGAGTTTTTGCTTTCTTTTTCAAATTATTCCTTCTGATTCTGTCTTTTTATTTGCAGGTAAAAAATATAGGAGTAGAGAGAAATCTTTTCTTGGATAAGCCTGAAGCTATTCTTCATTCTTATCATGAGCGAGTTAGAAAAATCAGAACACATTTGCTCAACTTATTATGGATCGGCTCATCCGAGTCTGAGAGTATTCAGACGTTCGAAGAAATGAACTGTACAGAAGTAAAAGCACACACGCGGGAGCTTTCATTCATTTTCGCTTAATCAAAAGACTTCCAAAGAAGATTAATACAGATTAGCGAGGCGGAAAAGTAAAGCCGAAGTGAGCCCTAATCAGCAACACGAAGGAGCTCAGCTGGCCCTCCATGTTATTGATCCTCTGCCTGCACTCACTGCTCCGCATATCAAGGTCCGCAAGCTGGAGAAGAAGGCGCTTGCACTCATTCTTAAGCTCAGCAACCTTGGCTCTGTGATCTTCAGCGGCGAGTTCCAGATCCCGAACTAGCTCCCTTCCACGGGATACGTCCTCGGTAACACGATCGAGCCTCTCTTCCAGCCACTCACTTTGAAACTTCAACATGATATTACGACGGTCATGTTCATAGGTGATCAAGCACATGGCCAGTCGCTCCACCAAATTTCCTCGCTCACGTAGCAATGTTGAGACCCGCTCGTTGGCTGACTCTATAAGTTTGTTGTGGTTGTCAGCCACGAAATTAATCAGCACCGAGTGCTCGCATCGATCCTCGTAGTAGGCTCGCAAAACACGAGCCACGGTAACTTCTCGGTGAGCAGCGCGGTAAGCCTCTAGAAAGTTTGTAAAGAGGGCCGGGAAGACTTTATACTCCTTTTCCAACTTAGTACCCTCGAGGGAAGTAGTGTCTGTGGCAGCGAATAGAACGCGGATCTCAGCCTCGATCTCCAGATGATCAGCTATATAAGCATAGCCCCGACCCAAGAGATTATAGAGTTTTTACCATCGGGCCGGGACTGCGATTGAAAAAACACAAGCATGAGAGGAGTCAGAGGAAGAAGCAGAAGGTGAAGCCATTTCTCGTTAGAAAGATGGAGAGGAAGACGAGTGCAATGAAATGAATGAAAGTGAAAGCTGGTCGAAGGAGAACACTAACCTTCTCTGCATTAACTCCGCGCTTTTGTAGCATCTCGAGAGTGGAGAAAAGCCACAACAATAATGCTTGTGGAGCCGGGATGATTAATGTAAAGCAGGGGTCGCTCCTCCCGTGAATCATTAGACCTGCCTCGATCCGTAATTTCAGGTCTGACGAGTCTGAAAAGTCGTAAAAGAGTTGTCTGTTTCATCATTATTGAGAGGGAGCGGGAGTCGAGCGCAAATGTCGAAGAGGCCGCGTTAGGGTTTGGCAGCCTTGTCAGGATGAAAAGCTGAGTGGGAGGTGGACATAATTCAGTCTTTTGGAAAGATAGTGGGAGACAAGTTCGGCTATCGAGGAAAGAAAAGTGATCCGAGATCTCTCCACAATGAAAAGGAGGGAGGACGACAAAGCGGTAAACTCGAAACCTTGGGGAACGCTCGCCCATGATCTTCTTCCGTGTCCGAAGAACGTCTCTTGAACACGCGAAGTCACTCAAAAGAAAGTTCAGAAAAAAGAGTGAACATACGAGGAAGATTACAAAACCTTGAGTAAGTAGTAATCGACCAACCTCTTCCTGATCCAACATATTTGGGAGTTATCGTCAGTTGTTAGAGGCGACTGACCCAAACAGCCTGAATAATATCCAATTCGAAGACCTCGAAATTTCCAGGATCGAGCCTGATACAGAAGCCATGGAGCCTAACCTCCCCGGCAACGACGTTCGAGATTGCCATGACTACGACGACGACAACGGCAACAATGGGCAACCTCGAGAAGAAAAAAATCGCCAGTCCCATAGTAAAGAGGAAACCCGGGTGTTTGAAGCTGTTTTCAGAAGATCTCCTCATCCGAGCGTAGAGCAAATAGAGGAGTTAAGCCAAAGGTTGGGGATGAAGGCTAAGAGAGTCAGATGTTGGTTTCAAAACAGGAGGGCCAGAATGGTCGATCATTGCAGACGTCAAGAGCTTTCCACTCTGGTGGAAGAATACGACAAACTACGGGCAGAGAACATATGGTACAAGAGAACTCTTGTCACTACCGTTTGCCTCAATTGCGGTGGCCCTATCGACCTCCGGGGATTGCTCCATGACAATCCTTCCATGAAGGTCGCGAGTGCTCTTCCGTAACCCCGCTCCCTCGAACCGACTTCTGGAGAATGGGTTATGCGTCACTATACTTTCCCCGATGATAGGTCTATTTTTGCCCGTGATCAGTGCGAAACCGATCCACTTCCTCCACAACAGATACCAGTCGTTGACGCCATGCTGAAGCACCAAAAAAAGAAATTCGCTTGGACTCCGAGGCTTCATCGCAAGTTCCTCGACGCGGTTCGAGAAGCAGGACTTAAACCAGCGTGTGCAGCACGCGTACTTGATGCCATGAATGAACTGGGAATCTCTCTACAGGTAGTTGCAAACCACCTTAATAGTTACCGAAGGGTGCTAAGAAGACGTCATGCCTCCAAGCATGACCGTGAACACGATGGTTGTGCGCCAAGAGAGGCTCAGCCGAATCTCGACACCAACCAAACCAGCCGTTCTACTGCCTATTGTCCAGAAATTGTTCAAGATACCTCTTTGAATCATCTCGGTATTCCTCAAGGGTACGTATCACAAGCGCAGCAAATGATCATTCCTCTGCACGAGCAGCAACCATCTACCAGTGCTCTTTTTGTTGGTGACCAAGGGTCTACTCAAGAGGGACATATGATTTCAGATGATTTAATAGAAGAATGCTTTGAGCATTCTGGCTTACCCAACTCCCAAGGAGGGAACGTCTTTGATGGTGAACCAGTCAACCATCCTCTTGTATTCTCAAACAAGGACATAAATTCTGGTTCGAAGAACCCATCCGGTGATGTTCCTCAACCCGTGCATCAATCGTTCGAAAAATCAAATGACTTCTTCGATGAAGGACTCGATGCCTTATTCGATCAGTGGGAGGCTATCAAACGTTTGCAGCCATGATCCGCAAACGGTAACCGCGCAACTGAGTCGAGACGCGATGAGTTGGTCATACCCACAGGCAGAGAGGCATGTACGCGAGAGAGATGTATCCCTTATTCCTTTCATTGTAAAATTCCCAACGAAGCATTTGTTTTCTTCTTTAATAGTCAGAGTTGATTTTGCACAATGCTGCCTGCGAGCATCATCATGTTTAGATACGTCAATCCCTTGTTGTGTTAGGTTCGAGATGAATCAACTCAACACGTGAATGCAGAAATGACAGCATAAGTGGCGAACGGAACGTAAGCGACCTCGAAAGCGAGAGATCATTAACTGCCTCAAACACCATGACCGTAAGATCAAGGGCAACCTTAAAATTTTGAGCTGCTACAAATCCATTTCTCACAAGACGTTCAAATCGTTCAAAGGAAAAGCGTCAAGTTATGGAAATAATGTGTAACCAAGCTGTTGGCACATGTGAAAAGAGAAATTACATGGGTTCGGAAGCGATGACCTTTCTTGGCTCGGCAACCATGCGGAAGGTAAAGGAACATATACAAAAACTCGCATTTATTTTCACTCGACAGGAGACTTTACAAATGGATTGCTAAGGAGGAACTGTGAACCCAAAATGAGTTCTAATGAGCATCACGAAAGAGCTCAATTGACTCTCCATGTTATCCATGCCTTGCCTACAACTAGCGCTCCGAGAATCAAGTTCTGCAAGCTTGAAGAAAAGGAGGCGGCATTTCTCCTTAAGCTCGTTCACCTTGGCCTCGTGGTACTCAGATTCATGCTCTAAATCCAAGGCCAGCGCTCTCCCGCGAGCTATATCCACGGTCAGATCGTCCAACCCTTCCTCCAACCATGTGCACTGGAACCTCAACATGAGATTGTTCTGATCTTGCTCAAAGACGGTTTGACAGAGAGCTAGACGCTCCACCAAGTTGTCCCTCTCACGGACCAGCATCGAAACCTGGGCGTGGGCGTATTCAACAGCCCTCTTATGGTTATCGGCCGTCAGCATGGCCAACATCAGGAACTCAGTTCGGTCCTGATAGCGGGCTCGCACGATGCAGGCCAAGGTGACATCCCGGCTAGCGACTTCGTAAGCCTCCAGGAAATTGGTGAAAAGAGTTGGGAAGATCGCAAACTCCCTTCGCAGCTTCGTACCCTCGATACATGCGGTGTCCAAGGCCGGAATCAAAGTACGGACTTCAACCTCGGCTTCAGGATGATTGTTTATGTAACCATAACCTCTACCCAGGAGGTGATAAAACCTTTCCCATTGGGTTGAAGCTTCGGTTAAAGCAGCAGGTACAGGGGAGGAAGCCATGCGCGATCGAATGGTAGAGAAGAGAATGAAGGTCAGAAGATTGTTTGAGAGGCTGAATCTGACTAGACTAAAACGCCAATCTTCTCGACATCGATCTCTCACCTTACAAATAAGGAACGAAAAGTTATAATAATTATTTATGTTCAGCGGGGCTAAGCAGATTTGATTAATGCATCCTCGGTGAGTCACGGATCCACCATTGTCCTATGATCTCGGGCTTTGCAAAACATAGTGGCGCCGAAAGGTCGACAGACCTATTGCTTGGGAGACTGAGCTAGGGGGACAAGCGTAGTGCTCGATAAAGCGATATCGACGCGAGAGATTTTCAAGACCCATTCATGTAGAAAGAGTAATGAGGAATCACGAAGTCTCGGGGGGAATGCTCATTAAACAGCCTTTATCTAAATCAAAAGGGCGGTTCTTGGAACACGCTTAATCTCTAAAGAAGAAGAAGAGAGAGTTGCGAAGAAGGTGAGCATCCCAGAAAGAGTGGAAAAAGTCGAGCGAACAAAAATCAAACGGTGATATTTCGATCCAGCATGCCCGGAGGCTATCGTTACCTGTTGGAGGCGCCCGACCTAGAGATCCCCGAGCTTGAACTGCTAGAAGAATGTGAAGATCTTGGAGCTCGATTCGGCACAAAGGCTATGGAGATTGGCTCTTCCAGCAAAGAAACCCAAACCCTCGGCGGCGAGAATGTCAGCGACGATGATCGACGCTGGAGTGGGAAATTCCAAAAACGCCACACTACACGCCAACGCCGAAGGCTTAATGCTTTTTTCAAAGAATACCCCCATCCAACAGGGGAGCAGAGAGCTGAACTAGGCCGAACGCTGGGGATGGAGCCCGCGAGAGTCAAGCTTTGGTTTCGCAACAAACGGGCCCGGTGGATGGATAAACTCAGACGCCGCGAGTTGCAGATCCTAAGAGAGAAAACTGAACAGCTCCGAATGGAAAACACGATGTGTAAAGAGGCTCTGAACACGGCTGCTTGCCTTAACTGCAGCGACCCTATCCCAATCAGCAAAACGTTCCTCGAGGGGTCATATATGCAGATTGATAATGCTCACTTGTCGCAAAGCCTTCCACAACATCCTCCAGAGCAGTCGGATACCGTCCAAGGTTTACTGGGGCAGATCAACACTAGAGCAGAGTCTATTGGTACATGGAACCTGTTTAATAATGAGTGGGGTCCACTTGATGGTGAACTCCTCCCAAAGCAACTCGCAGCACAACCATATCACGAAGAGAGCAGCCGCCAAGTTGCTAACGCTGCTCTGGTTAGCAAAAAGAAAAAAAGGAGGCTTTGTTGGACCCGAGAGCTTCATCGTAAGTTTGAGGATGCAGTTCAACAACTCGGAATCTACTCGGCGCGCCCAGAGAACGTACTCGAGATCATGAACGTAACAGGAGTTACCAAAAAAAATGTCAAGAGTCACCTCAAATGCTACAGAAATTTGATGAAGAAAGGCTTGGCAACACTAAACCCAGATGGAGCCGGCTCGAGCCAAAATGATGGATATGGCCATGACTATGATACTTTTCGGGAGCACGTATCGCAGCTCCAGCAACTAGAGCCTCCCCAATTTGAGCACCAACCTGTCGGAAATGCTATTCCTACAACCGACCCAGCACTGACAGAGGATGCACATGCGACTGTGCAAAACAGCAGCGTAGGTTCTAGTTCGTGGAATCAAGATGCTCATGCCGAATACAATGAAAGAAATCCTCCTCCAGCGGTCGATTCTGCCCGATTCGAGCGTCAACGGCTCGAGGTAGCTGACGATTTCCTTGAGGAAGACCTTTCCTTTTGGATCGATCAGCTGAACAATCCCCTGAGCTATCTCAATACCCCCCAGGAATATGAACCACTGCCTCAATAGGACAACAATGGATGTTCCAATTCGAGGAATCAGATTGCTCAGGGAGAAAGGGATGAGAGAGATTCATCGCCAGCGATCGGTGACACCCGACCTGAGCATCAATGGCTCGGAGATTCGAGCGATTTTCTTGGGGAGGAACTCAATTTCTGGCTTGATCAGCCTGAGGCTGACGGACTCTTGCAATGGTGATACAAAGTCGACGATTATGTGTTTAATTCAAGGCGCGATTGTTAAAAAAAAAATGCTCAAGGGAGAGAGGTTGAATACCCTGAATGAATGTATTGGTAACCTCGTCTGTAAGGTTCTCATGGGAGCATTTCTCATTTACGCTTGGAACTAATTGCGCGTGAGTGTCAACATTACCCTTTGAGCATCTTCAAGCCGAAGGCCGTGGATTAATCGCTTAATCCGTGGAGCAAGTTCCCCTAACAATGACTATCACCCGCGGAGCATAATGGGATCTACCCCTCCAATACGAAATACGTTTGGCCGCGAAGCCGCCCATTTGGTAAAACGATGTACCGTTCCTAAACGGTCTTCAATCAAATACCGAAGTAATGTCTCCTTTCTTTTCCTTCTCAGATGATAAACATGGATAAAGCACTCAAAGAGCTAGGCGTTCAAATAACAGAACAGACGTTGCCTAACTGGGGACAGATGAACCATTGATGTTACAAACACTCCAAGCATGGATAGGTAGATTCGATAGATGTTGTTCATATCAATACGCAACATCAGAACGGGATGAGAACCAAGAGTAAAGTTGTATCGTCCCAATTTGTCTTGAATTTGGGAACATGAATTGACACTCATTGTTTATCCTTGACAGGGGAGTCGCCTTGGAGACGAACAAGTTGTTACATCCCACGTACTACTTGTTAGGGTACATGACCGAGGGTAGGATGTATCGTTTCAATCTTAAAAAAAAATTCGTGAATATATAATGATATGCTTCTCTTACATTTTCAGGGGTCTGCAGCCGCGACAGGTAGGTAAGTATCCCCTTTCCCAGTTAGCTGGAGATAAAGAATGTTAAAATCCTTTCAGCCGTCATGAAAATTATCCAATGCATCGATGTTCATGATTTAAATCGGGAGGTTGCCCAAAGCATGAATAAAACATGCGCGATACATCACAAAATCCCTTCGATGGATAAATTTTGGGAAAGAAAGAAATGAATTTTTCTAAATATGATTATTTGTCAAATCATTCAAAAGGAAGTTTACTCAAAAGAGAGGCAAGCCTAGTCAAAACACGTCCTATACACACTTAAGAGAGAAGTGGAGCGAATCAGATAGCAAAATCTGGACCTACGAAAGTAGGGACCATTCGCAACGATTACATGGGTTGGGACGACGGAGGCGTTCGTTTCATATCCCCCAAACATACAGGTGACCGTTGATAACCCCTTTGAACGGCGGTTTTCATTCTTAACCCTGTCAAGAACCACCCCACATTGGGGCAAAAGGGAACAAGTCCAGCGGCATCAGGAGAAAATGATTAGAAATTTTCTTGCTCGGACTAACATTAATCTTTGCGTGTTGTTTATATGGTAATCCAAGTGCCATAGGATGACGAGAAGCATTCATTTCTCTATCCTACACACCGAATCCTTTGCACAGCCAAGTTGAGCCTGCAAAATCATTTCATAAACCCGTTGGTGATCATTGCACATTCCAAGACGGATGAATCATCACTTCATAAACGGAGGAATTCAAGACTCAAGGATTACGAAAAGAATTCCCAGGCTGATATTTAAAGCATGTTTAGACTATATGTCTAACATGGTCCCATGAAGATGAGAAAAAGTGGGATTTCAAAAAAATGAATGAGAAAAATCCCAGCATCAGAAAAGAAAAAGCAAAGTGCCTGGTAAAAGCAAGGCCGATGCTCACATAAACTGTTTGATTGATCCCCAATGAAACCTAGTTAGGAAGAGAAAATTTCTAAAGGAGTCAGATCAAAAAGACCGCTCCTCCAAATGATGTCAAGCGTGGAAGAAAGACGCAAACAGAGTTGTCAATCCCTTAATGCAGCCAAAGACGCTCTCTAAAGAATTCGTGCACACCTCAAAAGCTGTTGCACGCCTCAAAAATTGAAGATACAAAGAGGAAAGGGCAGGTGGTAAATTTGCAATGATCACCAATGTCAAACCCTTCGTAATTTCTGGGCCAAAAACAACCCTTTTTCGATCCCCAATCCTACCAATGTTACAACCCTGAAACAGTCTTCTCTGACTATGACACTTGGGTTAACATATAGCTTAGCTCGAAGAGGTACGAGCAAGACTATTTCTTTCTCATTTTGCAGGGTTCTTGACTTGTAAACCCGAAGCAGATGGTGAAAACTTTCATTCAATGACCTTGACTCAAAAGTGAGTCCCCCTTGAAGATCAATAACGAAGCCCAACATTACGGTCCCGTGGAAGACCTCCCGACCGATCAAAATGTATGCGCTGCAAATGATCCTAAAACCTAGGCACAGGTTAGTAGGAAGTTGAGCGCATTCCTTACAAAAGACCATTATCACAGAGCGGTGAGGAGCCCTCTTGGATGAGAAATTCCCCAATAGATGTTTTGAACAAACTCTTTTTGGAAATTTCAATTTGTTTGATCCAGATTTTCCGTGCAAGGGATTTGTGATCGCATTTGCATGTTGCAAGAATGCTTTGGATAACCTCCAGCATCAAAACGCACGTGTCATGATTAAGACTTAAGTCATACGGTTTTTGTCAAATGGACAGCCGTGGTCTTCCCAAAGATTACTAACGTTTTCTTGGCGAAGAAAAATCTTTCAGGCTCAAATTTATGCAGGATACCTGGAGAACCCAGCTCCCAGAATGTCGCCTCAACAGACTCAAGTGAAGCTTTGCCAAGATAAAATCTTTCACTGCTTCAAAATTGAATTCCCAACAAATTTCGGGATCTTTCAAAAGATGGGATGAAGATAGAACCCCTTTTCAAAAAAATCAAACAGTCCTAGCTTGACGTGGAGAACCCTCGTCTCGGGACCCCTTTTAAACAAAATCAAGCAGTCTCATCGGACGCGGAGAACCCTCGTCATGAGACCCCTTTTCACACAAGATAGAAACCGCCTGAAGGGTCAACCAATGGTAGATACCGCATGAAGGGTCAACCAATGGTGGAAACCGCCTGACGGGTCAATTCATGGTAGATACCGCCTGAAGGGTCAACTCAAGGTAGAAACTGCCTGAAGGGTCAAATAAATGGTAGAAACCGCCTAAAGGGTCAACACGATGGTAGAAACCGCCTGAATGGTCAATGTATGGTAGAAACCGCCTGAAGGGTCAACCAACGGTAGAAACCGCCTGAAGGGTCAACTCAAGGTAGAAACCGCCTGAAGGGTCAATTAAAGGTAGAAACCGCCTGAAGGGTCAACTCAAAGGTAGATACCGCCATAAGGATCAACTCAATGGTCCGATCCACCATACGAAAAAAAAAATTGACTAATTCCAAATGTTGAAGAAGTTGTTTTCCTAGGTAAGCCTTACTGTAGGCGAACCGCTTATGGTCTAATCCACCATACGGATCAAAACCCTTGGCAAATTCCCAAAGAAAGAATACGCCTTCTTTAGATTCCTATCGGTTAGGGATCCCATAATGGTATGACCTACCATACAGGTCAGAGCTTAACCTCCCTAGGACACTCTAGTAACGAGTCCCTAGGCATTCTCTTGAATCCATCAAACACCATGAAAATGGCACGGGCATCGAACAGGTGAGTGACAGGTACATATCCCTACTCTCTAACTGTATCGCATCACAGAGGCAGAAAGAGAAGAGCATACATCGATTGGATGTTATGACTTCCTTTAGTCTCCTAGTCGAGTCGGTCAGAACACAGGTGTCACCTTGTATTTGAGAGAAACCTCTAAGGAGATTCCTCTGACGAGATTCCTCTCAAAGAGGGGCAGCTGTTGACACCTCAATTCCGATTGTCTTTTTAATTCATTTTCGAAAAATTCATTTTTGCTAGTGCTATATACCGATTTAGGAAGTAAATCTGTGATTCGTGGCATCTCCCGAAAGACAATGGTGAGTAATAATAAATGAAATAATAAAATAATAGCAAAGTAATGTAAAAGGCCATCCGCGATTACATTCCACTAAGGGATCTTGAGTGGTGCGGTCAAAAGGCTAAGGGGGCATTAAAAATAATAAAATAAACAAAAGAAGAGATAATGGAGAATGCTCGTGGGATTGGGAGGAGTGCATGAAGAAAAGAAACAAAAAAGAAAGGGAAAGGAGAGCCGAAAGAGAGAGGCCTCGAAGAGAGCTTGGTATGAGTTTTAAAAAAGAAAAGAAAAAGAAAGAGGACCGTTCGGGGAGGATAGCTGGAAAAATCATGAGTGAATAGAGCCGGGTTTCGATGAATGGCCAGAGGACGATCGTGTCCATCGGGCAGAAGCGATCAACAGCATTGGCCACGATCCGATGGAGCCTGGCATCGCAAAGTGGAAAATTGTGAACGGTATGAGGCCGTTGTTGAGGACGATGTTGCGGTTAATATCGAAGGTCAAGTGAGGCAAGCTGGTCGGTGACAGCTCGCGAAACCAACCAGCGGCAGCGACGACTATCATCCTAGCAAACTGAGCCCACTCCTTGAAGTTTCGCTGTGCTGTCCTTTCCCAGCCGAGATAGTGTGTGCCTTCACCTGTGTTGTTGGCCGAGATTTCGATCTAGCGATCATCGGATCTCTTTTACGTCGGTGACGCTCGAAGATGACGATGGAAAGTTGAGGTCGTAGGTAAGTGGTGACCTCTGGAGAGCACGACAAGCAGATTTGGCGCCCAAGGGATCCGCAAATGAATCTGACGGTAGTGTTGAGCAAGTCCCGACGGTATAGCGACAGGGCGTTCGGTCGTTGGTGGTATCGCGAGAGCAGCGTCGACGTCGGTGTTGCCGGAAGTAGCGTTGCGAAGAGGAGGATCGGCTCATAATGATGAGGATGATCAGTCGCAGCATCGGCCCAGAAAATCAAAGCCATCCCACATTCGAGCCGAGCTGGAGCACGAGTGCAGGGCGCGCAAGAAGGTCGAGCACGCGAACAAGAAGCTAGGGAAGGATCTGGCCGAAGAGAGGCGGGGGATGGAGGCGCTCGATCGGGTCTGCGAGAGGCTCGCGAGGGAGGTGTCCGCCGACAAGGCCGACATTGACCAGATGAAGCTCGCCGAGGCTAGGATTCTCCTGGAGGAGAAGATTCAAGAGCTCGAGAGAGCTGGTCGTCCCGCCAGGAATGGATCGCCGAGTGATTATGAAGACGATCGGGTCGAGGTGGTGCCGAGGAAAATCGGCAGGATTTTGTTATTCGGAGACCGGTCAAAGAGCCGGCTTGTTCTGAGCGAGAACTCTACTGGCGGCGACGAAGGCAATGTCATCGGTTATCATCCTATCCACGTGACTATCAGAGAGGATTCATCGGCGGGAAGCGGCGGCGGCTTCGGCGACCCACTCGTCGGCGACGGGACGCAGCGGCTGGGCCCTAACGGAAATGGTCCTGAGCAGGTTCGGATCGTGGAACTCAGATCCCAGCGGCGGCGAGCTCGATCCTATTTTCATGTAGGAAGCGGACGTGAAGATGATGAACAGTAAGTGAGATCTATTCTCATGTTGGGCTTGGTTGTTTAGTTTATTTTGGTTGAGTAGTTTATTTTGAGTTGGGCCCGCGTTAGGGCTGGAAGGAAAAGAAAATGGGCTTGGGCTCTTTGTTCAAACCGGGCCTGGTTCAGGTCCTCCTCTCGGATCGAATCAGGCCCGACGGCCTGATCCGGGTCTGGATATAAAAAAAAATCAAAAATCAAAAAATCAATAAAAAAAATAAAAAATCATAAAAAAACTCAAAAAAATCGGGAAAAATTCAGAAAAATTCTAAAAAAATTCTAGAAAATAGGAAATGGCCATATTCAACTGGCCACAACCTGTTTCAGGTCTTTCGGCCCTCGGTCTTTTCAAAAATGACGGTTTTGCCCTTCCGGCAAACTGTCTTCCAAAAAAATTCTAAAAATTCTAGAAAAATCCCAAAAAAATAGGAAATGACCACAATCAACTGGCCAAGGCTCATCCCGGGTGTTTTGAACCCGATCCTTCTTAAAAATGACGATTTCGCCCTTTGGGCGAATCGTCTCCCAAAAATTGAAGAAAAATCAAGAAATTCCAAAAAATTCTCAAGAATGGGAAATGGCTACAA
Source organism: Rhodomyrtus psidioides (assembly GCA_021437785.1). NCBI lineage: Eukaryota > Viridiplantae > Streptophyta > Magnoliopsida > Myrtales > Myrtaceae > Rhodomyrtus > Rhodomyrtus psidioides. The sequence goes on along the minus strand of JAILYB010000092.1, from coordinate 1,493,174 downwards.
TCAGCTAGCCATGGAATATTTTGGGTAATTCGGTATCCAAATCTTCCAAAAATTGACGATTTTGCCCTTCGGGCTATATCGCCTCCAAATCTTCCCATTTTACCCCTGGTCCGAAGTCACACCTGCCTTAAGCCTTTATGGTTATACTAGGAAGCCATTGATCTGAATTGATGTGTATTGAAGTGATTTATTTATGTACTTGATTGCGCTTTCATTTAAATTGATTGTGATTGATAGGAATAGTCTTCCAATCTGCATGAAACCTTGAATCAAACTTACCCCATCCAAAACTACGCCTGCATGAACTCTTAATTAGGAAAATCACTCGCGTTAGGTACCGAAAGGGCGTTGGTAATGACACCAGCGTAAACAAGTCCCCGAAACCAAAATCTCTGGTTCCGCAGAATTGATCGATCTCTCCCAATCGGTCAGCAAGGTTTCCGGTCTACCCTCCAAGAAAGACCGGTGGCGACTCCAAATGCATGCACAAGTTGCACATGCCACCACGACCACACTGAAGGTCGAAAGCGATCGACTCTTATCGTCGAATCCTTTGAATAATACTCCCGTCGCGATTTGGTATGGGCCTGGGAGGGCCCGCGCCGATCCAAAGCCCACGATTCGCACTCTAGTGCTGGGGAAGGCCCGCGATCGGTAATCCATTAGCCGCGTCCGCTTTCGGACGGGTCGCGACAACCGCCACCTCCAACGACTTCCTAAGACCTGCCGCCGACACCCTTGAGCTCGAGGAAGCCGGCCGCCGCGCGTGGCGGCCGGATAACCGTTCTGAATCCTTCCCCTGCTCGGCCGCCGCGGCACTCTGTTTTTCCGCCCCCTGTCACGCCGTCATTCGGCCATCTCCGGCCGTCCTCCGCCACGGCCAGCGCCGCCCTTGGCTCCCCGAAGTTGCCTCAATCCACCACCATCGGTCTCGAAGCCGGCCGTCGTCCGCCGGCCGCCGAATCGGCCGTGCCATCGTCATCGCCCCTGTTTTTGGGGTTTTGCCCACATACCGGACGTGTCCGGGCGGACCGGACCGTGTCCGGGCGGACCGGACCGTGTCCGGGCAAAACGAACACGTGTCCGAGTTTTTTTTTTTTTTTTTTTTTTTATAATAAAAAAAATAATTAATAAAAAAAATCATCATTTTCCATATTTACTTGTAAAATTGATCTTTAACATCCTAAAGTGAGATCGACAGGTGACGCGCACCGAGATGGTCGCACACTGGGGTTGGGCGATTGAAGATTGGTGTCCAATCCGGTATATTTTGCATACCCGATCCGTATATCAGGGTTATTTTTCTAAAATATCGCCATTATAGATTTGGTTTGCATGTATTTATCTCGGTTCAGTAGTTAGTTTACTTATCTGGTTGAGTGTTGTCTATTTCCAATGATATGCTTTTTGTCAAAATATTTTCTGAAAATATAAAAAAATATTAATAAATCAGAAAATGCCAAAAAAAATGGAAAAATTAAAGAAAAACAAAAAAATTGAGAAGAATTGCAGAAAATTACTAAAAAAATTCTAGAAAATTCCCAAGGCTGAAAATGATCAAAAGAAATTGATTGGTTGTCGTTTTTTCAGGATTTTCTCCCGTTTAATCAAAAACGACGATTTTACCCCTCAAAGGGTAAATCGTCTTTGATATTCCGATGACTTGTGGAAACGGCTTAGAATTTGGCGATGTGCCAGATGGGTAGCTAAACCTTATGTCTAAGATTTCCACATTTCATTTCCATTTTTAGAAAATGACGATTTTACCCTTCGAATGGTAAATCGGTTTCTAAAATTCCCGAAAATCACGAAAATTGCCAAAAAATAGGAAATGGGTCAATTGAGTGACCAAACCTGTTTTTGATATTGTTTTACTCCGGATTCGTTCCGAAATGATGATTTTGCCCTTTTTGGGCAAATTGTTCCCTTTGTCTCAAAATTACGATTTTGCCCCTGATGGGCAAAATCATGTCTAAATCATTCCTAAGCCTGATTGATGCTTCTCTAGGCCAATATGGCCTTATTAGGAATGCCATGTGATTTATTTGTACATTTGAATTCATTGATTTGTGCACTTTATTATTGATTGTGATTGCTATGATAGTCATTCCTATCTGCATGAACTCCTAGATTTAGGACTTGTACCCCACTCATCTGCATGAAATCTTAAGTCAGAAAAACTCAGTCAACTTAGGTACCGAAAGGGCGTCAACTCTGATAGTTGACGTAACTAAGTCCCCGAACCCATTTCTATGGTTATCGCAGAATTGAATAGAAACTCCCGACTATTCAATAGGGTGGTCCAATCATACCCTCCAAAAAATGATTGGTGGCGACTCCATGGCATGCACACTTAGCACATGTCACCAGACCACACTGAAGGTCGACTACGCATACCTCCGTTGCGATTTGGGTAACGGACCTTGGGAGAGAGCCGCGTCCGACCAGACTGGACGGCCCATTCCTGAACTCAGGAATAAACATTGTTTTTGAAAATGAATTCCTTGCATTTATTGCACACTTGTCAAAGATCAGAAATTGTCCTAAGGATGTTCAAAGTATACATGATGTGCCGTTAGAATCTCCTGCACAGTAAAACGACTGGGGAAAAATAAAATGATTTTTTCATAAACATGGCTTGCTTAGACTATCTAGCAGGAATATCCCTCTAGATGAAAGGCAAACTTGATCCAAACACGTCCTATATACACTCGAGAGACGAGAGAAGGGGGAGAATAGGAAAGCCTGAATCTGAGGATACAAGGGCCATTCGCATCAATTACATGGATCGGGAAGACGGAGGCATTCATTTCTCTATCCTAAACACTACAGGTGACCATTGATAACCATTTGAACGGCGATTTCATTCTTTACCCCTGTCAAGAACCACCTCACATTGGGGCAAACTGGAGGTACGTCAAGAAATATCAGGAGGTAAATGGTTAGAGATTCTCTTGCTCAGACTTACATCAATCTTCATGTGTTGCTTGTCATTTTAACTTCTATGGTAATTCAAGTGCTTTAGGATGACGAAAAGCATTCGTTTCTTTATCCTATACACTTTTACCCTTTGAACAGCCCGGTTGAGCCTATGCATTCATTTCACAAACCCATTGGTGATCATTGCATATCCCAAGGGGGAAGCGACGTCGCTTCAAAAGAATATGAAAGATAAAAATTCCTGGGTTAATATCGGAGTACTAAGATTCAAAATTGTACATCTAGCACACTTATTTGAAAATCCCGACTCCAAAAGAAAAGAAAGGAAAAGCTGGGGTTTCAACAAAAAAAGAGAGAAAAATCTAATCTTGGGTATCAAGAAAAAGCAAAGTGCATGGTAAAAGTAAGGTCAATGCCCCTCCAAATATTTGTACACTTGTGAATCATGTATTTGATCTTGTAAAAGCCAAAAGATGGCATGATATCCGCGTATTGATGCTCCCAGATCATGTCGCATTCAGATATTGATGCTGCACTAACGTGAGAGAGAGGTTCTCCTAAAGACTACCAATGCGTTTCGAAGACTGAAGACACTCTCTGAACCAAAAGGGACTAGATCGGCAGCAAAACCTGCAATGATCACCAATGTTAAACCCTTCGCGTATTCTGAGCCAAAAACAAGCCTTTCTTTTGGTCCCTAATCCTACCTATGTTACAACCCTGAGAAATCTTTTCTGATTAAAGCATTTGGGTTAAGGTAGGGTTTAATATCTAAGCTTAGCTCGAAGAAGTTCGAGCAAGATTATTTCTTTCTCATTTTGCAGGTTTCTTGACTTGTAAACCTGGAGCAGATGAAGAAAATTTTGTATTCAAAAGACATGACTCAGAAAGTGAGTCTCCTTTCAGAAACCATGTCCAAGCCTAACGTTACGGTCCTGTAAAGACCTCCTGATTGAAATGTATGCGCTGCGAACGATCCCGAAAACCCAGGTACATGGTATTAGGAAATTCGAGTGTTCTTGTTATGAAAAGACCAAGTCAGAAAAATTGGTAAGAAGCCCTTTCTGACGGAGATATTCCAATAGAATGCTCGAAAGCAAGTTTTGGTTGGAAACTTCAAATTGTTCGATCCAGGATATGCCTCACAAGGATCCTCTATCATCTTTGTATGCTTTGAGATGTCTTGGATAACCTCCAACATCCTAAATCATTTTGCATAATTGCATAGGTTAAAACGAACCTTTACCTACATTATGTTTATCATCATGTCAAAAGGACAATCTTCAGAATCATCTCTTCATGAGATTTCAGTTTTGTAGGTTTGAGCTTTCTGCAGGATACTTGGAGCCCCTGGATCTCAGAATGTCACCTCCAAAGTCGAAAGGATAGCCTTCATAATCATCCCTTTATGAGATTTCAGATTTATGGGTTTGAGCTTTTTGCAGGATACCTGGAGTCCCCGTATCCCAGAATGTCACCTCCAATGTCGAAAAGATAATATTCAAGATCGACTTTCTACGAGATTTCAGGTAACCCCTAGATCCCAGAAGAATCTTATCAAAATTTTTGCAGGTTTGAGTTTTCTGTAGGATACTTGGAGTCCCCAAATCTCAGAATAACGCCTCGCAAGTCAAAATGACAATTTTTAAAAGCAGCTGTCTGTAGGGTTCTAGGTAATCTCAAAACCCAAAATAGCTCATTTGGTAAACCTAAGAGTTAGGCACACTGCACTTGTATAGACCTTAGTTAATTCCTTAGAATATAGGATCGTCAAAATGTTCGACAATCCCTACAGAACGGGTGCGTCATCCATAGGTTCCTAGCAGAGAGGAGTCCTGTTCTCGGCCTGATCCCCCTGAAGTATCAAAATGTTCGACAATCCCTACAGAACGGGTGCGTCATCCATAGGTTCCTAGCAGAGAGGAGTCCTATTCTCGGCTTGATCCCCCTGAAGGATCAAAATGTTCGACAATCCCTACAGAACGGGTGCGTCATCCATAGGTTCCTAGCAGAAAGGAATCCTATTCATGATTTGATCCACTATACGGATCAAAACCTCTGACAATCCCTGAAGAACGGGTGCATCATTCACAGGTTCCTGTCAAATATAGGAATCCCACTCTGGTACGGCCTACCATGCAGGCTAGAGTTTAATTGCCCTAGGACGCTCAAGAGACGAGCCCCTAGGTATCTACTTGAAGCCGCTATACACCGCGCACGCCGCACGAGCATCAGGCAGGTAAGTAACAGGTGAATATCTCTATCCCGCCTCTCTTTCTCTAATATCGGCAAAGATAAGGCAAAAGCATTCACTAGCGGGACAAGAAAGATTAGATGTCAAGATTCATTTTTCTATTTCCCAGTAGAATTGATCTAGACTTAGGTGTCACCTGTCTTTGAGAGAAACCTCTCACGAGATTCCTCTCAAAGAGGGACAGCTGTTGACACCTAATTTTGGATCAGCATTTTTTTGGTTATTTCTTAGAAAATTCACGAAAAATCCATAAAAAGTAAAAAATTTGCAAAATCAACTTTGGTGGCCTTGGCCAAGCCTAAGGAACCATTTTTGACAAAAAATAATTTTTCATATTTTTCGTATTTTTTAATATTTTCAGAAATTAGGAAAATACTAGAAAAATCAAGAAAATAGCATTTGAGGTCAAAAAAATATCAAAAAATAACCAATATTTTTATTTTAAATCCCTTATCTTTTTGACCTCACAAAAAAAAAATCCAAAATCAGAATCAATTTTACACGTTTCTTTGTAACACGTGTGATTGAATTTGATAAAAAAAAATGTCAATTGAGTCTTTTAATTTATAATTTTGGCATTTTCTATGATCTTGACATTCAATCTAACTGTCCCTTTTTGCAATTTAGCCCAATTATTTGCACAAATTGCTCAATTGCACGAATTTGGCAAAATTATATACTTAATTGCATTTTAGTCCTTGAAATTGGGCATATTTGAAATTACTTTCAATTCAAGGGCTATTATGGCAAATTAAACATACTGCCCAATGGATTTGACCATTTTGAATCGGTTGACATAGGTAATTTGGCCCAATTTGACCATTTGAACCTCCAATTGCACAATTCCCCAATTCACAATTAAATGAAAATTTGGGATTTTTGTTGAAATTGATATGAACTTTTGGGAAAAACCACATTTTTACATAAAATTCACCCCCTAAAGTCAATTCTGAGATTTAATTGCAAAAATTCCCCACCAATTTGGGTCAATTTTGAAATCCCAATTCGGAATCGGTTCAGACCGGTCTGACAGTCGGTCGAACCGATCCGCTACAGTGTCATCTTCTCCACTAAGCCTTCGTGCAAATGAACAGTACAAAGTCGAGTTTCAACAACAAAATTGACTGACCAATCGACTATAGTTGGAGAAGCATGGTTGGGCGTTTGGTTCCTTAGACCATCCCCCGTCGATTGGGACTAGAATGACGATCAATGGCCGCCGGAGCGGGAAGTAATCAGCCGGTCAAGGCCACGGCGCCTGCAAAAGTTAACAACAACAAAGCTCAAATGAAATTCTCCCAAATTCATGCCAAATACGACCACCGGAGGTCTCGAACAGAATGGCCATTTGATGCCCGTCGATAACCGATCGTCGGTGACCATTTCGCATGTGATTGCACGTGCGAAGGTCACCGCCCCAACCCCCTGTTCGGCGCCAAAATTTCAAAGAACGATATAAGCCAACAGACCTTCGCGAAGTAGGCGGTTAGTGGATTCAGTTCGAAGAGAAGAAACTGAATCAAGAGAGAGAGAAAGAACGAGAGAGAGAGAGAGAGAGCTCACCTTCCCTCGCGGTGGTCGAAGGTTTGAGCTCGGATTTATAGAGCGCTGGTTGGGCCTTCTCAGGCTAAACCGAAGCTCCACGAGGTCGTCAGGAGGTCGCCCAAACTCCCAGGAGTCGATCGCCGTCGGCCACGCACGTTGAAACCACGGGAATAGGTGAGTTCGGCCTTCAAGCTTTCTTATTGAGCATCAATGGCGGAAAACGATTCCGGTCTTGATTCTTCGAGTTAGAGTGTGCGTTTTCTTCCCCAAGCATCACTAACCATCATCACATATCTATTTTACATTGACTTTGCTTGAACATCCCGAATTGAGTCTCCCAATCCAACCTTCATTGCCGAACACTGTTCGTTCCTGCCTAGACCAATTTAGGCCGAACGAGCTCAATCGGAGCTCGAGGTAAATCTCCTGAACATTGATTGATGTTACCCTGTGATTGAATTGCAATGATCTGAGGTAAATCGAGCGATTGAATCCCCATGGCCGTACTCGACACTTTGCATGATACGCGTGATTTAGTGATCGAGGTGCTTCAATTCCCATATATGTGAGATTGGATGATAAGGCGAGTCGATTGGCGTTGGTTTCGAACGATTTAGTCTAGGTTTCACCGTTAGATCATCGTCGGAAGCTCCTGGCCGTTCATCCCGTCACCGTCGCGAGGTTGAAGATGAAGTTGACGTGGCAAAGTCAACAAGTCAACTGTCTAGGTGGCATCTCATGATTGGTCCACGCTGTGCTGACGTGGTTCGACCGTTAGTCTGTTAGGCCGAGTCAACCTGGATCGGACGGCCTAGATTAATCGAGTCCAAATGTTAGTAACCGTCCGATCAGTAATTAGGAATATCAAAAATCATTTTTAAAATTGGAAATTCGAGATGAACAGAAACGGTGTCGTTTGGCTAAATGAATAGGCGACGTCGTTTAGGTTTGTGAGAGTGAACGGTTTAGATCGTGTCTTGGGTTTTAATCGTGGCCGTAGGTTAAAGTAGTCAGATCAGACGGCCCTGGTTGAGTCTCCGTTCCATCTTGACCGTAGGTTTTAGTAATTTGATCCAAAGACTGTGGATTAGCTACGTGGTCCATCTGGGGCCGTCAGATTAAATCCGAATAGTTCGAAATTAAAAAAGGCAAAACGGTGTTGTTTTGGCCACGGGTTACGCGAGTTCAGGTTTGGGACAGGTTCCGACCCGAGTGGGTCGGGTCTACCCGGTCCGAATAACATTTTTTTAATAAAAAAATCAAAAAATTATTTAAAAAAAAAACAAAAAACTCATAGAAAATAAAAAAATGCTAGAAAATCTTAGAAAATCCCAAAAAAATGTAGAAGAATTGTAGGAAAATCCTAGACACTCCACAAAACCCCAAAAATCGAGGATTGACCACAGACAACTGGTCAACCCTATTTTTGGGGTTTCTTATCCGTTCTTCCATGAATTGACGGCAATGCCCTTTAGGGGTAATTCGTCCCTGCTTTGTATTTGAGATAGGTTGAAATTGCCTAGATTAGGGTAGGGCCAGTTAGGTGGCGAATCCTCTTGCTATGGTTTTCAAATCTCATCGTTTTCCCTAAAATGATGATTTTACCCCTCAAAGGGTAAATTGTCTTTCCTATTCCAATCGAGTCCTGAAAATTGCTTAAAGTTAGGGCTTGGGTCAGGTGGGTGACCAACCCTAATATTTGGGATTTTCAGTTCTCTTCTTTGTCCAAAATGACAACTTTACCCATCTAAGGGTAAAATCACTTTTAAATTCCAGAAAAATTCTGAAAATTCTCGAAAAATAGGAAATGGAAGGATGTGGTCGCCAATCCCATTTCCATCCTCTTTTGACTGCATATTTTACCTGAAATGACAATTTTACCCTTCTAAAGCAAATTATCCCCCAAATTTCTCAAAATTACGATTTTGCCCCTCATGGGTGTTGACACCTGATTTTTTTTACCATTTATTATTGTGATTTTTATTCTTTAAAATTAATTAAAAATATCAAAAAAGGTCATAAAATCACAAAATCAACTTTGGAAGCCTTGGTTTAACCTTAGGAACCAATTTTGAACAAAAAATATTTTTCGGTATTTTCAATATTTTTCGAGTTTATTTAATTATAAAAATACCCAAAAAAATCAGAAAAATACCATTCGTGGTCAGAAAAATACCCAAAAATATTCAATAATTTTGTTTTAATTTCCTCTTCAAGTGTGTCACTTTAAATCTCAAAAATTCGGCTCGGGTCACTATGTTCCTTCACAAACATAAACCCGAACCGAGCCTAAAAAAAATCATTTTCGAGTCTTTTAGTCTTCAATTCTCACTTTTTATAAGCTATGACATTGGATTCTAAAGTCTTAAAGTGCAATTAGGTCAATTTGCCCTCCAATTTAATCAATTTTTACCAAAAGGGCTTAATTGCACATTTTTCTTTCAATTAGTCCCCGGTTTCACGGATGTATACGTATGCTCTACGTATTTATACGTCATACGTATTTATACGTTATGCATATTTGTACTGTTTGGTAACCTCTTTAACTCTTGTAATAATAATAATGGTTATTATTTTTAACACCTTTGTTAGTGCCCTTTTTTTAGTATTTTTGTATTGTGAGTGCTATTGTTAGTGCTATTTTTAAATAGCATTTTTGTATTATAAATTGTGAGTGCTATTGTTAGTGCTATTTTTAAATGACATTTATTTATCATAAATTGTGAGTGCTATTGTTAGTGCTATTTTTAAATGTCATTTATTTATCATAAATTGTGAGTGCTATTATTAGATAGAATTTATAATTGTTAGTGCTATTTTTAAATAGCATTTTTGTATTATAAATTGTGAGTGCTATTGTTAGTGCTATTTTTAAATAGCATTTTTGTATTATAAATTGTGAGTGCTATTGTTAGTGCTATTTTTAAATGTCATTTATTTGTGAGTGCTATTTTTAGATAGAATTTATAATTGTTAGTGCTATTTTTAAATACAATTTATTGGAAGGTATTTTTGGCTATAAAAGGATGGCAAGAGTTTTGAGGTTGAAGAGAGAGACATTTTATAGAGTGTACAAATTTTTGAGAGCTTAGAGAGAAGAACACAAACACTCTCTATATTCTCATCATCTTGAGTGAGCAAAATATACTAAGTTCGGAATATTGATTCCGCATATTGCTAGCACAATTGTTGTGGAGTTATTAGTCGTCTCCCCGTTCGTCAATTGGTGGTGCGTCCGAACTAGATGCCTAACACTTGTGGAGGCTGAGATCGAAGAACATCGAACCGACACCTCCGTTCAAGCACGCTACGAGAGGTAATCTATTTACTCCCTTTGAGGCTTTGTGATTTTTTTCGATTGAAATGCACGAAGTACGCCTCTGGAGATACATGTATGGGTTGTTATTTATTTCCGCTACGTGTTACGTGGATCCCAACAGTGGTATCAGAGCCAATCCTTAGGCGTTTTCGTGCATTTAATTGATTTTTGCAATTTTTGCAATACTATGGCCAATATGTATTAACGAATTGTTCGTCTTACATGGCTAATGGAGATTGATTATTTTATATGATAAATTAATCAACGTAGCAAAAATTGAGAATAAATCAATTTTGAATCGAAAATTTATGGCTATCTTATTTTACGTAAAAATTCTGAATATGATTCAACGTAGAATTTTTATTGTGCCTTCCTAAGTTTTAAATTGTGAATTTATTACTCATGTGAAAGGGTGGTGATCATGGAAAAATCCCTAATCAATGTAATTGATGTATATATGAATGTATGATGATTATTTATATATTTGGGGTTGTAATTATTAAATGGAGGCTGCGTACTCCTTTTATTTTTCATGTAATCTTTATTTTTAGCATAGTCAATTGTTGATGTAAATGCTACGAGGATTACGTGGGGGAGCCTTTTAAGTCGGCGAGCTCTTTGGGGCCCAATTCTTGAAGAGTTCAAGAAACCAAGAAGAAGCGAAGAGCGGCTCTCCGTTATTAAAATATTAAAATGATTAAATGTGGTCTCATTGGCTCGAGACCCATTAAATCATAATTCCATGATCACCACGTAGGATAGATGTTTATGTGATTGACATCTATTTATTTATTATGATTACGTGAGCATGTTAAACTGGTTAATGTGCAAAGTCAGACTTACCTCACCCAAAATTGCGCCTGCATGAAATCCTAGTTAGGAAAATCACTCGCGTTAGGTACCGAAAGGGCGTTGGTAACGACACCAGCGTAACCAAGTCCCCGAACCCAAAAACTCTGGTTCCGTAGAACTGATCGATCTCTCCCAATCGATCAGTAAGGTTTCCGGTCTACCCTCCAAGAAAGACCGGTGGCGACTCCAAATGCATGCACAAGTTGCACATGCCACCACGACCACACTAAGGTCGAAAGCAATCGACTCTTATCGTCGAATCCTTTTGAAAAATACTCCCGCCGCGATTTGGTATGGGCCTGGGAGGGCCCGCGCCGATCCAAGACCCGCGATCGGTAATCCATTAGCCGCGTCCGCTTTCGGACGGGTCGCGACAGCTGGCGACTCCACTGGGGACACTGTGTTCTAGAACCTATGGTTCTAGACCCCAAGTGGACTTAGGCCGTAATTAAAACGCTGAGTGATTTTTCTAACCATGCAGGTGCTCGTGAAGGTGAGGTAAGTCCGCTTACGATAGGTGTTATATGTTTTTGCAGATTGGAGAAATAAGGGGTGTAGTCCGTGATTAACATTGTCTTATGCAGGTTGGGCGTAGGAATGTATGTTGTGTGGATGATTTGAAGTGCTGATTGATAAACTGCTATGCATGAATTGCATTGTGATGATCACAACACGTGGACACACACAACCGCGCCTAAAACCCCGGGCGTCGCCTATAGGAACACAATAGAAGGAATTGAAAATGGAATCTCCGTGAGGAAAAACGCAGGGTAATCCACTTTTCAATTCCGCTCGCTTCGAACTATGGATCGAGTCCCAATGCAACGATAGCTGTGCAATGGAATCGGCTCTTTCTAGAACTCGAAATGGGAACCTTAACCTTAGGTGCCAAACCCTCTAATTTTTAGAAGTTCACCATAACTTGTCTCATGCGCATGTCTTTGGGCGGTTGGTACACCTAAAACCGCACATAAGTCGACGAGTTTGGTTGGTAAGACTCTCTATACCTCGAATCTATTACAGTTCATATAAATATAGGCATTTCATTCATTGCATTCTGGTGATTAGATTAAATGCCATTTCAAGGATAGATGTGTGTGTTTTTCCCAAACGTCCTTGATAGAAGACGAAGAGGATGATATCCCATGACAAGCACCGAGTGAGCAACAAAGGAGCCTACTATGGACATTATTGAGATATCGTCCAATGAAGATGACGAGTTGGGGCAAGTGATCCGGAAGTCACATATCGAACTTGGGGCATCCTTAAACGTTAGGATCACATTCCTTTGTTTCATTTTCCATTGCTAGTCCTCTTGTATAGGGTTTACTTTTATCGAGGCTTTCTCTATCTCACCCCTTAGAGTGATTGTATTAGGGATCTATTGGTGTATACATTTAGATGGAACTTGGTTGTATTTCTTTTGACAGGTCATGGGAATGTGATAGTGGCATTTTCTCTAATCATCCGAATACTCCCAAGTCAAGTTTATAATTCCTTTAGAGGAAATTAAAATTGGAAATCTTGCACGACCTTTTTGGTCATATAGGGTAATCCAACCCCAATTTCGCTAGAAGGAATTATACACTTGAATTGGTCCATGCATGTTTTACGTCGCTGGTAATCCACGATAATTGATCGAGAATATCGGCGTTGTTTTGAATTTAATGACGAGATAGATGTCCAAATTACTCTCGTTCTTAACAAAACGGCCTTAATTTGGATGCCGTATCTTCAATTAAATTTAAAACACGTTATTATGCCTCGCACTTTTGAGTAATTCGTTCCTCTCGAAATTGATCAAAAGCGATTATTGTGAATTACATTCCTTTCAATAGTATGCTTTCTTTCGAGGAATATTGATAAAAACTTTTCGCGCAAGATTAAAACCCTTGTAAAAGTTCTTGTCCTTATTAATCATGGGCAAGCATAGGATTGAAAGGAGTTTTTGATTTCTTTTTCAAATTATTCCTTCTGATTCTGTCTTTTTATTTGCAGGTAAAAAAAAATAGGTAATAGAGAGAAATCTTTTCCTGGACAAGTCTAAGGCTATTATCTCATCTGATCATGAGCGAGTTATAAAATCAGGACATATTTGCTCGGCTTACTGATATTATGGTTCGGCTCACCCAAGTTGAAGATGTTCGGATGCTCGAAGAAATGAACCATACAGAAGTTAAAACACACACACAAGAGTTCTCATTTATTTTGCTCAGTGGAGGGTTTTCAAAAGCAGGTCATACAATTCGGGGTAGAAAAGTAAAGCCGAAGTGAGCCCTAATTAATGACACGAAGGAGCCCAACTGACCCTCCATGTTATTAATGCTCTGCTCATACTCCCAACTCCGCATGTCATGGTCGGCAAGCCTGAGGAGAAGACTTTTGCATTCTCCCTTAACTTCGGCGACCTTGGCCTCATGTTCTTCGGCGATTGTTTCCAGGTCTCGAACCAGTCCATTCCCGCGAGCTATGTCCGCGGTTATTTTGTCGAGCCGTTCTTCCTGCCAGTCGCTCTGAAGCCTCAACAGGACATTGCGTCGGTCATGCTCGCCGGTGGTCAGGGATAGGGCCAATTGCTCCACCAGATTTCTCCTCTCGCGAAGCAACGTCGCGACCCGCTCATTAGCAAACTCGACGGCCTTTTTGTAACTATCGGCCAGATAGTTGGTCAGCACCAAATGATCAGATCGATCCTCATAACGAGCTCGCAAGACGCGAGCCACGAGAACCTCCCGATTAGCAGCACGGTAGGCCTCTAAGGAGTGTGCAAAGAGAGTCGGGAAAATTCTATATTCCCTCCCCAGTGTAGTACCTTCGAGAGAAGTGGTATCAAGGTCCTCGAGCAGGACACGGATTTCATCCTCGGTCGCAGAATGATCGGTTATGTGTGCGTAACCGCGACCCAGTAGGTTATAAAGCTTTTCCCACTGGGCCAAGACATCAGTTGAAAAAGTGCGTACGGGAGAGGAGGCCATTTGCGTTGGGTTGGCTTGAGAATAAGACGAGTTTGACAGAGAGATTAGAAGGAAGAAGCTGATTATGCGAGAACGTTAACCTTCCATACATTAATTCCTCATTTTATAGCAACTCGAGGATGATGAAGGGTCTCAGTAATAATGCTGGTGGAGCCCAGTTAGGGGGTAAAGCAGGAGGTCCCCTCACGAGAACCATTGGATTCGTTTCGGTCCGCGATTTCCGGCTCATCAATTAAAAGATGTAAAAGATTTGTCGGGATCACCATTATTAGAGTTAGGTGGGAGGTAAGCGCAACTATCGAAGAGAGCCCTAACAGGATTTGGCAGTCCCATCACGATTGAAAAGCTAAGCGAGAAATTCAAAGTCTTGAGGGGGAACGTTTGCCTAATGATGCTTGAAGAGCGTCTCCTGAACATACAAAGTCACTCGAAGAAAACTTTATAGGGAGTGAGCATACATGAGAGAGTGGAGAACTCTGAGTGGGCAAGAACCAATCAAACATTTCTCAATCCAACATATTTAAGAGGTTATTGTCAGCTGCTAGAGGCGACTGACTCAAAAATCTCAGAAATTGAACTACAGAGGGATCTCGAAGATTCCAAGATCAAGTCTAACGCCAAAACCATGGAGCCCAACACTTCTGGCAACGGAAATCAAGATCACGGCGACGACGACAACGACATCCACGATGTTCAACTCGGGAAAAGAAGACGTCCTCACCAATACTCTCAGGAGGAAACCCAAATGCTGGAAACCCTTTTCAGTAAAAGCCATTACATGAAAAAGAAGTGGAGAATTGAATTGAGCCGGGAGTTGGGGATTAATCAGTCGAGGATCCAGTTTTGGTTTCAAAATAGGAGATCCAAATCGAAGGCTCAACGCAAACGTCAGGTGGTCGAGATTTTAAAGGAAGAAAACCAAAAGCTGCGAACAGAAAACATGAGGTATGAAAAAGCTCTCAATATTACCGTTTGCCCTCATTGCGATAACCTCGTCGCCCTCGGTAAGATATTCCCCGATAAGCCTCACGCGATGATTGAAGACGTTCATTTACCACCCTACTCCCTCGGGGCATCTCCTGCTCAACCAGATTTTGCCGGAGTCACGCATGAGCAGGATGATCCTACGAAGATGATACAAATGCCTCCTGGGGGATGGGATTTGCATCGCTTTGATTGGAGTTACAGTTTCAAGGAGCTGGATGTTACCGCCGACCAGCTCAAAGCATATCAGCCTCATGCACAACAATTTTTGATAGGGTCGGGTCCTGCTGGAGATGAGTTAATCAGTCGTCAAGCCATCGATGCAATTTTGGGCCACAATAAGAGGAGGTTCGCTTGGCCCCCTGAATTGCATTCCAGATTCCTAGACGTGGTTCACCAAATGGGGATCGACTCAGCAACTCCGACGCGCATATTTAAGGCCATGAATGTACCGGGACTTAGTAAGGAGCTGGTCAGGAATCACCTTGCTGCCTACAGAAAGCTATTAAAACAACGTCGAGCGGAGCTAAACCGGGAGGAATCCGTCTCGAGCTCAAAAGCTAGGGGCGACCGCCATTGTAATGCTCAGGCATCAAGAGATACCCGGCCAAATCTAAGCATCAATCAAGCTAGCAACCCGACCACCGGCAAACTGAAAGCTGATCAGAATGTCCGCCCGGGCCATTTCAACATTTCTCAAGAGCGCGTGTCACAAGTACAGCGAGTGCGAACTCCTCCATTCGAGCAGCAGTCGGCTGGTGCTCTGCCTGCCGCTGGTCAACCCACGACAGACGATTTCTTCGATGAGGGGCTCGATGCCTTGTTCAATCAGTGGGAAGCTGGCATGCTTGGACAGCCATGATCTAGCACCTGACTCGGGGCACGATGGGTCGGTCACTACGAACACCCATAGAAAGAAGAACATGTTCACGAGTAGATCACTCATTTTATCGTTGTAAAGTTCCTACGGGAACATTTTTCTTTAATGACTATAGTTAAACCAACGCTATCGACGAACATCGTCATGCTCAGTTGTGATGATCCCTTGTTAGATTAAGTCTGAAACCAGAGACGGTCTTTAAAATTTTGAGTGGCCACGAACTCATTCCTCACCAAGCGCCCGGGATGCTGAAATGAAGAGTAACAGCATGCACAGGGAAAATGCCACTTTCGTTTGAACGATGAAAAGGGGTTGAGAGAAGATCATAGCGTTAATTCCCATGGAGCTAAATGAATTAAACGGAGTCATTAATTGCGGGTCCACCGCTGCTCCCCACGTTCTCGGGCCTAGCAAATCATAAAAGGCGCCGAAAGATTGTAGACCCACCACTTTGAAGACTGAACTAGGGGACGAGCGCAATACTCGATGAAACCGAATCAATGCAAGAGAGTTTGTGATCCTATCACGAGGAAAAAGAAAGGGGAATACAGACGATGAGTAATTGCAGGATCTCGGGAGGAGCGCTTGCTTGCTGGTCTTCATATGCAGCCTGAAGGATGGTTCCAGGACACGCACAATCACTTGAGAAAATTTCTAGAGTGAGCAAACACGTAAGAGCGAATTGAGAAAGCTGAGTGAACTAGATCAGCCCGAGATACCCCGATCCATCATGTTTAAAAGTTATTCCCATCTGCTAGAAACGCCCGACCTGGACATTTCTGAGCACGAACTGCTGGGAGACTTTGAAGATCCTGGAGCTGAATCCTGCCCGAAGGCCATAGAGACTGACTCCTCCAGCGATGAAATTCTAGGTTTCAGCTACGAAGAAGGAGTATACAATGATGACCGGAGTCGGAAAAGGAAGCAACTACAACGCCACACTCCAGGCCAAATCCGAGAGCTCGAAGCTTTCTTCAATGAATGCCCCACTCCAAGCAGACAACAGAAAATGGAGTTGAGCCGAAAAATAGGATTGGAGCTTTCGAAGGTCAAGTTTTGGTTCGCCAACAAACGAACCCGGGTGAAACAGCAATACGCAGACCATGAGTTACTGGTCCTGAAGGAGGAGAATGAGAAGCTTCAAGCTGAAAGCGCGAGATATAAGGAAGCTCTGACCAAGGCCACCTGCCTTAATTGTGGTAATCCTGTTGTCCTCGGCGAGGTGTTCCTCGATGAACCGTCCCTGTTGACGAATAACGCTCAGCTGTTACCGTATTCTCCACAGCATTTTCCGACACAACCAGATATCGCCGGAGATCTGCATGAGCAAGTCAACACCATAGGATCAACACCAACATCCTCTGAGAAATGGGATATGAATCATCACTGGGGGAGTTCTCTCAATGACGAACTCGCTGTCACAGCCAGCCAATCCAAAGTCGGTGAGTCCCTCCCTGGACAACTTTTGAAACGACTAGATCCCGTAGAGAATAGCTACCGAAGTATTGACGATATTTTGGGTGATAAGAGAACAAGGTTTTACTGGACCTATGAACTTCACACCAAATTTGTTGATGCAATTCGAGAGCTGGGAGTTGATTCGGCTAGCCCACTACGCATACTCGAGATTATGAATGTGCCGGGGCTCTCTAGAATTAACGTCGAGTCTCACCTCAAGTACTATAGGAGATTGCTAAGGGATGGAAGGATAGCGTTAAACCATCATAAAGCCAGTTGGAGCTCAAGTGCCGGGCAGAGTTACAACCACGATGATTGGAGAGCCGAGAGCACCCAACCGTGTTTCAGCAATGACGGGACCAGCAGTCGTGTCAGCGACTCCTCTAACCCAAATCAGAATGCTCCGCCGAGCTATCTCAATACTCCTCAAGAGTATATACCGCAGTTCCAGCACATAGGGATTCCTCAGTTTGAGCGCGATTCGGTCATTAATGCTGTCCCTGAAGCGGATCTGGCATTGGTAGAGAGTGCACATATAAACCTGCCGGTCATTGGAGGAAGTTCCAATTCGAGGGGTCAAGTTGCTCACGGCGAGAGCAAAGAGAGGAATCCCTCGCCTGCAGTCGACGACAGCCAATCTGGGCACCAAAGGCTAGAAAGAACAGGCGATTTCCTTGAGGAGGAGCTGGACACTTGGATCAATACTCTTCAGGAATATATGTCTCGACCCCAACAGGGCAATGATGAAGGTTCCAGCTCAAAGACTCCAGTTCCTCACAATGAAGGCGATGAAGGAAATCTGCCCCCAACAATTGTTGATACCCAACTTGAACATCAATGGCTCGAAGACCCGAGCAATTTCCTTGGCGATGAGTTCAATCTTTGGCTCGATCAATTTGGAGCCGGAGGGCCATCGCAGTGGTGACGCAAGGCAGGTGACCAAACGTCTGATGCAAGGCATGGTTACTCGATGAAAAATGCTTAGACGAAAGGGGTGGAACACTCCTATTGAATATGTTGTTGATCGCACTGTAAGGTTCCCACGGGAACATCTTTCATTAATGTCTAGAACTAATTGCGCGTGAGTGTCAACATCACCCTTTGAGCATCTTCAAGCCGAGGGCCGTGGATTAATCGTTTAATCCGTGGAGCAAGTTCCCCGAACAATGACTATCACCCGCGGAGTATAATGGGATCTACCCCTTCAATACGAAATACGTTTGGCTGCGAAGCCACCTATTTGGTAAAACGATGTATCGTTCCTAAACGATCTTCAATCGAATACCGAAGTAATGTCTCATTTCTTTCCCTTCTCAGGTGATAAACGTGGATAAATCACTCAAGGAGCCATTTGTTCGAATAACAGAACAGACGTTGCCTAACTGGGGGCAGATGAACCATTGATGTTGCAAACACTCCAAGAATGGATAGGCGGATTTGATAGATGTTGTTCATATCAATATGCAATATCAGAACGGGATGAGAACCAAGAGTAAAGTTGTATCGTTCCAATTTGTCTTGAATTTGAGAATATGAATTGATACTCGTTATTTATCCTTGACAGGGGAATCGCCTTACAGACGAACAGGTTTTCACATCCCATGTATTACCCGTTAGAATACATGACCAAGGGTAAATTGTATCGTTCTAATTTTTTGAAAAATTCGTGAACGTACAATAACATGTTTCTTCCGCATTTTCAGGATCTCCAGCCGCGGGGGACAGGTAAGTATCCCTTTCCCCAATCCATTGAAGATGTTAAATAAAAAACAGAGAGAAAAAGAAAAGCTTTCAGAATCTAATGTCTAGAAAAGACATAGAATTCAAACTTCATTGGCATTCATGTCTTAAAACAGGAGGTTATCTGAACATGAATAAGAACATGCATGGTGCATCATAAAATCCCCTTGACGGGTAAAATTTTTGGAGAAAATGAAAGAGATTTTTTCCAATCAAAAGTTCAAAACTTTTAAAAGGACGTTTTCTCAAAAGAAAAGAGGCAAAGCCTAGTCCAAACACGTCCTACACACACTGGAGAGAAGTGGAGCGGATCAGATAGCAAAATCTGGACCTACGGAAGTAGGGATTATTCGCAACGATTACATGGGTTGGGATGACGGAGGCATTCGTTTCATATCCCTCAAACACTACAGGTGACCGTTGATAAACCCTTTGAACGACGGTTTTCATTCTTAACCCTGTCAAGAACCACCCCACATCGGGGCAAAATGGAGGTGAGTCCAGCGGTATCAGGAGAAAATGGTTAGAAATTTTCTTGCTCGGACTAACATCAATCTTTGTGTGTTGTTTATATGGTAATCCAAGTGCCATAGGATGACGAGAAGCATTCATTTCTCTATCCCACACACCATATCCTTTGCACAGCCAAGTTGAGCCTGCAAATTCATTTCATAAACCCCTGTTAGTGATCATGGGATGTTTCAAGATGGAAATTGCATCACTCCAAGAACGGAAGAAATCAAGAGATGAGATTTATAGAAAAATCTCATATCGGCGTTTAAATGTGCTATGATTCAAGTTGTATATCTAGCACAATTTTCTGAACATCGTAGTTCCAAAGGAAAATAAAAGGCGGGATTTCAACAAAGAAAAAAATCCCCAGCATCAAGAAAAAGCAAAGTGCCTGGTAAAAGCAAGGCCGATGCTCGTGAAAACTGTTTGATTGATCCCCAATAAAGCCTAGTTGGGAAGAGAGAAAAACCCATAAAGGAGTCAGATCAAGAAGACTGCTCCCCAAATGATGTCAGCCGTGGTGCAAAAACACGGACAGAATTGTCAATCTCTTAATACCACAAGAGACGTTCTCTAAAGGACTTGTGCACACCTCAAAAGCGGTTGCACACCTCAAAAATGGAAGATGCAGAATGGAAAAGACATGTGACAAATTGGCAATGATCACCAATGTCAAATCCTTCGTGATTTCTGGGCCAAAAACAAGCCTTTTTCGGTCCCCAATCCTACCAATGTTACAACCCTGAAACAGTCTTCTCTGACTAAGACACTTGGGTTAACATATAGCTTAGCTCGAAGAAGTACGAGCAAGACTCTTTCTTTCTCATTTTGCAGGGTTCTTGACTTGTAAACTCGGAGCAGATGGTGAAGATTTTCATTCGATGGCCTCGACTCCAAAGCGGGTCCCCCTTGAAAACCAATATCCAAGCCCAACATTACGGTCCCGTGGAAGACCTCCCGACCGATCAAAATGTATGCGCTGCGAATGAGCCTAAAACCTAGGCACAGGTCAGTAGGGAATTGAGTGCATCCCCTAAAAATCATCACCTCAAAACAGGTGAGATGGCCTCCTTGTCGAGAAATATTCCAATTGATGTTTTGAGCAAACTCTTTTTGGAAATTTTCAAACTGTTGATCCAGATTTTCCATACAAGGGATTTGTGATCACATTTGCATGTTGCAAAAATGTTTTGGATAACCTCCAGCATCAAAATGCACATCTCATGACTAAAGCTTAAGTCATAAAATTTTGTCAATTGGACAATTGCTGTCTTCTCAAAGATTACCAATATTTTCTTGGGGAAGAGAAACCCTTAAAAAAAAAATCCTTTTCAAAATCAGACAGTCTCATTGGACGTGGAGAACCCTCGTCATGAGACCCCTTTTCAAAATTCAGGTAGTCTCATCGGACGTGGAGAACCCTCGTCATGAGACCCCTTTTCATTTAGGCAGTCTCATCGGACGTGGAGAACCCTCGTCATGAGACCCCTTTTCAAAAATCAAGCAGCCTCATCGGACGTGGAGAACCCTCGTCATGAGACCCCTTTTCAAAATTCAGGTAGTCTCATCGGACGTGGAGAACCCTCGTCATGAGACCCATTTTCATTTAGGCAGTCTCATCGGACGTGGAGAACCCTCGTCATGAGACCCCTTTTCAAAGTCAAAACTGATGGTAGACACCGCCTGAAGGGTCAAACAAAGGTAGATACCGCCTGAAGGGTCAAATGAAGGTAGATACCGCCTGAAGGGTCAAATCAAGGTAGATACCGCCTGAAGGGTCAAAATAAGGTAGATACCGCCTGAAGGGTCAAATCAAGGTAGATACCGCCTGAAGGGTCAAATGAAGGTAGATACCGCCTGAAGGGTCAAATCAAGGTAGATACCGCCTGAAGGGTCAAAATAAGGTAGATACCGCCTGAAGGGTCAAATCAAGGTAGATACCGCCTGAAGGGTCAAATGAAGGTAGATACCGCCTGAAGGGTCAAATCAAGGTAGATACCGCCTGAAGGGTCAAAATATGGTAGATACCGCCTGAAGGGTCAAATCAAAGGTAGATACCGCTTGAAGGGTCAACACAAGGTAGATACCGCCTGAAGGGTCAACACATGGTAGATACCGCCTGAAGGGCCAACACAAGGTAGAAACCGCCTGAAGGGTCAAACCAAGGTAGAAACTGCCTGAAGGGTCAACTCAAGGTAGAAACCGCCTGAAGGGTCAAACCAAGGTAGAAACCGCCTGAAGGATCACATTAATGGTAGAAACCGCCTGAAGGGTCACATATGGTAGAAACCGCCATAAGGGTCAACTCATTGATAAATATCGCAGTAAGGATCAACACAAAGGTCTGATCCACCATACGGATCAAAATCCTTGGCAAATTCCAAAGCGTGGGATGCGCCTTCCTTAGGTTCCTACCAATTAGGAATCCCATCATGGTATGACCTACCATACAGGTTAGAGCTTAATCTCCCTAGGATATTCTGAATGACGAGTCCTAGGCATCTTCTTGAAAGTCGTCGCAACCGGCAGCATCCGACAAGTGAGCTTCAGGTAAGCCTCTCTCACTCCGGCCCATGTTCAAATTGTTAGAGCAAACCGGGGATTGATTTGAGCTTTTATCAATAGGCTTAAGGATCCGATGTCATAACATTTCTTCTCTTATTTTCCCAGTTGAGTCGGTTAGGAATCAGGTGCCACCTTATCTTTGAGAGAAACCTCTAACGAGATTCCTCTCAAAGAGGGGCAGCTGTTGACACCTGATTTTTTTTACCATTTATTATTGTGATTTTTATTCTTTAAAATTAATTAAAAATATCAAAAAAGGTCATAAAATCACAAAATCAACTTTGGAAGCCTTGGTTTAACCTTAGGAACCAATTTTGAACAAAAAATATTTTTCGGTATTTTCAATATTTTTCGAGTTTATTTAATTATAAAAATACCCAAAAAAATCAGAAAAATACCATTCGTGGTCAGAAAAATACCCAAAAATATTCAATAATTTTGTTTTAATTTCCTCTTCAAGTGTGTCACTTTAAATCTCAAAAATTCGGCTCGGGTCACTATGTTCCTTCACAAACATAAACCCGAACCGAGCCTAAAAAAAATCATTTTCGAGTCTTTTAGTCTTCAATTCTCACTTTTTATAAGCTATGACATTGGATTCTAAAGTCTTAAAGTGCAATTAGGTCAATTTGCCCTCCAATTTAATCAATTTTTACCAAAAGGGCTTAATTGCACATTTTTCTTTCAATTAGTCCCCGGTTTCACGGATGTATACGTATGCTCTACGTATTTATACGTCATACGTATTTATACGTTATGCATATTTGTACTGTTTGGTAACCTCTTTAACTCTTGTAATAATAATAATGGTTATTATTTTTAACACCTTTGTTAGTGCCCTTTTTTTAGTATTTTTGTATTGTGAGTGCTATTGTTAGTGCTATTTTTAAATAGCATTTTTGTATTATAAATTGTGAGTGCTATTGTTAGTGCTATTTTTAAATGACATTTATTTATCATAAATTGTGAGTGCTATTGTTAGTGCTATTTTTAAATGTCATTTATTTATCATAAATTGTGAGTGCTATTATTAGATAGAATTTATAATTGTTAGTGCTATTTTTAAATAGCATTTTTGTATTATAAATTGTGAGTGCTATTGTTAGTGCTATTTTTAAATAGCATTTTTGTATTATAAATTGTGAGTGCTATTGTTAGTGCTATTTTTAAATGTCATTTATTTGTGAGTGCTATTTTTAGATAGAATTTATAATTGTTAGTGCTATTTTTAAATACAATTTATTGGAAGGTATTTTTGGCTATAAAAGGATGGCAAGAGTTTTGAGGTTGAAGAGAGAGACATTTTATAGAGTGTACAAATTTTTGAGAGCTTAGAGAGAAGAACACAAACACTCTCTATATTCTCATCATCTTGAGTGAGCAAAATATACTAAGTTCGGAATATTGATTCCGCATATTGCTAGCACAATTGTTGTGGAGTTATTAGTCGTCTCCCCGTTCGTCAATTGGTGGTGCGTCCGAACTAGATGCCTAACACTTGTGGAGGCTGAGATCGAAGAACATCGAACCGACACCTCCGTTCAAGCACGCTACGAGAGGTAATCTATTTACTCCCTTTGAGGCTTTGTGATTTTTTTCGATTGAAATGCACGAAGTACGCCTCTGGAGATACATGTATGGGTTGTTATTTATTTCCGCTACGTGTTACGTGGATCCCAACAGTGGTATCAGAGCCAATCCTTAGGCGTTTTCGTGCATTTAATTGATTTTTGCAATTTTTGCAATACTATGGCCAATATGTATTAACGAATTGTTCGTCTTACATGGCTAATGGAGATTGATTATTTTATATGATAAATTAATCAACGTAGCAAAAATTGAGAATAAATCAATTTTGAATCGAAAATTTATGGCTATCTTATTTTACGTAAAAATTCTGAATATGATTCAACGTAGAATTTTTATTGTGCCTTCCTAAGTTTTAAATTGTGAATTTATTACTCATGTGAAAGGGTGGTGATCATGGAAAAATCCCTAATCAATGTAATTGATGTATATATGAATGTATGATGATTATTTATATATTTGGGGTTGTAATTATTAAATGGAGGCTGCGTACTCCTTTTATTTTTCATGTAATCTTTATTTTTAGCATAGTCAATTGTTGATGTAAATGCTACGAGGATTACGTGGGGGAGCCTTTTAAGTCGGCGAGCTCTTTGGGGCCCAATTCTTGAAGAGTTCAAGAAACCAAGAAGAAGCGAAGAGCGGCTCTCCGTTATTAAAATATTAAAATGATTAAATGTGGTCTCATTGGCTCGAGACCCATTAAATCATAATTCCATGATCACCACGTAGGATAGATGTTTATGTGATTGACATCTATTTATTTATTATGATTACGTGAGCATGTTAAACTGGTTAATGTGCAAAGTCAGACTTACCTCACCCAAAATTGCGCCTGCATGAAATCCTAGTTAGGAAAATCACTCGCGTTAGGTACCGAAAGGGCGTTGGTAACGACACCAGCGTAACCAAGTCCCCGAACCCAAAAACTCTGGTTCCGTAGAACTGATCGATCTCTCCCAATCGATCAGTAAGGTTTCCGGTCTACCCTCCAAGAAAGACCGGTGGCGACTCCAAATGCATGCACAAGTTGCACATGCCACCACGACCACACTAAGGTCGAAAGCAATCGACTCTTATCGTCGAATCCTTTTGAAAAATACTCCCGCCGCGATTTGGTATGGGCCTGGGAGGGCCCGCGCCGATCCAAGACCCGCGATCGGTAATCCATTAGCCGCGTCCGCTTTCGGACGGGTCGCGACAATGGGCAAATCTGTCAAATCATTCATAAACCTTGATTGATACTTCTCTAGACTAATAGGGCCTTATTTGGGATGCCATGCTGCTTTCATGTGTTTTATCCGCATGTATTGGATCCTTGATTTGCGCGATTATTTCTATTGATTGTGAGTGATAGGGTAGTCATTCCCATTTGCATGAACTCCTAGATTTAGGATCTGTACCCCACTCATCTGCATGATTCTTAAGGTTAGATAAATCGTTCAACTTAGGTACCGAAAGGGCGTCGACTTTGGCAGTCTGTGTAACTAAGTCCCTGATCCCATTTCTCTGGTTTTCGCAGAATCGAATAGACCGCTCCCAACTATTCGATAGGGTTCCCGATCGTACCCTCCACGAAACGATTGGTGGCGACTCCTTGGCATGTACACGTATCACATGTCACTAGACTACACTGAAGGTCGACCACGTATATCCAGCCGTTGCGATTTGGGTAATGGACCTTAGGAGAGGCCCGCGTTCGATCAAGCGACGATCGGGCGGCCCATTAGCCCCCCTCGCTACGCGAGAGGGTCGCGACACAAACCACCTTGACTAGCAGGACCGTCTTGTTCCAGTGTACTCGCTCTTTCTTATTCACGATTCTGACTGGACTTCCACAAATGATGTCTACCCATCCAATTCAATTTCCTCAAAACTCAGCACATGAGTGGGGTCCGATTCGTACCTCATTGACATCGACACGTGGAAGATGTTACACTTGAGTACGCCTCAGCGGCAACACAAGATAGTACGCCAACTTCTCAATTCTTTCCAAAATCTCGAAAGGTCCGACATACCTTGGGCTTAACTTTCCTTTATTGCCAAAACGAGATGTCCCTCTCCTAGGTGACACCTTCTAAAAGGCACAATTGTCCATCTGAAATTCCAAAGGTCTTCGCCTCCTATTTGCGTAACTTTTCTGATGATTTTGAACTGTCCTCAGTTTGTCTCTGATAACCCTGATAGCGTCTATCGACTATTCTACTGATTTTTTTCCCCAACTTCAATCCAAACAGACTAGCGTTCCACACGCTTTACTATACAGTGCCTCAAAAAATACCATCTTAATGCTCTGTTGGTAATTGTTCCTCCCAATTACCTTGAAATCCAAAACGCATGCCTCTAACCTGTACTCCAAAGTCTAAATTATCCTTTCAAACTGACTATCTGACTTCGAATGATAAATCACACTGAACTGCAGTCTCGTCCTTCCAAAATTTACACCATGCTTAATTCAAATCACTCATTACCTCCACTCTGTACACCGAAACCACATAGTGACCATCAAACCCAAGTCAGATTTAAACTTACGATCCTCGTTTACCAATATGCCGCAATTCCATATCCACAATTCGTTTAAATAGGTTGAATCTTCCAACTCTAAGGATTCAACTCAACTGTGACCATCTAACCTTGTTGTCTCATTCAACTGCCGATTATCCATTCCCGCGAATCAATTGGTTCTTTCCTATCTTCCAATCAGTAGAGTTTAACACTGCCTCTCCTCTTGTTCCAAAGATGTCAATCATGACTAACACTAATGGAAATTTGGGCATTCTGTTTACATGAAGAAGGTCGACTAATGATTCACCTCTTCATCAGTCAACTCCTTGTGATATGGAATTATCACATGTCAATTCTAGAAACATCTGAAGAATTACCGAACTCAGACGCCAAATCCAACTGAGAGTCAGGCCATCCATTCTGTCGAACAGGGTCAGCTCACAAGCAACTGACGAGTCGAGGACCACCTCAAATGTTCCGATTTAGGGTTGGAATCACCCGTTCCCAAATCGATAGTACCATTGAACACTGCCAATATCACCTCTCATGACCAACTCAAGTTGATGCAGGAGTGGTTCAACTCGATCCGTAGTTCTCTAGCAACACATCACATAATCTAGGGTAGCTAATCCTTGACTAGTGTGTGGCTGGTACGAGGTTCTAGTTCCAATCGTTCCTCACTGGGTCCATGGCCATCCTGAATATCGATCAATGCCAGCTCGCAAATCATGTCACGAATCAATCCCTGGTTAACTTCAGGGTGATCCTATGGTTGATTTACAGCTAATCGAGATCAACCCGATTCGATCCATGCTTGATTTCAGATCGCCACACAGTCGAACCTCAATCAGCACAACCGACTGGTAAATCAGGCCATCATCCATGTCGAGGGCGACCTCTAAACTCTCGATGGCTTCCTCAACCCTTGGTCGTTGTTCGCGAGTAGTCCGAGTCTTGGAGCATCACACTCGTACAAAGCTGAATTTCTTCACACTGTCATAACCCGCACATGCATCATCAATCTGCTTACTACACTCCACACCGAGTCATTTATCCCTTGACCTCTTGGAAGTTTCATCACGAATCCAGTGTGATCTTCTCCCACATTTTCTCTAGAATCCCAAATGACTACAGCAGTCCACTAGGCTTGAAATGCTGTGCTTTGACTTATCGATACGCTCCATAAGCTTGGCCGTACCAATGTTCCTGTCAATCCCTTAGTAACCTTATCTCAAATCTTGGTGCCTCTTCAAGCTAATCGGACTAACACTGAAACTACTATGGTGAGTTCTGATCGGGTTTCTGTTTTACCAAAAGCAAGACCCTTATGATCATTACTCCAAGAAATCATGCGGCCCTACAATGCTTCCGATGCGTCACTCTGATAACTATCCGTCCTTAATTGTCACATCTCTCAATCTTAATCTTATTTAGGGGTGTCGCCAATCTCCATAGCCTATGCAACCAACTGGCGACCTACCATGTCGTCTAACCCCAGATTGTCCTTATGAACTTTCCTTGTTCGTCTTTACCGTCCTTGTTCTATGCACATGTCTAAATTACAGTCCTCAGGTAGTACACATTTCACCATGACCTCATTAAGTTACTAGCCAACTGAACCATACGGGCCTCAAGCCATCTCAACACTGCCTTTGACATACTACAAGGCCTTCTCCAGTCAAGATTCGGAGGTATGACCCAACCTTCCTAATTCTTTAAAGTATGTGAAGTGGAATATTTTTCCCTGTTACTCATCACCCATTAGCTGCCTTCACATCGATCTTATCAATTGTACCTTCTGACTCTTTGGGGTCTCATTACACCTTAAAGATCAATATCACAATTCACGTTCGCTCCTCTGCGAATGTTGACACCTAATTTTTGATTTTTATAAAACCATTCATCTATTTTATAAAATGGGAATTAGTCTTAGTTCTCACAAAAATAAACTATCCATACATTGCATATTGATTTTTTGTCAGTCGTATCATTGCATTAGACCGACGGTGGTAAGGCTCGTGCGTATGAACTAATTCGCAAGATAATGATTTTTGGTCCAAACTTTTAATTAGCTTGATGGTTGGAATTATACGTAACATGTGCGTATCCATCTAGAAGGGTTGCGTTGATGAAATATTGGAGATACTAAAGAAAATATATTTTGAGTCAGAGAAGAAAGGAAAAAGAATGGATATCTCAATGGAATATTATATGAATGTTTGATATGGGGAAAAGAGGAAACAGAATATTGGGTCTTTCTTAGAGGGCCTCAACTTCTCTGCCTATAAAAGAAGGATTTTGGCGACAACAAAAGGGGGGGAACGAAAAAATTCTGCTGGTGCACATAAAACTCACACAAGAAGAGAGAGAGAGAGGGACAAAAAAAAAACGTGAGAAGTGAGAGAGGTTGAGGACTTGGCGCATTACACTTGGAGCTACGGTCTTCGAGCACCATCATCCGCTGAACATTAAGCCCATCTTCGCCACTGTCCACTTCCTCAACGCTCTTTTATTTGCTCTATCATCCATCACAAAAGGTGTAGTTGATTGACATATGTGGTAGCTTTTCCGTGCGGTTGAAGTTCCCCCAGACCAGAATCGTTTCATTACCGTCTGGCCTAGAGAAGCTGCTGTTGTCCTTGCTCGCTCCACGCCGTCTTTGCCGTGCCGCTTCTGTTTTGTCCATCACCCAGTCCCGGTGTTTGCTCGCGCGCTACTGCTGTCGAAGACCCCCGCTATCGCCGCTCGTGTTCATCTCGCCGCTTGACAACCACTTTCCTTGTTCGAGCTGTCGCCACCGAAGCCCCCTAATTGAACCAGCCCCAGTTTTTGCTTTCGCAGATTAAGGTAACGCTCCTATACCGTGAAGATTGGTTTGAGTATGTTTGTGAAGTGCTTTGCCGAGGCTTGTTCGATATTTTTGGCGTTATTAACATGTGGTTTTGTTCAAAATCAAGATGCTGTCGCATGTTTCAATGGTGGTGTTAAGCAACCATAAATTTTTTGTCGAAAGTTCAATGAACAACCTTTTGATCTAAATTGCCAATACCTAATTTTTATTAAGAAAATTTGGATTTAGTCAATTCGACCTATTGCCGCTTACGTCCAATTTGCTATCTTCAAAAAATCGATCTTAAAATCGCAAGGCTGAATTTTTTTAAGAAAGAAATAATAAAAAGAGATATGGTTTTGATTGTCTTTCCTTTTTTCTTTATGTGAATGGATTACCTTTTTGACTTGATTTTGTCATGCTCTGAAAATTCCTAAAAGACTTTAGTAAGATATGGTTTCCTAAAAATCCTATCTAATTAATTTTTTTAGGAAGATGAGGTCTCTTAGAAACCTTGTCTCATAAAACTTTAGGCAGTCAAGTCAAGATAACAAAACCTCTAAGAAAATTCTCGCCATGGTCGAAAATTCCAAAAAGGAAAGGGAGAAAATCACATCCATGTATATTTTGTCATTTAGCATAGCATATCTCATCTTATGCATATCTTGCATCTCATATTTTCGAATATCACCTCGTACATTCCATATTTTTGAAATCCCCTAGCATATTTTTATAAATCATATTTCATGCATTGCCAAAAATAAACAAAAAATGCAAAAAATGTCACTCGCATTATGTCACATAATTTAGCTTGCATTATTATTTTTTCCATATCATGCACTTTTTACCACGTCATTATGACATGTCATGCATTTTTACCACGTCATTATGCCAAGCTATATCATGCATTTTTATCACGTCATTATGCCCTGTCACGCATCCTTGACGTCACGCATCCTTGCCATGTCATTATGTCATGTCATTTTGCTATGTCGTTTGTACATATCATTAGTCTCATATTTAGGGTATTCATGTTAGGTGAGTCTAATTGCTTGGTTGATTTTCTTGAATTAGAAGTTGCATGCCACTTAGTCTAATAATAATTTTTCGCATGTTATATGTGGTCGTTGCATGATTAGTTTAGTTAATTGCATTTTGTCCCATCGAATTGTCTTATGTTGTCATTCCGTCCGCATGCTTTAATTAATTAGTTAAATTTCGCATATAGGGAAACACGACCTTAACTTTGTGTGTCTTGCACTGCATCCCTTTATTTGGTCATCTATTCATGTCATTTCATTCGTGTTTGTTCATTCATTACTTCCATGTCACTCATGCTACCGTCGCATTCATCCCTGTCATTTAGATAGTATCACGTCATCGTATCTATGTCATCCATGCATTAAAAAAGCGAAAACCCCAAAAAAGAGAAACACTTCATCTGAGCTTCAAATTGATTCAATCCGAGTCGTCAATTTAGGATATCTCATATGGAATTAAGGTACTGAAAGGGCATTAGTTTTAATTAACTAGTGTAATCAATTCCTCGAATCCACAATCTCTTGTTCGTAGAAGTAAAATAGTCATCCTGCTGTTTTACTTAGGTTTCTAATCAACCTACCAAAAATGATTAGTAGAGACTCCAAATTCTAAATCATTTCTAATTAATTTAAGTTGCGATTTGGTAGGGCTTGGGATAGTCCGTATTAGGTTAGTTAACCTAATAATCCATTAGCCTAATAATTAGTTTTTTAGGTCGCGACAGCGAATATTCATCTAGTCATGAATTATGATCCAAAGAAAACAACAGCTAGGCAATCCAAGCAAAACAACACTTCGAACTTATGCAATCCACAAAATACTAATTGCCTTAATACAAACCCATATCCATAAGCCTTATCCACAAAAAGCCTTTTCAAACTCGACTAGCTATTGCTAATCAGTACTAGAACATCTTAGCTCAAAAGTCACTCTACTCCTAGCAGAGTCAAACATGGTTGTCTTGCTAAACATCTCTTCCAAGTTGCCCTATAGCGGTAGCGATGCTTGGACTGTCATCTTCCTCAGCGGGCAATTCTTCACCTGGTGATCTGGATGGTGACATTTAAAGCATTCTCCTCCTCTTAACGGGCAAGGACTGGACCCATGTCTTTAGCGACACAGGCGACACGCCTCACTTTGGCGTAACATCGGCTTTCTGATTGCGCTTCTTCGGTCAGACGGGATGTGATACTTGTTGACATACATCGCCTCTTCTCTATTCGACGGTTATCCCTAGAAGAAGGGGCAAATCGTGATCCAGATGCGATTGCTCTGTCAGCCATGCTCTTCTCCACAGATTGGGCCCTTTCATACAATTCTCTATAACTCCTTATGTCCAGCGACACCAGTCGATCCTTAATCTCAGGCTTCAATCCCTCACGAAATCTTCTCAACCTATTCATAGGATCTCTAATCGTCCATGGTGCAAACTTTGACAGCTCGGCGAATTTCACTTCTTATTGCTCTACTGTCATATGGTCCTGTTGAAGTTGTAGGAATTCAATGATCTTTTTCTCTCGCCTACAGTCCAAAAAGTACTTACCATAGAAAGCTTCAATGAAAGCATCCCACACCAGGACCATACCTTCAGGGAAAATCTTCCCTTGTGTGACTTCCCACCACCCCTGAGCGTCACCTTGAAGTTGGTAAACGGCTAACGTCGCCTTGTCCTCATCAGAGCATTTTAGTAGGGCGAATGCCTTCTCTACTTCCAGAATCCACCAAATTGCAGCCTCTGGATTTCCTACCTCTTTAAACTTCGGCGGCTCGAGGTTCAAAAATCTTTCGTTTAACTCAGGTATTGGTCGCGTACCACTCTCATTTCTAGTCAATGAGTCTTCATGCGAAACGGCGGTGGCGGCAGCATTAACTTGACTACCCACTTGCTGCCCAACTACAACTTTCAAAGTTTCCAATGCTTGTAGGATCCCTACTACTCTGGGATCTTCTTGAGCTAACCTTCCACTAGACACCATCTCATTGCGATCGCTCATTATACAGGTAACTTACGGAGTCTTGTCCACCCCAGGCAACACGTAATGAGATTACCAACCGTCAGTCAAAAACATAGATAACAAGCACATGAAAAAGCTTATGATCCTACTAACAATCTCAAATCCCAACGCTCCTTATCACTCCAACCCAATGACCAGATGGATCAGGCTGACCTTGCTCTGATACTACCTTGAACGGGGATGTCACGCACCGACTCTCGAGCCTACGACATCCCTTGCCAAATCGCCACGAGGTCATAGAGATAGCGTCTCAGGCACACTACCGACCTATCATATATCAGCACATGCGAAAGCGTTTTAATACCCTGACAGCATAAACAAACAGGGATAGACAAGTAGGCAGTCATAACAGTCATTCAAAAACATACCATTATAAATCATTTGACATACACAGATGAGTCTTAACCCCATTGGGCTATAGCTAAATAAATAACCCCTTACTTCGGGGCGGCTCACTAGACCTCAAATAGTTCCTCGGTCAGGTAAGATTAACTTCTCATCTACTCCAAACTTATAAATCCCAAAGTCAAACCCTGGCATCCACGAGTCTTCATCCGAAGGGACCTGAAATTGTTATCCCACGACGGGGTGAGAATAAATCTCAGTGAATCAAGCCTAAGCTCGGTTAGGAAACTGATTCGCCTAGGGCATCCTAACGGAAGCTCAAAGACCACACAGGCATGTATAACAACCACTCACAAATAACAATATAACAACCATCCACATGCACACTTACCAGCCTCAGCCACACATAATGCAATGCTTGACTCGGCTCAATAGTTAAACCAATCAATCACTCAATCACATCATTACATCCACCAGTATGCACAGGACATCCACTAGGACAATGCACACAATACAATAATAACTCGAACACAAGCGAGTATGAACGTCCGTCTTCCTACTCCATTTGTCCCATTCCAAACTCGTAGTCGGGATGCGCTCACACTAGCCCATG
Source organism: Rhodomyrtus psidioides (assembly GCA_021437785.1). NCBI lineage: Eukaryota > Viridiplantae > Streptophyta > Magnoliopsida > Myrtales > Myrtaceae > Rhodomyrtus > Rhodomyrtus psidioides. The sequence continues at coordinate 1,460,213 of JAILYB010000092.1, read as the reverse complement.
CACGAAATTACATTGTATTCAATCCTTTTATTAATGATGATTGTGCCTCCGGCACATGAGAGGATCTACACGAAAGAGGGCGTGATTCGACTCTCACAAATAATGCGATCCAACACCTCAGTGTGATCCAGCGTTCTACCGGTAAAATCGGGCTACGTTCCTTTACTCTCGGCAACAACTACTACAAGCGGTGTATCCAGTGCGCCTGGCACGGTACCAGCAAGTAGACATCCCTATACGGGGCGTCGGTCCAACCTCCATTGCGATCGGCATCCGACCAACTCTGCATTCGTACTAGTTAACACCGGATTAGAGCTGTCGTGCTTCTGGCAAGCCGTCTAATTCCATCAGATTGGTACGGAACGAACTTGCCAGTAATGCATCATCGTTTTCCTCATATGACCATAAAATACACATCCAGCAATCAACCCATTTCATTATCTTTGGTTAAGGCAGGATGCTCATACAGGCATGTAAAAATCTTGGCCGAAGGCCATTTTCATGCTAAAATATGTCTTTTGATTCTGCACTCGGTCATATGCACACGCAGACTATCACTAGTCACCACAATCACAGACGAGGTCATTAACCCCCAAATGAACGTTCAGTCAGTCAATGCATATACAAACATTCAATCAGCCATTCTAGCGAGACAATCAATCCAATGAATCAGAACAAGGCGATAGTAAGAAAACAAGTCCCCATAGGCCACATAAGGCTTACTTCGTGCAATAATTATTTATTAGTCAATCCGACTTAAACATCGTCGATCGCTCGCTCGTCTCTAGCCTATCGCTCGCTCGCGATCAAACAGCGGCAATCCATTGCCCAATCAATCAATCAATATTCCTCTAACAACAACTAGCCACAGACAATTTAATCATTCCAGCTAACCAAATCGATCGGCCATTTATCCTAATCCCAATTTCTATTTAGACCGGCCTCGATCGTGTACCTAAATTTCACACTTAACAAAACGACTAATCCTAGGCGCAATTAGCGCCCTAACTAAGGATTAGGGTCAACTCACAATTAACTAGCTCGGGCGGTCTCAAAAACGATGACAAGACATCGACGGTCCCCGACGACGACGGCGGCGGTCCTCGGCGAACCTAGGGTCGCGCGGCGACTTGAACCAAAACCTCGAGGACACAACGGGAAAGACCGGCAAGGTCACCGGGATAGGTGGCCGGCGGCAGGAGCTCCAGCGAACGGCGACGGCGGCTGTGAACAGTGGTGGTCAAAACAGAATAGGGTAAACATGGACTATTTCGTGGCGATTCTCGACACCGATGGCCGAGGCGAGGCCGGGGTGAGGCCGGCCAAGGATAGGGGACTTACCTATGGGTTGAGGGCGACCTACGGGATCGGCCAAGGGCGGTGGACGGAAGCGGCGGAACAGCCGCAAAACAGAACTGGCTTAAAACATGGGCTGCGTGCGCCGAGAACATGGGAGCGATCGGAGGCGATTTTCGGTCACCATGCGTGGCGGCGAGCTCTGCCAAGCTTAGGGAAGTTCGAGAGCGGCTTTAGGAGTTTGTTGGTGGTGGCGGTGAGCAACGGCGACGGCCGGTTCGGCCGGATCTGAAGGAAAATCGGACCACGCACGAAAACAGGGTACCGGCCTTCTCGGGCCTATTCGCGGTGGTCCCAGCGGTCGATCGGCGGTGGGATGGCTTCTGCTTGGTCGAGGGGGAGGTGGTGAGTGATGGTGAGGCGGTGGTTGGGTCCGACGATGCCACAAACGGCCGGAGGAGGCTAGGAGTTCTCGGGTCAAGGAGCCCGAAAATAGGGCACGACTTCCCCGAGCCGTTTCACGACTGCTCGACGACGAACGGCGGCCGGCACGGGGTAACGTTGGCAGCGGGAGGGAGCTCGACGTGGTGATGGTGGTGGTGGCGTGCGAAAATCAATAGAGGAAGAGGAGCTCGGCCGCTATCCATGGAATGCACGAAGAAGAAGAAAGAAAGAAGGAAGGAAGAAGTGGGAGAGAGATCGTGAGAGAGAGGGAAGCGACTGATGGGAATTGTGGTGGGGCCAAGTGAAGACTTTTGGGGAATTTTTGTCTCATACAAATAATATCCAAGGGCAATATAGTCATTTGGCATTTTTGGACTGAAATGAAATTTTGGTACAACGGACGAAGGGTATTTTGGTAATTTCATAGGCTAGGCTCGGTCGGGATTAGGCTCGGGTCGCGAGGATTGAAATCCTAATTTACGACGAATAGGAATTCGAAATCTAATCTGAACCGACTGAAATTTCAGAAATCGTCCAATTATCGTCTCTTCAGTCCTTACGATCCAATAAATTTTATTGACTGAAATTCAATTTAATTTCCTTTCATTGAATTCAGGCACTTCACCAAAGTGGGATTGCCAGGGCGTCACACTAACCCTCTCATTTTTTCCTACAAAGCTGAAAAGAAAAAAACATCTCACTTTGTTAAAGGTAAAAAATAATAACTGTTAAAGGTCCGCTTAATAAGCTTCAGTTTAGATCCAACAAGCAAAAAAAAAAAAATCCTGGGAACTTTGCCTTACATTTTCTATGGTAGGGTATCATCCAAGAAACTGAATGTAGCTCTGGTTTAAACTCTTAGCTACTCTAAGCATGAAAGATCAAATTCCATGCTCAACAAAGTCCAAAAAACCACCATTCAAATGAAAATCACAAGTCCATGTCTATTTGTTTTAATCAGGACAAAGCTCATTAGGATCCTAATACATCAGGAAGATAGGAAGAAAATAGTTGACAACAGAGATAAAACTAACATGCAGATGACATAATAAGGTTCAAGTTACTCTGAACTGATGAAGATCTTTTAGTAAGGTGTCGAATATTGATTCAATGCAAGGGGAACATAATTCTTCAAGAAATGGTGACTGCATAGTTTTGTTTTATGTTCTTTATTCAACTGTTCTCCCCTTTCTCCTAAAAATTTAGATATTCATTAGCTTGATATTCCTGTTGTGGCTTTGATCACTCTCAACAAGTTTATCTTGAAACTAAGAAAAGCATCACTTCTCATTAGAAGTCAATTTAAGAAAGATGCTAGAATGAGAGAAAAAAGCACAAGAAATGTGATAAAAGCTATGGCAACATTATAGCCTTCAATAGAGAGATTTAGTATGACATTTATATCATAGACCTTGATCTAAGATGAGCAAAGTACATGTTACACAAGGAATGTTTGAATGGTGGACCAAATCACGTAAGGTATTGACAAAATTATATTGACCTAGTGATTAAGATGTATGCAGATGTTTCAGCTAATTTTCCAAGCATGAGATCGGTCTATGTGTGATAAGTCACGTACTACATGTCATGCATCCGCGACAGATCTTAACAGAAGCATGTCTAGCACAGTAGACAAAACAGAGACTCAACTAGAGAAAGCCAGCAAGAGAGGTAGACTAACACTGCTTCAATACGTTGCTGAGCTGATTTCAAAGTTAATACCCCCAAATTCTGTCATTCATTTTCTGCCTTGAATGGTAATTCAAAGCTACCCATTTACACATGTGCAAATGTCAACAAATGTGGAAGGTAAGAAGGATGTGAAACGAGCCATATATTTCACAAGGAGTGTCCAAAAGGAAGAGTCACATTCAAACATAGGACCACTAGTGCAATGCATAAGAATGAAGAGGAATAGTTGGATGGGAAGACGTGAAAGAAAAGCCAGCACCTGTCTCACTGTATCTGTATGGTGGGTGCGATTCCATGCTTTAGCAGTATCATAAGCTTCTGGTCAGAAAACTTTCAATTAGCATAATAAATCACAACAGGAGATGTATCCCCTGGGCTTTCCAATATCTAGTAGACTTTCAACAGTCACTCGGGATGAACAAATATAGCCCCCTACAATTATTTGTAAAAGCTAGTTAAGTCTCACGGTCATTAAGATGTGCAGAGACATCAAGGATAAAGGATTTTGTGAGTTGCAAAATAGAGAGGATTGAGAACAGAAGATCCAAGCTTCATGAAACACGCACAAGAAAAGGAAGACTGAAACAGCCAAACCGAACACAACAGATAGGATTTACCCCCATTGAATCTCATGCTCTGTAACATGCACACACGGACAGTATGATGAGTATCAGACACACCACACGAATAGAGAATATCTGTTATTTTGATTTTTAAACATTCAACCTGTATACTAGCGTACTCCGAGAGAAAGCAAAACTTGAAAATCACAACTGTGTACTAGCGTTCTCAACTAAAGGCCTATTCAATCTTCTGCCTGCCTACTACAATCTCCCGGAGCACGCGCGATAATCACAGCAGAGAGCGATCGCGAAAACTTCGAGAGGGAGGGAGAGAGAGAGCGACTAACCCGACGGTCGCAAGCTACGCGAGGAAGAATGGGTAATGCTTGAGAGGCACTAAGGCCAGCTTCTACAGCACGTTGCTCCCCACCCCCAACACCACCGTCGCCGCCGCAGCAGCCGCCACCGCCGCCTTCCTCCTCTCTACCCCCGGCACCACCGTCGCGAGCGAGAGGGCAAGCTGAGATGAAGCGATTCCTCTCGAAGTGGAGAGCTGCGACGCGTCGAGGGGAGAGGACGGATGGAAGAGGGAGGAAATTTCACAAGGAATTGGAGGACGGAGGAAATTTGAGAGAGAGAGAGAGAGAAAAAAAAAATTTCGAAAGGAGGAAATTTCATACCGTAGATTCTACTCGGAGCATGAAGCATCAAGAGATTGGGAAGAGAGAGGAAAATTTGGCGAACGTTGATGCAGAGTTGGCAGATCTTAGAGCTCTAACGAAGAACTTTGTCTCATACCGTCCTCGGCCTTCCCCCTTCCCAGCCTTGTCGTCCGAATCCTTCCCGTTGCTGGTGGAATTCGCCGATTCCGCCGGGCCGTCGACGTCACCACCACGATCCATTTCGTCGTAGCAAGCCAATTTGACCGCGAAGTCGCCATCGCGGAATCCTTGGCCACGTCCTCAGCGTAGCGGCGACATAGTCGCAGAGGGGACGCGAGCTAGAAGGGAAGCCGGCGTCGAGGAAAGGCGATGGACACAGACAGAGGAACGTCGAGCGATTCCAAGCGCGAAGGTGAGAGCAGAGAGATTTTCGGAGAGGAATCGAGGACAGGGGAAACTCATACAAGGTGAGAGAAAACTCATCTTCTAACGAGAAGACACAGCCACTCGCGCCTCCAATCCCCCAGCTACTCCCACGACCCCTATCGGGCTCCAAGCCACTGACGTGCCTCTGGATTTGGTGTTGGGAAGGTCGACGGCGGTTTCGCGGAGGCTGGCGTCGAAGGGGAACGCCGCCGGAGCGAGAGGCGGAGGAGGGAGAGAGAGAGAGGTAAAAGAGGAAGGAGGATGGACGGGTCACGGGACGGGACTATCTCTCAAATTTGAGGAGAGAGAAAGATTTTTTTTTTTGAAATTCAAATTTCAAGCCCAAAATTTGGCCCGATGACGTGGCTTCATCCCAGCCGTCCAATGTGAATGGACGGCTGGGATTAAAATCGGGGCACCCCTGCCAATATCCCACTTAGGCAGGGGATCCGGTTCCTTTTTTAGGGTTAAGTGAGGGGATCGGGATCCTTTGACCTTCTTCCTGCAGGTTAGGCCTAACCTTCGTTTAATCTCAGCCGTCCGTTTACATCGAACGGCTGAGATTAAACGATGGCCAAAACGCTATTAAAATAAAAAAAAAAGATTTGACTTTCAAATTTCAAAAAATAAAAATAAAAAAACGCCGCTATCGCCTTTCCCCTCTTCCCTATCTCGACACGAAGATGAAGACCTTTTTTCTCTCTCCTGTCTCGACCCCTCGCTCTCTCCTCTGCGGAAGGATTTGTAAAATAGGCATGGTGAGGAAGGATTTGTACGGTACTTGCACTTTTCAACAAGAAACAATCTAATGCACTTTTTAACATCGGCTTGACATCACACGACCACTATATGAACAATGACCCCAATCATTTTTACCTAGCTCTTCAAAACCATGTCCCAGATGACTATACAGCTTGATTCTACACTAAAGCACGCTCTAATGCACGACACTTGGGATAGTTACAAAAAAGTGGACTCACAATGTTTGACTACTAGAGACAAGTCCTACAATTTCATACCTTCACAGGAGCAATTCGTAAGAACAAACTTTTCGGTATTAATCCATTAAAAGAGCGGCGCAAACAGGCAATTCATACAACAACAACGACCGCTATAGGAACAACAAGGATGAAAGATTGATACCACTGGTGCACTCCTAAGGAGCGGCATCGATTTCATCATACTTTTTGGGCGCACTGCCCCCCATGGATGCCAAGGCCATGGCCAGAGCGGCGGTGAGCGTGGTCTTTTCGTGGTCAACGCGCCCTATGATGCCGATGTTGATGTGGGGCTTCTTCATCTCGAACTTCCCGCGAGCCGCGCACATGGTGAAGGCGGCGCGGCGGCGGCAGTAGCGGAGGCGTTGGAAGTAGGAGCAAAGGGGGTGGTGAAGGAGGAGGATAGCTGGGCGGACGTGAGCTTGGTGTGGAAGATGTTGGTGGTGGATGGGAGAGCGCGAATTGGGGCGGCAGCCGAGGATGAGGCGGGACATGGGTAGATGAGCTTCGACGAGGCCGGGGTAGAAATTGCCATTTTTGGCTCTGTAGACTGGAAATATCTTCGCGAGTGAGCGAGTTCGCAACGTATGTAGGCGTAGAGAGAGAAGAAGAAGAGGAGGTGAAGGTGAAGGCAGTAGGAATCCAGCAGCTGAGACCGGCGGCACTCTTGGGGGAAAGGGCTCGGGGCCTAGTAGCTGTGACCGGTGGAGTTTTGGGAGAGGCAACGGTGGATGCGGATCTGAGCTTGAGACACAGCAATGAAGACCAACAAGGCTTGTGGGGGAGGCGGAGCGGGACCCAGAAGCTGAGACCGGTGGCACTCTTGGGGGAGGGGGCTCGGGAATCACCAGCTGCGACCGGCAGCGTTCCGAGGGAGGCAACGGCGGGGGGAGGAAACGGCGGAGGTAGTCGGGATTGAGGGGAGACGACAGAGGAGAGAGCAAGAAGGTGAGATACACAAGAGAGAGAGAGAGAGAGAGAGAGAGAGAGAGAGAGAGAGAGAGAGAGAGAGAGAGAGAGAGAGAGAGAGAGAGAGAGAGAGAGAGAGAGAGAGAGAGGGTGTCGAGACAGGAGAGAGAAAGGTCTTCTCCTTCGTATTTTTTTAAGATTTCAGTTTCTCGCTCATCTAAAACGCGGATCACTTATGTGTTTTGGCAATCATTTAATCTCAGCCGTCCGATGCGAACGGACGGCTGAGATTAAACGAAGGTTAAGCCTAACCTTCTGAAGGAAGGTCAGAGGATCCCGATCGCTTTTCCTCCCGAATCTTCTACCCTTTCCAGAGATCCTATTTTTTTAGTGACTTCATTTTTTTTCTTTTATCAATGGAACTTAGGTTCAAGGGAAACCCAGTAAGTTAGAAAAATGTGTTGACCGCCATAATCACGTTGCGGCAATCTCTAGATCACCATAACTAGAAATAGAACGCTATACGAAGAAAGAAAAGAGTTTGTGCACCTGATTTCGAATCCGTTGAATTTCAAGCGAAATTGCAATGATCCGATACTCTAGATCTTCTCCTCTATTACTCTCTGTGACTGGTTCGATGAGTCGACCCTCGCTTTCTCTTTGAACTCTACGTGCGGTGATTTCCAAATCGTTAAGAGTAAGAGGAGGACTAAGCGCTATTTATAGAGTTTTTAGCTAGGTCCTCTCATCACGGGCTGGGCCGAACTCAGCCCACACTAGCCATACCCATATTAGACTTATTAAAAATTCTTATATCTTATCCTATTAGACCAATCCCGTAAACGGTAAATTAATCCTGTAAAACGGTAATTACGATCTCAATTAATATAAACCCACATTATGATAACTCTGATATCCTTCCACTTGGGCGAATATTAGTTGAAACTGTGCTATAAGTGAGCCGCTCTATGCTGGTCTAGAGATTATTTTTAACAGTCAGTCCGATCTCATAAAGTCTTAAATATTGAATCATGGCAGTAACTGCATCAGTAAACACAGAGCCATCCATGGTCATGAGTACTTTTAACTCTATTGATATGGATTCAATATGGTAGTGTAGCAAATGGACAACACCTCATAACAAGATATACTTTATGCATTATCCCTTTGTTAGTCATCATTCTTTATCCTTATATGTCACAAAACCTGATGTGTTATCAAAGAATATCTATATGGTTTCAATAAACCCACACATGTCTTACCTTTATAGTTAATTGCATTTTATGTGTAACAATACATATAAATATGCTAATAACCAAATGCCTATAGTCAATACTCAAGGTTTACACACATCTCAAGATTTTCACCAAATATATGTATTCAACACAAATAATGCCATAAAAACTTTAATACATATCAAAATATTATAAAATATAACAAACACGCATAAAAAAAACGTTTCCACTAACAACAACATCCAAATGATGCTTCTAAGCCCATGCTAATGACATGTTGTTCAAATACAAAATGGCGAAGACCTTTAATTAGTGAGTCTGCAACTGTATCATTTATGAAAATATACTCTACTGCAATGTCACCTTTCTGCACGTAGTCCTTTATGGTAAAAAACTTAACCTCTAAGTGCTTAGACCCCTTGAGACCTTTGTTGTTATTAATAAACAACACTGCAGAGTTATTATCACAGTACAACTGTATGGGCCTATCAATAAAATCAAATACGGTCAACTCCCTAATGAGGTTCTGAAGCCAAATGGCTAGAGTAACAATTGTATACTACACTTGCATGGTAGAGAATGATGCTTTTTTTGTTTCTCGCTTTTCCATGATGCTGCACAGTCTGCCAACATAAAAATTTATCCCGATGTCGACTTTTTATCGTGCGAACAACAAGTAAATTTTGAATCTGAATACCCTACTAGCTGTAGGTCCTGAATATGTTTGTAAACCAACATATAGTCTTTCGTCTTCTTTAGGTGCCTCAAAACCTTGTTGGCAGCAACGCAGCGACTGTGTCTTAGATTTGACTAATATCTGCCTAGAAGCCCTATTGTAAAAGAAATATCTGATCTAGTGCAAACTTGTGCATACATGATACTACCAACTAATCTAGCATAAGGTACATCCTTCCTCTAAGCTTTCTCAATATCTGAATGAGGACACTGTGAAAGACTCAATTTATCATCTTTACAAACAGGAGCAATTCCTGGCTTACAATGCTGCACAATGAATCTTTCCAGGATATGAACAATATATTCCCTTTTAGATAAATCCAATACTTGGTGAGACCGATTCTTATGAATCTCAATTCTAAGGACAAAAGACGCCTCACCAAGGTCCTTATGTGACGCATTGGAAATTCGACTCTTGTAAGTGTTTGAATTAAAAAAAAGGATATTAAATTGAATTACAGCCTGTAAAATATTTTGGATCGAAAGGACTGAAGAGACAATAATTTGGACGAATTTTGAAACTTCGGTTAGTTTAGATTACGTTTTGAATTCTTAGCCATCGCAAATTAGGATTTCAATCTTCGTGCCTGAGCCTAGCCTGCGAAATTATCAAAATTTCACTTTGCCCGGTGTACCAAAATTTCATTTCAGTCTCAATTTATCAAATAACCATTTTGCCCTTACCTTATGCATTTGAGACAAAAACCATTAAAGCCCATATGAGACAAAATTGTAAAAGTCTTCATGTGGCCCCACTCTCTCTCTTCCCCATGCTTCCCTCCCATCAGCCTATAAAATATTAAATTGAATTGCAGCATATAAAATATTAAATTGAATTCAATAAAAATGATATTAAATTGAATTATAACCTATAAAATATTTTGGATCGAAAGGACTGAAGAGACGATAATTTGGACGAATTCTGAAGCTTCGGTTAGTTTAGGTTACATTTCGAATTCTTAGCCATAACGAATTAGGATTTCAATCTTCGTACCCGAGCCTAATCCCGACTGAGCCTAGCCTACGAAATTATCAAAATTTCACTTTGTCTGGTGCACCAAAATTTCATTTCAGTCTCGGTTTATCAAATGACTATTTTGCCCTTACCTTATGCATATGAGACAAAAACCATTAAAGCACATATGAGACAAAATTGTAAAAGTCTTCATGTGGCCCCACTCTCTCTCTCTTCCCTATGCTCCCCTCCCATCAGCTGCTTCCCTCTCTCTCTCTCTCTCTCTCTCTCTCTCTCTCTCTCCTCTCTTCTCTTTCTTCTTCTTCTTCTTCTTCTTCTTCTTCTTCTTCTTCTTCTTCTTCTTCTTCTTTGGTTTTGTGGACAGCCACCCTCCCCGACCGAACTCCTCCTCCATCCTCCTCCTTTAGCCTTCGTTTTGAGCCATCGCCACTTCACCAACCACCACCACCTCCAGCCACGTCTCGCCAGCACCACCGACCATGTCCCGGCCGTAGTCAGTTGTCGGACAGCTTCGAGGAAGCCGCGGAAGCCTGCTACCTTATTTTGCCAACCCTTGACCCACTCGGTCCTCTTCCAATCATTTGAGCCGCTACTGCCACCACCCACCACCTCACCGACGTCCATCAGCCTCCTCACCACCAAGCCGAAGCCACCTCACCACCGAAAGACCCTCAGAGCCGCCGCGAACAGCCTTGAAGCCCCTGGTGCCCTGTTTCGAGGTTAGTTCAGGTTTTCTTCGAGCCCGGCCATACCCGATGCCATCGCCGCTCACCACCACTCCGACGACCTCCTCGAACCTCTCTCTTGCTCTCATGAGCTCGTGGAAGTTCTTCGTCGCCCGTGGAGCTCGAAAACAGCCCCCAATCACCTCATTTGTTTCGGCCGCGTGATTCACCTATTTTTTTCCGATTCTGTTCGGCTGTTATTCAGTCGCCTCTGGCCGCCCTCCACCGCTCCTAGCTAGTCCGAACGGTCGTCCTCAGCCCTTAGGTAAGTCCCCAAACCTTGGCTAGCCTTGTCGCGGCCCTTGAGGCCGAGAATCGCCTAAAATCAGCCCCGTTTCCCTATTTTCGCCACTGACCCGCCTCTATTTTCAGCACCGGCTGCCACTCGCCGGACTCTATCGCCGGCCACCTATCCCGGCGACCTTGTCGGACCTTCCTGAGAAGTATTTGGGGTGTAGGATTGTATCGCCGCGCGATAAACCTTAGGTTCGCCGAGGATAGCCGCCGTCACTGTTCGTCGTCGCCACCCGCACCGTCGCCATTGAGACCGCCCGAGCTAACTCACCTAGTGAGTTGACCCTAATACTTAGTTAGGGCGCTAATTACGTCTAGGATTAGTCGATTATGGATTTAAGTATGTGATCGGAGCCGGTTTAGATAGGAATTGAGACTAGGTTGAATGGCCAATCGATTAGATTAGCCGAATTGATTAAACTTCCTGTTGCTATTTGTGGTAAAATAGCAATTGATTGGTTGATTGATGGTTCGATCGTGAGCGAGCGATCGGTATTTTAAATCGATTTGATGAATAAAAGTCATGGCACGAATTGAGCTTGATATTGCCTGATTGGATTGATTGCTCGTGATTGAGTTACTGGCCTTAATGATTTGGTTGCCTCGTTGAAATGCCTGGATGAGTGTCTTGAATGGCCTTGGGCCAGTATGTCTGTATGAGTATTCGACATTAATCGAAGATAATTAATGGATTGATTGCCAGGTGTGAACTGTGTGGTCATATGAGGGACAGATGATGATTACCTGGCAAGTTCATTTTGTACTATTTGTACACATACCATCTCTATTGTATGGAACCACGCGGCTTGCCAGAAGCACGATAATCTATACCTCATGCCAGTCGTATGGTTTTAAGGGATTATTGGATGCCAGTCGCAGTTTGTGATGGATCGAAGCTCATTTTTAAGGAATACCTACCTGCCGTACCGTGCTAGGTGCACTGGATACTAGGGGTGAGCGGTTCCAGGTTCTGGGTAGGTTCCACCTAAAACCTGGAACCTACCCGCTACTACAGGTTCCTCAATTTCTGGAACCTAGAACCTACCATCTATACTCTGGAACCTGGAACCTACCCTGTCACAGGTTCTGGATCCGGTTCCAGAGTACCCTAAAACCTATCAATAAAACTCCATTTGCACCAAAATAGAAGAAAGTAGGGGTGAGCGGTTTCAGGTTCTATCCAGGTTCCACATATATTATTGATTGAACAATCAATGCGAATAATTACCTCTAATGACCACTATCTACTACTAAAATCTATTAACTATAACTCATTCATATATACACGAAAAGTATAAAACAATAATAGAGTAAAAAACTCGATGATAAAGTAGTTTCAAATTACATACTCATTATCGTCCTTATAAAATCCCTCATAATGACGTGATGTCATATACTAAAAAATAATATAAAAGATTGCTTCAGGTTCCAGGTTCCGGTTCCAGGTTCCACCTACTTGGAACCTGGAACCTACCCGTCAAAGCAGGTTCCCAAATTTTTGGAACCTGGAACCTACCCTCTTACCTTGGAACCTGGAACCAATCGGTTCCTACCGGTCCGGTTCTACAGGTTCCAGGTTCTACCCTGGAACCATGCTCACCCCTACTGGATACACTGTTGGTAGTAGCCGTCATTGAGAGGGTAAAAAGGAGACGTAGCCTGGTCCTACCAGATGAGTGCGAGATCGCATTATTTGTGAATCAATCACGCCAGTCGCGTGGGTCACTATTAATAAATGGATTTGTGTGATGTCCTGTGTATACCTAGGGTTGTGGTGCTTTGATTGGTTGTTTATCATTTTATGGTTATACTTTATTGATTTATGTGATTATACAGTTGTTGACACCTAAATTTTGATCAGTCTTTTCTAGTTTATTTTTTTAGTTTATTTTTTTTTTGAAAAATTCAAAGAAAATCTATATAAAAAATAAAAAAATAATAATAATTTAAAAAAAAGGGATTAGAGAATAAAAAATAATAATAACAAAGAAGGGATAGCGTCCGACAAAAGTTGAGATCTAATTGTCTTTGTCTACACGAGCCTTTCATTGCCCATAAAATAATAGCATAAAGAGATTTGGGGGAATACTTAACACGGTCAAAGTTTTGAAAGGTGGAATATGGCAAACAAGCCATCGTGGAGGGAGCGCACATCCATGGTTCACCAGAGAATAGAAAACAAAAAAGGGGGTGCCCATGTTCTCAAAAATTGGGATGCTTTGTCTTTTTATTGGCTTTGTTTTGACTGCCTCTTATTTTGGCAGGCGGTGGGATTCTAAAAAAAGGAGGCCACAGATAATTCACGGAGGGCAGGGGGGCAATTCATGTGAGGAAAGCGAGATTCTAAGAGAGGGAGGTTTTCCTTCCTCCTGTTGGTGGATACAAGTCCATCGCCGAAACATCCCAGAGAGACTTCCCCATGTTGAAGGCATATGTGGGAGAGCACGAAGAAAACGATAGGAGGAGAAGATTTACTTTCTTCTTTCAGGGCCCCTTCCCATCGACGCTTGATGTCTTCCAACAGTCGATGGTCTAGCCGTATCTCGAACGGCAGCAACTTCATCTGTGAGTCTCCCTATCTTCGCCAACGAGCATCCATGCCTTCTTGACGGCCGCAGCTTCGTATATGACGATAAATATATACCGGCTGTTGTTGATCACTTGTGGTGGCGTCTCTTCTTCATCAACGCATGATCATAGAGAAAGAAATTCTGCCTTGGCTGATCATTGTTAAGCAAGTGCCGAGACTCTGGATATTCACAGTCACAATCATCGATCCCGGCCAAGATCGCTGGTCATAGTCCAAAAGTACAAGCGGTGGAGATCCAGCAGGTTCTTTGGCCAATTTGTGATGCTCCAACGAAGTAAAAGAGGAGAGGAACAAGTGCTGCATATTGGAGGCATACACGTATAGAGACTTGAAAAATAAAGGCAATTGCTACTAGTCACATATTTTACACATACGGCCGATTTCAGAGGCCATCAGTCAGAGAAAAGACACGGCATTTGAGAGCTTAAAAAAACAGAAGGAGACGTGAGGAAGAGAAGAAAAGTGGCATGGCCAAACTCAGCTGTGTTTCGCTTATGCAGCACGGATGGCCTAGCGTCGCTTCTTTTGCTGTACTTTCCCTCCAACGACGAATACCTGTTGGTCCTCCTCGTTGAGCTGAGACAAAACGTCACCAATATCTCGCACCTCCTTTCTCGGATCAAGCAACCTTGGAGTGGAGAACTCGTCATGTGAAGCCACAATACAAAAAAAAAAAAAAAAAAGAAGAAAGGGAGAAGAGTGTCACATATTTGAGAATCCCTATCATTCTTTATTTGCATCCCTTTTATAGATTTTGCTCACTGATTCTACATGCAGAAAATGCCAAAGAAATACTAGAGGAGGGGATCACGAGTATAGGATGCATGTTGCAGAAAAAAGGTTTTCTTCATCGTTCATCCAAGCACGTAATTGTCATTCCGAGCCTTGGCGGTCGCCGCAACAAATCCAATCAAAGTCACGTTGAACAACTGCCAGCGAAGATCCAGTTTGCTATGTCCCTTGGATAAGCCGTATCGAGCCTCACAGACCCATCGAAACATGTTTATGCGATTTCGCTATATTCTTGACCCACCACCACGGTCACGGCCTCGACTTGCCCCCAAGCGCTCTATGTTTTTACAGTTCAGTGACTAGAGAGATTAACCGAGGAATCATCCAGTGACATAGGGGAAACTCTCAACTCTTCAAAAATAAAAAAATAAAAAAAAATAATCTAAAAAAATAAACTAGAAAAGACTGATCAAAATTTAGGTGCTAACAGCTGCCCCTCTTTGAGATGAATCTCGTTAGAGGTTTCTCTCAAAGACAAAGTGACACTTGAATCCTGATCGACTCGACTGGAGATGAGAAAATAAAAGGAATCATGACATCCAATTTTTCACGCCCATCGATTTATGTTATTCCTTGAAGGGGGAAGTGTTCATTTGACATGAGAGGGTGAGATAGTAGAGGGACATACTCGCCACCTACATGTTCGACGTTTGTGCGATTTTCGCAGTGTCTGATGGATTCAAGAGAGTTTCTAGGAACTCGTACTAGAGTATCCTAGAGAGGTTAAGCTCTGACCCGTATGGTAGATCAAACCATAATGTGATTCCTAACTGATAGGAATCTAAGGAAGACGCGTCCCATTTGGGATTTGCCAAGGATTTTGATCCGTATGGTGGATCAGACCATTGAGTTGACCATTTAAGTGATTTTTACTATTGAGTTGACCCTTCAAGCGGTTTCTACCTTTGGTTGACCCTTCAGGCGGTTTCTACCTTTGATTGACCCTTCAGGCGGTTTCTACCATATTCGACCCTTCAGGCGGTATCTACCATTGAGTTTAGTCTGATCCTTAAGGCGGTTTCTACCTTTGATTTGACCCTTCAGGCGGTATTTACCATTAATTTGACCCTTCAGGCGGTTTCTACCTTCAGTTTGTTTTGAAAAGGGGTCTCATGACGAGGGTTCTCCACGTCCGATGAGACTGCTTGATTTTTGAAAAGGGATCTCATGACGAGGGTTCTCCACGTCCGATGAGACTGCTTGAATTTTGAAAAGGGGTCTCATGACGAGGGTTTTGCACGTCCGATGAGACTGCTTGATTTTGAAAAAGGGTTCTATCCTCATCCATTCTTTTGAAAGATCCCGAAATTTGTAGGGAATTCAGTTTTGAAGCAATGAAAGATTTTATCTTGACAAAGCTTCACTTGAGTCTGTTGAGGCGACATTCTGGGAGATTGGTGTCTCCAACGGATCCTGCAGAAGTTCGAGCCTGAAAATTTTTTCTTCACCAAGAAAACATTAGCAATCTTAGGGAAGACGACGGTTGTCCATCTGACAAAACAGTATGATTTAAGTCTTAATCATGAAATGTGCGTTTTGATGCTGGAGGTTATCCAAAGCATTCTTGCAACATGCAAATGTGATCACAAATCCCTTGCATGGAAAATCTGGATCAAACAATTTGAAATTTCCAAAAAGAGTTTGTTCAAAACATCTATTGGAGAATTTCTCATCCAAGAGGGCTCCTCACCGCTCTGTGATAATGGTCTTTTGTAAGGAATGCGCTCAACTTCCTACTGACCTGTGCCTAGGTTTTAGGATCATTCGCAACGTATACATTTTGATCGATCTGGAGGTCTTCCACGGGACCGTAATGTTAGGCTTGGATATTGGTTTTCAAGGGGGACCCGCTTCGGAGTCGAGGCCATCGAATGAAAGTCTTCACCATCTGCTCCGGGTTTACAAGTCAAGAACCCTGCAAAATGAGAAAGAAATAGTCTTGCTCGTACTTCTTCGAGCTAAGCTATATGTTAACCCAAGTGTCTTAGTCAGAGAAGACTGTTTCGGGGTTGTAACATTGGTAGGATTGGGGACCGAAAAAGGCTTGTTTTTTGCCTAGAAATTACGAAGGATTTGACATTGGTGATCATTACAAATTTACCACCTGTGCTTTCCTCTCTGCACCTTCAATTTTTGAGGTGTGCACCCGCTTTTGAGGTGTGCACCAACTCTTTAGAGAGCGTTTCGTCGCATTAAGAGACTGATGACTCTGTCTGCGTCTCTGCTCCACGCTTGACACCATTTGGGGAGTAGTCTTTTTGATCTGACTCCTTTAGGGATTTCCTCTTTTTCCATCCAGCTTCATTGCGGATCAATCAAACAACTTACACGAGCATTGGCCTTGCTTTTACCAGGCACTTTGCTTTTTCTCGATGCCGTGGATTTTTCTCATTCATTTTTGAAATCCCACTTTTTCTCATCTTCATGGGATCGTGTTAGACCTATGATCAAAGGTCTAACAAGGTTAAGCATTAACTTAGGAATTTTTTTTTTTGCAAACCCTAAGTCTTGAACTCCTTCGTTTCTGAAGTGATGCTGCATCCGTCTTGGAATGTGCAATGATCACCAACGGGTTTATGAAATAATTTTGCAGGCTCAACTTGGCTATGCAAAGGATTCGGTGTGTGGGATAGAGCAATGAATGCTTCTCATCATCCTATGGCACTTGGATTACCATATAAACAACACACAAAGATTAATGTTAGTCCGAGCAAGAAAATTTCTAACCATTTTCTCCTGATGCTGCTGGACTCACCTCCATTTTGCCCCGATGTGGGGTGGTTCTTGACAGGGTTAAGAATGAAAACCACCGTTCAAAGGGGTTATCAACGGTCACCTGTAGTGTTTGGGGGATATGAAACGAATGCCTCCGTCGTCCCAACCCATGTAATCGTTGCGAATGGTCCATACTTCCGTAGGTCCAGATTTTGCTGTCTGATTCGCTCCACTTCTCTCTTAAGTGTGTATAGGACGTGTTTTGACTAGGCTTGCCTCTCTTTTGAGTAAACTTCCTTTGAATGATTGGACAAATAATCATATTTAGAAAAATTCATTTCTTTCTTTCCCAAAATTTATCCATCGAGGGGATTTTGTGATGTATCGCGCATGTTTTATTCATGCTTTGGGCAACCTCCCGATTTAAATCATGAACATTGATGCATTGGATGATTTTCATGAAGGCTGAAAGGATTTTAACATTTTTTATCTCCAGCTAACTGGGAAAGGGGTACTTACCTACCTGTCGCGGCTGTAGACCCCTGAAAATGTAAAAGAAGCATATCATTGTATGTTCATGAATTTTTCGAAAATCGAAACGATACATCCTACCCTCATGTACCCTAACAGGTAGTACGTGGGATGTAAAAACTTGTTCGTCTTCAAGGCGATTCCCCTGTCAAGGATAGACAACGAGTATCAATTCATATTCTCAAATTCAAGACAAATTGGGACGATACAACTTTACTCTTGGTTCTCATCCCGTTCTGATGTTGCGTATTGATATGAACCACGTCTATCAAATCCGCCTATCCATGCTTGGAATATTTGCAACATCAGTGGTTCAGCTGCCCCCGGTTGGGCAACGTCTATTTTGTTATTTGAACAGATGGCTCCTTGAGTGATTTATCCACGTTTATCACCTGAGAAGGGAAAGAAAGGAGACATTACTTCGGTATTTGATTGAAGATCGTTTAGGAACGATACATCGTTTTACCAAATGGGTGGCTTCGCGGCCCAAATGCATCTCGCGTTGAAGGGATGGATTCCATTATGCTCTGTGAACGATGATCTTCGCTTGGGGAGCTCACCCATATGGATCTCATGACGCATCTGACGTCTTTGATCTCAATATGTTTTTGGGAGTAGGGACGGCTTGCCCCTAACTAAATAAGAAAATGACGCGCCTGAGCTTGAAAATACTCAAAAGGTAAGGTGCATCCTCGTGCGATCAGCTTCAAACGTAAATGAGAAATGCTCCCTTGGGAGCTTTACAATGGGGTTACCAATACATTCATTTAGGGTACTCAACCTCTCTCCCTTGAGCATTTTTTTTTAACAATCGCGCCTTGAATTAAACACATTATCGTCGACTTTGTATCACCATTGCAAGAGTCCGTCAGCGTCAGGCTGATCGAGCCAGAAATTGAGTTCTTCCCCAAGAAAATCGCTTGAATCTCCGAGCAATTGATGCTTAGGTCGGGCGTCACCGATCGCTGGCGGTGAATCTCTCTCATCCCTTTCTCCCTGGGCGATCTGATTCCTCGAATTGGAACCTCCATTGTTGTCCTATTGAGACTGTGGTTCATATTCCTGGGGGTTATTGAGATAGCTCAGGGGGTTGTTCAGCTGATCGATCCAAAAGGAAAGGTCCTCCTCTAGGAAATCGCCAGCTTCTTCGAGCCATTGACACTCGGGTCGGGCAGAATCGACCGCTGGAGGAGGATTTTTTTCATTGTATTCGGCATGAGCATCTTGATTCCACGAACTGGAACTTACGCTGCTGTTTTGCACAGTTGTATGTGCATCCTCTGTCAGTGCTGGGTCGGTTGTAGGAATAGCATTTCCGACAGGTTGGTGCTCGAATTGGGGAGGCTCTAGTTGCTGGAGCTGCGATGCGTACTCCCGAAAAGTATCATAGTCATGGCCATGTCTATCACTCTGGCTCGAGCCGGCTCCATCTGGGTCTGGTGTTGCCAAGCCTTTCTTCAGCAAGTTTCTGTAGCTTTTGAGGTGACTCTTGACATTATTTTTGGTAACTCCTGTTACGTTCATGATCTCGAGTACATTCTCTGGGCGCGCCGAGTAGATTCCAAGTTGTTGAACTGCATCCACAAACTTACGATGAAGCTCTCGTGTCCAACAAAGCCTCTTTTTTTTTTCTTTTTGCTAACCAGAGCAGCGTTAGCAACTCGGCGGCCGCTCTCTTCGTGATATGATTGCGCTGCAAGTTGCTTTGGGAGGAGTTCACCGTCAAGTGGACCCCACTCATTATGATACAGGCTCCATGTACCAATAGACTCCGCTCTAGTGTTGATCTGCCCCAGTAAACCTTGGACGGTATTCGACTGCTCCGGAGGATGTTGTGGAAGGCTTTGCGACAAGTGAGCATTATCAATCTGCATAAATGACCCCTCATGGAACGTTTTGCTGATTGGGATAGGGTCGCTGCAGTTAAGGCAAGCAGCCGTGTTCAGAGCCTCTTTACACATCGTGTTTTCCATTCGGAGCTGTTCAGTTTTCTCTCTTAGGATCTGCAACTCGCGGCGTCTGAGTTTATCCATCCACCGGGCCCTTTTGTTGCAAAACCAAAGCTTGACTCTCGCGGGCTCCATTCCCAGCGTTCGGACTAGTTCAGCTCTTTGCTCCCCCGTTGGATGGGGGTGTTCTTTGAAAAAAACATTAAGCCTTCGGAGTTGGCGTGTAGTGTGGCGTTTTTGGAGCTTCCCACTCCAGCGTCGATCATTGTCGCTGACATTCTCGCCGCCGAGGGTTTGGGTTTCTTTGCTGGAAGAACCAATCTCCATAGCCTTTGTGCCAAATCGAGCTCCGAGATCTTCCCATTCTAGCAGTTCAAGCTCGGAGATTTCATGGTCGGGCGCTTCTAATAGGTAACGGTAGCTCTCGGGCATGTTGGATCGAAATATCACTAGTCGTTTTTCGTTCGCTCAGTTTTCTTCCCTTTCCCTCGAATGATCTCGTTCTTTGTAACTTCTTCAGAGGTTAAGCATGTTCCGAGGATAACGATTGTCTGGCGAGCGTTCCTCTCGAGACTTCGTGATTCCCCCATGTCTTTTCTTATTCTGTTCCATGTGAGTGGAGCCTGAAGATCTTTCGCGTCGATCTCGCTCTGTTGAGCACTACGCCTGTCCCCCTAGCTCAGTCTCCTAAGCAATGGATCTGTCGACCTTTCGGCGTCACTATGTTTTGCTAAGCCCGAGATCATAGGACAATGGTGGATCCGTGACCCACCGAGGATGCATTAATCAAATCTGCTTAGCCCCGTTGAACATAAACAATTATTATAACTTTTCGTTTCTTATTCGAGCGTTGTAAGGTGAGAGATCGATGTCGAGAAGATTGGCACTTTAACCTAATCAGATTCAGTTTCTCAAACAATCTCCTGACATTCCTTCTTTTCTCCGCCATTCAATCGCACATGGCCTCCTCCTCTGTATCTGCTGCTCTAGCCGAAGCTTCAACCCAGTGGGAGAGATTTTATCACCTTCTGGGTAGAGGTTATGGTTACATAAATAATCATCCTGAAGCCGAGGTTGAAATCCGTACTTTGATTCTCGTCTTGGACACTGCCTGTATCGAAGGTACGAAACTGCAAATGGAGTTTGCAATCTTCCCAACTCTCTTCAACAATTTCCTGGAGGCTTACCATGTCGCTAGCCGGGATGTCACTTTGGCTAGCATCGTACGAGCTCGCTATCAAGACAGGGCTGAGTCCCTGATGTTGGCCATGCTGACGGCCGATAACCATAAGAAAGCTGTTGAATACGCCTACGCCCAAGTCTCATTGCTGGTCCGTGAGTGGGACAACTTGGTGGAGCGTCTAGCTCTCTACCAAACCGTCTTTGAGCAAGACCAGCACAATCTCATGCTGAGGTTCCAGTGCACATGGTTGGAGGAAAGGCTTGACGATCTGACCATGGATATAGCCCGTGGGAGAGCACTGGCCCAGGATTTAGAGCGTGAATCCGAGTACCACGAGACCAAGGTGGATGAGCTTAAGGAGAAATGCCGTCTCCTGCTCTTCAAGCTTGCGCAACTTGATTCTCGAAGCGCTGGCTGTAGGCAAGGCATGGATAACATGGAGAGCCAGTTGAGCTCTTTCGTGATGCTCATTAGAGCTCATTTTGATTTTACGGTCCCTCCTTAGTAATCCGTTTGTAAAGCCTCCTGTTGAGTGAAATAAATGCGAGTTTTCTGGATACGCTCTTTTATCTTCCGGATGGTTGATGAGTCCAAGAAGGCCCTTGCTTTCGGATATATGCAATTTCCCTTTTCACATGTGTCTACAGCTTGGTTACACATTATTTCCACAGCCTGATGCTTTTCATTTGAACGATTTGAATGTCTTGTGAGAAACGGATTCACAGGTGCTCAAAATTTTAAGATTGCCCTTGATTTCGTGGTCGTTGTGCTTGAGGTAGCTAACGATCTTTCGTTTTTGGCTCGCTCACATTCTATTCATAAATTACGCTGTCCCTTCTGCCTTCACATGATGGGTTGATTTATCTCGAACCTAACCAAGGGGTTACCGTATCCAAATCTGATAATGCTCGCAGGCAGCATTGTGTAAAATCAACTCTAACCATAAAGAAGAAAGCGAATACAGTCATTGAGAGCTTTACAATGAAAACAATAAGGGTGCATCCCCCTCACGTACATGTCTCTCTCTCTCGCTGCGGGTATGTCCAACTCATCGCGTCTCGACTCCTTGAGAACTTTGCAGATCATGGCTACAAACGTTTGATAGCCTCCCACTGATCGAACAAGGCATCAAGTCCTTCATCGAAGAAGTCATCTGATTTTTCGAACGATTGATGCACGGGTTGAGGAACACCACCCTATGGGTTCTTCGAACTGGAATTTATGTCCCTGTTTGAGAACACTAGAGGAGGGTTGACTAGTTCACCATCAAAGCCGTTCCCTCTCTGGGAGTTGGGTAAACCATAATGCTCAAAACATTCTTCTATTAAATCATCTAAAATCATGTGTCCCTCCTGAGTAGACCCTTGGTCACCAATAAAAAGAGCACTGGTGGATGGTTGCTGCTCGTGCAGAGGAATGATCATTTGCTGCACTTGTGATACGTACCCTTGAGGAATATCGAGATGATTCAGAGAGGTATCTTGAACAATTTCTGGACAATAGGCAGTAGAACGGCTGGTTTGGTTGGTGTCAAGATTCGGCTGAGCCTCTCTTGGCGCACGACCATCGTGTTCACGGTCATGCCTGGCGCTCGAGTTCCAGTCGGGCTCTTTTAGGTTCAGCGAGGCATGACGTCGTCTCAGAACCCTTCGGTAACTATTAAGGTGGTACGCGACTACCTGTAGAGGGATTCCTGGTTCATTCATGGCATCAAGTACGCGTGTTGTACACGCTGGTTGAAGTCCTACATCTCGAACCGCGTCGAGGAACTTGCGATGAAGCCTCGGAGTCCAAGCGAATTTCTTTTTTTGATGTTTCAGCATAGCGTCGACGACTGGTATCTGTTGTGGAGGAAGTGGATCGGTTTCGCACTGATCAAGGGCAGAAATAGGCCTATCATCAGGGAAAGTATAGCGACGCATAACCCATTCTCCAGAAATCGGTTCGAGGGAGCTGGGTTGCAGAAGAGCACTCGCGACCTTCATGGAAGGATTGTCATGGAGCAATTCACGGAGGTCGATAGGGCCACCGCAATTGAGGCAAACGGTAGTGACAAGAGTTCTCTTGTACCATATGTTCTCTACCCGTAGTTTGTCGTATTCTTCCACTAGAGTGGAAAGCTCTTGACGTCTGCAATGATCGACCATTCTGGCCCTCCTGTTTTGAAACCAATATCTGACTCTCGCAGCTTTCATCCCCAACCTTTGGCTTAACTCCTCTATTTGCTTTACGCTCGGATGAGGAGATTCTCTGAAAACAGCTTCAAACACCTGGGTTTCCTCCTTACTATGGGGCTGGCGATTTTTTTCTTTTCGAGGTTGGCCATCGCTGTCGTTGTTGTCGTCGTAGTCATGGCAATCTCGAATGTCGTTGCCGGGGAGGTTGGGCTCCATGGTTTCTGTATCAGGCTCGATCTTGGAATCTTCGAGGTTTTCGAATTGGACACTATCCAGGACTTTTGGGTCAGTCATTTCTAACAATTGTAGGTGACTCTCAAACATATTGGATTAGGAAGAGGTTGCCCGATCTTTCATTTACTCAGGGTTTCTTACTCATATGTTCACTCTCTCTAAACCTTCTTCTGAGTGACTTTTCATGCTCAAGAGATGTTCTACGAGCCCGGAAGATGATCACCCAGCAAGCGCTCCCCTCGAGGTTTTGAATTTCTCGCTTTGTCGTTTCTCTTCCTTTTCCATTGTGGAGAGATCGCGGATCGCTTTTCTTTCCTCGATAGCCGAACCTGTTGTTAGAGATATGCACTAAAGCAATTGTGTAATAGTCACATATTGGGTATATCTGTTGCACTTCTGATTTCTTATCAGTGGCAAAGACGTATTTATTCATTTGTCCAAATATAAATGAATAAAATCCATAAGATCAGTTGTAGCCGAACCTATTCTTAAGACGTTGAGAATATGTGTGACAGGTTTACGGTTAGACTGAATCTTTAAAACAGTTCCCGATCAATGGATTATTGAATGGATATCAATGATCCTGTTGAGGTCGGTATGTTCTTAACTTCATAATTAAGTATCAGATACTTAAGGAAATGACGAGTCACAAGTCATTGGGTATTGCGATATCCGAGTTAGAACATAGGTGCTTGTATCGGACAAGTTCACTGAACGTGACACATAATGAATGATTAACGACATGGAAGCTTTTTGCGTGGTCAATGTATAATCATTCATGCTTTGGTCTTGTGTAAATAATCCTTAGACCTGAGGTACAGTGTTGACTTGTGTGATAAATGGCTATGGTTCACAAGTGCGCATATTGGCGGGTCGTTGATTCGTCTCTGTACTTGATGGTCGTAGTTCAGGCACATACGAAGTCACATGTGTACGCAATATGGAATCTGTCTCCTTATTAATAAAGGTATGATGTCCTATGTGATCTGATTGTAACAATGCATTGAAATCCTCGGCCGGGGTTATGATTGAGAATGAAATGTTCATGTCTCATATAAATGCATGTCAAGTTAGATTTGTACATATGATCGAATTGGTGGCTTGACAAATATTCCATTGCCTTTGTTCGATCGGGACATAGTTAGACAGAAGGATTGAATTACACTGTAGCCAAAGCTGACAGGTTCATAATGTTCTTAAAAAGAATTCACACTGTCTGGGTAGCCATGACATATTGCTAGATGTCACTCATGGCTTGTAGGACCTAGAGGATGATCGGGACAATCAATTCTCTTGGAAGTACTAATGTGTTAGTGCATGTCTTACTGCCAGCTCGGTGATGAACCTAGGAATGTCACACACCATAACCAATACATGACAACGCTGTATGGAAAGATGACATTGCAAATTTGTTTGCAATTATACCAATTAGTTGGGTTGGAATTAAATTAAATGAGATTTAATTTTATTTCTCTTTTTGGTCACTTGCACGTGTATATACGATGTACACGTATACTCTACGTATTTGTACGTTATACGTATTTGTACGTTATACATAATATACTGTTTGGTAACCTCTTTAACTCATGTAATAATAATAATGGTTATTATTATTTTTAACACCTTTGTTAGTGCTATTTTTTAATAGCATTTTTGTATTGTAAAATGTGAGTGCTAATTATAAATTGTGAGTGCTATTGTTAGATAGCATTTATAATTGTTAGTGCTAATTTTAAATGGCATTTATTTATGATAAATTGTGAGTGCTATTGTTAGATAGCATTTATATTTTTTAGTGCTAATTTTAAATGGCATTTATTTATGATAAATTGTGAGTGCTATTTTTAGATAGCATTTATAATTATTAGTGCTATTTTTAAATAGCATTTTTGTATTATAAGATGTGAGTGCTATTTATAAATTGTGAGTGCTATTGTTAGTGCTATTTTTATATGGCATTTATTTATCATAAATTGTGAGTGCTATTTTTAGAAAGCATTTATTATTTGTTAGTGCTATTTTATAATACAATTTATTGGAAGGTGTTTTTGGCTATAAAAGGATGGCAAGAGTTTTGAGGTCAAGGTTAGCACATTTGTAGAGTGAGCAGATTTTTGAGAGCTTTGAGAGAAGAACACAAACACTCTCTATATTCTCATAATTTTGAGTGACCAAAATATACCAAGTTCGGAATATTGATTCCATAAATTGGTTTGGAATATTGATTCCGCACATTGCTAGCACAATTGTTGTGGAATTATTAGTCGTCTCCCGTTCGTCAATTGGTGGTGTGTCTGAACTAGAGGCCCGACACTTGTGGGGCTGAGATCGAAGAACATCGAACCGACACCTCCGTTTCAAGCACGCTACAAGAGGTAGTCTATTTACTCCCTTTGGTGCTTTGTGATTTTTCGATTGAAATGCACGAAGTACGCCTCTGGAGATACATGTATGGGTTGTTATTTATTTCCGCTGCGTTTACTAATTTTATTTTTACCCGTACGTGTTACGTGGATCCCAACACCTGTCCCCCACTATCTTTCAAAAGACTAAATTATGTCCACCACCCGCTCAGCTTTTCATAATGACAAGACTGTCAACCCTATCGCGGCTTCTTCGATATTTGCGCTCGACTCCCGCTCCCACTCAATAATGGTGAAACAGACAACTCTTCTACAACTTTTCGGACTCGTCAGACCTGAAATCGCGGATCGAGACGGGTCTGATGATTCACGGGAGGAGCGGTCCCTGCTTTACTTAAAAATTCTGAATATGATTCAACGTAGAATTTTTATTGTGCCTTCCTAAGTTTTAAATTGTGAATTTATTACTTACGTGGAAGGGTGGTGATCATGGAAAAATCTCTAATCAATATGATTGATGTATATATGAATGTGTGGTGATTATTTATATTTTTGGGGTTGTAATTATTAAATGGAGGCTGCGTACTCCTTTTATTATCATGTAATCTTTATTTTTAGCATAGTCAATTGTTGATGTAAATGTTACGAGGATTACGTGGAGGAGCCTTTTAAGCCGGCGAGCTCTTTGGGTCCGGTTCTTGAAGAGTTCAAGGAACCAAGAAGAAGTGAAGAGCGGCTCTCCGTTATTAAAATATTAAAATGATTAAATGTGGTCTCATTGGCTCGAGACCCATTAAATCATAATTCCATGATCACCACGTAGGATAGATGTTTATGTGATTGACATCTATTTACTTATTATGTTTACGTGAGCATGTTAAACCGGTTAATGTGCAAAGTGAGACCTATAAATGACTCAAAATCTCCTTTAATATATATTAAGTCGTGACGGGTTTCGGACTCGTGGCCTTCCATCGTCGTGGTTTGATCCTATATTATAGTGGTTGATTGACCGGTTATGGATACATAGGGGTCAATTGTCATTTATAATTGTGGACCACTCCATTAAGCATATGATGTTGTGGGGTTGAGACCAAACGATTTCCAATAACTGTCAGGTGAGGGGATCGTTTGTGTTTTCAATACTTACATGAGACGATGGGTAAGACTTAACTACGATTATGAAGTCAATAACTGTCATGTGAGACTTTCATGATCTAGAGGCCAAAGTTATGATTGGGACTCGCATATGATGCGTTGAATAAGTTGATTCACTCACTAAGTTTATAGAACACCAATAACTGTTAGGTGAGGTGGACTATGAGCTCGCGGGACTCCAATCCCCACTAGTAATCTTTACCCAACAAAGATTACCGTTTCCCATTTTAAGGAGTATGGTATCCGTGTATAAATTTAGTGGGAGGATCTATTTCATTTAAAGGCCAAAATGAAATAGTTAGACAACGGCTAACAATTTATTTTCTGCAAAGATATAAATTACTCTGAAAAATGGTGAATACAAACCCGCTCGCTTCAATACTCGACAAGAATTTTTTGACTGGTCCCAATTTCACTGACTGGGTAAGGAATTTGTGAATTGTTCTCAATTCTGAAAAACTCGGGTATGTGCTTGATGAAAATATGCCAGTCTCTTTTCCTGAGGGTGGGACCCAAGAGGAACGTATCACTTATGATAAGTGGCATGACGATGACTTAAAAGTTAGGTCATATATGCTTGCTTCAATGAATAATGATTTCCAAAAGAAATATGAAGCAATGGTAAATGCTAGGTCGATCATATTGCATCTAAAGGAATTCTTTGATGAGAATGGTCGAACCTCAAGATATGAGATATCTAAAGCATTGTACTGCATGGGGATGGCTGAGAAATCATCGGTTAATGATCATGTCTTGAAAATGATCTGGCACATAGAAGAATTGGCTAGGCTGAATCTTGTCATGGACAATGACTTAGCTGTGGATTTGATCCTCCAATCTTTACCCGATTCCTTCTCTAGTTTTGTTAAAAAATTCCACATGCATAAAATGGAAAAAACTCTTGCTGAGTTACATAGCATGCTGGTAATTTATGAGAAGGAAATGCACAATACAAGACCAAATGTTGTGGCTTTGGCTAAAGCTTCTTCTTCAAATAGTAAGACTATTTTGAAGAAAAAGAAATGGAAGAAGCCTGTGAAAGCTGTTGTGCAATCAAAACCCAAGATTGAAAAAGGGAAATGTCATTATTGTGGTGTCATGGGGCACTGGAGGAGGAACTGTAAGAAGTACCTCGCAAGCTTGAAGGTCAAGCCAAAGAACCAACCTTGTGAAGGTATGGTGTCTATGATTATTGAAACTAATCTTATGGTTAGTGCTGAATCCAGCTTATGGATTCTAGATTCTGCTGCAACGTCACATATTTGTATGTCTTTGCAGAATCTGGAAATAAGCAGGATGCTGGGGCAAAATGAGATTGTCCTTACATTTGCAAATGGGGCAAAAGTTGTTGCATTAGCTATAGGGACTTTTCGTTTATGTTTGCCTTCAAGACATGTTTTGGTTTTAAAGAACTGTTTGCATTATAAGAATGCTATACAAAACATCATTTCTATACCTCGTATGGGCAAAGAAAATTATGAATTTTCTTTTGCTGATGATGTATGTTCTATTTATTATAATAGAATGTGTGTTGGTTCTGGATTATTAATGAATAATCTCTATACCATTACAATGTCCGGTAATACGATTACCAATAAGCAAAATAATCATGATGTAAATGCCATAACCAATAAACGCCCTAGAGATACTCCAAATCCAAAGTATGTTTGGCATCTCCGATTAGGTCATATTGGAGAAGATAGGATTAACAAATTGAGTAATGATGGATATATCGATCCAATTGGTTTTGAACCATACTCGACTTGTAATGCTTGTCTTCTAGGAAAAATGACCAAAGCGCCCTTTGTAGGACATAGTGCGCGAGCTGCTGACATACTAGGATTGATACATACAGATGTATGTGGACCAATTAATGAAACTGCTAGGGGTGGTTATTCTTACTTCATTACCTTTACCGATGATTGTTCACGGTATGGCTATTTGTACTTAATGAAGTATAAATCTGAATCCTTTGAAAAGTTCAAGGAATTTAGGTATGAAGTTGAGAAACAAACATGAAAAAGTATTAAGGGTCTTCGATCTGATCGAGGAGGTGAATACCTTAGTACTGAATTCTTGGATTATCTTAAAGATAATGGCATTTTATCACAATGGACACCTCCTGCAACTCCAGAGCATAATGGTGTATCTGAAAGAAGAAATCGTACTTTATTAGATATGGTGCGATCTATGATCAGCTACACCGATTTGCCTATGTCCCTTTGGGGATATGCCCTTGAGACAGCTGCATATTTACTGAATAGAGTGCCATCCAAATCTGTTCCAACTACGCCTTATGAGATATGGCATAGTAGGAAACCAAGTCTTAATCATATCAAGATTTGGGGTTGTCCAGCTTTTGTCAAGAAGCTGAGAACAGAAAAATTGGAGGCAAGGTCTGAACATGGTCGCTTCATTAGATATCCAAAAGAAACTCTTGGATATTATTTCTATTTTCACTCTGACCAAAAAGTTTCGGTCAGCAGGCACGCTTCTTTTCTGGAGAATCGGTTCGTTCAGGAAGGTGGTGCTGGGCGGAAAATAGTCTTACAAGAAGATAATAATGAAGTATCAAATAACCAAGTTCAGACACCAATCTCTGATTCAGTGGGAGCTTCTGATACACAACCTCTTAGGAAAAGTGCGAGAACGTATCGTATACCTATTCGCTATGGACACTCAGTTGAAAATATTGAGTCACTATTCATTATGAATGATAGTAATCAATTAAGTGATCCAAGCACCTATGAGGAAGCGATGTTGGACATCGATTCTGGTAAATGGCTAGAAGCCATGCAAACCGAAATGGATTCAATGTATTCCAACGATGTTTGGACTCTAGTTGATCTGCCTGATGGTATTGTACCAATTGGCTGTAAATGGATCTTCAAGAGGAAGATAAACGCTGATGGTCAGGTTGGAACTTACAAAGCACGACTGGTGGCGAAAGGGTATCGTCAAAAAGAATGGATCGATTATGACGAAACTTTCTCACCTGTAGCCATGCTTAAATCTATTCGGATTATGTTGGCTATAGCTGCGCACCTTGATTATGAGATATTCCAAATGGATGTCAAAACGGCTTTTCTAAATGGTTTCCTCGAGGAGGATATCTATATGGAACAACCACGGGGTTTTGAATCTTGTGGTGAAAGTCGAAAGGTGTGTAAGCTTATGAGATCCATTTATGGACTCAAACAAGCATCCAGAAGTTGGAACATCCGTTTTGATGAAGTAATCAAATCGTTTGGCTTCATTAAAAATCCGGATGAATCATGTGTATATAAGAAGGTCAGTGGAAGCGCAATTGCGTTTCTAGTTTTGTACGTCGATGATATACTCTTGATCGGGAATGATGTACCGATGATATCATCGATCAAACTATTCTTGTCACAGAAATTCTCCATGAAAGATTTGGGAGAGGCAACCTATATTTTAGGTATCAAGATCTATAGAGATAGATCGAGATGATTGATTGGCCTCTCACAATCTACGTACATATATAAAGTGTTAACACGGTTTAACATGCAATGTTCCAAAAGAGGATTATTGCCTTTTAGGCATGGAATCCGTCTTTCTAAGGAGATGTGTCCCAACACTCCTGAAGAAAGACAGCGGATGGCAAAGATACCTTACGCATCCGCTGTTGGAAGCATAATGTATGCTATGCTATGTACGTGACTTGATATCGCGCATGCTGTAAGTGTTACTAGCAGATATCAGTCTGATCCAGGGGAAGAGCACTGGATAGCAGTCAAGAATATCCTGAAGTACTTGTGAAGGACTAAGGATTTATTCTTGATATACGGAGAAGGAGAGTTTAAAGTTGAAGCGTATACTGATTCTGATTTTCAATCAGATCTGAATGACTTTAAGTCTACATCTGGGTTTGTTTTTACACTCAATGGTGGTGCAGTTAGTTGGAAGAGTTCCAAACAAAGCACAACTGCTGATTCCACTACTGAGGCAGAGTATGTAGCTGCTTCTGAAGCGGCGAAGGAAGCTGTTTGGATGAAGAAGTTCATTTCTGAACTTGGAGTAGTTCCTTCCATTGAGCAGCCGATTACATTGTTTTGTGACAACAATGGGGCTATAGCTCAAGCTAAGGAACCACGGTCTCATCAGAAATCCAAGCACATAGAGAGACGCTTCCATCTCATCAGAGAAATAGTTGGGAGAGGTGATATTGCATTGCAGAAAATTATCTCAGCGGAAAACGTGGCAGATCCCTTTACTAAAGCAATACCTCAGTCTTTATTTGAAAGACACCTTGATAAAATGGGTTTGAGGTACCAAACTAGTTGGCTTTAGTGCAAGTGGGAGATTGTTAGAGATATGCACTAAAGCAATTGTGTAATAGTCACATATTGGGTATATCTGTTGCACTTCTGATTTCTTATCAGTGACAAAAACGTATTTATTCATTTGTCCAAATATAAATGAATAAAATCCATAAGATCAGTTGTAGCCGAACCTATTCTTAAGACGTTGAGAATATGTGTGACAGGTTTACGGTTAGACTGAATCTTTAAAACAGTTCCCGATCAATGGATTATTGAATGGATATCAATGATCCTGTTGAGGTCGGTATGTTCTTAACTTCATAATTAAGTATCAGATACTTAAGGAAATGACGAGTCACAAGTCATTGGGTATTGCGATATCCGAGTTAGAACATAGGTGCTTGTATCGGACAAGTTCACTGAACGTGACACATAATGAATGATTAACGACATGGAAGCTTTTTGCGTGGTCAATGTATAATCATTCATGCTTTGGTCTTGTGTAAATAATCCTTAGACCTGAGGTACAGTGTTGACTTGTGTGATAAATGGCTATGGTTCACAAGTGCGCATATTGGCGGGTCGTTGATTCGTCTCTGTACTTGATGGTCGTAGTTCAGGCACATACGAAGTCACATGTGTACGCAATATGGAATCTGTCTCCTTATTAATAAAGGTATGATGTCCTATGTGATCTGATTGTAACAATGCATTGAAATCCTCGGCCGGGGTTATGATTGAGAATGAAATGTTCATGTCTCATATAAATGCATGTCAAGTTAGATTTGTACATATGATCGAATTGGTGGCTTGACAAATATTCCATTGCCTTTGTTCGATCGGGACATAGTTAGACAGAAGGATTGAATTACACTGTAGCCAAAGCTGACAGGTTCATAATGTTCTTAAAAAGAATTCACACTGTCTGGGTAGCCATGACATATTGCTAGATGTCACTCATGGCTTGTAGGACCTAGAGGATGATCGGGACAATCAATTCTCTTGGAAGTACTAATGTGTTAGTGCATGTCTTACTGCCAGCTCGGTGATGAACCTAGGAATGTCACACACCATAACCAATACATGACAACGCTGTATGGAAAGATGACATTGCAAATTTGTTTGCAATTATACCAATTAGTTGGGTTGGAATTAAATTAAATGAGATTTAATTTTATTTCTCTTTTTGGTCACTTGCACGTGTATATACGATGTACACGTATACTCTACGTATTTGTACGTTATACGTATTTGTACGTTATACATAATATACTGTTTGGTAACCTCTTTAACTCATGTAATAATAATAATGGTTATTATTATTTTTAACACCTTTGTTAGTGCTATTTTTTAATAGCATTTTTGTATTGTAAAATGTGAGTGCTAATTATAAATTGTGAGTGCTATTGTTAGATAGCATTTATAATTGTTAGTGCTAATTTTAAATGGCATTTATTTATGATAAATTGTGAGTGCTATTGTTAGATAGCATTTATATTTTTTAGTGCTAATTTTAAATGGCATTTATTTATGATAAATTGTGAGTGCTATTTTTAGATAGCATTTATAATTATTAGTGCTATTTTTAAATAGCATTTTTGTATTATAAGATGTGAGTGCTATTTATAAATTGTGAGTGCTATTGTTAGTGCTATTTTTATATGGCATTTATTTATCATAAATTGTGAGTGCTATTTTTAGAAAGCATTTATTATTTGTTAGTGCTATTTTATAATACAATTTATTGGAAGGTGTTTTTGGCTATAAAAGGATGGCAAGAGTTTTGAGGTCAAGGTTAGCACATTTGTAGAGTGAGCAGATTTTTGAGAGCTTTGAGAGAAGAACACAAACACTCTCTATATTCTCATAATTTTGAGTGACCAAAATATACCAAGTTCGGAATATTGATTCCATAAATTGGTTTGGAATATTGATTCCGCACATTGCTAGCACAATTGTTGTGGAATTATTAGTCGTCTCCCGTTCGTCAATTGGTGGTGTGTCTGAACTAGAGGCCCGACACTTGTGGGGCTGAGATCGAAGAACATCGAACCGACACCTCCGTTTCAAGCACGCTACAAGAGGTAGTCTATTTACTCCCTTTGGTGCTTTGTGATTTTTCGATTGAAATGCACGAAGTACGCCTCTGGAGATACATGTATGGGTTGTTATTTATTTCCGCTGCGTTTACTAATTTTATTTTTACCCGTACGTGTTACGTGGATCCCAACACCTGTCCCCCACTATCTTTCAAAAGACTAAATTATGTCCACCACCCGCTCAGCTTTTCATAATGACAAGACTGTCAACCCTATCGCGGCTTCTTCGATATTTGCGCTCGACTCCCGCTCCCACTCAATAATGGTGAAACAGACAACTCTTCTACAACTTTTCGGACTCGTCAGACCTGAAATCGCGGATCGAGACGGGTCTGATGATTCACGGGAGGAGCGGTCCCTGCTTTACTTAATTACCCTGGTTCCACGAGAATTATTGTTGCGGCTTTTCTCCATTCTCGAGACGCTATAAAATGCAGAGTTAGCGTTTGGGAGATTAACGTTCTCGTGTAATCTGCTTTGTCGCGACCCTCTCCCGAGCGGGAGCGGGCTAATGGGCCGCCCGATCGCTGGCTGGATCGGACGCGGCCCTCTCCCAAGGTCCATTACCCAAATCGCAACTGCTGGATATACGTGGTCGACCTTCAGTGCAGTCTAGTGACATGTGATGAGTGTACATGCCAAGGAGTCGCCACCAATCGTTTCGTGGAGGGTACGATTGGAAACCCTATCGAATAGCTGTGAGTGGTCTATTCGATCCTGCGGAAACTAGAGAAGGGGGTTCGGGGACTTAGTTACGCCAACTGTCAGAGTTGACGCCCTTTCGGTACCTAAGCTGAATGGTTTATCTAATCCTAGAATTTCATACAGACGAGTGGGGTATAGATCCTAAATCTAGGAGTTCATGCATATGTGAATTACTACTCTATCAATCACAATCAATAGAAATAAGTGCGCAAATCAAGTATCCAGTACATGCGGATAAAACACATGAAATCAACATGGTATCCCTAATGAGGCCCTATTAGCCTAGAGAAATATCAATCAAGGTTTAGGAGTGATTTGGACATGATTCGCCCATGAGGGGCAGAATCGTAATTTTGAATGATTCGGGGAAATTTTACCCTTAAAAGGGTAAATCTGTCAATTTTAGGTTAATTGGGAAGTCAAAAGACAGAGGAAATAGGATTGGCCATCAATCCAATCCATTTCCTATTTTTTGGGAATTTCTAGGATTTTTCTGGAATTTTCAAATGATTTTACCCTTGTAGGGGTAAAGTCGTCATTTGGACAAAGACGAGAACAGAAAATCTCAAATATTAGGGTTGGTCGTCCTCCTGACCCAAACCCTAACTTTAAGCAATTTTCAGAACTCGATTGAGACAAGAAAGACGATTTTCCCATTAAAGGGCAAAATCGTCATTTTGAGAAAAGAGGCGGGACTCGAAAACCCAAACCTAAGAAGTGGTCGTCTAATCGACCATAATTCTCACCTTGGCATTATCGGCCTTATCTGACATGCACAACAGAGGCGACTTACCCCTAAAGGGTAATGTCGTCAAATCTCGGAAAATTGGGTAAGAAACCCCAAAAATAGGGTTGACCAGTTGTCTGTGGTCAACCCTCGATTTTTGGGGGTTTCTGGAATGTCTAGGATTTTTTCACAAATTTTTCCACATTTTTTGGAATTTTCTAGATTTTTCTAGTATTTTTTTGGATTTTCTAGGATTTTTCTGATTTATTTTTATTTTTTTTATTTTTAAAATCATTTTCGGATTTTTTTTATTTAAAAATATATTATTCGGGCCGGGTCGGGTGACCCGGCCCACGGCCCACGGCGACCGGCCCAGCCCGGATCCGACTACTGACCCAAAACGACGCCGCTTTGCATTCCCGCTTCAAATAGGAACCAGCGGCCCTGATCGCGCTACGTGGCGAGCTACGGACGGTTTGATCTAGCCGAGGCAGTCGACGGTCACAATCGAAGTACCTGATTGAACTACAGCCGTCCGATCCGTTATTAGAAAAAAGATTTTTTATTTCGGAAAAAGCAAGATCTCGACACGTGGCATAATAACCACCGTCGGATCAATATTCGTTATTCGGTTATTCGCGAATGGCTGACGTGGCTGCCACGTGGGCGCCACGTCAGCGCCACGTAGGCGTTGACTGGTCAACTTTCGTTGACCGGTCAACAACCTCGCCGAAGAAGACGACCGGCGCCGGTGCTGCGTCGCCGGCGCCTCGTCGAAGGGCCTTTTCTCCGCGTCCAGACCACCAAAACTCGCGAAACCACCGCCATTCAACTCGTTTCGATCTCCTCTACAACATATACCAAGCTTCACATAGCAGAACCAAGTTCGACTAACCTGCAAATCTCGGCCGAAGATAATCTCCGGCGAGGGTCCGCCCTAGCCATTTCTAACGTCGAGCGAGCATTTCGGATCATCAAACAGAATCTATGGAGTTAGATCGGACTTACCTGACGATCACGGGGCGTCGGTTTTGCTCGGACCAAGCTCTCAGACTTTCGAGAGGTTCGGGTGGCTCAGATCCGGATCCGTGGTTTCGAGTGGTTTCGATGCAAAAGAAACATGGATAAGAGCTTAGAAGGTTGTCTAGATGTAGACCGGATAAAAAATTTGAAGGAATATGCGTAAATCAGTGAGTTGCCATTGAAGATCAAGCTTGGAAGCTCCAATGGCGTTTACCTGTTTTGGCGACGAAAAATGACGCCGCTGGGTTCCAAGCATTCTTTGGGTCGAGGTGAAGCTTAGGTGATCAATGGTTTGGCTCGTCGTGGACCGGGACGCTCCGACGAAGCGTGAGAAACTCTGAAATGGAAGCTCCGTCCACGGCCGTTCGTGAGCTCGTCGAGAGCATTTCTCTCTCTCTCTCTCTCTCTCTTTTCGCTCTGAGTCTTCTCTCTTCCTCGACGCGAGCTCTCTGTTCTTCGCCTCCTCTCTCTGCCTCACTCTCTTCTCGGTTATTTCTCTGCCCGTCGCCAGCTCTCTCTCTCTCTCTCCCTCTTTCTCTCTCTGTGCTCTCGCGAAGAAGCCGCCCCCCCTCTCGCTTCTCTTCTTCCTTCTGTTAGGCGTTCGGGTCTTCGTTCGTTGGCCGTTTCCCTTTTTTCTTTTTTGCCAACTGAATCTCCTCTCCTCTCTTCTGACTTCTCCTCCCCCTTTTCTGTTTGTTCATGCGCGAAGGAGCAGAGGTATTCTGCTTATGACCAAAACTGGTCAACCCGAATTTGGGATTTTTCTTCAAATCGGGCGTCCAAATATCCCAAAATCGTGAAATCGACTCCATAATCGGACTTCATAGCATGGCATTTACCTAAGTAAGGTAAAATTGGGCTGAATTGATTTTGATTTATACAAAAGCCCCAAATCTAAGACAAGATCCGAGATCGATTTTCGTCAAATTGAGATTCCTAATGGACGAATTGTCTCCAATTGAGCCCACCATTAGATTCAGGGGGTCGAATACTATAGGGAGGAAGCATTGGGATCCTATGGGTGTCCCTCGAAAAAGTTTAATTTTGGAATTGGCATTATATAGACTAAAATGAAAAGAATTTTATGCAATTAGGTCCCTAAAGCCAAAATTGATCAAATCAGTGTACAATTGAACCAAATTGAAATGTGGGGCAATCAATTCGAATGTCTAGATTCGGAAAATGCAAAATATTGCAAATAAAAAGACTTAGAACATATTTTTTGACAAATTTAACCCTGTGCGTTACAAAGAAACACACAAAATTAAACTTGAATTTCGACTCTTGATGAGGTCAAAATGACAAGGGATTTAAAAGAAAAATATTGACTATTTTCCTATATTTTTGTGACCTCAAATTCTATTTTTGTCGATTTTTCTAGTATTTTCCTATTTTCTAAAAATACTAAAAAATGTGAAAAATATGAAAAATTATTTTTTGGTCAAGAATGGTTCCTTGGGATTGGCCAAGGCCACCAAAGTTTATTTTGTAATTTTTTGACTTTTTATGAATTTTTTATGATTTTTCAAAAAATAAAATTGAAAAAAGACTTGGTCAAAAATCAGGTGTCAACAGCTGCCCCTATTTGAGAGGAATCTCGTGAGAGGTTTCTCTCAAAGATAAGTGACACCTGAATCTAGACCGACTCGACTGGGGAAAAGAAAAATGAATCCTGACATTCAATCTTTCTTGCTTTGCTGGTAAACGCTCTGCTTGTTCTGCTCTGGCTACTGTGAGATAGAAAGTAGAGAGACCCACCTGTTACTTACCTGTTGATCACCTGTCTGATGCTCGTACGGCATGCGCGGTGTATAGCGGGTTGAAGTGAATACCTAGGGACTCGTCTTTTGAGTATCCTAGGGCGGTTAAACTCTAGCCTGTATGGTAGGCCGTACCAGAATGGGATTCCTATACTTGACAGGAACCTGTGAATGACGCACCCATCCTCTTAGGGATTGTCGGGGTTTTGATCCGTATGGTGGATCAGACCATGAATAGGACTCCTTTCTGCTAGGAACCTATGGATGACGCACCCAGTCTCTTAGGGATTGTCAGGGATTTTGATCTGTATGGTGGATCAGACCATGAGTAGGACTCCTTTCTGCTAGGAACCTATAGATGACGCACCCAGTCTCTTAGGGATTGTCAGGGATTTTGATCCGTATGGTGGATCAGACCATGAATATGACTCCTCTCTGCTAGGAACCTATGGATGACGCACCCAGTCTCTTAGCGATTGTCAGGGATTTTGATCCGTATGGTGGATCGGACCATGAATAGGACTCCTTTCTGCTAGGAACCTATGGATGACGCACCCAGTCTCTTAGGAATTGTTAGGGATTTTGATCCGTATGGTGGATCAGACCATGAATAGGGATTTTGATCCGTATGGTGGATCAGACCATGAATAGGACTCCTCTCTGCTAGGAACCTATGGATGACGCACCCAGTCTCTTAGGGATTGTCAGGGATTTTGATCCGTATGGTGGATCAGACCATGAATAGGACTCCTTTCTGCTAGGAACCTATGGATGACGCACCCAGTCTCTTAGGGATTGTCGAACATTTTAATCCGTCAGGGGATCAGGCCGAGAATATGATTCCTTTCTGCTAGG
The DNA here is from genome assembly GCA_021437785.1 of Rhodomyrtus psidioides. Classification (NCBI taxonomy): domain Eukaryota; kingdom Viridiplantae; phylum Streptophyta; class Magnoliopsida; order Myrtales; family Myrtaceae; genus Rhodomyrtus; species Rhodomyrtus psidioides. Next base: position 1,422,114 of record JAILYB010000092.1, on the reverse strand, counting down.
AACCTATGGATGACGCACCCAGTCTCTTAGGGATTGTCGAACATTTTAATCCGTCAGGGGATCAGGCCGAGAATAGGATTCCTTTCTGCTAGGAACCTATGGATGACGCACCCAGTCTCTTAGGGATTGTCGAACATTTTAATCCGTCAGGGGATCAGGCCGAGAATAGGATTCCTTTCTGCTAGGAACCTATGGATGACACACCCAGTCTCTTAGGGATTGTCGAACATTTTAATCCGTCAGGGGATCAGGCCGAGAATATGATTCCTTTCTGCTAGGAACCTATGGATGACGCACCCAGTCTCTTAGGGATTGTCGAATATTTTGATCCTATATTCTAATGAATTAACTAGGATTTATACAAATGAGGTGTGCCTGACCTTGAGGCTTTACCAAATGGGCTATTCTGGGTTTAGGGGTTACCTAGAACCTCACAGAAAGCAGATTTTGACAACAGTTTTTGATCCTATATTCTAAGGAATTAACTAGGATTCATACAAGTGAGGTGTGCCTAACCTTTAGGCTTTACCACATGAGCTATTCTGGGTTTAGGGGTTACCTAGAACCTCATAGAAAGCTGATCTTGAAAATTGTCCGTTCGACACGCGAGGCGTTATTCTGGGATTTGGGGATTCCAAGTATCCTGCAGAAAACTTAAACCTGCAAAAACTTTGATAAGATTCTTCTGGGATCTAGGGGCTACCTGAGATCTCGCAGAAAGATTATCTTGAATGTTGTCCTTTCGACATTGAAGGTGACATTCTGGGACCTGGGAGCTCCAGGTATCCTACAGAAAGTTCCAACCTGTAACACTGGGATCTCACACAGGGAGATAATTTCAAACATTGTCCTTTTGACATGTACGGTGACATTCTGGGACCTGGGAGCTCCAGGCATCCTGTAGAAAGATCAAACCAGTAAATTTGAAATCTCACAGACGGATGATTTCGAAGATTGTCCTTTTTGACATTGAAGGTGGCATTCTGGGATCTAGGGACTCCAGGTATCCTGCAGAAAGCTCAAACCTGTAAATTTGAAATCTCACAGAGGGATGATTTCGGAGATTGTCCTTTTGACATTTGAGGTGACATTCTGGGATCTGGGAGCTCCAGGTATCCTGCAGAAAGATCAAACCTACAAAATTGTTCATAAGAATGTGTTTTCCTGAGATATGGAATTACCAGGGATCTTGCAGGAAAATAAACTTGAAAGCTCTTCTTCACAGAGCAAGGCATCCTTCTAGAATCTGGGGTTACCATGATTCCTATAGAAGTTTAACCAAGAACAATAGCATTCTAGAATCTGGGGCTACCAAGAATCTGTCAGAAGCTCAGGCATATAAACTCTCATTCTTAGAGAAATATGTTATTCTGAGACCTGGGGTTACCAGGGGTCCTGCAGAAGTTTAAACTTGAAATATATTCTTCACAAAAGAAGTAGCATTCTGAGGTCTGGGGATACCAGGGGTCCTACAGAAGCTTGAACATGTAAGCTCTTTCTTACCAAGAGAGGTTGTGTTCTTCTGAGATCTGGGCTTGCCAGGTATTCTGCAGAAGCTTAAACTTGAAAGTTATTCTTCACAAAAGAAGTAGCATTCTGAGGTCTGGGGATACCAGGGGTCCTACAGAAGCTTGAACATGTAAACTCTTTCTTACCAAGAGAGGTTGTGTTCTTCTGAGATTTGGGATTGCCAGGAATTCTGCAGAAGTTTAGACATGTTAAACGTTTCTCACCAAGAGTGATACAAGCCATTTTAGGAGCCGAAGTCATCAAGAATCTTGCAGAAGCTCCAATATGAAAATTTTCTTACCAAAAGCACATCAATGGTCTTTAAGTGATATCTGATGTCAAACTGACAGCACTTTATGACTTATATCATAGTCATGAAGAAAAAAAAATTCAATGAATGCATTACGATGCTGGAGGTTATCCAAAACACCTTGCGACATACGGGAGTGATCAAAAATTCCTTGTGGGGAAAGTTTGAATCAAACAATCTGAAATTACCAAAAAAAGTTTGGTTAAAATGTCCAACGGAGTATTCTCATCAAAGAGGGCTTCTCACCGTTTGAGGTAATGGTGTTTTACCAAGAATGCACTCGAACTTCCTATCAAACCTGCGCCTAGGGTTCAGGATCATTCGCAGTGAATACACCTCGATCGATCAGGAGGACTTCCAAGGGACCGTAATGTCGGGCTTGGTCAACGGTTTTCAAAGGGGACTTGCGTGCAAGTCAAGGCTTTCGAAGAGAAGTCTTCAATGTCTGCTCCAGGTTTACAAGTCAAGAAACCTGCAAAATGAGAAAGAAATAATCTTGCTCGAACTTCTTCGAGCTAAGCTTAGACATTAAACCCTATGTCAATCCAAGTGCCTCAATCAGAAAAGGCTTTTCAGGGTTGTAACGTAGGTAGGATTGGGGACCAAAAAGGCTTGTTTTTGGTTCAGAATACGCGAAGGGTTTAACATTGGTGATCATTGCAGATTTGCCGTCGTCTGCCCCCCTTATGGTCCAAAGAGCGTCTTCAGTCTTTGAAGTGCATTGTTAGTCTTTGAATAGCATTGTCAGCCTTCGAAGCGCATGTTTGTCTTTAGAGAACATATCTCTCTCATGTTGAGACGGCGTCAACATCTCGTCTATGCTTTCATCATCTAAATGTGACATAATCTGGAAGTATCCTTTGCAGTCCAGCTCCCTTGGGATTTTCTTTTACAATCAGATCTCACTAGTGACCTATACAAAGGCATCATGCCATCTTTTGGCATTTACAAGATCAAACACATGATTCACAAGTGTACAAGTATTTAGATGGGCATCGGCCTTGCTTTTACTAGGCACTTTGCTTTTTCTTGATGCCCAGGATCGGATTTTTTTCTTCTTTTTTTCTTCTTTTTCTCATCTTTTGTCGAGATCCCACATTTTCTTTTCTTTTGGGGATCAGAATTTTCAAATGAGTGTGCTAGATGTACAACTTGAATCTTAGCACTCAAACATTAATCTATGAATTTTTTTCACAAATCCTGTGTTTTGAACTCTTCCGCTCTTGAAGTGACGTCGCTTCCGTCTTGGAATATGCAATGATCACCAACGGGTTTGTGAAATGAACGTATAGGCTCAACTGGGCTGTACAAAGGGTAAAAGTGTATAGGATAGAGAAACGAATGCTTTTCGTCATCCTAAAGCACCTGAATTACCATAGAAGTTAAAATGACAAGCAACACACGAAGATTGATGCAAGTCTGAGCAAGAGAACTTCTAACCATTTACCTCCTGATACCGTTGGTCATACCTCCAGTTTGCCCCACTGTGGGGTGGTTCTTGACAGGGGTAAAGAATGAAACCGCCGTTCAAAGGGTTATCAATGGTCACCTGTAGTGTTTATGATAGAGAAACGAATGCCTCCGTCGTCTCAATCCATGTAATCACCGCTAATAACCCCTACGTCCGTAGGTCAAGGTCTCGCTGTCCTTACCACTCCACTCATCTCTCAAGTGTGTATAGGACGTGTTTAGATTAGGCTTGCCTCTTGTCTGAGGAAACATCCTTTTGAACAATTCTAAACAACTCTTGTTGGAAAAGTTCATTTCGCTTTTCTCCAAAACTTACCCTCCAAGGGGTTTTATGATGCACAATGTATATTTCAATCATGTTCAGATAACCTCCAGTTCTAAACACGAATGCTAATGATATGACTGTGAGAATTTTACGTCTTTCTAGACATGAGCTTTGAATGTATGCTAGATTCCAAAAAGCCTTCAAATTCTAGCAATAAGGATTCTGACAGTTTTAAAACTTAAGAGATTGGGAAATGAATACTTACCTGCCCATCGCGGCTAGGGATCCCTGAAAAACATAAAAGGAATATGTCAGTGTATGCTCTCGAGTTTCAGAAAATTAGAACGATACACCTTACCCTTGATCATGCACTCCAATGGAAGTGGATAGATTTGTGAAAATCTGACCACCATGACAGTAAGTCCTCTTGATCATGCATTCCAATCTGAACGCCAATATGTAGATTATAGAAAACGGTCATTTCGACCTATGGCGATGATCTTTTCGTCTGATTGGGGCAATGAATCCTGCTTGATGGCTTCATTCATCTTTTGAACGTCTTCTATGCCATTCTTCGGAGTTCCTTATTCAAGGAAAAATGAATTCTTATAGAAAATGTATGCTAAAGCATGTGGTGTGGAAGCGATACTTTTTACCCTCCACTTGATCTTTATAGCTAAAGATCATTTCTTGAATGCTTGACTTCCGAAGCTGTTATCTCCAAAGATCATCTCGCCTTAAAGTTGAGTCGGCGAGTTCTTTCCTTCTGAGTCCTTTTGAATGCCAATAATTTTCTGTTGAAATTAGGGCAAATTCATATTAGGAGAAAGATCATTTGAAGATCAAATTAGAACGACACAAAGTTACCCTTCACTCAAGTTTGTATCTTGAGGTTTAACTCTGATGTGAATGACTCTTCTATCACGTTCATTGATCCTGTTGGGAATGAAATGCCACTTTTTCCAGTCACGTAGATGATCTGTTTGCCCCAGTTAGGCATGACTTGTCATGGCTAGGTAATGCTTGCTCCAGTCAAATGGTTCTATTCATTTTTGCATTTTCATGCGATCCCTTATCCCGTTTGGATTATCTCTTACTTGGATCTTCACTTTACTTTTCACCTTTGAAGTGTCATCCTTCCAATGCTTGAGAAAGTCGTTTGCTTCATGCATCTTTGTCACTTGTGACCATCCTTGTGATGTTCTACTCTTTGTTGGACTCCTGATAATGTCCTAATGGCGTATTCTGCCACAGAAAGAAATGGTTCTGCATTAGCAAATGCAAGAAAAATGAGTAAATTGGATACGACACCCAACTACCCTTCTTTTGTCAATTGTCGACATTTATCTCTTGATTGAGTCCATTCCAATATTGTATGCTGATATGGACAACATTCGTCGAATCCATCCATCCATGCTTGAAGGTGTTGATAACATCAACAATCCATTTGCCCCAGTTGGGCGACGTTTACCTTAGCCAAATGCCTTAGCATTTTTCATATCATTTGACGATTTCCAATCCTATTTGAAGAGGTCTTTGTACCTGTACATGAAGCAATGAGTATTCATCCATGTTTAACTTTACATAAATCACCAAGGAACGTGATACTCCCTTTAAGGTATTTGCATTTCCGTTGATCAAGGAAATCATCTCTTTCGGTTGCTCTGCCCCAGTAGGGCATGTCTTGACATTTGTCGTCTCTGGGCTTGATAACTTGCTCCAATATGCTATCTTGGTGGCACACGAGCATCTTGCCCCCAGCTTGGTCTCTTGACAGGAAAGGAGGGGTTTGCCCTAATGAACCTTCTTTGCTGGTTCTGGTTATTTATCTCAACCATATGAATCTTCGATCACTTTTATCTACCTCTTGGTAGCTCGACATCTTTGGAATTTGCCGCATGACATCTTAACGACCTTCTTAGTAATTCTGTGAACTTGAGTCTTTTATCTCGGGATAAATGTCCACCGATCTTGACTTCTTTGATATTTTCAATATCCCCCAAATTGACAGTAACCGGCTCTTCCGAAGTAGGAGGCGTTGATTCCTCAAAGGCATTCCATTCCCTGCGGATAGACGCATCATCATCTTCTTCCTCTGTCCCATAGTCCCAATGGATCTCTTTAGGATCGTACTTTTCTATCGGAGGGACTTTTACAGTTACTATCGTCTGATAAGACGTCCCTAGTTTAGCTGTGCCGTCCTCTTCCTCTTCCGGCAATTGAATCAAAATAGGCTTGACTAGGCAAACTTCTACCTTATTCAAGCTGTCAAGCTCTTCTAGTTTAATTACCACAGTCGTAGCGGTTTCGATCATTGACACAGTGTTGCCAAAGTCCCTTGAGGAGATTTCGTCTCTCGGTCGACAATGTCGGTCGTTGTCACCTAGTACTGCTGATGTGGCAGATCTCGGGTATTCTCTTTTTCCCTTGAATAATTCAACTGAACCCTGCTATTGATCCTTTGATCTCTTTGTTTCGGCATACTGCTTTGTGTCAAGCTTAGTATCCCTCATCTGGTCAAGTGATGACTTAGGTTCTTTCGAAAAAGGCTTTTTCCGGTTGAATGGATCATCCATGCCTCCCCATCCGTCTGGTATGACATCCTCCATTCTTTGGTAGAAGCTAGGAGGAGCAGAGTACTTCACTTTAAAGTTGTACCCTCCAAAGTCCTGACCCAGGTTGTCTACAATTTCACCTATTTCAAGTGTGTTAGCCATGAATCTGCAATCTGCTAGACTTCACCTCTTTGGCTTTCAGTTCGTTCTTTTCGAATTTTTCTTCTGACTGAATGACCGACCCAAGACTGTCTACTAGATTCTCGTGCGGGATGTCCCAGGTGCTACCCTGCTCAGTTTTGATCATGAAGTGGCTTCCTTCCGAAGATAGAGAAGCTTCGACTCCTTCGAATTCTTCATTGGTAATATCGGACATTATCCCCAAGCTCATCATCTTGGCGATACATAACTTTTTTACGTCAGCAGAGATCTCCCCTCCTTTTAGGTATAGCGAAGCGACCGCCGTTATATTGATCAGCTTAAACATGTCCACCTTCAGCTGGAGGTGGTTTTCCTCATCTTCAGTGAATATTATCCCAATTGCTTGATGATCAGGGAGTGAGTTTTCTTGTACGTTTGGAGCCACGTCGTCAAATTTCAGAGTCTGACTTGTCAATCTGAGCTTGTACCTTCAGCTTAAGGATATAGCAGTCATCCATAGTATGTCCCATTTCGCCCATATGGTAGACACAAGTCTGGCTCTTGTCAAAACCAGGATATTTAACCAGATTTGCCCTAGGTGGTTCCTTTGCCACCAAATGTTGTTCTAGCAACATCAGGAGTAGCTTGGACAAAGGCCTCGGGGGGCGAGAGAACTGCTTTTAGAGTTGCCTCTTTCTGGGCTCTTGCCCTTTTGGTGCCGACCATGACGATCCTCCATTGGTTGTTTTCTGGCAAAGCTTCATGGGGCCTCCTTTCTCTTAAGGCCCATTCGAGCCTTTCAGCCACCTTTATCAATTGTGCGAAGGTCTGACATCCCTGAGGTGTTCAACCTGTCAAAGTATTCGTAGGGGAGTGCTTTCAGGAACAAATCAACCAGCTCGTCTTCGGGAATTGATGGCTTTACTTGGGTTGCCAAAGCTCGCCATCTCTGGGCGCATGTTCTAATCAATTCTCCTCTTGCCTTTGAGGTTCGTAGAAGGTCTTCCCTCGTCGGGGCCGTAGCTGTGTTGAACCTATACTGTCTGAGGAAGTCTTCTGCAAGATCTTTCCACCCGTCATAATCTTCTAGGTCCAGCTCGATAAACTAAGCCAGAGCGGCGCCAGCCAAACTCTCTTGGAAAGTGTTTATCAGTAATGGAACATAGTCTGAATACTGCGCCATCTTGTGCAGATAATATTTGAGGTGAGCGCGAGGACATCCTGTCCCTTTATACTTCCTCATGAAGTCCGGTTCCTTGTAGTCAAGAGGGGTCTCCACCTCGGCGAAGGGAGATATCTTGTCGAAACGGGCCAACTCATAGCCCTGGCTGCTTAACCATTCTTTAATCTTGGCTGATCTCTTAGCCTTCACTTCGGCTTTTACAGTCTGGTTCCCCTTTTCTTTCTTCTCGAGGTTGACAACAACAACATGGGGTGTTTTTTTGTTGTGACTAGATGTTTGGCATACGGACATCTTCCTCTGTATGTTGGGTATCTCCTGTCGTTTCTTTGTCAGCCATATCGGGTGCGAATGGCAGACTCGAGTTGTTCTAGTTAGGAGCTACTGTCTGTCTGGCTTGGGAGGCTTCTAGCATCGCCTTAATATCAGCCATCATAGTTTCCATTGAACTATTTGATATTTCCCTATCAAAGGAAAGAAGGTTCGTGTCTGAACAGCTTACAAAATGGGCAATTGGAATTGATACAATTTACCCTTCGTTCCTTGGGTCTTGGCATTTCCTTTTTCATTTGGATTCTTTTGCCTTGACCTGTCGACATCTTTCAAGGAATAATATGCATTTAAATGATGCATGTATGATATGTAAGATGCAAGTGATCTAAGATGATTCTTGTTTGCAATGAAAAATGGATTTGTGCCTTTCACTCTATTCACAGAGAATATTTCTTATAAAGCATGTCAATCTATAAAGTTTGAATTCTTTCTTTTCGAATGCTCTTTTCAAAGAGACTTCTAATTGTTAAGAAACTTTTTCAAGTTTTCTCAAGAATTTTGCTCACAAATTGAGCCATTATGACGCTTTTGAAATCATCTATCCTAAATGCATGTGTGAGATGATATGAAAAGTGGGTACTCCCTGTTTTGTCATTTTGAAGTCGTTGCTTCTTGGGTGTCTTAATTCTGTTCGTCACCTGAGAGGAAAAAGATAGGAAATATTATTTCCACATCCGATTGAAACTTATTTAGGAACGATACGTCCTTTTCTACCAAGAGAAATGGCTCGGCATTGTTCTTCTTGGAAGCGTTGTTGCTATGGCGAAACGCTTTTTGTACTCAATGGATGGATTTCATTCCATTACGTTCCATGAGTGATAACCATCGTTTCGGGGACTTGCCCCACGTATCACCCTGGTGAATCTGATGTCTTCGGCTTGGGCATGCTTTCTGGATAGGGAAATGATTTGCCCCCCAGCAACTGAGTATTCCACCTTGAGTTAGCTGATTTAGCCATATGAAGCCCCATTGTATCGCGCTAACGCCTTCCCTGTTGGTTGAGTCAATCATTTCCATGTCAGGTGATTTTGGCGTTTGACATTCTTCGATCTATTCTGACACATGTCTTCAACTGTCATTCTCTGTACATGAAAGAGAAGCATATCAGTCATTTGTATGGAATGAAATCAGAATAAGGGATAATTTACTCCCTTTTGTGACATCAGAGGATAAAACTTCATCGTAATTATCCGAAGGTCTCGGCATTTGATGTTGCACGATGCTCGACACTTTTTGGGTTCTGTCACTCTCCTTGAGGTTGGGTGATCTTTCGCCACTTTCGCTCTATTGATGCATTTCAATCTGTTTAGAGAGAAAGAAAAAATGTTTGACTTTTGATTATGAAAATCAATTACTAAAACAAGTACTCCCTCTTGATTCAAAGATGGGCAACGATCATCTCTTCATGGTCTTTTTGATTTGTCATGACTTCTTGACGCTCCTCAAGCACCCTACAACTCAAGATCCACAAGTGTAGATTTATCTTTATTCGTGTACATTTACACCTTGAAGTGTTGCTTCGCAAATAAGCATTCAGTTTTCTCATCCCTACATATAGAAAATGAGAGGATCATTTCATATCTTGAGAGGATTGAAATGAGGAACGATATACACCCTTTTGTGGTTGAGTGATCATCAATTTCATGGTGAGAAACACGAGTATTTGGACTCCTTGAGACGTGCTTCAATTGGCGATCATGCCATGTCACATTAGCCTCCAGTTTTGAGGGTTCCCAGTTGAGTTTTCTTTAAAGGGACAAATGTCGACCTTACACAATCCTTTTATTTCACCTACATGACATGAGGAAGGAATATGTCAATTGTTGCACAAAAAGCTCTGATTGAAACGATCACAGATTTATCATCCCCAGGATTTGTTCAGTTTCCCTCATTTTGAGCATCAGAGATGAAGGAATGTTCCTTAACGGTCCCCACTCATTTTTTATAATCACCTGCAAGTGTGAGTAACCATGTCATTGTTTAAACAAATCAATTTAATTTGGAACGAATACACCCTTTTCAACTTAGAGAGGTCGATCCAAATCAAGCATGCCCCATTTTCATGTTGTCTTGTTCTGGGCTTATTATTGTCGATTCATCTTATTCTGGAAACCCCATGGGTGGCTCTTGATGAAGATGCAACTCCTTTCATGCTACAGGGAAAATAAGCCTCGCATCATTGGCCTTCAGCCGTTTTGACCTGTTGGCAAAAGGAATAACCAAGCAAGTCAAGTATAACACTCGAAGTTTTTATTGGAACGATTACAGTTTTACCATCGTTCCATCACATCTCGCATGCGAATAGATGAAGGAATCTTCAATAAATGTATGTCATGTATAACCTGTCAGAAAGGAGACACAATTAGCATTTTACATAGCAAAGACATCTCTCAATGAGGTCGCCTCTTATAATGAAAGCAAGGCGACAATACATACCCATAATCCCTATTTACGGGCTTCTGATGTTTGCCAAGATTTCATGATAAGAGGAGACATCATTAAAAGATCGATCCATGGTCATCAATCAAACACCCATTTAATTCCAAACGTTTAATACGCAAATGGGGGCATTAATCTTGAAAGATTGCTTTGTGACATTTTTCTTGTGAAAATCCTGTGATCTTTGTTTTAAGAACCCACTACACAAAATGTGATTGCAAACATGGCCTTAGCTTTATGCCCCAAAATCTTGAATTGGAAGAATTTTAGACAAAAAGAAATGTCATCTTAATCCATGGTGGAAAATTTGGATGAACCATCTATTCCGTAGGGACGGCTTAGAAGTGTTTCAACTTTGTATCTAAAATTCATTGTCAAAAAATTTCATTTGTAAACTCAAACACGCAGGGTATTCAGTTGATTTCCATGAATTTCCTATCATGAAATTTCACTAGGAAATGAACAAATAGATGGAGAAGTCATACTTACAGTGATCAGCGGGATTTTTTTGTGTTTTTTTTTTGTTTTAGGTATACCAACCTCTCATAGACATGCGCATGAGACAAGTGGGGGGTATACTCTAAAAATCAAAAATCAGGTGAGGAACCTACGGCTCAGGCTCCCACGATCCACATAAGGCAGATTCCTCCCCAAGGGTACCCACCCAAGAGGGCTAGATATCGCCAATGCAGATGGTGAGCGGGAACGAACATGAAAATCTCAAGTGCCATCAAACACGAGATCCTTTCACATCCTTTCCCTATCTAAGATAACCTATAGGTGGTTGCAGTCGGGGTTTGACCGCCAGTGTGTGCAATGTGTCGTGATCATCACAATGCAAAGTCATGCACAGCAGTTTGTATCAAAACATCGCTTCAGTATGTGCATAGAAATAAACACACATTCTCAACTCCAACCTGCAGGAAAGATCTCAACAATCACGCCACCCCTTATTTCTCCAATATGCAAAAACATCTAACACAATGGTTAGCATACGTACCTCACCTTCGAGAGCATCTGCAGAAAACAAGGTTAGATAAACCAAACAACTTTTTTAATCGGTTCAAGTCCTATTGAATTCGTGACCAGAGATTCTGGTTTAGAATAAATCCCCAGTGGAGTCGCCAGTCTGTCGCGACCCTCTCCCGAGCGGGAGCGGGCTAATGGGCCGCCCGATCGCTGGCTGGATCGGACGCGGGCCTCTCCCAAGGTCCATTACCCAAATCGCAACTGTTGGATATACGTGGTCGACCTTCAGTGCGGTCTAGTGACATGTGATGAGTGTACATGCCAAGGAGTCGCCACCAATCGTTTCGTGGAGGGTACGATTGGAAACCCTATCGAATAGTTGGGAGTGGTCTATTCGATCCTGCGGAAACAAGAGAAGGGGGTTCGGGGACTTAGTTACGCCAACTGTCAGAGTTGACGCCCTTTCGGTACCTAAGCTGAATGGTTTATCTGATCCTAGGATTTCATACAGACGAGTGGGGTATAGATCCTAAATCTAGGAGTTCATGCAGATGTGAATTACTACCCTATCAATCACAATCAATAGAAATAAGTGCGCAAATCAAGTATCCAGTACATGCGGATAAAACACATGAAATCAGCATGGTATCCCTAATGAGGCCCTATTAGCCTAGAGAAATATCAATCAAGGTTTAGGAGTGATTTGGACATGATTCGCCCATGAAGGGCAGAATCGTAATTTTGAATGATTCGGGGAAATTTTACCCTTAAAAGGGTAAATCTGTCATTTTTAGATTAATTGGGAAGTCAAAAGACAGAGGAAATAGGATTGGCCATCAATCCAATCCATTTCCTATTTTTTGGGAATTTCCAGGATTTTTCTGGAATTTTCAAATGATTTTACCCTTGGAGGGGTAAAGTCGTCATTTGGACAAAGACGAGAACAGAAAATCTCAAATATTAGGGTTGGTCGTCCTCCTGACCCAAACCCTAACTTTAAGCAATTTTCAGAACTCGATTGAGACAAGAAAGACGATTTTCCCATTAAAGGGCAAAATCGTCATTTTGAGAAAAGAGGCGGGACTCGAAAACCCAAACCTAAGAAGTGGTCGTCTAATCGACCCTAATTCTCACCTTGGCATTATCAGCCTTATCTAACATGCACAACAGAGGCGACTTACCCCTAAAGGGTAATGTCGTCAAATCTCGGAAAATTGGGTAAGAAACCCCAAAAATAGGGTTGACCAGTTGTCTGTGGTCAACCCTCGATTTTTGGGGGTTTCTGGAATGTCTAGGATTTTTTCACAAATTTTTCCACATTTTTTGGAATTTTCTGGAATTTTCTAGTATTTTTTTGGGTTTCTAGGATTTTTCTGATTTATTTTTATTTTTTTTATTTTTAAAATCATTTTCGGATTTTTTTTATTTAAAAATATATTATTCGGGCCGGGTCGGGTGACCCGGCCCACGGCCCACGGCGACCGGCCCAGCCCGGATCCGACTCCTGACCCAAAACGACGCCGCTTTGCATTCCCGCTTCAAATTTCAATTTCCCGCCTAATAGGAACCAGCGGCCCTGATCGCGCCACGTGGCGAGCTACGGACGGTTTGATCTAGCCGAGGCAGTCGACGGTCACGATCGAAGTACCTGATTGAACTACAGCCGTCCGATCCGTTATTAGAAAAAAGATTTTTTATTTCGGAAAAAGCAAGATCTCGACACGTGGCATAATAACCACCGTCGGATCAATATTCATTATTCGGTTATTCGCGAATGGCTGACGTGGCTGCCACGTGGGCGCCACGTCAGCGCCACGTAGGCGTTGACCGGTCAACTTTCGTTGACCGGTCAACAACCTCGCCGAAGAAGACGACCGGCGCCGGCGCTGCGTCGCCGGCGCCTCGTCGGAGGGCCTTTTCTCCGCGTCCAGACCACCAAAACTCGCGAAACCACCGCCATTCAACTCGTTTCGATCTCCTCTACAACATCTACCAAGCTTCACATAGCAGAACCAAGTTCGACTAACCTGCAAATCTCGGCCGAAGATAATCTCCGGCGAGGGTCCGCCCTAGCCATTTCTAACGTCGAGCGAGCATTTTGGATCATCAAACAGAATCTATGGAGTTAGATCGGACTTACCTGACGATCACGGGGCGTCGGTTTTGCTCGGACCAAGCTCTCAGACTTTCGAGAGGTTCGGGTGGCTCAGATCCGGAACCGTGGTTTCGATGCAAAAGAAACATGGATAGGAGCTTAGAAGGTTGTCTAGATGTAGACCGGATAAAAAAAACTTGAAGGAATATGCGTAAATCAGTGAGTTGCCATTGAAGATCAAGCTTGGAAGCTCCAATGGCGTTTACCTGTTTTGGCGACGAAAAATGACGCCGCTGGGTTCCAGGCATTCTTTGGGTCGAGGTGCAGCTTAGGTGATCAATGGTTTGGCTCGTCGTGGACCGGGACGCTCCGACGAAGCGTGAGAAACTCTGAAATGGAAGCTCCGTCCACGGCCGTTCGTGAGCTCGTCGAGAGCATTTCTCTCTCTCTCTTTTCGCTCTGAGCCTTCTCTCTTCCTCGCCGCGAGCTCTCTGTTCTTCGCCTCCTCTCTCTGCCTCACTCTCTTCTCAGTTATTTCTCTGCCCGTCGCCAGCTCTCTCTCTCTCTCCCTCTTTCTCTCTCTATGCTCTCGCGAAGAAGCCGTCCCCCTCTCGCTTCTCTTCTTCCTTCTGTTAGGCGTTCGGGTCTTCGTTCGTTGGCCGTTTCCCTTTTTTCTTTTTTTCCAACTGAATCTCCTCTCCTCTCTTCTGACTTCTCCTCCCCCTTTTCTGTTTGTTCGTGCGTAAAGGAGCAGAGGTATTCTGCTTATGACCAAAACTGGTCAACCCGAATTTGGGATTTTTCTTCAAATCGGGCGTCCAAATATCCCAAAATCGTGAAATCGACTCCATAATCGGATTTCATAGCATGGCATTTACCTAAGTAAGGTAAAATTGGGCTGAATTGATTTTGATTTATACAAAAGCCCCAAATCTAAGACAAGATCCGAGATCGATTTTCGTCAAATTGAGATTCCTAATGGACGAATTGTCTCCAATTGAGCCCACCATTAGATTCAGGGGGTCGAATACTATAGGGAGGAAGCATTGGGATCCTATGGGTGTCCCTCGAAAAAGTTTAATTTTGGAATTGGCATTATAGGGACTAAAATGAAAAGAATTTTATGCAATTAGGTCCCTAAAGCCAAAATTGATCAAATCAGTGCACAATTGAACCAAATTGAAATGTGGGGCAATCAATTCGAATGTCTAGATTCGGAAAATGCAAAATATTGCAAATAAAAAGACTCAGAATATATTTTTTGACAAATTTAACCCTGTGCGTTACAAAGAAACACACAAAATTAAACTTGAATTTCGACTCTTGATGAGGTCAAAATTACAATGGATTTAAAAGAAAAATATTGACTATTTTCCTATATTTTTGTGACCTCAAATTCTATTTTTGTCGATTTTTCTAGTATTTTCCTATTTTCTAAAAATACTAAAAAATGTGAAAAATATGAAAAATTATTTTTTTGGTCAAGAATGGTTCCTTGGGCTTGGCCAAGGCCACCAAAGTTGATTTTGTAATTTTTTGACTTTTTATGAATTTTTTTATGATTTTTCAAAAAATAAAATTGAAAAAAGACTTGGTCAAAAATCAGGTGTCAACATGCTTCCACCTTCTAATCGCTCTACTACACATCTCTCCTTCAAAAATGGCCTCTTCTTCCATTCACACTTTCTCAGCTAGAACTTTGGTTCAATGGGAAGAGTTCTATAACCTCTTGGGTCGAGGTTCTGTTTACATAGTTGATCATCCCGAAACCGAGGATGAAATCCGAGTCATGTTCGAGGACATGGACATCACTTCCCTCGAGGGTACAACGTTGGGGAGGGAATATGCGATTTTCCCAACGCTCTTTACAAACTCCTTGGAGGTCTACCGCACCGCTCATCGGGAAGTTACCGTGGCTCGTGTCTTGCGAGCCCGCTATGAGGATCGATGCAACCACTTGGTGCTGACTAACTTCGTGGCTGACAGCCACAATAAACTTATAGAGTCCGCCAACGAGCGGGTCTCAACGTTGCTACGTGAGCGAGGAAATTTGGTGGAGCGACTGGCTATGTGCTTGACCACCTATGAACATGACCATCGTAATATCACGTTGAAGTTTCAAAGTGAGTGGCTGGAAGAGAGGCTCGATCGTGTTACCGAGGACGTATCCCGTGGAAGGGAACTAGTTCGGGATCTGGAACTCGCTGCTGAAGATCACGGAGCCAAGGTTGCTGAGCTTAAGAATGAGTGCAAGCGTCTTCTTCTCCAGCTTGCGGACCTTGATATGCGGAGCAGTGAGTGCAGGCAGAGGATCAATAACATGGAGGGCCAGTTGAGCTCCTTCGTGTCGCTGATTAGGGCTCAGTTCGGCTTTACTTTTCCGCCTCGGTGATCTGTATGATCTGCGAATTTTAAGGTCCCTCGATTGAGCGAAAATGAATGAAAGCTCCCGTGTGTGTGCTTTTTCTTTTGTACAGTTCCTTTCTTCGAACGTTCGAAGACTTTCAACTTGGGCGGGCTGAACCAATAAATCGAGCAAATATGTCTTTATTTTTTAACTCGTTTATGATCAGATGGAAGAATAGTCGCAGATTTGTCCAAGAAAAGATTTCTCTATGCTACTTGTTTCCTTTCACCTGCAAATGAAAAGACCGAGTCAAAAGGAATAATTTGAAAAAGAAAGCAAAAACCCCTTTCAATCTTATGCTTGCCCATGATTAATAAGGACAAGAACTTTTACAAGGGTTTTAATCTTGTGCGAAAAGTTTTTATCAATATTCCTCGAAAGAAAGCATACTATTGAAAGGAATGTAATTCACGATAATCGCTTTTGATCAATTTCGAGAAGAACGAATTAGTCAAAAGCGCAAGGCATAATGACATATTTTAAATTTAATTGAAGATACGGCATCCAAATCAAGGCCGTTTTGTTAAGAACGAGAGCAATTTGGACATCTATCCCGTCATTAAATTCGAAACAACGCCGATACTCTTGATCAATTATCGTGGATTACCAGTGACGTATGACATGCATGAACCAATTCAAGTGTATAATTCCTTCTAGCGAAATTGGGGTTGGATTACCCTATACGACCAAAAAGGTCGTGCAAGATTTCCAATTTTAATTTCCTCTAAAGGAATTATAAACTTGACTTGGGAGTATTCGGATGATTAGAGAAAATGCCACTATCACATTCCCATGACCCGTCAAAAGAAATACAACCAAGTTCCATCTGAATGTATACACCAATAGATCCCTAATACAATCACTCTAAGGGGTGAGATAGAGAAAGCCTCGATAAAAATAAACCCTATACAAGAGGACTAGTAATGGAAAATGAAACAAAGGAATGTGATCATAACGTTTAAGGATGCCCCAGTTTCGATCTGTGTCTTCAGGATCATTTGCCCCAACTCGTCATCTTCATTGGATGACACCTCAATAATGTCCATAGTATGCTCCTTTATCGCACACTCGGTGTTCGTCGTGGGATATCACCCTCCTCGTCTTCTATCAAGGGCGTTGGGGACAAACGCACATATCTATCCTCGAAATGGCATTTAATCTAATCACTAGAATGCAATGAATGAAATGCCTATATTTATATGAACTGTGATAGATTTGGGGGAATAGAGAGTCTTACCAACCAAACCCGTCGACTTATGTGCGGTTTTAGGTGCACCAACCGCCCAAAGACATGCGCATGAGACAAGTGATGGTAAACTTCTAAAAATCAGAGGGTTTGGCACCTAAGGTTAAGGTTCTCATCTCAAGTTCTAGAAAGAGCCGATTCCATTGCACAGCTATCGTTGCATTGGGACTCGATCCATAGTTCGAAGCGAGCGGAATTGAAAAGTGGATTACCCCGTGTTTTTCCTCACGGAGATTCCATTTTCAATTCCTTCTATTGTGTTCCTAAAGGCGGCGCCCGGGGTTTTAGGCGCGGTTGTGTGTGTCCATGTGTCGTGATCATCACAATGCAAGTCATGCACAACAGTTTATCAGTCAGCGCTTCAAATCATCCACACAATATACATTCCTACGCCAACCTGCATAAGACAATGTTAATCACGGACTACACCCCTTATTTCTCCCATCTGCAAAAACATGTAACACCTAACGTAAGCGGACTTACCACACCTTCAAGAGCGCCTGCAGGGTTAGAAAAATCACTCAGCGTTTTAATTATGGCTTAAGTCCACTTGAGGTCTAGAACCATAGGTTCTAGAACAAAGGGTCCCCAGTGGAGTCGCCAGCTGTCGCGACCCGTCCGAAAGCGGACGCGGCTAATGGATTACCGATCGCCGGTCTTGGATCGGCGCGGGCCCTCCCAGGCCCATACCAAATCGCGGCGGGAGTATTTTTCAAAGGATTCGACGAGAAGAGTCGATCGCTTTCGACCTTCAGTGTGGTCGTGGTGGCATGTGCAACTTGTGCATGCATTTGGAGTCGCCACCGGTCTTTCTTGGAGGGTAGACCGGAAACCTTACTGACCGATTGGGAGAGATCGATCAATTCTGCGGAACTAGAGATATTGGGTTCGGGGACTTGGTTACGCTGGTGTTATTACCAACGCCCTTTCGGTACCTAACATGAGTGATTTTCCTAGTTAAGAGTTCATGCAGGCGCAATTTTTGGTGAGGTGGGCTTAATTCAGGGTTTCATGCAGATTGGAAGACTGTTCCTATCAATCACAATCAATTCAAATGAAAACGCAATCAAATACGTAAATAAATCACATCAATACACATCAATTCAAATCAATGGCTTCCAAGTACAGCCATAAGGGCTTTAGTAAGGTGTAATTTCGGACCAGAGGTAAAATAGGAAGATTTGGAGACCGAATTACCCAAAATATTCCATGGCCAGTTGATTGTGGCAATTTCCTATTCTTTTGGATTTTTGTGAAATTTTTAGAATTTTTTTATGATTTTCTATTTTTTTATTGAGTTTTTGAATTTTTTATTATTATTTAATTATTACTTAATTAAAATGGTCGGATCCGGGTAGGATTCTTGGGCCCGAACCTGGATCAAGCCGCTGGGCTTAACCCGAACCCGGAAAGAAGACTTGAACCGGGTCCAATTCGCACAAGGAACCCAAGCCCACTTTCTTTTCTTTAAACCCACTAAACTAATTCGCCTGAGCCCAGTTCTTTTCTTCCACCCACACTAACGCCGGCCCAATATCCCACAAGACCAAACAACTCATATTCCTAACCCAACATAAAAGAAAATCTTACCTTACTGTTCATCGTCTCCTACTTGGGACGTCCGCTTTCCTCATAAAAAAGAAAACCGAACTCTAGTCTGCTTCAGCTCCCGCGACCTGCGAGCCCATCCAGGAGGTCGCCGTCGAAGCCGCAGAGCTCCACCAGCATCGACCCTGAAACAAGGAGCATCGACCGCTCTCCTGTTGTCAACTCCTTCCATGTGGCGCAGCTCTTCCTCCCTTATCCGAAGATTGCCTTTCCGAACTTGAAGAGGTCGTGGATTGCCAATCGACTCGATCTTACTTGCGGATCATGATTCGATGGCAGATGACCGGCTCGATGGAGACTATTGACTTCTCGGCTTGGGTAAAACAGTGGAAGGTCTCGGTATTCACAGTTGGTGCTTGTGAAACTTCTTAATTGCTGGACAAAATCAGAAGAAGACAAACTTATGCATCACGTTGGAATTTGGCACCTATTTTCCATGGCAATTGGCTATTCGTTTTCTCTAAATGCTCAGAAGTGATCCAGAGAGAGAAACAAAGTACAAAAAACAAAAACAAAAAGAAAATCATAAAAAAATTCTAAAAATTTCACAAAAATCCAAAAGAATAGGAAATGGCCACAATCAACTGGCCATGGAATATTTTGGGTAATTCGGTCTCCAAATCTTCCTATTTTACATCTGGTCCGAAATTACACCTTACCAAAGCCCTTATGGCTGTACTTGGAAGCCATTGATTTGAATTGATGTTTATTGATGTGATTTATTTACGTATTTGATTGCGTTTTCATTTGAATTGATTGTGATTGATAGGAACAGTCTTCCAATCTGCATGAAACCCTGAATGAAGCCCACCTCACCAAAAATTGCGCCTGCATGAACTCTTAACTAGGAAAATCACTCACGTTAGGTACCGAAAGGGCGTTGGTAATAACACCAGCGTAACCAAGTCCCCGAACCCAATATCTCTGGTTCCGCAGAATTGATCGATCTCTCCCAATCGGTCAGTAAGGTTTTCGGTCTACCCTCCAAGAAAGACCAGTGGCGACTCCAAATGCATGCACAAGTTGCACATGCCACCACGACCACACTGAAGGTCGAAAGCGATCGACCTCTTATCGTCGAATCCTTTGAAAAATACTCCCGCCGCGATTTGGTATGGGCCTGGGAGGGCCCGCGCCGATCCAAGACCCGCGATCGGTAATCCATTAGCCGCGTCCGCTTTCGGACGGGTCGCGACAACAGTGTGGTGATTATTATGCTTAGAATGTTCTGGGCGAATTAGTATCCTAACCGAACTTAAGCTTGATTCACTGAGATTTATTTCTTATCCCGTCGTGAGATAACATTTCAGGTCCGAAGTGATGGAGAGGCATGTTTGATTCGGTACCCTTACTCACCAATCACATTATATCACACCCTATCCGGTGCTAAGTACGGACCAGGTATGGGAACGCCACGTCACGACTATATGGGTTGATGAGGGGATGCCACATCTGATGGAGCATCTCTTCAAGGCCTGGTATTTTTGTGACGGGGTTAATCTCTACGGTCCGCTTCGTGGGTTTGAGGGATCGCCTATTCAGGGGGTCGCTAATGCCCCTGCCTGGTGTCGCGACCCTCTCGAGGCTCGCCGTGGGCTCTCGAGGGCTAATGGGCCGTCCAGTCTGGTCGGACGCAGGCCTCTCCCAAGGCCCGTTACCCAAATCGCAACGGAGGTATGCGTAGTCGACCTTCAGTGTGGTCTAGTGACATGTGCTAAGTGTGCATGCCATGGAGTCGCCACCAATCATTTTTTGGAGGGTATGATTGGACCACCCTATTGAATAGTCGGGAGTTTCTATTCAATTCTACGATAACCAGAGAAATGGGTTCGGGGACTTAGTTACGTCAACTGTCAGAGTTGACGCCCTTTCGGTACCTAAGTTGATTGAATTTTCTGCAATTTTTCTCAATTTTTTTTTGATTTTTTCCTTAATATTCACTTTTTTTGAATTTTTTTTATTTTATTTTTTTTATTATAAATTTCCTGAAAATAAGTCCCAACTGAACGGTCCCTAACTCGCCACGTGGCGTCTCGGTGACAATCGAATCATTTTAATTGTTGTAAAATTCGAAATTTATTTCTTTTAATGTTAAAAATATTTTTTTTTATTCTGAAAATCATCGGATCACGACACGTGTCTCATCTGCAACCATTCAATCTAGCATTTTTTTTGTTTTTGTTTTTATAGGACGCAACACAATGAAAAAAAAAATAATAAAGAAGATATTAAGTCATTATACAACATAAACATAAGCAAAGGAGATGGGATTCGGTGAATTTTACGACGTCGGAGTCCGTCGGTGCTCGTGCAACAATGTGTGGGGGGGTATAAACTACCAGCAGGAGGCTCGGCCTTCCGATTCTGGGGTAGCACAATATAATTTACAGAAAATAAATAAATAAAACACCTTGGACACCAATAGGAGGCTTAGCCTTCCGATTCTGGGTCTTTTATGCGAAATATAGAAATGCTATGACATAAAGTAAATACACAGCAAATATTTAGACACCAACAGGAGGCTCGGCCTTCCGATTCTGGGTCTTTTATGCGAAATATAGAAATGCTATGACATAAAGTAAATACGCAACAAATATTTAGACACCAACAGGAGGCTCGGCCTTCCGATTCTAGGTCTTTTATGCGAAATATAGAAATGCTATGACATAAAGTAAATACACAGCAAATATTCAGCAACCTTAAAATTCCAGAACATAGCCTATCATCTTAGGAAGCCATCACCGAAAATTTCACCTTAAAAGGAGTCCAAATGAGTGAGATATGACCACAATACCTCAATTCGCTCGATTTTCGTCGACTGTTTTTCAAAAAATCACCATAATTTAACCAGACCTCGAAAATTCAAGAAACCAACGAGAAATTGTTAAGGACATCTTAACTTAACCTGTGATGGTCAGAGGGAGGCGCAAAGGTCGCCGGAAGGGCTGATCGTGGAGGACGACGGCGGCGGCAGAAACTGGTCGTTACAGGGTCAGCAGCGACCTTTGCTCATTCAAACGGCTCCATCGGACGAATGGCTGGGCCAAATGAGCCTTATAATATATCCCTGGAAAGATAAGACGATAAGCTTTCTATTGGAGGTGGTTTCACCTCGATCTGATATTGGACGACGGAGTTATGACCGGAACAGTGAGATGGTTCGGGAAAGGGAGAGGAGAGAGGAAGAAGAAGAAGAAGAAGAAGAAGAAGAAGAAGAAGAAGAAGAAGAAGAAGAGGAAGAGGAAGAGGAGGAGGGGGAAGAGAGAAGGAGAGAAGACGTGCGGATGATGAAGGGGGAATAAATAGTAATGAAAATAAAATAAAATAATGAAATAATAATATAATAATAATATAATAAAATATTAAAAAGTAAAAATAATAATAAAATAATCAAAAGCGAAGACAAAATGATTAGTCCCCTTTTCCTTTTAAATGATGATGTTTTCACTCCTTTTCCTTTTAATCATTACTAATATTTTTGCCAAATTCAATTTTATGATGATCAAAGAACACCTAAAATCAAACCTGAATTTTACTATTTTATGAGGTCAGAAAATGGATAAAATAAAAATAAAAATACTGACTATTTTTATATATTTTTGTGACCTCAAATATTATTTTCTTGATTTTCTTTTTCTTTTTTTCTCTTTTTTTGTATTTTTCGAAAATATATTAAAAAATGAAAATTATGAAAATAATTTTTTTGGTCAAAATGGTTCATTTAGTTTGGCTAAGGTCACCAAAATTGATTTTTCAATTTTTAAACGTTTTATGGATTTTCTATGAATTTTCAAAATAAAAATAAAAATAAATAATAATAATAAATAATAATAATAAATAATAATAATAATAAAGTTGATCAAAATTTAGGTGTCAACACCTGGGACCCAATGGATATTGATACGTCTGACGGGGAAGTAGTGGATCCCGAACCTAGCATGCAGCCCGAGCCTGAGCCCGAGCTTGAGTAGTCTGTAGCTCATTCTGTTCATTCTAGTCAAAGTTCAGGTGACGACCCTAATGACTCGGCCCCTCTGCTAGGCTGTGACAATCACTGGCCATCGCCGTGATCTTTTGAGAGCCGTTGGGAGGATCTTTTGTGGGAGTACCCTTTTGGAGTATATGAGAATTAACATTACCCGACTTATGTATCTTTTTTAGAGTCTTAGAGGGCCGCCCCGAAGTATAGGGTTGTATATGTTAACTGGTAGCTCTGTAAGGTTATGGATCATATATTCTTATCAGTATTGTGCGTGTGTTTTTTATGTCTGGCTTTTCCTGCTTCTCTATCTCATGCTGATCTTGTTGTTTGGAAGTTCTGCACGTTCCGCATGCGCAATATATTCTTAGTTCGTTAGTCCCCCTGAGACGCTATCTTTCGTGACCTAGTGGCGATTTGGCAAGGGATGTCACGGGCTCGAGAGTCAGAGCATGACATCCCCGCCCAATGTGGTATTAGAGCAAGGTCAGCCTAATCGTCTGGTCATTGGCCTGGAGTAATAAGGAGCATTGGGAAAATGGGATAGTTAGTAGATTTAGGAGCTATGCACTTGTGATTGCTATTTGTGTTTTAAATTGTTGGCCTGCCTTCTGACCGTGTTTCGCTTTAAGGTAAGCAGGACTCTTTATCTCATCTACTTAATAAGCAGACGAGGCAGGAGAGCTCCCCGAGCGCCGCGAACGAGACCTGTCAGGCCGATCGAAGAGATTGTGGGTGATGGAAGAGCACCCACAGCTGCTGAACCAGCTGGACAGGAGCCGATGATGGCTCAAGTTATGCTAGCACTTAGAACCATTGCGGATCTCATGGGATAGCAAGTTAGAGATCTGAACGCTGCTGTCGTCGCTACTGCTGAAGTTTTACCTGTGAACCCTCTTGCTAGAGAAGTGAATGAAGGGCGTCAAGCCCAGTGGTTAGTGGAGCAGTTTCTTAAGATGCAGCTGCCTAAGTTTACTGGAAGCGGAGATCCTGAAGCTGTAACCTCGTGGATCGAGGAGTTGAAAAAGGCGTTCGTCCTTCTGAGGTGTATCGAGGAGGAAAGAATCACTCTAGCTGTCTATCAGTTCCAAGGGAATGCGAGCTTTTGGTGAAGAGTCTTGAGAGACAGAGTCTTTTTCGAGTGTATGGCCCAAACGTGGGGTGCCTCGTGGAAGCTTTTAACGGCAAGTACTTCTCAAATACTGCGAGGGAATAGAAGATGGCTGAGTTTCTTCGCTTGTGCTAGAACCAGCTTGACTGTGGACCAGTATGAAGCCAAGTTTCCCTAGCTTTGTAAGTATGCACCAAGGATGGTGGCAGGTCCTGAAGATTAAGTCGAGAAGATTTAAGGATGGGCTGAGGTCCGAGATCCTGAGTTGGCTTGTACCTCTCTTTCTGAAGGACTACAATGATATCTATGAGAGAGCCTAGTTGGTGGAATATGATCTGGTTGAGAAGTCTACCTCATCTGGATCGCGGTTTGCACCCCGAGTAGGTTTGATAGGAAGCAAGGGAAGAAGCCCATGTTTAGCAATAAGAACCACATTCCCCCTAATAACCGAGGGGCGATCTGTAAGCCAGTGTTTTGTCAGAACGAGGCGTGCAATCTGTGCCGCCAGAGGCATGAGCTTGGTTCGTGCCCGTTTAGAGGTGGTACCTATTTTGGTTGTGGCCAACTAGGTTATCAAGTGAAGGACTACCTGCAGAGGCAAGGCAGACAGGCGCTGCCACAGTAGGGAGCACCGCCTAGAGGAGCTGTGCCGTCAAACTTTTAGAACCGTTCGCCGGCACAAGGAAGGGTGTTTGCTGTCACCCGGGAAGTGGCGAATGACTCGCCAATCGTTAGAGGTACGGTCCTCTTGCATAACTGAGTAGCCTATGCTTTGTTTGATCCGAGTGCCACACATTCATTTGTTGCGAATCAGTTTGTTAAGTTATCTGAGTTGAACTTGGTACCTTTAGATATTGTGTTTAAGGTGTCTACGCCGTTAAAAGATAGTGTGGTAGCTGCAGTAAGCTACCCTGATTATAGACTTGTTGTGGATGGTCATGACCGTAAGACAGACCTAATTGTGCTAGAGATGTATGATTTTGACTTGATTGCGGGAATGGATTGGTTGACGAAGCAAAGGGCCACGATGGACTACATTAATAAGGTGATTCGATTTAATCCGATGGTTGGTACTAGCTTTAAATTTAGGGGAAATCGAGGAGGAACCTCGACCGTGATGATACCGTCGTTAGAGGCGATTCGATTGTTGGAGAGTGTTGCCAAGCTTATTTGGCTTTTGTGGTTGATAAGTTTACTGAGGAACTTAAGTTGGAGAATATTGCTGTGGTTTGTGAATTCCCAAATGTTTTCCCTCAAGATTTACCTGGCTTGCCACCAGAAAGGGAAATTGAGTTTGTGATAGAGTTAGCTCCTCGGACGTAGCCGATCTCTAAGGCTCTGTATAGGATGACATTGTCTGAATTGAAGAAACTCAAGGTACAGATGTAGGAGTTGTGGGATAAAGGGTTCATCCGGCCTAGTACATCGCCTTGAGGAGCGCCTGTTCTGTTCGTCAAGAAGAAGGATGGTTCTCGAAGGCTGTGCATCGACTATAGGCAGTTGAATCAAGTGATGATCAAGAATAAGTATCTACTACCAAGGATTGATGATTTGTTTGACCAGTTGCAGAGAACATCGATATTTTCTAAGATCGACCTACGGACGAGATACCATCAATAGAGAATCAAGAAATAGGATATATCGAAATCGGCATTTAGGACACGTTATGGATATTATGAGTTCAGTGTAATGCCGTTTGGTTTGACGAATACTCCTACTACTTTTATGGATTTAATGAACCGGGTGTTCAGGGAGTTCTAGGATTATTTTGTAATCGTATTTATAGACGACATCCTAATGTACTCGAAGAGTTCTGAAGATTATGAGCAACACTTGAGGGTAGTTTTAGAAACTCTGAGAGTGCATCAGTTGTATGCCAAGTTCAGTAAGTGCAAGTTTTGGCTAGCTTGCGTGGCGATTCTAGGCTATGTGAAGGAATTGTTGTGGATCCATCTAAGATTGAGGCAGTTATGGATTGGCCAAGACCGACGACCGCTACAGAGATTAGAAGCTTCTTGGGTTTGGCAGGCTATTACAGACGATTCGTGGAGAGGTTCTCAGCTATAGCCTTGCCTTTGACTATGCTGTTGAAGAAAGACATGAAGTTTGAATGGACAGACAAGTGCGAGCATATTTTTCATGAGCTTAAGCATAGGCTGACTACGGCTCATATTTTGACAATATCGTCTGGTCTTGGAGGTTATGAGATTTATAACGATGCTTCGCTTAGATGATTGGGCTGTGTTTTGATGTAGCATGGTAGAGTAGTACCGTATGCATCTCATCAGTTGAGGCCGTTCAAGTCCAACTACCCTACACACGACCTGGAGTTGGCTGCGGTCGTGTTTGCTTTGAAGATCTGGAGACACTATCTGATTGTAGAAAGTTTTCAAGTGTATACCGATTACCAGAGTCTGAAGTATCATTCTCTCAGAAGGAGTTGAACATGAGGTAGCGCCGATGGATGGAATTGATTAAAGATTACGACTGTGAGATTTTGTATCATCTAGGTAAGGCGAATAAGCTTGTCGATGCCTTGAGTAGAAAATCAGTTATTGCTCAATTACAGGTGCATGAGTGGCGTTTGCTTGAGCAAGTGAGAAACTCAGACTTCAAATTGGATATAAGTCGCCTATCAAGTCTCGTGACTATCATGAGAATCGAGCTGAAAGTTCAAGTTAAGATTAAGACCATGCAGTCTACAGACCCCGTCATTCAAAAGATCCTTCAAGAGGACTCAGCTAAGTGAAGGATCAACTTCCAAGTAGCCGAGGATGGGATACTGAAGTTCAGAGGACGTTTAGGTGTGCCTGCCGATGAGAGTCTAAAGGAGGAGATTTTATCAAAAGCACATCATAGTAGTTATAGAACCCATCCTGGGAGTACGAAGATGTATAAGAATTTGAAGCGGCATTACTGGTGGAATGGCATGAAAGCAAACATAACCAAACATGTGGCGGAATGTTTGACCTATCAGCAAGTCAAGGTGCAGCACTGAAGCCTGGACGATTGCTACAGCCTTTGGAAATTCCGGAGTGGAAATAGGAGCATACCACAATGGATTTTGTGATGGGTTTACCAAGGAGTCAGAGAGGGCATGATTCAATCTAAGTAGTGGTTGACAGATTGACGAAGTTAGCGCATTTCATTGCGGTGAGAAAAGATTTTGCTTTGGACAGATATGCAGAACTGTATGTGAGACACATTGTGAGGTTACATGGAGTGCAGTAACGATCACTTCTGATCGAGATCCTAAGTTCACTGCCACATTTTGGAAAAATTTACAGACTGCCTTGGGGACAAAGCTACAGTTTAGTACGGCCTATCATCCGTAGACTAATGGCCAGTCTGAAAGGACGATTCAGACCTTGGAGGATATGATGAGGGCTTGTGTTTTGGATTTCAAAGGTAGTTGGGAGGAGCAGTTACATTTGGTCGAGTTTGCCAACAATAACAGTTACCAGTAGAGTATTAAGATGGCACATTTAAGATATTATAGGTCTGTTTGAATGGGCAAAGGTCAGATTGAGGCAGAATCTGATCGATTTTGGAGAAGGACCTGTTTCGTGGGTTTCGAGATTTCAAATAGCTCCAAATTTTTGGTGAGATCTCCTACACTCAAAGTAATTGACTTGGCTGAACAGAGGGTGAGAGGTCATTGGAGATTTGGAGTATTTTTATGGATGATTTTTAGTGGTTTCTACCGAACAGATTCTGACCGCCTAACTACCGTGGGAAAACCGGGTTGTTCGAAGCTTTGTAGTGTTATTTCGCTCCAAGCCTTTCGGTGAGACTCCTAAATTTGTTGTACGATGTATTAGCAAGTTGTTTTGTAAGGAATTTGGGTTAAGAGGTGATTAAAGGGCTGTGTGAGGTGAAAAGCGTGAGACACCGTCCAATCTGTCCTCAGAGCGCACCAATTTTGAATTGAGTCGTTTTAAGTCGTCCAGTATCCAAATTGAGCTTCGCTTTCGTCCACGCATCCATAAGACATTGAAGTATAATATTTTGAAATTTGATTTCATAAAAAGTTGATAGATCAATGTCAATTTACTTGTGATTGAATCTGGTCGTGGAGCCTAAGAAATGGGCAAATTTGGTGGAATGAGATTTATGATGACTTACCTTGATAGGACGACACTTTTTATACTTAGAAGCATCGAATTAACACTATGACGACTTGAGAATAAGGTGTTGTCTGAGTTATTGAAGTATTGGTGCGATGGAATTGAGAAATGATTGAGTTCCGATGTGGTTTTTCCTAGGCGCGCCGTGGGTGCCTTGTTCGGCCGTGGAGTTGCTGACCTAGGAGGGTCGTTGAGTTGAAATTTTTAGCTTGGTTGGGGAGGTAAGTGTCCCTTAAATCTTGACTTGATTGTTAGGACACTAATGGACGAATTAAACTGATAAATTGTTTGATTGGTGAATTTTATGATTCAATATGGTGTAGGGTGTTCTCGGTTCCTATGAGAACTATCATAGTGTTGTGGCAATTATGTATGGTAATGGTTATTGAGCCTTTGCATTTGAGAGTGGCTATTGAGCCTTATATGTGAGATTGGCTATTGAGCCGCAGTGGTTATTAATTGGCAAGAGTGTCCATGTGTTATTAAATGGCTAGAGTGCCTATTGTGAAATGAGATGGCCAGAGTGCCTACTATGAGATTCTATGGCTATAGTGCCTATGTGATATTATAGCTTTATTGCCTATGAGATTTAATTGGCTATGATGCCCCAGAGATTAATTGGGCTATAGTGCCCCAGATACTGCATGGCTGCTATGCCTTATAAGATTGATACGGCTATTGTGCCCTAATGTTAACGCATGGTCAGAGTGCCCTAAGCGATTGATTTGGATAGAGTGCCCAAGTGACCTTTAATTGACCAGAGTGCCCCAGTGATATCAAATGGCCAAAGTGCCCCTGTGATATTAAATGGCCAGAGAGCCATTGTGATTGAATTGCCCAGAGTGCCCTTGAGAAACACTTCGCGGCCCGGGAACCCATGGCGATGAGTGAATGAAGTGTCGTTTTTATGACTTCTGGAATTATGTGCTTATTTTGAAGCTAGTGCGTAGAGCTTGATCCCATGAATGGTTGAGTATTTTGTTTGACTGTGACTCTTGCTAGTGCCAATCACGTTGAGATGTTTGATTTATGAATGCCATGTGGCATTGCTATGATGAGCTTTTGTCTATTGCTTGTTGCATAGTCTGGGGGAACTGGCGGTCTGGTCTAGGTTTAGGGTTCACTTGCTGAGATTTATATCTCACCCCGTTGGGGATTAACATTTTTCAGATTTCAATGGTTGGAATCAGGTGATTGCCATGGGGCGATTTCGGAAGATGAAGTTCGAAGAACTTGAATAATGAACTCTATTCGGATGTAACCCTTGTAGTCTTAAGAAATCGATAATTTTGTATTGTCTGCTTTGACCTGCAACCAGTTTGGTTATTAACGAGAGGAGTATCATCTTTCGCCCTAAGTCATCTTATTGGTCATTTGTTTGGAGTTTTTTCTAGCTTCCGCATGTAAATGAATTTGATTGAGTTGTGGCCTAAAGGGTCTTGGGAGATTATCGTAGAAGAAGTGGCCTGGTGGGATGTACGCGCGTTCTCTGGGTTCAGGGCGTAACAAGATGTACGTAGTTCGGTCGTAGAGACCTACGTCCACGGGGAGAGTAGCAACAAATTCCACTATAAAACGAGCGATACACAGAGATTACAAATCACACTCGAGTTACACAAACACTCTCAGTGTTTCCCAATCCCAATTACATCCAAGAACGCACATAGTGTTTAGTCCACAGTTCTTACCGAAATAATCTCTCAATCTCGCAAAGGAAATAAAACACAAATCTAACCTCAAGATTTAACCGGCTTTGACACTAGAATTCTGTTGACACCTGATTTTTGATCAGTCTTTCATAGTTTATTTTTAAAAAATTCATAAAAAATCTATAAAAAGTTAAAAAAAAAATTAAAAAATCATCTTTGGTAACCTTGACCAAGCTAAAGGAACCATTTTTGATAAAAACAAATAATTTGTCATATTTTTTAATATTTTTTAATATTTTCCAAAAATAGAAAAATACATGAAAAATGAAGAAAAATAGCGTTCGATGTCGTAAAAATATAGAAAAATAGTCAATATTTTTATTTTAATTTCCTTTTCATTTTGAACTCATAAATAGTCAAAATTCAAGTTCAATTGCATGTGTTTCTTCACGACGCATAGAGTTGAATTTGGCAAAAAAATGTCATTCGAGTATTTTAATTTGTAAATTTCTACATATTTTTTAGTCTTGACGTCCAATTAGATCGACCACCATCTACAATAAATTCCCCTTGCTGAATATTTTCATTTTTGTTTGACATGATTTCATGGTGTAAAACGCCGAGTGGATCCCCAAATATAATCGGGTCGGCTCGTCCAAGACCAAACCAGGGCACGGCGAACCCCATGTGAGTACTCTCGAACTCCTTCGATGCTTCCTAATGCTTTTCTTAGGTTAGATCGTGTGTAGAATGGCTAGGACAGCTAAATCATTCTTGAGCTGTGATTGATAAATAGGGCCTTACTAGGAATGCCAAGTGATTTATTTGCATATCTAGATTCTTTGAGTTGCGCATTTTATTACTGATTGTGATTGCTAGGATAATCACTCCTACATGCATGAATTTCTAGATTTAGGGTTCATACCTTACTCATCCGCATGAATCTCAGGCTAGAAAAGTCAGTCAACTTAGGTACCGAAAGGGCGTCAACTCTGACAGTTGGTGTAACTAAGTCCCCGAAACCATTTCTCTGGTTCTCGCAGAATTGAATAGAAACTCCCAACTATTCGATTGGGTGGTCCAATCACACCCTAAAAAAATGATTGGTGGCGACTCCATGGCATGCACACTTAGCACATGTCACTAGACCACACTGAAAGTCGATCACGCATACCTCCGTTGCGATTTGGGTAATGGGCCTTGGGAGAGGCCCGCGTCCGACCAGACAGGACGGCCCATTAGCCCTCGAGAGCTCGACAACCTCAAGAGGGTCGCGACAGACTGGCGACTCCACTGGGGACTGGTTCTTAACCATTTAGTGGACTTGAGCCGATTAAAAAGTTGATTGATTCTTCTAACCTAATTTTATGCAGATGCTCTCGAAAGTGAGGTGTATATGCTAACGAATGTGTTAGGTGTTTTTGTAGACGGGAGAAATAAGGGGTGAAGTGCTTGTTAACTTTGTTTTATGCAGGCAGGAGTTTTGGATGTATGATTGTGTGGATGTTTATATTGAAGCGGTGATTGTTAAATAAAATGCATGTCTATTGCTTTAGCACCACACAATGAATACACACAATTGCGCCTAAAACCCCAGGCGCCCTCTTTAGGAACACAATAGAAGGAATTGAAAATGGAATCTCCGTGAGGAAAAACATGGGGTAATCCACTTTTCAATTCCGCTCACTTCGAACTATGGATTGAGTCCCAATGCAACGATAGTTGTGCAATGGAATCGGCTCTTCCCAGAATTCGAGGCGAGAACCTTGGCTTTAGGTACCAAGCCCTATCTTTTGATTTTTAGGAGTTTTCCCTCACTTGTCTCATGCGTTTGTCTATGGAAGGTTAGTATACCTAACACTGCAAAAAATAAAGAGAAGCTTGATTTTCTCTTAAGTTTGGTTGGTAAGACTTTTCTATCCCTCGAACTTGTTACAGCTCTTAATCATTATATTCATTGCATAATTCCGGTGATTGGATTAAATGCCATTTTGAGGATAGATATGAGTGTTTTCCTCCCAATGTTCTTGATGGAAGATGAAGATGGTGTCATCCCATTACGAGCGCCAAGTGGACAAGAAGAGCCTACTATGGACATCATTGAGGTATCATCTAATGAAGATGACGATTTGGCATAGGTGATCCTGAAGTCACGTCTCAAAGATCGAAACTGGGGCATCTCTAAGTATTAAGATCACATTCCTTTGTTTTATTTTTCATTTCTAGCCTTCTTGTATAGGATTTATTTTGTTGAGATCCTCTCTATCTGATCCCTTAGATTGATTGTATTAGGGATCTATTTGTGTTTATATACATTCAGATTGAAATTTGTTGTATTTCTATTGACTTGTCATTGGAATGTGATAGTGGCATTTCTTCTAATCACTCGAATACTCCAAAATCAATTTTATAATTCCTTTGGATGAAATTGAAATTGGAAGTCTTATACAACCTTTTGGCCGTATAGGGCAATACAATCCCAATTTCGCCAGAAGGAACTATAAACTTGAATTGGTTCATGCATGTTTTGCATCATTGGTAATCCACAATAATTGATCAAGAATATCAAGAGTATTCGTGTTTTTCAAATTTAATGAAAAGATAGATATCCAAATTACTCTCGTTCTTAGCAAACAGCTTTAATTTGGATACTGTATCTTCAATTGAATTTAAAACACATCGTAATTGTGTACTTTTGAACATTCCATTGATTTTCTTGGAATTGATCAAAGGCAATTATCGTTGTTGACACCTAAATTTTGATCAACCTTTTTCTTCCTCTATTTTTCAAAAATTCATAGAAAATTCATAAAAAGCTAAAAAATTACAAAAACCAACTTTGGTAGCCTTGGCCAAGCTAAAGGGACCATTTTGGATAAAAATATTTTTTTCATATTTTCCTATTTTATTATTATTATTATTTTCGAAAAATATAAAAATAAAAATAAAATAAAAAAGTAGTATTCGAGGTCACAAAAATATATACAAATAGTAGGTATTTTTATTTTTAATTTTCTTTACTTTAGGACCTCATAAAACAGTAAAATTCAGGTTCCATTTTAGGTGTTCACTGATCACCGTAAAATTGAATTTGACAAAAATATTAGTAATGATTAAAAGGAAAGGAGTGAAAACATTATCATTTAAAAGGAAAAGGGAACTAATCATTTTGTCTTCGCTTTTGATTATTTTATTATTATTTTTTTACTTTTTAGTATTTTATTATTATATTATTATATTATTATATTATTATATTATTATATTTTTTTATTACTTTACTCTCCTCCCCTCTCCTTCATCATCCGCAGCTCTTCTCCTCCTTCTTCTTCTTCCCCTTTCTCCTTCTTCTTCTTTTTCTTCTTCTTCTTTTTCTTGGTGAATCTCCCCATCTCGTCGTACATCACTCCCCGCCACCACACGTCCGGCCACCTTCGTCGAGCCAGCTACCACCGTGATCCTGGGCCATGGCCGAGCCCATAGCCGAGGCGAGCCAATGCCGTGGGCCGGTGGCCGTGCGCCTCGGCCATGGCCGTGGGCCGGTGGCCGTGCGCCTCGGCCATGGCCGAGGCCGTAGGCCGGTGGCCGTGCGCCTCGGCCATGGCCGAGGCCGTAGGCCGGTGGCCGTGCGCCTCGGCCATGGCTCGTGGGCCGAGGACGTCGGCCGAGTGGCCGTGCGTCTCGGCCATGGCCGAGCCCGTGGGCCGAGGCCGTAGGCCAAGGCCATGGCCGAGCCCATGGCCGAGGCCGTGGGCCAAGGCCGAGCCCATGGCCGAGCCCGTGGGCCAAAGCCGTGGGCCGAGCCCATGGCCGAGGCCGTGGGCCAAAGCCGTGGGCCGAGGCCGTGATCTTGGGCCGAGGCCGTGAGCCCATAGCCGGTCCATGGCTGAGTGAATTGGCCCGTTTCCGAGCCTGGATTTATTTATTTTTTAAATTATTATTATTTATTACCGGTCTTAAAACTTGTAAAATTGATTGTTGACATTTTGATGTGGTGATCGACAGGTGATGTGCATGGAGATGGTCGCAGGCTGGGGCTGGGCGATTGAAGGCCGGTGTCCAATCCGGTATGTTTTACGTACCCGATCCGTGTATTAGGGTTATTTTTCTAAAATGTCGCCATTATAGATTTGGTTTCCATGTATTTATCTCAGTTCAGTAGTTAGCTTATTTATCTGGTTGAGTGTTGTCTATTGCCAATGATATGCTTTTTGTTAAAATATTTTCTGAAAATATAAAAAAAATATTAATAAATCAGAAAATGCCAAAAAAAATGGAAAAATTAAAGAAAAACAAAAAAATTGAGAAGAATTACAGAAAATTACTAAAAAAAATTCTAGAAATTTCCCAAGGCTGAAAATGATCAAAAGAAATTGATTGGTTATCGTTTTTTTAGGATTTTCTCCCATTTAATCCAAAACGACGATTTTACCCCTCAAAGGGTAAATCGTCTTTGATATTCCGATGAATTGTGGAAATTGCTTAGAATTTGGCGATGAGCCAGATAGGTGGCTAAACCTTATGTCTAGGATTTCCACATTTCATTCTCATTTTTAGAAAATGACGATTTTACCCTTCGAATGGTAAATCGGTTTCTAAAATTCCAAAAAATCATGAAAATTGCAAAAAAAAAATAGGAAATGGGTCAATTGAGTGACCAAACCTATTTTTGACATCGTTTTACTCCGAATTCATTCCGAAATGATGATTTTGCCTTTTTTGGGCAAATCGTCCCTTTTGTCTCAAAATTACGACTTTACCCCTTATGGGTAAAATCATGTCTAAATCATTCCTAAGCTTGATTGATACTTATTTAGGTTAATAGAGCCTTCTTATGAGTGTCATGTTGATTTGATGTGTTTACTTTGCATACTTGGATTCATTGATTTGCGCCTTTTATTATTGATTGTGATTGCCAGGATAGTCATTCCTATTTGCATGAATTCCTAGATTTATGATTCATATTCCACTCATCTGCATGAAATCTTAGGTCAGAAAATTCAGTCAATTTAGGTACCGAAAGGGCGTCAACTCTGACAGTTGGCGTAACTAAGTCCCCGAACCCATTTCTCTGGTTCTCGCAGAATTGAATAGAAACTCCCGACTATTCAATAGGGTGGTCCAATCATACCCTCCAAAAAATGATTGATGGCGACTCCATGGCATGCACACTTAGCACATGTCACCAGACCACACTGAAGGTCGACTACGCATACCTCCGTTGCGATTTGGGTAACGGGCCTTGGGAGAGGCCCGCGTCCGACCAGACTGGACGGCCCATTAGCTCTCGAGAGCCCACATGCAACCTCGAGAGGGTCGCGACAATCGTGAATTACATTCCTTTCAATGATATGCTTTCCTTTGAGGAATATTGATAAAAGCTTTTGCACAAGGCCAAAACCCTTGTAAAAGCTCTTATCCCTATTAATCATAAGTAAGCATACAATTGAAAGGATTTATGCTTTATTTTTCAAATTCTTTCTTCTGATTCTGTCTTTTCATTTGAAACAGGTTAAAAACAAGTAGAGAAGAGAAGTCTTTTTGTGGATAATCGCGGTGGGAGGTTCCTTTATCCGATCATAAGCAAGATTAAAAAATCAAGATGTACACGCTCGAATCATCAATGTCAAAGCGCAGCTTGCCTAGGTTGAGAGTGGTCAGGTGTTCGAGAAAGTCAGCCATACAGAAGTTGAGACACACACATTAGAGCTTTCATTCATTTCGCTCAATCGAGGGACCTTAAAAGCAGATCATACAAATCATCGGGGTGGAAACATAAAACCGCAATGAGCCCTAATTAGCATCACAAAGGAACCTAGTTGGCCCTCCATATTATTGATGCTTTGCTTATACTCACCACCTTGAGACTCGAGATCTGCAAGCTTAAGAAGAAGGCGTTTACATTCCCCTTTAAGATCGGCAACCTTGGTCCCGTGATCTTCGGCGGCTATTTCCAAGTCCCGAACTAGTCCTCTCCCATGGGCTATATCCGCGGTAATGCTGTCAAGCCTTTCTTCCTGCCACTCACATTGAAACTTCAACACGACATTACGACGGTCGTGCTCATAGGTGGTCAGGGATAAGGCCAAGCGCTCCACCAAATTTCCCCTCTCGCGAAGCAACATCGAGACTCGCTTGTTGGCGAACTCAACAGCCTTTCTGTGACTATCGGCCACAAGGTTGGCCAACACCAAGTAGTTGGACCGATCCTCATAGCGAGCTCGCAAAACGTGAGCCACGGTAGCTTTTCGATGAGCGACACGGTAAGTCTCTAAAAAGTTTATAAAGAGGGTTGGGAAGGATCTATATTCCCTCTCTAAATTAGTGCCCTCGATGGAGGTGGTGTCTATTTCCACGAGCAAAATACGGATTTCATCTTCAGTTTCTGGGTGATCGGCTATATGAGCATAGCCTCGACCGAGGAGGTTATAGAGTTTTTCCCACTGGGCCAAAATTTCGGCTGAGAAAGCGCGAATAGGAGAGGAGGTCATTTTCGTTGGAGTGAGGGAGAAGAAGATGAGTGTGGTAGAGTGATTAAAATACGAAAAGGCAATTATGTAAGAGTGTTAATCTTCTCTGCATTAACTCCTCCTTTTATAGCAACTCGAGAATGAAGAAAGGCACAGCAATAATGCTCGTGGAGCCAAGTTAATTGGGTAAAGCAATGGTGGCTCTTTCGGTGAACCATCAGATTTATCCCAGTCCACGATTTCAGGCTTGATAAACCTAAAAAAGTTGTAAAAAGATATGTCGGTGTCACCATATTAAAATTGAGCGGGAGTTAAGCGCAACTATCGAAAAAAGTTGCGAAAGGATTTGGCGGTCCCATCATATTAAAAAACTGAGCGGGAGGCGAGCGTAGTTCCACCTTTTTGAAAATAAGTGGGAGACAGACATGTATATCGAGAAAAGGAAATCGATTTGGTGTCCCTCCACGTTGAAAAGAAGAAAGAAGACGACAAAGCGGGAAATACGAAATCTTGGGAGCAACGCTTGCCTGATGATCTTCATCCATGTTTAAAGAACGTTTCATGGGCATACAGAACCACTCAAAAGAAAATTTAGAGAGAGTGAGCATACATGAGAGAGTAGAGAACCCTGAGTGAGCAAAAATTGATCGAACATTTTTCGATCCAACATGTTTGAGAGTTACCATCAGTTGCTAGAGGCGACTGATCCAAAAATCTCAGAAAATGAACTACTGAGAGATCTCGAAGATTCTAGGATGGCGTCTGGTACCAGAACCACAGAACCCAACCCTTTCGGCAACGAAGTTCAGGATCTCAGCAGCGACGACAACAGCAGCAGCGATGGTCAATCCCGGAAAAGGAAACGTCGCCAGTGCCACACTCAGAATGAAATCCAAGAGCTTGAAGCTTTCTTTAGTGAATGCCCTCTCCCGAACATGAAACAAAGAAATGAATTGGGCCAGAAGCTAGGGATGAAACCTTTGAGGGTCAAGTTTTGGTTTCAAAATAAGCGAGCCAAATTGAGGGCTCAACACAGACGTCAAGAACTTGCGATTCTAAAGGAGGAAAACGAAAAAGCTTCGAGCGGAGAACATGAGGTATAAGAAAGCTCCCAGCACTATCGCTTGCCTTAATTGCGGTGGCCCTATCACTCTCGGCGAAATGTTCCTTGATAAGCCTTATATGAGGATTGAAAATGCTCATTTACCACCCCACTCCCTCGAACCATCTTCGATACAATCAGATTTTGTTGGAGATATGCATGAACAAATCAATTCTACGAAGTCAATACCGATGCCTTCTAAAGGATGTGATATGCGTCACCATGATTGGAGTTTCCTTAACGATGAGCTTACTATCACGACCGACCAATCCAAAGCTGATGAATTCCCTCCACAACAATTTCCGGCTCGATCAAATCCTACTGGAAATAGGCCAGAGAGCAATAGCCAAGTTGTCAACACTGTTCCGGGTCGCAAGAAGACGAGGGTCAATTGGTCCCCCGAGCTTCATCTCAAGTTCCTTAGTGCGGTTCAGCAACTAGGGATCAACTCAGCATATCCAACGCGCATACTTGAGATCATGAACATACCAGGACTCACTAAATATGGAGTCGCGAGTCACCTCAAGAGCTACAGAAGGGCGCTAAGACAGCGCCACACAGCACTGAACCTGAAAGAACTCAACTTGTGCCTAAACACTAGGCATGGCTATAACTACAATGCCCCTGAAGTAAGAAATACCCTGCCGAATCTAGGCACCGACCAAGCTGGTAGCAGCACCATCGACTACTTGGGCGCTAATCAGAATATTCCCCCGAATCATCTCAGCACCCCTCAAGAGTATATGCCACAAGTGCAGCAGGTACGAACTCCTTGGTTTGAACAGCAACTTTTCGCTAGTGCTCTTCTTATCCCCGATCAACATATTGCGCCTAGTGTTCAAAGATCTGCCCGACTTGGGCATATGATTTCGGAAGATCAAGCGGGCGGATGCTCTAAGGATTTTTGTTTCTTCCATTCCCAAATGGAAGGTGCTTTTGATAGTGAACCGATCAATCATCCTCTTATAATCTCGAGCAACGACGAATGTTCTAGCTCGAAGAATCAGATCGCTCACAACAGAAACAGGAATCCTTCAACGCCAAGCGATGATGGTCAACCCGAATATCAGTTGCTCGAAGAATCAAAAGATTTCCTTGATGAGGAGCTCCATATCTGGATCGATCAGTTTAAAACTGATGGGCTTATGAAGTTATGATCCAAAATGACGATTATATGTCTGATTCATGGTGTAACTGGCTAATCACCGAGAATCCTCAAGGGAACTAGGCACATGTGACTGGATGTATCATTAATCTTTCTGTCATAAAGTCTTCCATGCAAGATAATCTTCCTTAATGCCTAGAGTTAATCTGAGGCAGCGATCAGTACTACCTGCGAGCATCATCATGCTTGAGTGCGACAATCCCTTGTTAGATTAGAGTCGAGGCGAATCAATTGAACGCCACGAAGAAAAACATTTAAAGGCTTCACATAGGAAAATGTGAGCAAAAGCCCGAGCGAGCTCAAAGACGGTTAGCTCTGTATCGTTCTAAGGGACCTTTAGTCGTTATGAACTCTAAATTGAGCTTGTTTCATTCTCGATGGGGGTCGCTAACTGCTTCAAGAATTTTATAACAAAAAACGAACCAGTTAGGGACGCCAATAGTGCTGTGTCCTGGTAGTCAGTGAAATGGAAGTGGTACGAAACGTCAGCAGTTCGATCTCGGGATTGAAAAATCATTTTATCAGTTGGTCTATCACCCGATGAAGTTCAAAGAGATTCGACGCAGATGACTATAGAACTTTGGGCAATTCGAAAATCATCGATTCATTTTCATCAAGCGGCGAAGTTGGTATTGTAAAATGTGAAGCATGCAAATGACAAATCCGAAGCAGAAGGAGATGAATCATGATTCGCTTATCCAAGGTCGGGATTTCAACCTTCGACTAAAGCCAAATCTAGGATGAGTTTTTGATCTTGCCCACTCGACAAAACCCATCTCCACTGAAAATGGGGGCAAACCATTCCTACATCCGGAAAGCATGTCGAAGCCAAAGACATCAAATTCATCGTTTAATCCGTGGGGCAAGTCCCTGAAGCGATAGTTATCATCCGCAGAGCGTAATGGAATCCATTCTTTCAATGCAAAACGCATTTGGCCGCGGAGCCACCCATTTGGTAAAAAGAACGTATCGTTCCTAAATGATTTTCAATCAGATGCGGGGATAATGTTCTCTCATTTTCCTCTCAGGTGATGAACAGAGACGAGGCACCCAAGAAGCCATGCATTCAAATAACAAAACAGTGCATGAAACACGCCCAAAAAGATGAATGAATCTCCTCCGACGTAAATCCTCGAGGTGGATTCGTTGCCCAACCAGACGAAGAAATCATGGCCACAAGCTTGAGGGCCGGCTTCTACAATCTGCACATTGGCATGCAGAATGGAATTCAAATCAAGAGTAAAGTAGTATCGTCCCAATTTGTTTTGAATTTGGAAACCCAAAATAATGCTTAATATTTATCCTTGGCAGGAGCTCGCCATCAGGGCAGACATGTAAGTTTCATTTTTCTCCAAAAACCAAGAAGTCGAAAGAACTTTAGAACACCTAACAATCTTGTGTTACTATGTGAAGTGCAGATTTTCACAACCCTTGTACACTCGTTGGAGCATATGACCAAGGGTAAGATGTATCGTTCCAATTTTTGTAAAGTTTTAGAATATACGATGACATATCCCTTTTATATCTCCAGGATCTCCAGCCTCGATGGGCAGGTAAGTATCCCTTTTCCCAATTCATTGGAGATTAAAAACTTTCAGAATTAATTCGATTCTCACATCTAAAAAGACATAGAATTCTTACTTCATTGACATTCATGTTTTAAAACATGAGATTGTCTGAACATGAATTACACATGTATGGTGCATCACAAAATCCCTTTGAAGGATTGTTGACACCTAAATTTTGATCAACTTTTTTTCCTTTATTTTTCGAAAATTCATAGAAAATCCATAAAAAGCTGAAAAATTACAAAATCAACTTTGGTAGCCTTGGCCAAGCTAAAGGGACCATTTTGGATAAAAAAATATTTTTTCATATTTTTTATTATTATTATTTTCGAAAAATATAAAAATAAAAAGAAAATAAAAAAAGTAGTATTCGAGGTCACAAAAATATATACAAATAGTCGGTATTTTTATTTTTAATTTTCTTTACTTTAGGACCTCATAAAATAGTAAAATTCAGGTTCGATTTTATGTGTTCTCTGATCACCTAAAATTGAATTTGGCAAAAATATTAATAATGATTAAAAGGAAAAGGAGTGAAAACATCATCATTTAAAAGGAAAAGGGGACTAATCATTTTGTCTTCGCTTTTGATTATTTTATTATTATTTTTACTTTTTAGTATTTTATTATATTATTATTATATTATTATTTTTTATTATTTTATTTTTATTATTATTTTACTCTTCCCCCCTCCCCCTCATCATCCGTCGCCTCCTCTTCTTCCTTCTTTCTTCTTCTTTTTCTTCTTCTTCTTCCTCCTCTTCTTCTTCTCCTTCCTCTCCCGTAGCTTCTTCTTCCTTTTCTTTTCTTCTTCTTCGTGGACGCCTAAAATGGAACCCCCCCTTCCGCCGTCGTCGCTAGCCGTCGTACCTCAAAGCCGCCGTGAACAACCCAAGACCTCCGGCCTCCACCCGTTTCGGAGTTTGGTTCGGGATTGTTTCGGATCGGGCCAAATCCGTCATCGCCAAAGCGCGCTATCGCCTCCGGCGACAACCCCAGAGTCCTACCTCCTCCCTCGGAGCTTATGGAGCCTACGCGCCGCTGGTGGAGCCCAGAAACAGCCTCGGGTCACCACCCCGTCGTCGGAACGTGTCCGGACGCGTCGGAACGTGTCCGGACGTGTCGGAGCGTGTCCGGACGTGTCCGGGCGTGTCGGACGTGTCGGACGTGTCGGAGCGTGTCCGGGCGTGTCGGACGTGTCGGAGCCGTGTCCGAGCCGTGTCGGAGCGTGTCCGAACAGTGACCGAACAGTGTCGGAACAGTGCATGAACAGTGTCGGAACAGTTCATGAACAATGTCCAATTTTTTAATTTTTTTAATTTTTTTTTAATTTTTTAGTCTTAATTTGTGAAATTGACTATCGACATTCTAATGGCGATCGACAGGTAACGGGCATGGGGATGGTCGCAGGCTGAGGCTGGGCGATTGAAGGCCGGTGTCCAATCCGGTATGTTTTACGTACCCGATCTGTATATCAGGATTATTTTTTCTAAAATATTGCATTTATAGACTTGATTTGTATGTATTTGTTTCAGTCTAGTGGTTAGCTTATTTATCTGGTTGAGTGTTATCTATTGTCAAAGACATGCTTTTTGTTAAAATATTTTCTGAAAATATAAAAAAATATTAATAAATCAAAAATGCCAAAAAATGGAAAAATTAAAGAAAAACAAAAAAAATTGAGAAAAAATTGCAGAAAAATTCTAAAAATTGTCCAAGGCTGAAAATGACAAAAAATTGATTTGTTTTCATTTTTGGGATTTTCTCCCATTTAATCCAAAATGGCGATTTCACCCCTCAAAGGGTAAATCGTCTTTGATATTCTGATGAATTGTGGAAATTGCTTAGAATTTGGTGATGGGCCAGATGGGTGGTTAAACCTTATGTCTAAGATTTACACATTTCATTTCCATTTTTAGAAAATGACGATTTTACCCTTCGAATGGTAAATCGGTTTCTAAAATTCCCGAAAATCACGAAAATTGCCAAAAAATAGGAAATGGGTCAATTGAGTGACCAAACCTATTTTGACTCC
Organism: Rhodomyrtus psidioides; assembly: GCA_021437785.1. NCBI lineage: Eukaryota > Viridiplantae > Streptophyta > Magnoliopsida > Myrtales > Myrtaceae > Rhodomyrtus > Rhodomyrtus psidioides. Next base: position 1,380,384 of record JAILYB010000092.1, on the reverse strand, counting down.
GGATTCATTCCGAAATGATGATTTTGTCCTTTTTGGGCAAATTATCCCCTTTGTCTCAAAATTACGATTTTGCCCCTGATGGGCAAAATCATGTCTAAATCATTCCTAAGCCTGATTGATGCTTCTCTAGGCCAATATGGCCTTATTAGGAATGCCATGTGATTTATTTGTACATTTGAATTCATTGATTTGTGCACTTTATTATTGATTGTGATTGCCAGGATAGTCATTCATATCTGCATGAACTCCTAGATTTAGGACTCGTACCCCACTCATCTGTATGAAATCTTAAGTCAGAAAACTCAGTCAACTTAGGTACCGAAAGGGCGTCAACTCTGATAGTTGACGTAACTAAGTCCCCGAACCCATTTCCCTGGTTATCGCAGAATTGAATAGAAACTCCCGACTATTCAATAGGGTGGTCCAATCATACCCTCCAAAAAAATGATTGGTGGCGACTCCATGGCATGCACACTTAGCACATATCACTAGACCACACTGAAGGTCGACTACGTATACCTCCGTTGCGATTTGGGTAACGGGCCTTGGGAGAGGCCCGCGTCCGACCAGACTGGACGGCCCATTAGCCCTCGAGAGCCCATGGCGAATCTCGAGAGGGTCGCGACAATGATAAATCTTGATGAAATGAAATGAATTTTTCCAACAAGAGTCGTTTGAACTGTTCAAAAGGGTATTTTCTCATAAGAGAAGCGAGCCTAATCCAAACACGTCCCATACACACTTGAGAGATGAGGAGATTGGAAATGATAGCGAAACCTTAACCTATGGATATAAGGGTCATTCGCAACGATTACATGGATCGAGATGACAAAGGCATTTATTTCTTCATTCCAAACACTACAGATGCCCATTGAGAACCCCATTGAACGGCGATTTTCATTCTCAACCCTGTCAAGAACCACCCCACATTGGGGCAAATGAAGGTTAGTCCAACAGTATCAGAAAGTAAACGGTTTGAAATTTTCTTGCTCGGACTAACATAAATCTTTGTGTGTTGTTTATATGATAATCCAAGTGTCATAGGATGACGAGAATAATTCATTTCTCTATCCTACACACTGTTATCCTTTGCACGACCAAGTTGAGCCAGCAAATTCATTTCATCAACCTATTGGTGATCATTGCATATTCCAAAGCAAAGGCAACATCACTCTAGGAATGGAAGCGTGCCAAAGTTTAAGTTGCATATCTAGCATGATTGCCGAAAATCCTAGCTCCAAAAGAAAAGAAAAACACGGGATTAAAAAAAAGGGGAAAAGAAAAATCCCTAGACATCAAGAAAAAGCAAAGTGCCTGGTAAAAAGCAAGGCTGATGTCTATTCAAAATATCCCCAGTAAAGTCTAGATATACGATGAAAAGACCCTACAAAGGAGTCAGATCAAGATGACTACTCTCCAAATGATGTCGTGCTCAAATTGCAAACACACAAACAGACGGTCTCTTAATGTAACAAGAGACGCTTTTAAACATCCCTGTGCGCTCTAAAAGAGGAGTGTACACTTCAAGAAATGGAGATGTTCTTCGAAGGACATGTGGTAAATTTGCAATGATCACCAATGCCAAACCCTTCACAATTTCTAGGCAAAAAATAAGCCTTTTTCGGTCCCCAATCCTTCCAATGTTACAACCCTGAAGCAGTCTTATCTGACTAAGACACTTGGGTTAATGTATAACTTAGCTCAAAGAAGTACGAGCAAGACTATTTCTTTCTCATTTTACGGGGTTCTTGACTTGTAAACCCGGAGCAGATAGTGAAAATTTTCGTTCAACGGCCTTAACTCAAAAGTGAGTCCCCCTTGGAAACCGATATCCAAGCCTAACACTACGGTCCCGTGAAAGACCTCCTGATCGGTCGAAATGTATGCGTTGCGAATGATCCTGAAACCCAGGCACAGGTTGGTAGGAAATTGAGCACTTTCCCTATTAAAGATCATTATCACAGAGCAGTGAGAAGCCTTCTTGGATGAGAAATACTCCAATGGATGTTTTGAGCAAACTCTTTTTGAAATTTTCAAATTGTTTGATCTAGAGTTTCCGTGCAAGGAATTTATGATCACATCTGTATATGGCAGGAATGTTTTGGATAACCTCCAGCAATCAAAATGCACATTTCATGACTAAAACTTGAGTCGTAGAATTTTGTCAGTTAGACAATTATTGTCTTCCCAAAGATTACTAATATCTTCTTGGCGAGGAAAATATTTTCAGGTCTAAGCTTTCTGCAGGACTTTTGGCCGCCCCAAAGACTGGGTGCGTCATCCTTAGGTGAAGCCTTTTAGTAGGCAAGTCTTTTCTAAGACCGATCCACAGAATGATCGAGTCTCCGACTAGCCCCGAAGAGTGGGTACGTCATCCAAGGCTGAAAATGACAAAAAATTGATTTGTTTTCATTTTTGGGATTTTCTCCCATTTAATCCAAAATGGCGATTTCACCCCTCAAAGGGTAAATCGTCTTTGATATTCTGATGAATTGTGGAAATTGCTTAGAATTTGGTGATGGGCCAGATGGGTGGTTAAACCTTATATCTAAGATTTACACATTTCATTTCCATTTTTAGAAAATGACGATTTTACCCTTCGAATGGTAAATCGGTTTCTAAAATTCCCGAAAATCACGAAAATTGCCAAAAAATAGGAAATGGGTCAATTGAGTGACCAAACCTATTTTGACTCCGGATTCATTCCGAAATGATGATTTTGTCCTTTTTGGGCAAATTATCCCCTTTGTCTCAAAATTACGATTTTGCCCCTGATGGGCAAAATCATGTCTAAATCATTCCTAAGCCTGATTGATGCTTCTCTAGGCCAATATGGCCTTATTAGGAATGCCATGTGATTTATTTGTACATTTGAATTCATTGATTTGTGCACTTTATTATTGATTGTGATTCCCAGGATAGTCATTCCTATCTGCATGAACTCCTAGATTTAGGACTCGTACCCCACTCATTTGTATGAAATCTTAAGTCAGAAAACTCAGTCAACTTAGGTACTGAAAGGGCGTCAACTCTGATAGTTGACGTAACTAAGTCCCCGAACCCATTTCCCTGGTTATCGCAGAATTGAATAGAAACTCCCGACTATTCAATAGGGTGGTCCAATCATACCCTCCAAAAAAATGATTGGTGGCGACTCCATGGCATGCACACTTAGCACATATCACTAGACCACACTGAAGGTCGACTACGTATACCTCCGTTGCGATTTGGGTAACGGGCCTTGGGAGAGGCCCGCGTCCGACCAGACTGGACGGCCCATTAGCCCTCGAGAGCCCATGGCGAATCTCGAGAGGGTCGCGACAGACTGGCGACTCCGCTGGGGACTTTAGAGAACTTGAGCCGATTAAAAAGGTGATTGATTTTTCTAACATGTTTTATGCAGATGCTCTTCAAGGTGAGGTACGTACTTTAACACTTGAGGTGTTAAATATTTTTGCAGATTGGAGAAATAAGGGGTGGAGTACTTGTTAACTCTGTTTTATGCAGGTTGGGCGTAGGAATGAATGATTGTGTGTATGTTTTATATTGAAGCGGTGATTGTTAAATAAGATGCATGTTTATCGCTTTAGCACGACACCGAAAATACACACAACCGCGCCTAAAACCCCGGGCGCCGCCTATAGGAAAACAATAGAAGGGATTGAAAATGGAATCTCCGTGAGGAAAAACACGGGGTAATCCACTTTTCAATTCCGCTCACTTCGAACTATGGATCGAGTCCCAATGCAACGATAGCTGTGCAATGGAATCGGCTCTTTCTAGAACTCGAGGTGGGAACCTTGACCTTAGGTGCCAAATCCTTTGATTTTTAGAAGTTTTATCCTCCCTTGTCTCATGTGCATGTCTTTAGATGGTTGGTATATCTAAAACCACCTAAAAAAAAAAAATCGGTGATCCTGGAGTCACATCTCGAAGATTGGAACTGGGGCATCTCCAAGTGTTCGGGCCACATTCCTTTGATTGATTTGACATTCTTAGTCCTCTTATATAAAATTAATTTTGCTGTGATCCTCTATATCTCGTCCCGTAGATTGATTGTATTAGGGATCTATTTGTATTGTATACATCTTGATAAGGCTCATTTCTATCGAAAATGGGGGTAAATTCCCCAAACCCGTGGAGCATAGTGGAATTCGTCCCTTCAGTGCAAAACACATTGGGCCGCAGAGCCACTCGTTTGGTGAAAGGACGTATCGTTCCTAATTGATTTTTAATCAGATCTGGGGATAAGTTTTTCTCCATTCTTTTTATCTCAGGACGTCTCTCCTCTGACAAAGTCAATAGACGCAATAACAGAGTCGTCCGCATCAGAATCAAACCCCAAGATACGAATTTGGGTGAACGGTAACCTTGTATCGTTCCAATTTGGTCTTCCAAGACCACATGCCTAACGTGAGTTTTTACTCATTTTACAGGAAGTTGTTGGCGCTGAAAGCCTCAAATGAAAATAGCGCGCTAACAGGGAGGCGAATAGAATCATTGGCCTTAGAAGTCAAGATTCCAGGATATGGTCTTTGATTATAAGACCTAGTGGATGGTAAAAAGTATCGCTCCTACGTCACATGCTTTGACATGCATTTTGATAAAATCTTCTTTTTTTCCTTGAATAAAAGGAACCTTGAAGAATGGCGCTGGAGTGCGCCCAAAAACACAAATGGATCTTCTCTGGGGCAAATTCTTGAGAAGGATTCGTCGCCCAACCAGATGGGAGATCAAGGACACAAGATAGAGGGCCAAATTATGCAAGCCGCGCGTTTGTGTTCAAACGGAAACACAAAACAAGAACAAGGCGGTATCGTTCCAATTTGTCTTGAATTTTGGAACGCAAACTGACACCTAATTCCCTTCTTTGACAGGGGCTCGCCATCAAGGCGAAACAGGTTTTCACATCCCGTGTATTATCCAATGGAACACATGACCAAGGGTAAGATGTATCGTTCTAATTTATTGAAAAATTCATGAACGTACAATAACATGTTTCTTCCGCATTTTCAGGGATCTCCAGCCGCGGCGGGTAGGTAAGTATCCCTTTTCCCCAAGTCGTTGAAGATAACAAAAGTGTTAGGACTCTTTCAATCATTATGTCTGAAAAGAGGCATCGAATTTTTAAACTCATAGACATCCACAGTTGAAGTTGGGAGGTTGTCTGAACATGAATGAAACATGCATGTGCATCATAAAGCCCCATTGGGAGGAAATTTTTTGGAGAAAGCAAAAAGAATTTTTCCAATAAAAATTGTTCAAACCGTTTAAGGGTGTTTTCTCAGACGAGAGGCAAATCCTAATCCAAAAATGTCCAATACACACTTGAGAGATGAGTGAAGTGAGCAGATAACAAAATCTGGGTCTACGGGGGTAAGGACAATTTGCAGCGATTACATGGGTTGGGACGACGGAGGCATTCGTTTCATATCCCCCAAACACTACAGGTGACCGTTGATAACCCATTTGAACGGCGGTTCTCATTCTTAACCCTGTCAGGAACCACCCCACACCGGGGCAAAAAGGAAGTAAGTCCAGCAGCGTCAGGAGAAAATGGTTAGAAATTTTCTTGCTCGGACTAATTAATCTTTGTGTGTTGTTTATATGGTAATCCAAGTGCCATAGGATGACGAGAAGCATTCATTCTTTATCCCATACACTGTATCATTTGCACAGCCAAGTTGAGCCTGCAAATTCATTTCATGAACCCATTGGTGATCATTCCAAGACGGATGTCGCACCACTTCAAAAATGGAAGAGTTCAAGACTCAGGGATTACGAAGAGAATTCTCGGACTGATATTTAAAGCATGTTTAGACTATATGTCTAACATGATCCCATGAAGATGAGAAAAATGGGGATTTCAAAAATGAAAATGAGAAAAATCCCCGGCATCAAGAAAAAGCAAAGTGCCTAGTAAAAGCAAGGCCGATGCTCGTGCTAGTTGTTTAATTGGTCCGCAATGAAGCTGGATGGGAAAATGGGAAATCCCTGAAGGAGCCAAATCCAAAAGGACTGCTCCCCAAATGCTATCAAGCGCAGAACAAAGACATAGAAAGAGTCAGTCTCTGAATGCAACAAGAGACGCTCTTTAAAGAGCTGGTGCACATCGCGAGATAGGTTGCGCGCCTCAAAGGCTAAAGATGCAGAAAAGAAAGGACAGGTGGCAAATCAGCAATGATCACCAATGTCAAACCCGTCACGAATTCTGGGCCAAAAATAAGCCTGTTTCGGTCCCCAATCCTACCAATGTTACAACCCCGAAACAGTCTTCTCTGACTAAGACACTTGGGTTAATATATAGCTTAGCTCGAAGAAGTACGAGCAAGATTATTTCTTTCTCATTTTGCAGGGTTCTTGACTTGTAAACCCGGAGCAGATGGTGAAAATTTTTGTTCAATGGCCTTGACTCAAAAGTGAGTCCCCCTTGAAGATCAAGAACCAAGCCCAACATTACGGTCCCGTGGAAGACCTCCCGACCGATCAAAATGTATGCGCTGCGAATGAGCCTAAAACCTAGGCACAGGTTAGTAGGGAATTGAGTGCATCCCCTACAAAAAAAAAAAAACCACTATCGCAAAACAGGTGAGAACACCTCATTGTCGAGAAATATTCCAATTGATGTTTTGAACAAACTCTTTTTGGAATTTTCAAACTGTTGATCCAGATTTTCCGTCCAAGGGATTTGTGATCACATTTGCATATTGCAAGAATGCTTTGGATAACCTCCGGCATCAAAATGCACATTTCATGATTAAAACTTAAAACATACGGTTTTGTCAAATGGACAGCCGTGGCCTTCCCAAAGATTACTAACGTTTTCTTGGTGAAGAAAAATCTTCCAGGCTCGAACTTCTGCAGGATTCTTGGAAACCCCAAATCCCAGAAAAACATTTGCTCCGTGGAGTGGAGCACGCAGGTTTGAACTTTCTACAGGATACCTGGAGAACACAGCTTCCAGAATGTCGTCTCAACAGACTCAACTGAAGTTTTGTCAAAATAAAATCTTTCACTGCTTCAAAACTGAATTCCCGACAAATTTCGGGATCTTTCAAAAGAAGGGGTGAGGATGTGATCCCATTTCAAAATTTAGGCGGTCTCATCGGATGTGGAGAACCCTCGTCATGAGACCCCTTTTCAAAAATCAAGCAGTCCTAGCTTGACGTGGAGAACCCTCGTCCTAGGATCCTTTTTTCAAAAATATCAAACAGTCCTGGCATGACGTGGAGAACCCTCGTCCTAGGACCTCTTTTCAAATATCAAACAGTCTCATCGGACGTGGAGAACCCTCGTCATGAGACCCCTTTTCAAACCAAAACAAAGGTAGATACCGCCTGAAGGGTCAAATGAAGGTAGATACCGCTGAAGGGTCAAATCAAAGGTAGATACCGCCTGAAGGGTCAACACAAGGTAGAAACCGCCTGAAGGGTCAAATAAAGGTAGATACCGCCTGAAGGGTCAAATGAAGGTAGATACCGCCTGAAGGGTCAAACCAAAGGTAGAAACCGCCTGAAGGGTCAACCAATGGTAGAAACCGCCTGAAGGGTTAACACAACGGTAGAAACCGCCTGAAGGGTCAACCCAATAGTAAAAATCACTTAAATGGTCAACTCAATGGTCCGATCCACCATACGAATCAAAACCCTTGGCAAATTCCCAAATGTGGGATGCGTCTTCCTTAGATTCCTATCAGTTAGGAATCCCATTATGGTTTGACCTACCATACGGGTCAGAGCTTAACCTCTCTAGGATACTCTAGTAACGAGTTTCTAGAAATTCTCTTGAATCCATCAAACACCGCGAAAATCGCACAAACATCGAACAGGTAAGTGGCAGGTATGTCTCTCTATTATCTCACTCTCTCATGTCAAATAAATGTTTCCCCCTTCAATAAAGAGCATACATCGACAAGCATGAAAAACTGGATGTCATGACTCCTTTTCCTTTAGTTTCACGAGTCGAGTCGATCAGGACTCAGGTGTCACCTTGTCTTTGAGAGAAACCTCTGAGGGGATTCCTCTGACGAGATTCCTCTCAAAGAGGGGCAGCTGTTGACACCTAAATTTTGATCAACTTTTTTTCCTTTATTTTTCGAAAATTCATAGAAAATCCATAAAAAGCTGAAAAATTACAAAATCAACTTTGGTAGCCTTGGCCAAGCTAAAGGGACCATTTTGGATAAAAAAATATTTTTTCATATTTTTTATTATTATTATTTTTGAAAAATATAAAAATAAAAAGAAAATAAAAAAAGTAGTATTCGAGGTCACAAAAATATATACAAATAGTCGGTATTTTTATTTTTAATTTTCTTTACTTTAGGACCTCATGAAATAGTAAAATTCAGGTTCGATTTTAGGTGTTCTCTAATCACCTAAAATTGAATTTGGCAAAAATATTAATAATGATTAAAAGGAAAAGGAGTGAAAACATCATCATTTAAAAGGAAAAGGGGACTAATCATTTTGTCTTCGCTTTTGATTATTTTATTATTATTTTTACTTTTTAGTATTTTATTATATTATTATTATATTATTATTTTTTATTATTTTATTTTTATTATTATTTTACTCTTCCCCCCTCCCCCTCATCATCCGTCGCCTCCTCTTCTTCCTTCTTTCTTCTTCTTTTTCTTCTTCTTCTTCCTCCTCTTCTTCTTCTCCTTCCTCTCCCGTAGCTTCTTCTTCCTTTTCTTTTCTTCTTCTTCGTGGACGCCTAAAATGGAACCCCCCCTTCCGCCGTCGTCGCTAGCCGTCGTACCTCAAAGCCGCCGTGAACAACCCAAGACCTCCGGCCTCCACCCGTTTCGGAGTTTGGTTCGGGATTGTTTCGGATCGGGCCAAACCCGTCATCGCCAAAGCGCGCTATCGCCTCCGGCGACAACCCCGGAGTCCTACCTCCTCCCTCGGAGCTTATGGAGCCTACGCGCCGCTGGTGGAGCCCAGAAACAGCCTCGGGTCACCACCCCGTCGTCGGAACGTGTCCGGACGCGTCGGAACGTGTCCGGACGTGTCGGAGCGTGTCCGGACGTGTCCGGGCGTGTCGGACGTGTCGGACGTGTCGGAGCGTGTCCGGGCGTGTCGGACGTGTCGGAGCCGTGTCGGAGCCGTGTCCGAGCCGTGTCGGAGCGTGTCCGAACAGTGTCCGAACAGTGTCGGAACAGTGCATGAACAGTGTCGGAACAGTTCATGAACAATGTCCAATTTTTTAATTTTTTTAATTTTTTTTTAATTTTTTAGTCTTAATTTGTGAAATTGACTATCGACATTCTAATGGCGATCGACAGGTAACGGGCATGGGGATGGTCGCAGGCTGAGGCTGGGCGATTGAAGGCCGGTGTCCAATCCGGTATGTTTTACGTACCCGATCTGTATATCAGGATTATTTTTTCTAAAATATTGCATTTATAGACTTGATTTGTATGTATTTGTTTCAGTCTAGTGGTTAGCTTATTTATCTGGTTGAGTGTTATCTATTGTCAAAGACATGCTTTTTGTTAAAATATTTTCTGAAAATATAAAAAAATATTAATAAATCAAAAATGCCAAAAAAATGGAAAAATTAAAGAAAAACAAAAAAAATTGAGAAAAAATTGCAGAAAAATTCTAAAAATTGTCCAAGGCTGAAAATGACAAAAAATTGATTTGTTTTCATTTTTGGGATTTTCTCCCATTTAATCCAAAATGGCGATTTCACCCCTCAAAGGGTAAATCGTCTTTGATATTCTGATGAATTGTGGAAATTGCTTAGAATTTGGTGATGGGCCAGATGGGTGGTTAAACCTTATGTCTAAGATTTACACATTTCATTTCCATTTTTAGAAAATGACGATTTTACCCTTCGAATGGTAAATCGGTTTCTAAAATTCCCGAAAATCACGAAAATTGCCAAAAAATAGGAAATGGGTCAATTGAGTGACCAAACCTATTTTGACTCCGGATTCATTCCGAAATGATGATTTTGTCCTTTTTGGGCAAATTATCCCCTTTGTCTCAAAATTACGATTTTGCCCCTAATGGGCAAAATCATGTCTAAATCATTCCTAAGCCTGATTGATGCTTCTCTAGGCCAATATGGCCTTATTAGGAATGCCATGTGATTTATTTGTACATTTGAATTCATTGATTTGTGCACTTTATTATTGATTGTGATTGCCAGGATAGTCATTCATATCTGCATGAACTCCTAGATTTAGGACTCGTACCCCACTCATCTGTATGAAATCTTAAGTCAGAAAACTCAGTCAACTTAGGTACCGAAAGGGCGTCAACTCTGATAGTTGACGTAACTAAGTCCCCGAACCCATTTCCCTGGTTATCGCAGAATTGAATAGAAACTCCCGACTATTCAATAGGGTGGTCCAATCATACCCTCCAAAAAAATGATTGGTGGCGACTCCATGGCATGCACACTTAGCACATATCACTAGACCACACTGAAGGTCGACTACGTATACCTCCGTTGCGATTTGGGTAACGGGCCTTAGGAGAGGCCCGCGTCCGACCAGACTGGACGGCCCATTAGCCCTCGAGAGCCCATGGCGAATCTCGAGAGGGTCGCGACAATGATAAATCTTGATGAAATGAAATGAATTTTTCCAACAAGAGTCGTTTGAACTGTTCAAAAGGGTATTTTCTCATAAGAGAAGCGAGCCTAATCCAAACACGTCCCATACACACTTGAGAGATGAGGAGATTGGAAATGATAGCGAAACCTTAACCTATGGATATAAGGGTCATTCGCAACGATTACATGGATCGAGATGACAAAGGCATTTATTTCTTCATTCCAAACACTACAGATGCCCATTGAGAACCCCATTGAACGGCGATTTTCATTCTCAACCCTGTCAAGAACCACCCCACATTGGGGCAAATGAAGGTTAGTCCAACAGTATCAGAAAGTAAACGGTTTGAAATTTTCTTGCTCGGACTAACATAAATCTTTGTGTGTTGTTTATATGATAATCCAAGTGTCATAGGATGACGAGAATAATTCATTTCTCTATCCTACACACTGTTATCCTTTGCACGACCAAGTTGAGCCAGCAAATTCATTTCATCAACCTATTGGTGATCATTGCATATTCCAAAGCAAAGGCAACATCACTCTAGGAATGGAAGCGTGCCAAAGTTTAAGTTGCATATCTAGCATGATTGCCGAAAATCCTAGCTCCAAAAGAAAAGAAAAACACGGGATTAAAAAAAAGGGGAAAAGAAAAATCCCTAGACATCAAGAAAAAGCAAAGTGCCTGGTAAAAAGCAAGGCTGATGTCTATTCAAAATATCCCCAGTAAAGTCTAGATATACGATGAAAAGACCCTACAAAGGAGTCAGATCAAGATGACTACTCTCCAAATGATGTCGTGCTCAAATTGCAAACACACAAACAGACGGTCTCTTAATGTAACAAGAGACGCTTTTAAACATCCCTGTGCGCTCTAAAAGAGGAGTGTACACTTCAAGAAATGGAGATGTTCTTCGAAGGACATGTGGTAAATTTGCAATGATCACCAATGCCAAACCCTTCACAATTTCTAGGCAAAAAATAAGCCTTTTTCGGTCCCCAATCCTTCCAATGTTACAACCCTGAAGCAGTCTTATCTAACTAAGACACTTGGGTTAATGTATAACTTAGCTCAAAGAAGTACGAGCAAGACTATTTCTTTCTCATTTTACGGGGTTCTTGACTTGTAAACCCGGAGCAGATAGTGAAAATTTTCGTTCAACGGCCTTAACTCAAAAGTGAGTCCCCCTTGGAAACCGATATCCAAGCCTAACACTACGGTCCCGTGAAAGACCTCCTGATCGGTCGAAATGTATGCGTTGCGAATGATCCTGAAACCCAGGCACAGGTTGGTAGGAAATTGAGCACTTTCCCTATTAAAGATCATTATCACAGAGCAGTGAGAAGCCTTCTTGGATGAGAAATACTCCAATGGATGTTTTGAGCAAACTCTTTTTGAAATTTTCAAATTGTTTGATCTAGAGTTTCCGTGCAAGGAATTTATGATCACATCTGTATATGGCAGGAATGTTTTGGATAACCTCCAGCAATCAAAATGCACATTTCATGACTAAAACTTGAGTCGTAGAATTTTGTCAGTTAGACAATTATTGTCTTCCCAAAGATTACTAATATCTTCTTGGCGAGGAAAATATTTTCAGGTCTAAGCTTTCTGCAGGACTTTTGGCCGCCCCAAAGACTGGGTGCGTCATCCTTAGGTGAAGCCTTTTAGTAGGCAAGTCTTTTCTAAGACCGATCCACAGAATGATCGAGTCTCCGACTAGCCCCGAAGAGTGGGTACGTCATCCTTTGATTCATATCAATTTGGAATCTCATAAATGGTAGAAACCGCCTGAAGGGTCAACTCAATGGTAGAAACCGCCTGAAGGGTCAACTCAATGGTAAAAACCGCCTGAAGGGTCAATCAATGGTAGAAACCGCCTGAAGGGTCAACACAATGGTAGAAACCGCTTGAAGGGTCAATGTATGGTAGAAACCGCCTGAAGGGTCAACCAATGGAAGAAACCGCCTGAAGGGTCAAAACAATGGTAGAAACCGCCTGAAGGGTCAACCAATGGTAGAAACCGCCTGAAGGGTCAACTCAATGGTAGAAACCGCATGAAAGGTCAATGAATGGTAGAAACCGCCTGAAGGGTCAAAGGACTGGTAGAGACCGCCTGAAGGATCAACCCAATGGTCCGATCCACCATACGGATCAAAACCTTGATGAATCCCGAACGCGGGAGGATTCGTTTTCCCTAATAAGCCTTACATTAGGCAAGCCATTTCTAGTTTAGTCCACCACACGGATCAAAACCCTTGGCAAATTCCCAAATGTGGGATGCGTCTTCCTTAGGTTCCTATCAGTTAGGAATCCCATTATGGTTTGACCTACCATACAGGTCAGAGCTTAACATCCCCAGGACACTCCGATGACAAGTCCTTAGGAATCTACTTGAACCCATCAGACACAGCAAATGCTGCAAGCATTCGACAAGTAAGGGGCAGGGAAGTCTATCTACTCCTTAACTTTCTTACATCATATCAGGGAATTGAATGAGCACATCTCTTTTTAAGGAAAAGCACACATTGATGGGCATGAAAATTGGATGTCATGATTTCTTTTATTTTCCCAGTCGAGTCGATCGGAATACAGGTGTCACCTTGTCTTTGAGAGAAACCTCTGACGAAATTCCTCTCAAAGAGGGGCAGCTGTTGACACCTGATTTTTGATCAGTCTTTCATAGTTTATTTTTAAAAAATTCATAAAAAATCTATAAAAAGTTAAAAAATTAAAAAATCATCTTTGGTAACATTGACCAAGCTAAAGGAACCATTTTTGATAAAAACAAATAATTTGTCATATTTTTTAATATTTTTTAATATTTTCCAAAAATAGAAAAATACATGAAAAATGAAGAAAAATAGCGTTCGATGTCGTAAAAATATAGAAAAATAGTCAATATTTTTATTTTAATTTCCTTTTCATTTTGAACTCATAAATAGTCAAAATTCAAGTTCAATTGCATGTGTTTCTTCACGACGTATAGAGTTGAATTTGGCAAAAAAATGTCATTCGAGTATTTTAATTTGTAAATTTCTACATATTTTTTAGTCTTGACGTCCAATTAGATCGACCACCATCTACAATAAATTCCCCTTGCTGAATATTTTCGTTTTTGTTTGACATGATTTCATGGTGTAAAACGCCGAGTGGATCCCCAAATATAATCGGGTCGGCTCGTCCAAGACCAAACCAGGGCACGGCGAACCCCATGTGAGTACTCTCGAACTCCTTCGATGCTTCCTAATGCTTTTCTTAGGTTAGATCGTGTGTAGAATGTCTAGGACAGCTAAATCATTCTTGAGCTGTGATTGATAAATAGGGCCTTACTAGGAATGCCAAGTGATTTATTTGCATATCTAGATTCCTTGAGTTGCGCATTTTATTACTGATTGTGATTGCTAGGATAATCACTCCTACATGCATGAATTTCTAGATTTAGGGTTCATACCTTACTCATCCGCATGAATCTCAGGCTAGAAAAGTCAGTCAACTTAGGTACCGAAAGGGCGTCAACTCTGACAGTTGGTGTAACTAAGTCCCCGAAACCATTTCTCTGGTTCTCGCAGAATTGAATAGAAACTCCCAACTATTCGATTGGGTGGTCCAATCACACCCTAAAAAAATGATTGGTGGCGACTCCATGGCATGCACACTTAGCACATGTCACTAGACCACACTGAAAGTCGATCACGCATACCTCCGTTGCGATTTGGGTAATGGGCCTTGGGAGAGGCCCGCGTCCGACCAGACAGGACGGCCCATTAGCCCTCGAGAGCTCGACAACCTCAAAAGGGTCGCGACAAATTCTTGATGTAATTACGCGGACAAAATTTGCCTTCTCGAACAAGACCCACGCTCAAGTGCTCATGGAAGCGACGCTTCAAGACGTCGTACGAATGCTACGTACGACCAACATGTCTTCGTTAAAGAAGCCTTCGTGGACGTCCCTGCCCTCATTTTATCAACAAATGGTGCACACCTCAAAGAATTCTCTGCACCTCGCTAATCCTTCTTCGTCTGACTCATGCACACATATATAGATAGTTTTTTGGATGACGTCATCAACAGAGATAACCATGTCCACTAAAACAAGGAATGTTAGGTCAAAAAAGGAAGATGCACTTTCCTTTTTTTCATTGACTTTTCCTGCACAAAAACTTAAGCCCATTCTTTATATCCAACGAATCCTTCTGCACAGAAGAATCCATATATATTTTATTCTTTCTTTCTCTTCTTGGTAGGTAATCAATATATATCTCTAGCTTGAAATATTCTTTCGATCAATTGCTCATCCACAAGGCGAGTCAAGCTCAAATTTCGAGACACATCTCAACAATCTTCACATTGGCTCGATGTTTGAGCCATATCATAATCGCTTCACTAAAATCCGAACTTCATCTGATACTACTCTCCTACAGCCCCAATGGGCTCAACTGCCACATATATCATCCAAGTCCAAGCCACGCTTGAACTTCGCTGTAACCGAGGGCCTCATCAAAACATCAACTGAACATGCACCTCTAACTACTCCACAAGGACTATCAGACACAAACTCCTTAACCACAGATAAAGCAAAACCACCGTTGCATCTATATCTGTCAGGAGACCGAACACATACCTTGTTAATATCAGCAATTACAGCAACTGTTAGCTCTACAGGCTCCACCTCGTTATAAGTACCATATGTGTCGATTACTTCACTAGTATCCTCTACCTCAGGAGTTTCTGGTTGCAACTCCACCTCTACCTGAACACTGTCTAGATTCATATGAAGACTGCCACAATCACTCCTAGCTAGAAGTACTGGAGACTCATCAAAGGTAACTTCTCTACTGCAAATATGTGAATATATATTCGAGCACCATAACTGATAGTCACACTGACCTCGTGTATAGCCATGGAATATGCACATTGCCTTCACATGGATCTTACCATCACTTACTCGATAATAACATAGGCAAGTAGACATTCTAAAAATAGAATCATCAGCAACATTACTTGACCACACTTTTTCGAGAGTCCGATATCCAATCGCAGTCAATGAAGATATATTCACCAAGTAGCTCGCCATACTAAGCACATCCGCTGGAATCCTCCTAACCATACCAACACTAGAGATCCTTTTATGGGCCGTTTCTAGTACTGCTCTGCTCATCAATTCTATAATCTGTTGTGGCTTACCAGCACTAGTGTGGTGTTTCACTATGCCCTTTTTCATGCATAATTTATTTATCAGCTTCGAGCAAGACTCCATGCTATTGTCAGTTCGCACATGCTTGCCCTTTTTCACACACTTGAATCCTTGATGTATTTACGCGGACAAATTTGCCTTCTCGAACAAGACACACACTCAAGCGCTCATGGAAGCGGCACTTCAAGACGTCATATGAATGCTACGTACGTCTAGCGTATCTTTGTTAAAGAAGCCTTCGCGGATGTCCCTGCCCTCGTTTTATCAACCAACGGTGCACACCTCAGAAGAATTCTCTGCACCACTCTAATCCTCCTTCGTCTGACTCATGCACACATATATAGATAGTCCTTTGGATGACGTCATTAGCAGAGATAACCATGTCCACTAAAACAAGGAATGTTCGGTCAAAAAAGGAAGATGCACTTTCCTTTTTTTTTCATTGACTTTTCCTGCATGAAAACTTAAGCCCATTCTCTATATCCAACGAATCATTCTGCACAGAAGAATCCATATATATTTTATTCTTTATTTCTCTTCTTGGTAGGTAATCAATATATATCTCCAGGTTGAAATATTCTTTCGGCCGAATTGCTCATCCACAAGGCGAGTCAAGCTCAAATTTCGAGACACATCTCAACAATCTTCACCTTGGCAGCTCACAACCGCTTCATCTGCTATTACTGTCCTACAGCCCCAATGGGCTCAACCGCCACAGATATCAGCCAAGTCCAAGCCACGCTTGAACTTCGCTGTAACCGAGGGCCTCATCAAAACACCAACTGAACATGCACATTTAATTACTCCACAAGCACTATCTGATACAAGCTCCTTAATCACAGATAAAGCAAAACCACCGTTGCATCTATATCTGTCAGGAGATCGAACACATACCTTATTAATATCAGCAATTACAGCAACTGTTGGCTCTACAGGCTCCACCTCGCTATAAGTACCATCTGTGTCGATTACTTCACTGGTATCCGCTACCTTAGGAGTTTCTGGTTGCAACTCCACCTCAAGCTGAACATCGTCCAGATCCGTATGAACATTGCCATAATCACTCATAACCAGAATTACTGGAGACTCGTCAAATGTAACTTCTCTGCTGCAAACAAGTGAATATATATTCGGGCACCACAACTGATAGTTACAGTCACCTCGTACATAGCCATGGAATATGCACCTTGCCCTCACATCGAGCTTACCATCACTTACTCGATAATAACATGGGCAATTAGACATTCTAAAAATAGAATCATCAGCAACATTACCTGACCACACTTCTTCGGGAGTCCGATATACAATCACAGTCGATGGAGATCTATTCACCAGGTAGCTCGTCATACTAAGCGCATCCGTTGAAATTCTCCTAGCTATACTAGCACTATAGATCCTTTTACGGGCCGTCTCTAGTAATGCTCTGCTCATCAATTCGGCAAACTGTTGTGGTTTACCAGCACTAGTGCGGTGTTTCACTATGCCCTTTTTCATGCAGAATTTATTTACCAGCCTCGAGCAGGACGCCATGCTATTGACAGTTCGCACATGTTTAATCAACTTACCAGTCTCCGTTCCGATCACAACTCTCGACAAGGCCGCAAATCCACTACAAGGCAAGACACGACCGTCCTTTCTCAGATGGACACAGCCTTCACAAAACCAAACTCAGCCTTCTAACAAATGTGTACATCCATATATACAATAAAAAGGTCTTTTCGTACACCATCAGAACTTTATATAACAACAAAAAGATCTAAAAACTTAACTAACAAAAGAGCTATCTGAAAAGCTCAACACAACTCTTTCTACTTGATAACCAGTGTCCCCTACCCAAAAACCCTTTAGCTAGCGCTAGGCTCAGGTCCTACCGGCGACTCGCTGAACCTGAAAGACAATGAAAATGGAAGGGATAAGCTAACACGGCTCAGCGAGTAATGTGTTTCTTCTAAGCGGATCGAAGAATCACTATGCACATTTCAATATCAAAATATAACTCGTTTAAGTCAAAGTTGAAATATAACATATCTTTATAGTCAAAACGAGTTATATAAAACCTTAACATAATAGGTTCCCAGCAAAATACTTGTTTCAAACCACGAACTCAAGTAAAAATATCAATGGTCCAATCTATTGATCAATCTCGTCAAAATACAAGCCAATGGTATATCCATTGACTAATCTCATCAAAAATACATGTCAGTAGTCTATCCACTGACTAATCTCATGTTCAAGAGTCTAACCATGGTCACGTATAACGCCCATGACAAGAGGCGACCAAGATTCTCTCTTGGCAAGTTCTCCATCTACAATGCGGGTGGCTCGGCCCACAAGGATATCCTAACTAGTATGCGCATACCCACAAATCCCTCAACCAGGTTCACAGCTATCTTGAGTACCACAAAAATCCAACAACAACATCCTCCTCATAACAAAAATATATATCACAGTCAACCCAAAATCAGCAGCTCAAATCATATCAAATAGACAAAAACAGCAATAAATGTCCCATCTTGATTTTATGCATAAAAAATGTTATTTTCTCCAGTCATAACAACATATAGTACTATATCTTTTCAAATATGCATTTTGCAAACATAAAGAAGAAATAGTATCACTCACATGATGATGTCAAAAGCGAATTGGAAATGTTACTCAAAACGACACGTCTGAAACCCTATCAAAAGTATGAAAAACGGATCAAAAACTGAGTAATAAGCTACTTTAGAACACGACTCAACTAAATAAGGCATATTTGCCACTAAGACAACACCCACGCACCAACAAAATATTCGCTCATAGCAAAAACACAAGTTTTTCGCTATGCGCAACTCTCGTGATAAACTTCAATGGGCCATCACTTCTTCATCCAAGCCTCAATTTAAACGATTTTATAGTCCAAAGAAACCTCTTTTAACGTACAACAAGAACCCTAACACAGCTTGTTCAAAATTCATTCGAAAATTGACAAAAATGGGCAAAAACAATTCTGGTCGCGTATTGTTCACATCGCGCACTAAATTTGAAAATCTTATTCCGGACAAACCGTAACACGAAATCAAGATCCGTCGAATCCTATGGCTTCATAACACCCTAAAGTTTCATTTTCATGCAAAAATTAGGGTAAACGACCAAGAAATTAGACCCGACGACTCATATTCCATCAAATTCCGAAATTCAACCTTAACTCCGAAAATCACTTCGATCGGAGGAAAGAGGGGCGCGAATACTTACCGGTCGCTATTAAACGATGCGGGAACGGCTTGGCGAGGCAACGCAATGACCCCTCTTCCCTTCTTCTCCTTCTTCTTATTCTTCTTATTTATTCTTTTTTCTTTCCTTTCGGTCGAGCGCTTCTTCTTTCTCTTATTTCTTCTGTCGTTGGTCACATTCAGGTGAAGGTTAAGGAAAGATGAAGTTGGGCTAGGCTTGGGTTTAAATAAAAATGGGCTTTTTTTGGGCATATTATAGCGTATTCCTGACAACAGCATCAAACTTGTGCATCGGCACAATCACTCAAGCCTTCCTCGAGTAGCCATTGAACTCTCGAACAGATGTCGACGTCTCAAGAGCGAAACTTATCAGTGTCTCACCTTAAAGTTCATGCAGGCCGCCATGCCTGATTCCTTTCATTATCACCAGGACATCTCGAACAATCTTCAAAACTCTACTTCGTGAAGAATACCTGCATCCAGCTGAATCTAGAGCACCCAAGGAAATTAAGTTCTTTTTCAATTCTGGAACATGTCTTACCCCAGTCAATGTCCTCACAATATCATCATGCATTCTGATTTTAACATCACCAATACCACAACATTGCATTCAGCGTTATTTCCCAATTGCACTTCATTACTATCTGTGCACTGATAAGTAGCAAACCAGTTCTTGTTTGGTGTAGCATGAAAAGAACAACTAGAATCCATAATCTATCCGTCAAACGACGAATTCTCAGTGACAGAGAAGGCACTATCGATATCATCAGAATTTTCAGCTACAGCTGCAATATCATCCGCAGATTCAACTCCTAATTCCCTTAACCGTTTCGTTTTTCAGCTTAAAATAATTTCTTCAAAGATGCTCCCTCTTGCCACAGTTCCAACAGACATCACCACCAGTCCTAGACTAACTACGTCTATTCATGTTCATACTACTTCTGCTAATACGAGTACTAGCTCTTCCTCTTTCACCTACTAAAGCAGCATATACAAATTCGCCAGATTCTCTTCTACAAATATCCTCACTCAGAATTAAATTTCGAATCCCATCAAAAGTTAAATTTGTTGATCAAGAAGAATTATTAACAACAGTAACAGTAGTATTCCAACTATCAGGTAATGAGGATAATAGAATCAAAGCACATACCTCATCTTCAAAGTCAATCTCAACTGAACTCAATAGACTAACGATCACATTTAATTCATTGATATGATTAGCAACTGATGTACATTTGCTCATCTTCAAGTTAAACAGATGTCACATCAAATAGACCTTGTTGATCGCAGAGGGCTTCTTATACATATCCGACAAAGCTTTTATCAAACCCGCAGTGGTCTTCTCCTTGACGATGTTAAACGCCACGTTACGAGCCAACGTCAGCCGAATAACACCCATCGCTCGTCTATCCAGCAATTCCCAGTCAGCTTGCTTCATCGTATCTGGCTTCTTCCTAGACAGGGGCTCATGCAACTTCATCTAATATAAATAATCTTCTATCTACATCTTCCAAAAAGCAAAGTTCCTTAAATCTGTCGATTTTCACTTTACCTTCTTCTGCCGCCATCAATTCGCTTCAACTCAAGCAAGTATAACTCTGATACCAATTGTTGCGCAGAACAAGCGATCGAACAATAAAATAGACAGAACAAGTAAAGTAAATTGAACACCAGATATACGTGGTTTGGTCGTAAAGACCTACGTCCACGAGGAGAGCAACAACGAATTCCACTATAGAACGAACGATATACAGAGATTACAAATCACACTCAAATTATACAAACACTCTCAGTGTTTTCCAATCCCATTTACATCCAAGAACGCACACAGTGTTTAGTCCACAATTCCTAGCGAAATAATCTCTCAATCTCGCAAAGGAATTAAAACACAAATCTAACCTTAAGATTTAACTGGCTTCAACACTTGAATTTTTGATATAATTACGCGGACAAAATTTGCCTTCTCGAACAAGACCCACGCTCAAGTGCTCATGGAAACGACACTTCAAGACGTCGTACGAATGCTACGTACGACCAGCGTGTCTTCGTTAAAGAAGCCTTTGTGGACGTCCCTGCCCTCGTTTTATCAAAAAAACGGTGCACACCTCAGAAGAATTCTCTGCACCTCGCTAATCCTTCTTCGTCTGAGTCATGCACAAATATAGATAGTTCTTTGGATGACGTCATCATCAGAGATAACCATGTCCACTAAAACAAGGAATGTTCGGTCAAAAAAGGAAGATGCACTTTCCTTTTTTTCATTGACTTCTCTTGCACGAAAACTTAAGCCCATTCTTTATATCCAACGAATCCTTCTGCACAAAAGAATCCATATATATTTTATTCTTTATTTCTCTTCTTGGTAGGTAATCAATATATATCTCCAGCTTGAAATATTCTTTTGGCCGAATTGCTCATCCACAAGGCGAGTCAAGCTCAAATTTCGAGACACATCTGAACAGTGCTAATTTCGAAGTTTTTGTGACATAAATATTAGGTTGGGATAAATGTGGTTCGAAGACAATAGTTTGAGAGCTTTTGTGATACAAAAATTAGCCTCAGGTAAACATGGTTGCACAAATTTGAGATGTTTTTTTTTAGTATTAACCTTAAATTTTTTTTTCCTATTGGCAAGATACATTCCCAGAAAACAGTATTTCTATACGCTATGAAGTCCGCGCGAAATGAGACTGAGACTGCTCTCTCTCTCTCTCTCTCTCTCTCCCAAAAAACAATATTTCTATACGCTATGAAGTCAATAACTGCTTTGACCTCTAGTGCTCTTGATATGAACTCCAAGCATTTGTAACGGCTATATTAATCTCGATAAACGTTCCCATCAGATGACTAGATGTCAACATCTTCCGAGGCTCGATATCCGCATTACTCCTTGCCCATACAATCTGGAATGCATATGATCAATATTATGTGGATGCTACCCACCGACGAACTCGTGTGAAATGACTTTTGATCAATCATCTAATGATCCCTTTGGCTCCATCAGCTTCCAAAGATTTTCAAGAACATCAACACTCTCGCTGACTCCTCGTCTTCCCTGAATGGCCAAGTCTGCTTCCAAAAATCTTCAAGGACATCAGCATCACAGCTGATTACTAGTGTTCATTGAACTCGAGGGACCATTGGCATGCCGTTGCCATGCCATTGCCTTTCCACCTCATATGAAGAGAATTGCTCCAGCCAGCAATTTGTTGTCCCGATGGGATCCGCCGTTCTATCTTCTAGTCCTTTTAAGTATATTGGCGGTCATGATTCTACTAAGTTGTTCATCTTCTCAGGTGCTGTCCTTCTAAGCTTCAACGAATATTAATGTTCTAGGCTTGATCACCTTCACCAAGGTCCATCCGACGGTTCACCTTGTTTTGGTCCTTCGAAGCCATCACGAACACTCTCATTCTTCTTTGCTTATTCACCTTTGATCAAGGTCCTTTTAGCTTGTTCACCTTTGCATAAATTCTTGTAGCTTGTAGATATCTCCACGCCTGATACCTTATTCACCTTAGATATCTGCAGTGATCCTTCCATATCGATAGAACACTCTTGGATGTGATGGAGCACTCTATAGGCTACGTATTTAATCCATATGCAGCAACCCAAGATACACACGTACAGATACACAAATCCCTGTATCATCCATAGAGTCGAAGAATTAACGACTTTCCCCAGCTGTTTCTCAACTTAAGTCCGGAAAATCTTGAACTTGTCAAGAGATTCAAACTTTTCCTTAATCAAGTACAGATAACCATATCGGGAGTAGTCATCTATAAATGTGATGAAATAAAAATTTCTACACAATGTTGCTGTATAGGGTCCACTTATATCTGTGTGGATGATCTCTAACAAGTGAGAACTACGGACTGCAGTTTTCTTCTTTATTTTGGTTATCTTACCTCTACAGCAGTCTACGCATGTGTCTAGGTCACTTATAAGAGTAGGTAGAATGCTAGCCTTTATCAGTCTTTCCACTCTTTCTTTAGAGATGTGACCAAGACGTTTGTGCCATATTGCGTATGACTGTTCCTTAGGTAGAGGTCTTTTGGAAACAACCTTTTCAGCTGTATAAGCGACGTATATTTCGTTGGGAGACAAACATAATCTGTACAATCCATTGGACATAGTGCAATACCCAATTTTATTTGAATTAAAAGAAATAGAAATTGCAGAGTTTGAAATCTCAAAAGAATAACCACACATGTCCAAACTTGATACGGAAATTAAATTTCGTCTGAAAGAAGGTACATAAAATGTATTTCTCAACATTAAATTAAAACCAGAATCTAGAATTAAAATAACATCTCCCACGAACTCAACATCAGCTTTATTATTGTTTCATACGGTGAGCTTTGATTCATCCTTATTTGGTTTCCTCCGGTTTATGAATCCACGTATGGTAAACGCAACATGGTTAGTTGCACCGCTATCTAGCCACCACGAACAAGATGGGGTTTCAGACAGATTAGATTCACAAACCAAAGCCAATGAATCATTACCTTTAGGCTCACGCTTAGACAATCAATTCTTATATTTAGCGCAGTCTTTCTTTACGTGTCCTCCCTTCTTACAGAAAAAGCAAAGACCATCCTTACCAGCATTACCGTCCTTTTTAAAGATCGGTTTCTTTGGTCCCAAGTTGTCATGATGACCAGCAGAGGAATGAGTTCCTTTACGATTCTTGTTGCCCTTGCCCTTCTTGGCACCAGAACTTGAAGCAGCATACATAGCCATATGCACGTTACATTTCTTCAGCTTGGTCTCTTCTGACACCACCCTTGCAATCAGGTCGTTGATTGTCCAAGCCCGATCGGCAGTGTTATATTGTGTTTGGATAATACCAAACTCAGGTGGAAGAGAATTCAGCACAAAATGTATGATACAAGCATCAGGAATAGGAACATCAAGCTCCTTGAGCTTTGATTGCATATCTACCATTCTCATGACATAGTCCCTAACATCAGCAGAACCATCATACTTCAAACTGAATAATCCTGACATATGTGTCCCAACTTCAGCATTAGGGGATTCACGATTTCTAGCCACCAAGGCATCCATCATTTGTCTAGCAGTGATGTCAGCAGTAAAACCACTCCTAAGATGTTCCTGTATGGATCGCTTCATTGACAGCAAACAAATCCTATTGCTCTTTTCCCAAGCAGCAAACTGTGCCTTTTGAGCATTTGTACTAGTTTCAGTAAGAGCTGCGGGTCTATCCCCACTAAGAGCAGCATGAACATCTGTCAGTTCCATACCAAACAGAAAATCCTCTTTCCACTTCTTAAATTGCTACCAGTAAGAATCTCAATAGTTATGGAGTTGCCGTTCACAGAAAAGGTGACTGAAAAATAATCAATATTTTTAATTAACACAAT
The DNA here is from genome assembly GCA_021437785.1 of Rhodomyrtus psidioides. Taxonomy (NCBI): domain Eukaryota; kingdom Viridiplantae; phylum Streptophyta; class Magnoliopsida; order Myrtales; family Myrtaceae; genus Rhodomyrtus; species Rhodomyrtus psidioides. The sequence goes on along the minus strand of JAILYB010000092.1, from coordinate 1,356,021 downwards.
GTGAAATTTCACCTTGAGAGCTACAAACATCATCATATAATCACCTTTGGGCAGAAAACATGACATGCAGTTGTATACTCCATACATTACAGCGGCCATGAGAATTTATTTCAATCTTTGTTAATCACCACATTTGGGTGTATGACGACACTCGGACTAATCAATCCTCAACCATATGCTGTACATGTAACCCTCAATGCAAGAATACGCAATTACTCCTTTGGGAATATAACTACGCATTAAAACAGGAGACTGTCGCGACCCTCTCGAGATTCACCATGGGCTCTCGAGGGCTAATGGGCCGTCCAGTCTGGTCGGACGCGGGCCTCTCCCAAGGCCCGTTACCCAAATCGCAACGGAGGTATACGTAGTCGACCTTCAGTGTGGTCTAGTGATATGTGCTAAGTGTGCATGCCATGGAGTCGCCACCAATCATTTTTTTGGAGGGTATGATTGGACCACCCTATTGAATAGTCGGGAGTTTCTATTCAATTCTGCGATAACCAGGGAAATGGGTTCGGGGACTTAGTTACGTCAACTATCAGAGTTGACGCCCTTTCGGTACCTAAGTTGACTGAGTTTTCTGACTTAAGATTTCATACAAATGAGTGGGGTACGAGTCCTAAATCTAGGAGTTCATGCAGATAGGAATGACTATCCTGGCAATCACAATCAATAATAAAGTGCACAAATCAATGAATTCAAATGTACAAATAAATCACATGGCATTCCTAATAAGGCCATATTGGCCTAGAGAAGCATCAATCAGGCTTAGGAATGATTTAGACATGATTTTGCCCATCAGGGGCAAAATCATAATTTTGAGACAAAGAGGACAAATTGCCCAAAAAGGACAAAATCATCATTTCGGAATGAATCCGGAGTCAAAACAGGTTTGGTCACTCAATTGACCCATTTCCTATTTTTTGGCAATTTTCGTGATTTTCGAGAATTTTAGAAACCGATTTACCATTCGATGGGTAAAATCGTCATTTTCTAAAAATGGAAATGAAATGTGGAAATCTTAGACATAAGGTTTAACCACCCATCTGGCCCATCACCAAATTCTAAGCAATTTCCACAATTCATCAGAATATCAAAGACGATTTACCCTTTGAGGGGTGAAATCGCCATTTTGGATTAAATGGGAGAAAATCCCAAAAATGAAAACAAATCAATTTTTTGTCATTTTCAGCCTTGGACAATTTTTAGAATTTTTCTGCAATTTTTTCTCAATTTTTTTGTTTTTCTTTAATTTTTCCATTTTTTTTGGCATTTTTGATTTATTAATATTTTTTTATATTTTCAGAAAATATTTTAACAAAAAGCATGTCTTTGACAATAGATAACACTCAACCAGATAAATAAGCTAACCACTAGACTGAAACAAATACATACAAATCAAGTCTATAAATGCAATATTTTAGAAAAATAATCCTGATATACAGATCGGGTACGTAAAACATACCGGATTGGACACCGGCCTTCAATCGCCCAGCCTCAGCCTGCGACCATCCCCATGCCCGTTACCTGTCGATCGCCATTAGAATGTCGATAGTCAATTTCACAAATTAAGACTAAAAAATAAAAAAATTAAAAATTAAAAATTGGACACTGTTCATGAACTGTTCCGACACTGTTCATGCACTGTTCCAACACTGTTCCGACACTGTTCGGACACTGTTCGGACACGGCTCGACACGGCTCCGACACGTCCGACACGCCCGGACACGCTCCGACACGTCTGACACGTTCCGACGCGTCCGGACACGTTCCGACGACGGGGTGGTGACCCGAGGCTGTTTCTGGGCTCCACCAGCGGCGCGTAGGCTCCATAAGCTCCGAGGGAGGAGGTAGGACTCCGGGGCTGTCGCCGGAGGCGATAGCGCGCTTTGGCGATGACGGATTTGGCCCGATTCGAAACAATCCCGAACTAAACTCCGAAACGGGTGGAGGCCGGAGGTCTTGGGTTGTTCACGGCGGCTTTGAGGTACGACGGCTAGCGACGGCGGCGAAAGGGGGGGTTCCATTTTAGGCGTCCACGAAGAAGAAGAAAAGAAAAGGAAGAAGAAGCTACGGGAGAGGAAGGAGAAGAAGAAGAAGAAGAAGAAGAAGAAGAAAGAATGAAGAAGAGGAGGCGACGGATGATGAGGGGGAGGGGGGAAGAGTAAAATAATAATAATAATAAAATAATAATAAAAAAATAATAATATAATAATATAATAAAATACTAAAAAGTAAAAATAATAATAAAATAATCAAAAGCGAAGACAAAATGATTAGTCCCCTTTTCCTTTTAAATGATGATGTTTTCACTCCTTTTCCTTTTAATCATTATTAATATTTTTGCCAAATTCAATTTTATGGTGATCAGAGAACACCTAAAATCGAACCTGAATTTTACTATTTTATGAGGTCCTAAAGTAAAGAAAATTAAAAATAAAAATTTTGACTATTTGTATATATTTTTGTGACCTCGAATACTACTTTTTTTATTTTCTTTTTATTTTTATATTTTTCGAAAATAATAATAATAAAAAATATGAAAAAATATTTTTTTATCCAAAATGGTCCCTTTAGCTTGGCCAAGGCTACCAAAGTTGATTTTGTAATTTTTTAGCTTTTTATGGATTTTCTATGAATTTTCGAAAAATAAAGGAAAAAAAGTTGATCAAAATTTAGGTGTCAACAGCTGCCCCTCTTTGAGAGGAATCTCGTCAGAGGAATCCCCTCAGAGGTTTCTCTCAAAGACAAGGTGACACCTGAGTCCTGATCGACTCGACTCGTGAAACTAAAGGAAAAGGAGTCATGACATCCAGTTTTTCATGCTTGTCGATGTATGCTCTTTCTTGAAGGGGGAAACATTTATTTGACATGAGAGAGTGAGATAATAGAGAGACATACCTGCCACTTACCTGTTCGATGTTTGTGCGATTTTCGCGGTGTTTGATGGATTCAAGAGAATTTCTAGAAACTCGTTACTAGAGTATCCTAGAGAGGTTAAGCTCTGACCCGTATGGTAGGTCAAACCATAATGGGATTCCTAACTGATAGGAATCTAAGGAAGACGCATCCCACATTTGGGAATTTGCCAAGGGTTTTGATTCGTATGGTGGATCGGACCATTGAGTTGACCATTTAAGTGATTTTTACTATTGGGTTGACCCTTCAGGCGGTTTCTACCGTTGTGTTAACCCTTCAGGCGGTTTCTACCATTGGTTGACCCTTCAGGCGGTTTCTACCTTTGGTTTGACCCTTCAGGCGGTATCTACCTTTGGTTGACCCTTCAGGCGGTTTCTACCTTTGAGTTGACCCTTCAGGCGGTTTCTACCTTGGTTTGACCATTTAGGCGGTTTCTAGCTTGATTTGACCCTTCATGCGGTTTCTACCTTGTGTTGACCCTTCAGGCGGTTTCTACCTTGTGTTGACCCTTCAGGCGGTTTCTACCTTTGATTTGACCCTTCAGGCGGTATCTACCTTCATTTGACCCTTCAGGCGGTATCTACCTTTATTTGACCCTTCAGGCGGTTTCTACCTTGTGTTGACCCTTCAGGCGGTATCTACCTTTGATTTGACCCTTCAAGCGGTATCTACCTTCATTTGACCCTTCAGGCGGTATCTACCTTTGTTTTGGTTTGAAAAGGGGTCTCATGACGAGGGTTCTCCACGTCCGATGAGACTGTTTGATATTTGAAAAGAGGTCCTAGGACGAGGGTTCTCCACGTCATGCCAGGACTGTTTGATATTTTTGAAAAAGGGATCCTAGGACGAGGGTTCTCCACGTCAAGCTAGGACTGCTTGATTTTTGAAAAGGGGTCTCATGACGAGGGTTCTCCACATCCGATGAGACCGCCTAAATTTTGAAATGGGATCACATCCTCACCCCTTCTTTTGAAAGATTCCGAAATTTGTCGGGAATTCAGTTTTGAAGCAGTGAAAGATTTTATTTTGACAAAACTTCAGTTGAGTCTGTTGAGACGACATTCTGGAAGCTGTGTTCTCCAGGTATCCTGTAGAAAGTTCAAACCTGCGTGCTCCACTCCACGGAGCAAATGTTTTTCTGGGATTTGGGGTTTCCAAGAATCCTGCAGAAGTTCGAGCCTGGAAGATTTTTCTTCACCAAGAAAACTTTAGTAATCTTTGGGAAGGCCACGGCTGTCCATTTGACAAAACCGTATGTTTTAAGTTTTAATCATGAAATGTGCATTTTGATGCTGGAGGTTATCCAAAGCACTCTTGCAATATGCAAATGTGATCACAAATCCCTTGGACGGAAAATCTGGATCAACAGTTTGAAAATTCCAAAAAGAGTTTGTTCAAAACATCAATTGGAATATTTCTCGACAATGAGGTCTTCTCACCTGTTTTGCGATAGTAGTTTTTTTTTTTTTTGTAGGGGATGCACTCAATTCCCTACTAACCTGTGCCTAGGTTTTAGGCTCATTCGCAGCGCATACATTTTGATCGGTCGGGAGGTCTTCCACGGGACCGTAATGTTGGGCTTGGTTCTTGATCTTCAAGGGGGACTCACTTTTGAGTCAAGGCCATTGAACGAAAATTTTCACCATCTGCTCCGGGTTTACAAGTCAAGAACCCTGCAAAATGAGAAAGAAATAATCTTGCTCGTACTTCTTCGAGCTAAGCTATATGTTAACCCAAGTGTCTTAGTCAGAGAAGACTGTTTCGGGGTTGTAACATTGGTAGGATTGGGGACCGAAACAGGCTTATTTTTGGCCCAGAATTCGTGACGGGTTTGACATTGGTGATCATTGCTGATTTGACACCTGTCCTTTCTTTTCTGCATCTTTAGCCTTTGAGGCGCGCAACCTATCTCGCGATGTGCACCAGCTCTTTAAAGAGCGTCTCTTGTTGCATTCAGAGACTGACTCTTTCTATGTCTTTGTTCTGCGCTTGATAGCATTTGGGGAGCAGTCCTTTTGGATTTGGCTCCTTCAGGGATTTCCCCTTTTCCCATCCAGCTTCATTGCGGACCAATTAAACAACTAGCACGAGCATCGGCCTTGCTTTTACTAGGCACTTTGCTTTTTCTTGATGCCGGGGATTTTTCTCATTTTCATTTTTGAAATCCCCCTTTTTCTCATCTTCATGGGATCATGTTAGACATATAGTCTAAACATGCTTTAAATATCAGTCCGAGAATTCTCTTCGTAATCCCTGAGTCTTGAACTCTTCCATTTTTGAAGTGGTGCGACATCCGTCTTGGAATGATCACCAATGGGTTCATGAAATGAATTTGCAGGCTCAACTTGGCTGTGCAAATGATACAGTGTATGGGATAAAGAATGAATGCTTCTCGTCATCCTATGGCACTTGGATTACCATATAAACAACACACAAAGATTAATTAGTCCGAGCAAGAAAATTTCTAACCATTTTCTCCTGACGCTGCTGGACTTACTTCCTTTTTGCCCCGGTGTGGGGTAGTTCTTGACAGGGTTAAGAATGAGAACCGCCGTTCAAATGGGTTATCAACGGTCACCTGTAGTGTTTGGGGGATATGAAACGAATGCCTCCGTCGTCCCAACCCATGTAATCGCTGCAAATTGTCCTTACCCCCGTAGACCCAGATTTTGTTATCTGCTCACTTCACTCATCTCTCAAGTGTGTATTGGACATGTTTGGATTAGGATTCGCCTCTCATCTGAGAAAACACCCTTAAACGGTTTGAACAATTTTTATTGGAAAAATTCTTTTTGTTTTCTCCGAAAAATTTCCTCCCAATGGGGCTTTATGATGCACATGCATGTTTCATTCATGTTCAGACAACCTCCCAACTTCAACTGTGGATGTCTATGAGTTTAAAAATTCGATGCCTCTTTTCAGACATAATGATTGAAAGAGTCCTAACACTTTTTTTTATCTTCAACGACTTGGGGAAAAGGGATACTTACCTACCCGCCGCGGCTGGAGATCCCTGAAAATGCGGAAGAAACATGTTATTGTACGTTCATGAATTTTTCAATAAATTAGAACGATACATCTTACCCTTGGTCATGTGTTCCATTGGGTAATACACGGGATGTGAAAACCTGTTTCGCCTTGATGGCGAGCCCTTGTCAAAGAAGGGAATTAGGTGTCAGTTTGCGTTCCAAAATTCAAGACAAATTGGAACGATACCTCCTTGTTCTTGTTTTGTGTTTCCGTTTGAACACAAACGCGGCTTGCATAATTTGGCCCTCTATCTTGTGTCCTTGATCTCCCGTCTGGTTGGGCGACGAATCCTTCTCAAGAATTTGCCCCAGAGAAGATCCATTTGTGTTTTTGGGCGCACTCCAGCGCCATTCTTCAAGGTTCCTTTTATTCAAGGAAAAAAAGAAGATTTTATCAAAATGCATGTCAAAGCATGTGACGTAGGAGCGATACTTTTTACCACCCACTAGGTCTTATAATCAAAGACCATCTCCTGGAATCCTGACTTCTAAGGCCAATGATTCTATTCGCCTCCCTGTTAGCGCGCTATTTTCATTTGAGGCTTTCAGCGCCAACAACTTCCTGTAAAATGAGTAAAAACTCACGTTAGGCATGTGGTCTTGGAAGACCAAATTGGAACGATACAAGGTTACCGTTCACCCAAATTCGTATCTTGGGGTTTGATTCTGATGCGGACGACTCTGTTATTGCGTCTATTGACTTTGTCAGAGGAGAGACGTCCTGAGATAAAAAGAATGGAGAAAAACTTATCCCCAGATCTGATTAAAAATCAATTAGGAACGATACGTCCTTTCACCAAACGAGTGGCTCTGCGGCCCAATGTGTTTTGCATTGAAGGGACGAATTCCACTATGCTCCACGGGTTTGGGGAATTTGCCCCCATTTTCGATAGAAATGAGCCTTATCAAGATGTATACAATACAAATAGATCCCTAATACAATCAATCTACGGGACGAGATATAGAGGATCTCAGCAAAATTAATTTTATACAAGAGGACTAAGAATGTCAAATCAATCAAAGGAATGTGGCCCGAACACTTGGAGATGCCCCAGTTCCAATCTTCGAGATGTGACTCCAGGATCACCGATTTTTTTTTTTTAGGTGGTTTTAGATATACCAACCATCTAAAGACATGCACATGAGACAAGGGAGGATAAAACTTCTAAAAATCAAAGGATTTGGCACCTAAGATCAAGGTTCCCACCTCGAGTTCTAGAAAGAGCCGATTCCATTGCACAGCTATCGTTGCATTGGGACTCGATCCATAGTTCGAAGTGAGCGGAATTAAAAAGTGGATTACCCCGTGTTTTGCCTCACGGAGATTCCATTTTCAATCCCTTCTATTGTTTTCCTATAGGCGGCGCCCGGGGTTTTAGGCGCGGTTGTGTGTATTTTCGGTGTCGTGCTAAAGCGATAAACATGCATCTTATTTAACAATCACCGCTTCAATATAAAACATACACACAATCATTCATTCCTACGCCCAACCTGCATAAAACAGAGTTAACAAGTACTCCACCCCTTATTTCTCCAATCTGCAAAAACATTTAACACCTCAAGGGTTAAAGTACGTACCTCACCTTGAAGAGCATCTGCATAAAACATGTTAGAAAAATCAAGCACCTTTTTAATCGGCTCAAGTTCTCTAAAGTCCCCAGTGGAGTCGCCAGTCTGTCGCGACCCTCTCGAGATTCACCATGGGCTCTCGAGGGCTAATGGGCCGTCCAGTCTGGTCGGACGCGGGCCTCTCCCAAGGCCCGTTACCCAAATCGCAACGGAGGTATACGTAGTCGACCTTCAGTGTGGTCTAGTGATATGTGCTAAGTGTGCATGCCATGGAGTCGCCACCAATCATTTTTTTGGAGGGTATGATTGGACCACCCTATTGAATAGTCGGGAGTTTCTATTCAATTCTGCGATAACCAGGGAAATGGGTTCGGGGACTTAGTTACGTCAACTATCAGAGTTGACGCCCTTTCGGTACCTAAGTTGACTGAGTTTTCTGACTTAAGATTTCATACAAATGAGTGGGGTACGAGTCCTAAATCTAGGAGTTCATGCAGATAGGAATGACTATCCTGGCAATCACAATCAATAATAAAGTGCACAAATCAATGAATTCAAATGTACAAATAAATCACATGGCATTCCTAATAAGGCCATATTGGCCTAGAGAAGCATCAATCAGGCTTAGGAATGATTTAGACATGATTTTGCCCATCAGGGGCAAAATCGTAATTTTGAGACAAAGGGGACAAATTGCCCAAAAAGGACAAAATCATCATTTCAGAATGAATCCGGAGTCAAAACAGGTTTGGTCACTCAATTGACCCATTTCCTATTTTTTGGCAATTTTCGTGATTTTCGAGAATTTTAGAAACCGATTTACCATTCGAAGGGTAAAATCGTCATTTTCTAAAAATGGAAATGAAATGTGGAAATCTTAGACATAAGGTTTAACCACCCATCTGGCCCATCACCAAATTCTAAGCAATTTCCACAATTCATCAGAATATCAAAGACGATTTACCCTTTGAGGGGTGAAATCGCCATTTTGGATTAAATGGGAGAAAATCCCAAAAATGAAAACAAATCAATTTTTTGTCATTTTCAGCCTTGGACAATTTTTAGAATTTTTCTGCAATTTTTTCTCAATTTTTTTGTTTTTCTTTAATTTTTCCATTTTTTGGCATTTTTGATTTATTAATATTTTTTTATATTTTCAGAAAATATTTTAACAAAAAGCATGTCTTTGACAATAGATAACACTCAACCAGATAAATAAGCTAACCACTAGACTGAAACAAATACATACAAATCAAGTCTATAAATGCAATATTTTAGAAAAATAATCCTGATATACAGATCGGGTACGTAAAACATACCGGATTGGACACCGGCCTTCAATCGCCCAGCCTCAGCCTGCGACCATCCCCATGCCCGTTACCTGTCGATCGCCATTAGAATGTCGATAGTCAATTTCACAAATTAAGACTAAAAAATAAAAAAATTAAAAATTAAAAATTGGACACTGTTCATGCACTGTTCCGACACTGTTCGTGCACTGTTCCGACACTGTTCATGCACTGTTCCGACACTGTTCCGACACTGTTTGGACACTGTTCGGACACGGCTCGACACGGCTCGACACGGCTCCGACACGTCCGACACGCCCGGACACGCTCCGACACGTTCCGACGCGTCCGGACACGTTCCGACGACGGGGTGGTGACCCGACGCTGTTTCTGGGCTCCACCAGCGGCGCGTAGGCTCCATAAGCTCCGAGGGAGGAGGTAGGACTCCGGGGCTGTCGCCGTAGGCGATAGCGCGCTTTGGCGATGACGGATTTGGCCCGATTCGAAACAATCCCGAACCAAACTCCGAAACGGGTGGAGGCCGGAGGTCTTGGGTTGTTCACGGCGGCTTTGAGGTACGACGGCTAGCGACGGCGGCGGAAGGGGGGGTTCCATTTTAGGCGTCCACGAAGAAGAAGAAAAGAAAAGGAAGAAGAAGCTACGGGAGAGGAAGGAGAAGAAGAAGAAGAGGAAGAAGAAGAAGAAAGAAGGAAGAAGAGGAGGCGACGGATGATGAGGGGGAGGGGGGAAGAGTAAAATAATAATAAAAATAAAATAATAATAAAAAAATAATAATATAATAATATAATAAAATACTAAAAAGTAAAAATAATAATAAAATAATCAAAAGCGAAGACAAAATGATTAGTCCCCTTTTCCTTTTAAATGATGATGTTTTCACTCCTTTTCCTTTTAATCATTATTAATATTTTTGTCAAATTCAATTTTATGGTGATCAGAGAACACCTAAAATCGAACTTGAATTTTACTATTTTATGAGGTCCTAAAGTAAAGAAAATTAAAAATAAAAATACCGACTATTTGTATATATTTTTGTGACCTCGAATACTACTTTTTTTATTTTCTTTTTATTTTTATATTTTTCGAAAATAATAATAATAAAAAATATGAAAAAATATTTTTTTATCCAAAATGGTCCCTTTAGCTTGGCCAAGGCTACCAAAGTTGATTTTGTAATTTTTTAGCTTTTTATGGATTTTCTATAAATTTTCGAAAAATAAAGGAAAAAAAGTTGATCAAAATTTAGGTGTCAACAGAGACATCCCAATATTATTTAACATATCCTTTATTAAACTCAACCAAGCGTGCCGCTTTGGCGGTCACAACCCAATTGAATTTACCAGAAATTGGGATATAACTTTATATTTCACATCCACTGTATGCATGTAATTTCAGAAATTGGGGCAATCATGTTCAAAATTACACGCTTTGCTAATTTTCATCGATACCTCAACAATTCATGTCAAACCATAAACATGAAATTGATCAAAAAATTTCCACATAATTCCACGTGATACTTTCATGTAAGCATGTACCTGTACTTCACAAATCCTTACAGAAATACCAAAAAATACCTCAAAATACCCCAAAATACCCTCGTATTTGGCGTTCCATACGTATTTCCATCCATGAAAATACCAAACATGAAAAATAAATGTACCATCCTATAGAGCATGAGCATACGAGCACGCCGGTACCTGGAACACCTCCATCGGAGCCCGCACGCGCCCTCACGCGCCGCCTGAAGCTTCGGCGCGTGAGCTTCACGCGCTGACACGTGCATCGCATGTGTTCAGTGCCTCAGCCGGTCTTCGAACTGGTCCGACCGATTGTCGCGACCCGTCCGAAATCGGACGCGGCGGATGGCGACTCCACTGGGGAGTTTGCTCTAGAACCTATAGTTCTAGACCCTAAGTGGACTTAGGCCGTAATTAAAACGTTGAGTGATTTTTCTAACCCTGCAGGCGCTCTTGAAGGTGAGGTAAGTCCGCTTACAATAGGTGTTAAATGTTTTTACAAATTGGAGTGATAAGGGGTGCAGTCTGTGATTAACATTGTCTTATGCAGGTTGGCGTAGGAATGTATGCTGTGTGGATGATTTGAAGCGCTGATTGATAAAATGTTGTGCATGACTTACATTGTGATGATCACGACACATGGACACGCACAACCGCGCCTAAAACCCCAGGCGCCGCCTATAGGAAAACAATAGAAGGGATTGAAAATGGAATCTCCGTGAGGAAAAACACGGGGTAATCCACTTTTTAATTCCGCTCATTTTGAACTATGGATCGAGCCCCAATGCAACGATAGTTGTGCAATGGAATCTGCTCTTTCTAGAACCCGAGATGGGAGCCTTGGCCTTAGGTTCCAAACCCTTTTGATTTTTAGAGTCAAGCCTCACTTGTCTCATGCGCATGTATATGGATGGTTGGTATACCTAAAAAAAAAAAAAAGGTCATTCAGCGCCGCTTATGGATCAAAATCCAAAGACTTGTGTGAAGAAATAGTCGCGAGTTTAAATGAACCAGGATGGCATGGAAAAGCGCTGGACCACCCTGGAGAGTCAACTGATGAGAGCAAATGCCTTTTGACCGGGGCAGCCGGGTCAAGTGTAAAGACGTGTCGTTCCTAATTGATTTTCAATCAGATACCGGCATAATATTTCCTATCTTTTCCTCTCAGGTGAAAAACAGGTAGAGAAGGAAAATCCATTTGTGGAAAGACACGAGGGACATGTTATACACGGCACACATTTGTCGAAGATGTCCTCATCCGATCACATGCAAGATGATCATGGAACGATGGTGAAACTGTAATCATTCCAATAAGCCCTTCGAATATTATACCTGACGGGGACCTTTATGTCTTTTGTCTACAGGATAAGATGGTCAAAGACAAACGAAGGAAAATTTGTCTTCCCTATAAGACGGAAAGAAATGTGCCTTCAGCAGATGTCACCCATTGGGATTGCAATGACAAATTGAATCAAATTATGAAGGAGGAGCAACCTAATTAGGATTGGCTCTCCCTAAGTCGAAAAGGGTGTATTCGTTCCAAATTAAATTGATTTATTCACAAGCTGATATGGTTTCCCATTCTTGCAGGTGATGATAAAATGAATGGGACCACTGAAGAATTTCCATCGTCTTGGATGCCCAAAGAGACTAAAGCGGGGATAGTAAATCCGTAATCGTTTCAATTAAAGCTCCTTACGCGGTGATTGACTCTTTCACTCCTTTCATCGCGCAGGTTGTTGAAGTACTCAATCACGAATAAACCCATTCTTGCGGATGTCAAATAGCCTGAATGCGTCAATGCGGCAGGATCAAATTGCCTACGACTAAATCAGCCAGCCCCAGACAAAGCATCCAGTGGCTGGGGACAAATCGCTCCGCTACCCGGAAAAGAGAAACATCAAATACTTCAAATGGCGACGATGATCGAGAGAATCACAAAACCGCCACACGACGACCCAAAACTCCTCTTCTCCTCAGCCGAACCAACATCTTCCTCTTCCCTTCTGATTTTCGCACGTCTGCAGCCTTCGACCAGACCATCACCGGACCTCCATCTCCTCTTCCTCGGGCCACCACGCCGCCAAAGCCACCGAGCTCCACCGAGGCTTCCAAGCCTTGGTCATCTCATTTAGAGCGAAAACGAAGTCGACGAACCTTCCTCCCAGCTTAGTGACGATCTGAGGAAGCCGCAGAACCGGTCGGCGCGCTTTTTCTTTCCAAACCGTCGTCCGATCATCCTCGACGAAAACCGAAGCTATTGACAGTCATTTTTGACTTCCCTGAGTTCCGGAGAAGTTGTTAAACCCGTCCAATCGGCCGCAGACCTCAGAAAACCGTGAGATTCCTCCTCAAGCTTCACCTCGGCCTCCAATGGCAAGTTGAGTTAGGATCGTTCATTGGCTGCGCTGTTCATCGCAACCTGTTTCTTCCACCTTGCTGACCACTTTCTTTTTTGACTGCGCATGATTTCGTCGGGTAAACATTCGAGTTGGCCGCCGACGTCTTCCGGCTGATCGTGAGCTCCGGAATTCGTTTCTCACCAAACCGAACCCCCACGAGGATCGGGTAAGCTCCCTGGAACTCGTAGAAAGCTTCCCGATAATTCATATTACCCATATTACGTGTAGAACGGTTAAGGTGTATCTTTGCCGGAATTAGGTCTCAACCGGAGTTACAGGAATAGGAAATGTCGGTATGTTGTGTCGAGCTCTCTGTATGTTGTAGATGAGGTCCCTACGAGTCTAACGCCATTAATTTTGTGCAATTTGGACGCCGAAAGGCCGAGTTATGGCCTTCCGACGAGGCGCCGGCGAAGGAATGCCGGCGCCGGTCGTCTTCCCCGGCAAGCTTCCGACGGTCAACGGGTCAAAGTGCTGACGTGGCATGCCATGTAGGCAGCCAAGTCAGCCGGGTGGGGCCGCGTCGATAAAAAAAAAATAAAACAGATCGGACGATCGTGGTGAGGCCACGTGTCGCGATCTCAGCCTTTTCAAATTAATAAATGATTTTCAAAATAAAATAAAATCAATCGGACGGTTTAGATTTGGCCAAGTGGTTCTCTGTAGGGCGTCCGATCTCGTCTGAGATCGGACGCACAAGGAGTAGCCACGTGGCATAATCTAGGGCGTCCGTTTCAAAGGATTTTCGGATAATTAAAGAAAATGAATAAAAAATCAAAAAATGATAAAAAATAAAAAAAAATACAAAAATACAAAAATGGAAAAACGGCGTCGTTTAGGTCGGTTCAGACCCGTAGGGTCGGGTCGGGCGCCAGAGAGGTGCGGGCCGGGTCTGACCCGGTCCGGAAAATATTTTTAAATATTAAAAAATTCAGAAAATAATAAAAAAAAACTCAAAAATTCAATAAAAAAATGAAAAAATGAAAAATCATAAAAAAAAAATTCAAAAAAATTCAAAAAAATTCGAAAAATTCAGAAAAATTCTAAAAAATTCCAGAAAATAGAAAATGGCCACATTCAACTGGCCATGACCTGTTCCGGGTCTTTCGACCCCCGATCTTTCCAGAAATGACGATTTTGCCCTTCCGGCAAACCGTCTTCCAAAAAAATTCTAAAAAATCCAAGAAAATCCCCAAAAATAGGAAATGGCCACAAACAACTGGCCAAGACTCATTCCGGGTGTTTTGAACCCCGACCCTTCTTAAAAATGACGATTTCTCCCTTTGGGCGAATCGTCTTCCAAAAATTGAAGAAAAATTATGAAATTCCAAAAAATTCCCAAAAATGGGAAATGGCCACAATCAACTGGCCAAGGAATATTTTGGGTAATTCGGTATCCAAATCTTCCAAAATTGACGATTTTGCCCTTCGGGCTAATCGTTCCCAAATTTTCCCATTTTGCCCCTGGTCCTGAATCACGCCTTCCCTAAGCCCTTATGGCTATACTAGGAGGCCATGTGATGTGAATTGATGTGCATCGATCTGATTTATTTATGCACTTGATCGCGCTTTCATTTAAATTGATTGTGATTGATAGGAACAGTCTTCCAATCTGCATGAAACCCTGAATCAAATCTACCTCACCTAAAATTGCGCCTGCATGAAATCTTAATTAGGAAAATCACTCGCGTTAGGTACCGAAAGGGCGTTGGTAATGACACCGATGTAACCAAGTCCCCGAACCCAAAATCTCTGGTTCCGCAGAATTGATCGATCTCTTCCAATCGGTCAGTAAGGTTTCCGGTCTACCCTCCAAGAAAGGCCGGTGGCGACTCCAAATGCATGCACAAGTTGCACATGACACCACGACCACACTGAAGGTCGAAAGCGATCGACTCTTATCGTCGAACCCATTAAAAAATACTCCCGCCGCGATTTGGTATGGGCCTGGGAGGGCCCGCGTCGATCCAAAGCCCGTGATCCGCACCCTTGTGCGGTGGAAGGCCCGCGATCGGTAATCCATTAGCCGCGTCCGCCTTTCGGACGGGTCGCGACACCGATCTAACCGGTCCGACCGCTACCTTAAACCGATTTAGCGAACCGGGTCGAGCGGATCCGGTCGAACCGGTCAACGATCAACCATCCGGGTCGGGTCTGCGGGTCGGGTCGGGTCAACGAGTCGGGTCGGGTCTGCCTGGCTAAGATGACGTCAGCCCCCACGTGCCGCGCACGTGCGGGGCCCGGAGCCAGCGCGTGGGACGAGTGGCCGTCACGCGCCCGATAGCCACCGGCGAGTGGCGGCGCGTCCGGAGGTTGCTGGCGGCGATCTTTATACGGTTTTGCTCGTCTCGTCGAGCCCTTTCCGAATATATAATTTTCTTTAAATTTTGATAAAAATAAAATTTCGAAAATACACCGGGAACGCGATTCGTGACCTAATACGCGCAGGCTTTGATACCACATGTAGGCTGTGTATTTAATCCGTATGCAGCAACCCAAGATACACACGTACAGATACACAAATCCCTGTATCATCCATAGAGTCGAAGAATTAACGCACCTTGTTTTGGATTCATCGTTCTTGATGCGGAATTGCGAGAATCCGACGCTTAAGAGCTTCTCCTCTATGAACCCCCTTGATCACTGGCTTCAATGAGACGGCCCCTCACTGTCGTTTCTGACGATTTCTATATGTGAGGTTATGTGGACATTAGGGTTTAGAGGAGGGACTTAAGCACTATTTATAGAGAATGAACCCTACCCCCTCATTAAGGATAAGGATATCTCGGCCAATACTATTCAGCACCATATCCTACTTGAATTAGGAAACAATATATCTCTTCCTTATTAGACCAAATATTAATGACAGTAACAATTAATAAAACCCACAATTGAATATTAAAACGGAATATTCTAACACACTCAACATCACACCAGATGCTAATCAAGATACCATATGTATTTCGTCTAGTGTATGTATCACCTGATACTACTTAACCAACACACAGTTAGTAACCTTTGATTGTCTTTATCATCTTCAAAATATCATAGGATATTTTTCCAAGAGCGCTGATCTCTCAAGGGATCAATCGCTTGACCCATGTTTCGTCCTTTCCCCTCGGTAGAGACGGAGTTCGTAGCAAGTTATCTGCCGGACATAACCGACGCAGAGTAAACTGAGCAGAGCTAACAGACATTCCTAAACCGATATTCGTCGTGTTCAGAGGGTTAACGACTCCTACTGGTGGATATCCAGGATTACCGACCGACCCAATATTGTCACCTGTATTGGGTAACACGTTAATTCTCGGATTTTCAAGCCCATTTGGTATTTAACCCTGCAACGTTCCATCCACAGTAATTGGTGGAAATCCGCTTATATTAATTGCGATATTAAAACTACCAAGTCCAACTCCATTCTAATTTTGGCACTTAGTGATATCATCTCTCTGGAGTATCCTCACTCTTGAAGGAGGAACCACCTGAGTCGATCCCTCACGTCCATTCGGGACCACATGATTTGTCGGTGCTCCATCTACGGGAGCTTGCTCCTTGAACGAATGGTGGTTCATCCAATGAACTAGATCTAGACACCCAATTTGTCACCATATCGATATCATATGCATAAGGACATCACTGAGATGATTTAGCAAATGGTTGGCAAACTCATTTTGATTTCCTCAAACAACCTTTCCATGGTGGCCACCGTAACAGCCTCTGGTGTCAACTCTCTCTTTGCTCGTCAGTAAGTTCTCTTGGTGTATCACCTGGAACTCCATTCAGAGCAACACTGAAGTTTCTTGGCCATCATTCGGCGATCGCTGAGGAGAATGACTCTTGCCAGTGCTGCTAGCCTGATTCCTAATTTTTGCCACAGCACTTCCTCAAATCGAACCATAAATGGTCCCACCGGGCATGCCAAAAAGATGTTTCGCCAAAAATGATCTGCGACGATAGATCTTTCATTGATTAAGCATCGAGCTTTCGAATTTATTGTTTGAAATGGACCCTTGTAGCGATTCCAAACAAGAAATAATTAAATAATAGAAAACGATAACAGCGCAATAAGTAAAGTGCATGAAAGATAGATGCTTGATAAGATAAATTGCAGAGCAAATTGACAAGTGTTTGATTGATGATTGATTGATCCCTTATAAAGAAAGATAAAATCGTTTCCAGCGGTTTCTTCTTGTGCACATTATCCCGAAATTTTCGAATCTGCATCGGTAACAGCTCTTCTTATCCTTATGATGATTTAAACATGTATCTAACTGCTCTGCATAACAGCCGGCGTTACGTACTGGCATGATAATGTCACTAATGTTTCCCTTTAAACGAGCTCTTATCAGCCCACCATTCCTTCCCAACTGAGAGTCGGTTTGCTGTGCCTCGGCTACCAACGTGCATATTTGGGTGGGCCTTGTGACCTCCCGTGGGCTCCATGACCAACCTAGGCCCAAGTCGATTTTTTATGTCAACAGATTGTTTAAGTATAGGATGAATAATGAATTATTTTCACAAACAATAATATTATTAGGTTATTGTCAACCACATTTAAATGGCCCACCTAACCTCATCAATCATGTATTATAGCGTTCAAAATCTAATTAGAATAGTTTAATTTTGTTACATTTGATGGTATAAAAAATGCCACGTGTATTATTTGGCCGGAATTGGCACTTAACTAATTATTTTTTGCCGGAATTGGCACTAAAGTGATGTATTTTCTCCAATTTGGCATTTAAGTGAGCCGGCGAAAAAAATGACACTAAAGTGAGCGTCGTATACAAATATTGGTACTCTAAGTGTTCTTCTGCCTATAGAAAATCAAATATGAATCATGCACGTAATTAACACACAAAATTCATTGCTTGACCATTAACATGCAGTTTTCTTCAATGAAAAAAAAAACAAAACAAAACAAAGGTTTTGACATAGTTGTGGTGTTTACAAATTTAGCCCAATATAATTATAGATGAAATATATATTTTTTTCTTTTCTGGAGTTGTAAAAGTTTTCAAGGAACGGTATTTTATTTGATTAAATTGATTCCACTGCGTCACTGAATAAATCACACCATGACACGAGTTAGGAACTAGTCGTCGTAAAGTCCCACTCCGTCATTTGTCTTTTCATTATTGTTTTTTCTACTGCAAGTGCTGATCCTTCAATTCAAGTTCGGACTCTGCATCAATGCTATAAAAAAAAGGCCACGTTGAAGATTTTTGGAACAGTTTCTACTTACCCCAAGGTCTTCTTGTGGAGTTTCGTTTGCGCCCAAATTTCTAATTTTGGCCAGATTTTGGTGCATCTCACCGAATTCAACAGATTGAGGGTAAAATGGTCCAACAAAAGAGAGCTAAATCCCCGAGAATCGCTCCAAAGTCTACTAAATCAAATATTTAGGGTTTCATTGTCACTGTTGAAATATATATTGGACTTTTGGCACAGATCGTCTAGATCAAAGGGTTGGGCCAGTAGTGAAACGCCATTGTTGGGACCCCAGTGAAATTATTTTCACACTTGCCATTAGAGGTGGCCATGGTTCCGGAACAGTCGGCTTCAATTCATGAACCGGCAGTTCCGGTTCGTGGCCACTCCTGAACCAGAACCGGCCCTTGAAGGGGCGGTCCCCATTCCGGTTCGAAACTGCCGCTTTCAGGCTGGTTCTAGTTTTGATTTTTAAATTTAATTTTTAAATAATAAATGATCAATTATAAATTATAATCAAATTGAAAAAGGGGAGGGGGAAGGGGCTTGAAATTAATGAATTATTATTGGGCGTATACATATCTTCTTGGGGACAGAAGAATCAAAGTCCATGTAGTTCTTTTACTTTCGATAACCCTAACTTACCTCATCATCAATCGTCGCTATCCGTGGTGGTAGTATCTTCATCATCATCATCGAAGAATTCGGCGTCAATGCTTTGATCTAGCTTTTGTTGTCGAAATTTAGCCTTTGTCCAATTATGGACCCAAGCTTGAGCCTCCACAGAATCTGGATGTAATCTTGAACGGTGGTCGTTCAAAATTAATTCTCCAGTGCTAAATACTTGTTCAACCACAATTGTTGAACAAGCCGTTGTTAAAATCTATCTTGTGATGAGAAGGAGAACTGGGAATTAGATTGAATGCCTTTTCCACCACTTTAGAATTTTGAAATCTGTGCTGTTTTCGGAATCACCAAACTCAAGCAATAGTTAAGTAGTTTTCTATTTCGAAAATTTTATCTGTTGCT
Organism: Rhodomyrtus psidioides; assembly: GCA_021437785.1. Taxonomy (NCBI): domain Eukaryota; kingdom Viridiplantae; phylum Streptophyta; class Magnoliopsida; order Myrtales; family Myrtaceae; genus Rhodomyrtus; species Rhodomyrtus psidioides. Next base: position 1,337,032 of record JAILYB010000092.1, on the reverse strand, counting down.
CCATTTTATCTTTTTTGCCTACTAATGAACATTTTGTACCATTTGCTAATTCTACCACCTTTCCTGCATTGTACATCACTAGGTTGGGAAAATCCGCTATCGCCTATATAAAATTCGTTGTATAATTATATTATAGCATCTATAAGTGCTTCTTGTATAGTTCTAATATCTACTGTTGTGTTCAGATGTAAACATTCATAATAATATCCTACTAATACGAAATAAAGAAAAAGTGTTGGGATTGGTGTATCCGAAAATTTATTGCTGGCTTATGTCGATTCCCGCTTGCGTTGTATGTTTTGACCTAAGATGCCGACTACATGTTCCGTAGCTGTCTCCAGTTGCAAAATTGTATGTTTTCGTACAATATTTACATTTTACCATATACTTCTCTACGACTAAATGTTCCTTCATGAAGTGTTGCCGTATGATGAATGTACGCTCCCGTTCCGGCTCCTTTACTGTCGACATTTCTTCGACATCGGTAGGAGGATGAAGACTTTCTTGCATTGGGATTGCTTGACGTTGGGAATAACGTTAATATTATCATCCTCATCTATCCAACATGCATACTCACAGGATCATATCCATGAGAATAGTCGGATTCCCCCATTCCCATTATGCTCTTTCCTTTGTCACCAGCTCTGCTTCCGCTTGCCATTTTTTCAGAGAATTGAGCGGAAAGCCAACTCAAAAAATTTGAGAGCATTGACCACAGATTGAGAGAATTGGGGGGGGGGGGGGGGGGGAGCCGTTGCATTGCAACGGTCAAATTTGCCCCGTTGGGAGAAAGATATATATATATATATATATATATATATATATATATATATATATATATATATATATATATATAGGGCTTAATAATTGGGCGGTTTGGAACCGCCCCGGAACCGCTGCTTCCGGGTTGATTCCGAAATTTTATGGTATCTTAATCGGCCCACGAGGGCTGGGCCGATTTCGGTTGGTCAACAGGTCAATTCCGATTGGTCAACAGGCCGGTTCCGAGCTGGTTCTGGGCCCAAGCCGGCCCGTGGCCACCTCTACTTGCCATCCATGCTTAATGGTTAATTTTCTAATGTAACTTAGTGGAAGTCCTAGAGTGATAATGGATAGGTGCGACGGAGCGAAAAAGGTAAAGACGAAACAAAAATAGACAATCTACGACAGCGTATTGGGAAGTCAATGACCTTTTTGATAATCTCGTTAGGTCTTCCACATTTTAATAATACATTGGTAAAATCAGGGTCTTTTTTTTTTATTATTAAGGTAGATACGATGAAAGCGCGTTAGACAATCAATGACTCTTTTAATAAACAATTTAGATTCATCCACATTATAGTAAGACTTAGGTATCTCTAAGTACTTAGGTGCATGAATGAAAGGGAATCTGATAGGATAGGTTTTGGGACTATGTTAGGTCGTATATATTATGCTCGTATGAAAAATCATTGTATTGTTATAAACCTAAATATCATAGTTGAATCTCTTTGCAGGACGTAACCCTATTCTGAGATGAACCTAGGTAAACTCATGTGTCATCTATTTTTCTATTCTCTATGTGAATTTTTTTTATTCGGTTTAGGATATATTCCATCAATCATACTTCCGTAAACCCAATTGAGACATTATAGAATAAGCTAAATATTTTTTAATATCTTTTTGATCAACAGCTAAAGTAGCCCCTAATAATGCTATTATTATACCTACTAAATATATGAAATTCATCATTATGGTATCAAAGCCAGTGGGGGTATGAATTGGTTGTTCTTTCTTGAGAAGTTCTGCTTAAACTAAGGTTTTTAATTCTGTCCTAAGGTGTACCACATTTGGAGTCGCTAGATTGGGTAGAGTGAGTGTAAAACCCATGTGCGATAGCAGTGGTCGAAACTGGATGGTTTAAAAACCTAATTTTAATCAGAATGGATCATTTTAGAAGAACTAATTCAACTTCTAGTAATTCTGTATCTGAGCTATCTCAGATCGCAGACCCTCTAAATAGAGAGGAAATTACCGCCTGTCATTACTATTCCGGTAAGTAGTGCAGGTAGTACCAATATTTCTAGCGCCATTCCGGCACAAGGACATACAACTCCAAGTGCCCCTCCTTTGAATATCTCTGGCTTAGACACCAGTTCAGGTATTTCTCGTCCAATTTATCATCAGTCACCTGAATCCCCTGAGCCAACCCAATCACAAATGGCAGATTGTTCTGTGGATAATGAACTTGAAACTCTTGAAAAAGATTTCACTCCTAATCGGAAATTTTTAAACCAAGAGTTTAATTCTGAAGAAAATCGTGAAATCAGAACATGGTTTTTTAATAACTTCAAATCATGTGCTAAACAGATTAAAGATCAATTTTATGAATTTCTGGAAGAAATTGGTTGTCATATGTTCTTTTTTGATTGGTTCGAAGACTACTTTCTTAAGAAAAGAGAAATTTATAATCTTGAGAAATTTTTTAAATGGAAACTTGATGATGACCAGATCATTGAATCTAGTCATCCCACTTTAAGAAAAATAAAAATTGTTTTCCGAGATAAGGAGATCCCTGCAGCTCCTTTTAAAAACCCCTCTGAAATCGAAAACAATGAGTTCAAAAAAATAATTGAACATAATAAATTTTCAAATCAACATCTCCATTCAATAGGTGTCCAATTGGATAGGATATCCAATGTCATCAGTTCTATTCCTTCATCTTCCCATCAGCCAATTGTTGTACCACCCAAGGCCCTTAAACAACCATTGTTTAAAATTTTTGAAATGCCTAGAAATTTCAGTAAAGAATTTCATGAGGCTCTTCAATTGAAAAATCGAAAACTTTTACGAGAATAGGTTATCAAACAGCCCATTGTTCAGCCTTTATTGGAAACACCAAAGGTTCAACAACCTTTGAAGGTCGATTCTCCTAAGAACGATAATCTAGTGTCTGTTCTTGAGAAAATCGATATTCCTGAGGTAAACCGCCTTACATGGAAAGAACCTCAAAAATTGTATTATTCTCGTACTACTCCTCCTGATATTGTCTCTGAGGAAATGTTTAATAAAGTCCAAAACAAATATTCTGCTGAATCAATCTATGAGTGGAACATAGATGGTGTTTCTGAGCAGAATCTTTTACAAATTTTGAGTCAAATGGTTATGTGTGCCACGACATATAAGACACTTCCTGACACCTCAGACCAGCAAGTGGCTTACATGATTGTTGCTGGCTTTTCTGGCACATTGAAAGGATGGTGGGATAATTATCTTATCCAAGACCAAAGAGACCAGATCCTGAATGCGGTCAAGGTCGATGATAATGGTCAAACCGTCTATGATGATTATGGCCAGACTGTTCAAGATGCTGTCTCAACTTTATTGTATTCTATATCCCAACATTTCATTGGTGACCCATCTATTATTCGTGATCACAATCAGGATTTACTTTCTAATTTGAAGTGTAAATCTTTAGGAGAATTTCGAGAATATAAAGATGTATTCTTGAAAAGAGTCCTTCTCCGACCTGATTATAATCAACCTTTTTGGAAGGAAAAATTTCTTGCTGGTCTTCCTACCATCATAGGAAACCGGGTTCGCAACAAAATCCGCAAACAATTTGGTGAAGCAATTCCTTTTAATTCTCTTTCTTATGGTGAACTAATTTCCTATGTTTACAAGGTTGGAACTCAGATGTGCAATGGCATCAAGCTCCAAAAACAATTAAAGAAGGAAAAATCTCTTACTCGACGAGGGTTAGGAGATTTCTGTCGTCAATACGACCCTTCTTATTCGTTTTCATCTTCCAAAAAATGTTCTGGTTCTTGTCCTTCTGCAAAACCTTTTAAGAGAAAAAAGAAATATTTTCAGAAGAAACAAATTGTTAAACCTGATAAGAAAATGTCGAAAAAGAAAACTTTTAAGCAGTCAGAACTAAGAAAGAATTTCAAGGATATTACTTGTTTTAATTGTGGAAAGAAAGGTCACACCAAACGTTTTTGTAAATTAAATAAAAAAAAATCAATGAACTTGGTTTAGATGAAGACATCTTGAATCAACTAAACCAACTAATGGTTGAGTCTGATTCTGACTCTTCTGATTGTCCTTCAAGTAATGAGGAACAAATAGAAGAAGGTCTTCAATTACATGAAATCGATTCGTCTTCTGAATAGAGTTCTTCTTCTGACACTGAAAAGGAAGTCAATGTTTTGACAAAAGAAGAACAGGATATTTTATATTCAATTGATAATAGTTCTAATCCAGAACTGTTTATTAAGCAAATTCAAAGTCCCAGTTTTCATAATAAACCTTATCAGATTTATAATCTCACTGAAATTTTGAATAGGGGGAAGAAACCTAACATTAGGCCAACCTCTTCTAATGATCTTCAGTTTGAGATCAATGAAATGAAAAAAGAAATTCATCTTTTAAAATTAACCCAAATTGACCAACAAAAGGAATTTTTAGATCTTAAAAAGCAAATTTTGGAAGGGAAAAAACCAGATATTTCTCCTCCTCCTCCTATTGTTTGTGATTCTAGTTCACCAAATTTAATTGATGCTGATTCTTCCAATTTTCTAGGGCAGAAGAACACTAGAAGTGCCAATATTTGTGTACGGCGCTCACTTTAGTGCCAATTTTTTTCGCCGGCTCACTTAAGTGCCAATTCCGGCCAAAAGTGATCATTTAAGTGCCAATTCCGGCTAAACCCTATACGTGGTATTTTTTATTAATTTTTTAATATTACGTGGTAATTGTTTTAAAAAAATCAATCCATGTGGATGACACGTGGATTTTCAACATTAAAATAGTTACTTTAAAAAAAATTAAAACCCTCTCGTGCACTGTTTGTCTTCAACCTTCATCTTCTTCCTTCTTTTGTTATTTTGCTCGGCAGCCCATCCACAATCGACTCCTGCCGCCGCATTAGCTCATGCCACCGCTGACTCATGCCACCGCATCAGCTCCCGCCTCGATCGATCCGCCTCCGTTGCTCCGCCAAGCTCGTCGCTGACTCCACCCAAGCACACCAGCGACCATCCTGTTCTTCCTTCTTCTTTTTTGGATCTGCCCCTTCTGCTACCAGCGGAACCACTTTCCTCCCTACTACTCCGCCATCTCCGACACCAACCTTCTCGTCGAGCTCTATGCCCAATACACCGATTCAGTACTCTCTTCCCTCCATGAACCCTAACAACCCCAACGATCCACACTCCCATGCCTCCCCTGTCTTCATCTTCGTTCTCGACACCTGCTTGATCGAGGAGGAATTGGGCTTTGCCAAGTCAGCCCTCAAGCAGGCGATTGGGTTATTGTCAGAATCACCCTTGTCGGGTTCGTCTCGCCCAAGGGGGTCGTCGGGATCAGGCGACTCCCGACAAAAAATTAGGGCCACCCCCAGATTTCATCGAGTCCTCAACGCCGAATGGACCCCAGAAACCTTGTAGAAGATGAGAGCGATTAGGGGGAGCAGAGTCAATTTCGGGTTGGCGTTGGCAGGATTCTGGCATTCACTCGATATGCCCTCTTCTTCACCCATCAAAAGGGCAAGGAAGGAGAAGATCTGTGGCATTGACCAACCAGCAAGAACACTCAAAAGGGACTTTTTTGCACCCCTCGCATCCAATCGCAGAAAGAAATCACTTCTGCTTTGAAACAACAAAGACTGAAATCCGGGGGAGAAGATTAAACCGTGAAGTTCAGCCGCGACCTGTAAGCACCAAGTCCTCACCAGAGTTCCCGGCGTCGCATCGCTGGGAGAGGCCAAACCGCAGCGAGGCCGGCGTCGCCCAACCCGACGGGGCTCGACCTCGCCCAGATCTACGAGGTCGAGCCCTCGCCAGCTACCGGCAGGGTCGCCGGCCACTGGCTGAGGTCGTCAGTGGTTGGCGACCCACGCCGACCCATCCCACCACTTCGCTGGCCATTTCCGGCGGCAGTGGGGCGACGGCGGCGGCGACGGGGCGGCACAGCCCTCTCTTGCCTTTTCACTTTTTTTTATATTTTTAACTCTTTTTTTTAATTTTTTAAATATGACGTGGATTTTTTTTAAAAAATTTTGGTTTTTTTATTTTGCTGATTGGATGCTCCGATGAGCCACGTAGACGCCACATCAGATTTCCGGCAATGTTCACCGGAGTTGTCACTCAAATAACCGTTTTTCAAAAAAATTGTCACTTAAGTGAGCCGAAAAAAAAAAAATTGGCACTAAAGTGAGCGCCGTACACAAATATTGGCACTTCTAGTATCCTTCTGCCAATTTTCTAGAGTTACTTACTGAAGTAACAAGTAGAAAATGGATTATCAATGTTTTTATTCGTGTAAACAATGAATTGATCTTGGAAACAACCGCATTGTTTGATACAGGCGCTGATTTAAATTGTATCCGCGAAGGTCTTATCCCTACCAAGTTTTTTAATAAGGCTACTGAATCTTTGAAATCTGCTTCCGGAGACCAATTGAAAATCAAATACAAACTCCCTGAAGCTTATGTTGTCAAGGATAATGTTTCTTTCAAGACATCGTTTTTATTGGTTAAAGACCTAAAAAGAAATGTGATTTTAGGCACTCCTTTCATTAATTTAATACAACCTTTTTGTGTTACTAATGAAGGAATTGAAACTGAATATTGTGGAAGAAAATTGATGTTCCATTTTCTGTCAAAACCTTTGACCAGAAATTTAGATGTTTTGCAAGAACATGCTATAAAGGAAATCAATTTTCTTATTCGTGACAAAGAATCCCATTTATTGTTTCTTAAGGAAGAATTGAGTTTTCAAAAAATTGAACAACAGCTCAATAATTCCGAAGTCCAAAAGAAAATTTCTTTGTTAAAAAAGAAAATCAAGGATGACCTCTGTGTCATTCCTCATAATGCTTTATGGGAAAGAAATAACCATGGTCATATTGTCACTCTTCCTTATGAACCTGATTTCAATGAAAGAAACATTCCTACTAAAGCCCATCCTTCACAAATGAATAGTGAACTTTTGAAATTGTGTGAAGAAGAAATTGATAGTCTTTTGAAGAAAGGCTAAATTCGTAAGAGCCAATCTCCCTGGAGTTGCTCTGCTTTCTATGTTATTAAAAATGCCGAAATTGAACGTGGTGTTCCGCGCCTTGTGGTCAATTATAAGCCATTGAATAAGGTCTTAAAATGGATTAGGTATCCAATACCTAACAAGAAAGATCTTTTGAATCGTTTACATTCTTCTAAGGTTTTTTCCAAGTTTGACATGAAATCTGGCTTCTGGCAAATTCAAATTGCTGAGCAAGACAGATACAAAACCGCATTTACTGTTCCATTTGGTCAATATGAATGAAATGTAATGCCTTTTGGTTTGAAGAATGCTCTTTCTGAGTTTCAAAGGATAATGAATGACATTTTCAATCCTTATTCGAATTTCATTATTGTTTACATTGATGATGTTTTGATCTTTTCTCCCAATATTGATTCCCATTTTAAGCATGTTAACCATTTCTATAATATTGCCAAACAAAACGGTTTGATCCTTTATGAGAAAAAGGTTTACTTGTTCCAAACCAAGATACGCTTTCTAGGTCATTACATTTTTCAAGGTACAATTGTCCCCATTGAAAGATCAATACAGTTCGCAGACAAATTTCCTGACGAACTTAAGGACAAAACCCAATTGCAACGATTTCTTGGTAGTTTGAATTATGTTTTAGATTTCTTACCTGACATCAATATCATATGTAAACCATTACACCAAAGGTTGAAGAAGAATCCTAAACCTTGGACTAATTTACATACTGATACTGTCAGGAGAATCAAACTACTTGTTAAAGAGATCCCATGCTTGCATATTGCTTGTCCTCATGCATTTAAAATTGTGGAAACTGATGTGTCCGAAATTGGTTATGGAGGAATATTGAAACAGAAAATTGATGGTAAAGAAAAAATTGTGCAATTCATCTCTAAACATTGGAACGAGACACAAAAGAATTATGCCACTGTTAAGAAAGAGATTCTTGCTATTGTGCTTGCTGTTTCTAAGTTTCAAGGTGACTTGTTAAATCAAAGTTTCCTATTACGTATTGATTGTAAGTCTGCCAAGGATATTTTGCAAAAGGACATTTTGAACATTGCATCAAAACATATTTTTGCCCGCTGGCAAGTGATACTTTCAGTTTTTGACTTTGAGATTGAATTTATTAAAGGAGACACAAATTCCTTGCCAGATTTTCTCACACAAGAATTTTTACAGGGAACTCCTCTACCTTCAAAATGCCTCCCAAAAGAGACAAAGGCAAATCCAAGGCCCCTTCAGAGGCCTCTGTCTCTTCCAAAATGACACCAATTCGCAGTTGGCTTGCTGCGGCCCAAACACCATCACCATCCACACCCCATGAAGCAACCCCAAGCCAACAATCCCCCATGCCACATGTTTCAATGTCTAAATTGGTTACATTGTTACCACCTAGTGTCATGCAGTATCTACAAAGATCCCTCGGAATGGAAATTGTACCTACCATTGAGGTAAAATCCCCTTCTCCTCAAATTGTTTCAAAAGAGGTGGTTCTTGCTGGAAGGCAACCCCTCAAAAACCCAAATCAAAATTTATTTTGGGAAATTTTGAAAACATTGTGACAGTTGAAAAAGGGTTTTCAACAATGATCCTTACGCCTTTGCCAGACATGCATTTGGTGAAAATCATTTTTATATGCCACATGATTTGTGCAAACCAATTGATTTTTATGAAAGATTGTTAGTACAAACAGGTTCAGTAAAATTCAAACATTTTACTGATAAAAATGGAATTGTAAATTATTCCACGGCAAAAATTTTAAAGGTCATCCACCCTGCCGATTGGAATAATAGCCCATTCTCTTCAGTAAAACTCGATCCCCAAGTAACTGAAGTCCTTTCTATGAGATCACCGTTTACATATTATGACTACCAACAAGCCTGGTGGAATGGTCTATTTAGACAAAAACCCAAATCACTCCCACACCTGGCTATTGTTTTTCCAAATTCCTTTTGATATTTCAAAGTTACCATTCTGGTTCCTCCGATGGTGGGAAATGTTCGGACCAAGCTCTGACATTCTTCCTTCAAATGTTTCATAAGCCTACCAATTGTTTCGAAAAAATTATATGCCAAATCCACATGGAAAGCAATTTCCTTCTCTTCTCATGTTTACAGCCACTTTCTGGTTAGGTTGGGTACTAGCTTGGGAATTCGAGTACCAACCTCATTCCAAGATCCCCAGCATTGTTGTACTAGTTCGACATTACAAAACCAAATGGTGGGACGGTTTTACATATTGGGACAAATGTTCTACGGAGGCCGTCCATAATTGGATGCAACAAAGACAAGCTGAAATTTTAAATGAAAAAGTTCCAGCATCTTTGATGACCACCTTTCTCCATGATAAAGCCATGGCTGTCTCAAAACTAGCCAGCGTATCAGATGAGTGTTGACACCTGATTTTTGACCATCCATTATTATAGTTTTTTTTTTATTTCTAAAATTAATTAAAAATAGCAAAAAAGGTCAAAAAAATTACAAAATCAACTTTGGAAGCCTTAGCCTAGCCTTAGGAACCAATTTTGAACAAAAAATATTTTTTAAATTTTTTAATATTTTTGGAATTTATTTAATTATAAAAATACCCAAAAAATTAGAAAAAATACCATCCGTGGTCAGAAAATTACACAAAAATATTCAGAAATTTTATTTTAATTCTATATTTAATATTTTCACTTTTTATTAGGGAAATTCGGCTTGGTTCATTGGGTTCCTTCACAAACCTAATCCCGAACCGGGCCTAAAAAATCCTTTTCGAGTCTTTTAATTTTCAATTCTCGGTTTTTATAAGCTATGACATTGGAATCCAAAGTATTGAAATGCAATTGGGTCAATTTGCCCTCCAATTGGATCAATTTTAACCAAAAGGGCTTAATTGCATAAAAATCTTTCAATTTAGTCCCCGGTTTCACAATTTTTGAAATTAAATTTCACACGGGCACACCCATTAAAATTAAACACCTCTACCCAACAGTTTTCATCATGCTGAATCCATTGGTGGGCTCAATTTTGGCTAATTCGATCGTTTAGACCTTCGATTTGGCGAAATTAAATTTTGGATCTTAGGGACAATTTGGGGTTTTCACAGAATTTCAATAAATTGATTCACAAAAATACCCATATTTGATGGAAAACATGTCAAGGAATCCGATTTTGCCATCAATTTCATGAAAAGAGGTCATTTGGGGGGTCAATTTGGAGATTTGGGCGATTTGGCCGAACTGGGTCGGTCGGGTCCGGCCCGACCCGACCCGGTCCGACCCGGGTCTGCAACAACGCACAGAATGTGCAGAATGTGCAGAAAAAAGAAAAAAAAACAGGGGGGATGGGCGCACGATTTTTGAAGAAAAAGAAGGCAAATGAACGTGGGGGACATGCGTGGAGACCGAGGCTCGTGTTCTGGAGAGGGAGCGGGCGTCGAGGCGCGCCGGTCGGCCACGAAAACCGGCGAGATTCTCGGTTAAAACCGAGAATCGGCCGAGAGAGAGAAGAGAGGACTCGAGCGGAAACGGAGAAGGAGGCAACGATCCCTGTCGCGACCCGTCCGAAAATCAACGGACGCGGCTAATGGATTACCGATCGCGGGCTTTGGATCGGCGCGGGCCCTCCCAGGCCCATACCAAATCGCGGCGGGGGTTTTCTTTGAGGGATTCGACGATAAGAGTCGATCGCTTTCGACCTTCAGTGCGGTCGTGGTGGCATGTGCAACTTGTGCATGCATTTGGAGTCGCCACCGGTCTTTCTTGGAGGATAGACCGGAAACCTTACTGACCGATTGGGAGAGATCGCTCAGTTCTGCGGAACCAGAGATTTTGGGTTCGGGGACTTGGTTACGTCGGTGTCATTACCAACGCCCTTTCGGTACCTAACGCGAGTGATTTTCCTGACTAAGAGTTCATGCAGACGCAATTTGGGGTGAAGTAGGTCTGATTTAGGGTTTCATGCAGATTGGAAGACTAGTCCTATCAATCGCAATCAATTATAATGAAAGCGCAAGTCAAGTGCATAAATAAATCATGTCAATGCACATCAATTTCAATCATTGGCCTCCTAGTATAGCCATAAGGGCTTAGAGAAGATGTGATTTAGGGCTAGGGGTAAAATGGGAAGATTTGGGGACAATTAGCCCGAAGGGCAAAATTGTCATTTTTGGAAGGTTTGGATACCTAAATACCCAAAATATTCCATGGCCAGTTGATTGTGGCCATTTCCCATTTTTGAGAATTGTTTTGGAATTTCTGGATTTTTCTTTGATTTTTTGGAAAGACGATTCGCCCAAAGGGCAAAATCGTCATTTTAAGAAGGCTCGGGGTTCAAAACACCCGGAATGAGCCTTGGCCAGTTGTTTGTGGCCATTTCCTATTTTTTGGGATTTTTCTAGAATTTTTAGAATTTTTTTGGAAGACGGTTTGCCGGAAGGGCAAAACCGTCATTTTTGGAAAGACCGGGGGTCGAAAGACCCGGAACAGGTTGTGGCCAGTTGGATGTGGCCATTTCCCATTTTCTGGAATTTTTTAGAATTTTTCTGAATTTTCCGAATTTTTTTGAATTTTTCATGAATTTTTTATTTTTCATGAATTTTTTATTTTTTATTGATTTTTTGATTATTTTATTATTATTTTTGAATTTTTTTAATATTTAAAAATATTTTCCGGGCCGGGTCAAACCCGGCCTGCGCCTCTCGGGCGCCCGGCCCGACCCTAGGGGTCGACACCGGCCTAAAACGACACCGTTTTATATTTTTAAATATTTTTTCCTATTTTTTAACAATTTTTTTGATTTTTTATCTATTTTATTTAATTATCCGCAAATTCCCCGGATCCGACGGTTCTCATCGCGCCACGTGGCCTCATCCTGTGCATCCGATCTTCCACTAGATCGGACGTCCCTCAGTGAGCCACGTGGCTCAATAATAGCCGTCGGATCAAAAATTAATTTATTTTCTTTTTTAGAAAAACCTACAAATCGGACGCTCTAGAACGTGCCACGTGGCCTCCTCTGGTGCGTCCGATCTTGTACAAGATCGGATGTCCCTCAGTGAGCCACGTGGCACATCCTCGTCCGCCGGATCGATTATTCGAAAATCATTTATTTAATTTTCCAAAAATCCAGGATCGCGACACGTGTCGCGATCGTGGCCGTCCGTTTGTTTTATTTGAAAATAAGTGGACCGGACCCCACCCGGCTGACGTGGCTGCCTACGTGGCACGCCACGTCGGCCGTTGACCGTTGACCGGCCGGAGGGTCGCCGGAGAAGACTATGAACAGTGAAAAATCCGGCGGGGAATAGTAAAAATTCCGGCGAGGTCGCCGGAAAATGCCCAAAATTGACCAAAACTCAGAATTTTTTGGAGATTTTTACACCATTAGACTCCCTAACATTTCAACATCATCATACCACAGAAATGAAGGCCAAGAACGCGTCCCAAATAGGCAAAACCGGACCTCCCCGAACCCGGCTCCGGCGAGGTATTTTCCGAATTTTTTTCTTATCAAAACTCGATTCTAAACCATCAAACAACACCCAAGGAGGGTCTAGAGGCTTACCTAAGCTCATTTCGAGCTTGAAGACCGCCGGAAGTTCCCCGTTGAGCTCCCGGTCCGAACCGTTGCCGGCGAAGCTCCGAGCCGTGTTTTCGCCGCGGTTTAATGCAAAATAAATGGCAAGTTGAGCGTAGGGATAGTTCTAGTGGAGACTCAAGGCCATATTCGTGCTAAATGAAGCTCGGGAAGACACGACCGAGGCAAAACCGAGCCGAGACATCCATCGGCATTTCATCGAACACATGGCGTGCGTATGAGAAACGGTGGTCGGAGGAGAATACCGACCTGCTTGGAGCTTGCCGACGGCCACTGAGTACCCGGTGATGATCCGTGAAGATGCTTGAAGCTCCGCCGAAGCTCCTCTCGTCCGGTCTTCGCCAAAAAAAATCCCCCCCTCTCTCGTGCGAGCTCGGCATTAAACCGAGATCTCCCCGCCTTTTCCGCGTGGCCGACCGGCGTGCCGACGCCCATTCCCCTACCAGGCACGACCACCCAACTCTGCCAGTGTCCCCCCACGCCCGTTCTCCTTTTTTTCTTCCCGAAGCCGCGTCGCCCATGCCGCCCCTGCTCTGTCCACGCTGCTGCACATTCTGTGCATGCTGTCCACCAGACCCGGGTCGGGCCGGGTCGGGTCGGGTCGGACCCGACCGGCCCGGTTCGGCCAAATCGCCCAAATCGCCAAATTGACCCCCCAAATGACCTCTTTTCATGAAATTGATGGCAAAATCGGATTCCTTGACATGTTTTCCATCAAATATAGGTATTTTCGTGAATCAATTTATTGAAATTCTGTGAAAACCCCAAATTGTCCCTAGGATCCGAAATTTAATTTTGCCAAATCGAAGGCCTAAACGATCGAATTAGCCAAAATTGAGCCCACCAATGGATTCAGCATGATGAAAACTGTTGGGTAGAGGTGTTTAATTTTAATGGGTGCGCCCGTGTGAAATTTAATTTCACAAATTGTAAAACCGGGGACTAAATTGAAAGATTTTTATGCAATTAAGCCCTTTTGGTTAAAATTGATCAAATTGGAGGGCAAATTGACCCAATTGCACTTCAAGACTCTAGAATCAAATGTCATAGCTTATAAAAACAGAGAATTAAAAATTAAAATACTCGAAAAGGATTTTTTAGGCCCTGTTCGGGATTAGGTTTGTGAAGGAACCCCATGAATCGAGCCAAATTTCCATGATAAAAAGTGAAAATATTAAATATGTAATTAAAATAAAATTACTGAATATTTTTGTGTATTTTTCTGACCACGAATGGTATTTTTCTAATTTTTTTGGTTATTTTTATAATTAAATAAATTCCAAAAAATATTAAAAAATACAAAAAAAATATTTTTTGTTCAAAATTGGTTCCTAAGACTAGGCTAAGGCTTCCAAAGTTGATTTTGTAATTTTTTGACCTTTTTTGATATTTTTAATTAATTTTAGAAATAAAAACTAAAATAAAAGGTGGTCAAAAATCAGGTGTCAACAGCTGCCCCTCTTTGAGAGTGAGTTCGTCAGAGGTTGCTTTCAAAGACAAAATGACACCTGAACCTTAACCGACTCGATTGGGGAAAAGAAATGCTATGACATCGGACCCTTAAGTCTTTTGATGAATGCTCAAATTAATCACCGATTTACTCTGACAATTAGGACACGGGTCGGAGCGAGGGAGGCTTACCTGACGTTTACCTGCCTGTTGAATGCTGCGCACGCGGAGTCTGAGGAGGGTTTTTTTTTTTTTTTTTTTTTTACCCTTTGTGGCGTCTAGTTCGCCATGCTGGGTTTTTATTACTCCCTTCATGGCTCCTGATTTGCCACTTTGGGGTCTTGAAATTCTTTTCCACGGCTACCGGTTGCAATCCATTCCGAAAGGTGAGAGCTTCGAGGCGTGGCTATCCGGCGCGTGCTTCGTGGAAAAGGCGGTCACCGTATCTCTAGGCGGCAAGTCGCGAGCGTTATGGGCTCTGATCTTGAACCGTGCTTTGAGACACCTCTGTCGTGAATCCCTGTGTAGTGGGACTTTGGGTGGAATAAATGTCTTTCCCGCGGCTACCGGCTGCAATCCATTCCGAAGGGTGAGAGCTTCGAGGCGTGGCTATCCGGCGCGTGCTTCGTGGAAAAGGCGGTCACCGTATCTCTAGGCGGCAAGTCACGAGCGTTATGGGCTCCGATCTTGAACTGTGCTTTGAGACACCTCTGTCGTGAATCCCTGTGTCGTGGGACTTTGGGTGGAATAAATGTCTTTCCCGCGGCTACCGGCTGCAATCCATTCCGAAGGGTGAGAACTTCGAGGCGTGGCTATCCGACGCGTGCTTCGTGGAAAAGGCGGTCACCGTATCTCTAGGCGGCAAGTCGCGAGCGTTATGGGCTCCGATCTTGAACTGTGCTTTGAGACACCTCTGTCGTAGATCCCTGTCTGGTGGGATTTGGGGTGGAAGAAATCTTCTGTAGCTGAAAATTGGCGATCCGGTCCGGAAGATGACAGATCCGCGGCTACCAACCTGTGAACACTTACAGAGAGATTTATTTAGGTCATCGTGCTTTCGAAACGGCAAGCGAGCCTTTTAAGCTCCAGTCTTGGGTCGACTTCTAGGCACCTATTTGCTTTAGAGGATCCCATGACGCTGACTAGCGGGGCCAGAGGGGATTTTTCAAGTTTTGAAGAGGGTTCCCAATACGGAGGTTTTCCACGTCCGACGGGATTGTTTGTTTTTGAAAATGGGTCCCAAGTCGGAGGTTTTCCACGTCCGCTGGGATGGTTTGTTTCTCAAAAGGAGATCCCAACACGGAGGTTTTCTACGTCCGATGGGATTGCCCGGTTCTTCAAATGATTCCCAAGTCGGAGGTTTTCTACGTCCGGTGGGATTTCCTGATTTTTGAAAGGGGTTCCCGAATTGGAGGTTTTCCACGTCCAATGGGATTGTTTGTTTCTCAAAAGGAGTTCCCAACACGGAGGTTTTCTACGTCCGATGGGATTGCTCGGTTCTTCGAATGGTTCCTAAGTCGGAGGTTTTCTACGTCCGGTGGGATTTCCTGATTTTTGAAATGGGTTCCCAAGTTGGAGGTTTTCCACGTCCAATGGGATTGCCTATTTTTTGAAAAAGATTCCCAAGACGGAGGTTTTCCACGTCCGACGGGATGGTTTGGTTTTCATTAAAAGGGGTCCCAAGTCGGAGGTTTTCCACGTCCGCTGGGATTTCCCGGTTCTCAAAAGGAGTCCCACGTCGGAGGTTTTCTACGTCCGGTGGGAATGTTTGGTTCTTCAGAAGGTTCCCAAGTCGGAGGTTTTCTACGTCCGGTGGGATTACCTGGTTCTTCAAATGGGTTCCCAAATTGGAGGTTTTCCACGTCCAATGGAATTGTTTGTTTCTCAAAAGGAGTTCCCAACACGGAGGTTTTCTACGTCCGATGGGATTGCTCGATTCTTCGAATGGTTCCCAAGTCGGAGGTTTTCTACGTCCGGTGGGATTTCTTGATTTTTGAAAGGGGTTCCCGAATTGGAGGTTTTCCACGTCCAATGGGATTGTTTATTCTGGAAAAAGATTCCCAAGGCGGAGGTTTTCCACGTCCGACGGGATTGTTTGATTTCCTTGAAAAGGTTTCCAAGTCGGAGGTTTTCTACGTCCGATGGGAATGTTTGGTTCTTCAAAAAGTTCCCAAGTCGGAGGTTTTCTACGTCCGATGGGAATGTTTGGTTCTTCAAAAGGTTCCCGAGTCGGAGGTTTTCTACGTCCAATGGGATTACCTGTTTTTCTGGGAAGGGGTCTCATGACGAGGTTTCTCCACGCCTGATGAGATTGCCTGTTTTTCTGGGAAGGGGTCTCATGACGAGGTTTCTCCACGCCTGATGAGATTGCCTAAATTTTGAAAAGGGGTCCTAGGACGAGGGTTCTCCACGTCATGCTAAGACTGCCTGATTTTTGAAAGGGGGTCCTAGGACGAGGGTTCTCCACGTCATGCTAAGACTGTTTGATTTTTGAAAAGGGGTCCTAGGACGAGGGTTCTCCACGTCATGCTAAGACTGCCTGATTTTTGAAAAGGGGTCCTAGGACGAGGGTTCTCCACGTCATGCTAAAACTGCCTGATTTTTGAAAGGGGGTCCTAGGACGAGGGTTCTCCACGTCATGCTAAGACTGTTTGATTTTTGAAAAGGGGTCCTAGGACGAGGGTTCTCCACGTCATGCTAAGACTGCCTGATTTTTGAAAAGGGGTCCTAGGACGAGGGTTCTCCACGTCATGCTAAGACTGCCTGATTTTGGAAAAGGGGTCCTAGGACGAGGGTTCTCCACGTCATGCTAAGACTGCCTGATTTTTGAAAAGGGGTCCTAGGACGAGGGTTCTCCACGTCATGCTAAGACTGCCTGATTTTTGAAAAGGGGGTCCTAGGACGAGGGTTCTCCACGTCATGCTAAGACTGCCTGATTTTTGAAAAGGGGTCCTAGGACGAGGGTTCTCCACGTCATGCTAAGACTGTTTGATTTTTGAAAAGGTTCCCAAAACGGAGGTTTTCCACGTCCGATGGGATTACTTGGTTTCTACCATGATTTGACCCTTCAGGCGGTTTCTACCATAATTTGACCCTTCAGGCGGTATCTACCTTTGAGTTGACCCTTCAGGCGGTTTCTACCTTCGAATTGACCCTTCAGGCGGTTTCTACCATCGGTTGACCCTTCAGGCGGTATCTACCTTGGTTTGACCCTTCAGGCGGTATCTACCATTGAGTTGACCCTTCAGGCGGTTTCTACCTTCGAATTGACCCTTCAGGCGGTTTCTACCATCGGTTGACCCTTCAGGCGGTATCTACCTTGGTTTGACCCTTCAGGCGGTATCTACCATGATTTGACCCTTAAGGCGGTTTCTACCTTCATTTGACCCTTCAGGCGGTTTCTACCATCATATGACCCTTCAGGCGGTTTCTACCATAATTTGACCCTTCAGGCGGTATCTACCATCGAGTTGACCCTTCAGGCGGTTTCTACCTTTGAGTTGGTTGAGGCGACATTCTGGGAGCTGGGTTCTCCAGGTATCCTGCAGAAGTTTGAGCCTGAAATATTTTTCTTCACCAAGAAAATGTTAGTAATCTTTGGGAAGACGATGGCTGGCCACTTGCCGAAGCCGCATGACTTTAGTTTAATTATGAAATGTGCATTTTGATGCTGGAGGTCTTCCAAAGCATTCTTGCAACATGCAAATGTGATCACAAATCCCTTGCACGGAAAATCTGGATCCAACAATTTGAAGATTCCAAAAAGAGTTTGCTCAAAACATCAATTGGAATATTTCTCGACAAGGAGGTCTTCTCACCTGTTTTGAGATAGTGGTTTTTATAGGGGACGCACTCAATTCCCTACTAACCTGTGCCTAGGTTTTAGGCTCATTCGCAGCGCATACATTTTGATCGGTCGGGAGGTCTTCCACGGGACCGTAATGTTGGGCTAGGATATTGGTCTGCAAGGGGGACTCTTTTTTTGAGTCAAGGCCATTGAACGAAGGCTTTCATCATCTGCTCCGGATTTACAAGTCAAGAACCCTGCAAAATGAGAAAGAAATAGTCTTGCTCGTACCTCTTCGAGCTAAGCTATATGTTAACCCAAGTGTCTTAATCAGAGAAGACTGTTTCAGGGTTGTAACTTTGGTGGGATTGGGGACCGAGAAAAGGCTTGTTTTTTGCCCAGAATTTGTGAAGGGATTGACATTGGTGATCATTGCAAATTTGCCACCTGTCTTTTCCATTCTGCATCTTCAATTTTCGAGGTGCACGACCACTTTTGAGGTGTGCACAAATTCCTATGAGAGCGTCTCTGGCTGCATTAAGAGGCTGACAACTCTGTTTGCGTCTTTGCTCCGCGCTTGACACTGTTTGAGGAGTAGTCTTTTGAATCTGACTCCTTTTAGATTTTTCCCTCCCCTTTTCAAACAGGTTTCACTGGGGGATTGATACAAATTGTTCACCCAAGCATCGGCCTAGCTTTTACCAGGCACTTTGCTTTTTCTTGATGCTGGGGGCTTTTTCCTCATCTTTTCCTTTTCCTTTTTCTTTTGAAATCCCGCTTTTTCTCAACTTCGGGAGATCGTGTTAGACATGTGACCAAAGGTCTAACAACTTTAAGCATTATCTTAGGGATTTCTTTGCAAACCCTAAGTCTTGAACTCTTCCGTTTCTGAAGTGATGATGCATCCGTCTTGGGACTTGCAATGACCACCAACGGGTTCTTGAAATGAATTTGCAGGCTCAACTTGGCTGTGCAAAGGATATGGTGTGTGGGATAGAGAAATGAATGCTTCTCGTCATCCTATGGCACTTGGATTACCATATAAACAACACACAAAGATTAATGTTAGTCCGAGCAAGAAAATCTCTAACCATTTTCTCCTGATGCTGCTGGACTCACTTTCGTTCTTGCCCCGATGTGGGGTGTTTCTTGACAGGGTTGAGAATGGAAACCGCCGTTCAAAGGGGTTGTCAATAGTCACCTGTTGTGTTTGGGGATATGAAACGAATGCTTCCGTCGTCCCGATCCATGTAATTGCTGCGAATGATCCCTACTTCCGTAGGTCCAGATTTTGCTACCTGATTCGCTCCACTCTTCTCTCAAGTGTGTGTAGGACGTGTTTAGATTAGGCTTTGCCTCTCGTCTTTTGAGAAAACGTCCTTTTGAAGGTTTTGAACAACCTTTGATTGGAAAAATCTTTTTCATTTTCTCCAAAAATTTTACCCATCAAAGAGGATTTTATGATGCACCATGCATGTTCTAATCATGTTTAGACAACCTCCTGTTTTCAAAACATGATTGTTAATGGAGTTAGAACTCTAAGTCTTTTCTAGACATTAGATTCTGAAAACTTTTCTTTTTCTCTTTTTTCTCTTTTTTGTTTAACATCTTCAATGGATTGGGGAGATGGATACTTACCTGTCCCTCGCGGCTGGAGATCCATGAAAATGCGGAAGAAACATGTTATTGTATGTTCATGAATTTTTCAAAGAATTAGAACGATACATCTCACCCTTGGTCATGTGTTCCCATGGGTAATACATGGGATGTGAAAACCTGTTTCGCCTTGATGGCGATCCCCTGTCAAAGACGGGAATTATGTGTCAGTTTGCGTTCCAAAATTCAAGACAAATTGGAACGATACCGCCTTGTTCTTGCTTTGTGTTTCCGTTTGAACACAAACGCGCGGCTTGCAGAATTTGGCCCTCTATCTTGTGGCCATGATCTCTCCATCTGGTTGGCAATGGAACCTTCTCTAGGATTTGCACTATAGGAGATTCATTCATGCTTTTGGATGCATTCCCACGCCAATCTTCAAAGTTCAATCAAAGATCACTTCTTGGAGTCATGGCTTCCAAAGTTGATAATTCTATTCGCCTCCTTGTCGGCGAATTCCTTTCTTTTGCGGTTTTTTGGCGCCAACAATTTTCTGTCCATCTTGACGGCGAATCCCTGTCAACAATAAACATCAAGAGTCAGTTCGTGTTTCGAAATTCAAGATAAATCGAAACGATACTGCTTTACTCTCGCTTCGCGCCTCCTTTTGAACGCAAATGTAAGGCTTGTTGAAGTCGGCCATCTAGCTCGCGACCATGATCTACCCATCTGTTTGGCCACGAAATCCTTCTCTAGGATTTGCACTGGATGAGATCAATTTCTGCTTTTGGACGTATTCTAACGCCATTTTGCGGGGTTCCATTTCCTGGCAGCTTGCCCCCTACAACGGATATTTCTTTTCGCTTCCACGTTGGGCGAGATCCTTTCTTTTGTGGCTTTTTGGTGCCACCAATTTTCTGCCAAATGAGAACAAACTCATGTTAAGCATGGGATCTTTGGGAGACCAATTTGGAACGATACAAAGTTACCGTTCACCCAGGTTTGTATCCTGGGGTTTACTTCCGATGAGGACGACTCTGTCATTGCGTCCATGGATTTTGCCAGAGAAGAAATGTCCTTCCTTTGTCCGGCACACAAATGATTCACTTGCCCCGGTTAGACGTGGTTCATCATGGCTAGGTGATGCCTGCCCCAGCTAAATTCATTCCTGCGTTTTGCTATAATCTCCATCCTCTTTGGGGATGTCTTCCCTCTTGGGATTCCTGATGACGCCTTACTGACGTATTCCTTTCCTTCGTCGATTATTGACGCTTCTCATTTGATGTGGGTGATGGATGCTGCTTCATCTCGTCTGTATTTGTGGGTGTTGTTCGTGAGACGATCCTCAATCACGTCGACAACTGCTTTGCCCCAGTTGGGCGGTGTTCATCTTGGCAGCATGCCTTGGCATTCCCATGCTCCTGGACGATTTTCAATCCGATTTGAAGACATTCATGCACCTGCATATGAAGAGACAGGTGTGGGGATTTATCTGGCTTCATTTGAAATTTCAGGAAGGAGGTACTCCCTTCGAGACTTCGTCCTTCCAACATTTGAAGGAGCAGTGTTTTCCAAGTATTTTGCCCCAGTGAGGCTTGTCTCGGTGTTCGTTATCTCTGGGTTTGATAACCCTGGTTCGATGCACTTTCATGGGGGATCGTGAGAATTTGCCCCCGGCTTGGCTCCTCGAAGCAGGTGGGGGAGCCCGCTCTCGTGAATTTTTGTCGATTCTGGTCATCTATCTCGATTGCCAGATTCTTCGATTATTATTTTTTTTTGTCCCTAGACAGCCTGACAATCTGGGGATTTGTCATGTGGCGGTTTGGTGATTCTCTCGATCACAGCCGCCATTTGAGATGTTCGATGTTCCCCTATTGAAAAGAAGAAATCTCATTAGTAAAGGGCATGTATAATTGATTGTTGGAGCCGATACAATTTACCCTTGAAATTTATCTTGCGGGAACCGGCATTTCTCCCTTTGGGTTCTCTGTATGCAGGATATGTGCACGATATGCATGATGCATGTTAGGTGTGCCAGCAACGAAACATGAGTTCGTGCTTTTCACTCTATTCAGAGAAAGCATTTTTATCAGATATGTCAATCTGGAAAACTTGAAATTTTCTTTTCAAGCGCTCTTTTCACAGAGATTTATAAATGATGATAAACTTCATCAAGTTTTCTCAAAGGTTTTGTTCACAAATTGAGCTATTAGAATGCTCTTAAAAATATTTAGCCAAAGTGCATGTTTGAGATGCCATGAAAAGGGGTACTCCCTGTTTGTCATTTGAAGGCATTGCTTCTTGGGCCCTCTGCTTCTGTTCCCAACCTGAAAGGAAAAAGAAATGAAACATTATTCTCATATCAAGAAAATAATCATTTTGGAACGATACGTCCTTTTACCAGAATCGATGGCTCCGTATTGTTCTCCTTCTCATTTAGAAGGGTTTGATGTGTTTTGTCTTTGATTGATTATTCCACTTCATCATGATTCATGGGTGATAACTGCTTCAGGGACTTCCCCTACGTACCCCCATGGTGAATTCGGCATATCCTACATTCGGTACCCTTTCTGGGTAGAGAGTGATTTTCCCCCAACAACTGGATGCGTTGTCTGGGGCTGACTGATTTATTTATGGGTAGTTTGATCATGCCGTGTCGATGCATTCCCACTTAGTCGGAGCCGATCCACTCCGTGTCAGGTGATTTTGGCATCCCGCACCTTTCAAATTCTCTGACGCCTGGTATCTACTCTGTATTCTCTTTTGGGATACCAGATGATATGCTCATACAATCCTTCGAAGATTTCAGCATTTGATGTTCCGACACTTCTTAGTCTCATCAGTGCGTTTTGATTTCTTCATGCACCTTCTGCCTTGTCATCGTTTCATGACATCCCTCGAGCTTCTTGCTATTTGACATCAGCAAACACGGGTGTACATGTGGTCGAATACTTTAACATCTTGAAGTGTTACTTCACAGGCCATGGTTTCCTTCATTGTGTCCTGTCGCATTCGCCTTACGCTTTAATAGTCTTTTATTTCATCTTCGGGCATCCAAGACGATGGAGATTCTTCGGTGGTCCCATTCACTTTTATCATCACCTGATTTGATCCATCTTGTTTTTACCAACCCAATGGGGGTGACATCTGATGGAGGCACCTTCATCTTCCTCTTGTAGGGAATGCAAGTTTCTATTTGTTGGTCTTCAACCATCTTATCCATCGTTCCACCATCATCTTGCATGTAGTCAGATGAGGGCATTTTCGGCAAATGTCTGCCATGTAAAACATGTCCCTCCTGTCTATCCGCAGATGGATTTTTCTTCTCGACCTGTTTTTCACCTGAGAGGAAGAGATAGGAAATATTACGCCAATATCTGATTGAAAATCAATTAGGAACGACACGTCCTTATCCTCGATCCGATTGCCCCGGTCAGGTGGCGTTTGCCCTGGCTAAGTGGGGTTTGCCCCAGTTGACTGCTTTGACCTCCTTCATTATTTTTGCAGTTCTTTTTTAATTTGGGGATATATGCCATTTGTAGTTTCTCGTCCCCCTTTTCGTCTCGATGGGCCTCTGCTCCGGTATGCTTTTTTGTGAGAAGTCGACTCATTTGTCTGCCTTCAAATGTCCATCCCGGTGGCTCGAGTTATCGACCAGCTTCAATCTTCTTGAAGCACCACTCCGTTTCTCTTGGGCGTTCCATGCTTTGGGCGGCACACCTGAGATGCCATGAAGCCAGTTAGCCCAAATATGGAAAAGAGAGTCCATACATGACGAATTTTTCTTAGAAACACATTTTGAAAGATTTGATTAGAAGGTGGGGAACGGGGGCTAATCCTCTTATCATCGGATATCTTCGCTACCCCGAAAGGTTTTGAAAACCAGGAGACATGTGGGAAATCAGGTCTCAGGAATTTTTCTCTTTTTTTGTTGTTTTTCTTGTTGTTTTTTTTTCGTTTTTTTTTTTTGTTTTTTTTTTGTCGTCATTGACCGATTTGTGGTGCTCCCCCATGTCCCCATTTTTTGATTTTTGATTTTTGATTTTTGATTTTTTTTTTTAGGAGACTGCACTCGAGACTATATATGGACTAAAATGCAAATAGACTAAAAAGTGATGATGGAAAGGAGGAAGTGACTCCCTCATCCATGTAGTTTGCCATCATCAATTGTCCGATCAGCCGGGTCGGCGCGGTCATTGATGGGGTTGTCTTCGTACACCCTGTCCGCTTGTTGGTTTTGCCGCATGTTCTCCCATGACTCTTCCCTCATAGCCTCTATCGCATATCCTTCAGAGGTTAAGCTCAACTTTGCGAAGGAAGTTGTAAAAGCGGGGTCTTCAACCCTACCGATGATGCCCATACTACCCATCTTGGTTAAGCATGGCTCTTTCCGCCCCATCGAGGTGGTATGCTTCTCCGGATTTTGAGAAGATGTAGTCGGTACCTCACGTGATTCGGGTACGTTGGTGATAAGCCTTAGATCGCTTTCCGGTCCAACCTCGGATACGTCACTGATTTTGCGATCCGACAAAAGGTCAGGTCGGACGTTGAGTCCGGTCCTATCGAACACTAGTATATTACAGTCGATGAGAGCCTGCACATCATATTGTAGAGTTCGGCAATTGTCGACATTATGTCCCTTCTCCCCCATATGGTATGCACAGGTCTGATTCAGGTCGAACCCCTGGAATCTTGGCGGTTTCACCCTTGGTGGCCTCTTGGCTACCAACCTTTCCTCTAAAAGCCGATGGAGCAGTTCTGACATAGGAAGTGGGAGCGGTGTGAATAATGGGGGACTTCTCTTGCTTGACTGGCCAGATTTCTCTATCTTAGGTGCTGGTTGTCTCTGGTGAGGAATGAAATCAGGCGGCTGATGTCTTGCCACGTGTACGGAATTTTGACTCGTGAACGTCATTCTTCGATAGTCGGTCGTCGTTTCCCTGACCGGTTCTTTACTCCTTTGAGAAAGCTCTCCGCGGCTTTCTTTGTTTCTGATCATGCTATCGCGCTTAGCCCATTCCATCCTTTCACCGGCATGCACAAGTTGTGAAAATGATTGGTAATGAGCCGTACCCAATCGATTAAAGGAATCATAGGGAAGAGCTTTCAGACAGTGCTCTATTAACTCATCTTCGTCCAGCGGAGGTTGGACTTGGGCTGCTTTTACTCTCCACCTTTGTGTGAATGATCTAAAGCTTTCATTTCTCCTTTGCTTCATGTGCATCAGATCCATTCTGGTAGGGGTGGCATTCCTGTTGAAATCGTATTGCTGGAGAAACTGATTAGCCAAATCACTCCATTCTCGGATGCCCTCGACATCAAGCGTCGTGAACCATTCTAACGCGGGACCGACCAGGCTATGCCGAAAATTTTGGACAAGAAGCAAATCGTCACGATCGAAATCGATCATCGCCTCCAAATAGTATTGGATATGAGTTCTTGGGCAACCGATACCACCATATCTCCTAGCAAGTCCCGGCCATTGGGGAATCTCAAGCGTCTTCCCTTTGGGGCATGTAGAAGAGACATTGTATGGACGGGTTTCAGCGGGGATCGGGTTCGCACGACCTCCAACATCCTGCTGGTGACTATAGTTTTTCTCCCGAATCAGGTGTGTGACGAACAGATCCTCTCCAGTCATCTCATTTTCCTCCATAGCACCATACTTTTCTTTATGCTGTTCTTCCAGGTTACTCATCATGGGTGTGCCTTCGGAGAAGTCTTCTACTTCCAGGGCTCGATCAACATCTGGCACGCCGGTTGAACCTGGTCGGGTGGTCAGATCAGGATTGAAGGTCGTCGGGGACGCCTCTTGTGTAGTGAGGAGGAATGTCCTCATCATTGCCAATATCTGAGTCATCTGACTCTCCAGTGCGGCCAAGCGCTTCTCCAGGCCAATCTGATCCATTTTAACCTGTGACTGAAGCTTCACACAAGTTCTTGGCTTTTGATTCCGGAAAACACCTGTTTCGAATGACAGGACTATGTTAGGAAGGGGAGTAAAGCATAAATCCTTTCAATTTTATGCTTTCTTGTGATTAACGAGGATAAAAACTTTTACACAAGCCTTAGCCTCGTGTGAAAAATTCTTATCGATGTTTTTCAAGAGAAAACATAAAACTAAAGGGAGTGTAATCCGTGGTCATTACTTTTGGCGAATTCCCAGAAAATCTGTGGAATGTCCAAGAAGATAAAAATGCAATTCCAATGTGTCCTAAATTCGGTGGGAGATAGGACATCCAAATTGGGATGATTTCCCGAAGGTAATTTGGATATCAGGTCTCCTCTTGAATTCAGGAAACATGAACGACTTTAGTTAATTACCAAGGATTACCAATGATGCATGCTATAAACTGATTCAATTCCATGTCCGGCGTACCATGAAATGAATGTTAGATTCTCGTACTTGGGTTAGACATGTCAAGTGTGAGTTCTAACGAAAATTTCATCTGGGTAAGACATGCAATTGAACCGAACAATTCGAATGGTTGAGAGAAATTCCAGTGCCGCATTCCAATGTCAAGACACTTAGACAAGACTTAGGGATCGAGGTGTAAAAGATAGATGGGAGACCCACAGACGGGTTCTCCTTACAGACTCGATGATCTTGATAAAAGGAAAGGGACGATTGGAACGTGGCCCTTATGAACCTAAAGAGATGCCCCAAGTTGGGTCTTCCGAGGACGGCACTTGGTGTCTTCGGTTCGGCTATTTCGGGTTTTCATTTTCATCAGATGCCCTTCTGATAATGTCCGGTAGGTGTCTCGAATTTGCTGTTATCACCTGTCCTTCAACTTCCGGTATGGTTACCGGACCATCCCTTGGACAACTTGAAAAGGGTGAACTCCGTTGAATGTCCCGACAGTCCGATGGCGGGTGACACGTCGCTCATACTTGAATACGTCCGGGATGTGGGACCGACTTGGAGAGATCATCTCTACTCTATCCATACTCTATAATGGAATTGAACTCAACCCTCGGATTTGATGAATGCAGCATGTTGTGCAATATAAAAAAGAGCTGCAAGTGAATTCAAATAGAAATGGCAGGACCTTACCAAGAGAGGTACCCAATGATTTTTGGTTTTAGGTATACCAACCATCCATATACATGCGCATGAGACAAGTGAGGCTTGACTCTAGAAATCAAAATGGCTTAGGTGAGGAACCTAGAGGCCTCTCTCTATCCGAGTCGATAAATTCGTCCATGAGCGCAATCCACAACAAATGGATAAAAGTCTCGACTTGGATAGTGAGTGGGATCGAATATGGTCAACCCCAGCGCAATCCACGCTAGAGCGTTGCATATCGATCCCTGATCTATGGCTACCTGAAAAGGTGATTTCGCGGCCTGGGTTTGGGCGCTTTGTGCAAAGTGTCGTGATCCTCAAATATGCAGTGAACCATGTGCAACAATTTATATATCAATCAGCGCTTCAAATCATCCATATAACATACATTCCTACGCCCATCCTGCATAAGACAGTGTTAATCACAGACTACACCCCTTATCACTCCAATCTGCAAAAAACATATAACACCTATCGTGAGCGGACTTACCTCACCTTCAAGAGCGCCTACAGGGTTAGAAAAATCACTCAACGTTTTAATTACGGCCTAAGTCCACTTGAGGTCCAGAACCAAGTGTTCTAGAACAAAATCCCCAGCGGAGTCGCCAGCTGTCGCGACCCGTCCGAAAATCAACGGACGCGGCTAATGGATTACCGATCGCGGGCTTTGGATCGGCGCGGGCCCTCCCAGGCCCATACCAAATCGCGGCGGGGGTTTTCTTTGAGGGATTCGACGATAAGAGTCGATCGCTTTCGACCTTCAGTGCGGTCGTGGTGGCATGTGCAACTTGTGCATGCATTTGGAGTCGCCACCGGTCTTTCTTGGAGGATAGACCGGAAACCTTACTGACCGATTGGGAGAGATCGCTCAGTTCTGCGGAACCAGAGATTTTGGGTTCGGGGACTTGGTTACGTCGGTGTCATTACCAACGCCCTTTCGGTACCTAACGCGAGTGATTTTCCTGACTAAGAGTTCATGCAGACGCAATTTGGGGTGAAGTAGGTCTGATTTAGGGTTTCATGCAGATTGGAAGACTAGTCCTATCAATCGCAATCAATTATAATGAAAGCGCAAGTCAAGTGCATAAATAAATCATGTCAATGCACATCAATTTCAATCATTGGCCTCCTAGTATAGCCATAAGGGCTTAGAGAAGATGTGATTTAGGGCTAGGGGTAAAATGGGAAGATTTGGGGACAATTAGCCCGAAGGGCAAAATTGTCATTTTTGGAAGGTTTGGATACCTAAATACCCAAAATATTCCATGGCCAGTTGATTGTGGCCATTTCCCATTTTTGAGAATTGTTTTGGAATTTCTGGATTTTTCTTTGATTTTTTGGAAAGACGATTCGCCCAAAGGGCAAAATCGTCATTTTAAGAAGGCTCGGGGTTCAAAACACCCGGAATGAGCCTTGGCCAGTTGTTTGTGGCCATTTCCTATTTTTTGGGATTTTTCTAGAATTTTTAGAATTTTTTTGGAAGACGGTTTGCCGGAAGGGCAAAACCGTCATTTTTGGAAAGACCGGGGGTCGAAAGACCCGGAACAGGTTGTGGCCAGTTGGATGTGGCCATTTCCCATTTTCTGGAATTTTTTAGAATTTTTCTGAATTTTCCGAATTTTTTTGAATTTTTCATGAATTTTTTATTTTTCATGAATTTTTTATTTTTTATTGATTTTTTGATTATTTTATTATTATTTTTGAATTTTTTTAATATTTAAAAATATTTTCCGGGCCGGGTCAAACCCGGCCTGCGCCTCTCGGGCGCCCGGCCCGACCCTAGGGGTCGACACCGGCCTAAAACGACACCGTTTTATATTTTTAAATATTTTTTCCTATTTTTTAACAATTTTTTTGATTTTTTATCTATTTTATTTAATTATCCGCAAATTCCCCGGATCCGACGGTTCTCATCGCGCCACGTGGCCTCATCCTGTGCATCCGATCTTCCACTAGATCGGACGTCCCTCAGTGAGCCACGTGGCTCAATAATAGCCGTCGGATCAAAAATTAATTTATTTTCTTTTTTAGAAAAACCTACAAATCGGACGCTCTAGAACGTGCCACGTGGCCTCCTCTGGTGCGTCCGATCTTGTACAAGATCGGATGTCCCTCAGTGAGCCACGTGGCACATCCTCGTCCGCCGGATCGATTATTCGAAAATCATTTATTTAATTTTCCAAAAATCCAGGATCGCGACACGTGTCGCGATCGTGGCCGTCCGTTTGTTTTATTTGAAAATAAGTGGACCGGACCCCACCCGGCTGACGTGGCTGCCTACGTGGCACGCCACGTCGGCCGTTGACCGTTGACCGGCCGGAGGGTCGCCGGAGAAGACTATGAACAGTGAAAAATCCGGCGGGAATAGTAAAAATTCCGGCGAGGTCGCCGGAAAATGCCCAAAATTGACCAAAACTCAGAATTTTTTGGAGATTTTTACACCATTAGACTCCCTAACATTTCAACATCATCATACCACAGAAAT
This sequence comes from Rhodomyrtus psidioides, assembly GCA_021437785.1. NCBI lineage: Eukaryota > Viridiplantae > Streptophyta > Magnoliopsida > Myrtales > Myrtaceae > Rhodomyrtus > Rhodomyrtus psidioides. The sequence goes on along the minus strand of JAILYB010000092.1, from coordinate 1,308,033 downwards.
GAAGGCCAAGAACGCGTCCCAAATAGGCAAAACCGGACCTCCCCGAACCCGGCTCCGGCGAGGTATTTTCCGAATTTTTTTCTTATCAAAACTCGATTCTAAACCATCAAACAACACCCAAGGAGGGTCTAGAGGCTTACCTAAGCTCATTTCGAGCTTGAAGACCGCCGGAAGTTCCCCGTTGAGCTCCCGGTCCGAACCGTTGCCGGCGAAGCTCCGAGCCGTGTTTTCGCCGCGGTTTAATGCAAAATAAATGGCAAGTTGAGCGTAGGGATAGTTCTAGTGGAGACTCAAGGCCATATTCGTGCTAAATGAAGCTCGGGAAGACACGGCCGAGGCAAAACCGAGCCGAGACATCCATCGGCATTTCATCGAACACATGGCGTGCGTATGAGAAACGGTGGTCGGAGGAGAATACCGACCTGCTTGGAGCTTGCCGACGGCCACTGAGTACCCGGTGATGATCCGTGAAGATGCTTGAAGCTCCGCCGAAGCTCCTCTCGTCCGGTCTTCGCCAAAAAAAATCCCCCCCTCTCTCGTGCGAGCTCGGCATTAAACCGAGATCTCCCCGCCTTTTCCGCGTGGCCGACCGGCGTGCCGACGCCCATTCCCCTACCAGGCACGACCACCCAACTCTGCCAGTGTCCCCCCACGCCCGTTCTCCTTTTTTTCTTCCCGAAGCCGCGTCGCCCATGCCGCCCCTGCTCTGTCCACGCTGCTGCACATTCTGTGCATGCTGTCCACCAGACCCGGGTCGGGCCGGGTCGGGTCGGGTCGGACCCGACCGGCCCGGTTCGGCCAAATCGCCCAAATCGCCAAATTGACCCCCCAAATGACCTCTTTTCATGAAATTGATGGCAAAATCGGATTCCTTGACATGTTTTCCATCAAATATAGGTATTTTCGTGAATCAATTTATTGAAATTCTGTGAAAACCCCAAATTGTCCCTAGGATCCGAAATTTAATTTTGCCAAATCGAAGGCCTAAACGATCGAATTAGCCAAAATTGAGCCCACCAATGGATTCAGCATGATGAAAACTGTTGGGTAGAGGTGTTTAATTTTAATGGGTGCGCCCGTGTGAAATTTAATTTCACAAATTGTAAAACCGGGGACTAAATTGAAAGATTTTTATGCAATTAAGCCCTTTTGGTTAAAATTGATCAAATTGGAGGGCAAATTGACCCAATTGCACTTCAAGACTCTAGAATCAAATGTCATAGCTTATAAAAACAGAGAATTAAAAATTAAAATACTCGAAAAGGATTTTTTAGGCCCTGTTCGGGATTAGGTTTGTGAAGGAACCCCATGAATCGAGCCAAATTTCCATGATAAAAAGTGAAAATATTAAATATGTAATTAAAATAAAATTACTGAATATTTTTGTGTATTTTTCTGACCACGAATGGTATTTTTCTAATTTTTTTGGTTATTTTTATAATTAAATAAATTCCAAAAAATATTAAAAAATACAAAAAAAATATTTTTTGTTCAAAATTGGTTCCTAAGACTAGGCTAAGGCTTCCAAAGTTGATTTTGTAATTTTTTGACCTTTTTTGATATTTTTAATTAATTTTAGAACTAAAAACTAAAATAAAAGGTGGTCAAAAATCAGGTGTCAACAATCCCCGACCTCCCAGGCGACACACCAACCATCACGGAAGCTCCGGCCACCGTCGACAAGCCGCGAGTAGGTCGGTATCTCTCCGGATCTCCATTTTTCTTTACGCACGCCGTGTGTTCGATGAAATGACGATGCCTACTTAGATTCGGTTTTGCCTCGGCCGCGCATTGTCTGCGTACCATGTGCTCGTTTTTGGTCCTAAGTTAATCCTAGAACTACTCTACGGTCTGTGTATGTCCTCGCTTTGCATCAAAACCCGGCGGAAACCGAGCCCGGAGCCTCGCCGTTCACCATTCGGATCTATGGCTCGGCGGGGAGCTTTCGGCGGTCGCTAAGCTCAAAACGAGCTCAGGTAAGCTTCTAGACTCTTCTTGGATTCCGTGTGATGCAAAGAAATCGAGTTTGAGCGACAAAAAATTTTATGCAAATCGGTTCGCCGGAGCCGGTTCGGTCGTCGGTCGTTTAGGTGTTTTCCGACGTGTTTTATTGCCATGTTTTGATTACATGTTGATGCTGAGTGTCTAAGGAATCGAATGCCGCAAGAACGGGCGAAAAATACCAAGTTTCGGGCCCGTTTCGCAATTTTCCGGCGACCTCGCCGGAATTTTTACTATTCCCGCTGGATTTTTCACTGTTCATCGTCTTCTCCGGCGACCCTCCGGCCGGTCAACGGCCAACGGCCGACGTGGCGTGCCACGTAGGCAGCCACGTCAGCCGGATGGGGGCCGGCCGTGTGTTTTCAAAGCAATAAAAACGGACGGCCACGATCGCGACACGTGTCGCGATCCTAGAATTTTTGGAAAATTAAATAAATGATTTTCGAATAATCGATCCGGCGGACGAGGATGTGCCACGTGGCTCACTGGGGGACGTCCGATCTTGTACAAGATCGGACGCACCAGAGGAGGCCACGTGGCACGTTCTAGAGCGCCCGATTTGTAGGTTTTATAAAAAATGAAAATAAATTAATTTTTGATCCGACGGCTATTATTGAGCCACGTGGCTCTCTGTGGGTCGCTCGATCTAGTGGAAGATCGGACGCACGAGACGAAGCCACGTGGCACGACGTGGACCGTCCGATCCGGGGAATTTTCGGATAATTAAATAAAATACATAAAAAATCAAAAAATTGTAAAAAAATAGAAAAATGTTTAAAAAAATAAAACGGTGTCGTTTTAGGCCGGTGTCGACCCCTAGGGTCGGGCCGGGCGCCCGAGAGGCGCGGGCCGGGTTTGACCCGGCCCGGAAAATATTTTTGAATATTTTAAAAAAAATTCAGAAAATAATAAAATAATCAAAAAATCAATAAAAAATAAAAAATCATGAAATATTCAAAAAATTCGAAAAATTCAGAAAAATTCTAAAAAATTCCAGAAAATAGGAAATGGCCACATTCAACTGGTCACGACCTGTTTCGGGTCTTTTGACCCCCGATCTTTCCAAAAATGACGGTTTTGCCCTTTCGGCAAACCGTCTTCCAAAAAATTTCTAAAAAATCCAGGAAAATCCCAAAAAATAGGAAATGGCCACAAACAACTGGCCAAGACTCATTTCGGGTGTTTTAAACCCCGAACCTTCTTGAAAATGACGATTTCGCCCTTTGGGCGAATCGTCTTCCAAAAATTGAAGAAAAATCAAGAAATTCCAAAAAAATTCTCAAAAATGGGAAATGGCCACAATCAACTGGCCATGGAATATTTTGGGTAATTCGGTATCCAAACCTTCCAAAAAATGACAATTTTGCCCTTCGGGCTAATTGTCCCAGAATCTTCCTATTTTACCCTTAGCCCTAAATCACATCTTCCCTAAGCCCTTATGGCTATACTAGGAAGCCAATGATTGAAATTGATGTGCATTGACATGATTTATTTATGCACTTGACTTGCGCTTTCATTATATTGACTGTGATTTGATAGGACCAGTCTTCCAATCTGCATGAAACCCTGACTCATACATATCTCACCCAAAATTGCGTCTGCATGAACTCTTAGTCAGGAAAATCACTCGCGTTAGGTACCGAAAGGGCGTTGGTAATGACACCAGCGTAACCAAGTCCCCGAACCCAAAATCTCTGGTTCCGCAGAACTGATCGATCTCTCCCAATCGGTCAGTAAGGTTTCCGGTCTACCCTCCAAAAAAGACCGGTGGCGACTCCAAATGCATGCACAAGTTGCACATGCCACCACGACCGCACGAAGGTCGAAAGCGATCGACTCTTATCGTCGAATCCTTTAAAAGATACTCCCGCCGCGATTTGGTATGGGCCTGGGAGGGCCCGCGCCGATCCAAAGCCCGCGATCGGTAATCCATTAGTCGCGTCCGTGTTTTCGGACGGGTCGCGACAGCTGGCGACTCCGCTGGGGACTTTGTTCTAGAACACTTGGTTCTGGACCTCAAGTGGACTTAGGCCGTAATTAAAACGTTGAGTGATTTTTTCTAACCCTGCAGGCGCTCTTGAAGGTGAGGTAAGTCCGCTCACGATAGGTGTTATATGTTTTTGCAGATTGGAGTGATAAGGGGTGTAGTCTGTGATTAACATTGTCTTATGCAGGATGGGCGTAGGAATGTATGTTATATGGATGATTTGAAGCGCTGATTGATATATAAATTGTTGCGCATGATTCACTGCATATTTGAGGATCACGACACTTTGCACAAAGCGCCCAAACCCAGGCCGCGAAATCACCTTTTTAGGTAGCCATAGATCAGGGATCGATATGCAACGCTCTAGCGTGGATTGCGTTGGGGTCGACCATATTCGATCCCACTCACTATCCAAGTCGAGACTTTTATCCATTTGTTGTGGATTGCGCTCATGGACGAATTTATCGACTCGGATAGAGGGAAGCCTCTAGGTTCCTCACCTAAGCCATTTTGATTTCTAGAGTCAAGCCTCACTTGTCTCATGCGCATGTATATGGATGGTTGGTATACCTAAAACCAAAAAAATCATTGGGTACCTATCATGGTAAGGTCCTACCATTTCTACTTAAATTCACTTGCAGCCTTTCATTTTGCACAACATGTTGCATTCATCAAGTTCGATGGTTGAGTCCGATTCCATTTTAGAGTATAAATAAAAGAGATGATCTCTCCAAGTCGGTCCCACATCCCGGACGTATTCAAGTATGAGCGACGCTTCATCCGCCATCAGACTGCCGGGACATTCAACGGAGTTTACCCTCTTCGAGCTGTCCAAGAAATGATCCAGTAACCATGTCGATAGTTGAAGGACATGCGATAACAGCAAATCCGAGACATCTTCCGGACATCATCAAAAGGACATCTGACGAAATAAAGATCCGAAGGGCCGAACCGAAGACACCAAGCGTCGTCCCTTGAAGACCCGACTTGGGGCATCTCTTTAGGTTCTTAAGGGCTACATTCCAATTGTCCCTTTTCTTTTATCAGGATCATCGAGTCTGTAAGGAGCACCCGTCTGTGGGCCTCCCATCTATCTTTTACACCTCGATTCCTAAGTCTTGTCTAAGTGTCTTGACATTGGAATGTGACACTGGAATTTCTCTCAACCATTCAGATTTTCCGATTCAATTGCGTGTCTCGCCCAGATGAAATTTTCGTTAGAACTCACACTTGGTATTTAACCCAAGTACGAGAATCTAACATTCATTTCATGATGCGCCGGACATGGAATTGCACCGGCCTATAGCATGCATCATTGGTAATCCTTGGTAATTAACTAAAGTCGTCCATGTCTCCTGAATTCAAGAGGAGACCTGATATCCAAATTACATTTGGGAAATCATTTCAATTTGGATGTCCTATCTCTCGCCGAATTTAGGACACATTGGAATTGCATTTTTATCTTCTTGGAAATTCCACAGATTTTCTGGGGATTTGCCAAAAGTAATAACCGTGGATTACGCTCCTTTTAGTTTTATGTTTTCTCTTGAAAAACATCGGTAAAAACTCTTCACATGAGGCTAAGGCTTGTGTAAAAGTCCTTATCTTCGTTATTCACAAGAAAGCATAAAATTGAAAGGATTTATGCTTTACTTCCCTTTCTGACATATTCCTGTCATTCGAACAGGTAATTTCCAGAATCAAAATCCGAGGACTTGTGTGAAGACTCAGTCACAAATTAAGATGGACCGAGATGGCGTGGAGAAACGCTTGACCACCCTAGAGAGCCAGATGACTCAGGTGATTGCAACGATGACAGAGATGAAGACACTCATCTTCACCATACAAGGGGCATCCCCGACGGTCTCCAATCTCGACCCGACTGTCCGACCTGTTTTGCCTAAAATATCGGACATTGATCAAGCTGAAGGAGCAAAGGTTTTCCCCGAGAGTAAACCTATGATGGCCGATCTGGAAAAACAGCACAAAGGAAAGCTTGGTATTATTGAGGAAGATGCATTGACTGGAGAGAATCTGTTCGTCACACACCTAATTCGAGAGAAAGACTCTAGTCACCAGAAGAACGTTGAAGGTCACGTAAACCCAACCAGCGTCGAAACCTGTCCACCCAACGCCTCTCTCACACGCCTTAAAAGGGGGATGTCTGAGGTTCCACAAAGGCTAGAATTCGCCAAGAGATACGATGGCATTGGCTGCCCGAAAACTCACATCGATTACTATTTGGAAGCAATGGCTGATTACGACTGGGATGATTCACTTCTTGTCCAGAATTTTCGGCATAGCCTGGTTGGCCCCGCGTTAGGATGGTTTACAGCGCTTGACGTCAAGTGTATCCAAGAATGGGACGATCTGGCCAATCAGTTTCTCCAGCAATACGATTTCAACAGGAAGGCCACCTCTACCAGGATGGATCTGGTACTTGCGAGGCAAAGGAGAAATGAAAGCTTTAAATCATTCGCACAAAGGTGGAGAGCGAAAGCAGCCCGAGTCCAACCTCCATTGGACGAAGAGGAGTTAATAGAGCACCTTCTGAAAGCTCTCCCCTATGATTCCTTTAGTCGGTTGAGTACGGCTCATTACCAATCATTTTCACAATTGGTACACGCGGGTGAAAGGTTGGAATGGGCTAAGCGCAATAGTATAATCAGAGACAAACAAAGGCGTGGAGAATCTTCTCAAATGAGTAAAGAACCGGTCAGGGAGATGAAGACCAACTATCGAGGGACTATGGTCGCAAGTCAAATTTCTGAACACAAGTCGAAGCATCAGTCACCTGATTCCATCCCTCACCGGAGACAACCAGCGCCCAAGATAGAGAAAGCTGGCCAATCAAGCAAGAGAGATCCTCCTTTCTTTACACCACTACCACTTCCTATGTCAGAACTACTCCCTCGGCTTTTGGAGGAAAGGTTGGTAGCCCAAGAAACACCGAGGGCGAAACCGCCAAAGTTCCCAGGTTTTGACATGAATCGAACATGTGTGTACCATATGGGTGAGAAGGGACATGATGTCAACAATTGTCGAGCACTACAGTATGATGTGCAAGCTCTCATCGACAACAACCTGCTAGTGTTCGATAGGGCAGGACTCAACATCCGGCCAGACCTTTTGCCGGATCGCGAAATCAGCGATGTATCCGAAGATGGACCAAAAGGTGATCTAAGGCTTATCATCAACGTACCCAAATTACATGAGGTACCAGCTTTATCTTCTCGAAACCCTAAGAAGGGTACCACCTCGATGGGGCGAAAAGAACCATGCTTAGCCGAGATGGGTAATATGGGCATCATCGGTAGGGTTGAAGACCCCGCTTTTACGGCATCCTTCGAGAAGTTTAACTTAACCTCTAAAGGATATGCGGTAGAGACTATAAGGAAAGAGTCGTGGGAGATCCCTACGGGGTACTCATTGAGTGTCGAGGACGTTGAAGAGATCGAAGAATTAGAGGAGTACGGAGAGCGTCTGGAAGAAGCGTCCCGAGAGGACAGAAAGTTCACCTGGAATGCCAACAAAGGGGGCGAGACGCCACTTAGAAGGCATCGTCCGGTATGTGAGGCTAACAAGACAGTCATACCAAGCTCATTGAAGCAGGAGGACCCGTCGGCCCCAACTCCTATCCGGGGTAATGCCATGTGCGGAACATCGAGAGTTTGCGAGCCCAAGAAGAAGTCGCCAATGCAGTTTACATCACTTCCCATGCCACTATCAAAACTGCTCCCAATACTCTCGGAAAAAAGGGATGGTGACCAAGGAGGTGTCGAGGTATAATCCTCCATTGTCCGAAGGACATGATGAAGCCATGTCGTGCGCCTACCATGCAGAGGAGAAGGGGCACAACGCAGACAACTGCATTCGACTGAAAATCAAGGTGCATAAACTCATCGACAATGGCGTTTTGGATCTCGAGGAGATAAAGCAGAATAGCCAGCAAGACCCGTCATCGGATTGCCAAGGACTGGACAAGATGTACATGGATAACCCTATCGAAGACTATGCCAACCCAACTGATCGGACAAACAATGACGGCCGATTACATGGATAAGGGAGTCACTTCTTCCTTTCCATCATTACTCTTTAGTTTATTTGCATTTTACTTCATTTGTAATCTCAAGTGCAGTTTAAAAAAAAAACATCAAAAATCAAAAATCAAAAATCAAAATGGGGACATGGGGGAGCACCACAAATCGGTCAATGACGACAAAAAAAAAATTCCTGAGACCTGATTTCCCACATGTCTCCTGGTTTTCAAAACCTTTCGGGGTAGCGAAGATATCCGATGATAAGAGGATCAGCCCCCGTTCCCCACCTTCTAATCAAATCTTTCAAAATGTATTTCTAAGAAAAATTCGTCATGTATGGACTCTCTTTTCCATATTTGGGCTAACTGCCTTCATGGCATCTTAGGTGTGCCGCCCAAAGCATAGAACGCCCAAGAGAAATGGAGTGGTGCTTCAAGAGTATCGAAGCTAGTCGACAACTCGAGCCACTAGGATGGATGTTTGAAGACAGACAAAGGAGTCAACTTCTCACTAAGACGACATACTGGGGCAAAGCCCGCCAAGATGAAAAGAGACAGGAAGCTCCGAACGGCAGATATCCCCTAATTGAAAAGGGAACCGTAAAAATTGTGAAAGGATCAAAGCAGTCGACTGGGGCATATCCCACTCAACTAGGGCAGACGCCACCTGACCGGGGCAGCCGGATCAAGTGTGAAAAACAGGATAAGATGGTCGAAGACCAACGAAGGGGAACTTGCTTTCCCTACAAGATGAAAAGGAATGTGCCTCTATCAGATGCCACCCATTGTGATTGCAAAGACAAGATGGATCAATTTTGATAAAACCTAAGTAGACAACATGAAGAAGAAGCAACCTAATTGGGATTGGCTCTCCCTAAGTCGAAAAGGTCGTATCTGTTCCAAATTGGGTTGACTGGTTCATGAGTTGATATGATTTTCCGTTCTTCCAGGTGATAACAGAATGAACGGGCCCACTGAGAAATTTCCAGCATCTTGGATACCCGAAGTGACTAGTGCTGGGATAGTAAATCCGTAATCGTTTCAATTAAAGCTCCTTACGCAGTGATTGACTCTTTCACTCCTTTCATCGCGCAGGTTGTTGAAGTACCCAATCACGAGTAAACCCACGCTGGCGGATGCCAAATGGCAGAACGCTCGAGGGACGTCATGAAATGATAACAAGGCAAAAGATGCATGAAGAAATCGAAATGTAGCGGCGAAGCTGAAAAGTGTCAAACACGGCGGCATATCAAACGCTGAGATCTTCGAAAGATCGTAGGATCATATCATCTGACAACATATCATCTGCTGAGATCTTTGAAAGGATCAAATTGCCTACGACTAAATCAGCCAGCCCCAGACAAAGCGTCCAGTGGCTGGGGGCAAATCACTCTCTACCCGGAAAGGGTACCGAATGTAGGATATGCCGAATTCACCATGGGGATACGTAGGGGAAGTCCCTGAAGCAGTTATCACCCATGAATCATGATGAAGTGGAATAATCAATCAAAGACAAAACACATCAAACCCTTCTAAATGAGAAGGAGAACAATACGGAGCCATCGATTCTGGTAAAAGGACGTATCGTTTCAAAATGATTATTTTCTTGATATGAGAATAATGTTTCATTTCTTTTTCCTTTCAGGTTGGGAACAGAAGCAAAGGGCCCAAGAAGCAATGCCTTCAAATGACAAACAGGGAGTACCCCTTTTCATGGCATCTCAGACATGCACTTTGGCTAAATATTTTCTAGCTCAATTTGTGAACAAAACCTTTGAGAAAACTTGAAGAGGTTTATCATCATTTAGAAATCTCTGTGAAAAGAGCGCTTGAAAAGAAAATTTCAAGTTTTCCAGATTGATATATCTGATAAAAATGCTTTCTCTGAATAGAATGAAAAGCACGAACTCATGTTTCGTTGCTGGCACACATAACATGCATCATGCATATCATGCACATATCCTGCATACAGAGAACCCAAAGGGAGAAATGCCGGTTCCCGCAGGATAAATTTCAAGGGTAAATTGTATCGACTCCAATAGTCACTTATACATGCCCTTTACTCATGAGATTTCTTCTTTTCAATAGGGGAACATCGAACATCTCAAATGGCGATTGTGATCGAGAGAATCACCAAACCGCCACATGACAAATCCCCAGATTGTCAGGCTGTCTAGGGACAGAGAAAAAATAATCGAAGAATTTGGCAATCGAGATAGATGACCAGAATCGACAAAATTCATGGGAGCAGGCTCCCCCATTTGCTTCGAGGAGCCAAGCCGGGGGCAAACTCTCATGATCCCCCATGAAAGCGCATCAGACTAGGTCATTAAACCCAGAGATGACAAACACCCAGACAAGCTTGCCTGGGGCGGAATACTTTGGAAACACCGTTCCTTCAAATGTTGGAAGGACGAAGCCTCGAAGGGAATATCTCCTTCCTGGAATTCCAAGTGAAGCCGGATAAATCCCCACGCATGTCTCTTCATATGCAGGTGCATGAACGTCTTCAAATTGGATTGAAAATCGTCAAGGAGCATGAGAATGCCAAGGCACGTTGCCAAGACGAACACCGCTCAACTGGGGCAAAGCAGTTGTTGATGTGATTGAGGATCGTCTCACAAACAACACCCACAAATACAAATGAGAGGAAGCAACATCCATCGTCTACATCAGATGTGGCGCGTCAATTATCGACGAAAGAGATGAATACATCAGTAAGACGCCACCATGGATCCCAGGAAAGAAGACATCCCCAAAGAGGATGAGGATTGCAGCAAAATGCAAAATGAAGTTAGCTGGGGGCAAGCGTCGCCTAGCTACGACAAATCACACCCAACTGGGGCAAGAGAATCATTTGTGCGCCGGACAAAAAATGACGTTTCTCCTCCGGCAAAGTCAATGGACGCAATAACAGAGTCGTCCGCATCAGAGTCAAACCCCAAGATAGGAATTTGGGTGAACGGTAACCTCGTATCGTTCTAATTTGGTCTTCGAAGATCACATGCCTAACATGAATTTTTACTCATTTAACAGGAAGTCGTTGGCACCGAAAGCCTCAAAAGAGAAGAACTCGCCAACGAGGAGGCGAATAAAATTATTGACCTTGGGAGTCAGCACTCCAAGAAATGGTCTTTGATTATAAGATCGAGTGGAGGGTAAAAAGTATCGCTTCCACACTTCATGCTTGGACATGCATTCCGATAACAATTTCTTTTTTCCTTGAATAAAAGGAACTCTGAAGAGTGGCGCCGAAATGCGTCCAAAAACACAAATGGATCTCCTCTGGGGCAAATCCCGGAGAATGATTCATCGCCAACCAAACGGAGAGATCATGGCCACAAGATAGATGGCCAACTTCTGCAAGCCGCACGTTTGTGTTCAAACGGAAACACAAAACAGAATAAGGCGGTATCGTCCCAATCTATCTTGAATTTTGGAACGCAAACTGACACCTAATTCCCGTCTTTGACAGGGGCTCGCCATCAAGGCGAAACAGGTTTTCATATCACATGTATTACCCGTTGGAATACATGACCAAGGGTAAAATGTATCGTTCCAAATTTTTGCGAAATTCGTGAACATACAATGACATACTTGTTTTACGTTTTCAGGGATCCCCAGCCACGGTGGACAGGTAAGTATCCCTTTCCCCAATCAATTGATGATGTTAAATAAAAACATGGGGAAAAAGAAAAGCTTTCAGAATCTATTGTCTGGAAAAGGGCATAGAATTCAAACTTCATTGGCATTCATGTTTTAAAACAGGAGGTTGTCCGAACATGAATAACAACATGCATTGTGCATCATAAAATCCCCTTGGCGGGTAAAATTGTTGGAGAAAAAGAAGGAGATTTTTCCAATCAAACATTGTTCAAAACTTTCAAAAGGACGTTTCCTCGAAAGACGAGAGGCAAAGCCTAAATCCAAACACGTCCTATACACACTTGAGAGAAGAGTGGAGCGAATCAGACAGCAAAATCTGGACCTACGGAAGTAGGGACTATTCGCAGCAATTACATGGATTGGGACGATGGAGGCATTCGTTTCATATCCCCCAAACACTACAGGTGACCGTCGATAACCCCTTTGAACGGTGGTTTTCATTCTTAACCCTGTCAAGAACCACCCCCACATCGGGGTAAAATGGAGGTGAGTCCAGTAGCATCAAGAGAAAATGGTTAGAAATTTTCTTGCTCGGACTAACATTAATCTTTGTGTGTTGCTTATATGGTAATTCAAGTGCCATAGGATGACGAGAAGCATTCATTTCTCTATCCCACACACCATATCCTTTGCACAGCCAAGTTGAGCCTGCAAATCCGTTTCATAAACCCGTTGGTGATCATTGCACATTCCAAGACGGATGCATCATCACGTTAGAAACAGAGGAGTTCGAGACTTAGGGATTACAAAGAAATTCCTAGGCTAATGCTTAAAGCATGTTTAGACATTCGAGCATATGTCTAACATGATCTACCGAAGATGAGAAAAGCGGGATTTCAAAAGGAAAATGAGGACGAAGAAAATCCCCAGCATCAAGAAAAAGCAAAGTGCCTGGTAAAAGCAAGGCCGACGCTCGTGTAAGTTGTCTGATTGATCCCTAATGAAGCCTGGATGGGCAAAGAAAGAGAAAATCCCTAAGGGAGTCAGATCAAAAAGGCTGCTCCCCAAATGCTGCTAAAGAGCTGGTGCACACCTCAAAATCGGTTGCACACCTCAAAGACTAAAGATGCAGAAAGGAAAAGACAGGTGGCAAGTTTGCAATGATCACCAACGTCAATCCCTTCATGAATTCCGGGCCAAAAACAAGCTTTTTTTTCGGTCCCCAATCCTACCAACATCATAACCCAGAAACAGTCTTCTCTGACTAAGACACTTGGGTTAACATATAGCTTAGCTCGAAGAGGTACGAGCAAGACTATTTCTTTCTCATTTTGCAGGGTTCTCGACTTGTAAACCTGGAGCAGATGGTGAAGACTTTCATTCAATGGCCTCGACTCCAAAGCGGGTCCCCCTTGAAAACTAATATCCAAGCCCAACATTACGGTCCCGTGGAAGACCTCTCGACCGATCAAAATGTATGCGCTGCGAATGAGCCTAAAACCTAGGCACAGGTTAGTAGGGAATTGAGTGCATCCCCTATAAAAACCACTATCTCAAAACAGGTGAGAAGACCTCCTCGTCGGGAAATATTCCAATTGATGTTTTGAACAAACTCTTCTTGGAATTTTCGAACTGTTAATCCAGATTTGCCGCGCAAGGAATTTGTAATCACATTTGCATGTTGCAAGAATGCTTTGGATAACCTCCAGCATCAAAATGCACATTTCACAATTAAAACTTAAGTCATACGGTTTTTGTCAAATGGACAGCCGTGGTCTTCCCAAAGATTATTAACGTTTTCTTGGTGAAGAAAAATCTTTCAGGCTCAAACTTCTGCAGGATCCATTGGAGACCCTAAATACCCAGAAGAATGTCTCGCTCTAATGAAAGGAGCACGCAGGTTTGAACTTTCTACAGGACACCTGGAGAACCCAGCTCCCAAAATGTCGCCTCAACAGACCCAAGTGAAGCTTTCTCGAGATAAAATCTTTCACTACTTCAAAACTAAATTCCCGACAAACTTCGGGATCCCTGAAAAGAGGGGAAGAAAAAACCATTTTAAAAGAAAAAGTCCTAGCTTGACGTGGAGAACCCTCGTCCTAGGATCCATTTTCAAAAAAAAAAAATCAAACAGTCCTAACTTGACGTGGAGAACCCTCGTCCTAGGACCCATTTTCAAAAATATCAGACAGTCCTAGCATGACGTGGAGAACCCTCGTCCTAGGACCCCTTTTTCAAAAAAATCAAACAATCTCAGTAGACGTGGAGAACCCTCGTCTCGGGACCCTTTTTTGAAAATCAAGCAGTCCTAGCATGACGTGGAGAACCCTCGTCCTAGGACCCCTTTTAAAACAAAAAATCAAACAGTCCTAGCTTAACGTGGAGATCCCTCGTCCTAGGACCCCTTTACAAAAAAATCAAGCAATCCCAGTAGACGTGGAGAATCCTCATCTCGGGACCCTTTCAAAAATATCAGACAGTCCTAGCATGACGTGGAGAACCCTCGTCCCAGGACCCCTTTTTCAAAAATCAAGCAGTCCTAGCATGACGTGGAGAACCCTCGTCCTAGGACCTCTTTTCAAAAATACCAAGCAGTCCTAGTTTGACGTGGAGAACCCTCGTCCTAGGACCCCTCTTTTCAAAAATACCAAACAGTCCTAGTTTGACGTGGAGAACCCTCGTTCTAGGACCCATTTAAAAAAAAAAATCAAACAGTCCTAGCTTGACGTGGAGAACCCTCGTCCTAGGACTCATTTTCAAAAATATCAAACAGTCCTAGCATGACGTGGAGAACCCTCGTCCTAGGACCTCTATTCAAAAATACCAAACAGTCCTAGTTTGACGTGGAGAACCCTCGTCCTAGGACCTTTTTTTTCAAAAAATCAAGCATGTCCTGGTTTGACGTGGAGAACCCTCGTTCTAGGACCCCTTTTTCAAAAAAAAATCAAGCAGTCTTAGTTTGACGTGGAGAACCCTCGTCCTAGGACCCACTTTCAAAGATATCAAACAGTCTCATCGAATGTGAAGAACCCTCATCTTGAGACCCCTTTTCAAAAATTCAAAAAATCCCTTCTGACTTGGAGAACCCTTGTCATGGAAAACCCTTTCAAAAAACACAAAAATCCCCTCTGACCCCGCTAGTCAGCGTCATGGGATCCCCCGAAAGCTCGATGACCTAGATAAATCTCTCTGTAAGTGTTCACAGGTTGGTAGCCGCGGATCTGTCATCTTTCGGACCGGATCGCCAATTTTCAGCTTCAGAAGATTTCTTCCACCCCAAATCCCCACCAGGCAGGGATATACGACAGAGGTGTCTCAAAGCACAGTTCGAGATCGGAGCCCATAACGCTCGCGACTTGCCGCCTAGAGATACGGTGACCGCCTTTTTCGCGAAGCACGCGCCGGATAGCCATGCCTCGAAGCTCTCACCCTTCGGAACGGATTGCAGCCGGTAGCCGCGGAAGAGACATTTGTTCCACCCTAAATCCCACCAGACAGGGATATACGACATAGGTGTCTCAAAGAACAGTTCGAGATCGGAGCCCATAACGCTCGCGACTTGCCGTCTAGAGATACGGTGACCGCCTTTTTCGCGAAGCACGCGCCGGATAGCCATGCCTCGAAGCTCTCACCCTTCGGAACGGATTGCAGCCGGTAGCCGCGGAAGAGACATTTATTCCACCCAAAATCCCCACCAGGCAGGGATATACGACAGAGGTGTCTCAAAGCACAGTTTGAGATCGGAACCCATAACGCTCGCGACTTGCCGCCTAGAGATACGGTGACCGCCTTTTTCGCGAAGCACGCGCCGGATAGCCATGCCTCGAAGCTCTCACCCTTCGGAACGGATTGCAGCCGGTAGCCGCGGAAGAGACATTTATTCCACCCAAAATCCCAACAATACGGGATATGTCATTCCCTAGGTGAAGCCTTTTAGTAGGCAAACCTTTTCCTAGACCGATCTACAGAACGATCGAGTCTCCGACAAACCCTACAGAACGGGCACGTCATCCTGAGATTCCTATCAGTCTGGAGTCTCACCAAGGTAGATACCGCCTGAAGGGTCAACTGAAGGTAGAAACCGCCTGAAGGGTCAACTGAAGGTAGATACCGCCTGAAGGGTCAACTGAAGGTAGAAACCGCCTGAAGGGTCAACTGAAGGTAGAAACCGCCTGAAGGGTCAAATGAAGGTAGATACCGCCTGAAGGATCAACTGAAGGTAGATACCGCCTAAAGGGTCAACTGAAGGTAGAAACCGCCTGAAGGGTCAAATGAAGGTAGATACCGCCTGAAGGATCAACTGAAGGTAGATACCGCCTGAAGGGTCAAATGATGGTAGAAACCGCCATAAGGGTCAATTGAATGGTAGAAACCGCCATAAGGGTCTACTTGAAGGTAGATACCGCCATAAGGGTCAAAACTAAATTCAAAGGTAGAAACCGCCTGAAGGGTCAACTCAATGGTAGAAACCTCCATAAGGGTCAAAACTAAATTCAAAGGTAGAAACCGCCTGAAGGGTCAACTCAATGGTAGAAACCACCATAAGGGTCAATTGAATGGTAGATACCGCCATAAGGGTCAACTTGATGGTAGAAACCGCCATAAGGGTCAACCAATGGTAGAAACCGCCATAAGGGTCAACTAATGGTATGACCTACCATACAGGTCAGAGCTTAATCTCCCTAGGATATTCTGAACGAGTCCTAGGTATCTTCTTGAAAGTCGTCGCAACCGGCAGCATCTGACAGGTGAGCTTCAGGTAAGCCTCTCTCACTCCGGCCCATGTTCGAATTGCAAAAGTAAACCGGTGATTAATTTGAGCATTCATCAAAAGACTTAAGGGTCCGATGTCATAGCATTTCTTTCCCCCCAGTCGAGTCGGTCAAGATCCAGGTGTCATTTTGTCTTTGAAAGCAACCTCTGACGAGCTCACTCTCAAAGAGGGGCAGCTGTTGACACCTGATTTTTGACCATCCATTATTATAGTTTTTTTTATTTCTAAAATTAATTAAAAATAGCAAAAAATGTCAAAAAATTGCAAAATCAACTTTGGAAGCCTTAGCCTAGCCTTAGGAACCAATTTTGAACAAAAAATATTTTTTAAATTTTTTAATATTTTTGGAATTTATTTAATTATAAAAATACCCAAAAAATTAGAAAAAATACCATCCGTGGTCAGAAAATTACACAAAAATATTCAGAAATTTTATTTTAATTCTATATTTAATATTTTCACTTTTTATTAGGGAAATTCGGCTTGGTTCATTGGGTTCCTTCACAAACCTAATCCCGAACCGGGCCTAAAAAATCCTTTTCGAGTCTTTTAATTTTCAATTCTCGGTTTTTATAAGCTATGACATTGGAATCCAAAGTATTGAAATGCAATTGGGTCAATTTGCCCTCCAATTGGATCAATTTTAACCAAAAGGGCTTAATTGCATAAAAATCTTTCAATTTAGTCCCCGGTTTCACAATTTTTGAAATTAAATTTCACACGGGCACACCCATTAAAATTAAACACCTCTACCCAACAGTTTTCATCATGCTAAATCCATTGGTGGGCTCAATTTTGGCTAATTCGATCGTTTAGACATTCGATTTGGCGAAATTAAATTTTGGATCCTAGGGACAATTTGGGGTTTTCACAGAATTTCAATAAATTGATTCACAAAAATACCCATATTTGATGGAAAACATGTCAAGGAATCCGATTTTGCCATCAATTTCATGAAAAGATGTCATTTGGGGGGTCAATTTGGAGATTTGAGCGATTTGGCCGAATCGGGTCGGTCGGGTCCGGCCCGACCCGACCCGGTCCGACCCGGGTCTGCAACAACGCACAAAATGTGCAGAATGTGCAGAAAAAAGAAAAAAACAGGGGGGATGGGCGCACGATTTTTGAAGAAAAAGAAGGCAAATGAACGTGGGGGACATGCGTGGAGACCGAGGCTCGTGTTCTGGAGAGGGAGCGGTCGTCGAGGCGCGCCGGTCGGCCACGAAAACCGGCGAGATTCTCGGTTAAAACCGAGAATCGGCCGAGAGAGAGGAGAGAGGACTCGAGCGGAAACGGAGAAGGAGGCGACGATCCCCGACCTCCCAGGCGACACACCAACCATCACGGAAGCTCCGGCCACCGTCGACAAGCCGCGAGTAGGTCGGTATCTCTCCGGATCTCCATTTTCTTTACGCACGCCGTGTGTTCGATGAAATGACGATGCCTACTTAGATTCGGCTTTGCCTCGGCCGCGCATTGTCTGCGTACCATGTGCTCGTTTTTGGTCCTAAGTTAATCCTAGAACTACTCTACGGTCTGTGTATGTCCTCGCTTTGCATCAAAACCCGGCGAAAACCGAGCCCGGAGCCTCGCCGTTCACCATTCGGATCTATGGCTCGGCGGGGAGCTTCCGGCGGTCGCTAAGCTCAAAACGAGCTCAGGTAAGCTTCTAGACTCTTCTTGGATTCCGTGTGATGCAAAGAAATCGAGTTTGAGCGACAAAAAATTTTATGCAAATCGGTTCGCCGGAGCCGGTTCGGTCGTCGGTCGTTTAGGTGTTTTCCGACGTGTTTTATTGCCATGTTTTGATTACATGTTGATGCTGAGTGTCTAAGGAATCGAATGCCGCAAGAACGGGCGAAAAATACCAAGTTTCGGGCCCGTTTCGCAATTTTCCGGCGACCTCGCCGGAATTTTTACTATTCCCGCCGGATTTTTCACTGTTCATCGTCTTCTCCGGCGACCCTCCGGCCGGTCAACGGCCAACGGCCGACGTGGCGTGCCACGTAGGCAGCCACGTCAGCCGGATGGGGGCCGGCCGTGTGTTTTCAAAGCAATAAAAACGGACGGCCACGATCGCGACACGTGTCGCGATCCTAGAATTTTTGGAAAATTAAATAAATGATTTTCGAATAATCGATCCGGCGGACGAGGATGTGCCACGTGGCTCACTGGGGGACGTCCGATCTTGTACAAGATCGGACGCACCAGAGGAGGCCACGTGGCACGTTCTAGAGCGCCCGATTTGTAGGTTTTATAAAAAATGAAAATAAATTAATTTTTGATCCGACGGCTATTATTGAGCCACGTGGCTCTCTGTGGGTCGCTCGATCTAGTGGAAGATCGGACGCACGAGACGAAGCCACGTGGCACGACGTGGACCGTCCGATCCGGGGAATTTTCGGATAATTAAATAAAATACATAAAAAATCAAAAAAAATTGTAAAAAAATAGAAAAATGTTTAAAAAAATAAAACGGTGTCGTTTTAGGCCGGTGTCGACCCCTAGGGTCGGGCCGGGCGCCCGAGAGGCGCGGGCCGGGTTTGACCCGGCCCGGAAAATATTTTTGAATATTTTAAAAAAAATTCAGAAAATAATAAAATAATCAATAAATCAATAAAAAATAAAAAATCATGAAATATTCAAAAAATTTGAAAAATTCAGAAAAATTCTAAAAAATTCCAGAAAATAGGAAATGGCCACATTCAACTGGTCACGACCTGTTTCGGGTCTTTTGACCCCCGATCTTTCCAAAAATGACGGTTTTGCCCTTTCGGCAAATCGTCTTCCAAAAAATTTCTAAAAAATCCAGTAAAATCCCAAAAAATAGGAAATGGCCACAAACAACTGGCCAAGACTCATTTCGGGTGTTTTAAACCCCGAACCTTCTTGAAAATGACGATTTCGCCCTTTGGGCGAATCGTTTTCCAAAAATTGAAGAAAAATCAAGAAATTCCAAAAAAATTCTCAAAAATGGGAAATGGCCACAATCAACTGGCCATGGAATATTTTGGGTAATTCGGTATCCAAACCTTCCAAAAAATGACAATTTTGCCCTTCGGGCTAATTGTCCCAGAATCTTCCTATTTTACCCTTAGCCCTAAATCACATCTTCCCTAAGCCCTTATGGCTATACTAGGAGGCCAATGATTGAAATTGATGTGCATTGACATGATTTATTTATGCACTTGACTTGCGCTTTCATTATATTGACTGTGATTTGATAGGACCAGTCTTCCAATCTGCATGAAACCCTGACTCATACATATCTCACCCAAAATTGCGTCTGCATGAACTCTTAGTCAGGAAAATCACTCGCGTTAGGTACCGAAAGGGCGTTGGTAATGACACCAGCGTAACCAAGTCCCCGAACCCAAAATCTCTGGTTCCGCAGAACTGATCGATCTCTCCCAATCGGTCAGTAAGGTTTCCGGTCTACCCTCCAAGAAAGACCGGTGGCGACTCCAAATGCATGCACAAGTTGCACATGCCACCACGACCGCACGAAGGTCGAAAGCGATCGACTCTTATCGTCGAATCCTTTAAAAGATACTCCCGCCGCGATTTGGTATGGGCCTGGGAGGGCCCGCGCCGATCCAAAGCCCGCGATCGGTAATCCATTAGTCGCGTCCGTGTTTTCGGACGGGTCGCGACAACGAGAAAGAATTTTATGATTTAATGAAAAGAGCCATCACTGAGTTTGAAGAATCACAAGCAGCTTCCTCGACTAGTGGAACCCATCACATCGGAAACACTAATGAAGATGATTGCTACGATATCAACATAACCAGAGATTCGGACTCAGAATAGGTTTTATCGTTGTATTGTACCCATTGTAGTTTTATTGTTGAATTGTACCCATTGTAAAACTGTTTGGATACCGTATGACATTGTACATTGCACTATACACTGTGGCGATCTGTTAATTGTATACTGTTCACTCAAATCACTATTGCAACAGTGAATTTTCTTGTTTAAATAGAGATGAAGACCAACGGACAAGGAGAGCTCGAGCACAGACCAGACAGACTCTCTCTCTCTCTCTCTCTCTCTCTCTCTCTCTCTCTCTCTCTCTCTCTCTCTCTCTCTCTCTCTCTCTCTCTCTCTCTCTCCCCCCAAGGCAGCTTCTCTTCTGCAGGGCCAACCTTAGCCGGAGAAACCTTCTATCCCCAATTGTTTTACATTGAAGCTTCCCATACAACCTTTCGGACCCAGATCTGTAAGCATCTTCCACATTTCTTGTTTCTACAGATCACTATTGCTACCCAGAACTGCAAAGTTCTTCCCTTTTTTTAATTTTCTTGTTTTATGCACAGATCGAGAGATCTTTTACCATTTTCTTGTGTAACCTTTCAACTCATTTCAATAAAAGTACATATTTTCTCATCTTTTGCCTTAAAAGACTCAGAATCGGTAGGTCGAGCCACCTGTTGGATTCTCAAGGCATTGTTCTATATATTGTACTGTGCATTGCAAACATACAGCTCCCAATGATGATTGATCTCCGATCTCCTCTCCTGGATTAGCCTCACACACCACACATACATCATTTAATTCCTGTACAAAACCCCAGATTGTGTAGGCTCTGCCTCCTTACTGGTGGTTGGTTGTTTATTTATTTAAATGGTGTTCATAGTAATAACTGCTGTTGCAATTGTGTATACTATAATTGAATGTTTATTTCATCTTCTAAGTGTTTATTGTCCGTTCTCCCCTTCCTATAGATTTGTGCGTAACTATTGGGATAAACAGAACAAAAGGCGACGTTTCTAGTCTTCCATTGTAATTTCAGTTCTATTTCTAGAGTAAACGATCCCGAGTATATATATAGAGAGAGAAGAAAGAAGCCAAGCTACAAGAAAAATGCCCCCTACTACCATAGTAGCGTCATGTAAAGAGCTGAAAATAGGAGTAGGTCCTTCCATTGCATCAGGTAACCATACATGAAGGGGGAGCTGTGCCGATTTAGCAACTGCACTGGAAAATAAAAGAAAGGCACATAAAGTAAGAAATAAAAAGGAACCTCAAGCTCATTTGGTGTTATCATTTTTTAACTGATTAGTTGAGCGCCATAAAATATAATAAATATTAGCTTAAGTAACGTTGGCAATTTCAATTGCCAGAAAATTCAACGTGGGGCTAAAAGTTATAATATGTGCGATGAACTTTCTCAAAGGTTTTGATACTAAGGTGATATAACACTTATAACATTTGTGATCGGATTGATTTTGAGATTACAATCGGAAAATGTTTGATGCCAGTACTTTGTATGTATGAGGATGACCTTTTGTAATGGTGTTTTACTATTATTTTTCTGGCCTGATTTTGCTCTTAATCTTAAAGTTGAAGATTTCTTTTACCGTCTTATTTTCTTGGTAAAGTTGCTTACATCAGATTTTGGACAATAGTTAAGGTTGAAAGCCAGTTTTCTTTATTAAATGGATCTACTAGTCGCATTCAGCTTGTCTCATCATTTATATATATATATATATATGAAGAAAATATTGGCTAGATTAGATTTGCCAACTAGATAGTGCATTGAACCATTGAGAAGTTGACACGTGGTTGATCGGGCCCCACCAGGCAGATTTTTCAAAAACTTGAGGCCCATCCATCTCCGTTATCTCTCTCCTCTTCCTCCGTTATCCGCCAGTCAAATATTTCAAAAAGCATAAAAAAAAAGTCTCGTTCCCTCTCTCTCCATTATCTCTCTCTCTCTCTCCAAGCTCGCGAGGTCGACCCGCGCGTTCTCTCTCCCCAAGTTCGCTCTCTGTCTTCTTCGACCAGATCTCGAGTCGATCACGACACCAGGCCGGTCCCTCGAGCACAACCACGCCGCCGTCACAGCCGTTGCCGCTCCCACCTCCGCCATCCCGGAGCCCCGCGGTGTCGCCTCTTCTCTCTCTCTGAGTTCACGGCTTGTTCTGTTCTCGCTAAGTTCACTCTCTCTCCCTCGACCAAAACCACGCCGCCCTTGCGTCGTCGCCTCCCCGACCCCCATTATTGGCTCCGATTTGTCCTTCGCGTCCGACGGCCTCAGGTTAGGGTTTTCCACCCAAAAACTGAACTCGTACCCCTCTGCTGCCTCCTCGTCTCTTTCCAACATCATGGCTTGTTCTACTCTCGTCGCCTCCCCGACCCCCATTGGCGGCTCCGATTTGTCCTTCGCGTCCGACGGCCTCAGGTTAGGTTTTTTCGCTCTTTGCAATCGAAAGCTAAAGTGGTAATTTACACAATGTTAAACTACTGTATAGTGAAATAGGATAGACCAATTTCAAGCTGTGGGAAGAGATTATCAAGATCAGTTGGCTTGTCGATTGGGCATGGCAGCTTATTGTTGATGGGTTGGTGAAGGATTGGCAAAGTGGAGAAGATTTTGCAGCTTGGGAAGGTAAATAACACTGCGTTTAGAGCTTGCAACTTCCGGCCACTAAGTTGACATAGTTCACTGTATTTGAAATTAATAACTTCTGAGCGAATTTTAAGGCTTAAAAGGAATGTCGAGTTTCTTATGGTGTAGCATAAGTATGTTCTGTGCAAATGATTATGTTCTAACATAGAGGTAATATCTCTCATAAAGTGTTATCATGCGAGTGATTGCGTTCTAAAAATGTATGTTCTGTATTTCATTAGGAAAAGGTTCTTAGCACACATAATTTCTAGTGTAGCATGCACAATGGGAAATCAAAATTGAAAATTTTCGACAATCTTTGGTTCCTAGTCAATTGCCTCTAGATAGTTCTACATGACATACTTTATTTGATGATTAGCTGCATGCCTTTTGAGTTATTACATATGCACATGTCATTGTCAAATATTTCGTATACAGTTCTTCGCTCATCTATTTTTATTTTGCATTTTCAAGTATGACCATAACGTTGCACATGCCGTTGTAATTATTTCGGTATTACTTTTACATCTTTTGGTGACTGAAGCTATCTTGTCTACATTTTGTTGGTAAGAGTCTCTTGCCTATAATAACTTAACTGCAAATTTTAATCCTTAAATTTCTTTGGGCATGTGTTCTAAAGATGTTTGTTCCGTGTTTTATTAGGAAGGAAATTGGAAGAACTATCTTAATTTTAAAGTCATAACATCAGTTAATTTGCACGGGTAAAGTTCTCGGATGGTTGAATCAAGAGGTAATTCTTCACTCATATTATGTGAAATATATTTTGCTTTCTTAAGTAACAAACGAAATATTATTTTTTTAATAAAAGTTTACTTAATTACATTTTGTCCATTTGGTTGCAGCATGAAACCTCACATCTTGCATATGTAATGCGTGATATGGAAAAAGAATTTGAATTTGCCGTAGGGATGGTTTTTTCAAATGATGTTGAAGCATATCATAAGTATGTGGCCTATGCAATTAATAAAGGATTTGGAGTAAGGAAGGGTCTTATGGTTAGAAATAGGAAAGGAGAAATAACTCGACGGACTTTTGTATGTAATTGTGAGGGGCATTCTGTAAGCTCATCTGATCAAGAAAAGAAATATGAGAGGTTTGAAGTTAGATGTGAATGTCATGCTCGTATAAATAGTCGGGAATATGCATACCACTTTAAAGAAAAACCGAGGTTTCTCCCTCCACACCCTACTAAAGGCATTGATTCCCTTGTTTTAGATGAATGTGTGCACTCATCAAGGGCCTGGAGTGGCTTTACTATTGCTTTCAACATGTAAAGTCAGTTTAAAATTTAAAAAAACTAATTGCTCATATAAAAACTTGTTAGTATTCTATAATTGAGTTTAACATTTATATATACTCACTTGCATTTGATGCAGCTTTAGAAGCGTGACCTCCGTAAGAATTAGGATGAAGATAGTTTTTACATGAGAATCGGGATTGTTATATGCTTTTTGTTGTGTTGTGCTGTTGTCACTCCAAAATTTTCCTATGTATCTTATGTGCCTCTACAACCTGCTGAATTCAACTCCATAAGGGGCACTCTTACGTAATTAGATCAAAATATATCATCTTCACCACTGTGGGCACTCATGATAATATTATGAGGTCTGAATCAAGCACTAGTTGCGTCCAACAAGGACGATGTATGATTCTGCTACAAAACGACTACAACTCTTTCACAATGAGATTTCCTGATGAGTAGAGAACGATAATTCTACATACAACATAGAGTACAGGGTCAGCAGGTAAAAAAAATCAAATGTTACAAAGAAACGGTTTGTTACAGAGAAACGATCATTGCAACTCTCTACTGGTAAAGCTGTGGGAACATAGCAGTAAAGTTCCAGCCATCTACTTTTTCACGACAACTAGACCTAATAAAAAATAATAATAGATAAACAAAAAGAGCACCTCTAATTAGTAAGACATTTAAATGGTGCATATAATGCGCCAATCCTTAAGCTTATTCCTCAATCCTCCGCCTTCCCATCAGCGTTCTTCATTCTCATGTCATCTTCTTGTATTGCAGGAGCAACCTTCGTGATAGAATAAGGCACATTGCTTAGATTTTATATCAAGTAAATGCATAGCCAGCTTGCACACAGATCGGTCAAAGAAGAGAAGGAAAAAAAGATGCGAGACGAGTGCTTGGGTTGATTAGGCATTGAGTAAACTATATTTTCATATCAAGTAACGGATCAAAGACAGGAAATGGTCTCACAACACTAACTGATACCATGAGAATTCCAAAAAGACGTAGGCATGACGAGGCAAAATCTTTGGACCGAGAAGCATTTGGATAAGCTAATTTTCCAATTCAGTACAATTTGAGAAAATGCGGCATAACTTGACAGACAACTTTCTGCTAAGTGCAATTCAAAACATATGCTGTGAAAACTTGCTGTGAACACTACTTGCTGGACTTGGTTAGCACCGTGTCAAGCCATATCAATCCAAGGAGTTGTGACTGTGGCTATAAAATGCAAGTTGATCACGACATTGATATCTGTAGATGCAAGTAGATCCGTTTGATACCAATCATCTTAATGACAATAAAGCATGTTCAATGGAGATTGAAGACACGTATTTACCCTGACTTGTCGGGACAATGCACTTGAACCAAAGTTGTCTCTTACCAAATAAGAAATCCACTCTCATCTAATAAAAGAGTAAGAAGCAAGCAGGCAACTGAATAACCATGAGGGACAATAGAAAGAAACCTGATCAGCCATTTTGTGTTTCAGAACCTTCTCTTTGTTCTTAAGAGCCACCAATTCCCCTGTCTCAGAGTTTATTGTAAATTTGACTGGAACTATGTTTCCTAGCTAATAGTCCATCACACCTCATATTTGCCCCCTTCGGCGCTTGACTTTAGTTAGATTCATTCCAAATTCTCGCATCGAATCACTAATTACTGATTGTTGGACAAATGTTTTTGTCATATATCTTCAATGTTAATCAACTGCAGCTTATTACAGCATGCTACAAGCAAATTCTCAGTCAAGGAGCACATTGAGGAAGTAGCATGAACTGGCACCATCATGACTCATGTGCAACAACGTCAGAAGAAACTTCATGATTTTGATGTACTCTGCCTAATACCAGTGACAAAAATGACCTGCAGCCTCCTTTAATCAAGAGTACTCAAACTAGATAAGTTATCAGTATGTAATATTTTCCATTTCACGAGACGTGAACGACATAAGACGAAAAAACTCTACACTGGAAATAAACAAATCAAAACTGTTGTGTATAAACCAAATGAGAAACATCACAGCAATGAAAAAGACAAAAAAATGACACAAATTGCGACAAAGAACCATTCCAAAATAGCGTGAGAGTATAATCTCAAAAAATCCCAAATCTTATATAGCCTGAGACGGGGAAAAAAAATCATAAAACAGATGCAAGATGTGGAATCAGGGCTCAAGCAGAGGTGAGGAGGGGGCAGGAAGCTTGATAGCAAATACTCAGAACCAATCCTTCCACAAAATTACGGCAATCTTACTGAGGGAAGACCCTCAAATTGTGCCCACTCAAACTATGAAGTGAGTTCGTTCCTTGGGTAAATTTTTCAAGATTGGCTTCTCAGCAATAATAAAAATCTAGCAAATTTCCAGCAAAATAACTATACACAGAGCTCGAAATTGCTGCAACAAGAGCCTATCCACTGCTTCCTTCCTAGAATTGAAGACCCAAAAAGCATCAAAGATGCTCGGATTACGAACGACCTGTCACGAGCAAAGTCTACAAACACACAATCCAAGAAGTCCCAACAAGCAAATTGAAGTGAATAACCAAGAATTCCTACTTATGAGTGGTAAAAAAAATAGTCGATATGGAATCAATTGAATGAAGATACTTGGAAGAGAGAGCACCACAATTTCCAGAAAGATAGAGCTTTAATGGACGAGGGTAGAACAAGCCATGATCTTGGAAGGAGACGAGGAGGCAGCAGAGGGGTACGAGTTCAGTTTTTGGGTTGAAAACCCTAACCCGAGACCGTCGGACGCGAAGGACAAATCGGGGCCAATAATGGGGGTCAGGGAGGCGACGACGCAAGGGCGGCGTGGTTTTGGTCGAGGGAGAGAGAGTGAACTTAGCGAGAACAGAACAAGCCGTGAACTCAGAGAGAGAGAAGAGGCGACACCGCGGGGCTCCGGGACGGCGGAGGTGGGAGCGGCAACGGCTGTGACGGCGGCGTGGTTGTGCTCGAGGGACCGGCCTGGTGTCGTGATCGACTCGAGATCTGGTCGAAGAAGACAGAGAGCGAACTTGGGAAGAGAGAACGCGCGGGTCGACCTCGCGAGCTTGGAGAGAGAGAGAGAGAATGGAGAGAGAGGGAACGAGACTTTTTTTATGCTTTTTGAAATATTTGACTGGCGGATAACGGAGAAAGAGGAGAGCGATAACGGAGATGGATGGGGCCTCAAGTTTTTGAAAAATCTGACTGGTGGGGTCGATCAGCCACGTGTCGACTTCTCAATGGTTCAATGCACTATCTAGTTGGCAAATCTAATCTAGCCAATATTTTCTCAGGAATCTCAGCTCACCTTCTTTCGGCGTGGCATATGGTTCGTAACATTTTTTAATGGTATGGAAGTACCATACAAAGCTTTTGAAAAGAACTCTAGTGTTGATCAATTTCCATTTGGACGTGCTTTGACAATAGGAATATTCTTTATGCTATTTCCATCGTGATATTATAAAAAGGATGACGCATAGACCCTGCGCATGCGTCTAGTGGTGGCCATGGGCTAATTTGGATCCGGTTAAGGTTCCACAAAATTTCGGAACCGGCGGTTCCGGGCCGATTCCAAACCGCCCAATTAACAATTGGGCTTCCTTAAAAATATAATATAATATATATGGGGAAATGGCCGAATTTGACCGTTGCCACGGCTTCTCCTCCCCTCACGATTTTTTTTTTCATAATTTATTAAAACTATCCTAAATCTCTATAAATACACCTCCCTCCCTTTCATTTTTTCCTCATAATTTCTCTCAAGTTTTCTCAATTCTTTCAAATTCTCTCAATCCCGGTTCAATTCTCTCAATTTTCTGAATTGATTTTCCACTCAATTCTTTGGAAAAAAAAATGGCAAGCGGAAGTGGAGCTGGTGACAAGGGAAAGAGCACGATGGGATGGAGGAATCCGATTATCCTCATGGATATGCTCCTCGTAAGTATGCATGTATGGTAGACGAGAATGATAATATTAACGTTATTCCCAATGTCGAGCACATCCCAACACAGGAAAGTCTTCATCCTCCTACCGATGTCGAAGAAATGTCGACAGCAAAGGAGCCGAAACGGAGGGTACATCCAACATATGGCAAAATTTCGTGAAGGAACATTTAGGCAGAGACAAATATATGGTAAAATGTAAATATGATACACAAATATACAGTTTTGCAACCGGAGGCGCTATGGAACATTTAGTTAGCATCTGAGGTCAAAACATACAACGTAAGCGGGGATCGACAATAGCCAACAACAAATTTTCGGGTATGCCAATCTTAACAATTCTCCTTTCTTTCGTTATAATGAACAAGTTTATAAAGAAACATTAGCTTAACATGCTGACATTGACCATTTACCATGTAATGTTGGTGAAAATTTTGATTTTAATTTTTATATAAACACTGCATATACTCCGCAAACAAAAAATGTTCCGAGAAATGCTCTTAAACGCAAACTTTTTGGGCTTTATAGAAAGGAAAAAAAATTGAAGAACTTTTTTACAGATTTCAATGGACATGTGCATATAGGTAACGACATTTGGAGTGATCCTTGGCAAATTCATTTTTATATAGGTATCATATGTCATTGGATAGGTGACAATTGGAACATTCAAAAAAGAATTATTGCATTTCAAGTGTTTAATGATAGGCATACGGCTAATAATACTTATAGAGTAATTACGCAAGTTTTAGAAGAATATAATTTGATTAATAAAAATTTTTCAGTTGGTTTTGATAATATCGGGTCAAATATCGCTTCCATTTTCGAGTTAGAAAAGATTTGTAAATCCGCTTTTGGTGGACAATTTTTTCACATTAGATATGTTTGCCATTTTTTAAATTTGTGTGTACAAGATGATTTACGAACTCTTCATACTTTCTCAATCCAATAAAGAGAGCAATTTCATTTTTATGGAGTCGTCCCCAAGTTATGAAAGAATTAGGCAAATTTTGTAAACAACATGGAAGAGCACCAAAAAGATTTTCGAAAGATACTCCGACTCATTGAAATTTTACCTACGAGTTGCTTAATCAATCTTTTGCTTATAAAAATTTATTATGTGCATTTATTTCGAATAATATTTTCGAAATTATTTTAGTCTAGCAATAGTTGGATATTTGCAAAAAATATATATATATTTTTTAAAAGTTTTTAATAATGCAGCTTATACTATATCTAGTGTTTATTATCCTACTACATATTTATTTTTAATAGAGTGTGTTAATATTGCTGGTGTTTTTTGAAGAATATGAAAAAGTTGCTCAATTAACTCCGACTATTATAGCAATGGGAGCAAAATGGCTGCATCATTATGCCAACATTCCTCTTGTTTATTTGGTTGCTATTATTTTCGATCTACGTACCAAATTAGATGGTTTAGGTGATTATCTAAAGAGATATTATTATGAATGTTTATATTTGAATGCAACAGTAGATATTAGAACTATACAAGAAGCGGTTAAAGACGCTATAGTAGAATTATATAATGAATTTTGTAGTAGATATGATTTAGGCGATAGTGGATCTTCTCAATCTAGTGACGTACAAAGCGAGAATGATAGTAAAATTAGCAAAGGGTACAAAATGCTCATTAGTAGGCAAAAAAGACAAAATAAAGCAACATGTAATATTTCTAAAATAGAAAACTATTTAATCATTACTTTTGAGTTTGGTGATTCCGAACACAGCACAAATTTCAAAATTCTAGAGTGGTGGAAAAGGCATTCAACCTAATTTTCAGCTCTCGCTCTCATCGCATGACAGATTTTAGCAACCTCTTGTTTAACAGTTGTGGTTAAATAAGCATTTAACGCTGGAGGATTAATTTTGGGCGACCACCATTTAAGATTACATCCGAATTCTGTAAAGACTCAAGCTGTGTCGATGATTGGACAAAAGCTAAATTTCGATAGCAAAAGCTGGATCGAAGCATTGACGCCCAATTCTTCAATGATGATGATGGGGATACCAGCGCCACGGGTACCGAAACAGATAGCAACGATCGACGATGAGGTAAGTTGGGGTTATCAAAGATAAAAGAACTACATGGACTTTGATTTTTCTATCCCCGAGAAAATATGTAGGTGCTTAATGTTAATTCATTAAGTTCAAGCCTCTTTCTCCTTTTTTTTTCTCCTCAAATTTGATTACAATGTACAATTTGATTATAATTTATAATTGATAATTTATTATTTTTGATTTCATAAAAATCAGAACCAACAACGGCTGTTTCGAATCGAAATTGCCTCTTCAAGGGCCGGTTTTGGTTCAGGGATGGCCACGAACCGAAACTGTCGGTTCATAAACTGAAACCGACGGTTCCAGAACCGTGGCTACCTCTACATGCGTCCTGCAAAATGAGCCTAGTTTTTATCAAATAAGTTGTTTGGAGAATATGAGTACCAACTCAACTAGGAGCATCATTCGACCAAAAATGGAAAAAAAAAAAAAAACTAGGAGCATCATTCGATTAAAAAAAAAAACTATGAGCGTGTTTATTGCTAGTTGGTTTTCTTTTTTATTTTCTATTAATACAAAGTGCAAGTCAGGTCAAGTCAATGGGCGTCACATTTTTAATTCCAGAAACCATCCGCACAATGCTGCGGAAATTACGCGTACAATAATTGATGATTCAGCTATCTGCTTGGTTATTCGACGAGCCAAAGCAAAAGAGATAGTGGCTGGCAAGAAGACAAAATGGCTTTTGAACTGCAATTTCTATTATTTTTTCTTTTCCTCTTTGACATTCTTGAAAGCCCATTTTATGAAATCTCCGAGAGTCCAAGTGTGGAGATTGATTCCTACTCTTTTTCGATGATCACCTGCTACAGATTACATATTACTCCCGAAATTGGATGCTCGGTATAGAGAAAAAAGGAGGGATAAGCTTCATCATGAAAAGGAAGGCAGCCCGGATCAACAGCTTCTGTATATGCTATTACATTTCGTCGCACTAAGCTTCATCATTTATTTTAACATATGAATAGTTTTTTATCGGTACATTTTGCTATCCTGATAGAGAGCTTCTCATTGCCTTCATTTTATCAAGACTTAAAAGTGACTCTCTTAAGAAGAGCGCGTCATTCGAGCAAAAAGAAAAAAAGAAGGTTGCATAAAATGGTCACATTCGAATAAATGATCTAATAGATTGATTTTTTCTCTATTCACATTATCATGTTTAAATTATCAATCGATTTTTACATAATTAGATACTACATTTAATTCTTTATCGCGTCCTTTTTTCTATATTAAAACTTTATAGTTGGAAGATGAATCCATTTTTTCTCTTGATAGGATTTTTCTAAATCAAATGAAATGCAATGATATTATGAGCATTACATGTAGATAGTTATTAATTAAAAATGTGGGCGCATATAAAAAATTCCACAAGAGGACCTGGGTATTAGTGTTAATTCTTCCGAAAAACTTCAGTTTGGCATTTTTCAAAATATTGATGCGGAGTTCGAACTCTGAAGCAATGGACCAGCAGTTGCAGCATAAAATAATCAGGAAAAAGTAAATGATTATTTTTGCGAGTCGACTCCATAAATCGCCAATGTGTTTATTGAGTGATGCAAAGGAATTCATTTTAATCAATAAGAAATCGTTACTTGAAAATTTTCACTATTCCAACAAAAAGAAATGTTCCATCTGTAAGTACGTAGGGCTCAATATGCAGATAGCACAACTGTGAAAAAAAAAATTGAAGCCTTCATTACTTTTCTGTTGTAGAAACCATGTGTTAATGGTCAAGGAACACAGAGTTGTCTGTGAATTAGTGTACTTGCGTATTTGATTATTTGGACTATCAAATTTAACAAATGTTAGATCATTTAATTGGATTCTATGCTACAAAA
Organism: Rhodomyrtus psidioides; assembly: GCA_021437785.1. Classification (NCBI taxonomy): domain Eukaryota; kingdom Viridiplantae; phylum Streptophyta; class Magnoliopsida; order Myrtales; family Myrtaceae; genus Rhodomyrtus; species Rhodomyrtus psidioides. The sequence goes on along the minus strand of JAILYB010000092.1, from coordinate 1,276,113 downwards.
TCGATGAAGTAGCTGGGTCATTTAAAAAAATGTGAAGGACAAGAGTGTAATTTCACTTTTATCTATGAAAATAAATCATTACTATCCGATATATAAATAGTAATATCAACCCGAATATATATATATATATATATATATATATATATATATATATATATTTTAAAAAGAGGTCATTGATTACAAAAATATTATTTTAGCAAGGGAATTTCTGTACTTTTAGTGAAAATTGAAATTTTCTATTTAATTTGAACATGAGCACGGGGTTACATCAGTTGCTAAATATATTAATGAATTCAATATGATTGTTAGTCAATTGAGTTTAATTGAGATCGACTTTGAAGATGGGGTATGTGTATTAATTCTATTATCATCATTGCTTGATAGTTAAAATACTACTATTACTGCTGTTAGTAACTCCTCTAGGTTAACAAGTTTGACATTTGATGGGATTTGAGATTTGATTTTTAATGAGGACATCCGTATCAGAGAATCTGGTGAATCGTTATCTACTGCTTTAGATAAAGGAAAAGTTAGTACACATGTTAGCAGAACTAGTATAAACTTGAATAGAGAAAGTCAGTATAAGATTGGTAAGAATGGATTGCTTTAAACTGAATAATGAAAACGGTAAGGGAATTAGAGTTGAGTCTGCAGATGATGTTGCAGTTGTAATTGTCTGTAATTCAGATAATGTTGATTTTGTCTTATCTTTCATTGAGAATTCACTGTTTGATAGATGGATTATGGATTCAAATTGTTCTTTTCATGTTATACCAAACATGAATTGGTTTATTACTTGTTAATGCATGGATAGTAGTAAAATGCAGTTATGGAACAAATGATGTATGCGATGTTGTAGGTCATGGCAATGTTGAAATCAGAATACATTATGGTATTTTAAGGACATTGACTAGAGCGAGGCATGTTCCAGAATTGAAGAAGAACTCAATTTCCTTAAGTTCCCCGGATTTAGCTGGGTATCATTATTCTTCAGAATGTGGTGTTCAGAAAATTATTCGAGGTGCCATTGTAATAATGCAAGGAATCAAGCACAATGCCAAGTATGAGCTTTAAGGTGAGGTAGTGATACATTTCATCGCAGATATGTTAAATGCATGTGCTCGAGAGTCTGAATTTTGGCACATGCATTTGGGGCACACTAGAAAGAGAAGTTTGAAGGCTCTAAGTGAAAAAATTCACTACATGGTCATATTACTAACAAATTGAATGTATATAGGTGATGTGAATTAGATCATCGGTGGAAAGTGCTATTTAGTGCGACTGTCAAAGAAACCACGAAAATTACAAAAGTAATTTGCTTGGATGTTCACAGGCTTTCGCGATTTCCTTCGAGGAAGAGTGCTAGATTTATGCTAACAATTATTTATAACTACTTGAAGAAGACCTTGGTGTTTGTGCTTCGGCACAAGTTTGATGCTATTGTCAGGATCAGAAAGTTGAGAGCTCGCACTAGTGCTAATGAACCACAACACATTGCAAAATTGATGAACAAAACATTACTAGAGATGACTCATAAAATGCTCTTTAGTGCTCTTATGGCTAGGAGAATCCTAGCAGATGCGGTTAGTGTGGCGAGTTACTTGATGATTAGATCTTCGTCGGCTGTGATTGGATGTCAGCCTTTCGAAGAAGCGTGATCAAGTAACATTGCTCATTATTCTATTCTTAGAATCCAAAGCATTCAACAGCTCTGGCCAGAAGTTGATTTTTGAAGTAGAAGAGTTGCCATGCGTGCCCTTAGAGTCCTTGGCCTTGACTATGGATGAATTGATTGTGTTTGCCTAAGAAGGTCGATGTAAAGTTTGATGGGAGTACGCAGCAGAAATCCGATACATTCTTTCGGGGAGATCACCAAGAGGGAGCCCATGTCCGAGCCCGTTAATATATCCAGTCAAACCCACCTTAACCCAAAAGCTTAAGCTAATGAGTTATGGACCAATTTGGATATATTAAGTACTCAACACCACATTAATTCTCCAATGTGGGACTCTTCTAACACAACTCACACGTGCACATCCTAACAATCTCCCCATCACGTGTGAGCTCTAGTGTTAGGTTTGCTCCCCCTTAATTCAAGTATCCTTCTGCATCAACTTATCTCAAGTTGAATAGCCTAACTTCATAACCATGAAGTCTACCTTTTGGCCCTTTCAGTAACTGCATGTGGGACATCAACCATCGGCTCTGATACCATTTGATGGGAGTGCGCAGCAGAAGTCTGATACCTTCTTTCGGGGAGATCACCAAGAAGGAGCCCATGTCCGAGCTCGTTAATATATCCAGTCAAACCCACCTTAACTCAAAAGCTTAAGCTAATGAGTTATAGGTCAACTTGGATGTACTAAGTACTGAACACCATATTAATTCTCCAATGTGAGACTCTTCTAACACAACTCACACGTGCACATCCTAACAATCTCCCCATCACGTGTGAGCTCCAGTGTTAGGTTTGCTCCCCCTTAATTCAGGTATCCTTCTGGATCAACTTATCTCAAGTTGAATAGCCTAACTTCATAACCATGAAGTCTACCTTTGGGCCCTTTTAGTAACCGCATGTGGGACATCAACCATCGGCTCTGATACCATTTGATGGGAGTGCGCAGCAGAAGTCTGATACCTTCTTTCGGGGAGATCACCAAGAAGGAGCCCATGTCCGAGCTCGTTAACATATCCAGTCAAACCCACCTTAACTCAAAAGCTTAAGCTAATGAGTTATAGGTTAACTTGGATGTACTAAGTACTGAACACCATATTAATTCTCCAATGTGGGACTCTTCTAACACAACTCACACGTGCACATCCTAACAGAGTTGAAGTAGAAGCATAGTACAACTGGTCCCGTCATGCGAGCAAAGCTTTCCAAAGGAATGGAGTTAATGAAGCATGACATCTTAATCGAGCATGATGACTTGGATCGTGAATTTGTCAATTTAGTTCTAGACACATTATTTGGATAATTGGTCGAAAACACTACACTGACCAATCATTAAAAAAAATTAGAGCTAAATTGGTCAATCTTCAAAAACTTTAGGACTAGTTGGCACAATCGAAAGGTTTATAATTAAATTGAAAAATCGTTAAAATGTTTAGCACTAAATTGACAGCTATACAATAGGTCTATGATTTTTTAGTCAATTTTTCCAGAAAAATCTCAAGCATCTTGGATTATGAGACATATAATTATAACCATAGTGAAGAACCAAAATTAAATGAAGACATGATAATGTGCAGAACTAGTGTATCAGTTGTGTGTGATGAAAGTTGAAACCCCAAAAATAAAGATGGCTTGAAAATTTGGTTTAAGGGTTTTATCAATAGAAGCTGGACATTCTGTGTTTGGAATATTAGTAAGATGTATGTGCTCTGGCAGCCTTTAATATATATATATATATACACACACACACTCGGACTCGAACAGCGCAAATTCAAATGTAGGTTCCAGCTGAGCTTGGCTCTAGACCTCGCCCTTCCGTGCCTGCATGCAGTCAATCCTCGTTTTCCAATTTCAGAAAGAGAAATTCAAACATAAATAGAATACTTGGTTATAACTTTGGTAAACTTGTCTTTATTGCTGTCAACCCAAAAATCAACTTCAGCCGGCAAGGAATCTAGTTACCCAATCCGACTTGGCTCCCATGTGTCCTCTCATTCTTTAACAATTTTTTTTTTTTTGGGGGGGGGGTCACACTTTGATGTCTACCGTGGGAAAAACTACGTACTCTAGTTGTCATGTTTACACATGTATTGAGAAATCGACATTCGATTGTGCCAGCCAATTCATGAAGCTCGATGAGAAGGCAATTACCATTGAAGATTCTCCCAAGATACAAAATTATGCGGTAAATGAATCATTTTCTTGACATCATAAGGCACTTTCTAGGAAGTTCTGGAGTATGCCATGGCCCATGATTTATGATTGCCAATTTTTTTTGTTATTTATTTATGAAACTTGGTTGACATAGGATAAGGACCTATCAATATCCATAGATTAGTAAACAACGGAACTTCATTTATACGTGGAAAAATTTCAAATAAGGGTTCGAAATGTCTTTATTTTCTTAAATAAGAGCCTGATCGGATTGGTTGATTTTTTTTTTAAAATTTTTAAAAGTAACCCTAAACATATTTAGGGTTACTTCTTTCTTTCGCATTTTGCAGTTGCTTCCTCTTTTTCCCTACACCTATTCACGTCTCTCTAAAGTCTCGCGTCTTTCATGGAGCCCCACTGCCATAGCCTTCGCCTCTCACACGTGCGTCTCTCGCTCGACGCCTTCGGCTTCACTTAGTTCCTCTCGCTTGAGCTGTGTCCCTCTCGTTCGACGCCTTCCGCTCGCGATTCCAGCTCGAGTCTTGACTCTCGTCTCTCTCTGTCTCCCACTGTGTTTTCGGCTGATCATTACCGCGATTGCATCTCATCATCAAAGTAAGTACTCAATGCTCTGTTTTTGGCCCCTTGGTCTACTTAGGGCTTATAGAAGGAAGGAATGAGAATAGAATTTCTCGGGCAAATTTTTGAATGAGTCCTACAAAAGAAGGTTCACTCTTTTAGTTGTTGTTCGAGGAAGATGGGCGTTTTCTAGAACAGATTCGACAATAGGGCGAAATATCTCTTTAAAAAGGAGGGAATCGATTTAAGAGGTACAAATAGAAGTATAAATCAAACGTCACAAAAGACGAGTAGAAATTTGTTATGTTAGTGGATCTTTGAAATCGCCCGAGAACTAGACCGGACCGGTCTTTAGTTCCAAAAAATGAGAATCGGGATCGTCCATATTCCTAGCCATTGAGGAAAACGGAACCGGATCGGACCAATCACCCCTATTAGTGCCTATAAGATAATTGCAACCTCTGTATCAATTCCAACCACTGAAAAATCGTTTTCGTCTCATTTTATAATTTTTTTTCTCGAATGTTAAATCACGTGGGACCGGGACTACACGACAATTTTCCCTCACGTTGCACAAGCGTTGGTGCCCCCAAGTCAGCGGTCTTGGTCACGAACAAAAGGTAACATATACTGTAGTCTAATGTCTATCGACCTCTCCTCCGGTGCACCCCATGCCACAAAGAGAGAGAGAGAGAGAGAGAGAGAGCGCGCGCGAGCGAGCAAGCGAGCGAATTGGTCGGCGGCGTTTCTAATATTTTCTCGGAGTCATGCCTTCTGCAGAGGTGGCTGCTGGAATGAAGAGGAAAAACTGGGTTCGTCTTCTCTGCATCTTTGGTATTTGTATTGTCGTTTCTTTGACATGGAATATGGTGGAATCGATCCTCTGCTTTGTCTTCTTCTTCTCTTTTTTCTGTTTGGCCAGAAGCATAAGACTTGGTCTGATGCCCTATGTTTACCGTGTGAATCAATTTAGTTTCCTTGATTCCACAGGAATCATTTTCAACCTCATCGTGGTCGTCTAGGATCAATCACGAATTGTTCTTGAGCTTTAGAGGTGCAGATACTCGCAAAGGATTCACGGATCACCTCTACAGCAAATTGGTAGATGCAGGGATCCTGGTCTTCAGAGACGATGAGAAGCTCTGCACCGGAGAACCGATCAAGCCGCAGCTGGTAGAAGCGATTAAGGGGTCGAAGATCTCGATAGCCGTCCTCTCCAAAGATTATGCTTCCAGCAAAAGTTGCCTCATGGAGGTTGTACAAATGTGGGAGTGCAGAGAGTCTAATGGACATACTATCATACCCATTTTCTATGATGTCAGCCCACACGATGTAAAACGCCAGGCCGGGGATTTTGGAAAGTCGTTCGAGAAACATGAGCAAGACGGAGTCAACGAAGATACCATCCAAAAATGGAAGGAGGTTTTTCGAAAGATCGGGGGATTAAGCGGATTTCACCGGGAGAATGTAAATGGGGGGTAATTCTTTTTACTTATGGTCTATATTTTCTTTCCTAGTAAATCGATGGAAAGGGGAAAAAAAAAACAAAACAAAAGATTTATGATGATGAGAAAATGAACCTGAATCTTTTTGCAAAAATATCATATGTTAACTAGCGTCGTTGGTTGTGCTTCGATCCTACAACAGATCTGACTCCAGTCTTTACGAAGTGTACCATGTTGATTCACTGTTTAGATTTACTTATTTTAGTTGCTTTGTGGAATTTGCATAAGAAGATTTTTGTTTCGATAAAAAAAAAAAGAACTAGTATCGACAGTTATGCATGCCTAGAGAGATTTTAAGGTTGTTCCTATGAAAAATTGATCGATAATTTAACAGCTTCATGCCTTGCTTTTGCAGGCATGAGGCCCAGCTAGTAAAAGATGTTGTTACCCGTGTCTGGCAGGAGTTGAAGAAGGATGACCAAGTTGTCACCGACAAGCTGGTTGGAATCGATCTTCATGTTCAAGAGATGATGGCAAAGCTTGGTGTTGTCTACAGCCAGGGACAAGCGACGAAAGTATGCGGGGAAGACGTGCGCGTCGTCGGAATATGTGGCCTGCGAGGTGTCGGGAAGACGACACTCGCCAAGGTTGTCTACAACGAGATGCATAAGTTGTTTGATGGATGTAGCTTCCTCGAAGGTGGTATAAATTCGGAAGGAGTCAAGGTTTCCCAAGAAATGCTGATTGCTGACCTTCAAAAAGGAAAGCCTGCACCACTTAGATCTTCTGGCGATGGTATCAAAAAGATATCAAGCCTCTTTAGTAGAATGAAGGTTCTCATTGTGCTTGACGATGTGCGTGAGGATGAACAGATTAAAGCATTAGTTGGGAAGCTAGCTTGGTTTGGTCCAGGAAGCAGGATCATCGTGATCACCGACAACAGAAACGTTTTCAATGGCTTCAACGATGAAGCAGCTCGCCGAGCACTTAAAGAACACAAGGTTGAACCGATGACTCATCACCATGCTCTTCAACTCTTTCGTAAGCATGCTTTCCAAGGAGATGCTCCCCAAATTGTCTCTGAGTATGATTCCCTGTCCATAGACATGGTCAATGCTATTGGAGGGCTGCCATTGGCGATTGTGCTCGTGGCTTCAAACTTATGCAACAATAGGGATGATATACGGATGTGGAAAAGTACCTTGAAATTCCTGAAAAAACACCAAGGAGTTAAGGAAGCTGCCTTTATGGTCAGTTATCGGGACCTAGATGAATGCACAAAGCAGATATTCCTCGACATAGCGTGTTTTTTTATTGGAAAGGATGAGAGGATTCCCTTTTACATGTGGGACGCTTGCGATTACTATCCTCCTATTGGAATAAAACATCTGCGCGACAGGTATTTGTTGGAAATTGGAGAAAAAAATGAATTGAGAATGCACGATCTATTAAGGGACTTTGGCAGGAAACTTGTTGAAGATGAACATCCTCGGAAGCGCTGTAGGTTTTGGAATCACAGTGATGCAATTTCCATTCCAAAGGATGGTGAGGTAAGTTTTCCAAAGCCTCTAGCGGTTTATGAAAGCGTTTAGAACATAAACTTACTTTTCTTTATTCAATCTCGTAGGGAAAAGAAAGGGATTTGTTCTTTAACACTGATTTTGTAATTTTGATTTGTCTCGTTTCATTTAAAGGGTTGAGAGAAATTAGAGTTTTTTCAAATTTCTCATACGTTTGTCCTTAACGGAGACTTGGCAGGGTACTGAAAGTGTCCAAGGCATCGGTCTCACAGTTGAAGAGGGCTCCACCTTCTGTTTTACATGTGAAGAATTCTGCAATATGTCGAATTTGAGGTACCTCAGACTGGACCGGGCTGAAATCCAGGGAAATACTGAGAATCTTCCTCCAAAATTGAGGTGGCTTGATTGGCGAGAGTGCCATTCGATTCCTGAGCTATGTAATATGCATTTGAAGGAGTTAGTCATTCTCGATCTGTCTGGGAGTCCGGTCACCAAGTTTTCAAAATTCTGGGAACAAATCATGGAGGTATGGCCAATATTTGACTTCTCAAATCTCGTGTTAAGATGATAGATAACGAGCGTATCAAAGACTGATATCTTCTTTCGCGCATACATTGCAGAAGGTGAAAGAATTGAAAGTCCTGAACCTACAAGGATGTAAAAAGCTACATATGTCGTTTAACTTTCCAGCTCCCATCAAATTGGAGATTCTGGTACTGGAAGATTGTACTCAGTTATTTCGAATCGGGCCATTCATCCGTGATCTGAGGAACTTGATTTCATTAAACTTGAGAAACTGCAGCCGAGTCACGGAGTTGCCCCAAGAACTGTACCGCATGGAATCATTGACAGAACTTCTGATTGATGGAACTGGCATCCGAGGAATCCATTGCCAGGAAGGATCTCTGGAAAATCTTGAAGTACTGAGTGCTCGTAACTGTAAACGTTTGCAAGATATATCCACAATTGGCCGCCTCAGGAAACTCTCAAGCCTTGATTTGGATGGTGCTGATATTGATGGGTTTCCACGTGCTTTTGAATTTCCTCAGAGACTAAAGAGACTTTCTTTAAGGGGTTGTCAGAAGTTGGTTGAACTTCCAACTTCCATCGGGAAGCTGGATCTGCTGGAGGAAATGGACCTTTCACTTACTAAGATCACAGAGTTGCCACAGTCAGTCAAGAATTTGAGGAATTTGAAGAAGCTGAAGATGGCGCACACTTTCCTCCGACAATTTCCTAGATATATTGTGAACTTAAAGAACCTGGAGGAGATAGATTTCTCTTTCTGCATAAATTTGGAGGGCAACATCCATTGCTTTATTTCAGGACTATCCTCTTTGAGGATTTTGAGGTTATCTTCATCCAATGTGGCTGTGCTGCCTAGGAGCATTCGCCGTCTTTCTCGCCGCCTCCAAGCTCTCGACATACTTAAATGCAACCAACTTCATGCACTGCCAAGGTTGCCCTCCAGTTTACTCAGTCTCCGTTGGGGATCCAGAAACATGACAGTCCCCGACTTGTCGTATCTGACAAATCTAAAAGAGCTATGCTTGAATGATGAGGCAGAAGCGGGGTCATCAAATCAGACCTGGAGTATCGGGTGGATCGCGGGATTACCAAGTCTAGAGACCTTGGAATTGTCCCTTCCAAACGTCACCAATCTCCCTGGGAATTTTAGTGACCTCACTCAGCTCCGGGAACTCAGTTTATCCTACATGGATCTCACACAACTTCCCTCGTCCTCAAGCTTGTGGACTCTGTGTCTCAAACACTGCAAGATCCAAGAGCCAACATTTTCTGGTCTGATATATCTGTCAGAACTAGAACTAGAGCACTGCGATTTAGCAGAGATTGACGGTCTTGAAGACTTGACGCTTTTGGAAGTCCTGAAAATTTCTCATTGCAATGGTATAACAAACCTTAAAGGGCTCAAAGGATCGCGCCGTCTCAGGAAGGTGGAAGGCATCTTTTCTGCTGATCCCAAGTTACCGACATTCTCCCATCCTGTTGAATTGGACATATGCGTTGCGGATTCTTCTTCGTCGGTGGCGTCTCTGTCCTGTACAAACTACTGTTGTACTTTCGGGTCTTCAACAGGACATCTCCTTTTAGTCTGAGAAACTGGAGAGCAACCTCTCTAAGGTACATGCTAATATTCTGTTTATGATTCTTTTTAACGGAAACAAAGTTGGATTCTGTCGTTTCCATGAATTCCTTATGTGTTGGATCTGTGCAGGGCCAAAAAATTCCCCAGGCAAATTCTTAGGGGCATCAACAATCTCGTACCGATATCATTGACGAAGCCCACACTCGAATTGCTGCTTATTTTGTTGGTGCTCTATTCGTACTCATTTTCATAAGAGGTGCGCGGTTCACCAAGACACCATTTTTACCGTCTTCTTGCAGCCTGTAGGATGCATACAAAAGCCGTCTACTGCCCTCTGCTGTTCGATTCCGATGATAAAGAGAAAAATGAAGGACACAGAAAAGATCCAGCATCCATGGGGCGACATTGCAAGGACTCGGCAATTGCGAGCCCATCACAGGCCTGTGCTTTCGTCGGCTCTGCTGGTGAAAATCCGTCCTCAACACCGCCTTCCGCGTTGGCCTTCTTCATTGGAGTTAATCGAAGTCATCGGGTTCCAGAATCTCCAGGAGCTGATTATAGGATGCTGATCTAATTAGAAGTAATTGCAATAGAGTGCGCACGTGATTGTGAAATATATTGACCAGGATGATTGATTGCAATTTTTGTGGATTGATCTACTGCTTGGAGCAAGGGACTTTTTGTCCATCCTTCTCTTCTCCTCTTTTTATTCGATTCGCTTCCCTCGAATCTTTGGATAGAAATCCCGGTTCATGGTGATGGCTCAACTCGTCCAATCGGAAGTTTGGTAAAAGCATTGAAAAAAAGAGAGTAAGAAATATCAAAACAATAAATTAGTTAAAGGTGTCTAAGTAGAAACCCTTATTAAATTAGATGACATGTCCGATTATTCCACTTGTGTTCCACTGATGTTCCTAAAGGAAATGATATATAAAGATGTTTTTAGTTACCAACTGGGTATGTTGAAACATTACATATGTTGGCTAATAACAAAGATCTAACATACTATTAGAATGATAAAAGAAAATTTAGAGGTACCTACTTAATAAACATTAACTCCTACATTAATTCTGTAAGGAAAAAAAAAGTGTAGTGTTTCCACTTATCTGACATTGATCTAGGCATTAACTGCGGCATATAGGTTTTGCTCGTATCCGCTCATCTGAAGGTAATTTAGGTCATGCTCTTTCCCGTTAAAGAGGAATATTTCTAAGTCTCCTCATGTTTGATTCTCTTTTTTGCCATGCAACGAAACAGCCCAGTGAACCCACTTTGGAGGCAGCTGGAAGCCAGGCGTCAACATCATTCCAACTCCCTCGCACTTTATGGACAGATATATGGAACCTACGGGCTCCTAAATTGGGTTGTCCATTGCATTAGAGATGCCAATTTAGTTGCAGACTGGATCGACAGAGCCCACAGAAAAAACTACTTACCTTTAAATTGGGTTGCGCCCCCCCAAACTCTTTGGGATCTTTTATGTATTGAGGCCCATCGAATAGATCATTCATCTTTGACTAGTTGAATGAAGTATTTCATTTTCTGAAAAAAAAAAAAAAGTCGAAGGTTCAAATTTTGACTTGTCAGGGTTGACTCCCCCCTTAATCCTGTTGATGTGTTGTAGAATTTAGGCCAAATCTTGAAAATGGTGGGAAACGAAAGCCCTGTTTTTGCATGTATTTGTGATGTAGATGGTTCAGGAAAAACGAAATGAATGGTATTAACGCGATAACAGCTTGAGGTCATGAAGACATTGCAGGTTCCTGGCCCAAAACCTCATGATCTATTAAAGATAGCGTGATGGCACTTCAAGTGCTAATATTTGTGTACGACGCTCATTTTGGTACATTATTCTTTTTTAGGATCACTTAATGCTAAATCGGAGATAAAACGATCACTTTAGTGTCAACAACGAGAAATTTTAGCGATCTCACCGGAGTTGGCACTTAAATAATCGTTTTTCAAAATAATTGATACTTAAGTGATTAAAAAATTTGTCATTTAATGCCAAATTAGAAAAAAAAAAAAAACGATCGCTTTAGTGCCAAGAGTAAGAAATTTCGGCGACTTCACCGAAATTGGCAGTCAAGTAATCGCTTTTTTTTTTTCAAAACAATTAACACTTAAGTGATCCATATATATATATAGCACCAAAGTGAGCGTCGTACATAAATATTGACACTTTCATTTGCCAATAAAGATGTATTAGAGGTTGTTTGGCGATCCTGATCATACATCTTTATTCGTGGAAAGGGTTCTAGTTTTGGTTCCCATGCTTCAGTTCATTCATGCAGCTAGTTGAACGAAATATAATTTAGGCGGAATGAGGAATGTGTGGTGGGGACAATAGAGCCAACTGAATTTGTTTTGCTGGTGATAGCTGTCTAGCTGAAGATTATATCCAACTAAGAGGTTTAGTGGCTAGAATCTAGTATCCGAATACAACACCTTTTACTCTTTATAAAGTGTACCAACCAGCCATGCCCTCTTTCAGCTATTTGATTCACCATACTAGCTCAAGCTAGGGATGTGCATGTTAGGGGAACTGGAATAACCTTACGCTCCCCATGAAAATATTCTCTGCTTTCATCACTATTAAATGAAGGATTCACTAAATGAGTGATTGTTGCTTGCACGCTCCCCTATCCAGGACAAGATAGGAAAGAGAATATGTTCAACCTGGGAGCTGCAGGGAGTCTTATATATTTGATTGCTGCGAGTAAGAATGAACTAAACAAAATGGAGGCGATGCGGAAAATATTGGAACTTCTTCTTCAGAATGTCAAAGAAAAAGTACGGAGGAAAGATTCTTCTCGTGAGCCATCTGAGTTGACGGAGAGGGTTGCCTCTTGATTGACCAATGCAAAGAAGTCAAGAGCTGCGGCAGCCACCTTTCGGAGCAATCCCATGGAACGCCATCTCTTTTGCTAGAACAACATAGACATATGCAGTCGAATCAGTCCAGTGGATGTGAGTCTAGACAAGAACCTGTGGAGGGGATTGAAGAACTGGAAGCAGAATTAGAAGCCAAGTCAGAGTGCTTGCAGCTTCAGTTGGATGCTGAAAATTCTTCCAAGCATATCATATCAGGAAATGATAAAGGTAAGGTTCTCTGTCTACTGATTTTCTGTGTGATTCCCGGATGTAGAGGGCTCTCTGAGGAACACTAGGTTTCCTTGATGCTTGTTTGTGTATGCATGGAATTGGTTGCGGAATTTTGTATATTCTCACTGTCAAAACGATGATAGTGTTTCAGTTGTTTTGGATGCCTTGGTTGCATTTGTACATGCATTAGTGTTTATGGTTCGCATATGCTGCAGCAGAGTCTCAACATCTGAAGATTTTAAATGAAGAAAAGTTTGGTAGCTTTAGCTTATCCTGATTCCGCATGTTTCACAGTTTGTCCCTTTAATTGGTCTGATTACGTGGTAGTCAGATTTTTACTTCATTTGCATTCCTGATGTTTCCTTTTCGCACCACTGTTACCTACTCCTTTGTTCAAGCCTTTTATTGCTTAGCGCAGAAAGCATGGAGAACTTTCTTCACCACAAGTTCTCTTTTTTTTTTTTTTTGTGTTTATTGTGCAAAACGATTTTGCTCTTTATCAGAGTGAAGAGAACCAGTTGTAGGCATCGGCTTTTCTATCACATTTTGGTTTGGTTCTGCTAATATACATGACCAAACTCCTGTCCTATTTCCAACCTCCTTGTCAACCCACGTACTCAGTGTATCTTCCTGGCTATCATGTGTATGGCATAGTGTTTTCTACAAAAAAAAAAAATGTTGCTTAATTTTATGACATTCTTTGGGGATAACACTCAATTTTGTGAGCAAAAATGTTCTTGTGTGTGCCCCTAGAAGGGTGGGAATGGAAACTGCTGAAGGATTTTGAAAAAAAATGTAAAATTTTGGATTGTTTGCTCTCCAATTTCCACTTTCTTTGCTGTCTTCGCATTTCTGTGAAACTTGATTGCTTTCTCTATCCCTGATATGAAGGAGGAACTCCAGAATCCACAGAGTTCAGTACGCTAGTCGCGCTTACGCCTTTTCGTTAGCCCGAAAAAAGTTCTCTCAGATGCATATGTTGTTGTTATAGTCGAGCCTTCAGTTCAAGACCATTGACGCTGAACAACCGTCTCCAGTTCTCTCTTGTTTCATTCATTATGTTTTTGCCTTCGAAGGACTACATTGGTTTCTCATTTGGCTGTCAAAGCAAAAGTCATGCAAGTGTCACGGGCCGGGAGATTGGGATCGACCCGCGCGGCGACTCGGGCTATTTTGGATGGCTTGGAGTGCCCGAGCTAAGCCTTTTCTTCGTTTCTTCTAAGGACCGATCGTAGAGAGAGAAAGCTCTAGAGAGAGAGACTCTGGGGAGGAAGCTTTGTTGTTTTGATTTGTGGATGCCAAATGACTTAGAGGACTCCTCTTTATATAGGAGGGAGCCTCGGATTACAACCGTTGATCTAGATTTGATCGTATGGCTGAGATTACATCTCCCATCTCCTCAACCACAGACATTAAGTAGGAAAGTTCCAGAACCCTAACTAAATTACCGACTTGCCCGTCCCTAGGAACATTCTGGAAACTAGTAGAAAATAGAGGAAGACCCTAGAGAAATCCTAGGAGAACCAAGACAAAGCAGGTCTTGGGGCATCTTTCGGCCATCTGCACGACCGGCCTGGGCGTGAAAACCTCGGCCCGTGTCATTGTCCCCCACCGATTTGAGCGCCGTCCTCGGTGCTCTAGGCTCGAGGTCTTTCTTCTTTGCAGCGGAATGTTTGTTTTGGTCGACAGCATCCTTCAGCTGGATCATCGGCTTCTTCTGTTTCTTGTTTTTGCGTCCACGAGAGCGTTTCTTCTTTGGCTTCGGGACTTGGTTGCACGGAGCGTGCCTAGTTTCTCGAGTCATCAGCGACTCAGTCTTTGTCTTGACTGCACCAATGTCTTCCAGCTCCGGGAACAGCATACTGATGGGCAGAGTGTTTTGAGTTTGTGTGGGCAGCTCCCACTTTTCCTTTGGCAGCTCCAAAGGTTTTGTTTTGTTTTGCTCGAACGGCACCTCGACTCCTTTCTTCTCCACGAGTCGGATTGTGTTGATGCGCTTGGTTTTTTCCCACCCCATTGATTATTGCCACAACCGATGGGCATTTTGAGTCAGTGATGATGATCGTCTTGCTCCTCAGATCGACCATCGCTTCAGCTCTGTCGAAGAAATCAATCCCAATATCAAGTCATAATCGTCGAGCGGAATTACCTCGAAGTCGAGCTTTCCTTTCCATCTGCCGACTTGAATTTCGACGTCTCTGGCTACGCCATTAGCTTGGCGATTCTTTGAGTTCAACGTCTTGAAGTAGTGCTCGTTGGGTTCCACATCCAAATCCAACCAGCGCGCTGCTTCAGTCGAGATGAACATGTTTGATGCACCTGTGTCCACCAAGGCCAGGAGTGTTTTGCCACGCACCTTGACTTCCACGAAGTAGAGCGTTGATGGTCTTGCAGTTTTCTTTGGTGGTGATTGAGTAGTGCGCACCGTGTCGATTCTTCGGATGCCTCCGAGTCGAGCAAGCTTTGGCTCTTCTTTTTCTTTTTCTTTTGACTCCTCCACACCATCTTTCTTGACGATAGAGTAGAGAGTCTTACCATCGTTTCTTTTTGGACACTTCTGCGTCCAATGCGGGCCACCGCATGTTGCACATGGTGATGAGGGAGGATGCTTGAACATGTCCTCCGGTTTGATGTAGTTGGAACGGTTGTCCCGATTTTGGTGTCTAGACGATCCTTCGTCCCACCTTTCTCTACCTTTGTCTCGGTAGTCCTTTCGACCATGCCTGGAATCATCATCCCTGCAGTCGTTGTCTCGATCCCTCGATCCATTTCCCTTGGACTTCGGGTCGGATTTGCTGAAGTCGACCAGTGACTCAGCCATAGAGACTGCTTTGGTGAGGCTTTGGACATCACGCCTCTTCAACTCGATTTGCGCCCACGGTTTCAACCCGTCCATGAACGCTCCAAGAGCCTCCTCTTCACCCAAGTTGGGGATTTGGAGTTTGAGCTCGGTGAACTCCTTGATGTGCTCCCGGATTGAGCTCTTTTGCTCCAGGTGGTGCAGCTTGCTTCGAGCTTCTTGCGCCGCGAACACTGGGCAGAAGTTGTTTCGAAGTTGTTCGGTAAACTCGTCCCACGTTTACATTCTTGGTTACCTTTCTTGGCTTCATCTATCATGAAACGCCACCACAACATCGCTTGATCAATTAGGTAAAGAGAAACTATTCGTACCTTGGCCGCATCATCTTGAATTCCCACGGCGTCAAAGTACTGCTCCATCCTCCAAATGAAGTTTTCTGTTTCCACGGCAGATCGTTCGCCTTTGAAGTCTTTCGGTTCTGGCACTTTTATCTTCGGCGCCGCTTGGATGGCCAGTGTACCACTCGCGGATACACCATGGGCTATGCTGGTTTTGCACAAGACCAGCTTGGTCTTGAGCTCTTGGATTTCCACCTTTAACGCTTCGATCTCGGCTTGGTGAGAGTTGTCTTTTTCTTGGACTTCCAGCTTCAAAGCTTCAACCGACGCCTCGAGAGCTTCGTCTTTTATGTGTAGCGGAGATATGGCCCCGATTAGGACGATCGTGAAGTCTTCACGGATCTTGTGGTCCATTTTGTCGATCTGCTCCTTGGAGTCTTCAAGACCAACGAGCAGCTCCCGCACGGTTCTTCTCATCGAGTCGAACTTCTCAGTGAGCGCCACGAGAGCGTCCGACGATGATTCTCTTTTCTTTGATGTTTTGACCCGGGCTTTCTCCTGGGGCACTTTGTCGTGGGGAACATCCCCCTCTGCAACAACAGTAATTTGATCCACTTTTTGGTTAGCCATTACCTCGACCAGTTTGATGCTCGTCAACCTCGCGAACAGCTCGGCTCTACGATGTTTGCTCTGATACCACTTGTCACGGGCCGGGAGATTGGGATCGACCCGCGCGGCGACTCGGGCTATTTTGGATGGCTTGGAGTGCCCGAGCTAAGCCTTTTCTTCGTTTCTTCTAAGGACCGATCGTAGAGAGAGAAAGCTCTAGGGAGAGAGACTCTGGGGAGGAAGCTTTGTTGTTTTGATTTGTGGATGCCAAATGACTTAGAGGACTTCTCTTTATATAGGAGGGAGCCTCGGATTACAACCGTTGATCTAGATTTGATCGGATGGCTGAGATTACATCTCCCATCTCCTCAACCACCGACATTAAGTAGGAAAGTTCCAGAACCCTAACTAAATTACCGACTCGCCCATCCCTAGGAACATTTTGGAAACTAGTAGAAAATAGAGGAAGACCCTAGAGAAATCCTAGGAGAACCAAGACAAAGCAGGTCTTGGGGCATCTTTCGGCCATCTGTACGACCGGCCTGGGCGTGAAAACCTCGGCCCGTGTCACAAGGATCTGCTCGTAGTGTGACCCTTTTTGGGATAAATTTTAGCATCCTGCGCTTGTTTGAGTTTGGTTGATGATTATCTCTTCATCTGAATGTTAGAGCTTATGATCTATGAACTTGGATTAGCAGACTGCACCCAAAGAGTCTGCTTCAGGAAGTGGCTGTAGCACAAGTTTTGGGGAAGTAATGAACCCCGAAGAAGAAGTGACTGAAGTTCAGGGCGGAGTTTCCCCTATCGAACTCGAGAGGAGGTTGCATAAACTGCTGGAAACAAGAGAGAAAGAACGAATGAAAGAGCTCGAAGCATCTTTAGAGCGTTTGGAGCAGAAGCTATCTGAGAAAGAGAGATCTCATGCTGGAAAGACACTTCCCTTCTTCTGTCACAGCATGTATCTGAGCCTTCTCATGGTGATCTAACCAACAGTGGAACTTTGATATGTTGAACTTGTTGGAATAAATAGTGTTTAAAATGAACAATATTGTTTTATAGATATGGATAAAATTCGAATGGCAATAATAAACGTAAGCAAACTGCCTTAAATATGAAAATACTAAGTTGGCAGAAGCACAGAATCTGAGCCTTCAGAAGCAGGGCAGAAGCACACGATCTAATTGTGGCCGTAGGTTTAAGTAATCGGATCAAACGGTCCCGAGAGAGTCATCGTTCAATCTAGACCGTAGATTCTAGTAATCAGATCTAAGCGACGCGGACAAGCCACGTGGTCCATCAGGGACCGTTAGATTAAAACCGGATAATCCGAAAATAAAAAACGCGTAATACGGCGTCGTTTCGACCAAAGGTTTCGCGGGTTCGGGTCTGGGCCGGGTTCCGACCCGAGTGGGTCGGGTCGACCCGGTCCGAATCATTTTTTTTAATAAAAATAATCGGAAATAAAAAAAATAATAAATAAAAATCTGAAAAATCTTAGAAAATCCAAAAAAATGTTAGAAAATGCCAGAAAATTCAAAAAAAATGTGGAAAAATTGTGGGAAAATCCTAGACACTCCAGAAATCCCCAAAAATCGAGGGTTGACCACAGACAACTGGTCAACCCTATTTTTGGGGTTTCTTATCCGTTCTCCCAAGACTCGACGACATTACCCTTTAGGGATAAGTCGCCTCTACTGTGTATGGGAGATAAGGCCGATAATGCCAAGGTAAGAATTAGGGTCGATTAGACGACCAATCCTTAAGTTTGGGTTTCGAGTCCCGCCCCTTTTCTCAAAATGACGATTTTGCCCTTCAATGGGAAAATTGCCTTTCTTGTCTCAATCGAGTTCTGAAAATTGCTTGAAGTTAGGGTTCGGGTCAGGTGGACGACCAACCCTAAATATTTGAGATTTTCAGTTCTCATCCTTGTCCAAAATGGCGACTTTACCCCTCCAAGGGTAAAATCACTTTTAAAATTCCAGAAAAATCCTGGAAAATCCCGAAAAATAGGAAATGGATTGGATTGATGGCCAATCCTATTTCCTCCTTCTTTTGACTTCCCAATTCATCAAAAATTACGAATTTTCCCTTTTTAAGGTGAATTGTCCCCAAATTGTTCAAAATTACGATTCTGCCCCTCATGAGCAAATCATGCCAAAATCACTCCTAAGCTTTGATTGATATTTCTCTAGGCTAATAGGGCCTCACTAGGGATGCCATGCTGATTTCATGTGTTTTATCCGCATGTACTAATTCCTTGATTTGCGCCATTACTTTTAATGATTGTGAGTGATAGGGTAGCTATTCCCTTCTGCATGAACTCCTAGATTTAGGATCAGTACCTCACTTATCTATATGAAACCCTAGGATCAGATAAACCATTCAGCTTAGGTACCGAAAGGGCGTTAACTTTGACAGTTGACGTAATTAAGTCCCCGAACCCATTTCTCTGGTTTCCGCAGAATCGAATGGACCACTCCCAACTATTCGATAGGGTTTCCGATCGTACCCTCCGTAAAACGATTGGTGGCGACTCCTTGACATGCACACTCATCACATGTCACTAGACCACACTGAAGGTCGACCACGTATATCCAGCAGTTGCGATTTGGGCAATGGACCTTGGGAGAGGCCTGCGTCCGATCAAGCCAGCGATCGGGCGGCCCATTAGCCCGCTCCCCGCCTCCTCCTCGCGGGAGAGGGTCGCGACAGACTGGCGACTCCGCTGGAGACTTATTCTAAACCAGAATCTCTGGTTATGAATTCCAGAGGACTTGAGCCGATTAAAAAGTTGTTTGGTTTATCTAACCTTGTTTTCTGCAGATGCTCTCGAAGGTGAGGTACGTACACTAACCATTATGTTAGATGTTTTTACAGATTGAAGAAATAAGGGGTGGAGTGATTGTTGATATTTTTTCCCTGTAGGTTGGAGTTGGGAATGTATGTTTATTTTTATGAACATACTGAAGCGGTGTTTTGATACAAACTGCTGTGCATGACCTTGCATTGTGATGATCACGACACATCGCACACACTGGCGGTCAAACCCCGACTGCAAACCACCTCTAGGTTACCTTAGATAGGGAAAGGGTGCGAAAAGGATCTTGTGTTTGATGGCACTTGAGACTTTCGTGTTCGTTCCCGCTCACAATCCAAATTGGCGATATCTAGCCCTCTTGAGTGGGTACTCTTGGGGAGGAGTCTGCCTCATTTGGATCGTGGGAGCCTGAGCCATAGGTTCCTCACCTGATTTTTTCTTTAGAGTATACCCACTTGTCTCATGCGCATGTCTATGGATGGTTGGTATACCTAAAACCACCCATTGATACAGGGGGCATTCAACATCCCCCAAAGTGTGGTTGGTAAGACATTTATTTCTAAATGTACTTTATTTCCTGCTCCATGACATGACTCATACATTGCATACAACCATATGCTTTAGCATCATGAAGATTACTCAAAGTGACTAATAGGGACAACAATGATTATAGGATAGGATGTCGCTGTTTCCTAAGAGTTCAACAGAGTTGGTAACTTTCGAGTACTTGAGAAAAGTCACTCGCCCTGGACCGAACACAAGGCTACACTTCACTAGATTTGTGCATGGACGGGAACTGACTGGACGTAAGCTAGGATATGCTGAGGACTGTCAAACCCGCTACTACGTCGATAACCTCAGGTTTAAGCGACAAGCAGACGAAGGGATGAAGAATTACCTAGAGATGAAGAAACAGCGTCGCAACCAGCTGGCTAGGGAAGCGTATGCCCGTCGAAAGGCTGAATTGCTGGCCAGAGAGAACCTACCCATGATCACTTCTTGGAGTAGGAAGAGACGCCCTGCGATCAAGACCAAGCCAAGGCGTATCACACTCAAGAAAGTAGAACCCGAGAAGACTCCCGAAGTCATCACACCCTGGACTAGAGAGTGGCCAGAGGAACTACAACCTCTCGACCAAACCACTGAAGATAACCCCCCTACCCTAGATTAAGGGAGAGCTCCTGACCGACTGTCATTTGGGTAGACTTCTGAAAAAAGAGTGATTTAGATCCTCACGTTCCATTGGCTTTTATGGCTTTCTTGTTTGAAAAACCTCTCTCTACCCTTCTTCCATTAGGCATCTTGATTGTAATAAAAGTTCATTCCACTTTGTTCTTTTGATGTATTGACCAATGGAATGTGACATTGCTGTTCCCTTTAGTCACGGAGTAAACCTGACTAAATTGCATAATTCACTTCCCTGAAATGCAAATTAGGCTTTGAGTCAGGCTTTCAAGACCTGAAAAAGGGTCCTAATCTCCATTTCTTCAAATTGAACTATGCAATCAAGTTAGCTCATGCATGCTTCATGACATCTGCATATTCATACATTTAAAGTAACTTCTGGCGATTGACCTTTTAAAAATCATTTGCGTATTTTAGACTTGATGGGAAAGAATGATATTCAAGTGTTCAAGATCCCCCGAGCTGAACTCCAATCATGGTGGGATGGTATGGGAGAAGCCAGCCAGAAGTATGCCGAATCACGACTAGGGTACCTACTGGACCTATTAAAGATTGATTGCCCACCTGCCTTTATTCAAACCATGGCGCTCTACTGGGACCCTACCACCGCTACATTTTGTATGGAAGGACTAGAGATCACTCCCACTATCGAGGAATACAGCGCCGTCATCGGAGTTGAGTTCACCCCTACACTCGTCCGACCCCCAATAGGACTAGAACCCCTAAGTCAAGTGGCTGAATTCCTGGACACAAATCTGAATGAAGTCAAAGCAGATGCAAAAAGCAATTCTGGACGGATTTCCCTGTCTTTCCTTATAGACCGATTTTCCCGCCTTCCTGCTTCTAAAGGAACAAAATCTGGTAGAGCCTTTATCTTGGCATTCTTTAGCTTTGTGCTGTTCCCAATCTCAACTGTCACCTTCAACCCTATCATGGCTATAGTAGCTAGGCAAATTTATTGTGGGTGGGATTACTCAAACATCCTCCTTGCCGAAACCTTCCTCTCCCTAAATCGTTTCAAGAAAAACAAAAAGGGAATCTTTAAAGCTTCTAGTGATCTTCTGTATCTGTGGCTCACATCCCATATCAGAAAATTCCACATCCGCATGGGTTTCACTGAAATCAGCCCCAATGCACACCCTCTTAAAACATTTGCTAGAACCCATACACGTGTTCCTAAGTTCAACTTTATAGAATGGAAGAACTTCCTCAAAGCCCTAAAACCCGAACAACTCTGATGGCGGCTAAGGTTACCGACGATGAACAAGGTCAGATTGACCTGCGGTGAAGGGAGTTTAGTTCCCTTGCTAGGATTCACAGGCGCTACTGCATACTATCCAAAGAGGGTGATTCGGCAGTTTGGAGCACTACAAGAGATCCCTTCTCCATCGCAACCTGATACCTTCTCCTTTGACATACCGAGCAAGACCCTCACAGAAGAGGAGAAGAGACAGTTCGAAGCCAAGGTGGCATCCATCACACGCTCTTTGAAGAATTCCCAGGCTGAAGAAATAAGTTGGCCATAAGACATGACTCGTGAGGAGAACATTCATAGAGCTACCACTGAATACATTCAACACTTCAAAGCGACCCGACGAAGCCTTGTCGAGCCCTACATACCCGAATACATCGTGCCGTACGTACCGGGAATAGAGCCTTACATACCCGAAGACATGGGACCACTGTCATGTTCAGAAGATGAGGAGCCCCAGGCTGAAGAGGGGAATCTATGCTGGGATGATGAGGATACCTTAGACCTCAAACGTCCTAGACTTGAATAGGCTATTCCGTCAAGTGTAAAATAAGCAAACATTATGATGCCTTTTCATACATTCTCATTTCTGTGGAATACTATCTTGAACACATAAGCATGAATGTGAACATGTTTTGCAAATGCATAAAAACTATCGTCAGAAATTACGCTTCTTTCAATCCCATAAATTCTTGTCGAGAAATGATTAAAAGAACTACTTACATGAGGCTAAGGCTCACAAGGTAGCCCTTTTTCTCATCTACCGACAAGAAGCATGCGACTGAAAGAATTAGCTGTTCTTTAAAAAAAAAAAAGAAGTACTCACCGGAAATTTTTTCAAAACAGGTACGCTCTCATCACGGAACTACCAACACATCGTTTCCGTACCCGCCTTAAGACGAGAATGGAGCAACAAGAATTGACTCCGCGCGTGGGAATGTTAGAATCCCAAATGACGGCCCTGGCTACTATGATGGCCGACATCAAGGCGATGTTGGAAGTCAACCAAGCTAGACAGACAACCGCCCACAATCAGAACAACTCAGGCCCTTCCATAGTACCTGATGTAACAGATAAAGAAGCAACCAGGGATACCCAACCTTACAGAGGAAGATGTTCATGAACCAAATAGTCGGGCGCAACAAAAAGCCTCACCTGTTGTCATCAACCTTGAAAAGGAGGAGAAGGGAAAACAAACTGTGAAGACAGAGGCAGAGGCTAAGAGATTGGCCAAGATCGAAGAATGCCTGAGCAGCCAAGGCTATGAGCTAGCCCGCTTCGACAAAATATCTCCTTTTGCTAAAATAGAGACTCCTCCAGACTACAGGGAGCCAGAGTTCGTGAGAAAATTCAATGGGACAGGCTGTCCCCGTGCCCACCTCAAGTACTACCTGCGCAAGATGGAGCACTACTCGGATTACATTCCGCTGTTAATGAACACATTCCAAGAGAGTTTGGCTAGCGCCGCTCTAGCTTGGTTTATTGAGCTAGACTTAGAGGATTATGACGGATGGGAGGACCTTGCGGAGGATTTCCTCAGACAATACAAGTTCAACACAGCTACAGCCCCAACAAGAGAGGACCTTCTGCGAACTTCGAAAGCAAGGGGCGAATTAATCAGGACATATGCCCAGAGGTGGCGAGCCCTGGCTACTCAAGTGAAGCCGTCAATCCCGGAAGAGGAACTAATCGATTTATTCCTGAAAGCACTCCTCTACGAATACTTTGACAGACTGAACACTTCTGGATGTCAGACATTCGCACACCTGATTAAGGTTGCTGAGAGGCTGGAATGGGCCTTGAAAGAAAGAAGGCCTCAGGAAGCTCCTACTAGGAAGCAGTATCCTCTGAGAAAGGAGAGAGAAGCCGGACTGGACATAGCATTTATACCAGATCCCCACAAGTTAAAGACATTTGGCAATTCTAATCAGGCCAAAGGCGGATCATCCTGGTCAGCGCCAAAGGTACAAGAGCCTAGAAGAAAGCAACCCCAGAGGCAATTCTCTCAGCTCCCGAGACCTTTATCCAAGCTACTCCCGATGCTGCTGGAACAACACTTGGTGGCGAAAGAACCACCTAGGGCAAACCCTGCAAGATATCCTGGCTTTGATGAGGGCCAGACCTGTGCCTACCATATGGGCGAAAGGGGGCATAATGTGGATAACTGCTATGTCCTGAAGCTGAAAGTGCAAGCCCTAATCGATGGTCAGATTTTGAAATTTGATAATGCAGCCCCAAATGTACAAGAAAACCCACTTCCTGATCATCAAGCAGTAGAGGCAATATTCACCGAAGAAGAGGAGGATTACCTTAAACTAAAGGTAGATATGCCTAAACTGGACGCCCTGCTAATAACCGCTTCATCATACCTAAAAGAAGGGGAGATCTCAACTGACCAAAAGAAGTTATGTATCGCTAAGATGATGAGCTTGGGGATAGTATCCGACATTACTAATGAAGAATTCGAAGGGATTGAAGCATCTCTATCTTTGAAAGGAAACCACTTCTTGATCACAGCTGAGCAGAGTAGCACCTATGGTACCTCACGTGAGAAATTGGCAAACGATCTGGGACCGGCCATTCAATCAGGAGAAGAATTTGAAGAAGACGAAGTAGAAGCCAGGAGGAGAAGTCTAGCAGACCTTAAGTTTATGGCTGACGCACTTGAGAAGGGCGAAATTATAGACGACCTGGGTCAAGATTCTGGAGGATACAATTTCAAAGTGAAATATTCGGCCCCTCCCAGCTTTTATCAGAAGATTGAAGACATCATACCGGACGGATGGGGAGGTATGGATGATCTCTCTCAACCAGGAACCTCAAACGGTATGGAAGAACTCGACAACGCCATATTGATGATCAAAGTAGCCACGACCGTGGTGATTAGATTGGATGAGCTGGATAGCCTAAGCGAGGTGGAAGATTGCCCAGTCAGGCCTATCGTGATTCAATTGCCTCAAGAGGAAGAAGGCAAC
Source organism: Rhodomyrtus psidioides (assembly GCA_021437785.1). Lineage (NCBI taxonomy): Eukaryota > Viridiplantae > Streptophyta > Magnoliopsida > Myrtales > Myrtaceae > Rhodomyrtus > Rhodomyrtus psidioides. The sequence goes on along the minus strand of JAILYB010000092.1, from coordinate 1,251,551 downwards.
ACGGCGGGACCAGAGACATCTCATCAGACAACCGTAACGATAAAAGTCCCCCCAGTAGAAGAGTATGATCCTAAAGCAGTCCATTGGGACTATGGGACCACACAAGTGGATGCAGTAATGAGGTCTGGAAGATTTTATGCCCCCAGAGAGGGTGAACCTGAAAAAAGGGAGGTCTCCAAGGAAGATGCCGAAAAGCTCATATCGATCATCAAAACCAGCGAGTTTGAAGTAATAGAGCAGCTAAGGAAGATGCCCGCTCAGATATCCCTATTAAACCTATTCATCAATTCAGAAAAGCACAAGAGCGCGCTGTTGAAGGTACTTAACGAAGTACATGTCCCTGAAACAATTAATGAGGTACAACTAGGGGACTTTGTAGGAGCAATTCTTTTAAAAGACCAATTAAGCTTCTCTGACGAGGACTTCCCCATGGAAGGAAGAGGGCACAATAAGGTTTTATACATCTCCGCCCAATGTAACGGCAAAAGAGTGGCACACGTATTGATCGATAATGGATCAGCCTTTAACATTTGCCCTTTGGCTACCATAAGGAGGCTGGGAATCAATGAAGAAATGATCAAGGCATCTAAGACAGCTGTAAGAGCATTCGACGGCATGAGGAAGACTGTAGAGGGAGAGATCGAGCTTGACGTATTCATCGGCCCGACAAAGTTCTCTGTAAACTTTCAAGTAATGGATCTACCCAGTGCATTTGGATTCCTGCTAGGAAGACCTTGGATCCATACGGCAGGAGCTGTCCCTTCGAGCCTGCACCAAAAACTACGTTTCGTGGTAGATGGGAATATGATTACCGTACATGGGGAAGTCGACCTCCAGGCATACCAGAACAGTGCCATTCCCTATATTGAGCCTGAAGAGAAAACAGAAGCAAGCTATCATTCCCTAGAATTGGTAGCAACAATTCATACCCCAGTAGGGTCGAAGTTGAGAACTCCCTACATCCCAGAAGCCAGTCTTCTACCAGCTAAGATGCTGCTGGCATACGGGTTCAATCCCGAAAAAGGCCTAGGCAAACATAATCAGGGTATAAATACCCCGCTTCAGTTGAAGGCTAATCCACATAGAATGGGCTTGGGATACCAGAAGTATCCCATGAATGATTCTATCCCAAAAGCAACAGGCCGAGGCCGAGGCAAAAGCCTGGGACGCCGTGGAGGCGAAAACAGCCCGAATAACTCATTCATCGGTTTTCCAACCTGGAAGGGAAGGTCTCGAATGTTCAAGAATCCCTTAAATACTTACTTCGACCAGAACTCCAAATGGTTATCTGAAGAGGATATCACTTCGCCGATGGAACCAGATCTGACAAATCCTTTTCTTGAAGATGACTCTGTGAATGTCATCATGGAGTGGTTGGACAGTGAAGCCACTTCCTCTGAATAAATAGACTCTTCCTTCATCTTTAAATACTGCGTTTAGAACCTTCTACTTTTCATTGTATTTTCTTTCCTTGTTGTATGCATGGGAAAACGCCTTTGGATCTCCGGCCGTTGGTCCAAATAGCACATCTTGTAACGCGGTCCATTCTGCATTCAATAAAACCACGCATGTTTTGTTAAGGACATATGGAACCCCGAATCAGCCCAATGATGATAATAGTCTTCCATATAGAAGCTTGAGGCCTGATTTGCCATATGATTCCTAATTTTCAAAAGATTTCCATGGGGTCGGGATGTCCAATGACATGAGGACTAGTCCCATTGGTACCTATACCTTTTTCAAAAACTTTTTTGAAAAGACTTTTCATGATCATGCATGTCATTTTTATGGAGCACAAACTAACCATACTCATGACATTTCAGTCATATCATCTCAAACATGCATACCAGGTTGTTACAAAATTCAGATCCCTCCATTAACCACTCCTATAACATCTAGGAAGAGGAAGACGGTGATTATGCATCTATCCGAAGAGATTGGAACACCTTTGAAGAGTCAAAGCCTCCTACCTCAGAAGAACCAGTCGTTATTAATATTGGGAGACGCCGCGAACGTCAAAGAGGTCAAGATCGGCGGACACCTATCCCAAGATGAAAGGCTCGAGTTCACCAAGCTACTAAAAGAATATCAAGATATCTTCGCATGGTCTTACGCGGATATGCCAGGACTAGATCCTAAAATTGTGGAACATGCATTACCCACGAATCCCGGCATCAAACCTGTCAAACAGGGCAGCAGACGGATGAAAGCCGAGTTAGAAGACAAGATTAAGGAAGAAGTCATGAAACTTCTTAGGGTAGGCTTCATTGAAGCTATCCCATACTCGGACTGGATTGCAAATATAGTCCCCGTCATGAAGAAAGACGGAAAAGTTCGGATCTGCGTAGATTACCGAGATCTGAATAGAGCAAGCCAAAAAGATGATTTTCCACTTCCCCACATTGATGTATTAGTGGACAGTACGGCGGGTTACGAATTATTCTCGTTCATGGATGGATTCTCGAGATACAACCAAATCTTCATGAAACAAGAAGACAAGCCCAAGACTGCATTTACCACACCCTGGGGAAATTTTTGCTACAAAGTCATGCCATTTGGATTGAAAAAAGCCGGGGCCACCTACCAGAAGGCTATGGTCACGTTATTCCATGATATGATCCACAAAGAGATTGAAGTATATGTCGATGACATGATCGCTAAATCCAAGAAAGAACAGGATCACATACAGGTATTAAGGAAGCTGTTTGAGCGCCTGCGCAAATACAAGTTAAAGCTGAAACCCAACAAATGTGTGTTTGGGGCAAGATCTGGGAAACTCCTTGGGTTCATAGTCAGTAACAGAGGCATTGAGATTGATCCCTCAAAAATTCAAGCCATCCACGATTTATCAACTCCATCAACAGTGAAAGAAGTGAGAAGCCTTCTAGGGAGATTGAACTATATTGCCAGGTTCATCAATCAGCTGTCTGATGTGGCTAAGCCAATCTTCAAATTGCTTAAGAAAGGCGCGGAAATAACATGGGATGCCGAGTGCAGCAAGGCATTCCAAATGATCAAAAACTATTTGATCACACCACCGGTGCTTGTACCACCAATTCCTGGTCACCCATTGACCTTATACCTGACCATACGACAAGAGTCCTTGGGAGCCTTACTTGCCCAAACAAGCCCGATAGATGGAAAAGAAAGGGCCATCTATTACCTGAGTAAGAAATTCACGCCATCTGAAGCAAAATATATACCAGTTGAAAGGGCCTGCGTAGCAACGGTATGGGTACTTCGCAGACTGAGGCAGTATACCCTACACCACCATATCCAGCTCATAACAGAGAACGATCCTGTCAAATACCTCCTGGAGAAACCCGCTCTAATTGGGAAATTAGCAAAGTGGCAGGTGATGTTGTCTGAATTTGACATCAAGTGTTCCCCACAGAAGCCGGTAAAAGGGAGAGCTATAGCTGACATGCTGGCAGAAAACCCGTCAAGCGGTGAGTCCCCTGAAGGGACGAACACAGAAGGCCGAATTCTGAACTTAGCAGAGGATAAGTGGATCATGTATTTCGATGGTGCTGTTAATCTATCAGGGGCAGGCACTGGGGCAGTACTGATATCCCTAGATGGTCAACATCACCCTGTCGCGGCAAAGATAACTTTTCCTTGTACCAACAATATTTCGGAATATGAGGCATGCATTCTGGGCCTACGACTGGCCATTTCTATGAAGATACCTAAGTTGCAAGTTTTTGGAGATTCCATGCTCATCATTCTACAGACACAGGGGGAGTGGAAGACGAAAGATGCAAAGCTCATCCCTTATCACGAATACCTTGAAGAATTGATACTTAAGTTCGAAGAAGTGTCATTCGAGTACCTATCAAGGTCTCACAATCAGTTTGCAGACGCATTAGCCACCCTAGCTTCGATGTTACAAACAACTGAAGGTTGGATGTAGAGCCTCTGAGGATCGGCATTGTTGAAAAGCCAACTTATTGTATGCTAATCGAAGAAGAATTTGACGGAGAGCCATGGTACTATGATATCAAGAATTACCTCTCAAAAGGGGAATTCCCTGAAGGATGCCAATCAGGAGACCGAAAATACATAACCAAGATGGCCAGCAAGTTCTTCCTCAATGGACAAATTCTGTATAAGAGATCGTTCAATTCCACTCTACTGAGATGTGTAGATGCCAAAGAAGCAAATATTCTCATGAAAGAGATTCATGAAGGTGTGTGTGGGCCTCACATGAACGGCCACCTCCTCGCCCGGAAGATCATGCGGCTTGGATATTACTGGATGACCATCGAATCAGACTGCTGTCAGCACGTCCGGTCATGCCACCAATGCCAAATATACGGGGATAAGATTAATGCACCCCCAAGCGAACTGCACCAAATGTATGAAGTCTGGCCTTTCTCTATGTGGGGCATAGACATGATAGAGCCTATTAATCCTATGGCTTCGAATGGTCATCGCTTCATCTTGGTAGCGATTGATTACTTCACAAAATGGGTAGAAGCCAGCTCTTACAAGAATGTCACTGCAAGAAATGTGGCAAGATTCATCAAAAGAGATATCATATCCCGGTATGGTACCCCTCAAGCGATCATCACGGATAATGGGTCCAACCTGAACAACAAGATCGTCGATGACCTACTGGATCACTTTAGCATTCGACATCTGAATTCGTCTCCTTACCGCCCACAGATGAATGGGGCAGTGGAAGCAGCCAACAAGAATATCAAGAGAATCTTGGCTAAGACAGCAGAAAACTATAGGGATTGGCATGAAAGGCTACCCTTCGCCTTAATGGCTTACCGAACGTCGATCAGGACTTCTACAGGGGCAACTCCCTACAGTCTGGTGTATGGAATGGAAGCAGTTCTGCCCGTGGAAGTTAGGATTCCCTCTTTAAGAGTCTTATCAGAGGGTAGATTCTCCGAGTCAGAATATTTCAAACACAGATACGAGCAGCTGAATTCAATAGACGAGAAGCGACTTAAAGCCATTTGCCATGGACAAACTTACCAGAAGAGGGTAGCCAGGGCATTCAATCGAAAAGTCAAGATCAGAAATTTCGAAGTAGATGACTTGGTAATTAGAAAAGTTTTGCCAAGTACTACCCATCCAGGAGGAAAATTCACTCCGAATTACGAAGGCCCTTACATTATCAAGAAAATTCTCACCGGAGGAGCATTGATTCTTGTAAACTCCGAAGGAGAAGAACTGGGGCACCCTGTAAATTCAGATGCTGTGAAGAGATATTACCCGTGAAATAAAATCAGATTCCAGTCATACGACTTATCCCGAATTGAGCATACCCTTCATAATAGTCATTGCATAAACACATCATGCATCCATGCATACACTAGCATGTGTTCAATATTGCAGGACCCGAGGAAACAAGGTCACAATAAATTGGAATGCATGATCGAGAGGAATTACTACCGCAGTGGTCAGATTTTCATGAGTCTATCTATTCCCAGTGGAACGCATGGTCAAGGGTAAGGTGTATCGTTCTAATTTTCTGAAAATTCGAGAGCATACACTGACATATTCCTTTTATGTTTTTCAGGAATCCCTAGCCGCGCTAGGCAGGTAAGTATTCCTTTCCCAATCTTTTAGGTTTTTGAAACTGTCAGAATCGTCATCACCAGAACCTAAAAGCTCCTTGAAAAATAGCATGCATCCAATTATCATGTCTATAAAGATGCAGAATTCCCACAGTTATGACATTAGCATTCATGCTCAGACTTGGAGGTTATCTAAACATGGTCGAAATATACGTTGTGCATCATAAATCTCCTTTAAGGGTAAGTTATGGAGAAAACAAAATGAACTTTTCAAACAAAAGTTGTTTAAACGGTTCACAAAGATGTTTGCGCGGAACAAGAGGCAGGCCAAATCCAAACACGTCCTATACACACTCGAGAGATGAGCGAAGTGGTAAGGATAACAGGACCTTGACCTACGGGCGTAAGGATTATTCGCAGTAATTACACAGATCGAGACGACGGAGGCATTCGTTTCTCTATCATAAACACTACAGGTGACCATTGATAACCCTTTGAACGGCGGTTTCATTCTTTACCCCTGTCAAGAACCACCCCACAGTGGGGCAAACTGGAGATACGTCCAGCTGTATCAGGAGGTAAATGGTTAGAAGTTCTCTTGCTCAGACTTGCATCAATCTTCGTGTGTTGCTTGTCATTTTAACTTATATGGTAGTTCAAGTGCTCTAGGATGACGAAAAGCATTCGTTTCTCTATCCTATACACTTTTACCCTTTGCACAACCCAGTTGAGCCTACACTTCCTTTCACGAACCCGTTGGTGATCATTGCATATTCCAAGATGAAGGCAATATCACTTCAACAACGGAAGAGTTCAAGATATAGGATTTATGAAAAATTCCTGGACTAATGTTTGAGTGCTGAGATTCAAGTTGTACATCTAGCACACTCATTTAAAAATTCTGATCCCCCAAAAGAAAAGAAAAGGTGGGATCTCAAAAAGAAGGAAGAGAGAAAAATCCAAATCTTGGGCATCAAGAAAAAGCAAAGTGCCTGGTAAAAGCAAGGCCAAATGCCCATCCAAATATTTGTACACTTGCGAATCATGTGTTTGATCTTGTAAATGCCAAAAGATGGCATGATACCTTTGTATAGGTCACTAGTAAGATCTGATTGCAAAAGAAAATACCAAGGGAGCTAGACTGCGAAAGATGCTCCCAAATCATGTCACACTCAGATGATGAAAGTGTAAACAAGATGTTGACGCCGTCTTGACAGGAGAGAGATGTTCTCTAAGGACAAAAATGCACTTCAAAGACTGAAGACGCTCCTTGAACCAGAAAGGACAAGATCGGCGGCAAACCTGCAGTGATCACCAATGCTAGACCCTTCGCATATTCTGAGCCAAAAACAAGCCTTTTTTGGTCCCCAATCCTACCTACGTTACAACCCTGAAAAGTCTTTTCTGATTAAGGCACTTGGATTGACATAGGGTTTAATGTCTAAGCTTAGCTCGAAGAAGTTCGAGCAAGATTATTTCTTTCTCATTTTGCAGGTTTCTTGACTTGTAAACCTGGAGCAGACATTGAAGACTTCTCTTCGAAAGCCTTGACTTGCACGCAAGTCCCCTTTGAAAACCGTTGACCAAGCCCAACATTACGGTCCCTTGGAAGTCCTCCTGATCGATCGAGGTGTATTCACTGCGAATGATTCTGAACCCTAGGCACAAGTTTGATTGGAAGTTCGAGTGCATTCTTGGTAAAAGACCATTATCTCAAAACGGTGAGAAGTCCTCTTTGATGAGAATACTCCGTTGGACATTTTAACCAAACTCTTTTGGTAATTTCAGATTGTTTGTTTCAAACTTTCCCCACAAGGAATTTTTGATCACTTCCGTATGTTGCAAGGTGTTTTGGATAACCTCCAGCATCGTAATGCATTCATTGAAATTTTTTCATGACTATGATATAAGTCATAAAGTACCGTCAGTTTGACATCAGATACCACTCAAAGACCATTGATGTGCCTTTGGTAAGAAAATTTTCAGATTGGAGCTTCTGCAAGATTCTTGATGACTTCAGCTCCTAAAATGGCTTGTATCACTCTTGGTGAGAAACGTTTAACATGTCTAAACTTCTGCAGAATTCCTGGCAATCCCAGATCTCAGAAGAACACAACCTGTCTTGGATACCTGGAGTCCCCAGATCTCAGAATGTCATCTCAAATGTCAAAAGGACAATCTCCGAAATCATCCCTCTGTGAGATTTCAAATTTACAGGATACCTGGAGTACCCAGATCCCAGAATGTCACATTCAATGTCGAAAGGACAATATTCAAGATAGTCTTTCGGCGAGACCTCAGGTAACCCCTAGATCCCAGAAGAATCTTATCAAAGTTTTTGCAGGTTTAAGTTTTCTGCAGGATACTTGGAATCCCCAAATCCCAGAATAACGCCTTGCATGTCGAAAGGACAATTTTCAAGATCAGCTTTCTGTGAGGTTCTAGGTAACCCCTAAACCCAGAATAGCTCATTAGGTGAAGCCTAAAGGTTAGGCACACCTCACTAGTATGAATCCTAGTAAATTCCTTAGAATATAGGATCAAAAACTATTGACAAAACCTGCTTTCTATGAGGTTCTAGGTAACCCCTAAACCCAGAATAGCTCACGTGGTAAAGCCTAAAGATTAGGCACACCTCACTTGTATGAATCCTAGTTAATTCCTTAGAATATAAGATCAAAATGTTCGACAATTCCTAAGAGACTGGGTTCGTCATCCATAGGTTCCTGAGCAGAGAGGAATCCTATTCTCAGCCTGATCCCCCTGAAGGATCAAAATGTCCGACAATCCCTAAGAGACTGGGTGCGTCATCCATAGGTTCCTAGCAGAAAGGAGTCCTATTCATGGTCTGATCCACCATACGGATCAAAATCCCTGACAATCCCTAAGAGACTAGGTGCGTCATCCATAGGTTCCTAGCAGAAAGGAGTCCTATTCATGGTCTGATCCACCATACGGATCAAAACTTCTAACAATCCCTAAGTGACTGGGTGCGTCATCCATAGGTTCCTAGCAGAGAGGAGTCCTATTCATGGTCTGATCCACCATACGGATCAAAACCCCGACAATCCCTAAGAAACTGGGTGCGTCATTCACAGGTTCCTGTCAAGTATAGGAGTCCCATTCTGGTACGGCCTACCATACAGGCTAGAGTTTAATCGCCCTAGGATACTCAAAAGACGAGTCCCTAGGTATTCACTTGAACCCGCTATACACCGCGCATGCCGCACGAGCATCAGGCAAAGTAATCAACAGGTAAATGGCAGGTGGGTCTCTCTACTTTCTCTCTCACTTCAGCTAAAGAATGAAGAATAGAACGTTCACCAGCAGGACAAGAAAGATTGAGTGTCAAGATTCGTTTTTCTTTTCCCCAGTCGAGTCGGTCTAGACTCAGGCGTCACCTGTCTTTGAGAGAAACCTCTCACGAGATTCCTCTCAAAGAGGGGCAGCTGTTGACACCTGATTTTTGACCCAGCCTTTTTATTTTTTGAAAAACCACAAAAAATTCATAAAAAGTCAAAAAATTACAAAAATAACTTTGGTGGCCTTGGCCAAGCCCAAGGAACCATTCTTGACCAAAAAATAATTTTTCATATTTTTCATATTTTTTAATATTTTTTAGAAAATAGAAAAATACTTAAAAAATCAAGAAAAATAGCATTTGAGGTCACAAAAATATGGAAAAGTATCCAATATTTTTCTTTTTAATCCCTTGTATTTTTGACCTCACAAAAAATCTAAAATCAGATTCAATTTTAGGTGTTCCTTTGTAACCCGTACTATTGAATTTGAAGAAAAAATAACAATTGAGTCTTTTAATTTACAATTTTGGCATTTTTTAAGATCTTGACATTCAATCTAACTATCCCCTATTTCAATTTAGCCCAATTGTTTGCGCAATTTGCTCAATTGCACGGATTTGACAAAATTACATACTAAAATTGCATTTTAGTCCTTGAAATTAAGCATAATTGAAATTACTTTCAATTCAAGGGCTATCATTGCAAATTAAACATGTTACCCAATGGATTTCACCATTTTAAATCGATTGGAACAGGTGGTTTGACTCAATTTGATCATTTGCACCCTCAATTACACGATCCCCAATTTCCAATTAAATGAAAATTTGGGGATTTTGTAGAAATTGATGAAAACTTTTGGGCAAAACCACATTTCTAGATAGAATTCATGCCCTAGATTCGATTATGAGGTTCAATTGCAAAAGTTTCCCATTAATTTGGGCTTAATTTGAAAAGTCCTATTTGGGACCGGTTCAGACCGGTCAGACCGCCGGTCAGACCGGTCGAACCGGCCTACTACAGTGTCATCGTCTTCCTCAGGTTCCTGGCGAGTGAATAGTAGAAGGACGAGCTTTGACGGGGAAATTGACGGGCCAATCGACCTCAATTGAAGACGCAATGGTGGGCGTTTAGTTCCTTAGATCACTCACCGTCGATTGGAGCTAGAACGACGATCAATGGCCGCCGGAGCAAGGAGCAATCGGCCAGTCAAACCTTCGGACCTGCAAAAGTCAACAAAGGCAAAAACAGCTCAAATCCTTGCCAAATTCGTGCGAAATGAAGCTCACCGCGGAACCAAAAGGGACTAAACGGAATGCCCATCCTCCTCGACGTCGTTCTGACCTATTTGCACATGACTACACGTGCCAAATGGAGTTGGTTGAAGCTCCACCGTTCGGCGCCAAAAATCCAACAGGCTATATAAGCCTACGTCGGCTTTCAGTTAAAAGGACGAACAGATTCAGTTGTAAAGGGCGAAACCAAATCGAGAGAGAAGGAGAAGGAGAGAGAGTGAGCTCGTCCTCCAACCGCCATTGTCGAGGACAGAGCTCGAATCCACAGAGCATCGGTCAGGCCTTTTCAGGCTAGACCAAAGCTCGGGGAGACCTCCAGGAGACCGCCCAGAGCGCCAGGAAGCGATCGCCGCCGGCCGCGCCCCGCGAAATCACAAGAACAGGTGAGTCGCAGTCTCGATTTCTTCCTTGGGCATTCATGGCGATTCACACATTCCATGATCGTTCTTGCAATTAGTATGTGCCTTTCATTCCTTGAACATCACTGACCATGTTCGAGTCTTCATTTTGCATTGATTTTGCTCACATGCCCCGAATCGAGTCTTTCGATTTAGCCTCCATAGCCGATTCTTGCCCAGCCAAATCTGGGCCGAGCGAGCTCAATCGGAGCTCGAGGTAAGTCTTCTGGACCTCCACTGATGCTATTCTGTGACTGAATTTCTTTGATTTTGAGTGAATCGCATGATTGAGCTTCCCTGGCCGTACTCGGCGATTTGCACGATGTTCTTGATTCTGCGAATGAGATGTTTCGATTCTTAGATATGTCGAACTAGAGCTAATCGCGAATCGATTGCCGTTGGTCTCGAGTGATTCCATTAAGATTTCACCGCACGATCATCGCCGGAGAACCACAGCCGTCCATCCTGCCGGAGTCGCGAGGTTGAAGACGAAGCTGACATGGCGTGGTCAACTGGTCAAATGTCCAGATGTCATCCCGTGATTGGTCCACGTAGTGTCGAGTCAGCATGGCCGTTAGGGTCTGGTATTCGAATTAACGGATCGGACGGCTGAGATAAATCGAACTTAAATTCTAGTGGCCATCCGATTAATAAATAGAATTAACTGAAAATGATTTTCGAAATCAGAAAATAAACAAAGAGTGGAAACGGTGTCGTGTGGACTAATGAGAAGGCGACGTCGTTTAGGGTGATAGAATAGACGGTCTAGATCGAGTCTCACGATCTAATCGTGGCCGTAGGTTTAAGTAATCGGATCAAACGGTCCCGAGAGAGTCATCGTTCAATCTAGACCGTAGATTCTAGTAATCAGATCTAAGCGACGCGGACAAGCCACGTGGTCCATCAGGGACCGTTGGATTAAAACCGGATAATCCGAAAATAAAAAACGCGTAATACGGCGTCGTTTCGACCAAAGGTTTCGCGGGTTCGGGTCTGGGCCGGGTTCCGACCCGAGTGGGTCGGGTCGACCCGGTCCGAATCATTTTTTTTAATAAAAATAATCGGAAATAAAAAAAATAATAAATAAAAATATGAAAAATCTTAGAAAATCCAAACAAATGTTAGAAAATGCCAGAAAATTCAAAAAAAATGTGGAAAAATTGTGGGAAAATCCTAGACACTCCAGAAATCCCCAAAAATCGAGGGTTGACCACAGACAACTGGTCAACCCTATTTTTGGGGTTTCTTATCCGTTCTCCCAAGACTCGACGACATTACCCTTTAGGGATAAGTCGCCTCTACTGTGTATGGGAGATAAGGCCGATAATGCCAAGGTAAGAATTAGGGTCGATTAGACGACCAATCCTTAAGTTTGGGTTTCGAGTCCCGCCCCTTTTCTCAAAATGACGATTTTGCCCTTCAATGGGAAAATTGCCTTTCTTGTCTCAATCGAGTTCTGAAAATTGCTTGAAGTTAGGGTTCGGGTCAGGTGGACGACCAACCCTAAATATTTGAGATTTTCAGTTCTCATCCTTGTCCAAAATGGCGACTTTACCCCTCCAAGGGTAAAATCACTTTTAAAATTCCAGAAAAATCCTGGAAAATCCCGAAAAATAGGAAATGGATTGGATTGATGGCCAATCCTATTTCCTCCGTCTTTTGACTTCCCAATTCATCAAAAATTACGAATTTTCCCTTTTTAAGGTGAATTGTCCCCAAATTGTTCAAAATTACGATTCTGCCCCTCATGAGCAAATCATGCCAAAATCACTCCTAAGCCTTGATTGATATTTCTCTAGGCTAATAGGGCCTCACTAGGGATGCCATGCTGATTTCATGTGTTTTATCCGCATGTACTGATTCCTTGATTTGCGCCATTACTTTTAATGATTGTGAGTGATAGGATAACTATTCCCTTCTGCATGAACTCCTAGATTTAAGATCAGTACCTCACTCATCTATATGAAACCCTAGGATCAGATAAACCATTCAGCTTAGGTACCGAAAGGGCGTTAACTTTGACAGTTGACGTAATTAAGTCCCCGAACCCATTTCTCTGGTTTCCGCAGAATCGAATGGACCACTCCCAACTATTCGATAGGGTTTCCGATCGTACCCTCCGTAAAACGATTGGTGGCGACTCCTTGACATGCACATTCATCACATGTCACTAGACCACACTGAAGGTCGACCACGTATATCCAGCAGTTGCGATTTGGGCAATGGACCTTGGGAGAGGCCCGCGTCCGATCAAGCCAGCGATCGGGCGGCCCATTAGCCCGCTCCCCGCCTCCGCCTCGCGGGAGAGGGTCGCGACAAGTGTCAATCCACCATTCCTTTGAATTGGACCCAATGAAGTTCACTTCAGAAATCATTGCAGAGAGGTTTATGTCTAACATGTCTTTTGTCATGTCATTCACCATATTTGTCTCATGATTCTTCCTCTTTGGAAGTCTGCAATCCACAGATCTGTGACCAGTCTTGCCACAGTTGAAGCATTTCCCTAGAAACTTGTTCTTGGAAACTCCTCCTTTTGGTCCCAACTTCGGCTTGGCGACCTTCTTGTTCTTGTGGCCATGCTTATGCTCCACAACATTTGCCTTAGCTGTAGCAGGATTGAATCCTTTGCGTTCAGAGCTTCTGTTATTTTCTTCAATTCGAAGTCTAACAATTAGCTCCTCCAGATTCATTTCCTTTCGCTTGTGCTTGAGGTAGTTCTTGAAATCCTTCCACACAGGAGGTAGCTTCTTAATAATCGCAGCCACTTGGAAGGTTTCACTCAAGTTCATTCCTTCAGCCTGAATCTCATGCAAGATAACCTGAATTTCTTGCACTTGACTGATTACAGCCTTAGAATCCACCATCTTATAATCAAGGAATCGACCGACAACAAATTTCTTTGCTCCAGCATCCTCTGTTTTTTATTTCCTGTCTAAGGATTCCCATAACTCCTTTGCCGTCTTTATTGCACAATAAACATTGTACAATGAGTCATGTAATCCATTCATGACATAATTGCTACATAGGAAGTCAGAATGTTTCCAAGCCTCAACAGCATTGAGGGCTTGCTTATCAGTTTCTCCATCGGATACCTTAGGAGGTTCCTCAATCAAGAATCTCGCAAGATTCAGTGTTGTTAAATAAAACAACATCTTCTGTTGCCACCTTTTAAAGTTCGATCCGTTGAACTTTTCAGGTTTCTCACCATGGTAGAAAGAAGGCACAGCAGAAGTAAAAGATGATCCAGGCTGATGAACAGCAGAGGTAGAGCTTTTGGTGATGTCATCAGTAGGCACATCAACAACGTCTTTTCCAGTAGCCATTCGAATTGTAAGTGTCGAATCTGTTTTAAGATTGTTGGAATAAATAGTGTTTAAAATGAACAACACTGTTTTATAGATATAGAGGATACTTAAAATTCGAATGGCAATAATAAACGTAAGCAAACTGCCTTAAATATGAAAACACTAAGTTGACAGAAGCACATAATCTGAGCCTTCAGAAGCAGGTCAGAAGCAAGTCAGAAGCAGTTCCTTCTGAACCCCCCAGATGCAGTTTCTTCTGAACCGGTCAGATGCAGTTCCTTCTGAACCCGTCAGAAGCAGAATCCGTCAGAAGCAGTTCCTTCTGAACCTGTCAGAAGTAGTTCCTTTTGAGGCTCATTCTGAGTCTCCTTCTGACCTTCGTTCTGAGTCTTCTTCTGAGGCTCCTTTTGACCTTCCTTCTGAGCCTCCTTCTGACCTTCCTTCTGATGCTCCTTCTGAGTCTCCTTCTGAGCCTCATTCTAAGCTTCTTTCTGAACCTCCTTCTGAGCAACAAGATCCGAATGGAAATATAACAATATAAATAAATTGAATTAAAAAGAATACCGAGGCCTGTGTCCAACACAGTTTTCTTAAAACAGATTCGTCCCCTCCAGTACGTGATTTGAGGTTTCGTGAACGTCTGTCTCCCAGGATACAACAGTTAAGCAGCGATTGAGGCAAGCACATCACTCCAAAGCTTTCGGCGAACTTGAACAATACGAGAACACTATCGAAAACAATGTAAATGCAGATAATTCAAAAGAGGGAGAAGTGATCTTGTGTTAGTTGTTTTTTTTTTTAAACAGAACAGGAAGCCACCTATTTATTGGCTAAGCGGGGCATTGCGGAAATAAAGAATAACGGCTAAATAATTCTGCCGTTTAGAGCCGTTATGTATTTAATTCTGTAACCACAGAATTATAACAACCGCTACTAAGTTAATACCATTAACACACCGGTAAATAACTTAAGAACGGTTTGAGCTGGAAAAAATTAAAACAAAAGGCAAAAATGGACTTGTCACGAGGCCCACTCTCCGGTCCTGCATTTGCATACGCAGGTCGTGCGTGCGCGCCCAAGTTCAACTTGTCGGGCCTCCGTTAGAGGTCTGGGATTTGCACTCCACCGTGTGCGCGCGAGGCATAGTACTTTGTTATGATAATTACCACTCAAAGAGAGTGTATCAATATATAAAGCACTTCAAGGCCTTCTTCCTTTCCTATGTGGGACTAGTGCTTTGTCACTTCTCACTTCCAACTCAAGGGTGTTATTTGAGAAACAATTCCTCATTCACTCACCCATAAAAAAATACCTCATATTTTCCAACAAAACTCACCAACCGTGAAATTGTTTTGAATGGTGTGCAGCTTTTCTTATCCTTCCTTCGACGGATAAAGGGGCGGATAAATGAATGCTATAATGAGTTACATAACTTGAGTATACTTTTATATTCATCTAAAGTTTTATTTTATTTACAGATATGTTAAAGATATTTTATCTAGATTTTTTTAATTTAAACTTAACAAGAATGGAGCGTCATGATTACAAATCAATAAACCAACATGAATTAATTAATGCGAGGCATGAGGCAAAATTATGTCAAGTTTTGAGGTAAAGTGAATTGCCATGTGACGAACACATTATATAAACATTCTCCCAATTGTCGATATATGTATTTTGTCAATATGTATCGATATTTTTACATGTTATTTGTATGTTTGTTAGCACTGTTGTCATTATGATGTTGATAATGTCGTAACTTATTTTATTTCTATAAATGTGTTGGACCTGTGTATGTGCTTAATTACTTTTTGTAAAGCTCCACGTTTGAAAATTGGAAATTTGCTTAAAGTTAAACGTAGCAACAGGAAAGTTTATAGAGTTAGCTAGAATTTAGGAAGAGTGCATGCATGATAGAAACATTAGAAAAGTCGAGTTTTATATATATCACCATCTTGTTCAGTTCTTTTTTATCTAGTATCGGGATATCTTTATCCACTGCTATATTCTTTAGAAAAAAGGTTAGCTCAATTTGCTTAATGACTAAGTTAAAACTCATAACTATATTTATTATCCTTATTTGATCCTGAATGATTGTCAAAAGTAAGAGTAAACACATGAATAAAAACACAATAGATCACGCATTTCCAAAAATATATCAAATTGGATATAATATTAAGTTAATAGGAAATAAAACAAGCAATATTTAAGATGCCTATAGATGACAAATTTTTTATTGTTTAAATTCAGCAATTTCTTTATTATTATTATTATTATTATTATTATTATTATTATTTCAATAATTTAACGTACTAAATTAAAATGAAATCAATAAGTTACCAATTGATGATTTATTTTTATAATAACATATTTTTTTTCAACTGGAAAAATGGCATTAACGGTCCCTGAACTTTGGTTCAATCTCTGAGCTTTAAATTTGTTCAACGTAGTCCTTGAACTTTGGCTTATTGTGCAATGCCATTCCTAAATTTTTAATTTGTTTATGTGGTCCATATCGGTAAATATTCAAAATAATCCATTGACAAAATGAAAATGACACAAACGGAAAGACTACAATAAACGTCTACTAATCGTTCAAGGACTACATTGATCAAATTAATAGTCCAAGGATGCTGTTGCATATTGTGCCAAATTTAAGAGAAATAGGGATAACATTGAATAAATTAAAATTCTAAGGATAACATTGCACATTTGACGAAAATTCAATAACTATTTGAGGTATTATCCATTTTTCAATTCTACCTTGTCTTTATACGAATTTCTTTGAGTCATAATGAGACCTGTTTTAAATAAATATTAGTTCTTAAGTCTTTTCACTCTATATTTTCTGCAAATTCCATGAAAATGGATTTAAGAACTACTCAAAAAAATCCATGTTATGAATATACATCTTTTATTCATCTTTTATTCATCAATTTACTTTTATTGTAACTTTAAAATGACTAAAACACAATTTGTTATATTTTAACTTGTCTATGATTTTTTAAATTTCTGTGATTTTTTTTAAACGAAGGAAATTGCTTGAACAAATTAAGCCATTACATTATGATAGTTTACTGACTAAACAACATATATGTTTAGCTTTTGTTAATTGAATTCTTAATTTGAAGAGACTCCTTTATACACTGAGTAAAATTACCTAGTTCAAATCAGTTAAATTCCAGAGTTCCTTACATCCTTAATTTCTGCCGACGTGTAAACAAATTTATGTAAAGTTTATCTTGCTTTGGTATATTTTCTTGCAGGAAATATTCTCCGTTTAGATTAAGAGAGATTTAATATCAAAAGAGGTATATATGTGCGCTCGCACATACATACTATTTTCTAAATTACGATTTTCGGTTTTTCAGATATTGAACTCGTTGTGGGTTTATGTTAAGCGAATTTGACATTAACAAGAAAGGCCACGCGTGAAACTGTAATGTATGTATGTCTTATATGGCACATGCATGATATTTTATCTTTTCATTATTCAGTTTACTCAATATGTTGATTAAGTAAAATGTTTTGTGCGGATAAGATTAGCCAAAACGTTTGGATGGCAAGTTAGAAAATCCACAAAAATCGTTGCGAGTTAGTAGTAATTCTCTCGAGAAGTTGAGGGCTTAGGTTAACCAAATCCGACCGCAGGCGAGCGAGGTCAAGCCTCGACGGAAGACAACGAGCTCGAGGTCAGCCTTTTGACTATATAAGGAGCCGAGTGCGAATGCGAGTGCGAGTGCGAGTGCGGAGTAGGAAGTAGGAGGCAGTCTCATCACTCCACTTTGTCGTACTACTTCATATAATCTCTAATCGTGGATCCCCGCTTTTCGCATTGCACAACCCGTGATCTCTCGCTATGCGTCAAGCTGTGTCAACAAGGGACGAACAAAAAAAATCACTGTCACCTGTCGTTAAAAAAATTACAAAAATCATTTCTTTCGGTCTCTCTCTCTCACAAAAACTTTAACAAAAAAAAGTGGCTTTTCCTAATTGCTGGTGCAGATCGCACCCTCTCCGATTTCCAGGAATCTCCCCCTTCTCGCTCACCTTTCTCATCCTCTTAATCATTGGGAAATTGGTTAACCCACCTCCTCAAAACATGGCATCAAAGTCGGATACATATATCGAACCAACTCGATGAAATCAGGATAGATGGTTGAATACTCAAATATGAGTCCGACGTGGACCTTAATTTAAGTAACAGCCTGACTTGCCTCCATTGTTTTAAAGAAAGACCTCATCAAGGGCGATTTTGTCATTTCTCATCGGTGGCCGATCTCAAGTAAGTCCTCCCTTGAGGCTGACAAGAGCCTCACCTGGACAAGGATCGCCCTCACCTGAGATTAGCCACAAGAGCAGCCCTCGGCTTGCTCAGGCGAGGCCGCCCTCGAGGTTGGCAAGGGCCTCACCTGGGTGAGGCGAGGGCTGCCCTCACCCAGGCCAACCGAGGGTGGCCCTCCCCCGAGTGAGCCGAGGACGGCAAGCTCGGCAAGGGCAGCCTCTGCTCGCCCAAGTGAGAGCCGACCTCTGCTAGCTTGGGCGAGACTGGCACTCACCTATAGCAGGCAAGGGCAGCCTTGCCCATCTCTTGCTGGTGGCCGGCCATCGCCTGAGCTCGGCTACAGGCAAGAAGAAAGGAAAAAAAAAAAAAAAATACTATTGATCAAGTCATTTTTTAAAATAATGAGAACATTTCATATTTTTTTATTTAAACTAATATCAATTTTAGACTCTTCAATGTCCCTCTATCTTTCGACCAAAAAAAAAATCTCCCTCAATCATTTTTTTTTTGGTCAAACCCCTCTTCGATTTAAGTATGTCTCTTTATTGAAATGTGAGTTCCACTACAAAATCAAATATGTTTCTAATTCAATTACTTATTTATTTATAAGTTTAAAAAAATATTATTTTATTTTATTTTCGTCTGTGCGACTAGAATTAAGAGTTCCCTGAACGAAAAAACAATCGTCACTTCTCCGTCGCTATTTTCTCGCTGGAAGCAAAAAAGAAAAGGAAAAAACAAAGTTTCATGCTGGAACTATTAGCGAGGGAGACGCATTCGACTAAAAAATTGCTCTTCTTGTTGCACCATATTGAGAATTCACCAATACTAAAGACCGGGCAAAAGTATACTTTTAGTGCCAAAAGTTACGTACGAATATCACTTTTGTATCAAAAGTTTCAATCATATCACTTTTTTTTAACTGAGATTTCTCACGTGCAGTAGACTAAATCCTCAGTATGTTTTTATAACCGAGGTTTTCCACGTGCAATGGACTAAATCCTCGGGGTGGTGAGGTACAAGACCAATGCCACCGGGTAAGTCCTCAAGACGCGGCCGGGGAGATTCGAACTTAGGATCTCCTCAATTTAACTGTCTAAGGTCCATGGATCTCACCAAATCAGTCAACACCTCATTTGTTTAGTGTCAAATTTTTTGAAAAACGATCACTTTGGTGTCAAGTTCGATTTGCTTCGCGGGAATTTTGACATGACACTTTTTAATTAATATTTTCGATTGATGTGGCTCATTGGCTGTCCACGGTGGCATTATTTTTAAAATTTGATTTTTTTTTAATTTAGCATAATTTGATACATCATATGAAAATTTTAAAAAAAAAAATTGCAGGTGGTGAAGGTTGCTGGAACCCTTGCTGCCGCCGCCCCACCATCATCGGCAATGGCTGCGAAGGGGGGGGGGAGGGATTGCAGACCCTCGCCCTGCCTTCCAATTTTTTTTTTTTGGTTTTTTTCTTATTTTTCAGTTTATTTTAATTTATTTTAAATAACATTTTTTTTTAATTTTGAAGTCAACGTGGAACCAACGTGGACTTTATTTTCTTAAAAAATGCTAATTAAAATTAATTAATTAATTAAAAATGCCACATGGCAATTTTTGGCCGAAGGCACCAAACTGATTCTTTTTTCTCCGACTAGGCACTAAAGTGATCCGATTGAAATTTTTGGCACCAAAGTGATCTCCATACACAATTTTTGGCACTAAAAGTGTACTAAGACCCATGCTACCAAACTTAAGTACTGAGTATGTTTAGCATCTTTACGCTTTGAAGCAGTGTCGCATCTGCTCGAAAAATCGCTCGAAATTGTGATCGATGGAGCGGACGAGCTGGTCAAGGAGAGGCCTACGCTTCTGCGCCTGCGCCTTAAGCTCGCTCAGACCAACCTCTTTCGACCCGCTGCTGAGGTCCTTGAAGATGCCGGTGCGCCTCCTCGTTTTCGCCACTGCCGCCATCCCCGGTGGAGGAGACGGAGCGGGCGAAGACGTTCTCCTCCAAAGTCCAAATTCGATCGGTTCGCGGGATCTAGAAGGGGCAACGAATCGGAGATTGCATAACAAAAAGACACGAGTAATAAATATTTGCACTAAATTCTGCAAACGTCTACTGTTTTATTCAAGGCCACTCTCCAATCTCGATGGAGGAAATTCAAACTGAATAATTAGAACCAAAAAAGGGGGAAGAAAACGCATTGAGGAAACGATATCAGTCCCTCCAGCAACACAAATCGATTGAACCGAAGATAAAAATCTCAAACCTAATCAACTATGAACAAGAGCGAGGCATGGAGCTTAGGGCCTATATGGTAACACTCCCTGGAAAGTGTTTCTGTTTCAAAAGTGTTCTGGGCGTACGGTAACAAAGTGTTCCGAAAACACTTTTGAGAAACAGAAACACTTTTAGAGCAGAAACAAGAAAAAAAAATTTGCTTATCTCTGGAACAATTTTTAGAAACACATTAGGAACATTTTTTAGAAACAATTTATAAAAAAAATCATATTTTTGAACACAATCTTCTCTTTTATTCTTGCACGATGTTGACACTCAATTTTTGATCATTTTATTTTTAAAAAATAATTAAAAATAAAGAAATTCATAAATTTAAAAAAAAATCTTGAAATTTTTTGCCGAGCCCTAGGAACCAATTTTGAACGATTTTTTTCTTAATTTTTGACATTTTCGAATTTATTTTAATTATAAAATAGCCAAAAATAAGGAAAAATAGTATTCGTGGTTAGGAAAATGCGCAAAAATAGTATATATTTTTATTTTAATTTACTTCTCATTTTGGCCTCTTAAAGTTTTAAAAATTCAGTTTGGGACCACATGCCTTTTCATTGAACATAATCCTAAATTGACTAAAAAATTTCATGTTAAATCATTTGAGGCAATTGTTTTTTACTTTAGAGTCATAACATGAGACTTCAATACCTTGTATCTCATTTCAGTCCTCATCTTTGAAAACATTACACAATTGGACTAAAAGTACCTAAATGCATAAATATTTTTCATTTTAGTTTCCGGTTTGACTCAAAGTGCAATTAATATTTTTCTACGGGTCCCCGCTTCATGGTAATCATATTTTTAACTATTCAAGAACATTTATGTGTGACTTATAATTGTAATTTTTTCTATCTATAGAAAACATATTTGATGTTTTCATTGTCCAATTGCAATTCGCATTCTCTTTCATATTTTTTAATAATTGATCTCGTCCATATTGTAATTTGATAAATTATGCATAAATTCCTTTTACATATATTGGTCTAATTTAATTTAATAAATTAAATAAATGGGATTTTATTTGATTTAGTAAGTTAAAAAGACAAAAACATCTTAATTTTAGTATATATAATCCCCTTAATTAAATGAAAAAAATAGGAAAAAAAATTTAGTTACCAAATAAGTTTCTTTTTTTTTTCAGGAGCATAAACTTTACGTAGTTATCAAACGCGTTTCTATTTCCAAAAACTGTAGCCGAGAACAGAAACACAAAAAAGCATTTCTGTTCCAAAAATATTATCAAAAACATAAACATTTCCGTACGCAGCTTTAATCGCCTCGAAAGGGAAAAAATCGACAATACTGCCCATCTCCTGTTGGCAAGAATGAGTAAAGACGGAAGGGTAATGCCTTTTAAGTGGGTTGTCTTATATACTGATTACAACCTGTTTAAATACTTGTGAGTTATTAAATAAATTTTGAATCTATTTTGACAGGACTAGGTTGTAGATTGGGTCCAAGAAAAGTCGATGAAAAGGATCCATGCCGACTACATCGACCTGTGATACTATGAATTGGGCCGAACAATGACTCTGCACATCCTTCTTGCAAAACGACGACAGAAATTATCACCAACTTTTTTTTTTGGTCAGAAATTATCATCAACTTTACTTTTATAAAAAATTGGAGGGAAAATTTCAAAAAAGGACCCGAAGTGGCCTCGTTTTCTCAAATAAGGGCCTAGAGTGAACATCATTTCAAATAAGAGCCTGAAGTGCTCAAATTGTTTCAAAAAAGGGACTAACCAAAGGGCATTTTTGTCTTTTAACCTTTTGGCCGTTTCTTTCATGTTTTCTTTTTTTTTTTCCTCCTCCCCTCTCCTCCTGTTCATCATCTCCTCCAACACGTCGATGAGGTACAGTGTTAACGAGATGAATCTGAAGATAAAGGCGGAATGGAGGGCGTGGTCCCACTGATGGCAGGTGGTTGGCTGAGTGGAGAGCTACGAGGGCGGGCTCACACTGGCGATGGTGAAGGGCGTCGGCCACCAGGTCCCCATCTTCGCGCCCAATTAGTTGCTCTCTCTCTCTCTCTCTCTCTCTCTCTCTTCGCCCATTTCGTTGCCACCGAAGCCTTGCCATCTTCCCGTTGCTAAACGAGCTGATCCAAAAGTTCGCGCATTGCTTAAGGGCTTTGATTTGATAAGCTGAATAATCAATAAGTCAAAAACAATACGAAACCGTTGACATTTCCAAGATACACAATCCGATTCTCCACCATTCGTTTCCACACATCTTCTCTTCTAATTTAAGAAACTCATCGGAGGAAGAAGAAGAAGATCAAAGAAGGAAGGAAAAGCTAAATTCACTCAAGTAGACCCTTTTCGAGGGATTCACAATTCACAAAGTAAGCGAACCCATAGGCCATGTTCTTGACCGTCCCCTCATGCAGCTCCTCGCCCGAAGTCACCGTCGTGTCAGCCGAGAACAACACCCTAAACCCCCTCCGCGCACCGTCGTCTCGCAGCATAGGTTCGTCATGACCTCTACCACGATCGCTCGAAGCCTCTCTTTACACATACTCACTTCGTCTCACAGCGGCTTAGCCCCGGCACTTACCGCCATCTTTGGCTGGCGATAAGCAGCGACTCCATATCCGAGCAGCCCTTGCCGTCGTAGTTTGACCTCCCCCTCTGTTGTGTGGTTCTGGTTCACCTCTCACCGTCTCCCGTGTATTGCAGCTTTTCAATACATCGGTCCATCTCTCTCTGTTTCTCTTGTTGAAAGTTTCACCCGCGACGGGCGGGGTTCCTGGTATACCGTTTCCTCCACGCAAGTCCTTCCGCCCCGTTCATGTCGCTAAACCCAGGAAGCACTTTGGCGTACGCTTCGAAGGCATTTGGAGACTAACCCATTTGAAAATGACCATAAAACTTCAATTTTTGGCTTAATTGTTTAGAAATTCGTTCTCACAGAGTTCTCCTATGTCTATGGATTAGGGGTGAGCATGGCCGGGTGGGTCGAATCCAGACCTAGACCTTGAAACCGACCCTGTTATAACCATTTCCCAGTTTTTGGAACCGAGACCCGACCTTGTTTTTCTTGGAACCTGCTTTGGAACCGACCCTGTTTTTCGGTCTCGACCCTGTTTTGGACCCGACCCTATTTTTCTTACAAAAATGCCGATCGATGAAGTCTATTTAATTACCACAAAATCGTAGTTTTCACAAAATGAAGTCTATTTACCAATGATAACGTCTTCGGTAAGACAGTCCATATCTAAAAACCAAAAAAAAACTTGGGTAATATACTCATTCAATAGCTTTTTTTTAAGTAACTAAAAATCGGACACCTCGGTATAAAAAAAAACGGGTTCTAAAACCGGTCCGGGTAGGCCTTCACCTAGAACCGGTACCCGGTGCCACGCTCCGACTCTCGAGCCCGCGACATCCCTAATCTCCACGAGGTCACGAAGGATAACGTCACAAGCGCGTTATCGACCTATTAACTATTACACATGCGGAAACGATTTACTCCCAAACAACATATAAACAGATAGGGATAGAATAGCAAGGGATTCGTACCAAAGCAACTCATCAAAAGAATAACGTCCCACATACAAACAGCAGATGAACCTTAACCTTACTGAGCTAGCAGCATCCAGACAGAACCCCATACTTCGGGGCGGCTCACTAAGACCTCAAAAGGTTACTCGGACTGGTAAGGTTAACTCCTCATCTACTTCAGAAGGGTACTTCTTCGCCATGCTTTGGTAACCACGGACTTCGTCACTTGTGACTTGAAAATGTTATCCCACGACGGGATGAGAATAAATCTCAGTGAATCAAGCCTAACCTCGGTTAGGACACTGATTTGCCTAAGGTATCCTAGCCACAGGGATCACACTATAATAATCATCCACATACACACTTACCAGCCTTCAACCACACATAATGTAATGCTCGACTTGACTTAGCAGTGATATCAGTTAATCACATAAAACAAGCATTGCAACCACAAGTATGCACAAGATACCACCCAAGTCCATTTATTAACAATGATCGTCCCAACGGCACTACAATAGGATCTACGCGATTGGCGTGATTCGACTCTCACAAAGAATGCGATCCAGCACATTAGTACGATCCAGCATTCTCCCGGCGGGACCAGGCTACGTTCCTTTTCTCTCGGCAACGGCTACTACGAGGTGTCTCCAGTGCGCCTAGTACGGCAGCAGCAAGTAGGCATCCCTATACGGGGCGTCAGTCCATCACAAGCTGCGACCGACATCCAACAATTCCTTAAAACCGCGCGTACCGCCGGGGCATGAATTGTTGTGCTTCTGACATGTTATATAATTCCATACGATTGGTATGGTGTGTACTATTAGTACAATACGAATTTGCCAGGAAAAACTCATCATCTTTTTGTCATATGACCACACAATCACCTGCCATATCAATCAATTTTATTTTCTTTGATTTAGGCCAGATACTCACACAACGTGCTCAAAGACTCGGTCCACAGCCATTTTCATACTAAAACATATTTCTTTGATTTTGCACACGGTCATATGCATATGCTGACTATCAATTAGATGCTGCAATTATGAATGGAACGATTATCCCCCAAACGAATGCCAAATCAATCAATGAACAATCTAGACATCCAATCAAACATATCAACGAGACGATCAATCTAATCAGGCCATCAATTCCGTTAAGCGATGTATAACGGCCAATTTGTACACTAATTCTTTATTAGCCAATTTGCTTTATAAACACCGATCGATCGCTCATCTCTAGCTTATCGCTCGCTCACGATCCAATCATAGTCCACAGTCAATCAATTCAATCTATCAATCAATTAGCCACAGATGACCTAGGCTAATCCGACTAATTTAACCGATCGTGGCCATTTACCCTAAACCCGATTTCTATCTAAACCGACAACGATCGCGCTATTTAAATACCCTAATCGATTAATCCTAGGCGCAATTAGCACCCTAACCAAGGATTAGGGTCAACTCACCAATAGCTAGCTTGGGCGGTCTCAAAAATAACAACGCGACTCGACGGTTCCCGGTGACAACGAACGGCGACGACGACGATCTCGATGATTCTCGATGAGCTCACGGGCTAACACGCTACGACTCAACCTAACAGCGGCTGAGGTGTGTGACAAAGGTCCGGCAGGGGTCGTCGGATGACGGCGGAGCTCCGGCGAGCGGCGGCCGGCTGAAACAGAATAGAACAGTAGCTAAAACAGGGAAAATCGGGGCTGTTTTGGGTAGTTATCGGCCTCAAAGGCTATGGCATGGTCGAGGAAGGTTAGAGGGCTCACTTAGGTGCCGGAGGGAGTGGTCGGGACCGGCGAAGGGCACAGGTCAAAGGCGATAGAACAGGGGAGGTGATCTGAGGCCATTTTCGAGCTCCTCATGCGACCAGTGGTCACCACGAGCTTCGAAGGTCGAGAGGGGACTTTGAGGTGGTCGCTGGCAGCAGTGGAGAGTGACGACGGGTTGAAACCGAAGCTAGACGACACCAAATCCCGAAACAGGGGCTGGCGAGTTCTGTGGTGGTTTGCGGCGGCTCCGGTAGCCGACGGCCGGTGAAGTTAAGTCGGGGTGGTGGTGAGGAGACCAGAGGATAGTTGTGTGGCGGCGAGAGATGTCGGTGACGTTGCAAATGGCAGGAGGAAGGACTGGGGTTCTCGGGTCAGTAGAGGCCAAAACAGGGGAGCTCGAACTCGGGGCTGATTCGGGCTCCATAAGTGGCGGTCGACTTACACGAGCTCCGAGGGATGGCGGAGGGACTAAGGGTGGTCATAGGGATGGTCGGCGAGCGGCGGAGCTGCCGCAAGAGACGGTGGAAGACGACGAAACAACCCTAGGCTCCACGGATTCAAAGTGGCTCTCGACGGCGGGCGAAGGCCGTGGGGTAGTCTGGGGGTCGGAGGGAGTAGCTTGAGGTTAAGGATGGTGGTCGGGAGTGGCCGAAGGGAGACTGGCCGGTGAAACCCGAAAGCTGCACGAAAATACGGCAAGGGCCGATGGGTTTCTGTTTTGTGGTTCTTCGGCAACGTACGAGGGTCAGAGCGGTGCCAAGGGATCGTTGGCAAAGGCGTGAGGTGGTGGTTTATGGACGAGTAGCGGTGGCGACGCAGCAATCGCCGGAGGAAGGAAGATGAGTCAGCTGGAGGTTGTCCACAAGATAAAAGAGAAAGAGTGTGAGTAGATAGAAGGGAGAGAGAGATCGTGAGTGAGAGAGAGAGAAAAGAGAGGAGAGAGAGAGTGACGAGACATGGTAGGTGAGATGTGAGTGGTCTTGGAAAAGATGCAAGGTGGGGCCCACTTGGGGTTTGAATCTTTTGTCATGTAGTGTATAAAGGTGAGGGCAATTAGGTCTTTTGATAATTTCGGACTGAAAATGAATTTTTGGCATACCGACAGAAGGTAATTTCACAGGCCAGGCTCGGTAGGTATTAGGCTCGAGCGCGAGGATTGAAATCCTAATTCGCGGCGGTTAAGAATTTCGAAACCTAATCTAAACCGACTGAAGCTTCAGAATTCGTCCAATTATTGTCTCTTCAGTCCTTACGGTCCAAAATATTTTATCGACTGGAATTCAATTTAATCCATTTTATTGAATTTAGGTAGTTCAAAAAAGGTGAATTACCAAGGCGTCACATCTCCCATCCTTAGAAAATTTCGTCCTCGAAATTCTAGTACTCTTACAACCCTTTAAACAGATAAGCGTGTCTATTCCTCATAACTTCCTCAATCCCCCAAATAGTTCTTTTAGTTTCATGGTGTTGCCAAACCACCTTGACTTTGACTTGAGAGGCTCACAACTTTTTGTAAAAATATCCTTACAAAAAAAAACTTTATGTAAAAATATTAATTTATCGTGTGTATATAAAAATATATATATAATATACAATCGTGTCCCAGCGTGTCGAAATTCTCTATTTTTTTAGAACTGCCGTGTCGGCGTATCGTGTCGTGTCGCGAGTCGTGTCCCGTGTCTGTGTAACATAGCTCATCACCCATTAGCTGCCTTCACATCGATCTTATCAATTGTGCCTTCTGACTATTTGGGAGCTCATTACACCTTAAAGATCAATATCACAATTCACGTTCGCTCCTCTATGAATATTCATCTAGTCGTTAATTAGGATCCAAAGAAAAACAACAGCTAAGACAATCCAAGCAAAGCAACACTTCAAACTTATGCAATCCTCAAAATACCAGTCGCCTTATTACAAACCCATATCCATAAGTCTTATCTACAAAAAGTCTTTCCAGGCTCAACTAACTATTGCTAACCAGTACTAGAACATCGTCATCCAAAAGTCGCCCTACTCCCAGTAGAGTCAATTCCGGTGGTTCTGTTGAACATTTCCTCAAGGTTGTCCTTCTTACAGTAGCGATGCTTGGTCTGTCTTATTTCTCAGCGGGCAATCTTTTACTTAGTGGCTAAGGTGGCCACAATCGAAGCATGCTCCACCTCTGTACGGACACGAATCAAACTCATGTTTACGGCGACACAAGCGACATTTCTCACTTTGGCAGAACATCGGCTTTCTGATTGTACTTCTTCGGTTAGACGGGATGTGATACTTGTTGACATACATGGGCCTCTTCTCTGACTAACGGTTATCCCTAGAAGAAGGTGCAAATCGCGATCCAGACGCGATTGTCCTTTTGGCTATGTTCTTCTCCCAAGACTGGGCCATTTCATACAATTCACCAAAACTCTTAAAATTCAGCGGCATCAGTTGCTCCTTAACCTCAGGTCTCAATCCTTCACGAAATCTTCTTATCCTAGTCACCGAATCACCAGTTACTCGTGGTGCATATTTTGACAGTTCAGCGAATCTCACTTCATATTGCTCTACCGTCATTTGGTCCTGACGAAGCTGCAAGAATTCAATCATCTTTTTCTCTCACCTACAGTCCAAAAAGTATTTACCATAGAAGGCTTCCACGAAGGCATCCCACTCCGGGACCATACCTTCGGGGAACATCTTTTCTTGTGTTACTTTCCACCACGCATTAGCGTCACCTTGAAGTTGGTAAACGGCTAACGTCACTTTGTCGTCTTCCGAGCATCCCAGTAGGGCGAATGCCTTCTCTATTTCTAAAATCCACCAGATTGTAGCCTTTGGATCTCCTACTTCTTTAAACTTCGGCGGTTCTAGGTCTAAAAACCTTTCTATCAACTCAGGTATTGGTTGCGTACCGCTCTCATTTTCAGCCACTGAGTCTTCACGCGCAACGGCGGTAGCATTAGCTTGACTACTCACTTGCGGCCTAACTACAGCTTTCAAAATTTCCAATGCTTGCAGAATCCCCTCTACTCTAGGATCTTCTTGAGCTATCCTTCCACTAGACACCATCTCATTACGATCGCTCATTATACAGGTAACTTACGGAGTCCTGTCCAACCCAGGCAACACATAATGAGATTACCAACCGTCAGTCAAAAATATAGATAACAAGCACATGCAAAAGTTTATGATCCTACTAACTATCCCAAATCCCAACGTTCCTTATCACTCCAAGCCAATGACCAGATGGATCAGGCTGGCCTTGCTCTGATACCACCTTGGGCGGGGATGTCACGCCCCGACTCTCGAGCCCGCGACAACCCTTGACAAATCGCCACGAGGTCATAGAGATAGCGTCCCAGGCACACTATCGACCTATCAATTACTTACGTAAGTGGAAACGTTCTAACTCCCTGACAGCATAATCAAACAGGGATATAAAAGTAGACAGTCACAACAGTCATTCAAAAACATACAATTACAGATCACTCGACATAAACAGATGAGTCTTAACCCTATTGGGCTATAGCTAAATAAATAACCCCTTACTTCGGGGCGGCTCGCTGGACCTCAAATAGTTCCTCGGTCAGGTAAGGTTAACTTCTCATCTACTCCAAACTTACAAACCCAAAAGCAAAACCTTCACGTCACGAGGCTTCATCACTTCGGACCTGAAAATGTATCCCATGACGGGGTGAGAATAAATCTCAGTGAATTAAGCTTAAGCTCGGTTAGGAAACTGATTCACCCAGGACATCCTAACAGAAGGCACACTTAAACATGTACCACAGTCAAACACAATCACAGGAGGATAATCATCCACATGTATACTTACCATCTTCAGCCACACATAATGCAATGCATACTCGACTCAATAGTCAAATCAGTCAATCACAGCATCACATCCACAAGTATGCACAGGATCCCACACAAGTCCATTTATTAACGATGATCGTGCCTCCGGCACATGAGAAGATCTATGCGAAAAAGGGGTGTGATTCGACTCTCACAAATAACGCGATCTAACACCTCAGTGCGATCCAGCATTCTACCGGCAGAACCGGGCTACGTTTCTTTACTCTCGGCAATGGCTACTACAAGCGGTGCATCCAGTGCACCCGTTGCACGGCAAGCGCGGTAGGCATCCCTATACGGGGCATCGGTCCAACATCCGTTGCGATCGGCATCCGACCAGCTCGGCATCCGTACTAGTTAACACCGGATCAGAGTTGTTGTGCTTCTGGCAAGTCGTCTGGTTCCATCAAATTGGTACGGTACGAACTTGCCAGGAATGCATCATCGTTTTCCTCAAATGACCATACAATCCACATCCAGCAATCAACCCATTTCATTATCTTCAGTTAAAGCCGGATGCTCACTCAGGCATGTAAAAATCTTGGCCAAATGCCATTTTCATGCTAAAATATGTATTTTGACTTCGCACACAGTCATATGCAAATGCAGACTATCCACTAGTCACCACACACAGGGCGATTAACCCCCAATCATTAATCCAACAGCCAATAGTCATTTCAGCCAATCAACCAAGCCATCCAACGAGGTAAGCAATACAACCTCGAACAATCAATCCGATTAGGCCACTTAAAGGCTCGAATTCATGCAATAATTATTTATTAGTCAAACCAATCGATTAAAAACGTCGATCGCTCGCTCGTCTCTAGCCTATCGCTCACTCGCAATCAAACAGCGGCAATTCATTACCCAATCAATCAATCAATTCAATCTAGCAACCAACTAGCCACAGATAATTAAATCACTCCGACTAACCAAGTCGATCGGCCATTTAACCTAATCATAATTTCTATCCAAACCGGCCCCGATCGTGTACCTAAATTTCACAATTAACAAAACGACTAATCCTAGGCGAAATTAATGCCCTAACCAAGGATTAAGGTCAACTCACAAATAGCTAGCTCGGCGGTCCCAAAAACGACGACGCGGCGTCGACGGTTCCCGGCGACGACGACGGTGGCGGCAGTTCACGGCAAACCTAGGGTCTATCGCACGATGACTCAACCCAAAACTTCGGGAACACCATCGGGAGGTCCGGCAAGGACGCCGGGACAGGTGGCCGGCGACAGGAGCTCCGGCGAACGGCGACGGCGGCCTAAAACAGGGGAGGTCATAATGCGAACAGGGGAAAACATGGTAATACGGGGTGATTCCCAGCGCCGAGGGCCAAGGCGAGGCCGGCCAAGGCTCGGGGACTCACCAGCAGGTCGAGGGCGATCGGTCGGGACCGGTGACGGCGGCGGAGAATGGCCGGAGGCGGCGGAACGACGACAACACAGAATCGGCGGAGACAGGGTTCTCGCGCGCAGAAAATAGGAGAGCGGTCAGAGCGGCTTTTCGGGCCCCACGCCCGGCGGCGAGCTTCACCGAGCTCAGGGAAGGTAGAAGGAGGTTCGGGGAGTCCGTTGGCGGCAGCGGTGAGGAACGGCGAAGGCCGGTTCGGCTGGATCTGAAGAAAAATCGGAACCGGTCGAAAACAGGGTTTCGTGGGTTTCGGGGCTGCTTGTGGCGGCTCCGGTGGCTAATCGGCGGTGGGGTTGGATCGAAAATGTCGAGGGGAGGCTGAGGGACGAGGTCGAGGTGGTGGGTGGCGGTGGTGGTGGCCGGAATGGCCGGAGGAGGAGGCGGAAGCTCTCGGGTTTCAGGGCCGAAAACAGGGGACGGGTTTCCCACTGCTGTTTTGCGGTCGTTCGATGGCTGACGACGGTGGCGAAGGGGTCAGGGTCGACGGCTAGACTTGGCTGGAGGTGGTGGCTGTCGACGGTGGTTAGTGGCTGCACAAACACGACCAAGGGAGGAGATGAATGGAGGAGGAGGGCGTTCGATAGTTGAAATGGGGGGCAGAGAAAGAACAGAGAGAGAGAAGAGAGAGACGTGAGTAAGAGAGAGCACGTGGACGGCTTTGGGAGAGAAGGTGGGGTCTACTAGAAGACTTTGTGGCCAATTTTGTCTCATTCGCAAATATCCAAGGGCAAAACGGTCTTTTGACAAATCGGGACTGAAATGAAATTTCGACACATCGGACGAAGGGTACTTTAGTAATTTCGCAAGCTAAGCACGGTTAGAATTAGGCTCGGGTCGCGAGGATTGAAATCCTAATTCGAAGCGACTAAGAATTCGAAACCTAATCTAAACCGACTAAAACCTTAGAACTCGTCCAATTCTCGTCTTATCAGTCCTTACGATCTAATATATTTTATCGGCCGAAATTCAATTTTAATTCTTTTTATTGAATTCGGGAACTTTACCGAAGTCGAATTTCCAAGGCGTCACAAATCAGCCATTTGACCAGTGCGCGGTTGCTACGGGGTTCTAGTACAATTGGTTCCTCACTGGGTCCATGGCCATCCTAACTATAGATCAATCCCAGCTCACAAATCATGCCACGAATCAATCCCTAGTCGACCTTTGGGTGATCCTATGGTTGACTTACAGCTGAGTGAGATCGACTCAATTCGATCCATGCTTGATTTAAGACCGCCACACAGTCGAATCTCAATCAACAGCACAACCAATTGGTAAATCAGGTCATTATCCACGTCGAGGGCGACCTCTAAATTCTCTCGGTAGCTCCCTCAACCCTTGATCGTTGTTCGCGAGTAGTTCGAATCCCAACTTGGGTTGATCTTAAATCTTGGGGTATTACATTGATCCCAAGCTGAATCTCTTCACATTGTTATAACCTTAGCATGCTTCATCGATATGCTTACTTCACTCCAAACTGAGTCATTTCTCCCTTAACTTCTTGAAAGTTTCATCACAAGTCCATTGTGATCTACTCCCACTTTTACTCTAGAATCCCCAATGACAGCAACAGTCCACTTCGGCTTGTAATGTTGTGCTTTGACTTATCGATACACCAAATCTTAACTCTTCGCTTGGCCATACCAGCCTTTCTATCAACCCCTTAGTAACCTAACTTCAAATCTTGATGTCTCCGCGAGCTATCTGGACTAATGTTATGGCTACTGCGATAGGTTCCGGTGGATTCTCTGCTTTATCTAAAAGCAAGACCATTAAAGTCATCATTCCAAGAAACTACGTGGTCTTACTATACTTTCGATGCGCACTCTAATAACTAGCCTTCCTTATCTGCCATCTCGCAAGCTTAATCTTATCCTGGGTTGCCATCAATCACAATGATTCATATGTCCAACTAGCAACCCCACTACGTTGTCCACTTTTAGAATACCACTATAAATCTTTTTGTTTGTCATCGCAGTCTTTGTTTTACGCATTGTCTAACATTTCACTAACTACAGTCCTCATATAATGTACACTCCACCACGACTTAATCGGCTCGCAGGTTGACTGAATCATACGATTTTAAGTCATTACAAGACTGCCACAAGACTGCCCTTGTCATACTGCAAGGCCTCCGATCAAGGTTCGGATGTATGACTCAACCTTCGCAATTTCTTTAAAGCACGTGTAGTGGAAGATTTTTCTTCGTCACTCGTCACCTATGACCTGCCTTCACATCAATTCTTATCAGTTCGAATCTTCCGACTTCCCGAGGGGCCATTACATCTTACAGATCAATTCCTTAATCCTTGCTCGCTTCCTTGCGAATATCGATCACATCATCACTTAGGTCCAACAACGAAAGTCTTGATCAAAATCATTAGTATATCACATAATTCTAGCTTACACAATCCACCAATACAAGTCGCCTCATTGCAAATTTGTATTGATGAGTCTAGTCCATCAATAACTTCCTTTCTCAAAACCTCTATAACTCGCCGAACTTAATAAGCTTCGAACGCTTGTCATTATCAGCGGTCTTGGCCAATCCATAACCATCTCGATTTTGACTGCGCTCATTGAAATTCTATCACGAGTCATACGCCCTACGCGAACTACACGAGTTAACCAAAACTCGCACGTGTCGAACTTGACAATCACTTATACTTTCTATAGGTCCTCGATATAATCCTCAAATACTACTCACAGTCTTCCAAATTCCTCAAGTATGGCAAGATGTCGCTTAGGGATGCTATCACCAATCGATCCAAATATCCTTCTCGAGCACACTAATCATCAGATCTATAAAAAGAAACATGTGCATACGTCCGACCAAACGGCATCATGATAAACTCATAGAGCCTTTAACGCGTCCTTAATATAGTTCTCGACATATTCTCCTTCTTAATCCTCAACTGATAATATCTCATCCATAGATCGGTCCTAGGGGGTATCGAAGCTTATTGCAGCTGGTCAAACAATTCATCTAATATCGGCAAGGGTACTGGTCCTTCCTCGCCACCTAACTGAGTTGCCGGCAACCGATACATAACTTCAATGATCCTCCTTTTTCCTCATGAATACACAGGCACCTCTCATAGCGACAACTAGGGTGGAACAATCCTTTATCCAACACCTCACACTTATACACCTTAAAGTTCTTAAGCTCGGACAGAATCATCTCACATGGTGCCTTAAAGACCAAATTCATTTTAGATGACAACTCCACCACAACTCCATTTCTTCCCTTTTTGGCCGCGACCCTTGCATCCCTTAAAGAATGACATTAGAAAGTTTATACGAGAATACGATGTCTCTCATCCTAGGTTCCTCAGCTAACACATCAATCACAGATTGCGTGTGAATTTAACAACCACTCGCCAGTAGATGTGTCGTCTCAGGCGAAAAACCAACCAAGTCGAGGTTCCTCCTTGAGTATCATCAAACTTAAACTAATCTATCTGATAGATTAAGCGTCATCGCCTTCCAATAGTGCCAGTCGCAGTTCCAAGGCAATTTATGCCAGTAACATCAACAGTTCCAAGACAATTGATCGTTTACTCAATTTACTCCAAAAATGTCTTGGCGTTGACATTACCTTATCCTTTAGCGGTGTCCAAATCCTAAGGACTGTTCCCAGCGTTTTCAAACTCGATCTAACCAGTTCTACTACTACACTTCCAACAGGTACCATATGGGGTCCTGCTCACCCCAAAGCAATATCAATGCGAGCTCAGGCATATAGCCTCAAAATTTGAGCAATGAACGTGTGTGCACAACTCAACAACTTAAGGCACAGATAACAGTCACATGCACAACGGTTGAAGTCCTCCTAACTATCCTAATGCTCCTTATCATTCCAGGCCAATGACCAAATGGATTAGGCTGACCTTGCTCTGATACCACCTTGGGCAGGGATGTCACGCCCCGACTCTCGAGCCCGCGACATCCCTTGCCAAATAACCATGAGGTCACAAATGATAACTTCCCAGACGTGTTATCGACCTATTAACTATTATGCATGCGGAAACGATTTACTCCCAAACAACATATAAATAGACAGGGATAGAATAGCAGGGGATTCGCACCATAACAACTCATCAAAAGAATAACGTCCCACATACAAACAGCAGTTGAGCCTTAACCTTACTGAGCTAGCGGCATATAGACAGAACCTCATACTTCGGGGCGGCTCACTAAGATCTCAAAAGGTTACTCTATCTGGTAATGTTAACTCTTCATCTACTTCAAAAGGGTACTTCTTCACCGTGTTTTGGTAACTACAGACTTCGTCACTTGGGACCTGAAAATGTTATCCCACGACGGAGTGAGAATAAATCTCAGTGAATCAAGCCTAAACTCGGTTAGGACACTGATTCGCCCAGGGTATCCCAGCCACAAGAATCACATTATAATAATCATCCACATGCATACTTACCAGCCTTCAGCCACACATAGTGCAATGCTCGACTCGACTTAGCAGTCATATCAGTTAATTACTTAAAACAAGCATTGCAACCACAAGTATACACATGATACCATACAAGTCCATTTATTAATGATGATCGTGCCAACGGCACAACGAAATGATCTACGCGATTGACATGATTCGACTCTCACAAAGAACGCGATTCGGCACATTAGTGCTATCCAGCATTCTCCCGACAGGACCGGGCTACGTTCCTTTTCTCCCGGCAACGGCTACTACGAGAGGTGTCTTCAGTGTGCCTAGCATGGTAGCAGTAAGTAGGCATCCCTATACGGGACGTCGATCCATCACAAGATGCGATCGGCATCCAACAATCCCTTAAAACCGCGCGTACCGCCGGGGCATGAATTGTTGTGCTTCTGACAAGTTGCGTAATTCCATACGATTGGTATGGTGTGTACTATTAGTACAATACGAACTTGCCAAGAAAAACTCATCATCGTTCCGTCATATGACCACGCAATGCACCTGCCATATCAATCAATTTTATTCTCTTTGATTTAGGCTAGATGCTCACACAACGTGCTCAAAGACTTAGCCCACGGCCATTTTTATGCCAAAACATATTTCTTTGATTTCGCACATGATTATATGCATATGCAGACTATCAATTAGATGCTGCAATTACCAATGGAACAATTATCCCCCAAACGAATTCCAATTCAATCAGTGAACAATCCAAGCATCCAATCAAATATATCAACGAGACGATCAATCTAATCAGGCCATCAATTTCGTTAAGCGATGTATAACGGCTAATTCGTACACTAATTCTTTATTAGCCAATTTCATTTATAAACGTCGATCGATCGCTCGTCTCTAGCCTATAGCTTGCTCGTGATCGAATCATAGTCCACAATCAATCAATTCAATCTATCAATCAATTAGCCGCAGACGACCTAGGCTAATCCGACTAATTTAACCGATCGTGGCCATTTACCCTAAAATCGATTTCTATCTAAACCGACCACGATTGCGCTACTTAAATACCTGAATTGACTAATCCTAGGTGCAATTAGCGCCCTAACCAAGGATTAGGGTCAACTCACCAATAGCTAGCTCGGGTGGTCTCAAAAACGATGACGCGACGTCGACGATTCCCGGCATCGACGAACGACGACGGCAACGATCTCGATGGTTCTCGATGAACTCACGGGCTAACTCGCGGCGACTCGACCTAACAGCGGTGAGGTGTGCGATGGAGGTCTGGCAGGGGTCGTCGAACGACGGCGGAGCTTCGACGAGCGGCGGCCGATTGAAAAAAAAAAACAAAACAGTAGCTAAAACAGGGGAAACCGAGGCTGTTTTAGGTAGTTCTCGGCCTCAAAGGCTATGGCATGGTCGGGGAAGGTTAGAGGGCTCACCTAGGTGTCAGAGGGAGTGGTCGGGACAAGGAAGGGCGGCGGAGGGCGACCGAAGATAGCCTGGCAGTTGCGAACAGCAGCTCAAGCAGAAAGATGGCAACGGCAGTAGAGCAGGGGAGGTGATCTGGGGCCATTTTCGATCTCCTCAGGCGAACAGTGGTCACCACGAGCTCCGAAGGTTGAGATGGGACTCTAAGGTGGTCGTTGGCGGCGATGGAGAGTGACGGTGGTGGCGGGTTTGGTTGAAATCGAAGCTAGATGACACCAAA
Organism: Rhodomyrtus psidioides; assembly: GCA_021437785.1. Lineage (NCBI taxonomy): Eukaryota > Viridiplantae > Streptophyta > Magnoliopsida > Myrtales > Myrtaceae > Rhodomyrtus > Rhodomyrtus psidioides. The sequence continues at coordinate 1,214,467 of JAILYB010000092.1, read as the reverse complement.
CCCCGAAACATCACCTAGGTGTCGGAGGGAGTGGTCGGGACAAGGGAAGGGCGGCGGAGGGCGGCTGAAGGTGGCTCGACAGTTGCGAACAGCAGCTCAAGCAGAAAGATGGCAACAACGGTAGAGTAGGGGAGGTGATCCGGGCCATTTTCGAGCTCCGAAGGTTGAGAGGGGACTCTGAGGTGGTTGCTGGCGGCGATGGAGAGTGACGGTGGTGGCGGGTTTGGTTGAAATCGAAGCTAGACGACACCAAACCCTGAAACATGGGCCGGCGAGTTCCGTGGTGGTTTGCGGCAGCTCTAGTAGCCGACGACCGGTGAAGCCAGGTCGGGGTGGTGGTGAGGAGACCAGAGGGTGGTGGTGTAGCGGCAAGAGGCGTCGGTGATGTTGCAAATGGCTGGAGGAAGGACTGGGGTTCTCGGGTTAGAAGAGGCCAAAACAAGATAGCTCGAACTCGGGGCTGATTCGGGCTCTACAAGTGGCGGCAGGCTTCCACGAGCTCCGAGGGATGACAGAGGGACTGAGGGTGGTCACAGGGATGGTCAGCGAGCGGCGGAGCTGCGGCAAGAGGCGGTGGAAGAAGACGAAACAACCTCGGGCCCGAAACAGGGCAATCGGGTTCTCCGCGGCTTTAGAGTGGCTCTCGGTGGCGTGCGACGGCTGTGGGATGGTCTGGGGGTTGGAGGGAGTAGCGTGAGGCTGAGGATGGTGGTCGAGAGTGGCCGAAGGGAGACTGGTCGGCCAAACCCGAGAGCTGCACGAGAACAGGGCAGGGGCCGATGGGTTTCTGTTTTGCGGTTCTCCAGCAACGTGCGGGGGTTGGAGCGATGCCAAGGGATCATCGGAAAAGGTGTGAGGTAGTGGTTGATGGACGAGCAACGGTGGCAACACAATAATCGCCAGAGGAAGGAAGACGAGTCGGTTGGAGGTTGTCCACGAGAGAAAAGAGAGAGAGACAGAGCATATAGAAGGGAGAGAGAGATCGTGAGTGAGAGAGAGAGAGAAAAGAGAGGAGAGAGAGAGTGACGAGACATGGTAGGTGCGATGTGAGTGGTCTTGAAAAAGATGTAAGGTGGGGTCCACTTGGGGTTTGAATCTTTTGTCTTGTAGTGTATAAAGGTGAGGGCAATTAGGTCTTTTGATAATTTCGGACTGAAAATGAATTTTTGGCATACTGACGGAAGGTAATTTCACAGGCCAGGCTCGATCGGGATTAGACTTGGGCGCGATGATTGAAATCCTAATTCGCAACGGTTAAGAATTTCGAAACATAATCTAAACCGACTGAAGCTTTAGAATTCGTCCAATTATTATCTCTTCAGTTCTTACGGTTCAAAATATTTTATCGACTGAAATTCAATTTAATCTATTTTATTGAATTTAGGTACTTTAAAAAAAGTAAATTTCCAAGGCGTCACCCCAGAACCGGTTTCTAGCGGTTCCCAAAAATTGGAATCGGTACCCGGACCGGTTTCAACCAGAACCGATTCCCGGCCCTATTTTTTTAAGTGGGCCGATCCGGGTTCCGAGTCATCCCGATCCAATTGCACACCCCTACTATGGATCGACTCTGCATTCTAACAATCGGGATAAGGTTTCTCCTTTCGTGATTATCTATTTTGCTGTCCCAGTATTTGGTTGCAAAGAATGCGAGCAGTTTTTACATTTACGTGTGTATTAAATTTTGTAGTATCCATGGAGGTCTTGCTGAAGAAGATGTGCTGGAGGAGAGGATGAACAGGAGGGAGGGCTGGAAAAAAAAAAGAAAAAATAGGAAAAGGAAAGGCCAAAAGATTAAAAGACAAAAATGCCCTTTGGTTAGGCCTTTTTTGAAATGATTTGAGCACTTCAGGCCCTTATTTGAAACGATGTTCACTCTATGCCCTTATTTGAGAAAACGAGGCCATTTCGAGCCCTTTTTTTGAAATTTTCTCAAAATTAGAGATTATGCTTTATCTACGAGGGGCATATTCGGAAGAAAGACTTGTGATGTTATTTGTCTGTGGGGGTCTCCCAGGAGCCTTTCAAAATTCCCAAAATAGTTATTAAAAAAAAGTGTTGGGACCCCTCCCGCTAATGAGAACGTTAGGTGGGAAATCGACTAATAACATTTGAGTTTATAGGGAGGCAACTAAGTTTTTGAGAAAATATTAGGTGCTCCGAGAAAATATTAGATGCTCTTGGATCAAAGATGGATTGGTGCTTCAGTCCATTCAAAGAAGTCCATGTGGCAAATCGGGACCCGCTGTCAGAAAATTTTCAAAATCTGAAAAACCTTCCGTCTCCGCGAACGCCATTACTTTATTTCCCCCTCTTTCTATCTTTGTGTCTTCTCGAAGAGAAAAATTTGTTGCTTGCGCGCGATTTTCTCTCTCCCATCCCACAATTTGCTCACTCTCTCTTTTTCAAATCCCCTTTCACTCGTGAACGACCTTCTCTCTCTCTCTCTCTCTCATTAAAAATCCAACCAAGAAGGAAACGAAAAAAATCTTTTGGGTTTTTCCATTTTCAAATCCCAAATCTTCACCAAATCCATGAAGACTCCTTTGTTTCGAAGGCCATCTTGAATCGCATTCCAGAACACCATCGGATCTGCATTGCTGCTTTCACCGTGGAAGACTTCACGCAAAATTCAGAGTACTCACTCGAGTGTAGCGAACCAACTCGAGTCGCTGGCCACCAGCTGTAAGCCCTCACCCGGTGCTTGCAGTGGATCCTACACGGTCCTTGTGTAGACATATCTCGTTTTAGCTATCGTTGGGAGGACGTGCTAGGTTTCATGCTTCCTACTTGTTTGTCTGCTTGCTGTTTTATGAACATGCGACTGTTCCGAACTCTGTTCATCGTTTTGTTGTTATATTTTCCAATCTGTCTTAGAGTAAGATGCCATTTCCTTAATAAGAAGATGAACTTCACCGCTTAAACTAGCAACATATTCAACACTCCTGGCCACCGCTTAAACTAGCAACATATTCAACACTCCTAGCCAAGATCGCACGCAGAATAAGGGAATGGCATCTCACTCTAAGTCAATTTGGGAAATCTAACAACAAAACGACGAATAGATCGGAGCAGTCGTGATAAAATATCAAGTGAGCAAATGAGCAGGAGGCATCAAACCTGGCACTTCCTCCCAACGGTAGCTAAAACAAGATATGTCTATACGAGGACCGTGTAGGATCCGCTGCTAGCACCTGGTAAGGGCTACAGCCGGTGGCCAGCGACTTGAGTTGGTTCACTACACTGGAGCCAGTATTCCTGAATTATGCGTGAAGTCTTCCTCTTCCATGGTGAAAGAGGCGATGCAGATCCGGTGGTGTTCTCGAATGCAGTTCTAGATGACCTTCGAAACAGAGGAGTCTTCACGGATTTGGTGAAGATTTGGGGTTTAAAACTGAAAAAACATAAAAGATTTTCTTTGTTTCCTTCTTAGTTGGACTTTCAGAGAGGGGGGGGGGAGGGGAGCAGAGCAGATCGTTCATGAGTAAAAGGAGATTTGAAAGAGAGACCGTGAGCAGATCGTGGGATGGGAGAGAAAAAATCGCACCCAAATAACAAAATTTTCTCCTTAGGAAGACGCAAAGCTAGAATAAGGGGGAAATGAAGTAACCGTGTTTACAGAGACGAAGGTTTTTTAGATTTTGAAAATTTTCTGACAGCCAACCCCGGTTTGCCATGTGACCTTCTTTGAGCGGATGGGAGCACTTGCTCCAATCTATGCAGCATCGATACTCCTCTTAGGTAAGAGTATCGTGTCGGACACTGTATCCGATACCGACACTGTATCCGATACCGACACCCGTCCGATATCTCCCGATACCCGTGTCGGTTGCGTTGATCACGTGTCGGCATTTCGACACTTGGTCAACGCGGCCGACACCGCGTGTCGATATTTCGACACTTGGTCAACGTGGCTGACACCCGTGTTCGACACTTGATCAATGCGTGTCGATTTTTGACATCTGGTCAACAAGTCGGACACTTGCACAACACACATGTCAAGCATTTTAAAAAGCTTTTTCACTAAAAAAATATATATTTTTTCACTTCATCATTAGCCAAATAGACATTATAAGTAATTCTTCATATCTTATTCTTGACAATTTAAAGAGTCGATGTACTTGTTATTCTCACTAGGCATCCAATATGGGACTCATTTCTTCATATTCTAAGTCTCTAGGTCTCATTCATGGCTTTTTAAAGTGACTTCATATTTGTCCCTCTCACTCACCACTAATATGAGATTCTTGAATCTTCTCAAGTTATTTTTTTTGTCTCTCTCAATCATCATCAATGTGAGATCAATTCTAAAGTTTTTTTTAACTTTATATTTATTTATGAATTTAAATCAAATTTAATTTGATTGAAATAATCCTAAAAATAAAAACGTATCCCGACGTGTCGAATTTTTCTATTTTTGAGAAATGACGTGTCGGCATATCGTATCGTATCGTGTCTCCGTGTCGGTGTTTCTTAAGCTTCAATCCGCTCAAACTGCTCCAATCCGCTCAAAGAAGGCCACGTATTTTCTCCAAATTTTTTTAAAGCATCTCTGTACTCATTTGCCTCCATATCTAAAGCTTCTCAGCTCATTTCTTAGCTTCAGCCCCCGCCACACCATCCTCTGAGAGAGAGATCTGGATCGTAGTAGGCTTCCTCGCCATGGCATACTCAGAGGCCAGATCAAGCAGTGATGCTGCAAGAGCAACACGAGGCGATTGTCAAGTGTACTTGAGTTTTAGAGGTCCCCATATTTGTCGTAGATTCACAAATCCCCTCTACCACCAGTATCGGAGATTCACAGATACCTTCTACCATCGCTTGATGGATGCTGGAGTCCGTGTATTCAGGGATGATGAGCTCCGCGTCGGCGAAGTGATTGGTGAAAACTTTCTAAATGCTGTCAACAATTCGGTTCTCTACATACCCATATTCTCTCCTGGCTATGCTGCTTGTAAACGGTGCCTCCGTGAACTCACTCAAATAGTAGACACCGTTTCGAAGTCAAAGGGCAAAAAAAGCATCATTCCCATTTATTTTGGGGTGAATCCTGAAGATATTAAACTTGAGACTCCAATCTACAGTGATGCTTTGCGGGTACTCGCGAGGGAGTTTCCGGATGAAATCGAGGCGTGGAGAGCGGCTCTCAAAGAGGTGGACGAACGCAAGGGATGGAACTTGAAAATGGGCCAAAGGTAAAATTCTTTTAAGATCCTTATCCTTTTACTTACTTTAAAACATAAATGCCGGAATTTTGCTTATGGATGAAAAAGGACCAAAGGGAAATAGTTACGGGCTTCCGGATTATATTTTTTATTCACCCAGCTGCAGTGTTCAATTGATGATGTTGCATTTATCTCCATTATCTGGGTTCATGATTCTCCTATTGCGAATGCTGAAATCTTTTCTAGGCTTAGCTATAAATGCCGGAATTTTGCTCATGCGTAATATAATCGTAGCCACTTGGTAACTTTGGCCTTCGTGTGAAGTTGTGAACGAATGCTATAGTGTTCAGAAGTTTCTATAATCATATATGAAAAATATCAAGTGAAGTCTACTAAATTAGCCGATATTGATTATTCAGTGATTTTAAACATCGTTCTTGCTCGGCTCTACAATCTTATTAAGATTTTGACAATCCCACATGTGATGCGTGGTTATGAAATTAATTTAGTCAACTAATGAAAGCCCTTTTGTAACTTGCAGCCATGCAGCGATTAGCAAATCGGTTGTTCGAGTGGTTTTGGAGAAGCTAAATATAAAACAAAATGAACATTTAGTTGGACTTGATGATCAGATAAAAGACTTGACAGAGTTATTAGATGTCGACCATCCTGACGTGCGGATCATTGGAATTTATGGAATGGGTGGCATCGGTAAAACAACTATTGCGAAAGTAATCTTCAATCAACTATGTCCTCACTTTGAAAAATGTTGTAACTTCCTTGAGGATGTTCGTGAAAGGTCGTCGACTGAGGATGGCATAGTCCCATTGCAGCAGAAATTACTATCTGACATTGGTGATTTTGGATCTGCAGAAAAAATCAACGATAGCAAAAAAGGAATGAGGAGGATCGGAGAAACATTCAGCAATAAGAAGGTCCTTCTGGTTCTGGATGATGTTGCTGAGAAAGTGCACATTAAGAATCTAATAGCAAATTCCAAATTACATGGAGGATCTAGGATAATCATCACAACAAGGAATAGAGCTATTCTGCAAGTTGAGGAATTTGAAATCACACCGTGGGAGATGCAAACAATGAATGATGTTCTTGCACTTAAGCTTTTTTGTTGGCATGCCTTTGATATAGACTTTCCTCCGAACGATTATCGTGAGCTGTCAAGGAAAATTGTCTCATATACGGGAGGGCTTCCTTTGGCAATTGAAGCGACAGGATCATTTTTTAAGGGGAAAAACAAAGAATTTTGGACAGAGATATTAGTCAAGTTAATGGAGATGGAAGTCAGTGATGAGGTGTGCATTATCGGAGTCACTGGCTAAGTTTTCTTATTAATATCGTGTCAGAGTAGATATGGAATTATGGATCAGAATATGCTAGAAAAGTGTTTCGACGATAAATGAATATCCCATATCTATGTGTAGAACTGAAATAACGTTGCAGGAGAGAGACTTATCGGGTGATGTTTTGTCTTTTCTCCGTCTACGATAATACTTGGTGAAAAATTATGTTTTTCTTGCAGAGGATGCAGAAAATGGAAGATGAAGCTGGACGGCCACCAGCAGACATGGAAACCTCAGATAGGAATTATGCAATCGCAGCTGTTCAGAATGTAGTTGGAATTGATGGTCGTGTAAAACAAATCACCGACTTCCTCGATGATGAGGTGCGCATTCTTGGAATCTTTGGTGCCGACGGAATTGGCAAGATGACTCTCGCCAAGGCTGTATACGACTGCATCTCTTCTTGTTTCGAGGGTCATAGCTTTCTTGCAGAGGTTGAAGAAACCACACAAGATCCTAGTGGTATTCAGGTTTTGCAAACTAGGCTGATACGTAATATCCTCGAACGAGATCGTGAAGATCCTTCTTTTGACGAAAGAAGAATAGAAGATTTCCTGGACATATTTCGTGAAAGGAAAGTTCTATTAGTCGTCAATGACGTGGAAAAGAAATCCCATCTTCATGCTATTGTCGGAGACCAGCTTAATCGGTTTGGTCCAGGTAGTCGAATAATTGTGACTTCTCAAAATGAGGAAATTCTCAAAGAGTATGATCCCGAGAAGGCTCGTACCTACCTGGTTAGTGCGTTGGAGGATGGTCAAGCCTTTGAACTTTTCTGCATGCATGCATTCAGGATGCAATCTTCCATACCTGATTATGATGGACTCGCGAACCGAATTGTCAAGGCTACAGAGAAACTACCATTAGCAGTTGAAGTCGTCGGTTCATTTTTGCGGGGTAAATCAATACAAGAATGGGCAAAGATGGAGAAGTCAATGAAAGAACGCACTAGGAGTTCTGCAAAGACTACGGTCGGCCCTGAAGAGATACTGGATATATGTTACAGAGAATTAGATCAAAAGCAAAAACATATATTTCTGGACATAGCAGGCTTTATCTATGGTGGGGATGCTCGTATTGCTTCATATATGTGGCCCAATTGTGATCTTCCATCTTCTGGTTGCATTCTGATGCCCCTGGCAAAAACGGGAGAAAACAATGAATTGCAGATGCACAGATTGCTAAGATGCCTTGGCAAAAGAATTTGTAAGGAAGATGAGTCTCAAGACCCAAGATCAAGAAGATTTTGTTGGCTGGGTCACTCCTATATGGAGGAAGCCCAATGAAGTGCAAGCCCATAGCTTGAGCCCGTATGTTGATACATATGGAGAAATAGGGTTTCTCACTATCAGTTATGCAGTAGCCACTAAAAAGACGTTCTTTTTCGGACGTAGTAGTAAGAGAGAAAGAGTGAAGAAAATATGAAAGAGGGTGCCGTCCAGATTTCTTCAAGCTTACATCAGAGGTCGATTCGTGGTCCAATTGCTCGCGACGCATTGTTCTCGAATCTGATTGGTTTGATCTTCATCTGGATCTTCTTTCATTGGATTTTTCGTGGGTAGAACTAAACCCATGTTTGGGTGAGATTTATCCTTGATCTCTTGCGATTTCACGTGTATTGTCAAGAATGGTGTTCTTGATGTATTTGCTGCTATGTACCTCTAGTATTAACTAGAGAAGAACATTGTCTACCCAATTCGTTGATAGTGAAGTTTTTGAGTGGACTACGGTCCCGTGGTTTTTTATCTCCTCACATCGGGGAGATTTTCCTTGTTAAAAATTCTCGTGTTCGTGGGTGCTTGGTGTTTATATATTCTATCAGATATATCGCTCTATTATATCGTTTCCTATTAGGTTTGCACAAGATGAGAGATTTCTTTATTCCGTTGCGCTAATTTGATATTATTCGGATTCATTAATCTCCTAACAAAGTGGTATCAGAGCATTGGTTCTTGCTGGATTTTTTTTTGTGTGCCTTGTGTTAAACGATGGAAACGAATACGAGTAGAATGGTTACATTGAATGGTTCAAATTATCATATCTGGAAAGGAAAAATGGAAGACCTTTTATATGTGAAGGATTATTATTTGCCCGTGTTTGCTGATGAGAAACCAGAGAACAAATCTGATGCTGAATGGTCTATATGCCATCGTCAAGTGTGTGGTTATATTAGACAGTGGGTGGATGATAATGTTTTGAACCATATCATTGAAGAAACACATGCACGCAGTTTGTGGAATAGGCTCGAACAATTATATGCTCGAAAGACTGGAAATAACAAGTTATTTCTGATTAAACAGATGATGGCTTTGAGATATCATGATGGTACTCCTTTGACTGATCATTTAAATTCTTTTCAAGGAATTATAAATCAGTTGGCTGCGATGGGAATCACGTTTGATGATGAGATACAAGCATTATGGTTGCTTGGTACTTTACCAGACTCATGGGAAACGTTTCGAACTTCTTTGTCTAATTCAGCCCCGGATGGTAAGATTACCATGGATTTAGCCAAGAGCAGTGTTCTGAATGAAGAAATGCGAAGGAAGACACAGGGATCCTCTTCACACTCCGATGCCTTGGTTGTTGAAAAAAGGGGAAGAAGTGAGACTCGAGGTTCATGGAACAGGGATAAGAGTCGAGGTAAAAGTAGAGGCAAATCTAATAAATTTGCAAATATTGAGTGTCATTATTGCCAACAGAATGGACATATCCAGAGGTATTGCCGTCAGTTGAAAAAAGAGAAAAGTAAATAGACGAAAAGTGATAATAATAGAGATGACAATCGTGTTGCTGCACTTTCTGAAGACTTTCTCATTGTTTTTTATGGTGATGCATTGAATCTTGTATGTCATGAGACAAGTTGGGTAATCGATAGTGGTGCATCTATTCATGCTACATCTTGTAGGGATTTCTTTACATCTTACAGGGTAGGTGATTTTGGATCTGTGAAGATGGGAAATAATGGGCTGGCAGAAGTTGTAGGCAATGGTGATGTGTGCCTAGAAACCAGCAATGGCATGAGGTTAGTATTGAATAATGTTAAGCATATACCTGATATTCGATTGAATTTGATTTCCACAGGTAAGTTGGATGATGAGGGGTATTGCAACATCTTCATTGATGGTCGATGGAAGCTCACTAAAGGTTCTATGGTTGTGGTTAAAGGAAACAAAATTTCTTCGTTGTACATTATGCAGGCAAAATTATCCACAGAAAAAATTAATGCAGTAGCCAACGAAGAGATAGTTAAGTTATGGCACAAGAGGCTCAATCACATCAGTGAGAAGGGCTTGTCAATATTATCTAAGAAGAAGCTCCTTTCAGGAATGAAAAATTCAGTGCTGAAGAAATGTGATCACTGTTTAGCAAGAAAACAAAATAAAATTGCATTCAAAAGCTCCCCTCCTTCGAGAAAGTCAGGTATACTTGATTTAGTGCATTCTGATGTTTGTGGTCCTATGAAGACAAAATCTCTTGGTGGCTCTCTTTATTTTGTTACTTTCATAGATGATTATTCAAGAAAGCTTTTGGTTTATACCTTGAAATCTAAAGACCAAGTGTTAGATACTTTTAAGCATTTTCAGGCTTCAGTTGAGAGACAGACTGGAAAGAAATTGAAATGCATCAGAACTGATAATGGGGGAGAGTCTATTGGTCATTTTGATGAATATTGCAAACAACAGGGTATTCGACATCAAAGGACACCTCCCAAGACACCTCAGTTAAATGGTTTAGCTGAGAGAATGAATATGACACTGATTGAACGGGTAAGATGTTTGCTTTCACAGTCAAAGCTACCGAGATCCGTTTGGGGTGAAGCTTTAAGTACAGTTGCACATGTATTAAATCTTACTCCATGTGTCCCTTTAGAGTTTGGTGTTCCTGATAGAGTTTGGACAGGAAAAGATGTTTCTTATGACTATTTGCGTGTCTTTGGGTGCAAGGCATTTGTGCATATTCCTAAAGATGAGAGATCTAAACTTGATGTGAAAACACGACAATGCATATTCATTGACTATGGACAGGATATGTTTGGCTACAAGTTCTATGATCTAGTTGAGAAGAAAGTTATAAGAAGCAGAGATGTTGTGTTTATGGAAGATCATACTATAGAGGATATTGAGAAATCAGAGATTATTTCAACGCCACAAGTTAGTGATGATTTGATTGACTTGGATCCAGCTTCTCACATATATGTTCCTACACAGGTTGAGGAGGGCCAGCTAGAAATAAATGTTCCAGATAATGCACATGTCTCGGAACATGTTGAGACAGATGATGTTGTTCCTGAATTAGAAGCTCCATTAGAAGGAGCAGCTCCATTAGATGCTCCATCAGATGTTCCAGTCCGGAGATCTATCAGAGACCGACGACCTTCCACCAGATATTCTGCAGATGAGTATATATTATTGACTGAAGCAGATGAACCATAGTGTTATGCAGAAGCAATAGAAGATGAGTGCAAAAGCAAATGGCTCGATGCCATGCAGGATGAAATGCAGTCACTTTACGATAATCATACTTATGAGCTGGTGAAGTTGCCTAAAGGCAAAAGAGCTTTGAAGAACAAGTGGGTATATAGGTTGAAACAATATGAACATACTTTACAACCACGGTACAAAGCTAGATTGGTTGTTAAGGGATTCGGTCAGAGAAAGGGTATTGACTTTGATGATATATTTTCTCCGGTGGTAAAAATGTCTTCTATCCGTGTGGTTTTAGGCTTGGCAGCTAGCCTAGACTTGGAAATTGAACAGATGGATGTCAAAACAGCATTCTTTCATGGTAACTTGGAGGAAGAGATATACATGGAACAGCCAGAAGGTTTCAAAGTGAAAGGAAAAGAAGACTATGTGTGTAAGCTAAAAAGGAGTCTCTACGGCCTTAAGCAAGCTCCGAGACAATGGTACAAAAGGTTTACGTCAGTTATGATTGAGCAGGGCTATAAGAAGACTTCCTCAGATAACAGTATGTTTGTCCAAAAATTTTCTGATGATGACATTATTATTCTCTTGCTTTACGTTGATGATATGTTGATTATTGGCAGGAATGCTTCACGAATTGAGTTGTTGAAGAGACAGTTGAGCAAGCCTTTTGCCAAGAAAGACTTGGGCCCAGCGAAGCAGATTCTTGGTATTAGAATTATTCGGGACAGAAATTCTAAGAAGTTATTCTTGTCACAAGAGAAGTATATTGTGACGCCCCGGAAATTCACCCCTTGGTAGTGCCTAAATTCAATGAAAAGAAATTAAATTGGATCTCAGTCGGGAAAATGATTTTGGACCGTAAGAATTTAAGAGACGAAATTAGATGATTTTCTGAAGCGCTAGTCGGTTTAGGTTAGGTTTCGAAATTCCTAGTCATCGCAAAATAGAATTCGATTCTCGCACTCGCGCCTATCCCTGACCGAGCCCGGCCTGTGGAATTATCCTCCGTCAGTATACCAAAAATTCACTTTCTGTCCCGATTTATTAAAAGACCGAAATGCCCTCACCTTTATGCACAAAAGGACATAGAGTTTGAATGGTGATTTGACCTTGAGGGACCCACTTGTCACACCCCCACCCACCACTCACATCTCACCTACTAGTCAAGACATCTCTCTCCTCTCCCACTCTCTTTCTCTCGCTCATCTCTCTCCCTCTCATCCGCTGCTCACGCTCGTTTCCCCCCCCCCCCCCCACGGACGAACTCAGCCAACGTCCTCCTTCCTCCTTCAGTTTTTGTGCGACACCGGCCTCGAACCTCACCACCATCACCTTGCCGCTCCCTCACTACCCAGTCCCGGCCGTCGTCGTCGCTAGACGGCCGCGAGAAGGCTGCGGGATCTTACCCCTATTTTCGGCCCCAAGAACCGTGAGCTTATCTCTCTTCCTCCAGTTGTTTTCGCAGCCGTCGGCACCAACCACCACCACGCCGTCGTCCATCACCTCCCCCTCGACCTTCCCGATGCCACCCCACCGGTCGTTTTTCGCCGGAGTCGCCGCGAGCCACCCCTGAGACCCCGACCCTCTGTTTTCGGGGTTTGCCCGTTTTGCTCCTGACCCAGCTTGTTTCGCCGCCTTCCGCCGCTCACCACCACCTCCGGCGTCTACCTCGAACCCTCCTCTTGACTCTCGGAGCTGGTGGTAGCCGGCCGTCGCTTGAGGAGCTCTGGAACAGCTTGGTTTCACCTCCCCTGTTTCGGCGCCGGGAGTGCCCTGTTCGCGCCGGTTCTGTTCCGACGCTGCTCCGCCACCTCCGGCCGTTCTCCGCCGCCCTCGTCCGATCCTGATCGTCACCCTTAGTGCCTAAGTGAGCCCTCTAACCTTCCCCGACCTCGCCTTGGTCTTTGAGGCCGAGTTTCACCCCAAAACAGTCCCGGTTTCTCCTGTTTCACTGCTGATCGGTTCTGTTTTAGGTCGTTCGCCGGTCACCGGAGCTCCGCCGTCGCCGCCGCTGTCTTACCGGACCTCCCCAACCTGTCCTAGTTGCTGTGGTGTGGAGTTGTCGCTTGTTGAGCCATTAAACCCGAAGGTTCATTAGGATAACGAGAGTCGCCGCGACCCGCCGCCGTCGTCGTCGTTCGTTGCCTCTTCAATCGCGTCGTTGACTTTGCGTCGGCTCGAGCTTAGCTTAATTGTGAGTCGACTCTAAACCTTAGTTAGGGCTCTAATTGCGCCTAGGATTAGTCAAATAGTCGATTAGGGTATTTAGCGCGATCGTGGTCGGTTTAAATAGAAATCGGGTTTAGGGTAAATAGCCACGATCGATTAAGTTATCCGATTTAGCCTAGGTCGTCTGTGGCTAATTGATTGATAGACTGAATCGATCGATTATGCACTGTGGTTTGATTGCGAGCGAGCGATAGGTCAGAGACGAGCGATCGATCGGCGTTTATAAATTAAATCGACTAATAACGGTTATTGCACGAATTCGAGATTTTATGTAGCTTAATCGAATGGGATTATTCGTGTTGCAATTTATTGCCTTTCATGGAATGATCTTTCATGGTTATGTCTGATTGGATTCCTGGATTGTTTATTGATTGAATTGGCATCCATTTGGGGGTTGATCGTTCCATTCGTAATTGCATCATTTAATTAATAGCCTGCATATGCATATGACCGTGTACGAAATCAAAGAAGTATGTTTTAGCATGAAAATGACCGTGGGCCGAGTCTTTGAGCACGTTGTGTGAGCATCCGGCCCAAATCAAAGAGAATAAAATCGATTGACATGGCGGGTGCAATGTATGGTCATAAGATGGAACGATGATGAGTTTTCCTGGCAAGTTCGTACTGTACTAATCGTACACACCGTACTAATCGTATGGAATTACACGATTTTCCAGAAGCACGATAATTCATGCCCCGTATGGTACGTACGGTTTTAAGGGATTATCGGATGCCGGTCGCAGCTTGTGATGGACCGACGCCCCGTTTAGGGATGCCTACCTGCCGTGCCGTGCAAGATGCACTGGATACACTGCTTGTAGTAGCCGTTGCCGTGAGGGAAAAAGGAACGTAGGCTGGTCCTGCCAGAGGAGTGCGGGTACGCATTAATTGTGAGAGTCGATCATGCTAATCGCGTCGATCCTCCCATTGCGCCGTAGGCGTGATCATCGTTAATAATTGGACTTGTGTGGTGTCCTGTGCATATTTGTGATGCGATGCATCGTTGAGTGATTGATTGGTGCGACTGCTGAGTCGAGTCGAGCATTGCATTATGTGTGTGGCTGAATGCTGGTAAGAACGCATGTGGGTGTTCATGATATTGTGCTTGTGGATTGCTATATTATGTGAGTCTTCTGTTAGGACGCCTGGGCGAATCAGTTTCCTAACCGAGCTTAGGCTTGATTCACTGAGATTTATATCTCACCCTGTTGTGGGAACCACTTTCAGGTCCCAAGTGAAGAAGACATGTGGATACCGAAGCAAGGATGTGGGAGTACCCTTTTTGAAGTAGATGAGAAATTAACCATACCTGACCGTATAACCTTTTGTGGTCTTAGCGAGCCACCCCGAAGTGTGGGGTTGTCTGTTAATAGCTCAGTAGGGTTAAGCCTCATCTGCTGTCTTGTTGTGATATGCTTAGCTTTTGATGAATTGCTTCGGTATGCATCTCTTGCTATTTATCCCTGTCTGTTATAAGTTGTCTGGGAGTGTTTTTGTTTCCGCATGCGTGAATAGTTAATAGGTCGATAACGCGCCTGGGACGTTATCCTTCGTGACCTCGCGGCGATTTGGCAAGGGATGTCGCGGGCTCGAGAGTCGGGGCGTGACATCCCCGCCCAAGGTGGTATCAGAGCAAGGTCAGCCTGATCCATCTGGTCATTGGCCTGGAGTAATAAGGAGTGCTCGGAAATGGGATAGTTAGTAGGATTCTTTTTCGCTATGCTTGTGATTTTTAATTGTGTGGTAAGTTGTTGGGGTTGCCTTCTGACCGCGTTTTGCTTTGGGGTAAGCAGGACTCCGTATCATTTCTGCAAATGAGCGGACGCGGTAGGAGAGCACCCCGGGCACCTCGAAGGAGGCCTGTGAGGCCAGTTGAAGAGTTTATCGATGTTGGAGGAGCACCGCCTGGTGCACCCCCTGTTGTACCTCCTGTCGCAGCTCCTGCTGCTGAGCCTGCCAGGCGTGAGCCGACTATGGCGGAAGTTATGCAAGCCCTAGGAGCCATTGGAGATTTGTTGGGGCAGCAAGTTAGGAATCAAGCTGAAGCTGCTGTTGCTGCTGCTGAAGCCCCACCTGTGGTTCCACCTGTAGTTCTGCCAGTGAACCCACCTCCTGCACCTGGGTGTGAGGAGCGTAGGGCTCAAAAGCTGGTGGAACAGTTTCTCAAGTTGAAGCCGCCGCAGTTCATTGGGAGTGGAGACGCGGAAGCTGCCACCCAATGGATCGAAGGGTTAGAGAAAACGTTCAACTTGCTGAGGTGTTCGAATGAAGATAAGGTTGTCCTGGCCGTCTACCAACTCCAAGGAAATGCTAGTACTTGGTGGAGAGCTGTCAAGGGTATGGTTTTCCCAAAGGGTACAATTCCGGTGTGGAACACCTTCGTGGAAGCTTTTAATAATAAGTTTTTCTCGAAGACAGCTAGAGAACAGAAGATGGCTGAGTTCGGTCGCCTCCGCCAGAATCAGATGACGGTTGACCAATATGAGGCCAAGTTTTCTGAACTGTCTAAGTATGCTCCAAAATTGATTGAGGACCCTGAGGACAGGACTAGAAAGTTCAGGGACGGACTGAAGCCCGAGATTAAGAGTACACTGGCACCATTGAACCTTCAGGACTACGATGATCTTTATGAAAGGGCGCTGATAGTGGAGCAGGACTTGGCTGAGAGGACCGCCGCGTCTGGGTCGCGGTTCACGCCCTCGAATAGATTTGAAAAGAAGCAAGGAAAGAAGCCGATGTTTGGAGGCAAACATCACATCCCACCTAATCGCAGAGGAGCGATCAGTAAGCCTTTCTTTCGCCAGAGCGAGGTGTGCCGCCTGTGCCACCAAAGGCATGGTTCTGGCCCATGCCTTTTTAAGAGTGGGGCCTGCTTTGGTTGTGGCCAGCTGGGCCATCAGGTGAAGGATTGTCCGCAGAGGCAACAGGGCAAGCAGGCGCCACTGCAGGGAGGACTACCAGGAGGAACTGCGCCGCAAAACTTTCAAAGTCGTCCGCTGGCGCAAGGAAGGGTGTTTGCTGTCACTCGGGAAGCGGCGAAGGATTCACCGACCGTTATAGGTACGGTCCTCTTGCATAACCAAGTAGCTTATGCTTTGTTTGATCCGGGTGCCACGCATTCGTTTGTTGCGGATCGGTTTGTTAAGTTGTCTGATTTGAGCTTGGTACCTTTGGATGTTGTCTTTAAAGTGTCTACGCCCTTAAAGGATGGTGTAGTAGCTGCTGTAGGCTGTCCTGACTGTAGACTTGTTGTGAACGGTCACGAAAGTAAGATAGATCTGATTGTACTGGAGATGTACGATTTTGACCTGATTGTGGGAATGGATTGGTTGAAAAAGCAAAGAGCCACGATGGATTGTTTTAATAAGGTGATTCGGTTTAATCCGTTGAATGAGACTAGCTTTGAATTTGTGGGTGATCGAGGAGGAATTTCGACTGTGATAATATCGTCGTTAGAGGCGACCCGACTGTTGGAGAATGGCTTCCAAGGTTATTTGGCTTCTGTGGTTGATACGTCTGTTAAGGAACTCGAGTTGGAGGATATTGTTGTTGTATGTGAGTTTCCAGATGTTTTCCCTCAGGATTTACCCGGTTTGCCACCAGAAAGGGAAATCGAGTTTGTGATAGAGTTAGCTCCCGGGACGGAATCGATCTCTAAGGCGCCATATAGGATGGCATTGTCCGAACTGAAGGAACTCAAGGTGCAGATGCAAGAGTTGTTGGATAAAGGGTTCGTTCGCCCTAGTGCATCACCTTGGGGAGCGCCTGTTTTGTTCGTTAAGAAGAAAGATGGATCCTTAAGATTGTGTATCGACTACCGGCAGTTGAATCAGGTGACGATAAAGAATAAGTATCCACTGCCGAGGATTGATGATTTGTTCGACCAGCTGCAGGGAGCCTCGGTGTTTTCTAAGATTGATCTACGGACGGGATATCATCAATTGAGGATCAGAAAAGAAGATATACCGAAATCGGCATTTAGGACGCGTTATGGACATTATGAATTCACTGTGATGCCGTTTGGTTTGACAAATGCTCCTGCTGCTTTCATGGATCTGATGAACAGAGTGTTCAAAGAATTCTTGGATCGCTTCGTGATTGTCTTCATAGATGACATCCTAGTGTACTCGAAGAGTTCCGAGGATCATGAACAACATCTGAGGATTGTGTTGGAAACTTTGAGAACGCATAAGTTGTATGCCAAGTTTAGCAAGCGCGAGTTTTGGTTAGCTCGCGTGGCGTTCGTAGGCCATGTGGTTTCTGGTGAAGGTATTTCTGCGGATTCATCTAAAATTGAGGCAGTTATGGGTTGGCCAATACCGACGACAGTTACAGAGATCAGAAGCTTCTTAGGATTGGCAGGCTATTATAGGCGTTTCGTGGAGAGGTTTTCAGCTATAGCCTCACCTTTGACTAAGTTGCTGAAGAAGGATGTAAGGTTTGAATGGACGGACAAATGCGAGCGTAGTTTCCAGGAGCTTAAGCATAGGCTAACTACGGCTCCTGTTCTGACGATTCCCTCTGAACCTGGAGGATTTGAGATTTATAGCGATGCTTCACTTAGAGGATTGGGTTGTGTCTTAATGCAGCATGGCAGAGTAGTAGCGTATGCATCTCGTCAGTTGAGACCGCATGAGTTGAACTACCCGATGCACGACCTGGAATTGGCTGCGGTCGTGTTTGCTTTGAAGATCTGGAGACATTATTTGATTGGGGAAAGTTTTCAAGTGTATACCGATCACCAGAGTCTGAAGTATTTGTTTTCTCAGAAAGAGTTGAACATGAGGCAACGTCGATGGATGGAGTTGCTTAAGGATTATGACTGCGAAATCCTGTATCATCCGGGTAAGGCGAATAAGGTTGCTGATGCCCTGAGTAGAAAATCAGTGATTGCTCAATTACAGATGCATGAATGGCGTTTACTTGAGCAAGTGAGAGACTCAGACTTTAAGTTGGAGATAAGCCGTCTGTCGTGTCTCATGGCTACCTTGAGGATTGAGCCGGAAGTGCAGGTTAAGATTAAGAGCCTACAGTCGACGGACCCCACCATTCAGAAGGTCCTTCAAGAAGACTCAGCTAAGAGAAGAGTCGACTTCCAAGTAGCCGAGGATGGGATACTGAAGTTCAGAGGACGTCTGGTTGTGCCTGCCGATGAAAGTCTAAGGGAGGAGATCTTATCAGAAGCACATCGTAGCAGTTATAGTATCCATCCAGGAAGTACGAAAATGTATCAGAATCTAAGGCAACACTATTGGTGGAATGGCATGAAAACGGATATAGCAAAGCATGTGGCTAGGTGTTTGACCTGTCAGCTGGTCAAGGCACAACATTGTAAACCTGGAGGATTGCTGCAGCCCTTGGAAATTCTAGAGTGGAAATGGGAGCATATCACGATGGACTTTGTGATGGGTTTGCCAAGGAGTCAAAGAGGGCATGATTCAATCTGGGTAGTGGTTGACAGATTGACAAAGTCAGCGCACTTCATTCCAGTGAGAAAGGACTTTGCCTTGGATAGGTATGCAGATCTGTATGTGAGGCACGTTGTAAGGTTACATGGAGTGCCAGTGACGATTACTTCTGATCGAGACCCTAAGTTTACTGCCACCTTTTGGAAGAGTCTACAGACGGCCTTGGGAACAAAGTTACAGTTCAGTACAGCTTACCACCCGCAAACAGATGGCCAGTCCGAAAGGACGATTCAAACACTGGAGGACATGTTGAGGGCATGTGTTTTGGATTTTAAAGGTAGTTGGGAGGAATAGTTGCATTTGGTAGAGTTCGCCTATAATAACAGTTACCAGCAGAGCATAAAGATGGCGCCT
Organism: Rhodomyrtus psidioides; assembly: GCA_021437785.1. NCBI lineage: Eukaryota > Viridiplantae > Streptophyta > Magnoliopsida > Myrtales > Myrtaceae > Rhodomyrtus > Rhodomyrtus psidioides. Next base: position 1,195,463 of record JAILYB010000092.1, on the reverse strand, counting down.
TTCGAGGCATTGTATGGCAGAACTTGTAGAACGCCAGTTTGTTGGGAAGAAGTTGGTGAGAGGAAGATAACTGGGCCTGAGTTGGTGGAACAGTCAATGGAAGCAGTTAAAGTAATCAGAGACAAGCTGAAGACAGCTCAGTGTCGCCAGAAGAGTTATGCCGATAGGAGGCGCAGACCTTTGGAGTTTCAGGTGGGCGACCATGTCTTTCTGAAGGTGTCGCCTATGAGAGGGACATCCCGCTTTGGCAAGAAAGGGAAGCTGAGCCCAAGGTACGTTGGACCGTTCGAGATTCTAGAGCGGATTAGGAACTTGGCTTATCGTCTTGCGTTGCCGCCGAGACTTGCTCAAGTGCATAACGTCTTCCATGTGTCGATGTTGAGAAAATACGAGCCGGACCCCACTCATGTGCTAAGTTATGAAGAGATTGAACTGGATGAGCGAGCCTCGTACGTAGAGCGACCAGTCAGGGTCATTGATAGGAAAGAGCAAGTGCTTCGGATTAAGACGATTCCATTGGTCAAGGTGGTTTGGCAACACCATGGTACAGAAGGAGCTACTTGGGAGAATGAGGAAGTGATGAAGAGTAGTTACCCTTATCTTTTTGAGTAGTTGTGGTTGTGCGGTAATTTCGGGGACGAAATTTCCTAAGGTGGGGAGAGTTGTGATGCCCCGGAAATTCACCCCTTGGTAGTGGCTGAATTCAATGAAAAGAAATTAAATTGGATCTCAGTCGGGAAAATGATTTTGGACCGTAAGAATTTAAGAGACGAAATTAGATGATTTTCTGAAGCGCTAGTCGGTTTAGGTTAGGTTTCGAAATTCCTAGTCGTCGCAAAATAGAATTCGATTCACGCACTCGTGCCTATCCCTGACCGAGCCCGGCCCGTGGAATTATCCTCCGTCAGTATACCAAAAATTCACTTTCTGTCCCGATTTATTAAAAGACCGAAATGCCCTCACCTTTATGCACAAAAGGACATAGAGTTTGAATGGTGATTTGACATTGAGGGACCCACTTGTCACACCCCCACCCACCACTCACATCTCACCTACTAGTCAAGACATCTCTCTCATATCCCACTCTCTTTCTCTCGCTCATCTCTCTCCCTCTCGTCCGCTGATCACGCTCGTTTCCCCCCCCCCACGGACGAACTCAGCCAACGTCCTCCTTCCTCCTTCAGTTTTTGTGCGACACCGGCCTCGAACCTCACCACCATCACCTTGCCGCTCCCTCACTGCCCAATCCCGACTGTCGTCGTCGCCAGACGGCCGCGAGAAGGCTGCGGGATCTTCCCCATGTTTTCGGCCCCAAGAACCGTGAGCTTCTCTCTCTTCCTCCAGTTGTTTTCGCAGCCGTCGGCACCAACCACCACCACGCCGTCGTCCATCACCTCCCCCTCGACCTTCCCGATGCCACCCCACCGGTCGTTTTCCGCCGGAGTCACCGCGAGCCACCCCTGAGACCCCGACCCTCTGTTTTCGGGGTTTGCCCATTTTGCTCCTGACCCAGCTTGTTTCGCCGCCTTCCGCCGCTCACCACAACCTCCGGCGTCTACCTCGAACCCTCCTCTTGACTCTCGGAGCTGGTGGTAGCCGGCCGTCGCTTGAGGAGCTCTGGAACAGCTTGGTTTCACCTCCCCTGTTTCGGCGCCGGGAGTGCCCTGTTCGCGCCGGTTCTGTTCCGACGCTGCTCCACCACCTCCGGCCGTTCTCCGCCGCCCTCGTCCGATCCTTATCGTCACCCTTAGTGCCTAAGTGAGCCCTCTAACCTTCCCCGATCTCGCCTTGGTCTTTGAGGCCAAGTTTCACCCCAAAACAGTCCTGGTTTCTCCTGTTTCACTGCTGATCGGTTATGTTTTAGGTCGTTCGCCGGTCGCCGGAGCTCCGCCATCGCCGCCGCCGTCTTGCCGGACCTCCCCAACCTGTCCTAGTTGCTGTGGTGTGGAGTTGTCGCTTGTTGAGCCATTAAACCCGAAGGTTCATTAGGATAACGAGAGTCGCCGCGACCCACCGCCGTCGTCGTCGTTCGTTGCCGCCTCAATCGCGTCGTTGACTTTGCGTCGGCTCGAGCTTAGCTTAATTGTGAGTTGACCCTAAACCTTAGTTAGGGCGCTAATTGCGCCTAGGATTAGTCGAATAGTCGATTAGGGTATTTAGCGCGATCGTGGTCGGTTTAAATAGAAATCGGGTTTAGGGTAAATGGCCACGATCGATTAAGTTATCCGATTTAGCCTAGGTCGTCTGTGGCTAATTGATTGATAGACTGAATCGATCGATTATGCACTGTGGTTTGATTGCGAGCGAGCGATAGGTCGGAGACGAGCGATCGATCGGCGTTTATAAATTAAATCGACTAATAACGGTTATTGTACGAATTTGAGATTTTATGTAGCTTAATCGAATGGGATTATTCGTGTTGCAATTTATTGCCTTTCATGGAATGATCTTTCATGGTTATGTCTGATTGGATGCCTGGATTGTTTATTGATTGAATTGGCATCCATTTGGGGGTTGATCGTTCCATTCGTAATTGCATCATTTAATTAATAGCCTGCATATGTATATGACCGTGTACGAAATCAAAGAAGTATGTTTTAGCATGAAAATGGCCGTGGGCCGACCCAAATCAAAGAGAATAAAATCGATTGACATGGCGGGTGCAATGTATGGTCATAAGATGGAACGATGATGAGTTTTCCTGGCAAGTTCGTACTGTACTAATCGTACACACCGTACTAATCGTATGGAATTACATGATTTGCCAGAAGCACGATAATTCATGCCCCGTATGGTACATACGGTTTTAAGGGATTATCGGATGCCGGTCGCAGCTTGTGATGGACCGACGCCCCATTTAGGGATGCCTACCTGCCGTGCCGTGCAAGATGCACTGGATACACTGCTTGTAGTAGCCGTTGCCGTGAGGGAAAAAGGAACGTAGGCTGGTCCTGCCAGAGGAGTGCGGGTACGCATTAATTGTGAGAGTCGATCATGCTAATCGCGTCGATCCTCCCATTGCGCCGTAGGCGTGATCATCGTTAATAATTGGACTTGTGTGGTGTCCTGTGCATATTTGTGATGCGATGCATCGTTGAGTGATTGATTGGTGCGACTGCTGAGTCGAGTCGAGCATTGCATTATGTGTGTGGCTGAATGCTGGTAAGAACGCATGTGGGTGGTCATGATATTGTTCTTGTGGATTGCTATATTATGTGAGTCTTCTGTTAGGACGCCTAGGCGAATCAGTTTCCTAACCGAGCTTAGGCTTGATTCACTGAGATTTATATCTCACCCTGTTGTGGGAACCACTTTCAGGTCCCAAGTGAAGAAGACATGTGGATACCGAAGCAAGGATGTGGGAGTACCCTTTTTGAAGTAGATGAGAAATTAACCATACCTGACCGTATAACCTTTTGTGGTCTTAGCGAGCCACCCCGAAGTGTGGGGTTGTCTGTTAATAGCTCAGTAGGGTTAAGCCTCATCTGCTGTCTTGTTGTGATATGCTTAGCTTTTGATGAATTGCTTCGGTATGCATCTCCTGCTATTTATCCCTGTCTGTTATAAGTTGTCTGGGAGTGTTTTTGTTTCCGCATGCGTGAATAGTTAATAGGTCGATAACGCACCTGGGACGTTATCCTTCGTGACCTCGTGGCGATTTGGCAAGGGATGTCGCGGGCTCGAGAGTCGGGGCGGGACATATATCGAGAAAGTTCTTCAGAAATTTCACATGGACAAGGCTAAAGTGGTTAGTGCTCCTCTTGCTTCCCACTTTAAGTTGAGTACAAAGCAAAGTCCTATGACTGATAAAGAGAAGAAAGACATGGAAATTGTTCCATATGCATCAGTTGTAGGAAGCTTAATGTATGCAATGGTATGTACACGACCAGACTTGGCGCATGCAGTTGGTGTTGTTAGTCGCTATTTGTCAAATCCGGGAAGAGAACATTGGAATGCGGTAAAGTGGATCATGAGGTATCTTCGGGGAACTTTAAGTTTGAAACTCAGTTTCGGGACCGGAAAACTAGAGTTAATTGGATACACAGATTCTGATTTGGCCGGAGATATTAATACACGTAAATCTACTTCTAGTTATTTGATTTCTTTTACCGGTGGGGCTGTGTCATGGAAGTCAAGGTTACAAAAATGTGTTGAACTTTCTACAACCGAAGCAGAATTTATTGTAGCAACCGAAGCTAGTAAAGAGTTGCTGTGGCTGAAGAAATTCTTAGAAGAACTTGGGTTCAAGCAAAAAAGGTATGTGTTATTTTGTAATAACCAAAGTGCGATTCATCTTGGTAAGAACTCAACTTTACATTCTAGATCGAAACATATTGATGTTAGATATCATTGGATAAGAGATGTTCTAGATGAGAAGTTGTTGGAACTTGAAAAAATCCATACGGACCATAATGGTTCCGATATGATGACGAAGACTCTACCAAGGAACAAGCTTGAATATTGCCGATCGATAGCAGGGATGGTGAATCCCTCCACATCGTCGTGAGGGGGAGATTTGTTGGTTGGGTCACTCCTATATGGAGGAAGCCCAATGAAGTGCAAGCCCATGGCTTGAGCCCGTATGTTGATTCATATGGAGAAATATGGTTTCTCACTATCAGTTATGCAGTAGCCACCAAAAAGACGTTCTTTTTCGGACGTAGTAGCAAGAGAGAAAGAGTGAAGAAAATCTGAAAGAGGGTGCCGTCCGGATTTCTTCAAGCTTACATCAGAGGTCGATTCGTGGTCCGATTGCTTGTGACGCATTGTTCTCGGATCTGATTGGTTTGATCTTCATCTGGATCTTCTTTCATTAGATTTTTCGTGGGTAGAACTAAACCCATGTTTTGGTGAGATTTATCCTTGATCTCTTGCGATTTCACGTGTATTGCCAAGAATGGTGTTCTTGATGTATTTGCTGCTATGTACCTCTAGTATTAACTAGAGAAGAACATTGTCTACCCAATTCGTTGATAGTGAAGTTTTTGGGTAGACTACGGTCCCGTGGTTTTTTATCTCCTCACATCGGGGAGATTTTTCACGTTAAAAATTCTCGTGTTCGTGGGTGCTTGGTGTTTATATATTCTATCAGATATATCGCTCTATTATATCGTTTCCTATTAGGTTTGCACAAGAGGGGAGATTTCTTTATTCCGTTGCGCTAATCCGATATTGTTCGGATTCATTGATCTCCCAACAGATTTTGCACACAGGATACGATTCAAAAAGCAATGAACAGGGAGACGGTGAGATCTGTTCGCTCAGTTTGTTACATGCAAAACAAAGACATTGACATATGGGCTACATCTTCTTCTTTTTTCACATATTTTCTCAAGAAATCATATCATACTATGTGCACTTTAGAATGGAGGGCAACGGAACCTCCCTTTTTTTTTTTCCTGACAGGTATCTGGGTTTATATCTTCTGATGATTACGTTACTTTGTCAAATGTAGGGAATGGGAAATGTTGAAGCTCTCTGCTTTGACTTCACAGCTGAAAATTTACAGAGCATGCCAAAAATAAGGTTTCTCAAGTTGGACAATGCCAAAATTTCTGGAAATTTTGCTGGTGCATTTGCTAGTTTAAGGTGGCTCCGTTGGCAAAGGTGTCCTCCGGAATTTGATGCAGAAAATCTTGTGTTAAGAGAGTTGGCCATTCTTGAGCTCCCTCGGGGCAAAATCACGGAAGACTGGGGAGGATGGAGTAAAATCAAGGTGGTTTAGTATTTGGTTGTCTAATATTTGCTTCCTTGAATTATATATTTGCGAATTGACTGACCTTGTGCGTGTTTTTTGTTTTGGCTTTGCAGATGGAGAAATTGAAAGTCTTGAATCTTACTGGGTGTTCCGACTTACTGTTCACTCCCAACTTCTCTGGTTACCAAGATTTGGAAATCCTGATTCTTGAAGGCTGTTCTCGTTTGGTGAAGCTGGATCCTTCGATTGGCCATTTGAAACGTTTAGTCTCCCTGAATTTGAAGTCCTGCTCCCGATTGAACTCGTTGCCAGTGGAAATGGGTGGTATGACGGCTATGAAAGAGCTTTTCATTGACAGGACTTCTGTACGGGAGATCCCCATCTCCATAGGAAATTTGAAAGAACTTGAAATTCTCAGTGGCTTCCAGTGCTTCCCATTGACTCAACTGCCCAGATCAATTTGCAACCTGACTGCTCTCTCCGAACTCTCATTTGATGGTGCCAAATTTACTGAGCTCCCAAGCTCACTGGGGGACCGGCTTAAGCTAAGATGCCTGTCGTTAAGGAATTGCCATTATTTGGAGGAACTTCCGGATTCTATCGGTAAAATGGGGAGCTCATTGGAGAAGTTGGATATATCAGCGACCTGTATCTCTGAACTACCCATTTCAATAAGAAATCTGGAAAGCTTGAAAGTGCTGAGAATGGATTATTCTTTCATAAGAGCATTTCCTGAGGAGATTGGAAATCTAACCAAGCTCGAAGAGCTACATGCTTCCTGGTGTCGGAGTTTGAAGGGGGCCGTGCCTCGTGATATTAAGAGGCTACATCATCTGAGATCATTGACATTGGGGCATTCCAATATTTCTATACTGCCCTCTGAAATCTCTACCCTCTCTAGTCTTCACACCCTTGATTTACTTCAGTGCAATGAGATTGAAATGTTGCCGCAGCTTCCCTCTTCTCTAATTTGTCTGCGTGCAAGTTCTACAAGGATGAAAGCCATACCAATTCTTAAGGATTTGAAGGAATTGGAGGAGCTGTGCCTAAGTGATGAGGACCCGAAGGAACGCCGGTCTCCCTCAGAACAGCCGATGCCAGAATCCGACGTGCAACATCCCTCGTGTAAATGGTTTTCAAGACTCTGGAACCTACAGTTTCTCCAAACACAAAGGATTGTCAAACAATCCTTCTCAATTTCGTTTCCTAAACTGAGGAAACTAGAATTGTCTCTTTCGCAAATTATTAAGCTGAAGTTCGAGCCCCCAGACATTCCTCAGCTAAAAACGCTTATCCTTTCCAGTTTGAGCCTTGGAAAAGTATCAGAGCTTCCCAGGACGTTGTCAGTTCTATCAATTCAAGGTTGTTCATCATTGAGAAGATTGCCAACCGTCCAGGGCTTAAACAACTTATCAGTGTTTGAGCTCTTCGACTCTGCGATAGAAAAGATTGAAGGGCTTGAAACGCTGAGGAGGCTAGATATATCAAACTGCAACATACAAAATCTCAATGGGATTGACCAGTTAACCTCACTGAGAAATTTGATTCTATCCGACTGTGATGACCTCGGTTTACCTGATCTTTCAAACTTGCAGTCGCTGAAAGTTTTGGAGATCAGACGATGCAAAATGATCCGTCAAATTGAAGGGCTAGAGAAATTAACATCTCTGGAAAAGCTGATAATCAGTGGATGTATGGCTGAGAACTCGGTGCAAGTACAGAACGCGATGAAGCATGTAATGGCACGTTCTACGGTTACGTAATGCTGGATTCTCCTCAGTTTTAACTGATATCTGTACATGGCATCCACCCTGTTAAGGGAAGACGGGAGCAACCCGTGGAAAAACTTGATGGAGAAAAGGAATAAGCGAAGAAGGCAAATTTAATGGAGTCAATTTCAAGCTTGATTCCATTGAAGTCACTTTAAAGATAAGTCGAGGCCAAATCAACCGCCGCGAACAAAAAGCAGCCGCTCCAAGTGATCATGCAGGGCAGCCCTTGCCGGCCACTGGCGAGGGTGGTCCCTTCCAAAATGAAAATTGTGCACCGGTTGAATTTCTCCTCAAATTTCAGGTGGTAAAATCTTTTAAGGTACCAACAGAGTTCTCATCCTTTATGTAGCTACGGGACGAGTTTGTTTTTAGTTAGCATGTGTCTCCTCACTTCTAGATCAAGTTTCATGAATTCCTCTGCCAAAATCAACGCTGTCATAGGCTTATCCGGAAGGAAAGGATGTTTTTGCTTCCTTCGACAAGAGCGACATTGTTAACTTTTTGATAGTTTTTCATTAAATGCTGGTCATATTTTCTGGTCTTTTTCTAATTATATGTAGTGTTTAACTTACAGACAATTCGTGCGTTTTGATAAGAAAATTACACAAAAAACCTCGATATTGCACTTTGAATGGACTTGCATTTGTATACCTGATTTGTATGCCCCTCATCATATAATTTTAATTTGTCCTTATATGTTGGTGATTATATAGGAAAATATTGGACAAGCAAATGAGGCTTTTCTTTTAGGTGTACCGGACTACGTAGCACGGACACGCCGGGAGAGACAATTTTTGCGTGTCGGACACGGCGGCGTGTCGGACTCGGCCAGACACGGCCGACCGCGTGTCCGGATGGGAGGAAAAGAAAAACAGCCGTGTCCGAGGGATTTCTCACTTCACAATTCTCACGACTTCTGTCACAGGCTGTTCCGCGGCTTCAGGGCTATCTAAGAGGCGGCGCGAGGGTCTGAGGCTGACGGAGGGCGACGATGTGGTGGCTGGTGGTGGTCGAAGGGCGTCGGGCTACTGCAAACCGAAGCTGGGTAGGGGTTGAAGCGAAACAAAGTAGGGAGGGGGAAGTGGGGGCTGGTTCGGGCTCGGTGGTGGCGCGCGGCGGTCGTGCGGGGACGGCGTGGTGGGGGAGTGATGGTGACGGCGTGAGGTGGTGGTGCCACGTAGGAATAAGGGAGGAGGAGGATGTTCGGGTGGAAGGCCAAAGGCGTGAGGCAGGGGGGACTCAGGGGAAGACAGAAACATGGCAGGTCTTTTGCGGCCTTCCTCACGGCCGTCCGGCGACTGGTGGCCACGTCGAAGGGTTTGTGGCGACGGCAAGGAGTGGCAGGAGATAGTGGTGGTCGGTGATGGTGTGGTGGTGGCGCACGAAACAACGGGAGGAAGAGGAGGTCTCGGCTGGGAGGGGAAGTTGTCCACGAATAAGGCAAAGAAAGAGAGAGAATAGAGAGAGATCGTGAGAGAGAGAGTGAGAGTGAGCGGAAGAGAGGGGACAGAGAGTTGATGGAGAGATGTGATTGGTTAGATGAGAGTTGATTTGAGGTGGGGTCCACTTGAGTTTAATTTTTTTTTTCTTATTAATGAATTATTGAGGGCAATTCGGTCATTTGGTAATTCAAGACTGAAATGAAATTTGGTATACTGGACCGAGGAAAATTTTGGTATTTTCACAGGTTAGGATCGGTTATATATATATGCCGTGTCCCGCCGTGTCGGAATAGAAAACAATGGCTTCTTAGATTTGAACCGAATCAGTCAAGATGGGATCTCATTGGCTGGCCATACACCACTAAATCCAAGGGGTTAAATTGAACGGGAGCTATGGAAAGAGTTCGTTGTCTCCATTTTGCATTGAGCACTTTTGCACGAGACATTCAAGCCTAATCCTATGTGATTTACGTAGGTTGTTATGTGATGTGCCCTCGTTCAGACCGGACCTTGGTCTGAATTGGGTGTGCTTGGCCTCCATTGGATGTTATTTTGGGTCATTGATGCCTGTGTTAGCGTGAGGTGTATGTTTGGATTAACTGTCGTTGAATCTCCATCACACTAACATGATTTGCATGATTTTTGGGCGTGGTTTACAGACGGCACGTGAAATGAGAAGATGACGATGAAACCTATACCTTGTCCTCCTTTCTCAAAATCGGGGTAAGTACAGTACAAGTGACATAACTTTTGTACGGCACTCATTTGAGTGCCATAACTTTCTTTTTTCACTTACTTGAGTGCCATAACTTTACTACGACAATCACTTGAGTGCCACTTCCGGCGAAAATCGTTGACTTAAGTGCCACTTATGGCAAATTGTCATACGTGGGATTTTCATTATTATTTTATTTATTTTTTAATAACACGTAGATTTTTTAAATTTTTTTTAATATTTTTTACTTATTTTTTTATTTATTATCATATTTTCATTTTATTTTAAAATTACCCTACATGAAATTTTTATTAATTTATTTTTTAATGACAAGTGGAATTTTTTTGAAAATTTTTAAATATTTTTTGGAACTTTTTCTTATTTTTTTTATTTATTATCATATTTTCATTTTTATTTTAAAATTTCCCTACGTGGAATTTTCATTATTATTTTATTTATTTTTAATGACACTTGGATTTTAAATAAATTAAATTTTTTTGGAATTTTTCTTATTTTTTATTTATTATCATATTTTATTTTTAAATTGTCCTATGTGGAATTTTATAATTACTTTATTTATTTTTTAATGACACATGGATTTTTTTAAAAAATTAAATATTTTTTGGAATTTTTTCTTATTTTTATTTATTATCATATTATCATTTTTTATTTTCAAATTTGCAAAATAAATAAACAAATTATAAAAAATTCTAGGTGTACATTAAAATATTCAAAATAATCATTTCGCTGGTGCTACGTCAGCTTTTCCAGTTGCCACGTCAGCTTTTCGGCATCCACGTAAGCGATGACACTTAAGTGATCGATTTTTTAAAGTTATGGCACTCAACTGATCAAAAAAAAAGTTATGGCATTCAAGTGAGCGCCGTACAAAAGTTATGGCATTTGCGGCGTACTTACCCCCTCAAAATCTTCATTACAATGAGATTGACGTTGACTAACAAATAGGTTTTGTTATGTGGCAGCACAGCTTCTTACTACTTGAGGAGTTCTGGACATAGTTATCAAGGCGTCGCCTAGGCAACAAGGCGACCTCGAATGCCCAAGGCGCCCTGTCGCCTTGTCGGGTCTCCTCAAGGCGGGTGCCTTGGTTGTCTAGGCATCGCCTTGTGGACGCCTAGGCGACGCCTTGGGCGCCTTGGACATTTCTGACAAGTGATCACGCTGGTCGAGGCTGCAAGTGGCCGAGCGACGCAACAACATGCCGCAACATTGCTGGGAAGAGGAGTTTCGGGGCTGAGAGCTTCGGATATGGAGTTGCCGGGCCTATGGAACACGATTGTGTGGTCCTGGGTTTGGGTCTGTAGAGCGTCGGGGCTTGTGGCGGGTCGCAGAATCCCCTGGTGACGTGGCATCGTGGCTCAACGGCAATGGACAGCAGGTGAGTGTGGCGACTGATGGTTGGCGGGTGACCATCGCGAGTTCGGCGGCTGCTATATAACGGCAACGGAGCTAGACAGCGACAACTCGCAAGGTCAATAGAGCTTGACAGCGAAGGATGAGGCGCGACCAGTGATGGATCTCGGGTCGCGGCTGAACGAGGAGCGAAGGAAAGGGAGAGATGTGGTGGCCAAAGGTCTGGTGTTCGTCGGACGAGGCTAGTTCCCTCGCGCAGAACAAAAGTAAAAGTTGTAGAATATACAAGGAAGAAGAAGAAGATGATGGGGAGGGGGAAGTCTTCGCCTGGTCTACGGCAACGGCAGAGAGAGAACTTGGGGAGCAAGTTGGGGTGATGCAAGCAATGACCTCACATGAGGGGCGGCTGATTTGATGGGAAGAAGCTGTGGGTCCACAAATATTTTTTTTTATCAAAGGGTCCACAAATAATTTAAACTTCACTATTCTTGTCTTAAGCTAATAAAATCTAGGATATTTTGGTAAATTGGCAATCAACCTAGTAGTTCGGGAGGGGGGAACAATGAAGATGAAGTGATGCTTGATGGCACTATTTGAGTTACCATTGAGACCTTTCTTTATATTTGAAACTTATTTAGTAGAGCATGTTAGGCTATTTTGAAATTATTGAACTTATAGTTACTTAATCTCGATTACCTACTCAATTTTATGATTATTATATGTCTTAAATATATTTGATAATTGTTTATTTGAATCATGAATGTAAGTTTTGATGTACAAATGTAAAATATACAATTATACACATATATATTTAAAAATTTAGCTACATTGTCGCATTATCGCCTTACGGATGACTAAGCGGGGGCGTAATCGCCTAGGCGTTTTAGAGGCCTCTAACTCACCTTGTCGCCTTAACAACTATGGTTCGGGAGCATCATGAAGATATCAAGACATTCCAATGCTGTCCAAGGTTTTGTTATTTTGAGGTTCTTCTGGTCCCAAAGTAGTACGAGGGGAAAGAAATGAAGAAATTAGGAAATCAGCGTGAAACCAACTTTTTTTTTCCCCTGAGGTTGCTATGTCTTATAGGTTTTGTCTCAAGCTTGTCTTAGTTCCGTACTAGTTATAAGAGAACAAGTGCATAGACGATTGATATTTTGCATTTTTTATTTCCTGATTTTTCTTTTCTTCTCTTTCTTTTTGTCTTATTTCTTTCCACTGGATGGCGGGTTGTGGTCAGCGAGGGTCGCCAAAGCTCCCAGGCCATTGGGTGAGGCCATTGCGACTGCAATCGAAGGAAGCCTTGCCCGCGACTGGAGAGGCCATGGCCACCTTTGTTTGCGGCCGGCGAGGCGATGGCGAGTGACTCTCGCCGGCAAGGTAGCCTCACCCACGGCTGTGTCTCACAAATCGAAACCATCGCAAGGCATGGCCGCCGAGGAAGGTGACCATGGTGAGGTTGCCCTTTGGCTGGTGAGCTTTGGGAAGACAATGACAATGCCATGTCAACGCCAACTGGCCAAATGGACTGAATTGACACAAACGTAAAGGCTGCGTTTGGTCTCCCGGATTTTTAATCAGGATAGGATTGGATAGGATAGGATATGAAATCCAGTGATTTTGCCATATCCTATCCTGTGTTTGGTGAGTCACAGTAATAGAGCCGAATATGTTCATATAATATCATATTCATTGTTTGGTATATACGATATATCAATGTAAAATGAATTTGAAAAAGCACAAGCGAAAAATATAAGAATCTCTTGTAATTCACTACTGAATCTAATAAAAGAAAGAAAATATAAACATTCAACTTTTGCTGAAAAGTTTTTTCCTTTTTCACGATATTCGTTAAACCCCAATATGAAACACAAGGTTATGGAGGAAAAAAAATGTTTGACTCTCTTTCTGTTTTCGTAGACTTTTGATATGAACCAAAAAGCTAAGAAGGAGGGTAAATTTCAACTATTTCGCTATTTTCGTAAAGTTTTATAATAAACTATAAAGCTAAAAAGCAATCATGAAACTTCCACATGAACTAGAGTTAGAGAGATGGAGATGCTATTTTTTTTAGAAATTTCATTACTCATTCTCTTCAAGAATTAGAGAAATCATTTTATTTACTTAAAATCTAGTTTCTTCTACTTCATTTTTATTATTTCTTATTATAAATATTATTTTATTATTATTTTGACTCCCTTCTATCATTTCTTAATAAAATTTTTCATTAAATAACAAATTGTACTATTATACTTAAAATATTTAATGATATAGATACTAAGTGTGTGTGTGTGTGTACATGTACAAACTATATATTATAATGAAGAAAGAAATCAAATTATAAATATGATTTATATAAAATAAAAATAAAAATTATTTTTATTATTTTTCTTTCTAACATTAGAATTCAAATTTAATTAAAAATAATTACTATTTTAATTTTATTATATAAGAAGTTTGTTATTCAGAAAAATAATTTTTATACCATAAATAAAAGAAATCATATCCGCCTTTATCCTACCTTCCCCCTAGGATAATTATATACGGGCTATATCCCCCTTATATCATGCTATATCTTATCATGAGTAGGAACTAAACACAGAATATGATAAATTTTATCTTATCCTGACTTATATCCTGACTGCCAAACGTAGCCAAAAGGTTTAGTACTCTACTGGCCAAAAAAGAGTTTAAAACTTTTGACACAATTACAATAAGTAGTTTTTGGAAAGTTTCTTGCATTCAGTGAATCAGTGCAAAAGATTGTGCAAGAATAGCTATGAGCTTGGTGGCGATATATATTTTCCTTAGTTCATCGAAATTGGTTTACCTTTTCTTGATTGAGTCCAATCACGCTCATTTATTTGATATTTCTTGGCGAAGCCACGTCACTTGTCATAGAAGTTAACAATTTAGCGTTACGAGAATAGTGGTGGCCATGGGCCAGTTTGGGCTCGAACCGGCCTAGGTCAAACTCGTAACCATCCCGTTGATCAGGAGACGATTAAACACCGGAACCGGCCCGTCCCTTATGATCTGATTACAGGTCCATGTTTCGTGGAATAGGCTTTTATAGCCGCTTGAAAAAAAAAAGTGGGGAAAGACCGTTGCCTTGCAGCGGTCAAAATTTGATCGTTGCAAGGCAACGGTCATTTCCTCCACCTTTTTTTAAAAATAATTAATCTACTATTTTTATCCTAAATATTATAAATACTCATTTTCATCAATCATAAAGAGATAGAAATTATCTTCGTAAACTGCAAAATGATATAAGACAATTAAGCATGTGTGAACTGACAAACAATAGTATAGAGTTCTGTTCCGAGCTGTTAAAAAAATTCTGCACAAAGAAAGTCATAGTGAGACACCGCAATAGTGCTAATGAACCATGAAAAATTCAAACTAGTACATCTGTAATAAATTTAGCCTAAACTATTACACATGCTCCAAACTAATTTTTTTACCAGAAAAGAAAACCGCTAAACTGATATACCAGTAACAAATTTACTTTCTGTTAAATTTGGTTAATATCACGAAAACCCCAAACTGATACATCTATGACAAACAGTGGGTAAAATCCCGAAACGGTTACACTCGTCAACTGCCACGTGTCATCCAACTCAGCAATTTGTGGTTAGATTTAACAAAAATCAACAAAGGATAAGTTTATCACAAATATATCAGTTTGAGGTAAATTGATTACAAGTGTACCAATTTGAGATTTTTTGATAGAAAAATAATTTATGGTAAATTTATCACAGATGTATCAATGTGGGGTTTGTCGCGTTATTAACCCTTTTTTATAGTGTTGATGCGGAGTTCCAACTCCGAAGAAATGGATTCGAGTTTGTAGCAGAAAAATAGTTCCCAACCACCGTCGTGGGCGTGATTTATTCAATGACGCAATGAAATCAATCTAATCAAATAAAAGACCGTTGCTTGAAAACTTTTACGATCCTCAAAAAAGCAAACAAAAATATATTTCTTCTATAAGTATCTTGGGCTCAATTCGCAAGTACCATAATTACGTAAAAACCTTCGTTATTTTTTTTTATTTGTAGAAAAATGCATGTTAATGGCCAAGGAATGATTCGTGTGTGAATTAGGTGCACAGTACATATTTGAATTTTTACATCATCAAATGTGACAAACAAAATGATTGGATTATGAACTCTATTGATGAGGTTAGGTGGGCCTTTTAATAATAATGTGATTGAAAATAACCGAATAATAATATCATTCGTAAAAATAATTCATTATTTATCCTCTGTATTTAAATAATAATAATAATCCAAAGAATTATTTAAAAAAAAAAACATTGATCGCCCAAATGATACTTTAGTGAGGGAATTTTTTTTTTAACTTCCAGTGAAAAGTTTAATTTTTCTTGTAATTTTCCAACTTTATTATAATGTGGGCCACGCAAGGCAATAATATTATGTAAGAAAGTCACTGATTACCTACCGTGTTTTCATATGTTGATGTTTTTTTTTTCCTTAACTTTTTCCCTCTTCTTTCTCTAGTGTTAATAGGAGCCGGAACGAAGGGGAAATGGATCGCCTAACCTTTCCTTAGAAAGTTAGGCCATAACCTTGTAATCCAGGCCGTTCATGCTATGAATAGATGGCCCAAATTATTATTAATAAAAAAATATATAAAAATTTCAAAAAATTACCCCCTAAAAATAAGAGATCTGGGCCGTCCATCCAAAAATGGGCGGCCCGAATTGCAAGGTTAGATGCCTAACTTTCTGAAGGATGGTTAGGCGATCCGGATCCGAAGGAGAACCTTGTTTTATATATATTTTTTCTTTTTTTCCCCTCCTCTCTCGGTAGTTTTGCTCATATCATATAATGGGCCATCATTTTCAGGATATATCAAAGGAATTCATATGTGATACTTAGAAGAAGACGCGAGCAATCGTAATTTGATTATGCCAAGCCAGTTCATGAAGCTCGATGAGAAGACAACGACCTTTGAAGATTCTTCCAAAGTCCAAATTATACAAAATGTATCTAAATGATTTCGTTATTTAGGTTTCAAACACTTAAAAAGGTCAGAAGGCATCTTCTGGGAAGTTCATGGAATATGCGATGATTCATGATTTACAATCTTTTTTTCTCTCATGAAATTTGGATGAATGGGACGACTTGGGAGGACTACAACCTAAGTAACACCGACACCGATACCGACACTGACACCCGGACACGACATGACACGACACGATATGTCAACACGTCATTTCTCAAAAACAAAAAAATCCGACACGTCAGGGACACGTTGTATTAAATATAAAGCCAAAGCAAGTTTCATATGCACTAATTTTAATAGTAGAAGGTGAGCTTTTACTTATGTCCACAATTTGATAAATTTAGAAATTGTAATTCGGACAACAAAACTAGAGAAATAATGGAAGAGTAGATAAAAATATGTACAGTTGTACCACTATGCAATTTTGTTTTGTTCGACCTCAGAGTTCCTCAAGAGCGGATAATAAAAAATTAATAGTCTGCACATGCGACGCTCACGGTCGATCAATCATGAGAGCAACAAAGATGGATCTTCCAGAATGCTTGAAATAAATATTTACACAACAAGAACAAGTGCTTCAAAGTAGAAAGAAAAGACCAAACTATTATGTATGCCTTGAATAGGAAATAGGCTTAAGTTATGGGCCTTGGGCCAACATTAGGGTTTGAGGGGTAATACTATAAATATTGCTCTTTTCTCAAACTGTCAGTAAGAGAGAAGCTTACGCTGCATCTTTTGTAATCCCTTGATTCTCATAGTGGATTTTGCCTCTCCTCTCTCCCGTGGTTTTTCCCGCAAGGGTTTCCACGTAAATCTGGTGTGTCCCGTTCTTCTCATCTGTCTCAATTTCGTCTTAGTTTCCGCATTGTCGTAACAAATTGGTATCAGAGCTGAAGGTTCATCTGTCGACGAAAGAGAGACACAAGAGCTCGGGAATTTGGATTTCGTCTTCAGTGCAAGTCGATTTGATTTCAGCGATTTGGATTTTAGAAATTTGGATTTCGAAAATTTGGATTTCGGAATTTGAATTTCGTCAATTTGAATATGACGATTTGGATTTCGGTGAATTCGACATGCTTGAATCGCAGGTCTTCAAGCGAAATCGCAGGTACAAGCAAAATCGCGAAGCCACGTCCACGAAGACACAAAATTGGTTGCCATTCATCAGTGGGTTCCTGCAATTTCAAGGATTGGAGCACGATCTTCAAGGCGTTCCTCTTGTTGCTGTCCAGCCCACTTCGAAATCCAAATTTCCTGGCAACTAGGCTGCACGATCTTCACACGTGATTTTCGTGGCATCTTCTTTATGGTTGTAGCACGTTCCTGCAGATCAGACTTTGGAGCAAATCAAATTGGAGCCATCATCTACGCCTGTTCGGCTTTGCCAATTCGGACATTGCAAGTTTGCGACCAACACGCCTCTCGAGATTCAACGCTTCGTGAATTCTGATGCTGCTCTGCGTGTAGACCAGTTCATCACAGAACAACGTCCACACCGAGCGACACGAGCGACTTTTCCCCGCAACTACGACTTTTTTTTTTGGATTTCAACGATTAATTGATTTCGACGACTAGTGAATTTCATGGATTTCTAAGTGACTTCGGATTTCCCCGGCAACTCAGTCAGTGAGGTTGAAGGAGGAATTCGTGTGTGTTTTTTCGACTCGGAATAAGTTATGGCTTCGAGTTCGGCAACCAAATTCGATATTGAAAAGTTTGATGGGAGCGGCAGTTTCAACCTATGGCAGGTTCATATGTTAGCCGTTCTTACGCAGCAAGGTTTGAAGAAAACTTTGTTTACTAAAGGGAAGAAGCCGGACACGTCAGATGAAGCATGGGAAGAATTGGATGAGAAAGCTTTGTCCACTATTCAGTTGTGCCTCACGAACGAAGTTTTACAGGAGGTACTAGATCAAAAAACAGCCGCAGGTTTATGGACGAAGTTGGAGAGTATTTTTCTGACAAAGTCTCTCACAAATCGATTGAGACTCAAGCAACGACTCTTCACTTTTCGTATGACTGAAGGTACTTCTCTCAAAACCCATATTTCTGAGTTCAATGCTCTTATCGCTGAATTAAGAAGCATTGATGTTAAGATTGAAGATGAGGATCAAGCTCTTTTATTGCTAGTTTCACTACCTGCTTCTTATAAGAATTTTAGAGAGACCATGATTGTTAGCAAAGAAACTATTGATTTTGAAGATGTCAAGACTAGTCTGCTAAATAAGCAGAAACTTGATACAGAATTGACTTCTGATAGTAGTAATAATCATGGGGCTGGTTTAGTTGCTCGGGGAAGGTCTGTTGAGAGAAGAAATAGTGGGAGGAGCAGGTCAAAGTCTAAGCATAGAGATATGATTTGCAACTATTGTAAGTCCCCAGGGCATATTAAGATCAATTGCCTAAAACTAAAGGCAAAGAAGCAAAGAGAAAATGATTCGAATCAACAGAATCATGGGAATGTCAATCGTCATAACAATCGCAACTATCAGAATAGACAGAATAGGCGAAACGAAAATCTTGCTCAAGCTGATGTTGCTAAAGAAGAAGACAAAGATTGGCTATTGATTGCAGATAATAAAGATAAATTCTGTGATAGTTGGATTCTTGATTCAGGCTGCTCATATCATATGTGTCCTCATCGAGATTGGTTCTCTACGTATAAAGAACATGATGGTGGAGTTATTCTCATGGGTAATGATGCTATATGCAAAGCTATTGGGATTGGCACTGTTAATATTAAGATGCATGATGGCATGATCAGAACTTTAGATAATGTCAGGCATGTGCCTGATTTGAGGAAAAATCTAATTTCATTGGGTACACTTGACGCCAATGGTTGTAGATTTACTGCTGAGGGTGGAGTTCTGAAAATTTTGAGAGGTTCACTTTTGCTGATGAAAGGGCATAAAATTGGCACTTTGTATCAGCTGCAAAGTTCTACTGTTACTGGTTCAGTTGCGGTCTCTTCTGATATGATAGATTCAGATAATACAAAATTATGGCATATGAGACTAGGCCACATGAGTATTAGAGGGATGGATGAGCTAAGTAAAAGAGGTCTCCTGTGTGGTCAGAAAATTGGAAAACTGGATTTCTGTGAACATTGTGTTTTTGGGAAACAGAAAAGAGTCAGTTTCAAAACAGGAATTCACAGCACAAAGGGCACTCTGGACTACATTCATTCTGATCTCTGGGGGACTGCTAGAGTTCCATCTAAAGGCCTTGGTTCCAGATATGTACTCACTTTTATTGATGATTTTTCAAGAAAAGTTTGGGTATTTTTCCTTAAGGCAAAAAGTGATGTTTTCGTTACTTTCAAGCAATGGAAAACATTAATTGAGAATCAGACCGGTAAGAAAATCAAGCGGCTGAGAACAGATAATGGGCTAGAATTTTGTGGAAGCGAATTTAATGAGTTCTGCAAGAATGAAGAAATTGTGAGGCATCATACTACAGTGTATACTCCGCAGCAGAATGGTATTGCAAAACGTATGAACAGAACCTTATTAGAAAGAACAAGGTGCATGTTGTCTAACGCTGGTTTGAGTAAGGAATTCTAGGCTGAAGCAGTCAATACTGCTTGTTGGTTAATAAATCGTTCTCCTTGCATGCCTATTGAGAACAAGACACCTGAGGAGGTATGGTCAGGTAAACCTGTTGATTATTCTTCTCTTCGAATATTTGGATGTTCAGCATATTCACATGTTAGTGAAGGAAAACTAGAGCCTAGAGCGAAAAAATGTATTTTTCTTGTTTATGGTTCTGGTATAAAAGGTTATAGGCTTTGGTGTTCTGATTCATCTAAGATTGTAATTAGCAGAGATGTTACTTTTGATGAGTCTGCTATGCTTCATCCTGTCAAGAAATCATTAGACACTTGTCAAGAAAATCTGCAAAGTGCATCAAAGAAGGTGGAGTTTGAAGTATCTTCTTCACAGCCAATTCAGTCAGTGACTGATAATATTGAGATTGAAGAATCTGAAGAAGAGAATTATTCCATAGCCAAAGATAGACCGAGAAGAACAGTGAAACCTCCACAAATGTATGGATACTCAGATTTTGTTGCTTATGCTCTTTCAGCTGCAGAGTCGATAGAATATGCTGAGCCTAAAACGTACAAGGAAGCTATTTCATCCAAAGATTCAGCAAAGTGGTTAGTTGCTATGAATGAAGAGATGGAATCTCTTGAAAAGAATCAAACTTGGGAGCTTGTCAAACCACCAAAAGGTAAGAAGATTGTGGGTTGCAAGTGAGTTTTCAAAAGAAAGGAAGGTATTCCTGAAGTTGAAGACATTAGATTTAAAGCACGTCTAGTCGCTAAGGGCTATAGTCAGATTGAGGGAGTTGATTTTAATGATGTGTTTTCACCCGTCGTTAAACACAACTCTATTCGGGTCTTTCTTGCGTTAGTTGCTATGCATGATTTAGAGTTGGAACAACTCGATGTGAAAACAGCTTTCTTGCATGGTGAACTTGAAGAGAAAATCTATATGGGTCAACCTGAGGGTTTTCAGTTTGAAGGTAAGGAAGATCATGTATGTTTATTGAAAAGATCTATCTATGGCTTGAAGCAATCACCTAGACAGTGGTATAAAAGATTTGATTCGTTTATGGTGCAACTTGGCTATTGTAGAAGCAAATATGATAGTTGTGTATATCTGTGCAAACTTCCAAATGGATCATATATTTATCTGCTGGTATACGTTGATGACATGTTGATTGCAGCAAAAGATAAATTTGATATATAGAATTTGAAGGCACAGTTGAGCACTGAATTTGATATGAAGGATTTAGGTTCTGCAAAGAAAATTCTTGGCATGAAAATTTAGCGAGATCGGAAAAGAGGAAAATTGTATCTTTCCCAGAAAAGCTACATTGAGAAGGTGTTAGATCGTTTTGGCATGAAAGATGCCAAACCAGTGAGTACTCCTCTTGCTGCTCATTTTCGATTATCAGCTGATTTATGTCCGCATACATATGATGAATTAAAGTATATGTCAAGTATTTCATATTCTAGTGCAGTTTGTAGTGTTATGTATGCTATGGTTTGCACTCGACCTGACATATCACATGCTGTTAGCGTAGTAAGTAGATATTTATCATGCCCAGGTAAAATTCATTGGCAAGCAGTGAAGTGGATTTTGAGATATCTGAAGGGTACTTCAGATTATGGTTTAAAGTTTGGGAAAACTTGTGAAACTCTTACTGGATATGTTGACTCTGATTATGCTGGTGACCTTGATAAAAGGAGGTCTTTGACAGGGTACATATTTACTATTGGGGGTTGTGCAGTCAGTTGGAAAGCTTCTTTGCAGCATACAATTGCTCTGTCTACTACAGAGGCAGAATATATGGCTATTACAGAGGCAATCAAAGAAGCTATATGGTTAAGAGGCTTATTTGGAGAGCTCAATGTGAATGATAATGTGACTATTGTGCATTGCGATAGTCAGAGTGCTATACATCTTACTAAAGATCAGATGTATCATGAGAGAACAAAGCACATTGATGTGCGGTATCATTATATTCGAGACATTATTGCTGATGGCGATATTAAGGTCTTGAAGATTGGTACAGAAGACAACCCAGCTGATATGTTGACAAAATCATTGCCCTTTACTAAATTCAAGCACTGCTTGGATTTGGTTAATGTTTGCAGCAGCTGAGTTTTATGCTGGTGGGAGGAGAAGATTGTCTTAATATTTATGTCTACTTGGGAATTCAAGTCAAGGTGGAGATTTGTTATGTATGCCTTGAATAGGAAATAGGCTTAAGTTATGGGCCTTGGGCCAACATTAGAGTTTGAGGGGTAATACTATAAATATTGCTCTTTTCTCAAACTGTCAGTAAGAGAGAAGCTTACGCTGCATCTTTTGTAATCCCTTGATTCTCATAGTGGATTTTGCCTCTCCTCTCTCCCGTGGTTTTTCCCGCAAGGGTTTTCACGTAAATCTGGTGTGCCCCGTTCTTCTCATCTGTCTCAATTTCGTCTTAGTTTCCGCATTGTCGTAACACAAACAACAGATAAACCTTAACAGAACAAGGTCCTAACTAACGGCATTCCCAACACCGAAATCTATCCATGATTGAAGATGAGAATCACGAACTAGTGAGAGAGAGGTAGAGAGGATGGTAACCATATGTTTATGCTCTATAGTCATTGGGTAATTCCCCTCACCTCATCAACAATCTAATAAAATACTCATGGTGTAGTTCTATCAATACATATGTACTGCTAAAAGATGAGAAAAGAGAAGCTTTCCAATTTGCAATTTGCATAAGAATTGAGTGAGTTAACATAGACGATGTAATAACCAAATAAAATCGGTTTCCCCTTTCCTTCAACACGAGTCTAAGTGACTATTTTTGTCATGTTCAATAAAGTTCATGTGCTGAAAATTGATGAAAGCAATAATTTATTGGCTTTGTCATCATTTACACTTTAAATCATAAGCCTATAATTGATCCTACATTGATAATGAAGGAGAGCGACAAACACGAAATCTTTTTAAAAAGCTAAAGATGACACTTTCGGGCTTACCTCTTGAAGAAAACAGTTCTACATTGGTTGCCTAACGTGGATAATAAGTGGAGTGTCTTTTTAAAATGCAAATAAATGGACATGGAGGCTTATCTCTCTTGGCTTTTTGACTAAGTTGATGTGTAGTTGAATTTTAGTTTTGTAGTGAAAAAGCCCACCATTATAGTTAGGTCCATTCACGTATCGCTCCAGGTCGATTCGCGTGTTGGTTCGGACACGGAGCGTTGACCGTGTGTCGGATCTCGGACACGCGTTGATCATGTGTCGTACGCATATCTGAGCGTGTTCGGCGCGTGTCTGAGTCTCTTGTCGAACACCGACACGGAGGCTAAACCCATCTATCGGTGCTACATAGACTACTAGACAGTTCATTGCATCTTCTTTATCGGCTCCAACCACTAAAATTAGTTCTCGTGTCGACTTTTCAAAGGGCTTTTTTCTGTAAGGACTTGTCGTAACCTAGGTAGCACCGACACGCCAAATCCCTCGGCGTGTCGGTGTCAGACGCGTGTCGGACACAGACACTAGTCCAACACGCTCCACATGGGTCCGATACGCGATCAACGCGTGTCAGAGTTCAGACACATGGTCAGTGCCGGCGACACCTCGGGGGCACGCGAGTTGGCGAAGGATGAGGGTGGGGCAAGGGAGGTAACGGGGCCATGAAGTGATGAGGAAAAAGAAAAAACGAAAAATGAACGAGCGAACGAACGAATGAGCGAGGCAACAAGGCCACGGAATCGAGGCGCGTCATCGAGCGAGCGAACGAACGAGCGAGGTATCGGAGCCACGGAGTGACGAGGAAAAAGAAAAAACGAAAAACGAGCGAACGAACAAACGAGAGAGGCAACGGGGCCACGGAATCAAGGCGCGTCATCGAGCGAGCGAACGAACGAGCGAGGCGATGGGACAAGAGCGACAAGAAAAAAAATTAAAATTAATTGAAAATAAATTGAATAATAAACAAAAGTAAAAGAAAACAAGGGAAGCAATTGCATGTTACCCATGCACGTAAGAAAGAAGTAAAATATGATTAAAATAAAATAGTAAAACCAAAAGGGGAGCAATTGCATGTCACGTAAGAAAGAAACAAAACCAAAAAGAAAAAAAAAAAAGGCAGAGCGCTGCTTAAAGCAGCGCGCGGGTCTCACGCGCTAGTTTGATCGGCGCGCGAGACCCAATTTCGTAAATAGTTTCAAATAGTAATTAATTTTGTAAATATTTTTTTTAGTATTAAATCGGAAAAAAAGCCTATCCATTCCATGCTAGATTTTTTATTATTATTATAAGATCTCTTATAAACTCTCCATTTTTACGAAAAATTATAAAAAAAATAAAAACTTGCCCTCTGTTATTAGAATTAGGGTTAGTATCACCAAAAATCCCAAATTGGTACACCTGTGATAATTTTGCCCAAAATTATTTTTTTTATCATGAAAAATCCCAAACTGGTACATCTGTGACAACTTTACCCCAAACTGGTACAGCCGTGACAAATTTATCCTCAGTTAGTTTTCGTTAGATTTTACAGTCAAATTGCTAAGTTGGATGACACGCGGCTATTATCGGGTATGCACGTTACCCTATATTTGCTATAGGTATATCAATGTGAAATTTTTCGTGGTATTAACTCAATTTAACGGAAATTAACAAAAGATAAATTTGTCATATGTATACCAGTTTAAGATTTTTTATGGTAAAAAAAAGTAGTTTGTGGGTAAATTTATCACAGTTATACAAGTTTAGGGTTTTTGGTGGTTAAAAAAATAATTTGGGGTAAATTTGTCACAAGTATACCAGTTTGAGGTTTTTAGTGGTCAAAAAAGTAGTTTGAGGTAAATTTATCACAGGTGTACCAGTTTGGAGTTTTTCGCGGTATTAACCCTTATTAATTAATGCATATGACACATGGTTTAGCTTTATTTTTTTATATTTAAAAATATATATGTAATATAACGTGTCCCCCAACGTGTTGAATTTTTTTGTCTACTTAAATCACGTGAGACAGGAGGGAGAACACGACAATTTTCCCTCACGCTGCCCGAGCTCGGAGCGGGTGCTCACAAGTCAACGGTCCTGGTCGTGCTAATCATAATATCTAATCACAATGGACCTCCTGTGCCCTCTGCGAGAGAAAGAGAGACGGAGAGACAGAGCGAGCGAGCGAATTGGTCCGTGGCCTGTCTTAATCTTTCTCCGAGTTAATTGCTTCTGCAGTTGCGGCTGCTGGAATGGAAAGAAGAAACCGGGTTCGTTTTCTGGATCCGGATCCTAGTTTTCTCTGCATCTTTCAGTTTTTGTATTATTATTTCTTTGACATGAATGTGATGGAACGATCCTCTGCTTCTGGTTCAACCCTCCTCAAATGCTAAACATCATCTGGTTCAATAGAAGGCTGGTCCCAACCCGTCTACAAAATGGGGCTAAGGGCCTCTGCTTCTGGTTCAACATCGTCTGGATTGTTACGGATCTTCTTTTGACGTGAACGATTGCTGAACCAACGTTTCTTCAAAATCACGAGATCCTATATATGAAATGAAAAAAAAAAAAAAAAAAAAAACCCTCCAAGCACTCGCTATTGATATTGTACGCTGGGCCTATTAAGTAATGTTTTGCTTTCCACTAAAATTGAAATATCATTTAGATTTCAGAAAGTCATGAAAAAATTACGTGTGAATCCGCTAATCAACGTTTGCCTATTGCGAAAATTCTGAAAATTTTGGATCTAAAAACAGTCAAAATGCATGAGTATTCAGTTGTAGTTGGCTTGCTGCGATAGATTCGGTTCCATCCGAACCATAAAACTTTCTTCTTCTTTTTATTATTATTATTTTTTCTCCAACTAGTTTGAGACAAAAGTGTTGTTGATTTTATTTTGCCAGAAGCATTAGACTTCATCTGAAAACACTGTTTTACTTAGGTCTCCTTGATTTGACAGGAATCACCTTCAACCTCCACCTCGTCTAGAATCAATCATGAAGTATTCTTGAGTTTTAGAGGTCCAAATACTCGTGAGGGATTCACGGATCTCCTATATAGAGATCTGACAAATGCAAGGATCGCAGTCTTTAAAGATGACAAAAACCTCCGTGGGGGAGAAGAGATCAATCAAGCGCTAAAAGATGCGATCCAGCGGTCGAGGATCTCGATAGCCATCTTCTCCAAAGACTACGCTTCCAGTAAAAGTTGCCTCATGGAGCTGGTACATATGTGGGATTGCAATCAATCAGATGGACTTGGACAGACTATCATCCCTATTTTCTATGATGTCACTCCCTACCAAGTGAAAAAACAGGCTGGGCCATTTGCAAAGTCCTTCAAGGATCATAACAAAGATAAAAAAGTCCACAAAAATACCATCAAAAAATGGAAGGAGGTTCTTCATTCGGTCGGGGAATTAAGCGGATTTGAGCTGCAGAAGATAGATGGGGGGTAATTCTTTTGCTTCTGGTTTCTTTTTCCTTTCCTAGCAGATCGAAAAAAATGAAGGATTAGGATGGTGTGAAAATGAACCCCTACCTTTTCCTAAAAATTATGAGTATAATCACATTGATGATGATGCATGGCTAGAGAGATCTTTAAGGTTAGTATTTGTTAAATGGATTTCTAATTTAACCAGTCGAATTCTAGATGCCTATCGAGCAACCGGCGACCTCAATTAAAATGGCAAGTTGAAAATTGACTCGACTCATGGCGTAACTGCGAATTAGACCAGCTGACCTGGTGGACCATGCTCTGCTCTTTCCCCCTTGGCTGGGACTTTTGTTATGCAGTACTTTTGCTATCAGTGTCGAAATTGCTGCGTGCATGGAAGGGAAATAGACCGTGTATTAGATCTTGCTCTCCTTTTCAATTGAAGATTCCCCCTGCCCCTGTTGGTTGATTTCATTTTCGTCTGTTCAATCCCCCACTTGATTTTTGTCTACTTTGTTTCAATATTTCTGGTAACTATTGTCATCCTTGTGCTTCATCACTCATGTTTTGCAGGCGTATGACCGCCACCCTAGAAAGAGTTGTTGCACTTGTCAGGCAGCTGTTGAGGAAGGATGACCAAGATGTCACCGACAATCTAGTTGGAATCGATCTTCATGTTCAAGAGGTGATGAAAAAGCTTTGTGTTGTCACTAGCGATCGACAAGCGACCGGAGGAGACATACGTGTCGTTGGAATACACGGTATGCGGGGTGTCGGGAAGACCACACTCGCGAAGGTTGTCTACAACAGGATTCATACGCTGTTTCATGCATGTTGCTTCCTCGAAGGTATTAATTCGAAAGGATTCGTGCCTTCCCAAGAAAAATTGATTGCTGACCTACAAAAAGGAAATCGTGAATCGCTGGGAGATTCTACAGAGGGTATTAAAACAATATCAAGTCTATTTGGAAAAATGAAGGTTCTCATTGTGCTTGACGATGTACATAATGATGAACAAATCAAAGGATTAGCTGGGAAGGTCAGGTGGTTTGGTCCAGGAAGTAGAATTATTGTGACCACACACAAAAGAAATGTTCTGAAGTGTTTCGACTTTAGAGCAGCCGAAAAAGATGAAGATAGAGCAGCTGAAGTATACGAAGTTAGAAACATGGGAGATGAGGATGCTCTTGACCTCTTTAATAAGCATGCTTTTCCAGGGGGTGCTCCCCCAGATGACCCAGAGTACGTTTCCTTGTCCAGAGGCATCGCCGGAGCTCTTGGAGGGATTCCTATGGCTGTTGTGCTTCGGGCAGAATATTTGAAGAAGAGGAAGAACATTGAAATATGGAGGAATACCCGGGATACCTTAAACAATCATCCAGAGGAGAGGGACGTAAAAGCTTCCTTTAAGGCCAGCTATGATTATTTAGATGGTCGTACACAGGAGATATTCCTCGACATAGCATGTTTTTTTAGTGGAAAGGATAAGAGGATTCCCTCTTACATGTGGGGAGCTTGTGGTTACCGTCCTCCTAATGGAATAGAGCTGCTTCGCGACTTGCATTTATTGGAAGTTGGAGAAAATAATGAACTAAGAATGAACGATCTGATACGAGAAATGGCAGGGACATGGTCGAGGGGAAAGATCGTTTTAACCGCTGCAGGTTCTGGAATCACAAGGATGTACGTCCAGTTCTGAAAATTTGTGCGGTAAGTTTTCAAATTCTCTAGAAATTTCTTTTAGAGGGTTACGAAAGCGTTACAAATAATCTTCCATTCCCATTTAACAGAAACTTACTTCTCTTTTAACATGGTTTTGAGCATGTAGCGGATAACCATGGACTTTGTAAATTTGACTAGTATCATTTCATCAAAAGGAGTTGGAGAAATTAAAATTTTTCAACTAACTCGTACTTGTTTCTGCAACCGATACTTGACAGGGTACCGAGAGTGGACAAGGCATCAGTCTTCGTGTAAAAGGCATCGGTCTCACAGTTGAGAAGGACTGTTTTACATGTGAAGAATTTCGCAGAATGTTGGATTTGAAGTACCTCAGGCTGGACCGGGCTACAATCCAGGGAAATACTGAGAATCTTCCTCCAGATTTGAGGTGGCTTGATTGGCGAGAGTGCCATTCGATTCCTAAGCTTGATAATATGCAGCTGGAGGAGTTGGTCATTCTCGATCTGTCTTGGAGTCCGGTCACCAAAGATTCAGAATTCTGGAAACAAATCGGGGAGGTATGGCCAATAGTTTTGCTTTTCCAAAATCTCATTTTAAGATGATAGATATGTTAGCGAGTAAGGTTTGACATCTTCTTTTGCACATACGTTGCAGAAGGTGGAGAAGTTGAAAGTCTTGAACCTACAAGGATGTGTCGACTTATATCCATCGTTGGACTCTCCAGCACCCGTCAATTTGGAGATGTTGATACTGGAAGATTGTTATCGGTTAATTAAAATTAGGCCATTCATTAGTGATCTGACGAACTTGAGTTCCTTAAATTTGAGAAAGTGCAGGCTAGTCACGGAATTGCCCCCAGAAGTGTACAGCATGGCATCTTTGAAGGAACTTCTGATCGATGAAACTGGCATCGAACGAATTCATATCCCGAAAGGGTCTATGGAGAAACTTGAGACACTTAGTGCTTGCGGCTGTGAAAAGTTGACACGCATATCCACAATGGGGCACCTCACGGAACTCAAACGTCTTGCCCTGGATGGTGCTCCAATAAGTAATTGGCATAAGGTAACCTGTGAATTTCCTTGGGAACTTCGGAGACTTTCTTTAAGGAATTGTCGTGAGTTCGCAAATCTTCCACGGTCCATCGAGAAGCTGACGCTGCTGGAGGAAATGGACTTTTCATACACTGGAATCACAGCAATGCCACCATCAGTCAAGCATTTGAGGAATTTGAAGACGCTGAAGATGGAAGGCACTCACCTGGAAAAATTTCCTGAAAATATTGTTGGGTTAAAGGAACTGGAGGAGATAGATTTCTCTCGCTGCAGAAGTATGAAGGGCCAAGATAGTTGTGATCTTTCAGGATTATCCTCTTTGAGAATTCTGAGATTAGCGTCATGCAGTGTGGCTGTGCTGCCAGAGAGCATTCGCCATCTCTCTCGCCTCCAAACCATCGACGTAAGTAAATGCCAACAACTTCAGGCACTACAACAGTTGCCCTCCAGTTTACTCAGTCTCCGCTGGGGATCCAAAATCATGGCAGTCCCCAAATTAACAAATCTGACAAATCTAAAAGAGCTATGCTTGATCCATGATACGCGGTCAGAAGCGGGGTCATCGAATCCGACCCCAGATATCGGGTGGATCGCAGGATTAACAAGTCTAGAGACCTTGGAATTGTCCCTTCCAGATGTCACCAATCTTCCCGGGAATTTGAGTGCCCTTACGCAGTTGCGGAAACTCACTTTATCCCATATGGAGGGGCTAGACCTCACACAACATCCCTTGCCCTCGACATTATGGACTCTGAGTCTCAAACTCTGCGAGATTCAAGTGCCAAAATTTTCTTGTCTGCAATTATTGTCAGAACTGGAGCTAGAGGAGTGCAATTTAGCAGAGACTCATGATCTTGAAAAGTTAGAGCTTTTGGAAGTCCTCACAGTTACTGATTGCAGCGGTGTAACAAGCCTTAATGGGCTCAAAAGATTACGCCGTCTCAGGAAGGTGAAAGTTCACCCTTTTGAATTTGATCCTGCCACTCTATCAGCATTACGTCAACGTGGATGCGAAGTGGATACTGCGGTTCTTCTCAGCTAGTTGCTGGATAGTCTATGTCCAGTGTGAACTACCGTTGTACTTTCGTCGATTGGAGGGCGACCTCTCTAAGGTACATGCTCCAATTCTGTTTACATTTTCTTTTTACCGAAGCAAAGTTGGATTTTATTGCTTCCGCAAATTCCTTATGCGTATATTGCATTGGATCTGTGCACGGCCAAAGAATACCCCAGGTAAATTCTTCGAGTCCGGCCATCGGTAGTGGCATCAACAATTTCGCACCAAAACCGTTGCCAAAGGTTACGCGGACACTGGAATTGCTGCATATTTTGCTGGTGCTCTATTTGTTCACCAAGACACCATTAGCCTGTAGGATGCATCCAAAAGCCGTCTACTGCCACGCAGCTGTTCGATTCCAGTGAGAAAGAGACGACCAAGGAGACAGAAAAGATCCAGCGTCCATGGGGCGACATTGCAAGGACTCGGCAATCGTGAGCCCATCCCGGGCCTGTGCTTTCGTCGGCTCTGCTGGTGAAATCCGTCCCCAACACCGCCTTCAGCGTTGGCCTTTCTTCATTCGAGTTAAAGCACTTGCAGTGTACTTTTCCCGGTTAATCAAATTGTCCTATTTCAGGATCTCCAGGAGTCGATTACAGGATGGTGATCTGATTAGAAGTAATTGATATGGAGTGCACTTGCGATTGCGATTGCAATTTTGAGAATTGATCTGCTTCTTGGAGTAAGGAACTTTTTGTCCATCCTTCTCTTCTCCTCTTCTTATTCGATTCGCTTCCCTCGATTCTTTGGATAGGAATCCCGGTTCATGGTGATGGCTCAGCTCGTCCAATCGGAAGTTTGGTAAAAGCATTGGAATATATATATATATATAGATAGAAATATCAAAATAAGAAATAAGTTAAAGGTGCCTAAGTAGAATCAAACCCTTTTTAATCAGATGAAACGTCCGATTATTCCACTTATGTTCCACTGATGTTCCTAAAAGAATTGATATACGAAGATGTTATTAGTGGCCAATTAGATATGTTGAAACATTACATATGTTGGCTAATAACAAAATGCAGTCTGATTGAAAAGGATTTGAAATACTATTAGAATGATAAACTAAAAGTTAGAGATACCAACTTAATAAAACATAAGCGAAAAGTCGGGTAAATACACTACAAGTGCCATAACTTTTGTACGGAGATCACTTGAGTGCCATGACTTTTTTCGCTTACTTGAGCATCATAACTTTAAAAAATCGATCACTTAAGTTGTCATTGCTAACGTGGATGCCGGAAAAGCTGATGTGCCAGTCGGAAAACTAATGTGGCACCGACGAATCATTTTTTCGAATATATTAATATACAAGTGTAGTTTTTCATAATTTTTTATTCATTTTGAAAATTTCTTTTTTTGGGGGGTTCTTTCATGGTTTTTGCCCCTTGGCCGGCGAGGGTGGACCCTTGCCGGCCACCATTTGCTCCGGCGAGGTCGCGACGAAATATTGAATGGAGGATTCACTAAATGAGTGATTGTTGCTTGCATGCTCCTCTATCCAGGACAATACAGGAAAGAGAATATGCTCAACCTGGGAGCTGCAGGGAGACTTTTATATCTGATCGCTGCGAGTAAGAATGAACTCAACAAAATGGAGGATTTGTGGAAAGAAATGGAACTTCTTTTTCAGAATGTCAAAGAGAAAGTACGGAGGAAAGATGCTTCTCCTGAACCATCTGAGTCGACGGAGAGTGTTGCCTCTTATTTGACTGATATAAAGGAATTCGAGAGCTGTGGCAGCCACCTTTCGGAGCAATCCCACAGGGAACGCCTTCTCATTTGGTAGAACGACATAGACATATGCATCGAATCAGTCCAGTGGATGTGAGTCTAAACAAGAACCTGTGGAGGGGATTGAAGAATCGGAAGCAGAATTAGAAGCCGAGTTAGAGCGCTTGCAGCTTCAGTTGGATGCTGAAACTTCTTCCAAGCAATCATATCAGGAAATGATAAAGGTAAGTTTATCTGTCTTCTGATTTTCTGTGTGATTCCCGGATGTAGGGGGGTCTCTGAGGCACTCTAGATTTCCTTGATGCTTGTCTGTCTATGCATGGAATTGGCTGCAGAATTTTGTGTATTCTCACTTTCAAAACTATGATAATGTTGCAGTTGTTTTGGATGTCTTGGAAACGTAAACCACCCTCAATTGAAGTTTCCTTCATTTGTTCTGTGGAAGGCAGGCATAAGAGCAATCATCTAGATCAATTCCATTCGTGCATGCATTAGCGTTTAATATATGCTGCAGCAGTCCCAACATCTGAAGGTTTTAAACGGAGAAAGTTTTTGAGCTTTAGTTATTCTAATTCTGCACGTTTCACAGTGTTGTAGTACTAACGCGGAAATAACCAGTATTTTACAAATACGTCAATGCGAAAACTCAGAGAAAATAACGAGGAACGATAAAGGACACCGGATATAACGTGGTTCGGTCCGAATATCGGTACCTACATTCACGGGGAGAGCCAGCAAGAACAATCCACTATAATCGAAGAATTGGATTTACAATCGCTCAATACGCTCGTGTTTCCCGCACCTAAATTATACCCAGACCCCAAGTGTTTACAGATAAAACAACTCAATCGGATATAATAAACAATAATACTCACGAAGCACAAAATAACTGGCCGCGCGTGTACACAGACCTCTTCGTACGGGCTTCTTGATGGTGCGACCACTCTTCGTGTCTGTAGGTACCGATATTCGGACCGAACCACGTTATATCTAGTGTCCTTTATCGTTCCTCGTTATTTTCTTTGAGTTTTCGCATTGACGTATTTGCAAAATCCTGGTTATTGCCGCGTTAGTATTACAACAATTGGTATTAGAGCGAGGATCAGATTTCTGGATTGTAATTTGGGGCTTTTGCTTGTCTGGTTATTATCTGGAATTCTGTTGCTGTAATTATGTCTGGGGTGAAAGCTGAAATTGAGAAGTTCAACGGGAGGAACAACTTTGGGTTGTGGAGCCTCAAGATGGAGGCATTATTGACAACTCTAGGTTTGGCAGAAGCATTGGAGGGCAAAGCTAAGTTGCCCGAATCAATGAAAGATGTTGATAAGGATGTGTTGATGAGGAAAGTTAGGAGTCAAATCCTGTTGAATTTATCGGATGAAGTGCTAATAGAGGTAGGCGAGGAGAAGGATACCGCAGCATTGTGGGCAAAGCTTCAGTCGCTCAATGTAAAGAAGGGTTTGAACAATCGCTTGTACATGCTGAAGAGGATGTTCCAGTTCAGATATACTGAAGGTACGTCTATCAGAACCCACCTAGATGAATTTAATAAACTCATGATGAATTTGAAGAACGTCGGTAAGATTCTTGAAGATGAAGAACATGGCATGATGTTGTTGGCTTCTTTACTAGAGTCATGGGAGCACTTTACTGACTCTCTATTATAGGGGAGTACTTCGATTACCTCATAGGAGATAAAGTCCGCTTTGTTTTCTAAAGAGTGGCAGAGAAAGTTGCGAGATGACAGTCTGGCGTAGGATGTAGAACAGTGACTAGTGATTCGGGGTAGAGAGCAACATCGGGGGTCCAGTAGCAGCAGAGGTAAAAGCAGGTCTAAGTCACGCCATAGAAAATCCAAGAGACGCGTAAAGTGCTTTAAATGTCACGAGGAGGGGCACATCAGGAGAGACTTTCCTAAGTTGAGAAACATAGGTGATAAGCAGAAGGCCACAAGCAGTGTGGTAAATATTGCTGAGGAGAGCACTAGTGATGTAGAGGCTGTCTTATATGTGACTACAGGTTCGTCAAGAGACGAATGTGTGCTAGATTCGGGGTGTTCTTATCATATGACATCTCATAGGAACTGGTTTACTACTTACCATACTGCAGATGGTGGTAGAGTTCTATTGGGGAATAACGCAGCTTGCAAGGTTGTGGGGATAGGGACAGTTCGGCTTCAGATGCACGATGGCGTGGTTCGCACATTGATAGATGTGAGGCATGTACCGGAGCTCAAGAAGACCTTATTTCTCTGGGGACGCTCGATGATATCGGATGTAAGTACACCGCTGAAGGTGGAGTGCTGAAGGTGGAGTGTTGAAGATCTCTCGAGGTGCCATGACAGTGATGAAAGGAAAGAAAGCGAATTCTCTCTATCATCTACTGGGAGAGACCATGACAGGAGCTGCTGCAGTTTCATCAGGTGAGCCAGATTCTGACTTGACTCGTTTATGGCATATGCGTTTAGGGCACATGAGTGAGGCACATATGACGATGCTTAGTGATAGGGGGTTGTTAAAGGGTCAGAAGACAAGTAAGTTAGACTTATGTGAGCATTGTATCTTTGGGAAGCAGCGCAGGATTAAGTTTACTACTGGTATTCATTCGACTAAGTAACCAGTCGAGTATATTCATTCAGATGTCTGGAGGGCCCGTCTCTAGTTCCTTCGAAAGGAGGTGCCCGTTATATGCTGATGTTTATCGACGATTATTCTAGGAAAGTATGGGTATACTTTTTGAAGTACAAATCTGATGTGTTTGATCGGTTCAAGAAATTTAAGGCATCGATTGAGAAGCAGTCAGATAAACAGATCAAGTGCCTGAGAACCGATAACGGCATGGAGTTCTGTGGTAAGGATTTTACCGAGTTCTGTGAAAGAGATGGTATTGTTAGACACCGCACAGTACCTGAGACACCACAACAGTATGGCGTGGCAGAACGGAAGAAAAGAACTTTACTTGAGCAGGCTCAGAGCATGTTATCACATGCTGGAATTGGCAAGGAATTTTGGGCCGAAGCAGTGAACATGGCCTGTTACCTGATTAATAGATCTCCATCATCTGCTATTGAGTGGAAGACTCCAGAGGAAGTATGGTCGAGGAAAACTGTTGATTACTCCGGATTACGAGTATTCGGATGTCTTGCGTATGCTCATGCTAGTGATGGTAAGCTTGAGCCGAGGTCGAAGAAGTGCATATTTCTGGGTTATGCACATGGGGTGAAAGGCTACCGGCTGTGGTGCACTGATACCAGATCACCCGGTTTTCTAATCAGCGGAGATGTGATCTTCGACGAGACTACAATGCTTCGACAGAGGAGTCTTGAGACACTACCAGCAAAGCAGACAGATCATGGTATCAGTAGTGAGGTGGAGTTTCAGGTGGAGACTCCGGAGACCTCGGAGGTAACAGATGTTGAGACTGCAGATGAGGCTGCAATTCCTGAAGTTGGTGATAGTGAACAACCAGTACAGCCGCAGCAGACTCTAGTTAAGGGCAGACAGCGAAGGCAAATAAAACCATCGGTACGTTATGGTTATACAGATATTGCTTATGCTTTGACTGTAGGTGACGAGGTAGAGACAGATGAGCCTTCGTCTTACTCTGAGGCGATGACTAGTTCTGAGTCGTCGTAGTGGCTAGGGGCTATGAGTGAAGAGATGGAATTGCTCAATCGAAATCATACATGTGAACTAATTAAAGTACCCAAGAGCCAGAAGATTGTTGGAAGCAAATGGGTCTACAAATGGAAAGAGGGCATTCCTGGTGTAGAGGCAGCGAGATATAAGGCGAGACTTGTGGCGAAGGGGTTTACACAGCGGGAGGGCATTGACTACAACGAGTTGTTCTCTCATGTGGTAAGACATACCTCTATTCGTATTTTACTTGCATTAGTTACTGCACAGGATCTCGAGTTGGAGCAGCTTGATATGAAAACGACGTTTCTTCATGGTGAGTTGGAGGAGCATATTTACATGAAACAGCCAGAGGGATTTGCTATTCCGGGTAAGGAAGACCATGTTTGCTTGTTACATAAATCATTGTATGGCCTGAAACAGTCTCCTAGGCAGTAGTATAAGCGCTTGTTGACACCTGATTTTTGACCCAGCCTTTTTATTTTTTGAAAAATCACAAAAAATTCATAAAAAGTCAAAAAATTACAAAAAAAACTTTGGTGGCCTTGGCCAAGCCCAAGGAACCATTCTTGACAAAAAAATAATTTTTCATATTTTTCATATTTTTTAATATTTTTTAGAAAATAGAAAAAATACCTAAAAAATCAAGAAAAATAGAATTTGAGGTCACAAAAATATGGAAAAATATCCAATATTTTTATTTTTAATCCCTTGTATTTTCGACCTCACAAAAAATCCAAAATCAGATTCAATTTTAGGTGTTCCTTTGTAACCCGTATTATTGAATTTGAAGAAAAAATAACAATTGAGTCTTTTAATTTGCAATTTTGGCATTTTTTAAGATCTTGACATTCAATCTAACTATCCCCTATTTCAATTTAGCCCAATTGTTTGCGCAATTTGCTCAATTGCACGGATTTGACAAAATTATATACTAAAATTGCATTTTAGTCCTTGAAATTACTTTCAATTCAAGGGCTATCATTGCAAATTAAACATGCTACCCAATGGATTTCACCATTTTAAATCGACTGGCATAGGTGGTTTGACCCAATTTGATCATTTGCACCCTCAATTACACAATCCCCAATTTCCAATTAAATGGGAATTTGGGGTTTTTTTTAGAAATTGATGAAAATTTTTGGGCAAAACCACATTTCTAGATAGAATTCATGCCCTAGATTCGATTATGAGGTTCAATTGCAAAATTTTCCCATTAATTTGGGATTAATTTGAAAAATCCTGTTCGGAACCGGTTTAGACCGGTCAGACCGCCGGTCAGACCGGTCGAACCGGTCCGCTACAGTGTCGTCTTCCCCAAAGAGCTCGAGCAGATGAACAGTAACCTGCCGAGCTTTGTAGATCAAATTGAAGGTCAAGTCACCCGCAATCGAAGACTAATTGGTGGGGGTTTAACACTTGAGATCATCCCCCGTCAATT
Organism: Rhodomyrtus psidioides; assembly: GCA_021437785.1. Taxonomy (NCBI): domain Eukaryota; kingdom Viridiplantae; phylum Streptophyta; class Magnoliopsida; order Myrtales; family Myrtaceae; genus Rhodomyrtus; species Rhodomyrtus psidioides. Next base: position 1,158,868 of record JAILYB010000092.1, on the reverse strand, counting down.
GACGCCGGAATCAAGGCCAATGGTCGCCGGAGGAAGGGGTAATCAGTCGGTCAAGTTCTGAAGCTGAAAAAGTCAACAAAATCAAACGTAGCTCAAATTCGTGCCAAATTCGCGTGAGAAGGAACCCGCCGGAGAACCAAACGGAGTTAGACGACTCACCCATCTTCCCCGACGCCGTTTGGACCTAAAATCTCGTGATGGCACGTGCTGTTGGAGTCAGTTGGAACTCCCCAAATCGGCACCAAAATTCCCAGAAGCTATATAAGCTCGTGATCGCTTTCAGTTGAGGGAGAGGAGGGATTCAGTTGTAGAAGTTGAAACTGAATCGAGAGAGAAAGAGAAAACGCGAAGCAGAGCTCGTTCTCCGACCCCCGTCGTCGAGAATTTGAGCTCGAATTGCAGGGCGCGGGTTGGGTCTTCCCAGGCCAAACCAAAGCCACACGAGGCCACCAGAAGGTCGCCCAAAGTCCCCGGAATCGATCGCCGCCGGCCGCGCACAAGGAATCCGCGAGAACAGGTGAGTCGCAGTCTCGGTTTCCTCCTTGAGCATTCATGGCGATTCACACATTCCATGATCATTCTTTCAATTTGTGTGCGCGTTCCGTTCCCTGAACACCAATGACCATGTTCGCATCTTGTTTTTGCATCGATTTCACTCACATCCCCCGAATCGAGTCTTCGAATTTAGTCTCCATAGCCGACTCTTGCCCAGCCAAATCTGGGCCGAGCGAGCTCAATCGGAGCTCGAGGTAAGTCTTCTGCACTTCCTGCTGTGTCGACCTATGAATCAATTGATCTGATTTTGTGTAGTCTCTGCGATTGAACTCACATGGCCGTACTCGGCACCTAGCATGATTCTTATGATTCTATGGGTTAGATGTCGAGATTCTCAGATATGTTAAAATAGAGGTTGTTGCGAGTCGATTGCCACCGGTCTCGCTCCGATCCGTCAAGATTCCACCGTTAGATCACCACCGGAGAAGCACAGCCGTCCGTTCTGCCGGAGTCGCGAGGTTGAAGATGAAGTTGACGTGACGCGGTCAGCGAGTCAGCGTCCTAGGTGGCAAAGTGTCATTGGTCCACGATAGCGTCAAGTCAGCTCGACCGTTAGTCTGTTAGGGCGAGTCAGCATTAGATCGAACGGCCTAGGTTAATCGAGTTTATTAAATGAGGACCGTCCGATTAGAAATTAGGATAATTCAAAAAATGGTTTTTAATCAGAAAAGCAAAACTGGTTGAGACGATACCGTTTGGGTTAGTAGTGGAGCGGCGTCGTTTAGGATAAGTGGGTATGGACGGTTCAGATTAAGTCCTATGTTCTAATCGTGGCCATAGATTTAGTAAGTCAATCAAACGGTCCCGATCAAGTCATCGTTCAATCTAGACCGTAGGTTCCAGTAATCAGATCTAATGGGCGCGGACAAGCCACGCGGCGTGATGTAGGCCGTCAGATCAGATTAGGATAATCCGAAAATAAAAAATGAAATGCGGCGTCGTTTTGGAGCCGGGGTTCGCGCGGGTCCGGGTCTGGGCCGGGTTCCGGCCCGAGTGGGTCGGGTCGACCCGGTCCGAATCATTTTTTTTAATAAAATATCAGAAAATGATTTTAAAAATAAAAATAAAAAATCAAAATCAGAAAAATCCTAGAAAAATCCAAAAAAATGCTAGAAAATGCTAGAAAATTCCAAACAAATGTGGAAAAATTGTGGAAAAATCCTAAACACCCCGGAAATCCCCAAAAATCGAGGATTGACCACATACAACTGGTCAATCCTATTTTTGGGGTTTCTTGTCCGTTCTTCCAAGATTTGACGATATTACCCTTTAGGGGTAAGTCGCCTCTGCTGTGTAGGCAAGATAAGGCCGATAACGCCAAGGTAAGAATTAGGGTCGATTAGACGACCAATTCTTAAGTTTGGGTTTCGAGTCCCCCCCCTTTTCTCAAAATGACGATTTCGCCCTTCAATGTGAAAATTGTCTTTCTTGTTTTAATCGAGTTCTGAAAATTGCTTAAAATTAGAGTTTGGGTCAGGTGGACGACCAACCCTAATATTTAAGATTTTCAGTTCTCATCCTTGTCCAAAATAACGATTTTACCCCTCCGAGGGTAAAATCACTTTTAAATTCCAGAAAAAAACCTGGAAATTCCAGAAAAATAGGAAATGGATTGGATTGATGGCCAATTCTATTCCTTTGTCTTTTGACTTCCCAATTCATCTAAAATGACAAATTTACCCTTTTTTGAGGTGGATTGTCCCCGAATTGTTCAAAATTACGATTCTACCCCTCATGGGCAAATCATGTCCAAATTACTCCTAAGCTTTGATTGATATTTCTCTAGGCTAGTAGGGCCTCATTAGGGATACCATGCTGATTTCATGTGCTTTATCCGCATGCACTGGATCCTTGATTTGCGCACTTATTTCTATTGGTTGTGAGTGATATGATAGTATTTCCCATCTGCATGAACTCCTAGATTTAGGATCTGTACCCCACTCATCTGTATGAAACCCTAGGATCAGATAAACCATTCAGCTTAGGTACCGAAAGGGCGTCAACTTTAACAGTTGACGTAACTAAGTCCCCGAACCCACTTCTCTGGTTTCCACAGAATCGAATGGACCACTCCTAACTATTCGATGGGGTTTCCGATCGTACCCTCCGTAAAACGATTGGTGGCGACTCCTTGACATGCACACTCATCACATGTCACTAGACCACACTGAAGGTCGACCACGTATATCCAGCAGTTGCGATTTGGGTAATGGACCTTGGGAGAGGCCCGCGTCCGATCAAGCCAGCGATCGGGCGGCCCATTAGCCCCGCCCCGCCTCGCAGGAGAGGGTCGCGACAGACTGGCGACTCCGCTGGGGACTATTCTAAACCAGAATCTCTTGTTACGAATTCCAGAGGACTTGGGTCGATTAAAAAGTTGTCTGGGTTATCTAACCTTATTTTCCGCAGATGCTCTCGAAGGTGAGGTACGTACACTAACCATTATGTTAGATGTTTTTGCAGATTGGAGAAATAAGGGGTGGAGTGATTGTTGACATTTTTCCTGCAGGTTGGAGTTGGGAATGTATGTTTATCTTTATGCACATACTGAAGCGGTGTTTTGATACAAACTGATGTGCATGACTTTGCATTGTGATGATCACGACACATTGCACACACTGGCGGTCAAACCCCGACTGCAAACCACCTCTAGGTTACCTTAGATAGGGAAAGGGTGCGAAAAGGATCTTGTGTTTGATGGCACTTGAGACTTTCGTATTCATTCCCGCCTACCATCTGCATTGGCGATATCTAGCCCTCTTGGGTAGGTACCCTTGAGGAGGAATCTGCCTCATGTGGATCGTGGGAGCCTGAACCGTAGGTTCCTCACCTGACTTTCGATTTTTTTTAGAGTATACCCACTTGTCGCATGCGCATGTCTATGGATGGTTGGTATACCTAAAACCGCCCATTGATACAGGGGGCATTCCACATCCCCCAAAGTATGGTTGGTAAGACATTTATTTCTGAATGTTCTTTATTTCCCGCTCCATGACAATACTCATACATTGCATACATCCATATGCATTCACAATTGTGAAGATTACTCAAGTGACTAATGGAAACAACAATGATTATGGGGTAGGATGTCGCTGTTTCCTAAGAGTTCAACAGAGTTGGTAACTTTCGAGTACTTGAGAAAAGTTACTCGCCCCGGACCAAACACGAGGCTACACTTTACTAGATTCGTGTATGGTCGGGAACTGACTGGACGTAAGCTGGGGTATGCTGAGGACTGTCAAACCCGCTACTACGCTGATAACCTCAGATTTAAGCGACAAGCAGACGAAATGATGAAGGATTATCTGGAAATGAAGAGACAACGTCGCAACCAACTGGCTAGGGAAGCGTACGCCCGTCGGAAGACTGAACTGCTGACCAGGGAAGATATACCCATAATTACTTTTTGGGGTAGGAGAAGACGCCCTGCAACCAAGACCAAGCCAAGACGTATCACACTCAAGAAGATGAAGCCCGAGAAGGCTCCCGAAGTCATCATACCCTGGACTAGAGAATGGCTAGAGGAACTACAACCTCTCGACCAAACCACTGAAGATAACTCCCTTACCCTAGGTTAAGGGAGAGTTCCTGACTGACTGTCATTTGGGTAGACTTCTGAAAAAAGAGTGATTTAGATCCTCACGTTCCATTGGCTTTTATGGCTTTCTTGTTTGAAAAACCTCTCTTTACCCTTCTTCCATTAGGCATCTTGATTGTAATAAAAGTTCATTCCACTTTGTTCTTTTGATGTATTGACCAATGGAATGTGACGTTGCTATTTCCCTTAGTCACTGAGTGAACCTGACTAAATTGCATAATTCACTTCCCTGAAATGCAAATTAGGCTTTGAGTCAGGCTTTCAAGACCTGAAAAAGGGTCCTAATCTCCATTTCTTCAAATTGAACTATGCAATCAAGTTAGCTCATGCATGCTTCATGACATCTGCATATTCATACATTTAAAGTAATTTCTGGCGATTGACCTTTTAAAAATCATTTGCATATTTTAGACTTGATGGGAAAGAATGATATTCAAGTGTTCAAGATCCCCCGAGCTGAACTCCAATCATGGTGGGATGGCATGGGTGAAGCCAGCCAGAAGTACGCGGAGTCACGACTAGGGTACCTGCTGGACCTACTGAAGATTGAGTGCCCACCTGCCTTTATTCAAGCCATAGCGCTCTACTGGGATCCTACCACCGCTACATTTTGCATGGAAGGGTTAGAAATCACTCCCACTATCGAGGAATACAGCGCTGTCATCGGAGTTGAATTCACCCCTACGCTCGTCCGACCCCCTATAGGACTTGAACCCCTAAGTCAGGTGGCTGAATTCCTTGACACGAACCTAAATGAAGTCAAAGCAGATGCAAAAAGAAATTCTGGACGGATTTCCCTATCTTTCCTTATAGATCGATTTTCCCGCCTTCCTGCTTCTAAAGGAACCAAATCTGGTAGAGCCTTTATCTTGGCATTCTTTAGCTTTGTGCTATTCTCAATCTCAACTGTCACCTTCGACCCTATCATGGCTATAGTAGCTAGGCAAATCTGTTGTGGTTGGGATTACTCAAACATCCTTCTTGCCGAAACCTTCCTCTCCCTAAATCGTTTCAAGAAAAACAAGAAGGGAATCTTTAGAGCTTCTAGTGATCTTCTGTATCTGTGGTTCACATCCCATATCAGAAAATTCCACATCCGCATGGGTTTCACTGAAATCAGCCCCAATGCACACCCTCTTAAAACATTTGCTAGAACCCATACACGTGTTCCTAAGTTCAACTTCATAGAATGGAAGAATTTCCTCAAAGCCCTAAAACCCGAACAACTCCGATGGCGGCTAAGGTTACCGACGATGAATAAGGTCAGATTGACCTGCGGTGACGGGAGTTCAGTTCCCTTGCTAGGATTCACAGGCGCTACTACATACTATCCAAGGAGGGTGATTCGGCAGTTTGGAGCACTACAAGAGATCCCTTCTCCACCGCAACCTGATACCTTCTCCTTTGACACATCGAGCAAGACCCTCACAGAAGAGGAGAAGAGACAGTTCGAAGCCAAGGTGGCATCTATCACACGCTCTTTGAAGAATTCCCAGGCTGAAGAAATAAGTTGGCCAGAAGACACGACTCGTGAGGAGAACATTCATAGAGCTACCACTGAATACATTCAACACTTCAAAGCGACCCGACGAAGCCTTGTCGAGCCCTACATACCCGAATACATCGTGCCGTACGTACCGGGAATAAAGCCTTACATACCCGAAGACATGGGACCACTGTCATGTTCAGAAGATGAAGAGCCCCAGGCTGAAGAGGGGAATCCATGCTGGGATGATGAGGATACCTTAGACCTCAAACGTCCTAGACTTGAATAGGCTATTCCGTCAAGTGTAAAATAAGCAAACATTATGATGCTTTTTCATACATTCTCATTTCTGTGGAATACTATCTTGGACACATAAGCATGGATGTGAACATGTTTTGCAAATGCATAAAAACTATCGTCAGAAATTACGCTTCTTTCAATTCCATAAATTCTTGTCGAGAAATGATTAAAAGAACTACTTACATGAGGCTAAGGCTCACAAGGTAGCCCTTTTTCTCATCTACCGACAAGAAGCATGCAACTGAAAGAATTAGCTGTTCCTTTTTGCTAAAAAAAAAAAGAAGTACTCACTGGAAATTTTTTTTTAAACAGATACGCTCTCATCACGGAACTACCAACACATCGTTTCCGTACCCGCCTTAAGACGAGAATGGAGCAACAAGAATTGACTCCGCGCGTGGGAATGTTAGAATCCCAAATGACGGCCCTGGCTACTATGATGGCCGACATCAAGGCGATGTTGGAAGTCAACCAAGCTAGACAGACAACCGCCCACAATCAGAACAACTCAGGCCCTTCCATGGTACCTGATGTAACAGATAAAGAAGCAACCAGGGATACCCAACATACAGAGAAAGATGTTCATGAACCAAATAGTCGGGCGCAACAAAAAGCCTCACATGTTGTCATCAACCTTGAAAAGGAGGAGAAGGGAAAACAAACTGTGAAGACAGATGCAGAGGCTAAGAGATTGGCCAAGATCGAAGAATGCCTGAGCAGCCAAGGCTATGAGCTAGCCCGCTTCGACAAAATATCTCCTTTTGCTAAAATAGAGACTCCTCCAGACTACATGGAGCCAGAGTTCGTGAGAAAATACAATGGGACAGGCTGTCCCCGTGCCCATCTCAAGTACTACCTGCGCAAGATGGCGCACTATTCAGATTACATTCCACTGTTAATGAACACATTCCAAGAGAGCTTGGCTGGCGCCGCTCTGGCCTGGTTCATTGAACTAGACTTGGAAGATTACGACGGATGGGAGGATCTTGCAGAGGATTTCCTCAGGCAATACAAGTTCAACACGGCTACAGCCCCAACAAGGGAAGACTTTCTGCGGACTTCGAAAGCAAGGGGCGAATTAATCATGACATATGCCCAGAGGTGGCGAGCCTTGGCTACTCAAGTGAAGCCGTCAATCCCGGAAGAGGAACTAATCGATTTATTCCTGAAAGCACTCCTTTACGAGTACTTTGACAGACTAAACACTTCTGGATGTCAGACATTCGCACACCTGATTAAGGTGGCTGAGAGGCTGGAGTGGGCCTTGAGAGAAAGAAGGCCTCACGAAGCACCTGCTAGGAAACAGTATCCTCTGAGAAAGGAGAGAGAAGCCGGACTGGACATAGCATTTATACCAGATCCCCACAAGTTAAAGCCATTTGGCAATTCTAATCAGGCCAAAGACGGATCATCCTGGTCAGCGCCGAAGGTACAAGAGCCTAGAAGAAAGCAACCCCAGAGGCAATTCTCTCAGCTCCCGAGACCTTTATCCAAGCTGCTCTCGATGCTGCTGGAGCAACACTTAGTGGCGAAAGAACCACCTAGGGCAAACCCTGCAAGATATCCTGGCTTTGATGAGAGCCAGACCTGTGCCTACCATATGGGCGAAAGGGGGCATAATGTGGATAACTGCTATGTCCTGAAGCTGAAAGTGCAAGCCCTAATCGATGGTCAGATTTTGAAATTTGATAATGCAGCCCCAAATGTACAAGAAAACTCACTTCCAGATCATCAAGCAGTAGGAGCAATATTCACCGAAGAAGAGGAGGATTACCTTAAACTAAAGGTAGATATGCCTAAGTGTTGACACCTGATTTTTTTTACCATTTATTATTGTGATTTTTATTCTTTAAAATTAATTAAAAATATCAAAAAAGGTCATAAAATCACAAAATCAACTTTGGAAGCCTTGGTTTAACCTTAGGAACCAATTTTGAACAAAAAATATTTTTCGGTATTTTTAATATTTTTCGAGTTTATTTAATTATAAAAATACCCAAAAAATCAGAAAAATACCATTCGTGGTCAGAAAAATACCCAAAAATATTCGATAATTTTGTTTTAATTTCCTCTTCAAGTGTGTCACTTTAAATCTCAAAAATTCGGCTCGGGTCACTATGTTCCTTCACAAACATAAACCCGAACCGAGCCTAAAAAAAAATCATTTTCGAGTCTTTTAGTTTTCAATTCTCACTTTTTATAAGCTATGACATTGGATTCTAAAGTCTTAAAGTGCAATTAGGTCAATTTGCCCTCCAATTTAATCAATTTTTACCAAAAGGGCTTAATTGCACATTTTTCTTTCAATTAGTCCCCGGTTTCACGGATGTATACGTATGCTCTACGTATTTATACATCATACGTATTTATACGTTATGCATATTTGTATTGTTTGGTAACCTCTTTAACTCTTGTAATAATAATAATGGTTATTATTTTTAACACCTTTGTTAGTGCCTTTTTTAGCATTTTTGTATTGTGAGTGCTATTTTTAAATAGCATTTTTTGTATTATAAATTGTGAGTGCTATTGTTAGTGCTATTTTTTAAATGACATTTATTTATCATAAATTGTGAGTGCTATTGTTAGTGCTATTTTTAAATGGCATTTATTTATCATAAATTGTGAGTGCTATTATTAGATAGAATTTATAATTGTTAGTGCTATTTTTAAATAGAATTTTTGTATTATAAATTGTGAGTGCTATTGTTAGTGCTATTTTTAAATAGCATTTTTGTATTATAAATTGTGAGTGCTATTGTTAGTGCTATTTTTAAATGTCATTTATTTGTGAGTGCTATTATTAGATAGAATTTATAATTGTTAGTGCTATTTTTAAATAGAATTTTTGTATTATAAATTGTGAGTGCTATTGTTAGTGCTATTTTTAAATAGCATTTTTGTATTATAAATTGTGAGTGCTATTGTTAGTGCTATTTTTAAATGTCATTTATTTGTGAGTGCTATTTTTAGATAGAATTTATAATTGTTAGTGCTATTTTTAAATACAATTTATTGGAAGGTATTTTTGGCTATAAAAGGATGGCAAGAGTTTTGAGGTTGAAGGAGAGAGACATTTTGTAGATTGTGCAAATTTTTGAGAGCTTAGAGAGAAGAACACAAACACTCTCTATATTCTCATAATCTTGAGCGAGCAAAATATACTAAGTTCGGAATATTGATTCCGCATATTGCTAGCACAATTGTTGTGGAGTTATTAGTCGTCTCCCCGTTCGTCAATTGGTGATGCGTCCGAACTAGATGCCTAACACTTGTGGAGGCTGAGATCGAAGAACATCGAACCGACACCTCCGTTCAAGCACGCTACGAGAGGTAATCTATTTACTCCCTTTGAGACTTTGTGATTTTTTTTCGATTGAAATGCACGAAGTACGCCTCTGGAGATACATGTGTGGGTTGTTATTTATTTCCGCTACGTGTTACGTGGATCCCAACAGTGGTATCAGAGCCAATCCTTAGGTGTTTTCGTGCATTTAATTGATTTTTTGCAATTTTTGCAATACTATGGCCAATATGTATTAACGAATTGTTCGTCTTACATGGCTAATGGAGATTGATTATTTTATATGATAAATTAATCAACGTAGCAAAAATTGAGACTAAATCAATTTTGAATCGAAAATTTATGGCTATCTTATTTTACGTAAAAATTCTGAATATGATTCAACGTAGAATTTTTATTGTGCCTTCCTAAGTTTTAAATTGTGAATTTATTACTTACGTGAAAGGGTGGTGATCATGGAAAAATCCCTAATCAATGTGATTGATGTATGTATGAATGTATGGTGATTATTTATATATTTGGGGTTGTAATTATTAAATGGAGGCTGCGTACTCCTTTTATTTTTCATGTAATCTTTATTTTTAGCATAGTCAATTGTTGATGTAAATGCTACGAGGATTACGTGGAGGAGCCTTTTAAGTCGGCAAGCTCTTTGGGGCCCGATTCTTGAAGAGTTCAAGAAACCAAGAAGAAGAGAAGAGCGGCTCTCCGTTATTAAAATATTAAAATGATTAAATGTGGTCTCATTGGCTCGAGACCCATTAAATCATAATTCCATGATCACCACGTAGGATAGATGTTTATGTGATTGACATCTATTTTTTTTTTATGATTACGTGAGCATGTTAAACTGGTTAATGTGCAAAGTCAGACTTACCTCACCCAAAATTGCGCCTGCATGAAATCCTAGTTAGGGAAAATCACTCGCGTTAGGTACCGAAAGGGCGTTGGTAATGACATCAACGTAACCAAGTCCCCGAACTCAAAATCTCTGGTTCCGCAGAATTGATCGATCTCTCCCAATCGGTCAATAAGGTTTCCGGTCTACCCTCCAAGAAAGACCGGTGGCGACTCCAAATGCATGCACAAGTTGCACATGCCACCACGACCACACTAAGGTCGAAAGCGATCGACTGTTATCGTCGAATCCCTTTGAAAAATACTCCCGCCGCGATTTGGTATGGGCCTGGGAGGGCCCGCGCCGATCCAAAGCCCGCGATCTGCACCCTTGTGCGGGGGAAGGCCCACGATCGGTAATCCATTAGCCGCGTCCGCTTCCGGACGGGTCGCGACAGCTGGCGACTCCGCTGGGGACTTGTTCTAGAAACTATGGTTCTAGACCTCAAGTGGACTTAGGCCGTAATAAAAATTGAGTGATTTTTCTAACCCTACAGGCGCTCTTGAAGGTGAGGTAAGTCCGCTCACGATAGGTGTTATATGTTTTTGCAGATTGGAGTAATAAGGGGTGTAGTCTGTGATTAACTTTATTTTACGCAGGTGTGGCGTAGGAATGTATGTTGTGTGGATGATTTGAAGTGCTGATTGATAAATTGTTGTGCATGACTTGCATTGTGATGATCACGACACATGGACACACACAACCGCGCCTAAAACCCCAGGCGCCGCCTTTAGGAACACAATAGAAGGAATTGAAAATGGAATCTCCGTGAGGAAAAACACGGGGTAATCCACTTCTCAATTCCGCTCGCTTCGAACTATGGATTGAGTCCCAATGCAACGATAGTTGTGCAATGGAATCGGCTCTTTCTAGAACTCGAGGTGGGAACCTTAACCTTAGGTGCCAAACCCTCTGATTTTTAGAAGTTCACCATCACTTGTCTCATGCGCATGTCTTTGGGCGGTTGGTACACCTAAAATCGCACATAAGTCGACGAGTTGGGTTGGTAAGACTCTCTATCCCTCAAAACTATTACAGTTCATATAAATATAGGCATTTCATTCATTGCATTCTGGTGATTAGATTAAATGCCATTTCAAGGATAGATGCATGTGTTTTTCCCAAACGTCTTTGATAGAAGACGAGGAGGATGATATCCCATGGCGAACACCGAGTGAGCAACAAAGGAGCCTACTATGAACATTATTGAGATATCGTCCAATGAAGATGACGAGTTGGGGCAAGTGATCCGGAAGTCACAGATCGAACTTGGGGCATCCTTAAACGTTAGGATCACATTCCTTGGTTTCATTTTCCATTACTAGTCCTCTTGTATAGGGTTTATTTTTATCGAGGCTTTCTCTATCTCACCCCTTAGAGTGATTGTATTAGGGATCTATTGGTGTATACATTCATATGGAACTCGATTGTATTTCTTTTGACGGGTCATGGGAATGTGATAGTGGCATTTTCTCTAATCATCCGAATACTCCCAAGTCAAGTTTATAATTCCTTTAGAGGAAACTAAAGTTGAAAATCTTACACGACCTTTTTGGTCGTACAGGGTAATCCAACCCCAATTTCGCTAGAAGGAATTATACACTTGAATTGGTCCATGCATGTCATACGTCACTAAGTAATCCCCGATAATTGATCAAGAGTATTGACGTTATTTCGAATTTAATGACGAGATAGATGTCCAAATTGCTCTCGTTCTTAACAAAACGGCCTTGATTTGGATGCCGTATCTTCAATTAAATTTAAAAACACGTCGTTATGCCTTGCATTTTTGACTAATTCGCTCTTCTGAATATTGGTCAAAAGCAATTATCGTGAATTACATTCCTTTCAATAGTATGCTTTCTTTCGAGGAATATTGATAAAAACTTTTCGCACAAGATTAAAACCCTTGTAAAAGTTCTTGTCATTATTAACTACGAGCAAGCATAAGATTGAAAGGGGTCTATGCTTTCTTTTTCAGATTATTCCTTTTGACTCGGTCTTTTCATTTGCAGGTGAAAAACAAGTAGCATAAAGAAATCTTTTCTTGGATAAGTCTGAGGCTATTCTTTCATCTGACCATGAGTGAGTTAGAAAATCAGAACACATCTACTCGACTTATTATGGATCGGCTCATCCAAGTCTAAGATGTCCGGATGCTCGAAGAAATGGATCATATAAAAGCTAAAACAAACACAGGGGCTTTCATTCATTCTTGCCCAAACCAGATCATACAATTCATTGGGGTGGAAAAGTAAAGCAGAAGTGAGCCCTAATCAACGACACAAAGGAGCCCAGCTGGCCCTCCAGGTTATGGATGCTTTGTTTATACGCACCACTCCGCGTATCATGGTCCGCAAGCCTGAGGTGGAGGCGTTTGCGTTCATCATTGACTGCAACAACCTGAGTCTCGTGATCTTCGGCGACTGCTTCCAAGTCCCGAACAAGTCCATTCTCACGAGTTATATCCTCGTTTATGCCGTTGAGCCTTTCTTCCAGCCACTCGCTCCGATTCCTTAGCAGGGCATTACGTCGATCGCGCTCATAGGTAGCCAGAGATAGAGCTAAGTCCTCCACCAGATTCCTCCTCTCGCGTAGCAATGTCGAAACCCGCTCTTTGGCGAACTCAACAGCCTTTTTGTGACTATCGGCCAGGTAGTCAGCCAACGCTAGGCGGTCGGACTGATCCTCATAACGGGCTCGCAAGACACGAGCCACGGTAACTCCCCGATGAGCAGCGCGGTAGACCTCCAAGGAGTTCGTAAAGAGCGTTGGAAAAATATTATATTCCCTCCCCAACGCGGTACCCTCGAGGGAGGTGATGTCCAGGTCCCCGAACATGACTCTGATCTCATCCTCGGTTTCGGGATGATCGGCTATGTGAGCGTAGCCTCGACCCAAGAGGTTATAGAACTCTTTCCATCGAGTCAAAGCTTCGGCTGAGAAAGTGTGAACTTGGGAAGAAGCCATTTTCGACGGAGATGTGTGTAGTGGAGCGATTAGAGGATGGAAGCAAATTATATGAGAGCGTTAATCTCCCAAACACCAACTCCGCATTTTATAGCGTCTCGAGAGTGGAGAAAAGTTGCAGCAATAATGCTTGTGGAGCCGGGTTAATTAATGTAAAGCGAGGGCTGCTCCTCCCGTGAATCATCAGACATGTCCTGATCCGCAATTTCAGGCCTGACAAATTCGGTCTCGCCATTATTAAAGCTGGGAGGGAGGCGAGCGCAACTATCGAAGAAGCCGCGAAAGGATTGTGTTGTTCCATCACGCATGAAGCTGGGCGGCGAGTGAACAGCTCTGCCACTTAAAAAGAGAAGACAATGCTGAACAGGCATGACTATTGAGGAAAAGTGAAAGGCGAGCGCAACTATCGAAGAAGCCGCGAAAGGATTGTGTTGTTCCATCACGCATGAAGCTGGGCGGCGAATGAACAGCTCTGCCACTTAAAAAGAGAAGACAGTGCTGAACATGCATGACTATTGAGGAAAAGTGAAAGGCGAGCGCAACTATCGAAGAAGCCGCGAAAGGATTGTGTTGTTCCATCACGCATAAAGCTAGGCGGCGAGTGAACAGCTCTGCCACTTAAAAAGAGAAGACAGTGCTGAACAGGCATGACTATCGAGGAAAAGTGAAAGGCGAGCGCTACTATCGAAGAAGCCGCGGAAGGATTTGGTTACCCCATTCGTGTCGGAAAGCTGAGCAGGAGGTAAACAGTTCCGTCGTTTCAAAAACAGAACGCTGAACAGACCTAGCTTTCGAGGAAAAGGAGGCAACAAATCGAAAGAGCGAGTATACAAAAGAGAACAGAGAACCCCGAGTGACGAGTTCGTTGAAAGACCTCAAATTCTCTAGAATCAGATTCGACATCGAAGCCATGGAACTCAACATCGCCGGTGACGAACATCAAGATCGCAGTGGTGACGACGGCAGTGGCCACGACGCTCAACCCCGGAAAAGAAAAAGTCGCCAGCGCTACGCTCGGAAAGAAATCCAGGAGCTTGAAGCTTTCTTCGATGAATGCCCTTGCCCAAACGAGGAACAAAAGATTGAATTGGGCCAGAAGCTGGGAATGAATCCTATGAGAATCCATTTTTGGTTTCAGAATAGACGTTTCAGACTAGGTGTCCAACACAGGCGTAAGGAGATCACGGCCCTAAAAGAGCAGAACCAAAACCTTCAAATGGAAAACATGTGGTATGAGAAAATTCTCAGTACTATTACCTGCCCTGACTGCGGTGGCCCTACCACCCTCAGTAAATTGTTCCCCAGTAAGCCTTCTACGAAGATGGAAGGTGCTCATTTATCCCCCTGCTCCCTTGAGCCATCTCCGGTACAATCAGATCCTGCTAATGGCGCGCATGAGCAGATCGATCCTACAGAAATTATACCAGTGTCTTCGGAGGAAGAAGATACGTGTCGTTATGATCGGAGTCACCTCATCGAAGCCCATGAATCTCCTCCACAACAGCTTCCGGTAAGATCAGATACGGTTCAAGAGGAGTTAGAGGTTAGTCGGCAGGCTATCTACGCCACTCTGGACGACGAGAAGAAGAAATTCACTTGGCCCCCGGAGCTTCATCTCAAGTTCTTGGACGTAGTTCGACAGATAGGACTCGACTTCATAGGTCCGACAAGCATACTTAGGGTCATGAACGTACCGGGACTTACCAAGCAATTAGTCGCGAATCACCTTGGTTGCTACAGAAGGGCGTTAGGACAGCGTTATGCAGAACTGAATCCGAGCAATAGACTCGGCTGCGAACCCAGCACCCTTATGACAAATGAGGCCCGGTCGAATCTGGACGACTATTGGGGATTTGATCAGGATATCCTCGCGAGTCATTTCAATATTCCTCAAGAACACGCATCACAAGTGCAACGAGTAATCACTCCTCCGTCCGAGCAGCAGCTAGTCAGTGTTCATCCTGTCGCAGATCAGCCCACCACGCCCAGTGCTCAAGGGTTTGCCCAATTAGAGCATATGGCTTCAGATGATCTAATGGGAGAAAGCTTGGAGCACTCTTATTTCCCTAATCCCCAAGTGGGAGATGCTTGTGGTAGTCAATCGATCAAATCTCCTCTTATAATCCCAGACAAAGATGGAGGTTCCAGTTCGAAGAACCCGTCGGGCGATGCAGCTCAACCTACACATCAATCGTTCGAGGGGTCGGGTGATTTCTTCGATGAAGGACTTGATACCTGGTTCGATCAGTTGGAAGCTATTAAAGGTTGGCAACCATGATCTGCACTTGGTAATGGCACACCTAAGCTGAGGCCAGACTGGTTAGTCATTGGACATGCCCCAAGAAAGAAGGGGATGTACGCGAGAAGGATGTATCTCCTATTGTAAAGTTCTCATCGGTGCATGCGTTTGTTTCTTCAATAGCTAGAGTTGATTCTGCATAATGTTTTTCGCAAACGTCATCTCGTGTGTATACGGTAATTCCTTGTTATTAAGTTCAAGGTAAAATCAGCCCCGACGCGTGAAGGCAGAATTGATAGCATGAGTTACTAGCAGAATGTGATCGAGCTCGAAAGTGAAAGATTACTAGCGGCCCCAAACGCAATGACCGCAAAATTAGGGGCAATCTTTAAGTTTCGAGCAACTACAAATCTATTTCTCACGAGGCATTCAGGTCAATCAAATATAAAGCGTCGGGCTGTGAGAATGATGCGTAGTCAATCTGTTGACACAGGCGAAAAAGGAGTCGCGTAGATCCGAAAGCAAAAACCTTTCTTGGCTAGTCAACAATGCAGAATGAAAGAGCATATATAAACAAACTCGCATTTATTTCATTCAGCAGGAAAGTTTACAAGTGGATCACTGAGGGGGAGCAGTAAACCCAAAATGAGTTCTGACAAGCATCACAAAAAAGCTTAACTGACTCTCCATGCTATCCATGCCTTGCTTACAACCCAAACTCCGGGAATCGAGGTCTACAAGCTTGAAGAAAAGGAGACGACATTTCTCCTTAAGTTCGTTCACCTTGGTGTCATAGTACTCGAACTCAAGCTCTAAGTCATGAGCCAGCACCCTCCCGCGAGCTATGTCCATGCTCAGGTCTTCAAGCCTTTCCTCCAACCAGGCACACTGGAACCTCAGCACGAAGTTGTGCTGGTCTTGTTCAAAGGCGGTGTCAAAGAGAGCCAGACGCTCCACCAAGTTGTCCCTCTCACGGACCAGCATCGAAACCTGGGCGTGGGCGTATTCAACAGCCCTTTTATGGTTATCGGCCGTCAGCATGGCCAACATCAGGGACTCAGTTCGGTCCTGATAACGGGCTCGCACGATACCAGCCAAAGTGACCTCCCGGCTAGCAACTTCGTAAGCCTGCATGAAATTGTTAAAGAGAGTTGGGAAGATCACAAACTCCCTTTGCAGTTTCGTACCTTCAATACACGCAGTATCCAGGGCCGGAATCAGAGTACGAACTTCAACCTCAGCTTCAGGATGATTGTTTATGTAGCCATAACCCCTACCCAAGAGGTGGTAAAATCTCTCCCATTGGGTCGAAGCTTCAGGTAAGGCAACAGGCATAGAGGAGGAATCCATATGCGATGGAATGACGGAGAAGAGAGTGAGAATGTGAAGAGTGTTTGAGAGGCTGAGTCTGATAAGGCTAAAGTGTTAATCTTCTTGACATCAATCTATCACCTTATAAATGCTCGAGTACAGGGAGAAGTGGTAATAATATTTTATGTGCAGTAGAGCCAAGCGGGTTTCGTTAATGCATCCCCGATGAGTCACGAATCCACCACCGTCCTGTGATCTCGGGTTTTACGAAACATAATGGCGCCGAAAGGTGGGCAGGCTTGTTACTCTAGAGACTGGGCCAGGGGGACAAGCGTAGTGCTCGACAAAGCGAAATCAACGCAAGAGATCTTCAGGCTCCGTTCACGTAGAAAAGAGCAAAAAAGGACAAAGTGGGAATTACGAAGCCTTGAGAAAAACGCTCGTCAAGTAGCCATCACAAAAGGACGAAGTGGGAATCTCGAAACATTGAGAAGAGCGCTCGTCGGGTAGCCATCACCTTTGATCGAAGAACGGTGATCCGGCTCCTTTAACCTCTCAGAATTTGCAGAGAAAGTGAAGATCCAAGGAGGAACAAAGAAAGCTGAGTTAACGGAAAATCAAACAGTGATATCCCGGTCAAAATGTTCAAGGGATTCTGTCATTTACTGGAAGCGCCAGACTTGGAGGTCTCCGAGCTTGAGCTGCTGGAAGAGTTTGAAGATCTCAGGACCGAACCTGACACGAGGGCCATGGAGACCGATCCTTCTAATGATGAAACCCGCGGCTTGGTTAACGAGAACAGTACCCGCGACGGTTATCAGCGTCAGAAAGGGGAATATCTCAAACGCAACACTTCAGGTCAAGTCCATAAACTCGAATTGTTTTTCAGGGAATACCCCTATCCGGACATGGAACAGAAAATCAAAATGGGCCAGGAGATAGGGTGGGAGCCTCGGAAGGTCAAGTGCTGGTTTGAAAACAAACGAACCCGGCTGAAGCAGCAACGCGATCGGCACGAGTTAGCGGTTGTAAGGGAGGAAAATGAAAAGCTTCGAATAAAAAACACTCAGTACAAAAAAGCTCTAAGCATCGCTATTTGCCTGGAGTGCGGTAACCCTGTTCCCACGGACGGAGTATTCACTGAAGAGCCAGATCTGGGGGTTTATAATGCTCATTTGTTGCAATGCCCTTCGCAACATCTTTCGGAACAGGCGGGTACCGCCGAGGATCTACAAGAGGAAACTAGTGCTATAAGGTCAAAGTCGACGCCCATTGTGGAAGGGAACATGCGTCATGACAAGTCGGGTCCGCTCGATGATGAACTCACCATCATGACCAGCCGATCTGAGACCACTAAATCCCCTCCAGAGCAACCTCCAACACGACCAGATTCCGAGAAGAGTAACCGCCAAGTTGCTGACACCACTTCGGCTAGCAAGAAAATAAGATTTCGTTGGACCCCGGAGTTTCATAGCAAATTTGTTGATGCAGTTCAACAGTTGGGGATCAGTTTTGCTTGCCCATTGCGCATACTCGAAATCATGAACGTGCCGGGACTGACTAAAAATATGGTCAAGAATCACCTTTGGCGCTACAAGAAACTACTGAGAGATGGACGAGCGTCGCTAGACCAAGATAGAGGCGGTTCAACACGACCAGATTCCACGAAGAGTAGCCGCCGAGTTGCCAACCCTACTTCGGCTAGCAAGAAAACAAGGTTTTATTGGACCTCGGAGCTTCATAGCAAATTTGTTGATGCAGTTCAACAGTTAGGGATCAGTTTGGCTCGCCCATCGCGCATACTCAAGATCATGAACATGCCGGAATTGGATAGAAATAAAGTCAGGAACCACCTTTGGTGCTACAAAAGACTACTGAGAGATGGACGAGTGGCGCTAGACCAAGAGAGAGGCAGTTCAAGTTTAAACGATGAGCATGGCTGTGATCGCAATCCTCATGAAGCAGGAAGCATCCAATCACCTCTTAACACCGATGGGACTGACAATTACACGGTCGATTGTTCAGGCATCAATCAGAGTACTCCCATGGGTTATCCCAGTACTCCTCAGGAGTATGTACCGCAATTTCAGCAAATCGGGACTCCCCAGTCTGAGCACCGACTGGCCGTTAATACTAGTCCTACAGCGGATCTAACACTGGCAGGAGATGCACATACAATCTTGCGAGACGATTACGGAGATTCCGGCTCGAAGAATCATGTGGTCCATGACGAAAATGGCAAAAAGATTCCTTCTCCAGTAGTCGACAATACTCAACCTGAGTGTCAGTCGCTCGATGGTTCAGACGATCTCCTTGAAAACATCTATTCTTGGTTCGATCGGCTGAATTCCCCCCTGAGTTACCCTGATACTCCCCAAGAGTATGTACAACAATTTCAGCAGGTATGGACTCCCCAATTTGAGCACCAACCGATCGTTAGTGTTATTCCTACGGCGAATCCAGCATCGGGTACAAACCTACTGGACAACGATGAAAATACCAACTCGAGAAGTGAGGTTGTTCATGTCGAAAGTAGTGTGAGGAACCCATCGCCAACGGTTGAGGATGCCCGACTTGGGCGTCAATGGCTTGAAATTTCAAGCGAGTCCCTCAGTGAGCAACTCGGCGTGTGGATCACGCATAAACCGAGAAACCAGGTTGTTCATGCCGAAAATGGGAGAAGTCCGTCACCAGCAATTAAGGATGCTCAACTTGGACGACTCGAGCGGTCGGACGATCTCCTGAATGAGCAACTCAGCCTATGGGTCAAGCATTTTGGAACAAGTGCATCTTCGCAGTCGTGACCGGTACCGGCGACCGGACATCTGGTTCGAAGCTCGTGTGCTAAATCATTAGAAGGCTCAGGAGAGTGAGAGGTGAATACATCGAATGAATGTGTTACGGATTTCGTTGTAAAGTTCCCGCGGGAACATTGTAATTAACGCTGAAAACTAACCGCTCTGAGTGTCAACATTACCCTTTGAACGTCTTCGAGCCAAGGGCCATGGATTAATCACTTAATCCGTGGAGCAAATTCCATGAACGATGACTATCACCCGCGGAGCATAATGGGATCTACCCCCATTCAGCACGAAATACGTTTGGTCACGAAGCCTCCCATTTGGTAAAACGATGTATCGTTCCTAAACGATCTTCAACCGAATACCAAAGTAATGTCTCATTTCTTTCCCTTCTCAGGTGTTAAACGTGGATAAATCACCCAAGGAGCCATCTGTTCAAATAACAAAACAGACGTTGCCCAACCGGGGGCAGCTGAACCATTGATATTGCAAATATTCCAAGCATGGATAAGCGGATTTGATAGACGTGGTTCATATCAATACGCGACGTCAGAACGGGATGAGAACCAAGAGTAAAGTTGTATTGTCCCAATTTGTCTTCAATTTGGGAATATGAGTTAACACTTGCTATTTATCCTTGATAGGGACTCACCATCAAGGAGGACAAATTTTGACAACCTGTGTGCACTCGCAGGGGCACACGACCGAGGGTAAGATGTATCGTTCTAATTTTTTGAAAAATTCATGAACGAACAATAACATGTTTCTTCCGCATTTTCAGGGATCTCCAGCCGCGGGGGACAGGTAAGTATCCCTTTCCCCAATCCATTGAAAATGTTGAATAAAAAATAGAGAAGAAAAGAAAAGCTTTTAGAATCTGATGTCTAGAAAAGACATAGGATTCTAACTTCATTGGCATTCATGTTTTGAAACATGAGGTTATCTAAACATGCATTGGGCATCATAAAATCCCATTGACGGGTAAAATTTTTGGAGAAAACGAAAGAGATTTTTCCAATCAAAAGTTGTTCAAAACTTTCAAAAGGACGTTTTCTCAAAAGACGAGAGGCAAAGCCTAGTCCAAACACGTCCTATACACACTTAAGAGAGAAATGGAGCGGATAAGACAGCAGAATCTGGACCTACGGAAGTAGGGACCATTCGCAGCGATTACATGGGTTGGGACGACGGAGGCATTCGTTTCATATCCCCCAAACACTACAGGTGACCGTTGATAACCCCTTTGAACGGCGGTTTTCATTCTTAACCCTGTCAAGAACCACCCCACATCGGGGCAAAATGGAGGTGAGTCCAGCAGCATCAGGAGAAAATGGTTAGAAATTTTCTTGCTCGGACTAACATTAATCTTTGTGTGTTGTTTATATGGTAATCCAAGTGCCATAGGATGATGAGAAGCATTCATTTCTCTATCCCACACACCGAATCCTTTGCATAGCCAAGTTGAGCCTGCAGAATCATTTCATAAACCCGTTGGTGATCATTGCACATTCCAAGACGGATGCAGCATCACTTCAGAAACGAAGAAGTTCAAGACTTAGGGTTTGCAAAAGAATTCCTAAGTTAATGTTTAACCTTGTTAGACCTTTGATCATAGGTCTAACGCGATCCTATGAAGATGAGAAAAAGTGGGATTTCAAAAATCAATGAGAAAAATCCACGGCATCGAGAAAAAGCAAAGTGCCTGGTAAAAGCAAGGCCGATGCTCATGAAAGCTGTTTGCTTGATCCCCAGTGAAACTTGGATGAAAAAAATAAAAAAAATTCTTAAAGGAGTCAAATAAAAGAAAAGCTGCTCCCCAAATGCTGCCAAGCACAGAACAAAGACATGGAGAGAGTCGGTCTCTGAATGCAACAAGGGACGCTCTCTAAAGAGCTGGTGCACACCTCAAAATCGGTTGTACACCTCAAAAACTAAAGATGCAGAAAGGAAAAGACAGGAGGTAAATCAGCAATGATCACCAATGTCAAACTCGTCATGAATTCTGGGCCAAAAACAAGCCTTTTTCGGTCCCCAATCCTACCAACATCATAACCCTGAAACAGTCTTCTCTGACTAAGACACTTGGGTTAACATATAGCTCAGCTCGAAGAAGTACGAGCAAGACTATTTCTTTCTCATTTTGCAGGGTTCTTGACTTGTAAACCCGGAGCAGATGGTGAAAACTTTCATTCAATGACCTTGACTCAAAAGTGAGTCCCCCTTGAAGACCAATATCCAAGCCCAACATTACGGTCCCGTGGAAGACCTCCCGACCGATCAAAATGTATGCGCTGCGAATGAGCCTAAAACCTAGGCACGGGTTAGTAGGGAATCGAGTGTATCCCCTATAAAAAAACACGATCGCAAAACAGGTGAGAAGACCTCATTGTCGAGAAATATTCCAATTGATGTTTTGAACAAACTCTTTTTGGAATTTTCAAACTGTTGATCCAGATTTTCCGTGCAAGGGATTTGTGATCACATTTGCATGTTGCAAGAATGCTTTGGATAACCCCCAGCATCAAAATGCACATTTCATGATTAAAACTTAAATCATACGGTTTTGTCAAAATGGACAGCCGTGGTCTTCCCAAAGATTACTAACGTTTTCTTGGTGAAGAAAAATCTTTCACGCTCAAACTTATGCAGGATACTTGGAGAACCCAACTCCCAGAATGTCGCCTCAACAGACTCAAGTGAAGTTTTGTCAAAATAAAATCTTTCACTGCTTCAAAAAACTGAATTCCCGACAAACTTCGGGGTCTCAAAAAAAGGGGAAGAAAAATCCTTTTAAAAGAAAAAGTCCTATCAGACGTGGAGAACCCACGTCCCAGGACCCATTTTCAAAATATCAAACAGTCTCATCGGACGTGGAGAACCCTCGTCATGAGACCCCTTTTCAACACAAGGTAGATACCGCCTGAAGGGTCAACACATGGTAGATACCGCCTGAAGGGTCAACACAAGGTAGAAACCGCCTGAAGGGTCAAATCAAAGGTAGAAACCGCCTGAAGGGTCAACTCAAGGTAGAAACCGCCTGAAGGGTCAAACCAAGGTAGAAACCGCCTGAAGGGTCAACCAAAGGTAGAAACCGCCTGAAGGGTCAACTCAAGGTAGATACCGCCTGAAGGGTCAAACCAAAGGTAGATACCGCCTGAAGGGTTAACTCAAGGTAGAAGCCCCCTGAAGGGTCAACTCATGGTAGAAACCGCCATAAGGGTCAACACGAGGTAGATACCGCCTCAAAGATCAACATAAAGGTCCGATCCACCATACGGATTAAAATCTCTGGCAAATCCCAAAGCATGGGGATGCGCCTTCCTTAGGTTCCTACCAGTTAGGAATCCCATGATGGTATGACCTACCATACAGGTCAGAGCTTAATCTCCCTAGGATATTCTGAACGAGTCCTAGGTATCTTCTTGAAAGTCGTCGCAACCGGCAGCATCAGACAGGTGAGCTTCAGGTAAGTCTCTCTCACTTCGGCCCATGTTCAAATTGTTAGAGCAAACCGGAGATTGATTTGAGCTTTTATCAATAGGCTTAAGGATCCGATGTCATAACATTTCTTCTCTTATTTTCCCAGTTGAGTCGGTTAGGAATCAGGTGCCACCTTATCTTTGAGAGAAACCTCTAACGAGATTCCTTTCAAAGAGGGGCAGCTGTTGACACCTGATTTTTTTTACCATTTATTATTGTGATTTTTATTCTTTAAAATTAATTAAAAATATCAAAAAAGGTCATAAAATCACAAAATCAACTTTGGAAGCCTTGGTTTAACCTTAGAAACCAATTTTGAACAAAAAATATTTTTCGGTATTTTTAATATTTTTCGAGTTTATTTAATTATAAAAATACCCAAAAAATCAGAAAAATACCATTCGTGGTCAGAAAAATACCCAAAAATATTCGATAATTTTGTTTTAATTTCCTCTTCAAGTGTGTCACTTTAAATCTCAAAAATTCGGCTCGGGTCACTATGTTCCTTCACAAACATAAACCCGAACCGAGCCTAAAAAAAAAATCATTTTCGAGTCTTTTAGTTTTTAATTCTCACTTTTTATAAGCTATGACATTGGATTCTAAAGTCTTAAAGTGCAATTAGGTCAATTTGCCCTCCAATTTAATCAATTTTTACCAAAAGGGCTTAATTGCACATTTTTCTTTCAATTAGTCCCCGGTTTCACGGATGTATACGTATGCTCTACGTATTTATACGTCATACGTATTTATACGTTATGCATATTTGTACTGTTTGGTAACCTCTTTAACTCTTGTAATAATAATAATGGTTATTATTTTTAACACCTTTGTTAGTGCCTTTTTTAGCATTTTTGTATTGTGAGTGCTATTTTTAAATAGCATTTTTTGTATTATAAATTGTGAGTGCTATTGTTAGTGCTATTTTTTAAATGACATTTATTTATCATAAATTGTGAGTGCTATTGTTAGTGCTATTTTTAAATGGCATTTATTTATCATAAATTGTGAGTGCTATTATTAGATAGAATTTATAATTGTTAGTGCTATTTTTAAATAGAATTTTTGTATTATAAATTGTGAGTGCTATTGTTAGTGCTATTTTTAAATAGCATTTTTGTATTATAAATTGTGAGTGCTATTGTTAGTGCTATTTTTAAATGTCATTTATTTATGAGTGCTATTATTAGATAGAATTTATAATTGTTAGTGCTATTTTTAAATAGAATTTTTGTATTATAAATTGTGAGTGCTATTGTTAGTGCTATTTTTAAATAGCATTTTTGTATTATAAATTGTGAGTGCTATTGTTAGTGCTATTTTTAAATGTCATTTATTTGTGAGTGCTATTTTTAGATAGAATTTATAATTGTTAGTGCTATTTTTAAATACAATTTATTGGAAGGTATTTTTGGCTATAAAAGGATGGCAAGAGTTTTGAGGTTGAAGGAGAGAGACATTTTGTAGAGTGTGCAAATTTTTGAGAGCTTAGAGAGAAGAACACAAACACTCTCTATATTCTCATAATCTTGAGCGAGCAAAATATACTAAGTTCGGAATATTGATTCCGCATATTGCTAGCACAATTGTTGTGGAGTTATTAGTCGTCTCCCCGTTCGTCAATTGGTGGTGCGTCCGAACTAGATGCCTAACACTTGTGGAGGCTGAGATCGAAGAACATCGAACCGACACCTCCGTTCAAGCACGCTACGAGAGGTAATCTATTTACTCCCTTTGAGACTTTGTGATTTTTTTCGATTGAAATGCACGAAGTACGCCTCTGGAGATACATGTGTGGGTTGTTATTTATTTCCGCTACGTGTTACGTGGATCCCAACAGTGGTATCAGAGCCAATCCTTAGGTGTTTTCGTGCATTTAATTGATTTTTTGCAATTTTTGCAATACTATGGCCAATATGTATTAACGAATTGTTCGTCTTACATGGCTAATGGAGATTGATTATTTTATATGATAAATTAATCAACGTAGCAAAAATTGAGACTAAATCAATTTTGAATCGAAAATTTATGGCTATCTTATTTTACGTAAAAATTCTGAATATGATTCAACGTAGAATTTTTATTGTGCCTTCCTAAGTTTTAAATTGTGAATTTATTACTTACGTGAAAGGGTGGTGATCATGGAAAAATCCCTAATCAATGTGATTGATGTATGTATGAATGTATGGTGATTATTTATATATTTGGGGTTGTAATTATTAAATGGAGGCTGCGTACTCCTTTTATTTTTCATGTAATCTTTATTTTTAGCATAGTCAATTGTTGATGTAAATGCTACGAGGATTACGTGGAGGAGCCTTTTAAGTCGGCAAGCTCTTTGGGGCCCGATTCTTGAAGAGTTCAAGAAACCAAGAAGAAGAGAAGAGCGGCTCTCCGTTATTAAAATATTAAAATGATTAAATGTGGTCTCATTGGCTCGAGACCCATTAAATCATAATTCCATGATCACCACGTAGGATAGATGTTTATGTGATTGACATCTATTTTTTTTTTATGATTACGTGAGCATGTTAAACTGGTTAATGTGCAAAGTCAGACTTACCTCACCCAAAATTGCGCCTGCATGAAATCCTAGTTAGGGAAAATCACTCGCGTTAGGTACCGAAAGGGCGTTGGTAATGACATCAACGTAACCAAGTCCCCGAACTCAAAATCTCTGGTTCCGCAGAATTGATCGATCTCTCCCAATCGGTCAATAAGGTTTCCGGTCTACCCTCCAAGAAAGACCGGTGGCGACTCCAAATGCATGCACAAGTTGCACATGCCACCACGACCACACTAAGGTCGAAAGCGATCGACTGTTATCGTCGAATCCCTTTGAAAAATACTCCCGCCTGTTGACACCTGATTTTTGACCATTTATTATTGTGATTTTTATTCTTTAAAATTAATTAAAAATATCAAAAAAGGTCATAAAATCACAAAATCAACTTTGGAAGCCTTGGCCTAGCCTCGGGGACCAATTTTGAACAAAACATATTTTTTGGTATTTTATAATATTTTTCGAATTTATTTAATTATAAAAATACCCAAAAAATCAGAAAAATACCATTCGTGGTCAGAAAAATACACAAAAATATTCAATAATTTTGTTTTAATTTCATCTTCAAGTGTGTCACCTTAAATCTTGAAAATTCGGCTCGGGTCACTATGTTTCTTCACAAACATAAACTCGAACCGAGCAAAAAATTCCTTTGCGAGTCTTTTAGTTTTCAATTCTCACTTTTTATAAGCTATGACATTGGATTCTAAAGTCTTAAAGTGCAATTAGGTCAATTTGCCCTCCAATTTAATCAATTTTTACCAAAAGGGCTTAATTGCACATTTTTCTTTCAATTAGTCCCCGGTTTCACGGATGTATACGTATGCTCTACGTATT
Organism: Rhodomyrtus psidioides; assembly: GCA_021437785.1. NCBI lineage: Eukaryota > Viridiplantae > Streptophyta > Magnoliopsida > Myrtales > Myrtaceae > Rhodomyrtus > Rhodomyrtus psidioides. Next base: position 1,132,526 of record JAILYB010000092.1, on the reverse strand, counting down.
TATACGTCATACGTATTTATACGTTATGCATATTTGTACTGTTTGGTAACCTCTTTAACTCTTGTAATAATAATAATGGTTATTATTTTTAACACCTTTGTTAGTGCTTTTTTTTTAGCATTTTTGTATTGTGAGTGCTATTGTTAGTGTTATTTTTAAATAGCATTTTTGTATTATAAATTGTGAGTGCTATTGTTAGTGCTATTTTTAAATGACATTTATTTATCATAAATTGTGAGTGCTATTGTTAGTGCTATTTTTAAATGACATTTATTTATCATAAATTGTGAGTGCTATTATTAGATAGAATTTATAATTGTTAGTGCTATTTTTAAATAGAATTTTTGTATTATAAATTGTGAGTGCTATTGTTAGTGCTATTTTTAAATAGCATTTTTGTATTATAAATTGTGAGTGCTATTGTTAGTGCTATTTTTAAATGTCATTTATTTGTGAGTGCTATTATTAGATAGAATTTATAATTGTTAGTGCTATTTTTAAATAGCATTTTTGTATTATAAATTGTGAGTGCTATTGTTAGTGCTATTTTTAAATAGCATTTTTGTATTATAAATTGTGAGTGCTATTGTTAGTGCTATTTTTAAATGTCATTTATTTGTGAGTGCTATTTTTAGATAGAATTTATAATTGTTAGTGCTATTTTTAAATACAATTTATTGGAAGGTATTTTTGGCTATAAAAGGATGGCAAGAGTTTTGAGGTTGGAAGGGGAGAGACATCTTGTAGAGTGTGCAAATTTTTGAGAGCTTAGAGAGAAGAACACAAACACTCTCTATATTCTCATAATCTTGAGCGAGCAAAATATACTAAGTTCGGAATATTGATTCCGCATATTGCTAGCACAATTGTTGTGGAGTTATTAGTCGTCTCCCCGTTCGTCAATTGGTGGTGCGTCTGAACTAGATGCCTAACACTTGTGGAGGCTGAGATCGAAGAACATCGAACCGACACCTCCGTTCAAGCACGCTACGAGAGGTAATCTATTTACTCCCTTTGAGGCTTTGTGATTTTTTTCGATTGAAATGCACGAAGTACGCCTCTGGAGATACATGTATGGGTTGTTATTTATTTCCACTACGTGTTACGTGGATCCCAACAGTAGTATCAGAGCCAATCCTTAGGTGTTTTCGTGCATTTAATTGATTTTTGCAATTTTTGCAATACTATGGCCAATATGTATTAACGAATTGTTCGTCTTACATGGCTAATGGATGTTGATTATTTTATATGATAAATTAATCAACGTAGCAAAAATTGAGACTAAATCAATTTTGAATCGAAAATTTATGGCTATCTTATTTTACGTAAAAATTCTGAATATGATTCAACATAGAATTTTTATTGTGCCTTCCTAAGTTTTAAATTGTGAATTTATTACTTACGTGGAAGGGTGATGATCATGGAAAAATCCCTAATCAATGTGATTGATGCATGTATGAATGTATGGTGATTATTTATATATTTGGGGTTGTAATTATTAAATGGAGGCTGCGTACTCCTTTTATTTTTCATGTAATCTATATTTTTAGCATAGTCAATTGTTGATGTAAATGCTACGAGGATTACGTGGAGGAGCCTTTTAAGTCGGCGAGCTCTTTGGGGCCCGATTCTTGAAGAGTTCAAGAAACCAAAAAGAAGAGAAGAGCGGCTCTCCGTTATTAAAATATTAAAATGATTAAATGTGGTCTCATTGGCTCGAGACCCATTAAATCATAATTCCATGATCACCACGTAGGATAGATGTTTATGTGATTGACATCTATTTTTTTTTTATGATTACGTGAGCATGTTAAACTGGTTAATGTGCAAAGTCAGACTTACCTCACCCAAAATTGCGCCTGCATGAAATCCTAGTTAGGGAAAATCACTCGCGTTAGGTACCGAAAGGGCGTTGGTAATGACATCAACGTAACCAAGTCCCCGAACTCAAAATCTCTGGTTCCGCAGAATTGATCGATCTCTCCCAATCGGTCAATAAGGTTTCCGGTCTACCCTCCAAGAAAGACCGGTGGCGACTCCAAATGCATGCACAAGTTGCACATGCCACCACGACCACACTAAGGTCGAAAGCGATCGACTTTTATCGTCGAATCCCTTTGAAAAATACTCCCGCCGCGATTTGGTATGGGCCTGGGAGGGCTCGCGCCGATCCAAGGCCCGCGATCGGTAATCCATTAACCGCGTCCGCTTCCGGACGGGTCGCGACAGCTGGCGACTCCGCTGGGGACTTGTTCTAGAAACTATGGTTCTAAACCTCAAGTGGACTTAGGCCGTAATAAAAATTGAGTGATTTTTCTAACCCTACAGGCGCTCTTGAAGGTGAGGTAAGTCCGCTCACGATAGGTGTTATATGTTTTTGCAGATTGGAGTAATAAGGGGTGTAGTCTGTGATTAACTTTATTTTACGCAGGTGTGGCGTAGGAATGTATGTTGTGTGGATGATTTGAAGTGCTGATTGATAAATTGTTGTGCATGACTTGCATTGTGATGATCACGACACATGGACACACACAACCGCGCCTAAAACCCCAGGCGCCGCCTTTAGGAACACAATAGAAGGAATTGAAAATGGAATCTCCGTGAGGAAAAACACGGGGTAATCCACTTCTCAATTCCGCTCGCTTCGAACTATGGATTGAGTCCCAATGCAACGATAGTTGTGCAATGGAATCGGCTCTTTCTAGAACTCGAGGTGGGAACCTTAACCTTAGGTGCCAAACCCTCTGATTTTTAGAAGTTCACCATCACTTGTCTCATGCGCATGTCTTTGGGCGGTTGGTACACCTAAAATCGCACATAAGTCGACGAGTTGGGTTGGTAAGACTCTCTATCCCTCAAAACTATTACAGTTCATATAAATATAGGCATTTCATTCATTGCATTCTGGTGATTAGATTAAATGCCATTTCAAGGATAGATGCATGTGTTTTTCCCAAACGTCCTTGATAGAAGACGAGGAGGATGATATCCCATGGCGAACACCGAGTGAGCAACAAAGGAGCCTACTATGGACATTATTGAGATATCGTCCAATGAAGATGACGAGTTGGGGCAAGTGATCCGGAAGTCACAGATCGAACTTGGGGCATCCTTAAACGTTAGGATCACATTCCTTGGTTTCATTTTCCATTACTAGTCCTCTTGTATAGGGTTTATTTTTATCGAGGCTTTCTCTATCTCACCCCTTAGAGTGATTGTATTAGGGATCTATTGGTGTATACATTCAGATAGAACTCGGTTGTATTTCTTTTGACGGGTCATGGGAATGTGATAGTGGCATTTTCTCTAATCATCCGAATACTCCCAAGTCAAGTTTATAATTCCTTTAGAGGAAACTAAAGTTGAAAATCTTACACGACCTTTTTGGTCGTACAGGGTAATCCAACCCCAATTTCGCTAGAAGGAATTATACACTTGAATTGGTCCATGCATGTCATACGTCACTAGTAATCCACGATAATTGATCAAGAGTATTGACGTTATTTCGAATTTAATGACGAGATAGATGTCCAAATTGCTCTCGTTCTTAACAAAACGGCATTGATTTGGATGCCGTATCTTCAATTAAATTTAAAAACACGTCGTTATGCCTTGCATTTTTGACTAATTCGCTCTTCTGAATATTGGTCAAAAGCAATTATCGTGAATTACATTCCTTTCAATAGTATGCTTTCTTTCGAGGAATATTGATAAAAACTTTTCGCACAAGATTAAAACCCTTGTAAAAGTTCTTGTCATTATTAATTACGAGCAAGCATAAGATTGAAAGGGGTATATGCTTTCTTTTTCAGATTATTCCTTTTGACTCGGTCTTTTCATTTGCAGGTGAAAAACAAGTAGCATAGAGAAATCTTTTCTTGGATAAGTCTGAGGCTATTCTTTCATCTGACCATGAGTGAGTTAGAAAATCAGAACACATCTACTCGACTTATTATGGATCGGCTCATCCAAGTCTAAGATGTCCGGATGCTCGAAGAAATGGATCATATAAAAGCTAAAACAAACACAGGGGCTTTCATTCATTCTTGCCCAAACCAGATCATACAATTCATTGGGGTGGAAAAGTAAAGCAGAAGTGAGCCCTAATCAACGACACAAAGGAGCCCAGCTGGCCCTCCAGGTTATGGATGCTTTGTTTATACGCACCACTCCGCGTATCATGGTCCGCAAGCCTGAGGTGGAGGCGTTTGCGTTCATCATTGACTGCAACAACCTGAGTCTCGTGATCTTCGGCGACTGCTTCCAAATCCCGAACAAGTCCATTCTCACGAGTTATATCCTCGTTTATGCCGTTGAGCCTTTCTTCCAGCCACTCGCTCAGATTCCTTAGCAGGGCATTACGTCGATCGCGCTCATAGGTAGCCAGAGATAGAGCTAAGTCCTCCACCAGATTCCTCCTCTCGCGTAGCAATGTCGAAACCCGCTCTTTGGCGAACTCAACAGCCTTTTTGTGACTATCGGCCAGGTAGTCAGCCAACGCTAGGCGGTCGGACTGATCCTCATAACGGGCTCGCAAGACACGAGCCACGGTAACTCCCCGATGAGCAGCGCGGTAGACCTCCAAGGAGTTCGTAAAGAGCGTTGGAAAAATACTGTATTCCCTCCCCAACGCGGTACCCTCGAGGGAGGTGATGTCCAGGTCCCCGAACATGACTCTGATCTCATCCTCGGTTTCGGGATGATCGGCTATGTGAGCGTAGCCTCGACCCAAGAGGTTATAGAACTCTTTCCATCGAGTCAAAGCTTCGGCTGAGAAAGTGTGAACTTGGGAAGAAGCCATTTTCGACGGAGATGTGTGTAGTGGAGCGATTAGAGGATGGAAGCAAATTATATGAGAGCGTTAATCTCCCAAACACCAACTCCGCATTTTATAGCGTCTCGAGAGTGGAGAAAAGTTGCAGCAATAATGCTTGTGGAGCCGGGTTAATTAATGTAAAGCGAGGGCTGCTCCTCCCGTGAATCATCAGACATGTCCTGATCCGCAATTTCAGGCCTGACAAATTCGGTCTCGCCATTATTAAAGCTGGGAGGGAGGCGAGCGCAACTATCGAAGAAGCCGCGAAAGGATTGTGTTGTTCCATCACGCATGAAGCTGGGCGGCGAGTGAACAGCTCTGCCACTTAAAAAGAGAAGACAGTGCTGAACAGGCATGACTATTGAGGAAAAGTGAAAGGCGAGCGCAACTATCGAAGAAGCCGCGAAAGGATTGTGTTGTTCCATCACGCATGAAGCTGGGCGGCGAGTGAATAGCTCTGCCACTTAAAAAGAGAAGACAGTGCTGAACAGGCATGACTATTGAGGAAAAGCGAAAGGCGAGCGCAACTATCGAAGAAGCCGCGAAAGGATTGTGTTGTTCCATCACGCATAAAGCTGGGCGGCGAGTGAACAGCTCTGCCACTTAAAAAGAGAAGACAGTGCTGAACAGGCATGACTATCGAGGAAAAGTGAAAGGCGAGCGCTACTATCAAAGAAGCCGCGGAAGGATTTGGTTACCCCTTCGTGTCAGAAAGCTGAGCAGGAGGTAAACAGTTCCGTCGTTTCAAAAACAGAACGCTGAACAGACCTAGCTTTCGAGGAAAAGGAGGCAACAAATCGAAAGAGCGAGTATACAAAAGAGAACAGAGAACCCCGAGTGACGAGTTCGTTGAAAGACCTCAAATTCTCTAGAATCAAATTCGACATCGAAGCCATGGAACTCAACATCGCCGGTGACGAACATCAAGATCGCAGTGGTGACGACGGCAGTGGCCACGACGCTCAACCCCGGAAAAGAAAAAGTCGCCAGCGCTACGCTCGGAAAGAAATCCAGGAGCTTGAAGCTTTCTTCGATGAATGCCCTTGCCCAAACGAGGAACAAAAGATTGAATTGGGCCAAAAGCTGGGAATGAATCCTATGAGAATCCATTTTTGGTTTCAGAATAAACGTTTCAGACTAGGTGTCCAACACAGGCGTAAGGAGATCACGGCCCTAAAAGAGCAGAACCAAAACCTTCGAATGGAAAACATGCGGTATGAGAAAATCCTCAGTACTATTACCTGCCCTGACTGCGGTGGCCCTACCACCCTCAGTAAATTGTTCCCCGGTAAGCCTTCTACGAGGATGGAAGGTGTTCATTCATCCCCCTGCTCCCTTGAGCCATCTCCGGCACAATCAGATCCTGCTAATGGCGCGCATGAGGAGATCGATCCCACAGAAATTATACCAGTGTCTTCGGAGGAAGAAGATACGTGTCGTTATGATCGGAGTCACCTCATCGAAGCCCATGAATCTCCTCCACAACAGCTTCCGGTAAGATCAGATACGGTTCAAGAGGAGTTAGAGGTTAGTCGGCAGGCTATCTACGCCACTCTGGACGACGAGAAGAAGAAATTCACTTGGCCCCCGGAGCTTCATCTCAAGTTCTTGGACGCAGTTCGACAGATAGGACTCGGCTTCATAGGTCCGACAAGCATACTTAGGGTCATGAACGTACCGGGACTTACCAAGCAATTAGTCGCGAATCACCTTGGTTGCTACAGAAGGGCGTTAGGACAGCGTTATGCAGAACTGAATCCGAGCAATAGACTCGGCTGCGAACCCAGCACCCTTATGACAAATGAGGCCCGGTCGAATCTGGACGACTATTGGGGATTTGATCAGGATATCCTCGCGAGTCATTTCAATATTCCTCAAGAACACGCATAACAAGTGCAACGAGTAAGCACTCCTCCGTCCGAGCAGCAGCTAGTCAGTGTTCATCCTGTCGCAGATCAGCCCACCACGCCCAGTGCTCAAGGGTTTGCCCAATTAGAGCATATGGCTTCAGATGATCTAATGGGAGAAAGCTTGGAGCACTCTTATTTCCCTAATCCCCAAGTGGGAGATGCTTGTGGTAGTCAATCGATCAAATCTCCTCTTATAATCCCAGACAAAGATGGAGGTTCCAGTTCGAAGAACCCGTCGGGCGATGCAGCTCAACCTACACATCAATCGTTCGAGGGGTCGGGTGATTTCTTCGATGAAGGACTTGATACCTGGTTCGATCAGTTGGAAGCTATTAAAGGTTGGCAACCATGATCTGCACTTGGTAATGGCACACCTAAGCTGAGGCCAGACTGGTTAGTCATTGGACATGCCCCAAGAAAGAAGGGGATGTACGCGAGAAGGATGTATCTCCTATTGTAAAGTTCTCATCGGTGCATGCGTTTGTTTCTTCAATAGCTAGAGTTGATTCTGCATAATGTTGTTCGCAAACGTCATCTCGTATGTATACGGTAATTCCTTGTTATTAAGTTCAAGGTAAAATCAGCCCCGACGCGTGAAGGCAGAATTGATAGCATGAGTTACTAGCAGAATGTGATCGAGCTCGAAAGTGAAAGATTACTAGCGGCCCCAAACGCAATGACCGCAAAATCAGGGGCAATCTTTAAGTTTCGAGCAACTACAAATCTATTTCTCACGAGGCATTCAGGTCAATCAAATATAAAACGTCGGGCTGTGAGAATGATGCGTAGTCAATCTGTTGACACAGGCGAAAAAGGAGTCGCGTAGATCCGAAAGCAAAAACCTTTCTTGGCTAGTCAACAATGCAGAATGAAAGAGCATATATAAACAAACTCGCATTTATTTCATTCAGCAGGAAAGTTTACAAGTGGATCACTGAGGGGGAGCAGTAAACCCAAAATGAGTTCTGACAAGCATCACAAAAAAGCTTAACTGACTCTCCATGCTATCCATGCCTTGCTTACAACCCACACTCCGGGAATCGAGGTCTACAAGCTTGAAGAAAAGGAGACGACATTTCTCCTTAAGTTCGTTCACCTTGGTGTCATAGTACTCGAACTCAAGCTCTAAGTCATGAGCCAGCACCCTCCCGCGAGCTATATCCATGCTCAGGTCTTCAAGCCTTTCCTCCAACCAGGCACACTGGAACCTCAGCACGAAGTTGTGCTGGTCTTGCTCAAAGGCGGTGTCAAAAAGAGCCAGACGCTCCACCAAGTTGTCCCTCTCACGGACCAGCATCGAAACCTGGGCGTGGGCGTATTCAACAGCCCTTTTATGGTTATCGGCCGTCAGCATGGCCAACATCAGGGACTCAGTTCGGTCCTGATAACGGGCTCGCACGATACCAGCCAAAGTGACCTCCCGGCTAGCAACTTCGTAAGCCTGCATGAAATTGTTAAAGAGAGTTGGGAAGATCACAAACTCCCTTTGCAGTTTCGTACCTTCAATACACGCAGTATCTAGGGCCGGAATCAGAGTACGAACTTCAACCTCAGCTTCAGGATGATTGTTTATGTAGCCATAACCCCTACCCAAGAGGTGGTAAAATCTCTCCCATTGGGTCGAAGCTTCAGGTAAGGCAACAGGCATAGAGGAGGAATCCATATGCGATGGAATGACGGAGAAGAGAGTGAGAATGTGAAGAGTGTTTGAGAGGCTGAGTCTGATAAGGCTAAAGTGTTAATCTTCTTGACATCAATCTATCACCTTATAAATGCTCGAGTACAGGGAGAAGTGGTAATAATATTTTATGTGCAGTAGAGCCAAGCGGGTTTCGTTAATGCATCCCCGATGAGTCACGAATCCACCACCGTCCTGTGATCTCGGGTTTTACGAAACATAATGGCGCCGAAAGGTGGGCAGGCTTGTTACTCTAGAGACTGGGCCAGGGGGACAAGCGTAGTGCTCGACAAAGCGAAATCAACGCAAGAGATCTTCAGGCTCCGTTCACGTAGAAAAGAGCAAAAAAGGACAAAGTGGGAATTACGAAGCCTTGAGAAAAACGCTCGTCAAGTAGCCATCACAAAAGGACGAAGTGGGAATCTCGAAACATTGAGAAGAGCGCTCGTCGGGTAGCCATCACCTTTGATCGAAGAACGGTGATCCGGCTCCTTTAACCTCTCAGAATTTGCAGAGAAAGTGAAGATCCAAGGAGGAACAAAGAAAGCTGAGTTAACGGAAAATCAAACAGTGATATCCCGGTCAAAATGTTCAAGGGATTCTGTCATTTACTGGAAGCGCCAGACTTGGAGGTCTCCGAGCTTGAGCTGCTGGAAGAGTTTGAATATCTCAGGACCGAACCTGACACGAGGGCCATGGAGACCGATCCTTCTAATGATGAAACCCGCGGCTTGGTTAACGAGAACAGTACCCGCGACGGTTATCAGCGTCAGAAAGGGGAATATCTCAAACGCAACACTTCAGGTCAAGTCCATAAACTCGAATTGTTTTTCAGGGAATACCCCTATCCGGACATGGAACAGAAAATCAAAATGGGCCAGGAGATAGGGTGGGAGCCTCGGAAGGTCAAGTGCTGGTTTGAAAACAAACGAACCCGGCTGAAGCAGCAACGCGATCGGCACGAGTTAGCGGTTGTAAGGGAGGAAAATGAAAAGCTTCGAATAAAAAACACTCAGTACAAAAAAGCTCTAAGCATCGCTATTTGCCTGGAGTGCGGTAACCCTGTTCCCACGGACGGAGTATTCACTGAAGAGCCAGATCTGGGGGTTTATAATGCTCATTTGTTGCAATGCCCTTCGCAACATCTTTCGGAACAGGCGGGTACCGCCGAGGATCTACAAGAGGAAACTAGTGCTATAAGGTCAAAGTCGACGCCCATTGTGGAAGGGAACATGCGTCATGACAAGTCGGGTCCACTCGATGATGAACTCACCATCATGACCAGCCGATCTGAGACCACTAAATCCCCTCCAGAGCAACCTCCAACACGACCAGATTCCGAGAAGAGTAACCGCCAAGTTGCTGACACCACTTCGGCTAGCAAGAAAATAAGATTTCGTTGGACCCCGGAGTTTCATAGCAAATTTGTTGATGCAGTTCAACAGTTGGGGATCAGTTTTGCTTGCCCATTGCGCATACTCGAAATCATGAACGTGCCGGGACTGACTAAAAATATGGTCAAGAATCACCTTTGGCGCTACAAGAAACTACTGAGAGATGGACGAGCGTCGCTAGACCAAGATAGAGGCGGTTCAACACGACCAGATTCCACGAAGAGTAGCCGCCGAGTTGCCAACCCTACTTCGGCTAGCAAGAAAACAAGGTTTTATTGGACCTCGGAGCTTCATAGCAAATTTGTTGATGCAGTTCAACAGTTATGGATCAGTTTGGCTCGCCCATCGCGCATACTCAAGATCATGAACATGCCGGAATTGGATAGAAATAAAGTCAGGAACCACCTTTGGTGCTACAAAAGACTACTGAGAGATGGACGAGTGGCGCTAGACCAAGAGAGAGGCAGTTCAAGTTTAAACGATGAGCATGGCTGTGATCGCAATCCTCATGAAGCAGGAAGCATCCAATCACCTCTTAACACCGATGGGACTGACAATTACACGGTCGATTGTTCAGGCATCAATCAGAGTACTCCCATGGGTTATCCCAGTACTCCTCAGGAGTATGTACCGCAATTTCAGCAAATCGGGACTCCCCAGTCTGAGCACCGACTGGCCGTTAATACTAGTCCTACAGCGGATCTAACACTGGCAGGAGATGCACATACAATCTTGCGAGACGATTACGGAGATTCCGGCTCGAAGAATCAGGTGGTCCATGACGAAAATGGCAAAAAGATTCCTTCTCCAGTAGTCGACAATACTCAACCTGAGTGTCAGTCGCTCGATGGTTCAGACGATCTCCTTGAAAACATCTATTCTTGGTTCGATCGGCTGAATTCCCCCCTGAGTTACCCTGATACTCCCCAAGAGTATGTACAACAATTTCAGCAGGTATGGACTCCCCAATTTGAGCACCAACCGATCGTTAGTGTTATTCCTACGGCGAATCCAGCATCGGGTACAAACCTACTGGACAACGATGAAAATACCAACTCGAGAAGTGAGGTTGTTCATGTCGAAAGTAGTGTGAGGAACCCATCGCCAACGGTTGAGGATGCCCGACTTGGGCGTCAATGGCTTGAAATTTCAAGCGAGTCCCTCAGTGAGCAACTCGGCGTGTGGATCACGCATAAACCGAGAAACCAGGTTGTTCATGCCGAAAATGGGAGAAGTCCATCACCAGCAATTAAGGATGCTCAACTTGGACGACTCGAGCGGTCGGACGATCTCCTGAATGAGCAACTCAGCCTATGGGTCAAGCATTTTGGAACAAGTGCATCTTCGCAGTCGTGACCGGTACCGGCGACCGGACATCTGGTTCGAAGCTCGTGTGCTAAATCATTAGAAGGCTCAGGAGAGTGAGAGGTGAATACATCGAATGAATGTGTTACGGATTTCGTTGTAAAGTTCCCGCGGGAACATTGTAATTAACGCTGAAAACTAACCGCTCTGAGTGTCAACATTACCCTTTGAACGTCTTCGAGCCAAGGGCCATGGATTAATCACTTAATCCGTGGAGCAAATTCCATGAACGATGACTATCACCCGCGGAGCATAATGGGATCTACCCCCATTCAGCACGAAATACGTTTGGTCACGAAGCCTCCCATTTGGTAAAACGATGTATCGTTCCTAAACGATCTTCAACCGAATACCAAAGTAATGTCTCATTTCTTTCCCTTCTCAGGTGTTAAACGTGGATAAATCACCCAAGGAGCCATCTGTTCAAATAACAAAACAGACGTTGCCCAACCGGGGGCAGCTGAACCATTGATATTGCAAATATTCCAAGCATGGATAAGCGGATTTGATAGACGTGGTTCATATCAATACGCGACGTCAGAACGGGATGAGAACCAAGAGTAAAGTTGTATTGTCCCAATTTGTCTTCAATTTGGGAATATGAGTTAACACTTGCTATTTATCCTTGATAGGGACTCACCATCAAGGAGGACAAATTTTGACAACCTGTGTGCACTCGCAGGGGCACACGACCGAGGGTAAGATGTATCGTTCTAATTTTTTGAAAAATTCATGAACGAACAATAACATGTTTCTTCCGCATTTTCAGGGATCTCCAGCCGCGGGGGACAGGTAAGTATCCCTTTCCCCAATCCATTGAAAATGTTGAATAAAAAATAGAGAAGAAAAGAAAAGCTTTTAGAATCTGATGTCTAGAAAAGACATAGGATTCTAACTTCATTGGCATTCATGTTTTGAAACATGAGGTTATCTGAACATGCATTGGGCATCATAAAATCCCATTGACGGGTAAAATTTTTGGAGAAAACGAAAGAGATTTTTCCAATCAAAAGTTGTTCAAAACTTTCAAAAGGACGTTTTCTCAAAAGACGAGAGGCAAAGCCTAGTCCAAACACGTCCTATACATACTTAAGAGAGAAATGGAGCGGATAAGACAGCAGAATCTGGACCTACGGAAGTAGGGACCATTCGCAGCGATTACATGGGTTGGGACGACGGAGGCATTCGTTTCATATCCCCCAAACACTACAGGTGACCGTTGATAACCCCTTTGAACGGCGGTTTTCATTCTTAACCCTGTCAAGAACCACCCCACATCGGGGCAAAATGGAGGTGAGTCCAGCAGCATCAGGAGAAAATGGTTAGAAATTTTCTTGCTCGGACTAACATTAATCTTTGTGTGTTGTTTATATGGTAATCCAAGTGCCATAGGATGATGAGAAGCATTCATTTCTCTATCACACACACCGAATCCTTTGCATAGCCAAGTTGAGCCTGCAGAATCATTTCATAAACCCGTTGGTGATCATTGCACATTCCAAGACGGATGCAGCATCACTTCAGAAACGAAGAAGTTCAAGACTTAGGGTTTGCAAAAGAATTCCTAAGTTAATGTTTAACCTTGTTAGACCTTTGATCATAGGTCTAACGCGATCCTATGAAGATGAGAAAAAGTGGGATTTCAAAAATCAATCCACGGCATCGAGAAAAAGCAAAGTGCATGGTAAAAGCAAGGCCGATGCTCATGAAAGCTGTTTGCTTGATCCCCAGTGAAACTTGGATGAAAAAAAAAAAAATTCTTAAAGGAGTCAAATAAAAAAAAGCTGCTCCCCAAATGCTGCCAAGCACAGAACAAAGACATGGAGAGAGTCGGTCTCTGAATGCAACAAGGGACGCTCTCTAAAGAGCTGGTGCACACCTCAAAATCGGTTGTACACCTCAAAAACTAAAGATGCAGAAAGGAAAAGACAGGAGGTAAATCAGCAATGATCACCAATGTCAAACTCGTCATGAATTCTGGGCCAAAAACAAGCCTTTTTCGGTCCCCAATCCTACCAACATCATAACCCTGAAACAGTCTTCTCTGACTAAGACACTTGGGTTAACATACAGCTCAGCTCGAAGAAGTACGAGCAAGACTATTTCTTTCTCATTTTGCAGGGTTCTTGACTAGGAAACCCGGAACAGATGGTGAAAACTTTCATTCAATGACCTTGACTCAAAAGTGAGTCCCCCTTGAAGACCAATATCCAAGCCCAACATTACGGTCCCGTGGGAGACCTCCCGACCGATCAAAATGTATGCGCTGCGAATGAGCCTAAAACCTAGGCACGGGTTAGTAGGGAATCGAGTGTATCCCCTATAAAAAAACACGATCGCAAAACAGGTGAGAAGACCTCATTGTCGAGAAATATTCCAATTGATGTTTTGAACAAACTCTTTTTGGAATTTTCAAACTGTTGATCCAGATTTTCCGTGCAAGGGATTTGTGATCACATTTGCATGTTGCAAGAATGCTTTGGATAACCCCCAGCATCAAAATGCACATTTCATGATTAAAACTTAAATCATACGGTTTTGTCCAAATGGACAGCCGTGGTCTTCCCAAAGATTACTAACGTTTTCTTGGTGAAGAAAAATCTTTCAGGCTCAAACTTATGCAGGATACTTGGAGAACCCAACTCCCAGAATGTCGCCTCAACAGACTCAAGTGAAGTTTTGTCAAAATAAAATCTTTCACTGCTTCAAAAAACTGAATTCCCGACAAACTTCGGGGTCTCAAAAAAAGGGGAAGAAAAATCCTTTTAAAAGAAAAAGTCCTATCAGACGTGGAGAACCCTCGTCCCAGGAACCATTTTCAAAATATCAAACAGTCTCATCGGACGTGGAGAACCCTCGTCATGAGACCCCTTTTCAAACATGGTAGATACCGCCTGAAGGGTCAACACAAGGTAGAAACCGCCTGAAGGGTCAACTCATGGTAGATACCGCCTGAAGGGTCAAACCAAGGTAGATACCGCCTAAAGGGTCAACACATGGTAGAAACCGCCTGAAGGGTCAACTCAAGGTAGATACCGCCTGAAGGGTCAACTCAAGGTAGAAACCGCCTGAAGGGTCAACACAAGGTAGATACCGCCTGAAGGGTCAACACAAGGTAGATACCGCCTGAAGGGTCAAACTCAAGGTAGAAACCGCCTGAAGGGTCAAACTCATGGTAGATACCGCCTGAAGGGTCAGCACAAGGTAGAAACCGCCTGAAGGGTCAAACTCATGGTAGATACCGCCTGAAGGGTCAGCACAAGGTAGAAACCGCCTGAAGGGTCAAACCAAGGTAGAAACCGCCTGAAGGGTCAACTCAAGGTAGAAACCGCCTGAAGGGTCAAACCACGGTAGATACCGCCTGAAGGGTCAAATATGGTAGAAACCGCCTGAAGGATCAGCCTAATGGTCCGATCCACCATACAGATCAAAACCTTGACAAATTCCAAACACGGAAAGAGTCGTTTCCCTAGGTAAACCTTACAGTAGGTGAACCATTTCTGATTCGATCCACCATACGGATCAAAATCCTTGGCAAATCCCAAAGTGTGGGACGCGCCTTCCTTAGGTTCCTACCAGTTAGGAATCCCATAATGGTATGACCTACCATACAGGTCAGAGCTTAATCTCCCTAGGATATTCTGAATGACGAGTCCTAGGTATCTGCTTGAAAGTTGTCGCAACCGGCAGCATCAGACAGGTGAGCTTCAGGTAAGCCTCTCTCACTCCGGCCCATGTTCAAATTGTTAAAGCAAACCGGGGATTAATTTGAGCTTTCATCAAAGGGCCTTAAGCGATCCAATGTCGTAGCATTTCTTCTCTCATTTTCCCAGTTGAGTCGGTTAGAAATCAGGTGCCACCTTATCTTTGAGAGAAACCTCTAACGAGATTCCTCTCAAAGAGGGGCAGCTGTTGACACCTGATTTTTGACCATTTATTATTGTGATTTTTATTCTTTAAAATTAATTAAAAATATCAAAAAAGGTCATAAAATCACAAAATCAACTTTGGAAGCCTTGGCCTAGCCTCGGGGACCAATTTTGAACAAAAAATATTTTTTGGTATTTTATAATATTTTTCGAATTTATTTAATTATAAAAATACCCAAAAAATCAGAAAAATATCATTCGTGGTCAGAAAAATACACAAAAATATTCAATAATTTTGTTTTAATTTCATCTTCAAGTGTGTCACCTTAAATCTTGAAAATTCGGCTCGGGTCACTATGTTTCTTCACAAACATAAACTCGAACCGAGCAAAAAATTCCTTTGCGAGTCTTTTAGTTTTCAATTCTCACTTTTTATAAGCTATGACATTGGATTCTAAAGTCTTAAAGTGCAATTAGGTCAATTTGCCCTCCAATTTAATCAATTTTTACCAAAAGGGCTTAATTGCACATTTTTCTTTCAATTAGTCCCCGGTTTCACGGATGTATACGTATGCTCTACGTATTTATACGTCATACGTATTTATACGTTATGCATATTTGTACTGTTTGGTAACCTCTTTAACTCTTGTAATAATAATAATGGTTATTATTTTTAACACCTTTGTTAGTGCTTTTTTTTTAGCATTTTTGTATTGTGAGTGCTATTGTTAGTGTTATTTTTAAATAGCATTTTTGTATTATAAATTGTGAGTGCTATTGTTTGTGCTATTTTTAAATGACATTTATTTATCATAAATTGTGAGTGCTATTGTTAGTGCTATTTTTAAATGACATTTATTTATCATAAATTGTGAGTGCTATTATTAGATAGAATTTATAATTGTTAGTGCTATTTTTAAATAGCATTTTTGTATTATAAATTGTGAGTGCTATTGTTAGTGCTATTTTTAAATAGCATTTTTGTATTATAAATTGTGAGTGCTATTGTTAGTGCTATTTTTAAATGACATTTATTTATCATAAATTGTGAGTGCTATTGTTAGTGCTATTTTTAAATGACATTTATTTATCATAAATTGTGAGTGCTATTATTAGATAGAATTTATAATTGTTAGTGCTATTTTTAAATAGCATTTTTGTATTATAAATTGTGAGTGCTATTGTTAGTGCTATTTTTAAATAGCATTTTTGTATTATAAATTGTGAGTGCTATTGTTAGTGCTATTTTTAAATGTCATTTATTTGTGAGTGCTATTATTAGATAGAATTTATAATTGTTAGTGCTATTTTTAAATAGCATTTTTGTATTATAAATTGTGAGTGCTATTGTTAGTGCTATTTTTAAATAGCATTTTTGTATTATAAATTGTGAGTGCTATTGTTAGTGCTATTTTTAAATGTCATTTATTTGTGAGTGCTATTTTTAGATAGAATTTATAATTGTTAGTGCTATTTTTAAATACAATTTATTGGAAGGTATTTTTGGCTATAAAAGGATGGCAAGAGTTTTGAGGTTGGAAGGGGAGAGACATTTTGTAGAGTGTGCAAATTTTTGAGAGCTTAGAGAGAAGAACACAAACACTCTCTATATTCTCATAATCTTGAGCGAGCAAAATATACTAAGTTCGGAATATTGATTCCGCATATTGCTAGCACAATTGTTGTGGAGTTATTAGTCGTCTCCCCGTTCGTCAATTGGTGGTGCGTCTGAACTAGATGCCTAACACTTGTGGAGGCTGAGATCGAAGAACATCGAACCGACACCTCCGTTCAAGCACGCTACGAGAGGTAATCTATTTACTCCCTTTGAGGCTTTGTGATTTTTTTCGATTGAAATGCACGAAGTACGCCTCTGGAGATACATGTATGGGTTGTTATTTATTTCCACTACGTGTTACGTGGATCCCAACAGTAGTATCAGAGCCAATCCTTAGGTGTTTTCGTGCATTTAATTGATTTTTGCAATTTTTGCAATACTATGGCCAATATGTATTAACGAATTGTTCGTCTTACATGGCTAATGGATGTTGATTATTTTATATGATAAATTAATCAACGTAGCAAAAATTGAGACTAAATCAATTTTGAATCGAAAATTTATGGCTATCTTATTTTACGTAAAAATTCTGAATATGATTCAACGTAGAATTTTTATTGTGCCTTCCTAAGTTTTAAATTGTGAATTTATTACTTACGTGGAAGGGTGATGATCATGGAAAAATCCCTAATCAATGTGATTGATGCATGTATGAATGTATGGTGATTATTTATATATTTGGGGTTGTAATTATTAAATGGAGGCTGCGTACTCCTTTTATTTTTCATGTAATCTATATTTTTAGCATAGTCAATTGTTGATGTAAATGCTACGAGGATTACGTGGAGGAGCCTTTTAAGTCGGCGAACTCTTTGGGGCCCGATTCTTGAAGAGTTCAAGAAACCAAAAAGAAGAGAAGAGCGGCTCTCCGTTATTAAAATATTAAAATGATTAAATGTGGTCTCATTGGCTCGAGACCCATTAAATCATAATTCCATGATCACCACGTAGGATAGATGTTTATGTGATTGACATCTATTTTTTTTTTATGATTACGTGAGCATGTTAAACTGGTTAATGTGCAAAGTCAGACTTACCTCACCCAAAATTGCGCCTGCATGAAATCCTAGTTAGGGAAAATCACTCGCGTTAGGTACCGAAAGGGCGTTGGTAATGACATCAACGTAACCAAGTCCCCGAACTCAAAATCTCTGGTTCCGCAGAATTGATCGATCTCTCCCAATCGGTCAATAAGGTTTCCGGTCTACCCTCCAAGAAAGACCGGTGGCGACTCCAAATGCATGCACAAGTTGCACATGCCACCACGACCACACTAAGGTCGAAAGCGATCGACTTTTATCGTCGAATCCCTTTGAAAAATACTCCCGCCGCGATTTGGTATGGGCCTGGGAGGGCTCGCGCCGATCCAAGGCCCGCGATCGGTAATCCATTAACCGCGTCCGCTTCCGGACGGGTCGCGACACCGCCGCGATTTGGTATGGGCCTGGGAGGGCCCGCGCCGATCCAAAGCCCGCGATCTGCACCCTTGTGCGGGGGAAGGCCCACGATCGGTAATCCATTAGCCGCGTCCGCTTCCGGACGGGTCGCGACACTAAGCTGGACGCCCTGCTAATAATCGCTTCATCATACCTAAAAGAAGGGGAGATCTCAACTGATCAAAAGAAGTTATGTATCGCTAAGATGATGAGCTTGGGGATAGTATCCGACATTACTAATGAAGAATTCGAAGGGATTGAAGCATCTCTATCTTTGAAAGGAAACCACTTCTTGATCACAGCTGAGCAGAGTAGCACCTATGGTACCTCACGTGAGAAATTGGCAAACGATCTGGGACCGGCCATTCAATCAGGAGAAGAATTTGAAGAAGACGAAGTAGAAGCCAGGAGGAGAAGTCTAGCAGACCTTAAGTTTATGGCTGACGCACTTGAGAAGGGCGAAATTATAGACAACCTGGGTCAAGATTCTGGAGGATACAATTTCAAGGTGAAATATTCGGCCCCTCCCAGCTTTTATCAGAAGATTGAAGATATCATACCGGACGGATGGGGAGGTATGGATGATCTCTCTCAACCAGGAACCTCAAACGGTATGGAAGAACTCGACAACGCCGTATTGATGATCGAAGTAGCCACGGCCGTGGTGATTAGATTGGATGAGCTGGATAGCCTAAGCGGGGTGGAAGATTGCCCAGTCAGGCCTATCGTGATTCAATTGCCTCAAGAGGAAGGAGGCGACACGGCGGGACCAGAGACATCTCGTCAGACAACCGTAACGATAAAAGTCCCCCCCAGTAGAAGAGTATGATCCTAAAACAGTCCATTGGGACTATGAGACCACACAAGTAGATGCAGTAATGAGGTCTGGAAGATTTTATGCCCCCAGAGAGGGTGAACCAGAAAAAAGGGAGGTCTCCAAGGAAGATGCCGAAAAGCTCATATCGATCATCAAAACCAGCGAGTTTGAAGTAATAGAGCAGCTAAGGAAGATGCCCGCTCAGATATCCCTATTAAACATATTCATCAATTCAGAGAAGCACAAGAGCGCGCTGTTGAAGGTACTCAACGAAGTACATGTCCCTGAAACAATTAATGAGGTACAACTAGGGGACTTTGTAGGAGCAATTCTTTTAAAAGACCAATTAAGCTTCTCTGACGAGGACTTCCCCATGGAAGGAAGAGGGCACAATAAGGCTTTATACATCGCCGCCCAATGTAACGGCAAAAGAGTGGCACACGTATTGATCGATAATGGATCAGCCTTTAACATTTGCCCTTTGGCTACCATAAGGAGGCTGGGAATCAAGGAAGAAATGATCAAGGCATCCAAGACAGCTGTAAGGGCATTCGACGGCATGAGGAAGACTGTAGAGGGAGAGATCGAGCTTGACGTATTCATCGGCCCGACAAAATTCTCTGTAAACTTTCAAGTAATGGATCTGCCCAGTGCATTTGGATTCCTGCTAGGAAGACCTTAGATCCATACAGCAGGAGCTGTCCCTTCGAGCCTGCACCAAAAACTACGTTTCGTTGTAGATGGGAAGGTGATTACCGTACATGGGGAAGTCGACCTCCAGGCATACCAGAACAGTGCCATTCCCTATATTGAGCCTGAAGAGAAAACAGAAGCAAGCTATCATTCCCTAGAATTGGTAGCAACAGTTCATACCCCAGTAGGGTCGAAGATGAGAACTCCCTACATCTTAGAAGCCAGTCTTCTACCAGCTAAGATGCTGCTGACATACGGGTTCAATCCCGAAAAAGGCCTAGGTAAACATAATCAGGGTATAAATACCCCACTACAGTTGAGGGCTAATCCACATAGAATGGGCTTGGGGTACCAGAAGTATCCCATGAATGAATCCGTCCCGAAAGCAACAGGCCGAGGCCGAGGCAAAAGCCTGGGACGCCAGGGAGGTGAAAGCAGCATGAATAACTCATTCATCGGTTCTCCAACCTGGAAGGGCAGGTTTCGGATGTTCAGGAATCCCTTAAGTACCTACTTCGACCAGAACTCCAAATGGCTATCTGAAGAGGATATCACTTCGCCGATGGAACCAGATCTGACAAATCCTTTTCTTGAAGATGACTCTGTGAATGTCATCATGGAGTGGTTGGACAGTGAAGCCACTTGTTCTGAGTAAATAGACTCTTCCTTCATCTTTAAATACTGCGTTTAGAACTTTCTGCATTTCATTGTATTTTCTTTCCTTATTGTACGCATAGGGAAATGCCTTTGGATCTCCGGCCGTTGGTCCAAATAGCACATCTTGTAACGCGGCCCATTTCACATTCAATAAAACCACGCATGTTTTTGTTAAGGACATATGGAACCACAAATCAGCCCGATGATGATAATAGTCTTCCATATAGAAGCTTGAGGCCTGATTTGCCATATGATTCCTAATTTTCAAAAAGATTTCTATGGGGCCGGGATGTCCAATGACATGAGGACTAGTCCATTGGCACCTATACTTGTTTCGAAAACATTTTCAAAAAAAGACTTTTCATGATCATGCATGTCATTTTTATGGAGCACAAACTAACCATACTCATGACATTTCAGGCATATCATCTCAAACATGCATACCAGGTTGTTACAAAATTCAGATCCCTCCATTAACCACTCCTATAACATCGAGGAAGAGGAAGACAAGGATTATGCATCTATCCGAAGAGATTGGAACACCTTTGAAGAGTCAAAGCCTCCTACCTCAGAAGAACCAGTCGTTATTAATTTGGGAGACGCTGCGAACGTCAAAGAGGTCAAGATCGGCGGACACCTATTCCGAGATGAAAGGCTCGAGTTCACCAAGCTACTAAAAGAATATCAAGATATTTTCGCATGGTCTTACGCGGATATGCCAGGACTAGATCCTAAAATTGTGGAACATGCATTACCCACGAATCCCGGCATCAAACCTGTCAAACAGGGCAGCAGACGGATGAAAGCCGAGTTAGAAGACAAGATTAAGGAAGAAGTCATGAAACTTCTTAGGGTAGGCTTCATTGAAGCTATCCCATACTCGGACTGGATTGCAAATATAGTCCCCGTCATGAAGAAAGACGGAAAAGTTCGGATCTGCGTAGATTACCGAGATCTGAATAGAGCAAGCCCAAAAGATGATTTTCCACTTCCCCACATTGATGTATTAGTGGACAGTACGGCGGGTTACGAATTATTCTCGTTCATGGATGGATTCTCGGGATACAACCAAATCTTCATGAAACAAGAAGACAAGCCCAAGACTGCATTTACCACACCCTGGGAAAATTTTTGCTACAAAGTCATGCCATTTGGATTGAAAAACGCCGGGGCCACCTACTAGAAGGCTATGGTCACGTTATTCCATGACATGATTCACAAAGAGATTGAAGTATATGTCGATGACATGATCGCTAAATCCAAAAAAGAACAGGATCACATACAGGTATTAAGGAAGCTGTTTGAGCGCCTGCGCAAATACAAGTTAAAGCTGAACCCCAACAAATGTGTGTTTGGGGTAAGATCTGGGAAACTCCTTGGATTCATAGTCAGCAACAGAGGCATTGAGATTGATCCCTCAAAAATTCAAGCCATTCACGATTTATCAACTCCATCCACAGTGAAAGAGGTGAGAAGCCTTCTAGGGAGATTGAACTATATTGCCAGGTTCATCAATCAGCTGTCTGATGTGGCTAAGCCAATCTTCAAATTGCTTAAGAAGGGCGCGAAAATAACATGGGATGCTGAGTGCAGCAAGGCATTCCAAGTGATCAAAAACTATTTGATCACACCACCGGTGCTTGTGCCACCAATTCCTGGTCACCCATTGACCTTATACCTGGCCATACGACAAGAGTCCTTGGGAGCCTTACTTGCCCAAACAAGCCCGATGGATGGAAAAGAAAGGGCCATCTATTACCTGAGTAAGAAATTCACGCCATCTGAAGCAAAATATATATCAGTTGAAAGGGCCTGCGTAGCAACGGTATGGGTACTTCGCAGACTGAGACAGTATACCCTACACCACCATATCCAGCTCATAATAGAGAATGATCATGTCAAATACCTCCTGGAGAAACCCGCTCTAATTGGGAAATTAGCAAAGTGGCAGGTGATGTTGTCTGAATTTGACATCAAGTGTTCCCCACAGAAGTCGGTAAAAGGGAGAGCTATAGCTGACATGCTGGCAGAAAACCCGTCAAGCGGTGAGTCCCTAACGAACACAGAAGGCCGAATTCTGAACTTAGCAGAAGATAAGTGGATCATGTATTTCGATGGTGCTGTCAATCTATCAGGGGCAGGCACTGGGGCAGTATTGATATCCTCATATGGTCAACATCACCCTGTCGCGGCAAAGATAACTTTTCCTTGTACCAACAATATTTCGGAATATGAGGCATGCATTCTGGGCCTATGGCTGGCCATTTCTATGAAGATACCTAAGTTGCAAGTTTTTTGAGATTCCATGCTCATCATTCTACAGACACAAGGGGAGTGGAAGACGAAAGATGCAAAGCTCATCCCTTATCACGAATACCTTGAAGAATTGATACTTAAGTTCGAAGAAGTGTCATTCGAGTACCTATCAAGGTCTCACAATCAGTTTGCAGACGCATTAGCCACCCTAGCTTCGATGTTACAAACAACTGAAGGGTTGGATGTAGAGCCTCTGAGGATCGGCATTGTTGAAAAGCCAACTTATTGTATGCTAATCGAAGAAGAATTTGACGGAGAACCATGGTACTATGACATCAAGAATTACCTCTCAAAAGGGGAATTCCCTGAAGGATGCCAATCAGGAGACCGAAAATATATAACCAAGATGGCCAGCAAGTTCTTTCTCAATTGACAAATTCTGTATAAGAGATCGTTCGATTCCACTCTACTGAGATGTGTAGATGCCAAAGAAGCAAATATTCTCATGAAAGAGATTCATGAAGGTGTGTGTGGGCCTCACATGAACGGCCACCTCCTCGCCCGGAAGATCATGCGACTTGGATATTACTGGATGACCATCGAATCAGACTGCTGTCAGCACGTCCGGTCATGCCACCAATGCCAAATATACGGGGATAATATTAATACACCCCCAAACGAACTACACCAAATGTCTGAAGTATGGCCTTTCTCTATGTGTGGCATAGACATGATAGGGCCTATTAATCCGGCGGCGTCAAATGGTCATCGTTTCATCTTGGTAGCGATTGATTACTTCACAAAATGGGTAGAAGCCAGCTCTTACAAGAATGTCACTGCAAGAAATGTGGCAAGATTCATCAAAAGAGATATCATATCCCGGTATGGTACCCCTCAAGCGATCATCACGGATAATGGGTCCAACCTAAACAACAAGATCGTCGATGACCTAATGGATCACTTTAACATTCGACATCTGAATTCGTCTCCTTACCGCCCACAGATGAATGGGGCAGTGGAAGCAGCCAACAAGAATATCAAGAGAATCTTGGCTAAGACAGCAGAAAATTATAGGGATTGGCATGAAAGGCTACCCTTCGCCTTAATGGCTTACCGAACGTCGATCAGGACTTCTACATGGGCAACTCCCTACAGTCTGGTGTATGGAATGGAAGCAGTTCTGCCCGTGGAAGTTAAGATTCCCTCTTTAAGAGTCTTATCAGAGGGTAGATTCTCCGAGTCAGAATATTTCAAACACAGATATGAACAGCTGAATTTAATAGACGAGAAACGTCTCAAAGCCATTTTCCATGGACAAACTTACCAGAAGAGGGTAGCCAGGGCGTTCAATCGAAAAGTCAAGATCATAAATTTCGAAGTAGATGACTTGGTAATTAGAAAAGTTTTGCCGAGTACTACCTATCCAGGAGGAAAATTCACTCCGAATTACGAAGGCCCTTACATTATCAAGAAAATTCTCACCGGAGGAGCATTGATTCTTGTAAACTCCGAAGGAGAAGAACTGGGGCACCCTGTAAATTCAGATGCTGTGAAGAGATATTACCCGTGAAATAAAATCAGATTCCAGTCATACGACTTATCCCGAATTGAGCATACCCTTCATAATAGTCATTGCATAAACACATCATACATCCACGCATACACTAGCATGTGTTCAATATTGCAGGACCCGAGGAAACAAGGTCACAATAAATTGGAATGCATGATCGAGAGGAATTACTGCCGCCGTGGTCAGATTTTCATGAGTCTATCTATTCCCAGTGGAACGCATGGTCAAGGGTAAGGTGTATCGTTCTAATTTTCTGAAAATTCGAGAGCATACGCTGACACATTCCTTTTATATTTTCCAGGAATCTCAAGCCGCGCTAGGCAGGTAAGTATTCCTTTCCCAATCTTTTAGGTTTTTGAGACTGTCAGAATCGTCATCACCAGAACCTCAAAGCTCCTTGAAAAATAGCATGCATCCAATTATCATGATTATAAAGATGCAGAATTCCCACAGTTATGACATTAGCATTCATGCTCAGACTTGGAGGTTATCTAAACATGGTCGAAATATATGTTGTGCATCATAAATCTCCTTTAAAGGTAAGTTATGGAGAAAACAAAATGAACTTTTCAAACAAAAGTTGTTTAAACGGTTCACAAGGATGTTTGCGCAGAACAAGAGGCAAGCCAAATCCAAACACGTCCTATACACACCCAAGAGATGAGCGAAGTGGTGAGGGTAGCAGGGCCTTGACCTACGGGCGTAAGGATTATTCGCAGTAATTAGACAGATTGAAATGGCGGAGGCATTCGTTTCTCTATCATAAACACTACAGGTGACCATTGATAACCCTTTGAATGACGGTTTCATTTTTTTTATCCCTGTCAAGAACCACCCCACACTGGGGCAAACTGGAGGTACGTCCAGCGATATCAGGAGGTAAATGGTTAGAAGTTCTCTTACTCAGACTTGCATCAATCTTCGTGTGTTGCTTGTCATTTTAACTTCTATGGTAATTCAAGTGCTTTAGGATGACGAAAAACATTCGTTTATCTATCCTATACACTTTTACCTTTGTGCTGCCCAGTTGAGCCTATACGTTCATTTCACAAACCCGTTGGTGATCATTGCATATTCCAAGGCGGAAGCGACGTCCCTTCAAGAGCGGAAGAGTTCAAAACACAGGATTTGTGAAAAATTCATAGATTAATGTTTGAGTGCTGAGATTCAAGTTGTACATCTAGCACACTCATTTGAAAATTCTGATCCCCAAAAGAAAAGAAAAGATGGGATCTCAAAAAGAAAGAAGAGAGAAAAATTCAATCTTCGGCATCAAGAAAAAGCAAAGTGCCTGGTAAAAGCATAGCCAATGCCAATCCAAATACTTGTACACTTGTGAATCATGTGTTTGATCTTGTAAATGCCAAAAGATGGCATGATACCTTTGTATAGGTCACTAGTGAGATCTGATTGTAAAAGAAAATCCCAAGGGAGCTGGACAGCAAAGGATACTTCAGATTATGTCACATTCAGATGATGAAAGCGTAGACAAGATGTTGACGCCGTCTCAACACAAAAGAGATATGCTCTTCAAAGACTATCAATGCACTTCAAAGATTGAAGACGCTCTTTGAACCAGAAGGGACAAGATGGCGGCAAACTTGCAATGATCACCAATGTTAAACCCTTCGCGTATTCTGAGCCAAAAACAAGCCTTTTTTGGCCCCCAAACCTACCTACATTACAACCCTGAAAAGCCTTTTTTGATTAAGGCACTTGGATTGACATAGGGTTTAATGTCTAAGCTTAGCTCGAAGAAGTTCGAGCAAGATTATTTCTTTCTCATTTTGCAGGTTTCTTGACTTGTAAACCTGGAGCAGATATTGAAGACTTCTCTTCGAAAGCCTTGACTTGCACGCAAGTCCCCTTTGAAAACCGTTGACCAAGCCCAACATTACGGTCTCTTAGAAGTCCTCCTGATCGATCGAGGTGTATTCATTGCGAATGATCCTGAACCCTAAGCACAGGTTTGATAGGAAGTTCGAGCGCATTCTTGGTAAAAGACCATTATCTCAAAGCAGTGAGAAGTCCTCTTTGATGAGAATACTCCGTTGGACATTTTAACCAAACTCTTTTGGTAATTTCAGATTGTTTGTTTCAAACTTTCCCCACAAGGAATTTTTGATCACTTCCGTATGTTGCAAGGTGTTTTGGATAACCTCCAGCATCATAATGCATTCATTGAAATTTTTTCATGACTATGATATAAGTCATAAAGTACTGTCAGTTTGACATCAGATACCACTCAAAGACCATTGATGTGCCTTTGGTAAGAAAATTTTGAGATTGGAGCTTTCGCAAGATTCTTGATGACTTCAGCTCCTAAAATGGCTTGTATCACTCTTGATGAGAAACGTTTAACATGTCTAAACTTCTGCAGAATTCCTGGCAATCCCAGATCTCAGAATAACACAACCTCTCTTGGTAAGAAAGAGTTTACATGTTCAAGCTTCTGTAGGACTCCTGGTATCCCCAGACTTCAGAATGCTACTTATTTTGTGAAGAATATATTTCAAGTTTAAACTTCTGCAGGACCCCTGGTAACCCCAGGTCTCAGAATGACACATTTCTATAAGAAGGAAAGTTTATATGCTTGAGCTTCTGACAGATTCTTGGTAACCCCAGATTCTAGAATGCTATTGTTCTTGGTTAAACGTCTATAGGAATCATGGTAACCCCAGATTCTAGAAGGATGCCTTGCTCTGTGAAGAAGAGCTTTCAAGTTTATTTTCCTGCAAGATCCCTGGTAATTCCATATCTCGGGAAAACACATTTTTATGAACAATTTTGTAGGTTTGATCTTTCTGTAGGATGTCTGGAGTGCCCAGATCCCAGAATGTCACCTTCAATGTCAAAAAGGACAATCTTCGAAATCATCCCTCTGTGAGATTTCAAATTTACAGGATGCCTGGAGTACCCAGATCCCAGAATGTCACCTCCCATGTCAAAAGGACAATGTTTGAAATTATCTCCCTGTGTGAGATCCCAGTGTTACAGGTTGAAACTTTCTGCAGGATACCTGGAGCTCTCAGGTCCCAGAATGTCACCTTTAATGTCGAAAGGACAATATTCAAGATAGTCTTTCTGCGAGATCTCATGTAGCCCTTAGATCCCAGAAGAATCTTATCAAAGTTTTTGCAAGTTTAAGTTTTCTGCAGGATACTTGGAATCCCAAAATCCCAGAATAACGCCTCGCGTATCGAAAGGACAATTTTCAGAATCAGCTTTCTGTAAGGTTCTAGGTAACCCCTAAACCCAAAATAGCTCATGTGGTAAAGCCTCAAGGTTAGGCACGCCTCACTTGTATGAATCCTAGTTAATTCCTTAGAATATAGGATCAAAATGTCTGACAATCCCTAAGAGACTGGGTGCGTCATCCATAGGTTCCTAGCAGAGAGAAGTCCTATTCATGGTCTGATCCACCGTACGGATCAAAACCCCGACAATCCCTAAGAGACTGGGTGCGTCATCCATAGGTTCCTAGCAGAGAGGAGTCCTATTCATGGTCTGATCCACCATACGGATCAAAACTTCTGACAATCCCTAAGAGACTGGGTGCGTCATCCATAGGTTCCTAGCAGAGAGGAGTCCTATTCATGGTCTGACCCACCGTACGGATCAAAACCCCGACAATCCCTAAGAGACTGGGTGCGTCATTCACAGGTTCCTGTCAAGTATAGGAATCCCATGTTGGTACGGCTTACCATACATGCTAGAGTTTAATCGCCCTAGGATACTCAAAAGACGAGTCCCTAGGTATTCACTTGAACCCGCTATACACCGCGCATGCCGCACGAGCATCAGGCAGGTGATCAATAGGTAAATGGCAGGTGGGTCTCTCTACTTTCTCTCTCACTTCAGCTAAAGAGTGAAGAACAGAACGTTCACCAGCAGGACAAGAAAGATTGAGTGTCAAGATTCATTTTTCTTTTCCCCAGTCGAGTCGGTCTAGACTCAGGCGTCACCTGTCTTTGAGAGAAACCTCTCACGAGATTCCTCTCAAAGAGGGACAGCTGTTGACACTTGATTTTTGACCCAGCCTTTTTATTTTTTGAAAAATCACAAAAAATTCATAAAAAGTCAAAAAATTACAAAAACAACTTTGGTGGCCTTGGCCAAGCCCAAGGAACCATTCTTGACAAAA
This sequence comes from Rhodomyrtus psidioides, assembly GCA_021437785.1. NCBI lineage: Eukaryota > Viridiplantae > Streptophyta > Magnoliopsida > Myrtales > Myrtaceae > Rhodomyrtus > Rhodomyrtus psidioides. Next base: position 1,104,303 of record JAILYB010000092.1, on the reverse strand, counting down.
AAATAATTTTTCATATTTTCATATTTTTTAATATTTTTTAGAAAATAGAAAAAATACCTAAAAAATCAAGAAAAATAGAATTTGAGGTCAAAAAAATATGGAAAAATATCCAATATTTTTCTTTTTAATCCCTTGTATTTTCGCCCTCACAAAAAATCCAAAATCAGATTCAATTTTAGGTGTACCTTTGTAACCCGTATTATTGAATTTGAAGAAAAAATAACAATTGAGTCTTTTAATTTGCAATTTTGGCATTTTTTAAGATCTTGACATTCAATCTAACTATCCCCTATTTCAATTTAGCCCAATTGTTTGCGCAATTTGCTCAATTGCACGGATTTGACAAAATTATATACTAAAATTGCATTTTAGTCCTTGAAATTAAGCATAATTGAAATTACTTTCAATTCAAGGGCTATCATTGCAAATTAAACATGCTACCCAATGGATTTCACCATTTTAAATCGACTGGAATAGGTGGTTTGACCCAAATTGATCATTTGCACCCTCAATTACACAATCCCCAATTTCCAATTAAATGGGAATTTGGGGTTTTTTTTAGAAATTGATGAAAATTTTTGGGCAAAACCACATTTCTAGATAGAATTCATGCCCTAGATTCGATTATGAGGTTCAATTGCAAAATTTTCCCATTAATTTGGGATTAATTTGAAAAATCCTGTTCGGAACCGGTTTAGACCGGTCAGACCGCCGGTCAGACCGGTCGAACCGGTCCGCTACAGTGTCGTCTTCCCCAAAGAGCTCGAGCAGATGAACAGTAACCTGCCGAGCTTTGTAGATCAAATTGAAGGTCAAGTCACCCGCAATCGAAGACTAATTGGTGGGGGTTTAACACTTGAGATCATCCCCCGTCAATTGACGCCGGAATCAAGGCCAATGGTCGCCGGAGGAAGGGGTAATCAGTCGGTCAAGTTCTGAAGCTGCAAAAAGTCAACAAAATCAAACGCAGCTCAAATTCGTGCCAAATTCGCGTGAGAAGGAACCCGCCGGAGAACCAAACGGAGTTAGACGACTCACCCATCTTCCCCGACGCCGTTTGGACCTAAAATCACGTGATGGCACGTGCTGTTGGAGTCAGTTGGAACTCCCCAAATCGGCGCCAAAATTCCCAGGAGCTATATAAGCTCGTGATCGCTTTCAGTTGAGGGAGAGGAGGGATTCAGTTGTAGAAGTTGAAACTGAATCGAGAGAGAAAGAGAAAACGCGAAGCAGAGCTCGTTCTCCGACCCCCGTCGTCGAGAATTTGAGCTCGAATTGCAGGGCGCGGGTTGGGTCTTCCCAGGCCAAACCAAAGCCACACGAGGCCACCAGAAGGTCGCCCAAAGTCCCCGGAATCGATCCCCTCCGGCCGCGCACAAGGAATCCGCGAGAACAGGTGAGTCGCAGTCTCGGTTTCCTCCTTGAGCATTCATGGCGATTCACACATTCCATGATCATTCTTTCAATTTGTGTGTGCGTTCCGTTCCCTGAACACCACTGACCATGTTCGCATCTTGTTTTTGCATCGATTTCACTCACATCCCCCGAATCGAGTCTTCGAATTTAGCCTCCATAGCCGACTCTTGTCCAGCCAAATCTGGGCCGAGCGAGCTCAATCGGAGCTCGAGGTAAGTCTTCTGCACTTCCTGCTGTGTCGACCTATGAATCAATTGATCTGATTTTGTGTAGTCTCTGCGATTGAACTCACATGGCCGTACTCGGCACCTAGCATGATTCTTATGATTCTATGGGTTAGATGTTGAGATTCTCAGATATGTTAAAATAGAGGTTGTTGCGAGTCGATTGCCACCGGTCTCGCTCCGATCCGTCAAGATTCCACCGTTAGATCACCACCGGAGAAGCACAGCCGTCCGTTCTGCCGGAGTCGCGAGGTTGAAGACGAAGTTGACGTGGCGCGGTCAGCGTCCTAGGTGGCAAAGTGTCATTGGTCCACGATAGCGTCAAGTCAGCTCGACCGTTAGTCTTTAAGGGCGAGTCAGCATTAGATCGAACGGCCTAGGTTAATCGAGTTTATTAAATGAGGACCGTCCGATTAGAAATTAGGATAATTCAAAAAAATGGTTTTTAATCAGAAAAGCAAAACTGGTTGAGACGACACCGTTTGGGTTAGTAGTGGAGCGGCGTCGTTTAGGATAAGTGGGTATGGACGGTTCAGATTAAGTCCTATGTTCTAATCGTGGCCATAGATTTAGTAAGTCAATCAAACGGTCCCGATCAAGTCATCGTTCAATCTAGACCGTAGGTTCCAGTAATCAGATCTAATGGGCGCGGACAAGCCACGCGGCGTGATGTAGGCCGTCAGATCAGATTAGGATAATCCGAAAATAAAAAATGAAATGCGGCGTCGTTTTGGAGCCGGGGTTCGCGCGGGTCCGGGTCTGGGCCGGGTTCCGGCCCGAGTGGGTCGGGTCGACCCGGTCCGAATCATTTTTTTTAATAAAATATCAGAAAATGATTTTAAAAAAAAAATCAAAATCAGAAAAATCCTAGAAAAAAATGCTAGAAAATGCCAGAAAATTCCAAAAAATGTGGAAAAAATGTGGAAAAATCCTAGACACCCCGGAAATCCCCAAAAATCGAGGATTGACCACATACAACTGGTCAATCCTATTTTTGGGGTTTCTTGTCCGTTCTTCCAAGATTTGACGATATTACCCTTTAGGGGTAAGTCGCCTCTGCTGTGTAGGCAAGATAAGGCCGATAACGCCAAGGTAAGAATTAGGGTCGATTAGACGACCAATTCTTAAGTTTGGGTTTCGAGTCCCGCCCCTTTTCTCAAAATGACGATTTCGCCCTTCAATGTGAAAATTGTCTTTCTTGTTTTAATCGAGTTCTGAAAATTGCTTAAAATTAGAGTTTGGGTCAGGTGGACGACCAACCCTAATATTTAAGATTTTCAGTTCTCATCCTTCTCCAAAATAACGATTTTACCCCTCCGAGGGTAAAATCACTTTTAAATTCTAGAAAAAAACCTGGAAATTCCAGAAAAATAGGAAATGGATTGGATTGATGGCCAATTCTATTCCTTTGTCTTTTGACTTCCCAATTCATCTAAAATGACAAATTTACCCTTTTTTGAGGTGGATTGTCCCCGAATTGTTCAAAATTACGATTCTACCCCTCATGGGCAAATCATGTCCAAATTACTCCTAAGCCTTGATTAATATTTCTCTAGGCTAATAGGGCCTCATTAGGGATACCATGCTGATTTCATGTGCTTTATCCGCATGCACTGGATCCTTGATTTGCGCACTTATTTCTATTGGTTGTGAGTGATAGGATAGTATTTCCCATTTGCATAAACTCCTAGATTTAGGATCTGTACCCCACTAATCTGTATGAAACCCTAAGATCAGATAAACCATTCAGCTTAGGTACCGAAAGGGCGTCAACTTTAACAGTTGACGTAACTAAGTCCCGAACCCACTTCTCTGGTTTCCGCAGAATCAAATGGACCACTCCCAACTATTCGATGGGGTTTCCGATCGTACCCTCCGTAAAACGATTGGTGGCGACTCCTTGACATGCACACTCATCACATGTCACTAGACCACACTGAAGGTCGACCACGTATATCCAGCAGTTGCGATTTGGGTAATGGACCTTGGGAGAGGCCCGCGTCCGATCAAGCCAGCGATCGGGCGGCCCATTAGCCCCGCCCCGCCTCGCGGGAGAGGGTCGCGACAGCGCTTTGGTGCTTTCATGGCTAGTCTGGACTATTCTAAGAGTCAGATGGATAGCTGTGTTTATTTTAAGAGACTGGATGATGGGTCTTTGATATATCTGCTGCTATATGTTGATGATATGCTGATAGCAGCTAAGAATATGTCTAGTATTGATGTGCTGAAAAGGCAGTTGAGTGCTGAATTTGAGATGAAAGATTTAGGTGCTGCAAAGAAAATTTTGGGTATGGAGATTTTCTTTGACAGAACTGCTGGATTATTACGTCTGTCTCAAAAGAAATATATTGAGAAGATTGTAGCACGTTTTAATATGCAGTCAACGAAGTCTGTGAGTACACCATTAGCGAAGCACTTTAAACTTTTAGTTAAGTTATCACCGCAGACTGAGGAGGAGGAGGAGCATATGTACCGTGTTCCTTATTCTAGTGCAGTGGGTAGTATTATGTATGCTATGGTATGTACTAGGCCTGATATTTCACAAGCTGTCAGTGTAGTTAGTCGTTTTATGAAGCGTCCCGGTAAAACTCATTGGGAATCTGTGAAATGGATCCTTAGATATTTGAAGGGGACATCAAACGTTGGTATAGTATACAGGAGGAACAGTAATGACAATGAAACCACAGGTTATGTGGATTCTGATCATGCAGGTGACTTGGATGAGTGCAGGTCTTTAGCAGGGTACTTGTTTGAGCTTGCAGGTGGTGCAGTTAGTTGGAAGGCGTCCTTACAGGACCACGTGGCCTTGTCGTCAACTGAGGCGGAGTACATGGCACTGACCTTTGTAGCGAAAGAGGTGATATGGTTACAGGGTTTGCTTTTGGACTTTGGGTTAGATCAGAAAAGTGTTGACATACATTGTGACAACCAATGTGCGATATTTCTGGCGTATAATCCAGTTTATCACGAGCGGACGAAACATATCGATATCAGGTACCACTTCATCCGAGATATATTAGCGAAGGGTAAAGTTGTTGTGGAAAAGATAGCGACAGCGGAGAATCCTGCGGATATGATGACTAAGTCTGTTCCTTTGGCGAAGCTCAAGCTCTGCTTGAGCACTATTGGTGTTTGTGGAGAGTGATCGCCTTTCGAGGCATTGGGAGAGCAGCATGGATGATGAGCACTATTGACTTGGTTTCAAACATCGAGCCAAAGTGGAGAATTGTTAAAATATTGTCTAATGTTTTTTTTTTTAAATCAAAGGTGGACCCAGATCAAAATTCTTTTAAGACTTGCTTTGACCAAAAGAATACAGCAAGTGGGCCCAAAATCTTTAAAAGAGGAAAGAAAGCAAGGATTTTGCTTTCTCCTCACGTCTGCCTGACACATTAAAAGGAACAAAGAAGACTTTTTGAGACACTCTTCTGAACACCGTGGCCGAGCCGCACAAATTAGAGAAGAGAGCCGCGTCGTACAAACATAGAGAGAGGACTTTTGGGGCTTCTTGTTCTTCAGTCAAGGCAAGCCACACGACGAATATTGTCGAGAAATCAATACAGACACGAAGAGTGGTCGCACCATCAAGAAGCCCGTACGAAGAGGTCTCTATACACGCGTGGCCAGTTATTTTGTGCTTCGTGAGTATTATTGTTTATTATATCCGATTGAGTTGTTTTATCTGTAAACACTTGGGGTTTGGGTATAATTTAGGTGCGGGAAACATGAGCGTATTGGGCGATTGTAAATCCAATTCTCCGATTATAGTGGATTGTTCTTGCTGGCTCTCCCCGTGGATGTAGGTATCGATATTCGGACCAAACCACGTTATATCTGGTGTCCTTTATCGTTCCTCATTATTTTCTCTGAGTTTTCGCATTGACGTATTTGTAAAATCCTGGTTATTTCCGCATTAGTATTACAACACATAGTTTGTCCCTTTAATTGGTTAGATTGAACATCACGTGGTAGTCAGATTTTTACTTCACTTGCATTCCATATATTTCATTTCGCGCCATTGTTACCTACTCCTTTGTTCAAGCCTTTTAATGCTTAGCGCAGAAAGCATTGAGAACTTTCTTCACCACATGTTCTCTTTTATTTGTGTTTATTACGCATGTTGAAGTTGTGTTGTGGTCCCACATCGCTTGTGAATGGGTCTTGTATACTCTTTATATTCATGTGGTCTCCCTCTACCTAATAGTTTAAACTTTTGGGTTGGACTTTCTAATAATGCAAAATGATTTTGCTCTTTATTAGAGTGAAGAGAACCAGCTATAGGCATCGGCTTGGTTTGGTTCTGGTGATTACATATACATGACCGAACTCTTGTCCTGTTTCCAACCTCCTTGTCAATCCACAAACTCAGTGTCTCTTGGTGCTATTGGGAAAGGGAAAGAGAGGAGAAAAATAAGTGCATCTTCCTGGCTATCATGTGCAGGGCATAGTGTTTTCTACAAAAGAATATTGGTTCATTTTATGATCGTTCTTTGTGGTAACACTCAATTTTGTGAGCAAAAATGTTCTTTTGTGTGCCCGTAGAGGGGGGGGAACTGCTGAAGGATTTTAAAACAAATGTAAATTTTTGTATTGTTTGCTCTCCAATTTTCCACTTTCTTTGCTGTCTTCTCATTTCTGTGAAACTTGATTGCTTTCTCTGTCCATGGACATGGAGGAGGAACTTCAAAATCCACAGAGTTCAGTACGCTGGTTGCTTACGCCCATTCATTAGTCCGAAAAAAGTTCTCTAAGATGCATATGTTGCTGTTATAATTGAACCTTCAGTTCATGGCCATTGATGCTGAACAATCGTCTCCAGTTCTCTCTGGTTTCATTCATTATGCTTGTGCCTTTGAAGGAGTACATTATTTTCTCGTTTGGCTGTCAAAACAAAGTCATGCAAGGATCTGCTCGAAGTGTGACACCTTTTTGGGATAAATTTTAGCAACCTGCACTTGTTTGAGTTTGGGTGATGATTATCTCTTCATCTGAATGTTAGAGCTTATGATCTATGAACTTGGATTAGCATACTGCACCCAAAGAGTCTGCTTCAGGAAGTGGCTGTAGCACGAGTTTTGGGGAAGTAATTGATGGAATAAATCGACTGTGGGGCTCTCAACAAGCACTCTCAAAGGAACTTTGTTCACACAAGGAAGAGGAGACGGAAGGTGGCTTTTCAATATACTGTATTCACAATCGATTCACCCATATTGAAATGGTTACAAGACTCACCTATTTATAGGCTTAAAACATGACTCTTGAGTCTCTCTAGGAAAGTGAAAAGACTAAAACAACAATTACATCCTAAAAGATGATAGACTCAACTAATTATGTCTACTAAAACAATAATTACATCGGAATACTAATTATGCCATGGGAGTCGAACGGTCACTGATAACACTTAATGAATTTGACTTAATTCCCAACAAAACTCCCCCTTAAGCCAAATTCTCTTCCGTCGATCATTCCAAGTAAACTTCTGAATTTCCGAAACACTTCGATCTTGAGAGGTTTCGTAAAAATATCTGCGACTTGATCACCGGTCTTCACGTGCACAACTTCAATTTGTTTGTCGCTGACTTGTTCTCGAATAAAATGATATCGAACATCGATATGCTTGCTCCTCTCATGAAAAAATGGATTCTTCGCCAAAGCAATGGCAGAAACATTATCAACAAAAATCTCTGTTGCATCCTTTTGCTCCATATGGATTTCTTTGAGCAACTTTCTCAACCATATCGCATGACAAACACACGATGATGCAGCAACATACTCCGCTTCACATGTCGACAGAGTAACACTGTATTGCTTCTTTGATGACCATGTAAAAGCAGTTTCACCCAGATAAAATACAAAGCCCGTAGTGCTTTTTCGATCATCGACATCTCCCCCATAATCACTATCTGAATAACCTCTGAGTTGAAATAGTTCAGATTGATAATAATACAAGCCAAGAGAGATAGTACCTTTGATGTACCGAAGTATCCTCTTCGCTGCCTTAAGATGAGATGTCTTCGGATTCTCCATATATCGACTCACAATTCCGACACTGTTCATGATATCTGGTCTGGTACAGGTCAAATACCTTAAGCTTCCAATCAAGCTTCTAAAATATGTTGAATCAACATCGACACCTTCATCGAACTTCGACAGTTTTGCACCACAATCCATCGGAGTATTAAGCGAAGTGCAATTCTTCATGTTGAATTTCTCAAGGATATTTTCAGCATATCTTTTTTGGGAAATAAAAATCCCATCTTCATTTTGCTTCACTTCGATACCCAGAAAATAACTCATCAAACCATTATCTGTCATTTCAAATTCTTTCACCATCGATGCTTTAAAAGTGTCAATCAATCCAGAATTATTTCCTGTGAAGACAAGATCATCAATGTATAAACATGCCAATAAAACATCACCTTTCTCATGCTTCAAGTAGAGAGCATGTTCGTACGGACATTGTACGAAGCCATTTGCCTTGAAATAAGCATCGATTCTGGAGTTCCAAGCTCTCGGAGCTTGCTTAAGCCCATACAAAGCTTTCTTCAATTTCAGCAATTTGTCTTCATAACCTTTCACAACAAACCCAGTGGGTTGTTCGACATAAATTTCTTCTTCAAGAACGCCATTCAGGAATGCCGATTTGACATCCATTTGATAGATTGGCCACCGATTTTGAGCTGCAATGGAAATCATTAGTCTGATGGTTTCCATTCGGATGACAGGTGCAAATACCTCGTCATAGTCGATCCCAGCTTTCTGTTTGTAGCCCTTTGCGACAAGTCTGGCCTTATAACGAGTGATTTCTCCTTTCTCGTTCTTCTTGGCCTTGTATACCCATTTGACACCGATCGCCTTTTTGTCCTTCGGAAGATTAGCGAGTTGCCATGTTTTATTCTTTTCGATGGCTTCTATCTCTTCATCCATGGCTTTCCTCCATTTTTCTTCTTTGGCAGCTTCATCGAAAATAAGTGGTTCACAATCTGCAAGAAGACATATAAGGTGAAGCTCATCGGTAGCTTCATAAATTTCAGAAAGTCTTCTTGATCTCGGTGCTAGCGATTCTTCGACAGTATTTGAAGTTGAAGCTGACGATGATGGAGAGAACATCGGAGAAGGTGAATGAGCTTCAATCTCCATTTCGACAGAATCATCACGAACGGTTTCGACAAATTTATCATGACTGGTTTTGACAAGTTGTCGATTTTCCTCCCACAAACTTTCTTCATCAAATTTCACATCTCTGCTTACATATACTTTCAAAGTGTCAGGATCAAACAATTTGTAAGCTTTTGATGAGGAATCATACCCGATGAAAATGAGCTTTTTACTCTTGTCTTCCAACTTCGATATTTTCTGGTCGGGTACGTGAGCATACGCAACACTCCCAAAAATTCTTAAATGAGAAACCGTAGGTTTTCTCCCGCTCCATGCTTCTTCTGGGGTAACACCATCGAGTCCTTGCGTGGGACATCGATTCTGCAGATAAACTGCACATCTGACAGCTTCGCCCCAAAGCTCATTTGACAAATTTTTGCTTTTCAACATACTGCGAACCATGTCGAGAATGGTTCTATTCCTTCGCTCAGCCACACCATTTTGTTGTGGGGAATACGGCGCCGTTAAGAAACGTCGCATGCCATGGTAATCACAGAATTGATTAAATTCTCCAGAAGTAAATTCTCCTCCACGATCAGTTCTTAAAGACTTGATAAAATAACCACTCTCCTTTTCAACCATTTTCTTGAAGTGCTTAAACGTATCAAACACTTCTGATTTTTCTTTCAAGAAAAACACCCAAGTCTTTCGAGTAAAATCATCAATAAACGTAACAAAGTAGCGATGATTACCGTACGACTGAGGAGTGATCGGACCACATACATCAGAATGAATCAACTCCAGTGGCTTCTTCGCTCGATAAGTCGACTCCTTCGGAAAACTTGCTCGAGAATGCTTGCCAATTACACATCCTTCACATAATTGATCGGGGTGATCAATATGCGGTAAGCCATACACCATCTTCTTGCGAGAAAGCATATTGAGTCCGTCAAAATTGAGATGACCGAACCTCAAATGCCATAGCCACGAAGGATTGTCTACACATGCTTGAAGGCATGTAGACATATCATCTTTGATGTTCAGAGTGAACATCCTATTCTTCGACATCTTCACATTCGCAATCAACTTATTATTGCAATCTCTCAACATAAGACATAGATTTTTCATCTGGACAGTAAATCCTTTCTCAAGAAGCTGTCCCAAACTCAAAATATTGCTCGACATCTTTGGCACATAATACACGTTAGTAATAAACTGACGTGTTCCGTTCTTCAGACGAATTAAAATCGTACCTTTCCCTTCGACAAGAATTTGAGAATTATCACCGAACGAGACTTTTCCTTTTACTGTCTCATCCATTTCAACGAACATCTCCTTTCGGCCGCACATGTGGTTACTTGCTCCAGTGTCCAAGTACCACGTATCATTCTTTTCATCAGCATTTTCTTTAAATGCCAGCATAAGAACTTGATCACCATCATTCACCAGGTTCGCCTTTTCATCTGCCACCGCACTTTCTTTCTGCCAACACTCATAAGCATAATGGCCACATTTATTACAATGATAACATCGAACCTTTGATTTATCATACCGGCTATTTGTGTTTCTTCCTCTTCCACGAGTACTTCTTTGATTATGAAAGCACTCATTGCTTCGGGCGAAATCTCCTCCGCTTCGTCCACGACCTCTTCCTTGGAAACGGCCTCTACCGCGTCCTCGGTCACGATCTTGATTGACCCATCGAGTTTGCACAGGGTCACTTCTTTGGCCTTTGTCATCTCGGATATTCAATCGAGATTGGAGTACTTCCTCCACCGGTTCAGACTTGTTTCTTTTCAGTCTTTCTTCATGGGCTTGCAACGAACCCATGAGCTCATCGACCGTCATAGAATCGACATCTTTCGATTCCTCGATAGCGACGACGATGTGGTCGAACTTCTTATCCAACGACCGCAGGATTTTTTCGACAACACGAACATCAGGAACATCTTCGCCATTCCTTTTCATCTGATTCACAATAGCTAAAACTCTTGTGAAATAATCAGAAATCGACTCAGATTCTTTCATACGGATTACCTCGAACTCGCCTCTCAAAGTTTGAAGGCGGATCTTCTTTACTTTCTCAACACCTTGGTGCGTGGTTTGAAGAATCTCCCATGCCTCCTTGGATGTAGTAGCATTCGAGACTTTCTCGAACATAGAATCGTCTAAGGCTTGAAAGATGATTGACAACCCAAGTTGATCTTTCGAACGAGTCTTCTCCAACGCATTCCTCTGAGCCTGAGTCAACGCGACATCTTCATCTGGCTCATCATAGCCATTGTTGACAAGATCCCACACACTATGGGCGCCGAGTATGGCTTTCATTCTGGAAGCCCACTTGCCATAGTTTTCTTTGGTGAGGACTGGATACTGAAAAGGAAGGTTGCTTGTTGACGCCATAATCACGAAACCGTGAAGCTCTGATACCAATTTGATGGGATAAATCGACTGTGGGGCTCTCAACAAGCACTCTCAAAGGAACTTTGTTCACACAAGGAAGAGGAGACGGAAGGTGGCTTTTCAATATACTGTATTTACAATCGATTCACCCATATTGAAATGGTTACAAGACTCACCTATTTATAGGCTTAAAACATGACTCTTGAGTCTCTCTAGGAAAGTGAAAAGACTAAAACAACAATTACATCCTAAAAGATGATAGACTCAACTAATTATGTCTACTAAAACAATAATTACATCGGAATACTAATTATGCCATGAGAGTCGAACGGTCACTGATAACACTTAATGAATTTGACTTAATTCCCAACAGTAATGAACCCGAAGATGAATTGACTGAACTTCGGAGCGGAGTTCCCCCTATTGACCACGAGAGAAGGTTGAATGAACTGCTGAAAACAAGACAGCAAGAACGAATCAAAGAGCTCGAAGCATCTTTAGAGCGTTTGGAGCACAAGCTATCTGAGAAAGAGAGAGAGGTCTCATTGTGGAAAGGCACTGCCCTTCTTTTGTCATCGCATGTGTCTGAGCCTTCTCACGGTGGTCTAACCAACAACGGAACTTTGATATGTTGAACTCACCAACCGTGAAATTGTTTTGAATGGTGTGCAGCTTTTGTTTTCCTTTTCTTATCCTTTCTGAGATGGATAAAGGGACAGATAAAGGTGTTAAACATGTCTCGAGTTTGAATTTGGGTGTCAGTTTATTAAATTGAATCTGTTAGAAAGATAAGAATTTCTAGACGATTATCCTATTTTGGGTTAGCATTCTTATCCTGAAGGACACGCACAAATCACGAAAGGTTTTTTTCTGCCCGCTGTAAGACAAAGAAGGGACCAACTTTCTTTTATATATATGTGGGGCCCATTGAAAGAAAAAAAATAAGAAAAATGTATTTTCCTTTCTTGGTTTTCAAGCCTGCAGATTTCGTAGAAAGAAAAGAAGAATCTCTTCTCTACAGGGACCCGCGCCGCACATAAGAAGAGGTCGTGCAGAAAAAAAAAGGATCGAGCCGCACGAGAAAGAAAAATAGCCGCAGTCACACAACCCGAAGGACGAACGACGAAGACGACAAAGGCTTTATTGCTGACGTCCTCGTCTTGTGTCGCACGAAGAGCTTGAACGCGGTGATCGATTTGTGCTTCGTGAGTTTATTATTTATTATATCTAATTGAGTTGTTTTATCCGTAAACACTTGGGTTTGAGTATAATTTAGGTGCGGGAAACACAAGCGTATTGAGCGATTGTAAATCCGATTCTCCGATTATAGTGGATTGTTCTTGCTGACTCTCCCCGTGGATGTAGGTACCGACATTCGGACCGAATCACGTTATATCTGGTGTCCTTTATCATTCATCGTTATTTTCTCGGGCTTTTCACATTAACGTATTTGTAAGATCCTGGTTAATTTCCGCGCGTTATATTACACAATTGGTATCGGAGCTTGATGATTAGATTTCTGGATTGTGATTTGGGGTTTTTGCTTGTCTGGTTATTATCTGAAAATTCTGTTGCTGTAATTATGTCTGGAGTGAAAATAGAAATTGAGAAATTTAACGGGAGGAACAACTTTGGGTTCTAGAGCCGCAAGATGGAAGTGCTATTAACAACTCAGGGTTTGGCAGAAGCATTGGAGGGCAAGGCTAAGTTGCCTGAATCAATGAAAGTGCTGATAAAGATGTGCTAATGAGGAAAGCTAGAAGTTTAATTGTGTTGAATTTATCGGATGAAGTGTTAATAGAGGTAGGCGAGGAGAAGGATGCCGCAGCTTTGTGAGCAAAGCTCCAAGCGCTCTATATAACGAAGGGATTGAACAATCGCTTGTATATGTTGAAGAGGATGTTCCAGTTCAGATATACTGAAGGTACGTTTATCAGAACTCACCTAGATGAATTTAATAAACTCATGATGGATTTGAAGAATGTCGGTAAGACTCTTGAAGATGAAGAACATGGCATGATGTTGTTAGCTTCTTTACCAGAATCATGGGAAAACTTTACTGATTCATTGTGACAGAGGTGTACTACGATTACCTCAGAAGTGGTAAAGTCCGCCTTGTTTTCTAAGGAGTGGCAGAGAAAGTTGCGTGATGACAGTCTAGCGCAGGATGTAGCATGGGGACTAGTGATTCAGGGTAGAGAGCAACAACGGGGGTCCAGTAGCATCAGAGGTAAAAGCAGGACTAAGTCATGCCATAGAAAATCCAAGGAACGCGTGAAGTGCTTTGAATATCACGAGGACGGGCACATCAGGAAAGACAGTCCTAAGTTGAGAAACAGATGTGATAAGCAGAAGGCCACAAGCAGTGTGGTGAATACTGCTGAGGAGAGCACTAGTGATGCAGAGGCTGTCTTATGTATGACTACAGGTTCGTCAAGAGATGAATGGGTGCTAAATTTAGGGTGTTCTTGTCATATGACGCCTCATAGGAACTGGTTTTACTACTTACCAGAATGCCGATGGTGGTAAAGTTATGTTGGGGAATAACGTAACTTGCAAGATTGTGGGGATAGGGATAGTTCGGATTCAGATGCACGATGGTGTGGTTCGCACATTGACAGACGCGAGGCATGAACCGGAGCTCAAGAAGAACCTTATTTCTCTGGGGACACTCAATGATATCAGGTGTAAGTACACCGATGAAGGTGGAGTGCTGAAGATCTCTCGAGGTGCCATGACAGTGATGAAAGGGAAGAAAGCGAGTTCTCTCTATCATCTACTAGGAGAGACCGTGACAAGAGCTGCTGCAATTTCATCAGGTGAGTCAGATTTTGATTTAACTCAGTTATGACATATGCGTTTAGGGCACATGAGTGAGGCATGTATGACGATGCTGAGTGATATAGGGTTGTTAAAGGGTCAGAAGACAAGTAAATTAGACTTATGTGAGCACTGTATCTTTGGGAAGCAGTGCAGGATTAAGTTTACTATTGGTATTCATTCGACTAAGCAACCAGTTGAGTATATTCATTTAGATGTCTAGGGCCCGTCTCCGGTTCCTTTGAAAGGAGGTGCCCGTTATATGCTGACCTTTATAGATGATTATTCCAAGAAGGTATGGGTATACTTTCTGAAGCACAAATCTGTTGTGTTTGATCGGTTCAAGAAATTTAAGGCATTGATTGAGAAACAGTCAGATAAACAGATCAAGTGCTTGAGAACTGATAACGGCATGGAGTTCTGTGGTAAAGATTTTACCGAGTTCTGCGAAAGAGAGGGGATTGTAAGACATCGCACAGTACTTGGGACACCACAGCAGAATGGCGTGGCAAAACGGAAGAACATAACTTTACTTGAGCAGGCTCGGAGCATGGTATCACATGTTGGAATTGGCAACGAATTTTGGGCCGAAACAGTTAACATAGCGTGTTACCTGATTAATCGATTTCCATCATTTGCTATTGAGTGGAAGACTCCAGATGAAGTATGGTCGGGGAAAACTGTTGATTACTCTGGATTACGAGTATTCGGATGTCCTGCGTATGCTCATGCTAGTGATGGTAAGCTTGAGCCGAGGTCGAAGAAGTGCATATTTCTAGGTTATGCACATGGGATGAAAGGCTACCAGCTGTGGTGCATTGATCCCAGATCACCCGATTTTCTAATCAGCAGAGACGTGATCTTTAACGAGATTGCAATGCTTCAATAGAGGAGTCCTAAGACACTACCAGCAGAGCAGACATATCATGGTGTTAGTAGTGAGGTGGAGCATCAGGTGGAAACTCTAGAGACCTCGGAGGTAACATATGTAGAGACTGCAGATGAGACCGCAGTTCCTGAAGTCAGTGATAGTGAACAACTAGTACAGCCGTAGTACACTCTAGCTGAGGGCAGATAGGGAAGGCAAATAAAACCACCGGTACGTTATGGTTATACAGATATTGCTTATGCTTTGACTGTAGGTGACGAGGTGGAGATAGATGAGCCTTCGTCGTACTCTGAGGCGATGACTAGTTCTAAGTCGTCGCATTGGCTAGGGGCTATGAGTGAAGGGATGGAATCACTCCATCAGAATCAGACATGGGAGCTAGTTAAAGTACCAAAGAGCCAGAAGATTGTTGGAAGCAAATGGGTCTACAAACGGAAAGAGGGCATTCCTGGTGTCGAGGCAGCGAGGTATAAGGCGAGACATGTGGCGAAGGGGTTTACATAGTGGGAGGGCATTGACTACAATGAAGTGTTTTCTCCCGTGGTAATGCATACTTCTATTCGTATTTTACTTGTCTTAGTTGCTGCACATGATCTCGAGTTGGAGCAGCTTGATGTGAAAACGACATTTCTTCACGGCCAGTTGGAGGAGCAGATTTACATGAGGCGGCCAGAGAGATTTGCTATTCCGAGTAAGGAAGACCATGTTTGCTTGTTAAAGAAATCATTGTATGGGCTGAAACAGTCTCCTAGACAGTGGTATAAGCGTTTTGATGTTTTCATGGCTAGTCAGGACTATTCTAAAAGTCAGATGGATATATGTGTTTATTTTAGGAGATTGGATGATGGGTCTTTGATATATTTACTACTATATATTGATGATATGTTGATAGCAGCTAAGAATATGTTTGATATTGATATGCTGAAAAGGCAGTTGAGTGCTGAATTTGAGATGAAAGGTTTGGGTGCTGCAAAGAAAATTTTGGGTATGGAGATTTTGTGTGACAGGACTGCTGGATTATTACGTCTGTCTCAAAAGAAATATATTGAGAAGATTGTAACACGTTTTAATATGCAGTAAGCGAAGTCTGTAAGTACACCATTAGCGAAGCACTTTAAACTTTCAGTTAAGTTATCATCGCAGACTGAGGAGGAGGAGGAGCATATGTCCCGTGTTCCATATTCTAGTGCAGTGGGTAGTATTATGTATGCCATGGTATGCACTAGGCTTGATATTTCACAAGCTGTCAGTGTAGTTAGTCATTTTATGAAGCTTCATGGTAAAACTCATTGGGAAGCTGTGAAATGGATCCTCAGATATTTGAAGGGGACAACAGACATTGGCATAGTGTACCGAAGGGATAGTAATGGATGTGAAACCACTGGTTTTGTGGATTCTGATCATGCAGGTGACTTGGATGAGTGCATATCTTTAGTAGGGTACTTGTTTAAGCTTGCAGGTAGTGCAGTCAGTTGGAAGGCGTCCTTACAGGACCACGTAGCCTTATCGTCGACTGAGGCGGAGTACATGGCAATGACCTTTGTAGCGAAAGAAGCGATATGGTTGTAAGGTTTGCTCTTGGACTTTGGGTTGGATCAGAAAAGTGTTGATATACACTGTGACAACCAAGGTGCGATATTTCTGGCGTATAATCCGGTTTATCACGAGCGGACAAAACATATCAATATTAGGTACCACTTCATCCGAGATGTCTTAGCAAAGGGTATGATTGTTGTGAAAAAGATAGCGACAACGGAGAACCCGGCGGACATGATGACTAAGTTTGTTCCTTTGGCGAAGCTCAAGCTCTGCTTGAGTACTATTGACGTCTGTGGAGAGTGATCGCCCTTTGGGGTGATGGGAGAGTGGCATGGATAATGAGCATTATTGGTTTGATTTCAAACATCGAGTCAAGGTGGAGAACTGTTAAATATGTCTCGAGTTTGAATTTGGATATTAATTTATTAAATTGAATATGTTAGAAAGATAAGAATTTCTAGAGGACTATCCTATTTTGGGTTAGCATTCTTATCTTGAAGGACACGCACAAATCACGAAAGTTTTTTTTTCCCATTACAAGACAAAGAAGGGACCAACTTTCTTTTATATATATGTGGGGCCCATTGAAAGAAAAAAAATAAGGAAAACGTATTTTCCTTTCTTGGTTTTCAAGCCTGTAGATTTCGTTTCGACAAAAAAAAAAAGCCTGTAGATATCGTAGAAAGAAAAGAAGACTCTCTTCTCTGCATGGAGCCGCGCCGCACATAAGAAGAGGCCGTGCAGAACAGAAAAAAAAGGACCGAGCCGCACGAGAAAGAAAAATAGCCGCAGTCGCACGACCCGAAGGACGAACGACGAAGACGACAAAGGCTTTATCGGTGACGTCCACGTCTTGTGTCTCACGAAGAGCTTGAACGCAGTGATCGATTTGTGCTTCGTGAGTTTATTGTTTATTATATCCAATTGAGTTATTTTATCGGTAAACACTTGGGGTTTGGGTATAATTTAGGTGCGGGAAACATGAGCGTATTGAGCAATTATAAATCCGATTCTCCGATTATAGTGGATTGTTTTTGCTGGCTCTCCTTGTAGATGTAGGTACCGACATTCGGACCGAACCACGTTATATCTTATGTCCTTTATCATTCCTCGTTATTTTCTCTGGTTTTTCGCATTGACGTATTTGCAAGATCCTGGTTAATTTCCGTGCGTTATATTACAACAAAAGGAATGCTATAATGGGTTATATAGCTTGAATTTACTCGCCCAGATACTTTTATATTCATCTAAAGTTTTATTTCATTTACAGATATGATATTTTATCTAGATTTTCTAAATAAGAATGGAGTTTCATGATTACAAATCAATAAACCAACATGTATTAATTAATTGTGAGGCACAAGGCAGAATAGTGTCAAGTTTTGCTGTAAAGTGAATTGTCATGTGACGAACATTATATGGACATTCTCCCAATTGTCGATATATGCATTTTGTCAGTATGTATCGATATTTTTATATGTTATCTACATTGTTAGCACTGTTGTCACTTATGGTGTTGATAATGTTGTAACTTATTTTATTTCTATAAATGTGTTGGACCTATGTATGTGCATAACTACTTTTTATGTAAAAAGTTCGGCATTTGAAAAATTGGAAAATGCGTATAGTTAAACGTGGCGACATGAAAGTTTATACAGTTAGAATATAGGAAGAATGCATGTATGACAGAAACATTAGAAAAGTCGAGTTATATACGTATCGCCATCTTGTTCAGTTTGTTTTTATCTAGTATATGGATATCCTTATCCGGTGCTGCATTCTTTAGAAAAAAGATTAGCTCAATTTGTTTAATGACTAATTTAAAACTCAGAACTATTTTATTGTCCTTATTTGAAGATGAATGCCTGAATGGTTGTCAAAACTAAGAGTGAACATATGAATAAAAACACAATAGATCACTCATTTCCAAAAAAAAAAAAAGATCAAATTGAATGCAACATTCAGTTAATAGGAAATAAAACAAGCCATATTTTTTTTTGGGGTAAGTAAAAAAAAAAACAACAAGCCATATTTGAGATGTCTATAACTGAAAAATTTTGCTATTGTATAAATTGAGTGATTTCTTTGTTTATTTCAGTAATTTAACATACTAAACTAAAATATAATCAGTTGATTTATTTTGATAATATCATATGCTTTTTTCCAACTGGAAAATAACACTAATAGTCCCCGAACTTTGGTTCAATCTCCGAACTTTCAATTTGTTCAATGTAGTCCTTGAACTGTGGCTTTTTGTGCAATGTTATTCCTAAATTTTTAATTTGTTTAGCATGATCCAAGAGACTATTATAAATGTTTTACAATAATCCATGGTCAATATGAAAATGACACAAACGGAAAGACTACACTAAACCTTTACCAATAGTTCAGGGATTCAATTAAATTAAGAGTCCAAGGATGATGTTAATTACGCATTGTGCCAAATTTTGGGAAAATAGGGATAACATTGCACATTTGACGAAAATTTAGTAACTTTTGAGCTATTATCCCTTTTCCAGTTCTACTTTGTCTTTATAATGAATTTCTGCGAATTCCATGAAAATGGATTTAAGAACTACTCAACTATGAAACAACAAAAAATCCATGTTATGAATATACATATTTTATTCATTGACTATTTACTTTCATTGTAAACTTAAAATGACAAAAAAACTCGATTTGTTATATTTTAAATAGTATATGATTTTTAAAATTTGTGTGATTTTTTTTTTGCAAATTAATTTAATTTATTTATTCAGTAATGTTTCTATATTACATTGAATGACATCCCCTGAACAAATTAAGCCATTACGTCGTTGATAATTTACTAACTAAACAACATATATCTTTAGCTTTTATTAATTGAATTCTTAATTTGAAGAGACTCCTTTATACACTGAGTAAAATTACTCAGTTCAAATCAGTTAAAATTCTAGAGTTTCTCAAATCCTTGATCTCTGTTGATCTGTAAACCAATTACATTTAAAATATATCTTGATTTGTTAAATTATGTCTCGAGTTTTAGCTCGAAGCAAAAATTTGAATATTTCGAATTGAATATTTCCTATTTGATGTTGGAGCCCGAATTGAATATTCACTTCGAAGATATGGTTGGCTATTGAATTTGAAGATGGTTTTTTTTATATGCACGTTGACATCCAACAAAGGAAACGAAATGAAAGGAAAGATTCAATCTTGGATTTGTTGCATGGAGTTGCCCACTTTACACTGACATCTCACTTATTGCAATCTTTGACTTCCCTATATGCGATGGTAACGCATATAGATATAGATGGACGTCGTGGGATTCTAAGGGATCTGGAAGAGCCTTTACATGCATATATACTTCATGAGATCGTGAGCCGTAGGAGATTAGAAGAAAACAGAGGGACTTCGAAGTGAAGACGTGTTGATCGTGAATCTGAGAAGCACTGATGTTGACGAGTGCTTGATCGTGGGTTATCAAGAGGAGTCTTGAAGCGCCGTTTGTCACAACCAGTGCTTGGCATCGGGTCTTCATTTATTTGCGGAATTACATTAAGAATTCAAGTGTTGAAGCCGATTAAATCTTGAGGTTAGATTTATGTTTTAATTCCTTTGCGAGATTGAAAGTTTATTTCGTTAGGAATTTGGGGGCTAAACACTATGTGCGTTCTTGGATGTAATTGGGGCTGGGAAACACCAAGAGTGTGTTTGTGTAACTCGAGTGGATTGTAATCTCCGTGTATCGCTCGTTCTATAGTGGAATTCGTTACTACTCTCTCGGTGGACGTAAGTCTTTACGACCGAACCACGTACATCTAGTGTCCATTTTACTTTACTCGTTATGTCTATTTTATCGATCGATCGCTTGTTCCGCGCAACATGCTTTAGTATATTTTCTTGGAGGAAATGTCTCTCTTTAGATTAAGAGAGAGATTTAATAGCAAAAGAAATATACACGTGCGCTCGCACATATATACTATTTTCTAGATTACGATTGTCGGTTTTTCAGCTACTGAACTCGTTGTGCTTTATGTTAAGCGAATTTGACATTAGCAGGCCACGTAAACTGTACTATATGTATATTTTATATGACACATATATGATATTTTATCTTTTTGTTATTCAATTTACTCGGGATTTTGATTAAGTAAAATGTTTTGTACGGAGAATTGGTTGGCAAGTTAGAAAATTCACAAAAATCGTTGCGAGTGAGTATTAATTCTCCCGAAAAGTAGCCTTTTGGCTATACAAGGAGGAGGAAATGGGCGAGCGCCGAGTAGGAAGCAGCCTCATCCCCTGATTCTGTTGTGCCACTTCATATCATCTCCATTAGGGGAGCTTCCCTTTTCCCAATGCACAGCCCATGATCTCTCTCAGTGTCAAGCTGTATCACTAGGGGACTAACAAAAAGAATCCCTCTCACCCGTCCTTAAAAAATTGTAAAAATCATCTCTCTCTCTCTCTCTCTCTCTCTCTCTCTCTCTCTCTCTCTCTCTCTCTCTCTCTCTCTCTCTATTAATAGCTTTCTATTGGAGTGTGATCCATACTCACCTACGATAGGAAAACACATGACTCCCGCTCCGACGAGGTCCGGGGATCCAAAATCGGAAGAGCTGCCCCAGTGGAGGTCTTAAGGGGGCAGTTCCCCCTGAGTACAAGGGACTTTTTATGATTTAAGCTTGTAATTTTTTATTAATAGCTCGGGCTTGGGCTCATGAATAGCTACTGCTATATATACTTTTTTTCGCTTGTAATTGAGTGATGTAACGAGAAGTGCGGGGTGCTAATTATAATGGATTTCTCTGCTAAATGTAACTCTAGTAAAATCTTGTGTCTCGATTTCTCTTTCTCGTTTTACGTTTTATTTCGATTTGATTGTATGCCAAATCCTAACACTTTCACACAAAAATGCTGGCTTTTCTTAATTGTTGGTGCAGATCGTACCCTCTCCGATTTCCAGGAATCTCCCCCTTCTTTTTCACTTGCTCGCCTTTCTACTCCTCTTAATCATTGGGAAATTGGTTCACCCACCTCCAAACATGGCATGGAATTTGGGTACTTATATTGAACCAACTCAATTAAATCAGGATAAACTGTTGAATACTTAAATAAAAGTTTGAAGTGAATCTTAATTTAAATAAAGGCTTGAAGTATTATCTTAAAGAAAGACATGATCAACGTTTTTTTTTTCATTTATTTTTTTTTCTTTCTTCTCATCAATGGCTGGTCTTAGGCAAGGTCCTCACCTAGGGGAGGGTCGGCCTCACTTGAGACTGGCCACGAGGACAACCCTCAGGTGAGGCAGCCTTCGAGGTTGGCAAGGGTCTCACCTGGGCGAGGCAAGGCAGTCCTCGCCCTGGCTAGCCGAGGGTGGCCTTCCCCTAGGTGAGCCAAGGGCGAGGGCAGGCTCTGCTCGCCCAGGTGAGGGCTACCCTCGGCTAGCTTGGAGAGGCTGGCGTTCGCCCAGCTCTTGCTGGTGGCCGACCATCTGCTAAGCTCAGTTGGGGGTGAGTAAATTGGCTCGGACCGACTGGGTTGGTCCAGTCCTTTGAGGGGGTGGTCCGATCCCCGGTCCTAATAAATGGGACCGATGACTAGATGGTCCGGTTCTCAGTTCCATGTGAATGAGATCGGACCAGACCGCCTGGAATATATAACACACACACACACACACACACACACACACACACATATATATATATATATAATCAAGGTATTGTCATACTTATACAACATCTCTTTTGAAAATTCAATTCCCATGTCATTTGTATTTGTATCCAAATTCATTTGCAGTGATCAAGATTTTGTAATGGAACTATCATGTGGCTATCTGGGATTACGTCGCATCATCTTCCTTTGAGGTTTCTAACTAAAGATGAACGAATGGGGTATCTGCACAACTATGAACTTTGGAAGAATTTTTGTTCCTTGGGTGAACAAAATGCTGTGTTATATACATGAGTTTTCCAGTTTTGCTGCATAAACAAGAACCTATTAGGCTTTTTCTAGTTATGAGTTTGATTTGAGCTTTCTTTGGAGGATTGTGAATGGTTGGTCTGTATCATTCTGGTTTGATACGTTGCACTCTAGAGGTCCGTTATACAAGATTTTCACATATTGGGATATATATTGCTCTCGCATTCCACAGGATATCTCAGTTCGTGCCTTCTTCTCTTCGGAGTGGCAACCTTCAGCTTTCTTGGCTTCTTTCACTTCTTGGCCGGATGTAGCATCGGTCTTTATGGGTGAGAGGGATGACCGACTAGTTTGGCAAGGTCACTCCTTTGGTATTTTCTCGGTGTCATCGGCTTGGGACTCCCTTAGGTCGAGAGGTCAGAATATACGTTGGTCCTCCTTCATTTGGGATAGAAGTATTGCCCCTAGGCATGGGTTCCTTCTTTGGCTTGCTTCACTCAACCGTCTCCCTACTCAGGTGAGGCTTCTTAACTACCGTAGAATTTTGGATGGTACTTGCGCTTTTTGTCAGAGCAGGCCCGACTCCATAAATCACTTATTCTTTGGCTGTCATACCACGAGTTCTCTAGCGATTTTTGGGCCATCAAATGCAATTTAGCTTGGCAGAATAGGTCTTGGCAGGATACTATTTGTTGGGCCATGCATAAGTTTGGTGGTCGATCTTTCCCTCACCGGCTAGCTCGGTTTTCTTTTGGGGCCCTTTGCCATATGATCTGGATTGAGAGGAACCACATACTTTTTAGGAACAAGATGTTATTCGTGCCGGCTCTCCTTCAACATCTTGTCAAGATTGTTAGGGATAAAGGCCTTACTTTTCACCTCATTGAAGACAATGCCCGCAATAGGTGGTTGTAAAGGAATTGGGGCATCTCCACTTCGATTTTTGAGGATCGGCCCGCTGGTGCTTAGTTTTCTTTTTTTGTTTCCCTCTTTTGATGCTTCTTGCTGTTTTGTTTGGCTTTCTATCCTTTCTATTTTCCTTGGGGTAGCTTTAGTCCCCTTTCTCTTGACCAATGTGCTTTGGCTGTTGGTTATCCCGGTCGGGTTGTGCCCATGTTCATGATGTATCTTGCAGGGCCACTATACCTTTGTACCTCCTAGGACACGGCTAGGTGTCGTGATGGGTATGTGGTGTTTGTGTTCGGTCCCTTCTTTGTACTGGGCACTTTGGAAAGTTTTATTCATACTTACTTTACAAAAAAAAATGGTTTATTTCCAATATTTCCTTACCCAAAAACCAATTAGTATGCCTCAGAGTAATGGCATGTGTGGCAATCACAAGGATGATCTAGTAGGACCAGAGCGGGATCGGACCGAACCACCAGTCCCAGGTTAGTCCAGTCCGGTTCTCCCCGAAAATTTGGGGATCGGGACTACTGGCCTGGTCCTTAATTCCATATTGGGATCGGACTGGCCCGGACCATGCACACCCCTAAGCTCGGCCACTGACAAGAAGGAAGCGGGAAAAAAAAAGGAAAAAAGAAAAAACATTGATTAAGTCATTCCTTGAAATAATAAGAGCATTTTATGTCTTTATTTGAAATAATGTCCACTTTATACTCTTACTTGATAAAATTATAACATTTTCAATCCATTCTTTCAATTTAATTATGTCTCTTTATTGAAATGTGAGTTCCACTACAAAATAAAAAATGTTTCTAATTTAATTAGTTGTTGTGGAGCCACTTTTCTTTTCTTTTTCTTTTTAATTTATTTTTTTTCCTGCATCTTTCGTTAGGGATGAGCATGGTTTCAAGGTAGAACCGAAACCGAAGAACCAAACCGCCGGTTCCGGTCAGGTTCTTGGTTCTAATGTGCTTGGGTCCGATACTCGGTTCTGGATTTTGAAGAACCGCCAGTTCCGGTTCTGGGTAGGTTCCATAGGGAACCGGAACTGGAACCGTATGTTTTAAAATGGAAACCCTAATTTCCCATCAGTTTCTACTTTCTATTTTACTCAATTGACGCAACACGCTCGGAGCCCTAGTGAAATAGTGAAGGGCGTCGATGCGGACTTTACTCCCTTGAAGAATCCCATTTATCTCGGGCCACCGGCTTTTCTCAAATCATCGATCTCCAATCCGCGACGGCTTGGCTTTGGTGGCTACGGACTTGGAGGAGAAGCGAGAAGAAGAAGAAGTAGTTCCGGACTCTACCACCGGCACGATTGATTCGGTGGAGAGTGAAGCGAGACCCCGTTCGTGGAATTGTGGATGTCATTTCTAGCAGGCCAAACCGACTCCCCGATGGTCTTCCCCTACTGAGCGATTCATCAAATCGGCTCAAGAAGTTGAGTCCTCCAAGAACGAGTGCTCTGAACTCGCAAGGTAGACAGACCACCTGTCCCAACTACTCCCATCCACTGTTTGTCTCGCTTCTTCGACTCAGTCTCTGTACGAGTACGAATGACCAGTTAGACGAATTGTTACTGGTATTACACAATCAATTTGAGGGCTTCTTTGTTCAATCAATTTGCAGACCAATTATATCAGTTTATCTGCTGTTGGGCATGTTCGCAGTCCTGTGCTGTGGGCATATTCAAGTTAGCTCTTCCTTTTCTTGCCAATCCTGTGCTGTGGGCTTCCTTTGTAATATTTCCGCTTCTCAATGTCAATGATGAGTCCTTTTTATTCAGTAAAACGCTTCTAGAAATATTATTCGTCTTCTTCTAAACTGGAGAGTGATATGCTTTACATACGGATTTCAGGATGGCATGCACTATTTTGTGCTTCCTTGATCCTAGTAACGGCAAGAGATAAAATTTTTGTTGTGGTTTATACTATCCGAGGTGTTACCCAGGATAAGCATGCAGATATAATTTTACGTTAGCTTGATTTGATTGAGATCCTTCACTAAGCTCTATTTTTGTTTTGTTTTGTTTTGTTTTTTTTTGTGCAGAATGCATTTCAGATCACATATTTTCTTTGGATTTGGTAATGACCTGATCTTTATAAGCTTCCTTGTACACTCACAATATCATCTTTGGTTGTCTCAATTCAATTAAAAGTTTCTTCCTTTGTAGTACTCATTCGGCTGGGATGCTTGCTTCTATGACAATGTAAAGCTTGCGATCCTGAAAGTTGCTATTGGGTAAGCCAACGATGTGCTGTTTTTTCTCTTTGTGATATTGCTACAGATTTGCACATTTTTTATGTCAACAACACAATAATATTGAAACAGCCTTGAAATCGCCGTCTCTTACAAAGGCCAATAGATTATGGGAATCGAATGGAAGATTGTCTCGTAAAATTGGTTGCCGAAATTGCCATCCTTCTTGTGTTTGTATTTGGCCATGTAATAGAGTCCCCCAATTCGGCTAATCCTTTATTGACAACCAGAATAATTCGAATTAAGCTATCACTGGAAGTGCCTAGCAGATGGGTTCACCATTAAGTCCTGAAGCTTAATTATAATCTCAAAGGAAACTTTTGGTTTAACTTGGATTGATTGATCAAACATTTAATGGGACTATGAAGGATAGGAGTTATATCTGTATGTTCTCGGGTGCCTTAAAACCGGAACCTGTGACAGGGTAGGTTTCAAGTTCCAGGGTATAGATGGTAGGTTCCAGGTTTCAAAAAATAAGGAACCTGTACCAGTGGGTAGGTTTTAGGCTCTAGGTGGAACCTACCCGGAACTTGGAACCGCTCACTCCTATCTGTCGCCCACCGTGCCACCTCTCTTTTCCTGTTCTTGTGACCCGACGTCTCTCTTTCTCTTTGCTTCCTCATCATGCACGAGTGCACTCGCTCGTGGTGCAAACAACTACACGCGCGGCTTACCCAAATACTCTACTTGCTTGTAGTAGATCAGTTAAATGGATGAGTCGAATCATATTTAGGTTGGGTCATCAATGATCCAGTCCACATTGATCCATTAACCCGTTGATGCGTAGTATAAGTTTATTGA
Organism: Rhodomyrtus psidioides; assembly: GCA_021437785.1. Lineage (NCBI taxonomy): Eukaryota > Viridiplantae > Streptophyta > Magnoliopsida > Myrtales > Myrtaceae > Rhodomyrtus > Rhodomyrtus psidioides. The sequence goes on along the minus strand of JAILYB010000092.1, from coordinate 1,078,044 downwards.
CCCATATCTAACTCTATCCCTACCCTGCCATACCTGATCCAATCAATATTACTAAAATACTTATATATTTAAATTATTCTAAAAAAATTATTTCTTACCCAAATATTCTGCTTGCTTGCAGTGGATAGGTTAAATGGACGAGTCGAATCAGATTTGGGTCGGGTCATCAATGATCCAGTCCAAATTGATCCATTAGCCCGTTGATGCGTAGTATAAATTTATTGACCCATATCTGACTCTATCCATACCCTATCCATACCTGATCGAATCGATATTACTGAAATAATTATATGTTTAAATTATTCTAAAAAATTATTTCTTATAAATTTATAAAAAATTATATTGCTAAATCATTATGGATAATTTTAATATTTTATTTATTTATATATAATTTTAAAAAAATATGACTTTTTATTTTCTTTATTTTCGTCTATGCAACTAAAATTCAGAGTTTCCTAACGAAAGAACAATCATCACTTCTTTACCGCTATTTTCCCGCGGGAAAAAAAAAAAGTCTCATGCTCAAACTATTAGTGAGGGAGACGCATTTGACTAGAAGTCTAGAACTTGCTCTTCTCGTTGCACCATATCGGGGATTAACGCACTGAAGACCGATACTACCAAACTTAAGTACTCGTTGTGTTTAGCATCTTTATGCTTCGAAGTGGCGTCGCATCTGCTCGAAGAACCGCTCAAGGATCGTGATCGACAGAGCTGACGAGCTGTTTGAGGAGAAGCCTATGCTCCTGCTGTTGGGGTGTGGTTCATATTCCCCTGCGATAGGAAAGCACGTGGGTCCCGCTCCACGCTGAGCGGGCGGGGGTCCGGGGGAAGGGGGCAGCGCCCCCTGGACACGAGAGGGCTTTTATGATTTAAGCCCATAAATTTTCATTAGTAGTTTGGGCTTGGGCTCATGAATAAATACTGATATATATACTCTTGTTCGCTTGTAATTGAGTGATGTAATGAGAGGTGTGAGGTGCTGACATAGTGGAATCCTCTGCTGGACGTAGCCCTAGTTTAAGGGTGAACCAGGATAAATCTCGTGTCTCGATTTTTCTTTCTCTCGATTTTTACTTTATTGCGATTGTGTGCCGATCCTAACATCTGATATCAGAGTAAGGTTTGAGATTAGGGTTTCTTGGTGAAGAGAGATCTGAAAAATTGAATCTTGGGAAGATGTCGGCTGGTCAATCGCGAATTGAAGTGGAGAAGTTTGGTGGAAAGGGGTTCGAGTTATGGAAGTTGAAGATGGAGGCTTTACTCGTGGACAGAGATCTGTGGTACGTGATCGAAGAAGATAAACCTGAACTGCCTGCTAAGGATAAAGTGAAGGAGGAAGAGATTGCATCCGCATCCAATCAGGTGAAGGCGTGGATTAGCAGCGATCGGAAGGCGCGAAGCCTAATCTTGCTGTGCCTCGCTGATAACGTCTTGGTGAATGTGACCTCTGAGAAGACGTCAAAAGATCTCTGGGCTAAGCTAGGAAGCCTTTATCAGAGCAAATCGCTCGTGAACAGGTTGTTTCTGCGGAAGCGACTGTACATCCTTCGGATGAGTGAAGGTGATTCTTTTTTTGCACATTTAAACGAATTTAATACTGTCTGTGGGCAGCTTGCGTCGATTGACGTTAATCTGGATGAGGAAGATAAAGCATGTACTTTGCTGTGTTCACTGCCGAATTCATGGGAACATATAATTGTTTCGATTGGTACTGGTGTTAGTGCCTTGTCTTTTGAGAATGTTGTATCTACTTTATTGTCTGAGGAGATGAGGAGAGCAGGTTCTGATAATGCAACGAATGAAGCTCTTTTCGTAAGAGGAAGAAGTATTGAACGATCTAAATCCAGATTTGGTATAAGGAATAAGTCTAAAGGAAGATCTAAAAGTCAAGATCGATCTGAAATAAAGTGTTGGAAGTACGAAAAAGCTGGACACTTGAAGAAGGATTGCAGAAACAGAAGCGTAGGTCCAGAGAAGCGAGATGAAACATCATCATCTAGTATAAAGAAGGATGATGACAGCAACGCGAGAGACTTGTATCTCGCTTGCAACTCATCGCAGGTTGATTGGGATGCATGGATTAATGATACTGGAGCGTCTTTTCACATGACGCCTCATAGAGATTGGTTATGCTGTTATGAGCCATATCAGGGAGGTACAGTACGGATGGGAGATGATACAACGCTTAATATTGTCGGTCGCGGAAAGGTGAAGCTGAAGATGAAAGATGGGACAATAAAAAATTTTCCAGATGTGATGCATATTCCTAGTCTTACTAGGAATCTTATATCTGTGGGAACTATGGCAGATGCTGGCATTACTTTCACCAGTGACAAGTACTCATGCAAGCTAACCCATGGATCTATGGTGATTTCTAGAGGCGAACGAGAAGGAAAGCTATGTAAATTACTGGGAAGCACGATGATCAGTGGCGAGAGTTATATCACAGAACATGTAGAAGAAGATTCTGCGATGTTGTGGCATCGAAGATTAGGTCATATCGGTGAGAAAGGGCTGGTGACCCTTACTTCAAAGAAGATGGTAGATGGAATTCTAAGCTGTTTTATGGGTTTCGGATTTTGTGAACATTGTCTACATGGAAAATAGAATCGGGTATCTTTTGAATCCATAGGAGGGAGAGCGAAATGGATTCTAGATCTAATCCACAGTGATGTCTTTGGTCCTACACCTGTAGCATCGTTTGGAAAATCAAGGTATTATGTTTCTTTTACTGATGATTTTTCCAGGCATGTGTGGATATATTTCTTGCAGAGAAAAGATGATGTCTTTGAAAAATTTCGTGAGTTCAAAGCTTTGGTGGAAAATCAGTTTGATAGAAAAATCAATGTTTTGCGGACTGACAACGGAGGAGAGTTCTGTTCAGCGAAATTTGATCATTTCTGTGCTACCAGTGGCATAGCAAGGCAGAAAACTACGCCCTATTCACCTCAGCAGAATGGCGTGGCAGAGAGGCTTAATCGGTTTCTCATGGAGAAGGCTAGGAGTATGCTTAGTGGCGCAGATTTAGCAGCTGAATTTTGGGCAGAACCAGTGGCTACTACATGTTATCTGAAGAATAGGTCTCCTACATCAGTTTTGAAGGATCAAACACCGTTCGAGGCACTGTTCAGGAAGAAGCCAGATGTATCTCATGTTAGAGTGTTTGGCTGCGAAGCATATATGCTTGTGCTTAGGGAAAAGAGGAATAAACTTGAGAGCAAGTCAGAGAAATGCATCTTCATTGGGTACACGTATGGTATCAAAGGGTATAAGCTGTGGAATCCTGATACTAAACGTATTACCTACAACAAGGATGTGGTGTTCAGAGAATCTTCAACAAATCAGATTGTTTCGCAACCTCTTGAAGAACCGCCTACAGTTGAGTTAGATGTGTTAAGATGCACGTGTGAGTTGTGTTAGAGAGAAGTCCCACATAGGAGAATTGATGTGGTACTGAACAGTTAATATACCCAAGTTGACCCATAACTTATTGGCTTAAGCTTTTGAGTAAAGGTGGGTCTAACTGGATATATTGACGGGTTCGGACTTGGGCTCTCTCTTGGCGATCTCCCGGTGAAAAAGTATTGGACTTCCGCTGCGCGCTCCCAACAAATGGTATCAGAGCCGATGGTTGATTGGTGGGCCTCCGATCATATCTCAAGAAGGAATCTGGCGTCTCAAGAAAGAATCTGGTGCCAACATGGTTTCCGGTTCGGTGGACGCTGTGGCGTAGAAGTGCGGGCCCGATGGGCGTTGATGAAGATTCAAGTTGAGATAAGTTGGTGTGGAAGGATACTTGGATTAAGGAGGAGCAAACCTAACACTGGAGCTCACACGTGAGGGGGAGATTGTTAAGATGCACGTGTGAGTTGTGTTAGAGAGAAGTCCCACATAGGAGAATTGATGTGGTACTGAGCAGTTAATATACCCAAGTTGACCCATAACTCATTGGCTTAAACTTTTGAGTAAAGGTGGGTCTAACTGGATATATTGACGGGTTCGGACTTGGGCTCTCTCTTGGCGATCTCCCGGTGAAAAAGTATTGGACTTCCGCTGCGCGCTCCCAACAAGATGTTGGTTTGCAAGGAGAAACAGAGGCTACACAAGCTGAAATAGAAAATTCAGATTTTGAAGCTGATGAGCCGGATGTGGAGGATGATATAGTTGATTCTGATATTGAGTTTGAAATTGAAGTACCATCTGAGCTGGTCTTGAGGAGGTCCATACGGGTAACAAGACCACCTGAGAGATATACCCTATTTGCTAATAATGAAAACTGTGCTCTGACTGTCACAGGTGATGATCCAAGTACTATTAAGGAAGCAAGAAGTGTGGAAGATGCCAAACAGTGGGAGAAAGCCATGAAAGATGAGATGGACTCATTGGATAAAAACAGGATGTGGAGTCTAGTAAGATTACCTGCGGATCGGAAGGCAATTGGTTGCAAGTGGGTATTCAAGAAGAAGATATCTGCAGATGGAGATATAGAACGATATAAAGCTCGTTTGGTTGCAAAAGGATACTCGAAGATAGAGGGAATCGATTATGGTGAGATTTTTTCTCCTGTTGCTAAATTAAGTTCCATAAGGTTTGTCTTATTTGCAGTAGCTGCATACAATCTGGAGGTAGAGCAGCTAGATGTAAAAACAGCCTTCCTACATGGTGACTTGGAGGATGATATTTACATGAAGCAACCGGATGAGTTTGTGGTCAAAGGAAAAGAAAATTTTGTTAGCAAATTGAACAAGTCTTTGTATGGCCTGAAGCAATCTCTAAGAATGTGGTACCAGAAGTTCGACTCATATGTCTTGAAGCTTGGCTTTATTTGCTGTGATGCTGATCATTGTGTCTATGTGAAGAGGTTAGATGATGACTTTATTGTTTTAACCTTATATGTAGATGACATGCTGCTAGTTGGGAATTATATGAAAATGATCAGCACTGTGAAAGGACTGTTGGCAAAACAGTTTGAGATGAAAGATCTAGGTCCAGCAAATTTTATCTTGGGCATGAATATAAAAAGGGAGCGTGAGAATAAGAAGTTGTGGTTAAGCCAGAAGAAATATGTTGAAGATGTGTTGAAAAAGTTCAACATGACAGATTGTGAACCAGTGAAGACCCCTATGTCCACAAGTTCTAAATTATCAGCGCTCCACTGTCCTAATACTAAAGAGGAATCTGAAGAGATGGCAGCAGTTCCATATGCAAGTGCAGTTGGGAGCTTGATGTATGCCATGGTATGTACTCGTCCAGATATTGCTCAAGCAGTGGGAGTATTGAGTAGATATATGTCCAATCCAGGTAAAGAGCATTGGACAGCTGCAAAGAGAGTGTTTCGTTATCTTCGTGGTACGTCTGACATTGAGTTATGTTATGAAGGTATGAAAAGCTCACAAGGACAGCAAGCGTTAGAACTGAAGTGTTTTGTCGATGCCGATTGGGGAGGAGACATTGATAGCAGGAGGTCAACCAGCGGTTATGTTATTTCCTTATTCGGTGGAGCTGTGAGTTGGATGAGTAAGAGACAGATCACGGTTGCATTATCTAGAGTACATGGCTCTTACTCATGCTGCTAAGGAAGTGATCTGGATGAGCAGATTATGCAAATAGCTTGGTTTTACAAAAGGAGAAGTGAATATTGGGTGTGATAACCAGAGCGCTATATTCTTAGCTAAGAATCCTGCTTTTCATACAAGAACAAAGCATATTGACATACAATATCACTTCATCCGAGAGAAAATAGAACAGAAAGCTGTTGTGTTGGAAAAAGTCGACACACAGGTGAATAGTGCAGATTTTTTGACCAAGGCAGTGAGTGCAGAAAAATTTGAATGGTGTACAACTGAGTTGGGTCTAAAGAAGCATGGAAAATATTCACCAAGTCGGAGAATGTTGGGGTGTGGTTCATATTCCCCTACGACAGGAAAGCACGTGGGTTCATATTCCCCGGCGGGGGTTTCAAGGGGGTAGCGCCCCCTGGACACCAGAGGGATTTTATGATTTAAGCCCATAAATTTTCATTAGTAGTTTGGGCTTGGGCTCATGAATAAATACTGATATATATACTCTTGTTCGCTTGTAATTGAGTGATGTAACGAGAGGTGTGTGGTGTTGACATAGTGGAATCCTCTGCTGGACGTAGCCCTAGTTTAAGGGTGAACCATGATAAATCTCGTGTCTCGATTTCTCTTTCTCTCGATTTTTACTTTATTGCGATTGTGTGCCGATCCTAACACCTACACCTCAAGATCGCTCGGGCCAACCTCTTTCGACCCGCCGCCGAGGTCCTTGAAGATGCCGTGGCGGACGCGGGCATAGGTGGGGAGCCGCTCGAGGGCGGCCCACCGGTGCGCCTCTTCGTTGTCACTACTGCCGCCATCCCCGGCGGAGGAGACGGAGTGGGCGAAGGTGTTCTCCTCCGAGCACCCGGAGATTGCATAACAAAAAGACTTGATGTAATAATAATTACACGTAAATTCTGCGAACATAATCCGTTTTCTTCAAGGCCACTCCACAATCTCGATAAAAGAATTTCAAATGGAATAATTAGAATTAAAAAAAGGGGGGAAGAAAACGCATTGAGGAAACGATATCAGTTCCTCTTCCTCCAGCAACAAAAATCGATTGAACCGAAGATTAAAATCTCAAACCTAATCAACTATGAACATCAGCGAGGCATGAAGCTAAATCTCCTAGAAAGGGAAGAAAACGACAATACCGTCCTTCTACTGCTAGCGAGAATGAGGAAAGACGGAATGGTAAGGCCTTTAAATGGGTAGTCTTATATAGTGATTTGCTAAATTTGTTATGACTTATTTAAATATTTGTGGATTATTAAACAAATTTTGGATCCATTTTGACTGGTCTAGCTTGCAGATTGGGTCCAGGAAAAGTCGATGAAAAAGATCCATGGCGACCACATTGACCTAGACGTGGCCATTTGGAGCCGTGAGCCCGGATCCGACTTGTTGACTGGGTCCACGGTTCGGAACCCAGGGAACCGGCCTTCAAGGGCAGGTTCCAGTTCCATAATTTTGGGAACCGTAAAAAAAATATAAATAATGGGGGGGCTCTTTCCCCCGTGTTGCATGCAATGATCGGCAACCTTTTTTTTTTTTATACAAATTATACTATATCCCTTCCTCCCCATCCTTTTTATAAATATCCCTCCCCCCTTTCATTTTTCTCACAATTTTTCTCATCTCAATTCTCTCAAATTCTCTCAATCCGTTCAATTCTCTAAATCCCATCTCAATTCTCTAAATTGATTTTTCAATCAATTCTCTCAAAAAATGACAAATTGAAGCAAAAATATTGAAAAGAGCCCGATGAGGGAATCCAATTTCCCTCATCCTGAATATGATCCTCATGAGTATGCATATTAGGTAGACCACGATGATGATATCAACGTTATTCCTAATCCCAACGTCGAGAACATCCCAACGCAAGAAAGTCTTTATCCTCATTCTCATGTCGAAGCAATGTCGACAACAAATGAGTCAGAGCGGAAGGACCGAAAGGATACATCCAACTTATGGGAACACTTTGACAAGGTACGTGAAAGCGAATGTAAGTTTAAGATAAACTGTAAATATTGTCCAAAATCATACAACTTTTCTAAAGGAGACGGCTACGGAACATTCCGTTGGCATATGACGAAAAAATATCCAACACAAATGGGGATCGACACTAACCAATAACAAATTTTCAGGTACACCAATTCTAACACTCATCCTTTATTCTGTTACAATGAGGCACTTTATAAACAAACATTAGTTGAATATGTTGCTCTTGAACATGCTCCGTTTACTGCTAGTGAAAGTTTTAATTTGAAATTTTTGGTAAACACTGCATTGGTTCTGCAAGCACCATTTATTCCAAAAACTACTCTTAAACGCGAACTTTTGAAGGTTTATAAAAAACAAAAAAAAATGTTTGACAATTTTTTTTTACGGATTTCAATGGACGTGTGCATATATGTAGCGATATTTGGATCGATCCTTGACAAATTCATTCTTATATGGGTCTCACATATCACTGAATAGGTGGCGATTGGACCATTCAAAAAAGAATTCTTGCATTTCGAGTTTTTTATGAAATGCATACATCCATTAATATTTATAAAATAATTAGGCAAATTTTAGAAGAATATAATTTGATTAATAAAATTTTTTCAATTGGTTTTGATAACGCTGCAGCAAATACCGCTTCCATTCCCAAATTAGAAAATATTTGTAAACCTACTTTTGACGGATAATTTTTTGACATTAGATGTGCTTTCCATATTTTAAATTTATGTGTACAAGATGATTTACGAACTCTTCAGAATTCTCTCGCCCCAATAAAGAAAGCAATTAAATTTTTATGGAGCCGTGCCCAATTTATGAAAGCATGAGGCAAATTTTGCAAAAAAATTGGAGAACGGCAAAAAGATTTCTAAAAGGTATTCCGACTCGTTAGAATTCTACTTAAGAGTTGCTTCGTCAATCTTTTGAGTACAAAGATTTATTATGTATGTTTATTTCGAATAATGTTCCTGATATTACTTTACTCCTGCAAAATTGGGACGTTTGCAAATTTTTTTAAAATTTTTTGAAAGTTTTTAATGATGCTACTAATGCTTTATCTGGTATTTATTATCATACTACGCCTTTATTTTTAATAGAGTGTGTTAATATTGCTGGTATTTTTAGTGATTGTAAAAAAGATACTCCATTAGCTTTGACTATTTTAATAATGCGAGAAAAATGGTTGCATTATTATTTCAACATTTCTCTTGTTTATTTGATTAATATTACTTTCAATCCACGTACTGAATTAGATGATTTATTAGATGATTTGAATGATTATTATTATGCTTGTTTACATTTGGATGAAGTAATAGATATCTCAAGTATACAAAAAGAGGTTAAAGACACTATGGTAACATTATATAATGAATTTTCTAGTAGATATGACTTAAGTGATAGTGGATCTTCCCAACCTAATGCCTCACAAAGTGATGCGGGTGGTTCACATAGGGGGTGCATTACAACACTCTAGAAACTGTTTCTGGAACAAAAACCAATTTCTGGAATAGGTTTGGAAGAGAAACTCGTTTGATAACGTAATTCTAAGAAACTATTTCTGGAACAATTTTGAGAAACAGAAATAGATTTTAAGCAGAAATGAGAAACAAAAAAAAGTTACTTCTCCGAGAAATAGAAATAGAAATTTTCGTCGACGACCAACCCAGCCATTCGCACCTCGCCCCCCGTTGCCGGTTGCCGGCCACCGTCGTCGCCCCATCAAACAAATTTCTATTCTGGAATCATAAATGTTGTGCCATTATCAGGCGCATTTTTTTGTTCAAAAACTCATCCATAAACAGAAATAGAAAAAATTATTTTTGTTCCAGAAATTCTTTCCGGAACAGAAATGTTGTCACACGCCCTCAGTAGAGGGTACAAAATGCTCATAAATAGGCAAAAATAAAATAAAAGGAGACAACATGTACTATTTCTGAATTAGAAAACTATTTAACAATTGCTTTTGAGTTTAGTGATTCCGAACACAACAAAGACTTCAAAATTCTAGAGTGGTGGAAGAACCATTCAACTCAATTCCCAGTTCTCGCCCTCATCGCAATACAGATATTAGTAACCCATTCTTCAACAGTTGCAGTTGAAGAAACATTTAGCACTGGATGATTAATTTTGGATGACTGCCGTTCAAGATTAAGTCTGAAAGCTGTGAAGGCTCAAGCTTGTGTCGATGATTGGACAAATGCTAGATTTCGACACCAAGAACTGGATCGAGAACACGAATTCTTCAGTGTGGATTGTGGAAATACCACCGCCACGGGTAGTGACGATTGACGATGAGGTAAGTTAGGGTTATCAAAGGTAAATGAAATACATGAGCTTTGATTCTTCTATCCCCAAGAAGATATGTAGGCGCTTAATGATAATTCATTAAGTTCATGCACATTCCTCATTTTTTTTCTTCAAATTTTATTACAATGTACAATTTAATTATACTCTATAATAGATAATTTATTATTATTATTTCATTATTTATTATTTTAAAAATTATATTTCAAAGTTCAAAACTGGAACCAGCCCAGAACCGCCGGTTCCGCCGAACCGGCCATGTTTACATCGACCCATGAATCGGGTCGGACAATGACCCTGCACATCCGTTCAGCAAAAAGAGAGTAGAAATTATCGCCAACCTTAACTATATTAAAAATAGTTGGGGAAGAATATGCTTCCCGACTAGGGGCATATTCTAAAGAAAGAAAAAAAAAAGACTTGTGATTGGCCGGGGAGGTCTCCCAAGGAGTCTTTAAAAAATTTCCAAAATAGTTAAAAAGTCGTGGGACACCTCCGGCTAATGATAACGTTAGGCGGGAAATGGATCTCAATTAGCTTCCCAGCCATGGCATACTCAGAGGCCGGATCCAGTAGTGATGCTGCAAGGGCAAAAGGAGGCGATTATCAAGTGTTCTTGAGTTTCAGAGGTCCCGATACTCGTGGTGGATTCACAAATTTCCTTCATCACGCCTTGCTAGATGCTGGAGTCCGCGTATTCACGGACGTTGACGAACTCTGCATCGGCGAAGTAATTGATGGGAGCCTCCTACATGCTATCAATAACTCCATACTCTACATACCCATATTCTCTCAAAAGTATGCTTCCAGTAAATGGTGTCTCCGTGAGCTTGCTCACATAGTAGACGTCGTGTCTAAGTCAAAGGACCAAAAAAGCATCATTCCCATTTTTTTTGATGTGGAACCTGAGGATGTTAAACTTAAAACTCCGCTCTACAGTGATGCTTTGCTGGAACACGCAAAGAAGTTTCCAGATGAAGTCGAGGTGTGGAGAGCGGCTCTTAAAGAGGTATGCGAACGCCATGGATGGAGGTTGAGAATGGACCAAAGGTAAAATTCGTTTAAGATCCTTATCCTTTTTACTTACTTTAAAACATGAATGCCGAAATTTTGCTTATGGATGAAAAAGGACCAAAGGCAAATAGTTACGGGCTTCCGGATTTATATTTTTATTCACCCAGCCGCAGTGTTCAATTGATGATGTTGCATTTGTCTGCATTATCTGGGTTCATGGTTCTCCTGCTGCGAATGCTGAAATCTTTTCTAGGTTTAGCTATAAATGCCGGAATTTTGCGCATGCACGGCATAATGGTAACAACTTGGTAAGTGTTCAGAAATTTCTGTAATCATATATGAAACATATCAAGTGAAGTCTATCACATTAGCCAATATTGATTATTCAGTGAATTCAAACATCGTTCTTGATGGGCTCTTCAATCTTATCAAGTTAAGATTTTGACAATCCCGTGTGTGATGCGTGTGGTTATGAAATTAATCGAGTCAACTAATGAAAACGTTTCTGTACCTTGCAGCCAATCAGCGATTATCAAATCGGTTGTTCGAGTGGTTTTGGAGAAGCTACAGATGCAACAAAAATTAGCAAGTGAAGATTTAGTTGGACTTGATGATCAGATAAAAGACTTGACAGAGTTATTAGATGTCGACCATCCTGAAGTGCGGGTCATTGGAATTTATGGAATGGGTGGCATCGGTAAAACAACTGTTGCCAGAGTAATCTTCAATCAACTATGTCCTCACTTTGGAAAATGTTGTAGCTTCCTTGAGGATGTTCGTGAAAGGTCGACCAGGGAGGGCATAGTCCTATTGCAGAAGAAATTACTATCCGACATTGGTGGTTATCGACATGCAGAAAGAATCAACAACAACGAAGAAGGAATGAGGATGATTAGAGAAACACTCAGCAATAAGAAGGTCCTACTAGTTCTGGATGACGTTGATAAGAAAGAATCCATTAAGAATCTATTAGCAAATTCCAAATTACATGGAGGATCTAGGATAATCATTACAACAAGAGATAGAGCTATTCTGCAAGTGGAGGGATTTGAAGTCACACTCTGTGAGATGCAAACAATGAATTATGGTCTTGCACTTAAGCTTTTCTGTCGGCATGCCTTTGGTATAGACTTTCCTCCAGATGATTATCATGAGTTGTCAAGGGAAATTGTCTCATGTATTGGAGGGCTTCCTTTGGCAATCGAAGTGACAGGATCATTTCTTAAGGGGAAAGACAAAGAATTCTGGAGAGAGACATTAGTCAGGTTAAGGAAAGTACCACCCAAAGAGGTTCTAGAGAAGTTGAGGATTAGCTATTACAGCCTAGACAAATATTATAAACAAATTTTTCTCGACATAGCATGCTTCTTTTGTAATAAGAATGACACCGATGCAATTTACATGTGGGACGATTGTCAGTTTTATCCCCTAAGAGGCATTGATGTCCTTATCAACAGGGGCTTGATAAAGGTGTTGGACAAATGGTAAGTTCTGGATGCACGATCTACTAAAAGCATTGGGAAGGCAAATTGTTCGTGAAGAGAGTCCACGGGACCTTGGAAAGCAGAGTAGGTTGTGGATTGCAAAAGAAGCCCTTGCGATCATACGAAGTGAAGAGGTAAGCAAGCAACCTCTCATTTTCAAATAGAAGTAGTATATCCCAACATTGACGATTCCTGTTCTTTTTTTTAATTCGAGTTGTGAAACATAGTGTTTGGAAGTTGACAAACTTCTTCACATCATTGAAAAATTTCACCTGCAGAGAAAGAAAAAGGTTCAAGCGGTTGAGATAGATGGACTAGATGACTCCGTTGTGATTACAAATGAAGAATTGGAAAGGTTACCAAAGTTAAGATTCCTCAAATTAGGCAATGGAACTTTTGCTGGGGACTTTGCGAAGTGTCGTTCACAGCTGAGATGGATTTCTTGGCGTTCTCCTCATCAGGATTTTAGGGCAGACAATATGTATTTGGATAATCTTGTTGTTTTTAAACTTGACAAGAGTGGCTTCACGGATGACTCAAAGGCGTGGGGCTTGATAAAGGTAAATTGCATGTTTTAATTCTACTCTAATGGTCAAAATGTGTACTATGCAATAAATCTTATACTTGACATGCCATCCATTTTTACAGAGGGCACGGAATTTGAAAGTTCTATCTCTTACCCAGTGCAAAGGCATAACAACTATCCCAGACTTCTCTAAATGCTTGTGTTTAGAGAAGTTGACTCTTGCACGTTGCGACAGGCTAAAGGGAATTGAAAGTTTCATTGGAGATCTACGTTCATTGATTGACTTAGAGATTGAAGGGTGTGAGGATCTTATAGATTTGCCCGAAGAAATTGGGGCACTAGTGAAGCTCAAGCGCTTCTCATTGTCAGGATGTAGAAGGTTGAGAGAACTTCCAGGTTCAATTCAAAATTTGACATCATTGACGGAGTTAGACTTATCAGGTATGCGTATTGCCAAACTTCCAAACTCCATTAGAAAATTAAAATCCAAGCATCTGTGTTCTGAAACTTGATAATTTTTCTTATGACAGACACGATAATAAGGGAACTTCCCAGCTCCATTGGGAAGTTAAAATCACTACGTATCTTGCGTTTTCCGGTAAAATCACAAGTTGAGTGGGAAAATCATGATCGGCAGTTACCCAGTGACATCACCATGTTGGAAAATCTTGAGGAGTTGGCTTCTCTTTCTCATTTGGAAGAGCTTACTTTGGTTCACCGAGACCTAGAGACCCTCCTGCAGCTTCCGTCCTCCCATTGGAGTTTGGGGAATTTGTCGACTTTAAAGTTGCATCAGTGTGAAGTTGAAGCGATTCCACTGGAAAGATTTCCACGACTGGAGATATTAACTGTGGACGGTTGTAGGCGGATCGCGAGATTATCTGTTCCTTTGGAATTAGAGAAGCTACGCCAGGCGTGGGTGTCACATTGTCCGGAGCTAGTTGAGATACAAGTCGTGGGTCATTCGAAATCATTGGAATCCTTGAGGGTTTTGGGGTGCGAATCCCTGAGAAGAATTGGTGGGTTATCTTACTTGACGAACTTGGAGGATTTGGAAATCCAACAGTGCAATGCCCTTACCAATGTTGAGGGCCTTCGCGAGCTGGGGTCTCTGAAATCCTTGGTTGTCAAGGAGTGCACCTCATTGAGATGGTTGATTGATGCGTCTTGCACAAATATATCAGATGATTACCCCGTCAAGATAGAGGACCATGTCAAAGCGGTACGTGGATGCATCCATTAGTTTTTTCAGCATGCACAGCCATTACGCAAAATCTGTGTTACAAAATTTGTTTGTTGTTTTGCCGGTGCATGCACATATAAGTGGGCTTGACTAGGTTTTTTTTTTTTTTGGTCGAAGGCTTGACTAGTTGATTTTGCGATTTTTAGCGCTACAGCAGATGGCGTTACGGGAGATTTCACGTCTTTTTCCTAATATTGCTCGAACAAATGGTCATTAATTATATCAGGATACAAGGCACTAGTTAATTTAGAAGCAAATTTCATGAACTGGTTTGAAACAATGTATCCAACGTTTTTCACCCTAGCAGCATGTTTTACCTCATTCCCCTAGTCGTCCCTTATCCCTTTCCATATGGATGCCAATCACTCGCCCACATGCCAATCTTTTTTCAGTTCTTTCTCGATTGTTGATCTTTGTCAATTTGTGCTTGTCTCATGAAAATATCTAAGTGCCAATGGTAACAGGCAGCACATGAATTGAACAAGAAATTTGCAGAAATCTGTAGCGAATTGATGACATTCTCAATTGATAATTCACATTCAATTTACGGATATAAGTCTCTGCATGTTTTTGCATCAACTAGAAAAATCTGATGACGAATGACAAGTGAATATCATGTAACTATGTGTGGAACTGAAGTAGTGTTATAAGAAAGAGACTGATCCGATGATGTTTGTTCTTTTCTCCGTCTATGATACTACCTTGGTGAAAAATTCTGTTTTTCTTGCAGAGAATAGAGGAATGGGAAGTTGAATCTGGACCGCCACCATCGGTATCAGACATGGGAACCTCAGACATTGATTACACAATTGCATCTGTTCAGAATGTAGTTGGATTTGATGATCGTGAAAAAGAAATCACAGACTTAATGGAGATGGAAGTCAGTGACGAGGTGCGCATTATCGGAATCACTGGCTAAGTTTCCTTATTAATATTGTGTCGGAGTGGATATGGAATTATGGATGAGAGTATGCTAGAAAAGTGTGTGCATTTTTTCGCATTAAAACAGAAAAAGTTTCAACGACAAATGAATATCTCATATCTATGGGGTTAAGTACACCTCAAGTGTTATAAGTTGTGTACGGCGCTCATTTTAATGCCAAAACTTTCAAATCGATCACTTTAGTGCTAAGTTTTTATAACTTCGATCACTTTAGTGTCAAAACTTTTAAATCGATCACTTTAGTGCTATGTTTTTGTAACTTCGATCACTTAAGTACCAACTTTTTTAAAAACGATCACTTCAGTGCCAAGTCCGATGAGCCACATCAGCTCAAATAATAATAAAATATACATGTGTTGGATTTTCGGCGAGCCACGTCAGCTTAAATCGGAATTGGCACTAAAGTGGTCGTTTTTAAAAGAAGTTGACACTTAAGTGATCAAAGTTACAAAAACTTAGCACTAAAGTGATCGATTTGAAAGTTTTGGCACTAAAGTGAGCGTCGTACACAATTTATGACACTTGAGGTGTACTTAAGCCCATATCTATGTGTAGAAACTGAAGTAATGTTGTAAGAGAGAGACATACCGGTGGATGTTTTTTCTTTTATCCACCTACGATAATACTTTGGTGAAAAATTCTGTTTTTTTTCTCGCAGAGGATGCAGATAATGGAAGATAAATCTGGACCACCACCAGCAGACATGGAAACCTCAGATAGGAATTATGCAATTGCAGCTATTCAGAATTTAGTGGGAATTCATGATCATGCAAAACAAATCACTGACTTACTGGAGATGGAAGTCGATGATGAGGTGCGCATAATTGGAATCCATGGAACTGATGGAATTGGCAAGACGACTCTCGCTAAGGCTGTATACGACCTCATCTCTTCTTGTTTCGACAGTTGTAGCTTTCTCGCAGAGGTCCAAGCAACCGCACAAGATGCTACTGGAACTCACTTTTTGCAAACTAAGTTGATTCGTGATATCCTTGAACGAGATCATGATGATCCTTCTTTTGACGAAAGAATAGAAGATTTCCTGGATATATTTCGTGAAAGGAAAGTTCTAATAGTCATCGATGACGTGGAAGACCAATCCCTTCTCCATGCTATTGTAGGAGAACAGCTTCACTGGTTTGGTCCAGGCAGTCGAATAATTGTGACTTCTAAAAATGAGGAAATTCTCAAAGAGTATGATCCCGAGAAGGCTCGTACCTACCTGGTTAGTGCTTTGGATGACGGTCAAGCTTTTGAACTTTTCTGCAAGCATGCATTCAGCATGCAATCTTCCATACCTGATTATGGTGGGCTCACAAACCGCATTGTTAATTCTATGGAGAAACTACCATTAGCAGTTGAAGTCGTCGGTTCCTTTCTGTGGGGTAAATCAATACAAGAATGGGCAAAGATGGAGAAGTCAATGAAAGAACGCAACAGGAGTTCTGGAAAGACTATGGTCGGCCTTGAAGAGATACTGGATATATGTTACAGAGAATTAGATCAAAAGCAAAAAGATATATTTCTGGACATAGCAGGCTTTATCACTGGTGTGGATGCCCGAATTGCTTCATATATGTGGTCTAATTGTGATCTTCCATTTTCTTGTTGCATTCTGATGCCTCTGGCAAAAATTGGAGAAAACAATGAATTGCAGATGCACAGATTGCTAAGATGCCTTGGCAAAAGAAATTGTAAGCAAGAGGAATCTCAAGACCCAAGATCAAGAAGATTTTGCACACACGATACAATTCTAAAGGCAAAGAACATGGAGACGGTAAGATCTTTTCGTTCAGTTTGCAGTTTCTTACATGCAAAGCAAAGACATTGACATATGGGCTACTACTTCTTTTTTCCCATATTTTTCTCAAGAAATCATATAATATTATGTGCACTTTGGCATGTAGGTCAAGGGAATATCTTTTTTTTTTTTTTTTGAGTGGGTTGTTTTTGGTTTTTGGGTATCTGGGTTTATAGCTTCTGATGATTATGTTACTTTGTCAAATGTAGGGAATGGGAAATGTTGAAGCTCTCTGCTTTGACTTCACAGCTGGAGATTTTCAGAGCATGCCAAAAATAAGGTTTCTCAAGTTGGACAATGCCAAATTTTCTGGAAATTTTGCAGGTGCATTTGCAAGTTTAAGGTGGCTCTGTTGGCAAAGGTGTCCTCCAGAATTTGATGCACAAAATCTCGTGTTAAGAGAGTTGGCCATTTTTGAGCTCCCTCGGGGCAAAATCACGGAAGACTGGGGAGGGTGGAATAAAATCAAGGTGGTTTAGTATTTGGTTGTCTAATATTTGCTTCCTTGAATTATATATTTGCGAATTGACCGACCTTGTGTGTGTCTTCTGTTTTGGCTTTGCAGATGGAGAGATTGAAAGTCTTGAATCTTTCCGGGTGTTCCAACTTACTGTTCACTCCCGACTTCTCTGGTTACCAAGAATTGGAAATCCTGATTCTTGAAGGCTGTTCTCGTTTGGTGAAGCTGGATCCTTCGATTGGCCATTTGAAACATTTAGTCTCTCTGAATTTGAAGTCCTGCTCCCGATTGAACTCGTTGCCGGTGGAAATGGGTGGTACAACGGCTCTGAAAGAGCTTTTCATTGACAGGACTTCTGTTCAGGAGATCCCCATCTCCATAGGAAATTTGAAGAAACTCGAAATTCTCAGTGGCTTCGAGTGCTTCCCATTGACTCACATGCCCAGATCAATTTGTTACCTGACTGCTCTCTCCGAACTCTCATTTGATGGTGCTAAAATTACTGAACTCCCAAGCTCACTGGGGGACCTGCTTAATCTAAGACGCTTGTCGTTGAGGAATTGCCGTCATTTGGAGGAACTTCCGTATTCTATCGGCAGAATGAGGTCATTAGAGGAGTTGGACATATCGGGGACTCGTATCTCTGAACTCCCCGGTTCAATAGGAAACCTGGAAAGCTTGAAAGTGCTGAGAATGGATTATTCTTTCATACGAGCATTTGCTGGGGAGATTGGGAATCTAGCCAACCTCGAAGAACTCCATGCTTCCTGGTGTTGGAGTTTAAAGGGGGCCATTCCCAGTAACGTTGAGGGACTACGTAATCTGAGATCATTGACGCTGGGGCATTCCAGGATATCTAGCCTACCCCCTGAAATCTCCACCATTCCTGGTCTTTACTCCCTGGATTTGATCCAGTGCAATGAAATTGAGGAATTGCCGATACTTCCCCCTTCTCTAATTCGTCTGCGTGTGAGTTCTACAAGGATGAAAGTGATACCCCTTCTTGAAGATTTGAAGGAATTGGAGGAGCTGTGCCTAAGTGATGGGGACCCGATGGAATGCCGACCTCCCTCAAAACAGCCAATTCCAGAATCCAACGTGATTGACGAACAATCCTTCTCGATATCACTTCCTAAACTGAGGAAACTAGAACTGTCTCTTTCACAAGTTACCAAGCTCATGTTTCGGCCGACAGATAGTCCTCCACTCAAAAGGCTGAAAATGCTTACCCATGCTGGATCGAGTCCTAAAAAAGTATCGGAACTTCCCAAGGCATTGTCCGTGTTGAAGCTCTACGACTCTGCGGTGGAAGAGATTGAAGGGATTGGGGGGCTGGAAGCCCTGAAGAGGCTAGATATATCAAATTGCAAAATCCGAAATCTCGATGGGATTGGCCAGTTAACCTCACTGAGAAGCTTGATTCTATCCGACTGCGATTGCCTCAATTCACTTGATGTTTCAAAGTTGAAGTCCCTGAAAGTTTTAGAGATCAGACGATGCAAAATGATCTGTCAAATTGAAGGCCTAGATAAATTAGCACCTTTGGTAAAGCCGAATATCAGTGAATGTCCGGCGTTGATACATGTAATGGCACGTTCAACGGTTATGTGACTTTGGATGACGGTCATAAATCAGTATGAGGGTCCCTCCTCTGGGGTAAGATTGCCTCATTTTTATATCTGCGTGCGTGCATGCATGCAACGAAGATTTCAAGGCAACAGGTTTTCCTGTGACATTTCAGGAAGTACATGCAACGAGAGTAACAGGTAATTTACAAGACCGGGGAGAAGTACACAAGAAGTGTTAAGATTTGTACGGTGCTCACTTTAGTGCCAAAAATTTCGAAACGATCACTTAAATGTCAAAATCAGAGAAAAACAATCATTTAAGTGAAATTCCGACTAACCTTATTGTGTGGTATTTATAATCATTTTTGTAAAAAAAATGACGTGGTAATTTTTTTAAAATACATTCCACGTGAATTTCTAAATTAAAAACAAGCTAAAAAATTTAAAAAATTAAATTAAATTTTCAAAATAAGCTATTTTTTTTTTTTAAAAATTACAGGCTGTTAGGGCTTGCACAGCCCTCACCTAGATGGGGTGAGTGTCACCGGCCATTGCCAACAAGATTGGGACAGCAGCGATAGCAAGGGCTGCCTTTGCCCCTTCGCCGCCTGCTAATTTTTTTTCATATAGCTACTTTTTTTAATCTAATTAGTTTTGTAGTTTTTAATATTTTTTGAACCTTTATCTTTTTTTTTTATTGATGACTAGACCTTCGGTGAGCCACGCCGGCCTCAAATTTTAATAAAAAAAAATGCCAAGTCAGATTTCTGGCCAAGCATATTGGAGTTGGCGGGACAAGTGCACCGTGAGTGACATAAGTTGTGTACGGCATTCACTTGAGTGCCATAACTTTCAAAACGTTCACTTGAGTGCCATAACTTTCAAAATCATTCACTTGAGTGTTACGTCAATTTTTCCGACGTACACGTCAGCTTTTCAGTGTGTCACTTCAGCTTTCCGGCATGCTATGTCAGTTTTTTCGATGTCCACGTCGGCGAGGACACTCAAGTGAACGATTTTTGAAAGTTATAGCACTCAAGTGAACACCGTACAAAAGTTATGGCACTTAAGTGAACGTTTTGAAAGTTATGGCACTTAACGCCGTACAAAAGTTATGACATTGATAATGTACTTATCCTAGAAGTTGGCACTTAACTGATCATTTTTTTTTAAATGGCACTAAAGTATGAGCGACGTACATAACTTTTAGTATTTTTAGTGTACTTCTCCCACAAGATGAGATTGGGAGGGAGATCGTCATTCATTTTTCCTCCTAATCTTCAACTCATTCCATAGCTCTTATTTTATTTAGCGACTTCATTTTTATCATTGGAACTCGAGTGCGGGAGAAACCCAGTAAGTTAAAAAGACGTCCATCTTGGTGCTTTTTTCTTTTTTCTGGTAATTAGGCTTTTTTTTAGATATAGGTGTTTCAAAGGAAGGATAAAATTGTTGTTAGAACATTCAAAAGAAAAAAAAAAAAAAAGAGAGAGAAAGTTTGGTCATTGGAAAACATTCTATTTTAACACTATGCTTATTTCTCAAAACCTTCGGTCCCATGAGATTGATACCGACTAACAGACAGGTTTTGTTATATTGCAGCACGGCTTCTTACTTGAGGAGTTCTGGAGCCTCATAAGGATATCAAGACATTCCAGTACTGCTGTCCAAGGGTGGCCATCAGCGAATCTGATGATTGCAGCTGTGTTTTCAGGTTCTTCCAGTCCCAAAGTAGCACTAGAAGTAGACAAGGAGAAAGAAATGAAGAAAGTAGGAAATCTAGTGTGAAACCAACTTGACTACTCTTTTCAGTCCATTTCATCAGTACCTAGACCATGGGTCTTGATTATCAGGCAAACAACTTGTTTTTTTCCCCCCTTTCTTTGAGGTTGCTGTGTCCTGTAGGTTGCTTACGTCTCAAGCTTGTCTTAGATCAGTGGTTATAACTTATAAGAGAACGAGTACATAGACTGTTAAAACTATTTTCACCATGAACATGTCTTCTAATTTCGGATTTATCCATGCAGTATTCAGGAGTTGTCACCTAAATGCGGGGAGCTGTCTTTAGTATATAATTTATTTCTTAAGCATGTTAGGCAATTTTCTTTTGTGATGATGAACAGTTTTTATTTGTATTTGTCAAATATGAGATTGATCTTGTCATATAATTATTTGTCAAATATAACATTTTGTTACTTGCATTTCTGGGAACCTTGGGCCAGCTTTTTTTTTTTTCCCCCAGCAAGACCAAAGAAAATAACAGGAGATGGAAAAATGTAAGAACGAGTCTTGCATTCAGTTGTCAAAGAGAGGAGGAAAAACAGGTCGTGGCCGGCGTGCAGGGACTGCCTTGAGAAGAGGGAAAGTTACGGCTGTCAACGACCTTCTTATCACCCAAAAGAGGGCAAGTGGATTGCTTAAGCCAAAAAATTTATCCCGGGCTTTTCTAAACTCATATCAATTTACAAAATCAGTTTCAATATGAGTCACTACTAATCAGTTTTTCCTGGATCGCCTAGAATTTTAATCATGGAACATTACTTTACTTCTATAAATCAGAGATTAAATAGATTTGGAGACCTAATTACTTTGATTATTCAACTAGTCCGATACCTAAACTTGATCATTTATCTGCTAAAATGTCCGAGCAATCTTTTTACCACCACTACTACTACTACTACTACTATTATTATTATTATTATTATTAGTCGTAAAGTTCTCATCTGCCGATGTATCCATGCAATGTTCCTAACCATGCCAAAAAGCAAAAGAACAAATGTATCAAAAGTGCACAATCAAGTAAAATCAAAATGTAAATGCACAAACAATGACCTAGCATTCGTTTCTAAAAACATCCAAGAGCCTATTGTAAAGCCCTAAGAACTTACTCAATTTTGAGTCCAATGTTTATCTAAGGACATTTTATTTATGGTAAACCTAAAATGTTTATTAAAATCCTAAACTAAGTGAATTTTAACCTAGGAAAACCGAAACTAATTATAAACTAAAATTACACTAAAATCTAGCAAATTTTTATTTATAAATATTAATTTTAATTCCGGGTAGGTTGGTCTAAAGCCCATACCAGCCTTAAGGCCCGCTTCGCAAATGGCCGATAAGGGCCTCAATTTCACTCAACCCATTAAAACTCTTCAGCCAAATTAGACCCGGACCGTCCTCTAGATTCCTCAGCCTAACCTTATTAGAATTCTACGCCTTTTATTTCTTTTATTTCTATTTTTATGTTGTATTTACCTATTTCATTTTTTCTATACATATTTTCCTTTTTTTTTTCTAGTTCTTCTTCCACAGGAGCGTCTTCTTCAGACTTTTTCCAATTTAAAATTGTTTTTTTTAAATTACCAAAATAGAATTTAAAAAATATTTACCGAATTGGGTGCTGCTCGGCAATTAGGCTGCCGAGCGTCACCCAATAAGCAAGTGGGCCTCCCGTTCGAAGGCCCATGAGCCCATTTATTTTATTTTTTTAGATTTTGTATTTTTTTTTCTCTTTTTTAATTATTGATATTTATTATAATTATTTTATTTATAATTATTTATCTTTTGAAGTTTATTTTTTTAATAATTACATAAATACAAATTATTTATCTTATTAATTTTTTAATTAATGATTGATGATTATCTTATAAAAAATAATTTTCAAAAAATAAATAATTATAAATTTATTTTTTATAAGTTAATCATCATTCATTAATTAAAAAATTAATAAGATAAATAATTTGTATTTATGTAATTATTAAAAACCGCAGCGAAAGATTAAAACCGCAGTAATAGATGAAGAACCACAACAAAATAGTTAAAAACTATAGCGAAAGATTAAAAATCGCTGCAAAAGAGTGGAAACGAGTAAAGAAAATGGAAAACTTTGAAAGGGCATATCCCATCAGTCGGGCGTCCGTTTGGGATGAATTTTTTTAATTTCGAGTAATTTTTCGGGACGAATTCATTGGCAAACAGCTGTAGTCGGTTTGCATGGGGTTTTTCCCAAAACAAAATGCTGTTTTTCTTGTCAATTTTGCATTTTCTCCCTCCGATGCCACATCTCGATCACGAATAAACCGTCATTTCCCTCTTTCGTCTTTCGATCTTTCCATGTCGGACTCAATGTATCACGTCCCTTGTAGAAGGAAGGGGTCTAGGGAGTTTTTCATGTCCAAATTAATATCTCGTCTTTTAATGTGTGTCTAGATTAATTAATCTGCAAATTATGTCGTTAACTGTGCTATTTGCCCCGTTAGTTGCCGTTCGAGTGAAGTGCTTGGGTGGTCGTGGTTCCATTTCTAGCGCGTTCCATCTCTATTTTTTTCCCAAAATTCAATATACTCGAGTTGATTTAATTATTTATTTACACTCCGGATATATTAATTATTTATCTTAATAATTTTTTTAATTAACGATTGATTATTATCTTGTAAAAAATAAGCTTCAAAAGATAAATAATTGATGATTATCTTATAAAAAATAAACTTCAAAAGTTAAATAATTATAAATAAAATAATTATAACAACTATAAATAATTTAAAAAATAAAAAAAATTAAATGGGCTCATGGGCCTCCCGTTCGGAGGCCCGAATGCCGAGCGGACTGCCGAGCAGGAGGCCCTCTCGGGGAGGCCCATTTGCCTATTGGGTGCCGCTCGGCAGCCCAATTGCCAAGCGGCACCCAATTCGGTAAATATTTTTTTTAAAAAAATTCTAAATTGAAAAAAAAAGCCTGTCTTTTTCACCCATGGTTCGCCGAGAACCACTTCATTCGAGCTTCAGCGGAATTTATTTCTCCGGCCGACGACACCACTTCCACTGACCGTCGCCTCCAGAGACCAACATTAATCTGTCTTTGCCGCCGGCCATCACAGCCGCCGCCGGACCGTGTCGACAATTCTTTACCAAAATCATTGCCACCGACTAATCACTGCCAAGCATCTATTGAAGGTATATGCATAAAAATAAGAGAACCTGGACATGGATTTTATTGAACATCCAGACTCGTATGATTTAGCTGTGGTCGTGAGCTATTTTAGTCTATTTGTTAGGAAGTTTTATTGTATATATTTCTTCCTAGTATAGAATCCTTCCTATTGTGTATCTCCTAATTAGGG
This sequence comes from Rhodomyrtus psidioides, assembly GCA_021437785.1. Classification (NCBI taxonomy): domain Eukaryota; kingdom Viridiplantae; phylum Streptophyta; class Magnoliopsida; order Myrtales; family Myrtaceae; genus Rhodomyrtus; species Rhodomyrtus psidioides. Next base: position 1,054,011 of record JAILYB010000092.1, on the reverse strand, counting down.
TTATCTGCTGTCCTATATATATGACATGATTGTGTATTGTAAATATACAGAAAAATATTCATTGAATAAAGAAAGGAGAGTTTTCTTTCTCTTCATGGTATCAGAGCCCTAGGGTTTGATCCTTAGGATATTGTACGTCAATCATTGACTACCGCGGTCTCGGCGCCGTCATCTCGCGCCGGTCTGCTTCGTCCTATCCGAGCGATTCATTCTGCGGACCTGATCTCATGGCCGGCGATCAGCCAATTGTTACAACTGACCAAGCGGATGCTAGTGCCTCTGCTACTGCCATTCTGGCGGACCTGACCGCTGCGATGAAGCAGCTCTTGACCCAGCATGCCGTGCATTGAACCTCTTGCTGCACCGATTGCTGTCAAGCTTGATGGCAAAAATTATGGCATATGGTCCCAGGTTGTTGAGATGTATATCTCGGGCAAAGACAAACTGGGCTATTTGAACGGTGGTTTTCCTGAGCCCCTTCCGACTGATCCGTTTTTTCGACAATGGAAGACCGACGACTCGACGGTGAAAGGTTGGCTTATCAATTCTATGGACCCAGCCTTGCTACCAAACTTTATTCGGTTTCCTACTGCCAAAGCCGTATGGGATGCTATGGCAACGACTTTTTTTGATGGATTTGACACCTCCCAAATCTATGATCTTAAGAGGCAGGTTTCTCGATTGAAGCAAGGCGGTGGACCCATCGAGAAATATTACAATGATCTTCAAGGGCTATGGCGTGAGATTGATTTCCGCCGTCCTAATCCTATGTAATTTCCAGTCGATATTCAGAGGTACAATGCTATTGTCCAAGAAGATCGAGTTTATACCTTTTTGGATGGTCTTGATGACCGCCTAGATAATGTTCGTGCTGATGTTCTAAAGATGGATCCATTCCCTACTATTGAGCAAGCTTATGCCCGGGTTAGGCGAGAGGATATGCGCCAATCTGTCATGCTTTCCACTCCCGTCGGGGTCACCTCTGGTTCCTCCATGATGTCACAGCGAGGCAAGGGTGATTCGCACCTCCAGTTAGTGCCTTCTGCCTCGGGAGCTCGCCTTAGACCTGGTATGCAAATTCAATCTGAGGGGTGCGCTCACTGTGGGAATCCTAAACATACAGCAGCATCTTGTTTTAAACTACATGGTTATCTGGATTGGTGGGATGATTTTCAGACCAAGAAGAAGAAACCGGGCTCACAGAAGGGGCGGAATGGAGGGCAAGCCTCCTTAGTGACTAGCGGCTTGTCATTAATTCCTATGGAGCCTGAATCTGCTAATGCCGAATCTCCTGAAGGTAATTGTGGGTTTGTCTTTGCTAATGGACATGGTGATGGTTATCATGGGTGGATAATCGATTCTGGCGCTACTGATCATATGACTCTGAAATCTGGTGACCTTCTTACATCTACTACACCACGTCGAGATCATATTTACTGTGACACCCTAGAAATCCGACTTCTGTAAAGTCCCTGAGTTCAATGAAAGGGAATTTAAATTGAATTACAGTCGATAAAATGTATTGGATTGTAAGGACTGAAGAGACGGTAATTGGATGAGTTTCGAAGTTTCAGTCGGTTTAGATTAGGTTCCGAATTCTTAGTCGCCGTAAATTAGGATTTCAATCCTCGCGACCTGAGCCTAATCCCGATCGGGCCTAGCCTATGAAATTACCAAAATTTCCCTTCGTTCATTACACTGAATTTCGTTTCCGTCCTGAATTACCAAATGACCGTTTTGCCCTAGATATTTCCATAAGGGACAAAATAGCCAAAAAGTCTTCAAGTGGCCCCCTTGTCAACTCTCTCTCCCATCAATCTCTCTCAGCCGCCCACGTTTCTTCTCTCTCCCTTGCTCTTCACGATGCTGCTGCTTGCCCTTCACTGTGCACCCTGGACGACACCCCTCATGGCCGAACTATTCCTCCTCCTTCAGCCTTCGTTTTTGTGCGCCACAACCCACAGCCGACACCACCGCACCCATCTGTTTCTTGCCGTCGCCACCGACCTCTCTGGCGCCGTTGTCAGCCGCCGGGCGGACGTGAAAACAGCCGCGGAGTCGATGCTCTGTTTTTGGCCTCTACAGACCCGAGAGCCTTCGGGCCTCCTCCGGCCTCGTTCGACTTCGCCGCCACCTGTCACCACTTCACCGATGTCCACCAGCCTCCCCTCGACCAACCGGACCCGGCCGCTCCGCCCGTCGACCGCCAGAGCCGCCGAAAACCACCCCGAGCGCCCCGGTACCCTGTTTTCGAGCCGGTGCCATTTTTCTTCAGATCTCGCCGAACCGGCGGCCACCACCGCTCACCGCCACCCACGACGGCCTCCTTAGACCCTCCTCCGCCTTCCTTGAGCTCGTGGTGGAGCGCCGCCACGAGTGGCGGCCGAAAATCGGCTCGGACCGCCGCCTCTGTTTTCTGTGCGTGAGTCCCCTGTTCGCGCCGGTTCTATACCACGGCTGTTCCGCCGCTTCCGGCCGCCTTCAGCCGTCGTCGTCACCTCACTCAACTCCCTCGACACCCCTCCGATCTAGCCTAGACTCTTCCTTGGTCTTGCACCGGCCGAACACTCTCGAACCAGCCTCGACCTCTCCCTGCCCTGTTCGATGAGTCGAGTGCCCTGTTTCGCCGGCCATGGCCTGTTTCGCGGGCTCGTGTACTGGGCCGTGGGCCGAGCGAGTTGGCTGAGCGTCCTGAGTTGTGTACCAAGTCCGTGGGCCAAGTTGGCCGAGAGTTTGAGGCTGTTGTCCGAGGAAGTTGGGCCGTGATCCGTGAGTCACCGGGAAGAATTCCGAGCCTCGCCGAAGTTCGTGGATCGTCGCCGCCCGTGTCGTGATCGCCCGAGCTATTTGGATGTGAGTTGACCCTAATCCTTGGTTAGTGCGCTAATTGTGCCTAGGATTAGTCACGTAGTCAATTGTGGAATTTAGGCACACGATCAGGGCCGGTCTAAATAGAAATTTAGATTAGGTTAAATGGCCTGATTGATTTGGTTAGCCGGAATGATTAAATCGTCTGTGGCTAGTTGGTTGCTAGATGCAATTGATTGATTGGTTGGGCAATGGATTGTCGCTGTTTGATCGCGAGCGAGCGATAGGCTAGAGACGAGTGAATGATTGACGATTATACAGTAAATCGGCTAATAAATGATTATTGTACGAATTTGAGCATTTATGTGGCCTATTGGAACTCGATTGTTCGTGATTGATGTGATGAGCTTTATTGGGTTAACCGTCTTGTGAATTGACCGGTTGAGTGATTGAATGCCATTGACTATTGGATTGATGATTGGGGGTTAATCGCCCTGTGTGTGTGTGGTGGTGACTAGCTGATAGTCGGCATGTGCATTTGGCCCCGTGTGAAATCAAAAGACATGTTTTGCATGAAAGTGGCCGTGGGTCGAGTCTTTAAGCACGTTGTATGAGCATCTGGCCTTAATCAAGATAATGAAATGAATTGATTGCCGGGTGTGTACTGTATGGTCATATGAGGGAACGATGATGCATTTCCTGGCAAGTTCGTACTGTACCAATGTGATGGAACTACACGACTTGCCAAAAGCACGATAATTCATGCCCCGTGCCAGTCGTACGGTTTTAAGGGATTATCGGATGCCGGTCGCAGCTTGTGATGGACCGAAGCCCCGTTTAGGGATGCCTACTTGCTGGTGCCGTGCCACGGGTGCACTGGATACACCGCTCGTAGTAGCCGTCGTTGAGAGGGAAAAGAGGCGTAGTCCGGTTCTACTGGAAGAATGCTGGATCGCACTAAGGTGTCGGATCGCATTCGTTGTGGGAGTCGAATCACACCAATCGCGTAGATCCTCTCGTTGTGACGTGGTCACGATCATCGTTAATAAATGGACTCGTGTGGTGTCCTGTGCACATTTATGGATGCAATGCATTTCTGAGTGATTAGCTGAGATGACTGTTGAGTCGAGTCAAGCATTGCATTATGTGTGGCTGAAGATTGATAAATATGCATGTGGATGTTTTGATGTTGTGACTGTGTTTTGAGAGTTATTTATGTCTATGTGAGCCGTCGGTTAGGACCCCCCCGGGGCGAATTAGTTTCCTAACCGAGTTTAGGCTTAATTCACTGAGATTTATTCTCACCCCGTCGTAGGATAACAATTTCAGGTCCATTCGGTTGGAGCTTCGTGGATGCCAAGGATTGGCTGTTGGAGTTGTCTGTTGAAGTAAGTGATAAGTTGACCCCACCTGGCCAAGTGACCTCGTGAGGTTTTGTGTAGTCACCCCGAAGTATGGGGTTGTGTACATTCGTTAGTATTGATAAGGTCTTGATTGGTTTTCTGGTATATATGTTTAATTGAATGATTCTTTATGAATGACGGTTGTGATTGCCTACTTTTCTATCCCTGTTTGTTTATGCTGTCAGGGAGTTAGAACGCTTTCCCTTGCGTAAGTAATTGATAGGTTGATAGTGTGCCTGGAACGCTATCTCTATGACCTCGTGGCGATTTGGCAAGGGATGTCGCGGGCTCGAGAGTCGGGGCGTGACATCCCCGCCCAAGGTGGTATCAGAGCGAGGTCAGCCTGATCTATCTGGTCATTGGCCTGGAGTAATAAGGAACGTTGGGATTTGGGATAGTTAGTAGGAATTTAGCCGTTGTGCATGTGATTGTTTCTGTACCTTTAAGTGTTTGAGTGTGCGTACGTGTTCTTTGCGCAAGTTTTGAGGCTGTATGCCTGAGCTCGTAGTGGTGTTGCGTTGGGGTGGGCAGGACCCCGTATGGTACCTGTGGGGAGTATAGATTGTTGAAGTATTCGAGCCGAGTTGGAACCCGTTCGGAACGGTCTTTAAGATTTCGACGCCGCTAAAGGTTAAGGTAGTGTCTACTGTAAGACGTTTCGAGGGTAGGTTAGTTGTAAGCTATGAAAGGATGAGGATAGAGTGATCGTACTGAAGGTGTCTGACCTTGATGTTGTTATGGACATGGATTGTCTGGGATCGGTGATGGATATTATTACAAACCGTTGAGTTTTATCCCGTCAGGTTGGTTAGTTCTGAGTTTTATGTTAATCGAGGAGAAGCCTCGACTTGTTTGGTTTCGTCGCCTAAGGCGACTGATCTGTTGGCAAGTGATTATTAAGTTATTGAACGTTCGTGTTTGAATTGGTAGCTGAGGAACCCAGGGTGAGAGACATTGCAGTCACACATGAACTTTCTGATGTCTTTCTTCGAGAGTTGCAAGGACTGCAGCCAAATGGGAAAAGTGGAGTTTGTAGCGGAGTTAACCCTAAAATGGATTTGATCTTCAAGGCGCCATAGAGGATAGTTCGTTGAAGCTTAAGAACTTCAAGGTGCCAAGGTGTGATATGCTGGACAACGGGTTTGTCCGCCCTAATTTGTCGCTATGGGAGGTACATATGTGTTCATGAGGAAAGGAGAAAGGTCGTTGAAGTTAAGGATCGATGGTGAACAACTCAATTAGATGAGGATCAATAATAAGTGTTCACCCTCAAGGACAATCGAAAGATTTGACCAATCACAAGGAGTTTCGGTATTCCCTAAGGTTGATCTACGGATGAGATGTCATTAGTTGGGGATCGGGAAAGAGAGTGTGTCAAGAAGGATATTCAAGGCGCGTTAAGGACTCTACAAGCTTGTATTGATGTCGTTTGGGCGGATGAGTACCCATGTCATCTTTATGGGTCCGCTGAGAAGGGTAGTCGAGAAGAGTATTTGGGCCAATTGGTGATCCATCCATATGCGACATTCTGCCGTACTTGAAGAATTTGGATGATAGTGAGTAACATTCGATCGAAGACCCAAGGAGGGTATCAGTGACTATCAAGTTTATTAAGTACGAGTTTTGGTTAACTCGTGTTGTTCGTAGGGCTTGTAATTTCGGGTAATAGAGTATCCATGAGTTCGACTAAGATTAAGTTGGTCATGGATTGACCAAGACCGCTGATATCGACAAGTGTTTGAAACTTCTTAAGTTCAACGAGTTATAGAGATTTTGTGAAAGGAAGTTATTGGTGGATTAGACTCGTCAGTACAGTTTGGCAATGAGGCGACTTGTATTGGTGGGTTGTGAAAGCTAGAATTATGTGATATGACCGATACTCGTAAAAAAGCGAGTGAGGATTAAGAGAATGATCTTTAAGATGTAATGGTCCCTCGGGAAGTCGAAAGTTTCGAACTGATAAGAATTGATGTGAGGATAGGTATTAGGTGATGAGTAACGAGGAAAGCCTTCCACTACACGTGTTTAAACTGGGATTTCAAAGTAAACAACATGTGGTGAATACGTTGTACTGTGTTTCGTGTGAAGAACAGAAGATTGTGGATGAATTGAGATGTCATGGGTTAGTAAGACTTATGTACTTCGTAAAATTTGAGAAGATCTTACAGTATGTCAAAGGCAGTCTTGGGATGACTTGAGGCCCGTATGGTTCAGTCGACTAGTAACTTAATAAGGTCATGGTGAAGTGTACATGGCCTGAGGATGGTAGTTAATGAAGCCTTAGACATATGCATAGAACAAGGACAGTGAAGACAAACAAGGAAAGTTCGGAATGAAGTCTAAGGATGGACGACGTGGTAGGATCACCAGTTAGATGCATGGATTATTGAGATTGGAGATACCCCTGAAAAAGATCAAGATTGCGAGATGTGACAATTAAGGAAGGCTAGTTATCAGAGTGGTGTATCGGAAGCATAGTAGGGCCACTTGAATTCTTGGAGTGAAGAGCATAAGGATCTTGCTTTTGATAAAACAGAAAACCGATTGGAACTCACCACATTAGTTTTCAGTGTTAGTTTGAATAGCATGAGAAGACACCAAAATTTAAAGTTAAGGTCACTAAGGGATTGACAGAAGGATTGATACGGCCAAGCTTGTGGTGAAGAGCTAGCATATCGATAAGTCAAAGCGCAACATTACAAGCCTAGCGGACTGCTGTTGTCGTTGGGGTTTCTAGAATAAAGGTGGGAGAAGATCACGCTGGATTCATGATGAAACTTCCAAGAAGTCAAGGGGAAAATGATTCGGTTTGGAGTGCAGTAAGCAGATTGATGATACAGGTGCAGGCTTTAACAGGGTGAAGAGATTCAGCTTGGTATGAAAGTGATGCCCCGAGATCTAGGATCGACCCAAGCTTAAGACTCGAACTGTTCGCAAACAACGACCAAGGGTTGAGGAAGCCACCGAGAGTTTAGAAGTCGCCATCGACGTGGATGATGGCCTGATTTACCAGTTGGCTGTGCTGATTGAGGTTCGACTGTGTGGCGATCTGAAATCAAGCATGAATCGATTTGGGTTGATCTGACTCAGCTGTAAGTCAACCATAGGATCACCCTGAAGTTAACCAGGGATTGGTTCGTGGCATGATTTGCGAGCTGGCATTGATCGATATTCAGGATGGCCATGAACCCCGTGAGGAACGATTTATACTAGAACCCCGTACCAGCCACACACTAGTCAAGGATTAGCTACCCTGGATTATGTGTTGTGTTGCTGGAGAACTACGGATCGAGTTGAACCAATCCTGCATCGACTTGAGTTGGTCATGAGAGGTGATCTTGACAGTGTTCAATGGTACTATCGGTTTGGGAACGGGTGATTCCAACCCTAAACCGGGATATTTGAGGTAGTCATTGACTCGCTAGTCGTTTGTGAGCTGACCATGTTCGATAGAATGGATGACCTGACCCTCAGTTGGATTTGAAACCTAAACTCGATGATTCTTCAGATGTTCCCAGAGTGACATGTGATGATTCCAAGTCTCAAGACGTTAACTGATGAAGAGGTGAATCATAAGTTGACTTTCTCCATGTAAGCAGAATGTCCAAATTGCCATTAGTGTTAATCGTGATTGACCTCTACGGAACAAGAGGAGAAGCAGTGTTAAATTCTTCTCATCGGAAGTTAAGAAATGATTAATCAGTTCGTGGGAATGGTTAATTACTTGAGTACTAGGACAACCGACAGTGGGATGAGACAGTAAGATTACATGGTCACAGATTGAGTTGACTGATCCAACCTGTGTAAACGAATTGTGGATATGGAATTGTGGCATAGTGGTAAATGAGGATCGTAAGTCTGAATTTGACTTGGGTTGCTAATCGCTTTGTGGTTTCGATACATTGAGTGGAGATATGGATTGATATGAAGTGAACGTAGTATGAATTTTGGGGAAATGAAATTGTAGTTCAGTATGGCCTATCATTCGCAGACGGATAGCCAGTTTGAAGAAACAATTTAGATTTTAGAGTACATGTATAAGGCTTGGATTTGGATTCCAAGAGTAATTGGGAGGAACTGTTGCACCTGGTGGAGTTGCCGAAATAACAGATATTGGCAAAGCATTAAGGTAGTGCTTTTTGAGGCATTGATTAGTAAAGCGTGTGGAACGCTAGTCTGTTTGAATTAAAGTGATGAAAGGAAGGTCACGAGTCCTGAGTAAGTGGAACAGTTGAGGAAAGCTGTCAAGGTTATTAAAGACATACGGAGGACAACACAGAGTTGCTAGAAAGGTTACGCCGTTAGGAGGCGAAGAACTATTGGAATTTCAGGTAGGCAATCATGTAATCTCAAGGTGTCGCCTATGATAGGGACATCTCGTTTTGGCAAGAAAGGAAAGCTAAGTCCGAGGTATGCCGGACCATATTCTTGTACTGAGTTATGAGGAAGTTGAATTGGATGGACGAGCATCGTGCATGGAAAGTCCAGTCAGGATCGTGAATGGGAAAGAGCGAGTGTTCCGAAACAAGTCGATCTCGCAAGTCAAGGTGGTTTAGTTAAAATCGTGAACCTAAAGGAACTATTAGGGAGATTGAGAAAGTTACGAGGGCTAGATATCCTTATTTGTTAGAAGGGTAGTAGCAGTACTTCAATTTCGAGGACGAAATTTCCTAAGAGGGGAAGAGTTGTGACACCCTAGAAATCCGACTTCTGTAAAGTCCCTGAGTTCAATGAAAGGGAATTTAAATTGAATTACAGTCGATAAAATGTATTGGATTGTAAGGACTGAAGAGACGGTAATTGGATGAGTTTCGAAGTTTCAGTCGGTTTAGATTAGGTTCCGAATTCTTAGTCGCCGTAATTAGGATTTCAATCCTCGCGACCCGAGCCTAATCCCGATCGAGCCTAGCCTATGAAATTACCAAAATTTCCCTTCGTTTAGTATACCGAATTTCGTTTCAGTCCTGAATTACCAAATGACCGTTTTGCCCCTAGATATTTCCATAAGGGACAAAATAGCCAAAAAGTCTTCAAGTGGCCCCCTTGTCAACTCTCTCTCCCATCAATCTCTCTCAGCCGCCCACGTTTCTTCTCTCTCCCTTGCTCTTCACGCTGCTGTTGCTTGCCCTTCACTGTGCACCGTGGACGACACCCCTCACGGCCGAACTATTCCTCTTCCTTCAGCCTTCGTTTTTGTGCGCCACAACCCACAGCCGACACTACCGCACCCATCTGTTTCGTGCCGTCGCCACCGACCTCTCTGGCGCCGTCGTCAGCCGCCGGGCGGACGTGAAAACAGCCGCGGAGTCGATGCTCTGTTTTCGGCCTCTGTTGACCCGAGAGCCTTCGGGCCTCCTCCGGCCTCGTGCGACTTCGCCGCCACCTATCACCACTTCACCGACGTCCACCAGCCTCCCCTTGACCAGCCGAAAACTGCCCCGAGTGCCCCGGCGCCCTCTTTTCGAGCCGGTGCCATTTTTCTTCAGATCTCGCCGAACCGGCGGCCACCGCCGCTCACTGCCACCCACGACGGCCTCCTTAGACCCTCCTCCGTCTTCCTTGAGCTCGTGGGGGAGCGCCGCCACGCGTGGCGGCCGAAACCCGGCTCGGACCGCCGCCTCTATTTTCTGTGCGTGAGTCCCCTGTTCGCGCCGGTTCTAACCGCGGCTGTTCCGCCGCTTCCGGCCGCCTTCAGCCATCGTCGTCACCTCACTCTACTCCCTCGACACCCCTCCGATCTAGCCTAGACTCTTCCTTGGTCTTGCACCGGCCGAACGCCCTCGAACCAGCCTCGACCTCCCCCTGCCCTGTTCGATGAGCCGAGTGCCCTGTTTTGCCGGCCATGGCCTGTTTCGCGAGCCCGTGTACTGGGCCGTGGGCCGAGCGAGTTGGCCGAGCGTCCTGGGCCGTGTACCAAGTCCGTGGGCCCAGTTGGCCGAGAGTTTGAGGCCGTTGTCCGAGGAAGTTGGGCCGTGATCCGTGAGTCACCGGGAAGAATTCCGAGCCTCGCCGAAGTTCGTGGATCGTCGCCACCCGTGTCGTGATCGCCCGAGCTATTTGGATGTGAGTTGACCCTAATCCTTGGTTAGGGCGCTAATTGCGCCTAGGATTAGTCACGTAGTCAATTGTGGAATTTAGGTACACGATCGGGGCCGGTCTAAATAGAAATTTGGATTAGGTTAAATGGCCTGATTGATTTGGTTAGCCGGAATGATTAAATCGGCTGTGGCTAGTTGGTTGCTAGATGCAATTGATTGATTGGTTGGGCAATGGATTGCCGCTGTTTGATCGCGAGCGAGCGATAGGCTAGAGACGAGTGATCGATTGACGATTATACAGTAAATCGGCTAATAAATGATTATTGTACGAATTTGAGCATTTATGTGGCCTATTGGAACTCGATTGTTCGTGATTGATGTGATGAGCTTTATTGGGTCAACCGTCTTGTGAATTGACCGGTTGAGTGATTGAATGCCATTGACTATTGAATTGATGATTGGGGGTTAATCGCCCTGTGTGTGTGGTGGTGACTAGCTGATAGTCGGCATGTGCATATGACCCCGTGTGAAATCAAAAGACATGTTTTGCATGAAAATGGCCGTGGGCCGAGTCTTTAAGCACGTTGTATGAGCATCCGGCCTTAATCAAGATAATGAAATGAATTGATTGCCGGGTGTGTATTGTATGGTCATATGAGGGAACGCTGATGCATTTCCTGGCAAGTTCGTACTGTACCAATGTGATGGAACTACACGACTTGCCAGAAGCACGATAATTCATGCCCCGTGCCAGTCGTACGGTTTTAAGGGATTATCGGATGCCGGTCGCAGTTTGTGATGGATCGAAGCCCCATTTAGGGATGCCTACTTGCTGGTGCCGTGCCACGGGTGCACTGGATACACCGCTCGTAGTAGCCGTCGTTGAGAGGGAAAAGAGGCGTAGTCCGGTTCTACCGGAAGAATGTTGGATCGCACTAAGGTGCCGGATCGCATTCGTTGTGGGAGTCGAATCACGCCAATCGCGTAGATCTTCTCGTTGTGCCGTGGGCACGGTCATCGTTAATAAATGGACTCGTGTGGTGTCCTGTGCACATTTATGGATGCAATGCATTTCTGAGTGATTGGCTAAGATGACTGTTGAGCCAAGTCAAGCATTGCATTATGTGTGGCTGAAGATTGATAAATATGCATGTGGATGTTTTGATGTTGTGACTGTGTTTTGAGAGTTATTTATGTCTATGTGAGCCGTCGGTTAGGACCCCCCGGGGCGAATTAGTTTCCTAACCGAGTTTAGGCTTAATTTACTGAGATTTATTCTCACCCCGTCGTGGGATAACAATTTCAGGTCCATTCGGTTGGAGCTTCGTGGATGCCAAGGATTGGATGTTGGAGTTGTCTGTTGAAGTAAGTGATAAGTTGACCCCACCTGGCCAAGTGACCTTGTGAGGTTTTGTCTAGTCACCCCGAAGTATGGGGTTGTGTACATTTGTTAGTATTGATAAGGTATTGATTGGTTTTCTGGTATATATGTTTAATTGAATGATTCTTTATGAATGACGGTTGTGATTGCCTACTTTTCTATCCCTGTTTGTTTATGCTGTCAGGGAGTTAGAACGCTTTCCCTTGCGTAAGTAATTGATAGGTTGATAGTGTGCCTGGGACGCTATCTCTATGACCTCGTGGCGATTTGGCAAGGGATGTCGCGGGCTCGAGAGTCGGGGCATGACATTTACAATGCCAACGGGCATAACTTTCCTGTGACGGCTGCGGGGCGTGTGTCTATTACGCCTTGTCTCTCTCTATCTCATACTTTACTTGTTCCTACATTGTCTAATCGTTTGTTATCGGTTGGATAACTTACCAGCAAGTTAAACTGTGTTGTACTTATGTACCCTGATTTTTGCTTGTGTCAGGACATTCTCACAAAGGAGATTATTGGGCGTGGTACTAAGAGGGATGGGCTGTATTTCGTGGATGAAATTACTTCTGGACGGACCTATTATTCTCGTGGACAGTTAGCTCAAGAGAAGGAACTTTGGTTATGGCACTGTCGTTTAGGTCACCCATCCTTTGGGTATTTACGGCATTTGTTTCCCAAGTTATTTCATGGTCTATCGAACTCTAGTTTTCAGTGTGATACTTGTATTTTGGCAAAGAGCCATCGCACCAGTTTTCCTCCCAGTTTGAATATCAGTTCTACTCGTTTTTTCTTAATTCATTCTGATGTATGGGGTGCATCTCCTATTACTACTGTATCTGGATTTCGATGGTTTATCGTCTTTGTTGACGATTACACACGTATGACTTGGCTATATTTGATGAAACATAAGAATGGGGCTCAAGCTATCTTTCCGACTTTCCACCGTATGATTCAAACTCAATTTGGGGCCAAACTTCAGGTTCTCAGGTTTGATAATGGTGGCGAATACTTAAGTAAACCTCTTGCAGCTTATTTTCAGGAACATGGTTTGATACATGAAACTTCTTGCCCTCAAACTCCTCAGCAAAATGGTGTTGCTGAGCGCAAGAATCGCCATCTACTTGAAACCACTCGAGCACTGTTGGAGGGTGGCCATGTTCCCCATCGTTTTTGGGATTCTGCCGTAGTTACAGCTGCTTATTTGTTGAATCGCATGCCTTCTCGCATTCTGCGCTATCAGACGCCAATGCAAGCACTTGCCGCTCATGTGTCTCTTCCTTCGTTCTTACATTACCTCCTAAGGTGTTTGGGTGTGTCGCTTATGTGCATCTTCACAAAAATCAGCGGACCAAACTTGACCCTTGTGCAGTCAAATGTGTGTTTCTTGGCTATGGCCCTTCTCAGAAAGGGTATCGGTGCTATGATCTTGCCGAAAAGTGCACATATGTCACCATGGATGTAACAATTACAGAGACGGAATCCTATTTTCCTTCCCCCCCAGTGTCCTGTTCAGGGGGAGATTAAATATAGAACTAGACATTGGTGGGAGGTTGGGAATGCAGGAGCGAAGGATGGGTGTGCATGGGAGGTTGGGACTACAGGAGCGACGGATGGGTGTGCACGGCCGTGCGATTCTAAGGCTGAAGATTCTGAGCTACTGCCTTACGACCGTGAGATAAGCGCATGGCCGGACGGCATAGAAGCAGTAGCAACCGAACAGGTGCTAACAGATACACAGCAGCAACAGCCCTCCTTGTCTTCGCCCTCTTCCCCCTCTTCAGTACCACTCCAAGCTCTTGAGAATGAACCTGAGGTAAGTACTTCTACTGTACTTGATTCGTTTGAAGATACTGATGTGCTTACTGGTTATAAGTTGCCTGATAGGCATAATGGGGGTAAACCACCGAATCGATATTCTCCAAATGTAGAGGACCGCCGATCTCGATATCCTATTGCAGATTATGTGTCTGCCAAGAGGTTGTCCACACCACTACAAGCCTTCGTGTCCATGGTTTCCTCAATTCAAGTTCCAAACAGGGTTGAAGAAGCTATGAAGGATCCGAAATGGCTTTAAGCGATGGAGGCAGAGATGGAGGCATTGAAGAAAAATCAAACCTGGAAACTTGTGGAACTACCAGAGGATAAGAAGCCGGTTGGATGTAGGTGGGTGTTTACAGTCAAACATAAAGCAGACGGCACTATTGAGAGGTATAAGGCACGACTAGTAGCTAAAGGGTATACACAGACTTATGAGGTGGATTATTAAGAAACATTCTCTCCAGTTGCAAAGTTAGACACGATAAGAGTATTGTTATCTCTGGCTGCAAACTTGGACTGGCCTTTACATCAATTTGATGTCAAGAATGCATTTCTTCATGGAGATTTAGAGGAGGAGATCTATATGGAGCTTCCACCTGGATACAGATGCGCAAATCAGCCGAACATGGTTTGTAAGCTGGAAAGATCATTGTATGGGTTGAAGCAGTCCCCCCGTACATGGTTTGGTCGTTTTAGCTCAGCTATGAAAATGTATGGATACTCCCAAAGTAATTCATATCATACTTTGCTCTTAAAAGGTACTCAAGGAAGAATAACAGCTCTTATCATATATGTAGACGACATAATTATTACAGGCAATGATAGTGCCGAGATTATGAGACTGCAGGAATTATTATCTAGGGAGTTTGAGATGAAGAACTTGGGAGGTTTGAAATATTTCTTAGGAATCGAGGTTGCTAGGTCGAAGGAAGGGATTTACTTGTCTCAGCGGAAATATGTTCTTGATCTTTTGACTGAAGTTGGCATGCTAGATTGCAAGCCTGTGGACACCTCTATGGTACAAAACTGTAAACTTGGAGAGTACCCTGATCAGACGCCTACTAATAAAGAAAAATACCAAAGGTTAGTAGGCCGATTGATTTACTTATCACATACACGTCCTGATATTGCTCATGCAGTAAGTGTGGTGAGTCAGTTCATGCATGCACCTAGTAAGGATCATATAAGTGTTGTGTTGCGCATCATTCGATATTTGAAGTCAGCCCCAAGAAAGGGACTCCTATTTGCAAAAAATGGCCACCTTGAAGTGGAGGGTTACACAGATGCAGATTGGGCTGGAAATGTGACAGGCAGGAGGTCTACATCAGGGTATCTTACATTTGTGGGAGGCAACCTTGTTACATGGAGAAGTAAGAAACAAAAGGTTGTAGCTAGGTCTAGTGCAGAAGCTGAATTTAGAGGTGTAGCAAATGGGTTATGTGAACTTCTATGGCTTCGAAAGCTGCTATCCGAGCTCGGGTATCCACCAGGTTTAGAAATTAAATTATTTTGTGATAATAAAGCAGCCATAAACATTGCTCACAATCCAGTTCAGCATGATAGAACCAAACATGTGGAGATTGACAGACATTTCATCAAAGAGAATTTAGATGCAAAAGTGATCCAGATACCATTTGTGAAGTCTGAAGACCAGTTAGCTGATATATTGACAAAGGCTGTGTCAAGTAGAGAGTTTCATAGCTCACTTATCAAGTTGGGTATCAAAGACATCTTTACACCCACTTGAGGGGGAGTGTGGTCGTGAGCTATTTTAGCCTATTTGTTAGGAAGTTTTATTGTATATATTTCTTCCTAGTATAGAATCCTTCCTATTGTGTATCTCCTAATTATGGTTATCTATTGTCCTATATATATGACAGGATTGTGTATTGTAAATATACAGAAAAATATTCATTGAATAAAGGAAGGAGAGTTTTCTTTCTCTTCATTAGCTCCAATCATTCCTCGTTAGAATCAACCATAATCATACAAAAACACAGAACAAAGGAAACGAAAAAAATGCTCAGATTCGGTGTCGCGACCTAAAATCAAATTTTTGGGTTAATGGATTATCAAGTTAATTTTAATGACTAACCTAATACGGACTCTCCTAAGCCCTACCAAGTCGCAACTTTGGGTTGTTTAGATGAATTAAAATTTGGAGTCGCCACTAACAATTTATGGTAAGTTGGCTAGAAACCTAAATAAAAATAGCAGGAGGACTATTCTTATTGCTATGAACTAGAGTTTAAGGATTCGGGGACTTGGTTAAATTAACTAATTAAAGCTAATGCCCTTTTGGTATCTTAATTCCATGAAATATCCTAGTTTGGCAACTTGATTGAATTTCGCTTTAAGGTTCAAAATGATGAAGTGATTTTTTTTGTGTTTTCACTCATTTAGATGAATGTATGCTTGCGATGACAATGAATTCTACCTAAATGAAAAGATGATATGCTTATGCTAAAAATGCGAGACAAACAATGATATGCAAAGTTTGATTAACTAATTAGTGCATGCAAAATGACATAAGATCATCTATCCTAATAACGTGCAAAAATCATGCAACTAGCTATCCTACCACACCGACTACATCAGACACAAAAGCTATATTTAGCCTAAGTAACATGCAACTTTAGGTCAAATGATTTAAACATATGAATTAATTTTAATTGGCCTAAATGCATGGTCCTAAACATGATACTACATGACATGCGAATGACGTGGTAAATATAATATAAAAATAACACGAAGCATGCAACACATGATATGCGAAATTATATGACATGTAGATATGCAAGCTGCTATTTTTTAAGACATAGAAGGTAATATGCAAGGGGTACTCGAAAATATGAATGTGAAGATATGCAGAGATATGCATGGAATTTCTTGAAATATGGATTTGGACTTAGATAATACTCAAAAATATGACGTAACCGAAGGATGATGCAAGATATGAAGTGAACAGATTTTTTATTTTCGCAAATATAAGATGCATGGAATAAAGCACAACTCAAAAATATGCAAGTGATTTTGGAATATAAGAAATACAATATATGATACTCGAAAGTATATGAAGTGAATTTGCAAGGTAAATGAAATAATGCACACATAGATATGCATGAAACATGAGACATAACATGAAGATATGCAGGAGATTTTTTTATGTATTTTTTTAAAAATAAAATGAGATATGAAATGACAACGAGATGACAATGAGTTGATTTCTTTCCCTTTTCTTTTAAATTTTCGAAAAAATTAAGAATATTCTGATTTGATTCTCTTGACCTAAATTTCAAGGTAAACTTAATGAGATAAAGTTTTTAGAAAATTTTACCTTCCTAAAGATTTAATTAGACATGGTTTTTAAGAAATCATATTTCACTAAATTCTAGGAATTTTTTTTAAAGCTTATCAAGGAATTTTTATTAGTCAAGATATCAATCAACCACAGAATATCAACTCAATCAGGTAATCTATGATAACAATCCATATAAATTGAAGCGAGTCAAAATGCATCTTCTTGAAATTTTTCAAAAAAAGGATATTCGTAAATCTAAATTAGGCTTTTTGAAGATAGCGAATCGGATCTAAATAGCGATAGATCAGATTAACTAAATTTCAATCTCTACTAAGTTTGGAGGGTCGTATCCGAATGGCAATGAATAAGTTTATCCAATCTTAACGTAGATATTGCCTATTAGGAAATAAAATCTCCTAATTTAGATTTAGAATTTTTTATTTTGAAAACATGTCTAGCGAGTCCAGTTAAACCCCAATTTTCTAAATTTGTGATAATGATTAGGGTTTTAATATGCAAAAGTCATTCTTTGATTTTTTCAGTGTTTACTCTGAAGAACAGCAAGTAAATAGCCTTTAATCCATGCAAAACAGCCTCTAAAACATGTAAAACACTTACCTTTATGCTCCCGCAAAAATCTGCATGGTTAGTGATCATAAAACGTGCAAAAATGGCTTTGATTCGGACAAAACAACATACAATCAGCATAAAACTGTCACGCCCCTGACTCTCGAGCCCGCGACATCCCTGGCCAAATCGCCACGAGGTCACAGAGATAGCGTCACAGGCACACTATCGACCTATCACTTATGTACGCATGCGGAAACGGTTTACTCCCAAACAACATATAACAAACGGGGATAGATTAGCAGGGGATACACATCGAAGCCATTCATCAAAAGATAATCACATCCAAACAAATTAGCAAATGAGTCTTAACCCTACTGAGCTACTAACAGACAACCCATGCTTCGGGGCGGCTCACTAAGACCTCAAAGGGTATATGATCAAGTAAGGTTAATTTCTCATCTACTTTAAGAGGGTACTCCTACATCCTTGCTTCGGTATCCACAGAGCTTTATCACTTGGGACATGAAAGTGGTTCCCACAATGGGGTGAGATATAAATCTCAGTGAATCAAGCCTAAGCTCGGTTAGGAAACTGATTTGCCCAGAATATCCTAACAGAAGGCTCACATAGACACATAATATAACCATCTACAGTCACAACATCATAAACATCCACATGCATACTTACCAGCCTTCAGCCACACATAATGCAATACTTAACTTGACTCAACAGTCATATCAGTCAATCACTCAGACAATGCATCGCATCCACAAGTATGCATATGACACCACACGAGTCCAATTATTAATGATGATCGCGCCAACGACGAAATGAGAGGATCTACGCGATTGGCGTGATTCGACTCTCACAATTAACGCGATCCAGCACGTTCATGCGATCCAGCATTCTTCCGGCAGGACCGGGCTACGTCCCTTTTCTCTCGGCAACGGCTACTACGAGAGGTGTCTCTAGTGCGCCAAGCACGACACCAGCAAGTAGGCATCCCTATACGGGGCGTCGGTCCATCGCATACTACGACCGGCATCCAACAATCCCTTAAAATCGTACGTACCACCGGGACATAAATTGTTGTTCTTATGGCAAGTCGTGTAATTCCATACGATTAGCACAATATGAGCTTGCCAAGAAAACTTATCATCATTCCGTCATATGACCACACAATACCCACCCGGCAATTGATCTATTTCATTATCTTCGATTAAGACAGGATGCTCATACAGACATGCTCAAAGATTCGGCCCCAGACCGTTTTCATGTCAAAATGCATCCTTTGATTTCACACATGGTCATATGCATATGCAGATTACCATTTTGACGCTGCAATTACACTGTCGCGACCCTCTCGCTGAGGAGGGAGCTAACGGGCCGCCCAATGTCGCCTGATCAGACGCGGGCCTCTCCCAAGGTCCATTACCCAAATCGCAACGGTTGGTTATACGTGGTCGACCTTCGATGCAGTCTGGTGACATGTGATACATGTACATGCCAAGGAGTCGCCATCAATCGTTTCGTGGAGGGTACGATTGGAAACCCTATCGAATAGTTGGGAGCGATCTATTCGATTCTGCGAAAACCAGAGAAGTGGGATCGGGGACTTTATTACGTCAACTGTCAGAGTTGACGCTCTTTCGGCACCTAAGTTAAATGTTTATCTAATCCTAGGATTTCATACAAATAGGTGTGGGTACGAACCTAAACCTAGGAGTTCGTGCAGATAGGAATGACTACCCTATCACTCACAGTCAGGAAAAATAAATGCGCAAATCAAGGATTCAAAGCATGCAGATAAATCACATGAAAGCAGCATGGCATCTCTAGTAAGGCCCTATTAGCCTAGAGAAGTATCAATCAAGGCTTATGAGTAATTTTGACATGATTCACCCATGAGGGGCAAAATCGTAATTTTGAGAAATTTGGGGACAATTTGCCATGGATGGGAAAAATTGTCATTTCAGATGAAGTGAGTAGTCAAAAGACGGTGGAAATAAGATTGACGATCAAACCAATCAATTTCCTATTTTTCGGGAATTTCTAGAATTGTTCTGGAATTTAAAAGTGATTTTACCCTTGGAGGGGTAAAATCGTTATTTTGGGTGAAGACGAGAAGTGAAAATCTCAAACATTAGGATTGGTCGACCACCTGACCAAAACTCTAATTTTAAGCAATTTTCAAGACTCGATTGGAATAGGAAAGACGATTTATCATTTGAGGAGTAAAATTATCATTTTAGGGAAAATGATGAGATTCGAAAACCCAAGCAAAATGATTCGCCACCTAATTGGTCCTATCCTAATCTAGGCATTTTCGACCTATCTCAAAATACAAAGTAGGGATGAATTACCCCTAAAGGGCATAATCGTCAATTTCCAAAAGAATGGATGAGAAATCCCAAAAATAGGATTGACCAGTTGTCTGTGGTCAATCCTCAATTTTTGGGGATTTCTGGAGTGTCTAGGAATTGTGGTCAATCCTCAATTCTAGAATTTTCTAGCATTTTTTTTTAGGATTTTCTAGGATTTTTTTTGATTTTTTTGATTTTTAAAATCATTTTCCATGATTTTTTAATTAAAAAAAATATTTTTTATCCGGACCGGTTCGGGTGACCCGGCCCACGACCCACGGACGATCGGCCCGGATCCGTGCCTGTGCCGAAACGACGCCGCTTTAACCTCTCCCTCTCAAATTTTGAATTCCCGCCCAACTTGAACCAACGCCCTTGATTGCACCACGTGGCGGACGCACGGACGATCTGATCTAAGACCAGGAACCAACAGCTGTGATTGAGGCACATAGTTGAGCCACAGCCGTCGGATCAAGGCTACATTTATTATCAGAAAATTATTTTTATTCCCGAAAAAGTAAGATCTCGACACGTGGCACATTATCCACCGTCAGATCAAGTTTGTTTTATTCGGTTGTAACCGAGCGGCAGACGTGGCTGCCACGTGGGCGCCACGTCAGCGCCACGTGTCAACGACTCACCGGGGAAGACGATCGGAGCCGGCACTGTCTCGCCGGCGCCTCGTCGAAAGGCCATATCTCGGCCTTCCGATATCCGATCGACGCGAAACCAACGGCATTCAACTCG
This sequence comes from Rhodomyrtus psidioides, assembly GCA_021437785.1. Taxonomy (NCBI): domain Eukaryota; kingdom Viridiplantae; phylum Streptophyta; class Magnoliopsida; order Myrtales; family Myrtaceae; genus Rhodomyrtus; species Rhodomyrtus psidioides. The sequence goes on along the minus strand of JAILYB010000092.1, from coordinate 1,033,582 downwards.
CCGTGACTTCCTCTACAACATATATCACACTCGACATAGCAGAATCAAGTTTGATTAACCTCTAAACCTAGGTCGGAGCTAATCTCCGGTGAGAGTATCGCCCTAGCCGTTCTACACGTAGCATGACTAATCTAAACCATCAGGAAGCATCCAAGGAGTTCAAGAGGACTTACCTGATCATCGCGGAGCTTCGGTTTTGTCGAAAACGAGCCGTGGAGCTCGCGACCGATCAGAGAGATTTGGAGGTCGGTTCGACGGTTCAGGCAACCAAAATGCACAAGATCAAAGCGAAATGAATCAGAAAGACATATAGAGTATATTGCAGGTCATAGCGCTCAAAATAATCGACGCTAGCCTGAGTTTCCATGTGAGGCCACGAGTATGGGTCGGTCCGACGCGTTCTCCGGGTTGAGGCGAAGCTAATGGGAGTGGTGGCGTCGAACGACGTCGTCTGGATCGTCGGGAACCCGAGCTCGAATTTCTTGAGTTCGGAGCTCCCATGGTCGCCGATCTCTCTCTCTCTCTCTCTCTCTCTCTCTCTCTCTCTCTCTCTCTCTCTCTCTCTCTCTCTCTCTCTCTCTCTCTCGTAGTTCTCTCATCCTCTGTTCTCCAACTCCTCTAACCGAATCTCTTCAAAGGACCTCTCAACCCCGCTCCCAACAGATTTCCTTTTTTCTTGTTACCAGCCTTCCGAGTTGTTTACATTCGCGCGCCAACTGCTCGCAACTCTTGGATGACACCGGACGGAGATGTAAAGTTCACCGGCCAACGATCCTCCACTGGGCGTCTCGGCTTGAGGTGTAATTGCGCTTCGGGTTTCCTGTTCGTGCGCGTGAAGAAGAGAGAACAGAGCATTTCTGTTCTCTTTCTTTAAGCTGACCTGGTCAACCGGGTTGACTGGGTTGGGTCAACCCAACCCAGTTGACCCGATTCACCAAAAAGAAGACAAATTGACCTACCAAAATTCCTAATTTCTCAAATTAAATCCAGAAATCGGCTTCCATGAGATGAATTGTCAAACCCTGAACCCGGCGAGCACGCGAACATCGCCCCAGGCCACTCATATTTCTCGACATTCCAAGATCCTTAGGCCCACTTCTTCCTTGAGAGATAACATATAAATAGGCGAAAGCAAGAAATCACCTCCATACAAAATCAATACAAGATGACTTGGGACATTAGTGGTACATTTCTACTTAATCACCAGTTAGAATTCTATTTCAAAGCGTGACGGATTCCTTAACGCCACAAAATATTCTTTAACCTACTAACTACTACTTCCTCGAATTTCCATCCTTGGCCAGCTGATGCTTCATAGCTTGGAACCTGAAAAAAAAAAAAGGATCCCACAATGGGGTGAGACTTACATCTTAGCTAGCTATCCTAATCCTAGATTAAGCCATCCGTCCCACTGAACCAAAGCAATCACAGTAACATGCAATCTTTAAATAAAACAGTGCATGGCAATTTCTCAAAGCATTGAATCATGCTAACACGGAAATTTCAATCTAGGTAAACATGGCATCAAGTCATTCTTCCATAAAAATATCAATCAAAACAACCAAGCACGCATGACCAAGCTTCTGCACTAGCTTAATGAATTATAACATCTCAAGAAATAAAAGATTTTTCAATCACAACTCCGCATTTACTCCGTCTCCTGCACATCATGTTTCTCTACCCCGTGTCATATAGGCACCTCAGGGCATTTCTCAATTCCTCAACCCCGTGTCATATAGGCACCTCAGGGTGTTTCACAATTCCTCAACCCCGTGTCATATAGGCACCTTAGGGTGTTCCTCGTTTCTCTACCCCGCGATTACATCGCCTTAGGGTATTTCACAGTTCCTCGACCCCACGATTACATCGCATCAGGGCATTTCACTGGGTTCAACAAGACGTGCTTTGAATGATTTCAATCACATAACATCACGAGAAAATTTCATACACGTGCTTGAAAACCAATCACTTGTTAAAAAAATATGCATTGCCTTAATCACGATTCAAGTAGCAAGCACAAAGCCGCTGCATATCCAATAAGACACAACGACAAGCACGTCATTAAATTTAATCACGAGAACACAATTCTATAGCACCCAAGCACTCATGGCTTCATTCCTCATCAAGACCGTTCGACTTTCATTCACTCAAGCAATACGAGTCTATAAACTCATCGATTTCTCAATGAAATCATCCAATCGCGTCCGAATGTCCTAATAAAGGGTTAGGGATCACTCACCTTCGTCCGAGCTAGCCAAAAATCCGCCGAAGACACCTCGTCAAGCTCTATTCGGACTCCAATCACCACTGTCCAAAACAGGGCAGCAACTCAACTCAGAATAAATTCGCCGATTCAACCCATTTAACTCTCCAAAATTCAATTCCACCCATCATACACCTTAATAACACCATAAATCACATTCTAGTATGCCTTAACACCACATTTAGAGTATGATAACGCCAAGAACAGCCCCCAACAGAATCGGTATGCTCAGAATTGAAACAGAGCAGAACCGGCTCTGCTCCTCCTTGCCTTAACAGTCCACAATCAGCCTTAAGCTCCCATTTATCACCAATTCCACTTGTCAAGACCTAGAATTATATGTCTAGGACATCCTCTAATGATTTGGTAGCAAAATAACACTCCTAGGATGTCCAAATGGTACGACCTTCACAGATTGTCCACCGGTCAGAATTTTGTCCAAATCTGTCCACCCAAACACAGCCATGGAACACCTCCAAATATCAAATGAAAAATTTATTTCTGCTCAACCACATGTAGTACTATATGTTATGAAGCTACCCTCGAAAATTTGAGGTCATTTGGAATTTTTATGAGCTAGAATCACCACCTATCCTCAGCTAGCTCAGAATCTGTCCACTTTTCTTCCAAAAATCACCATAAATTAACCAGACCTCAAAAAATCATGAAACCAATGGGAAAATGTTAAGAACAGGTTAAAATAACCTGTGGTGGTCGGCGACCGGCCAAAAGCTCACAGGAGGGGTCGATCGTACGGAACGAACGGGACAGAAGAACTGGGCGAGCTGGGCAGTTTTCTATTCTTCAAACACAGCACCATTTCATCATCAAATCTCCATCAAATTCTACTCAACTTGTCACCACAGCTCAGCATACAAGGTTACTACATGTCTACAAACTACCACCGAAAATTTGAAGTGATTCGAGGTCCTATGGAGACTGAATGAAGGCTTACCCTCTGCTGCAACGAAATCCGTCGGCTTTCGAGAAAACGCTTGGCCGGAGGTCCACCAGCGTCCAATGACCGAAATTCCACTTGGAGGTTGTCGGCAAGAGGCTGAGGGTTAGATGGGTGGTCGGCGCGAAGCAAGGTGGCGACCGGAAGTGGTGATCGTGCGGCACGAAGGGAGCGGCCGGAGCTGATCGTGCAGGGCAGCTTCTGCACTTGAGGGAAAACGCAAGAAAATAAAGAGAAGGAGAGGGAGTGGTCGTGAGAATGGCTGAAGGCAAGAGGGAGAGAGTTGCTTCATCCCCCAATTGAGTCAAACTAGGTGGAATGGTAGTTGAAAAGTGATTCACTTAATGCTAGTTGCTTCATCCCCCAATTGACCCAAAACATATTTTTTTGACAAATTCAACCTTGTGCATTATAAAGAAACACACAAAATTAAACTTGAATTTCGACTTTTGATGAGGCCAAAATGACAAAGAAATTAAAATAAAAATATTTACTATTTTTCTATATTTTGTGACCTCAAATACTATTTTTCTTGATTTTCCATTTATTTTTCTATTTTTCAAAAATACTAAAAAAATGTGAAAATTATAGAAAATTATTTTTTACTCAAAAATGGTTCCTTAGGCTTGGCCAAGGCTACCAAAGTTGATTTTGTAATTTTTTGATTTTTTTATGAATTTTTTGTGATTTTTTCAAAATAAGGCTGAAAAAGACTAATCAAAAATCAGGTATCAACATACACACGGAATGATTAACCCCTAAACGAATGCCAACTCACTAAATAAACATTTCAGGCACCCAATCAAGCATGTCAACGAGACGATCAATCCAATCAGGGCAATCAATTCAATCACAAATAATCGATTTGATTAGGCAATATAAAGGTTCGATTCATGCCATAGTACTTTATAAGGCAATTGATTTATAAACTCCGATCGACCGCTCGTTTCTTACCTATCGCTCGCTCGCGATCAAACCATGACAGATAGTCAATCAACCAATTCAGTCTAACATCAATTAGCCACATGCGACCTAAGCTAATCCGACAACTTTAATCGATCGTGGCCATTTACCATAAACCCAATTTCTATCTAAACCGACCACAATCACGCTACTTAAATACCATAATCGACTAATCCTAAGTGCAATTAGCGCCCTAACCAAAGATTAGGGTCAACTCACGATCTAATTAAGCTCGGGCGGTCTCAAAATCAACGACGCGACGGCTGCAACAACGAACGACGACGGCGACGGCGACGGCTCTCTGTGAACCTAGGGTTTATCGCGCGGCGACTCGGCCCAACACTTCAAGGTCACCTCGGGAAGGTCCGGCAATGTCTCTGGAACAAGTGGCTGGCGATGGAGCTCTGGCAAGCAGCGGCCGGCGCTGCAAATAGAGACGGGTCAGACTGAACATGGGAAAATCGGGCTGTTTTTGGGTTGTACATTGCCTCAAAGGCCAAGACAAGGCCGAGAAGAGCTAAGGAATTCACCAGTAGGTCGAGGGGGACCTTCGGAGCTGGCTAAGGGCGGCGGACGGCCGCCGGAGGCTGCCGAACGATAGCTGAACAGAACCGGTCGAAACAGGGTACGGTTCGGTTAAAAAACAAGGGAGGCCGGCCGAGGCTTGAACCGAGCTCCACGAGCGACGACCGGCGACAACACTCTTCGAGGGTCGAGGAGGAAGCTCAGGGTGGCCGTCGATGGCGGTCAAGGGCGATTGAGACGGCATACTTGGTCGGAGTAAGGCCAAAACTGAGCTGGCTCGCAAAACAGGGGTCGGAGGTTTTCGGGACATCTCGCGGCTGCTCGGGTGGTCGTCCGGTGGTGGGGCTAGGTCGAGGCGATTGTGAGGAGGTCAGGGGACGACGGTGAAGTGGTGAGGGGCAGCGACGACGTCGCAAGGGACCGGAGGAGGGGTAGGAGTGGTTCGGGTCAGGGGAGCCAAAAACAGGGGCTGGGTTTCTACGGTGATTTCGCAGCCGTTCGACGACGAACGATGATCGGGACGGCGGCGACGGAGCGGCAGTGGAGATGCGCGAAGGTTAGATGTAGTGGCTGGCGACGGTGGCGTACCAAAAAAAAAGAGGAAGAGAGGGCGATGTGGCTCGGTGAGGGAGGAGGAGGCTGTCCATGAAATGGGGAGGGGGGGAGCAGACGTGAGGGAAAGAGAGAGTGAGCGTGAGTGGAAGAGAGAGGAGAGAGAGTGATGTGAGGTGGAGTTAATGGGTAGATGGGGGAATGACTAGTGGGGCCCACCAATTGGGATTTGAATTCTTTTGTCCTATATGCATGAATTATTGGGGGCATTTTGGTAAATCAATAAATTGGGATTGAACAAAATTTGGGGCACCGGACGATGGGAAATTTGGTAATTCCACAGGTTAGGCTTGGTCGGGATTAAGCTCAAGCGCGAGGATTGAAATCCTAATTCGCGGCGATTATGAATTTCAAAACCTAATCTAATCTGACTGACATTTCATAAATCATCCAATTTCGTCTCTTAAGTCCTTACGATCCAAATATTTTACCGACTGAAATTCAATTTAATTCCTTTTTAATGATTTCAGTCACTTTCAAAGGGTGAATTTCCGGGGCGTCACAACTCTCCCTACCTTAGGAAATTTCGTCCTCGAAATTACAAATCAACCACAACTACTAAAAAAGATACGGGTAACTACTCCTCATCACTTCCTCATTCTCCCACGTAGCTCCTTCGGTTCCGTGATGTTGGCAAATCACCTTGACTAACGGGATCGTCTTACTCTGGAGTACTTGCTCTTTCCTATCCACGATCCTGACTGGTCGCTCTACGTACGAGGTTCGCTCTTCCAAATCAATTTCTTCATAACTCAGTACAAGAGCGGGGTCTGGCTCGTACTTCCTCAACATCGACACGTGAAAAATGTTATGCACTTGAGCAAGTCTTGGCGGCAACACAAGACAATAAGCCAGATTCCCAACCCGCTCCAGAATTTCGAATGATCCAACATACCTTGGGCTCAACTTTCCTTTTTTGCCAAAGCGAGATGTCCCTCTCATAGGTGACACCTTTAGAAAGACATGATCGCCCACCTGAAACTCCAAAGGTCCGCACCTCCTATCGGCGTAACTCTTCTGGCGACTCTAAGCTGTCTTCAGTCTGTCTCTGATTATTTTACCTGCTTCCATTGACTGTTCCACCAACTCAAGTCTAGTTATCTTCCTTTCACCAACTTCCTCCCAGCAGACTGGCGTTCTACAAGCTCTGCCATACAATGCTTCAAAAGGCGCCATCTTTATGCTCTGTTGGTAACTGTTATTATAGGGAAACTCTACCAAATGCAACTGTTCCTCCTAATTTCCTTTGAAATCCAATACACATGTCCTCCAAAGTCTGAATCGTCCTTTCAGACTGACCATCTGTCAACGGGTGATAGGTTGTACTGAACTGCAACTTTGTCCCCAAAGCAGTCTGTGGACTCTTCCAAAAGGTGGCAGTGAACTTAGGGTCTCGATCAGAAATGATCGTCACTGGCATTCCATGCAACCTTACAATGTGCCTCACATACAGATCTGCATATCTGTCCAATGCGAAGTCCTTTCTCACTTGAATGAAGTGCGCTGACTTTGTCAATCTGTCAACCAATATCTAGATTGAATCATGCCATCTTTGACTCCTTGGCAAACCCATCACAAAGTCCATCGTGATATGCTCCCATTTCCACTCTGGGATCTCCAAAGGCTGCAGTAATCCTCTAGGTTTACAATGATGCGCCTTGACCTGTTGACAGATCAAACACTTAGCCACATGCTTGGCCATATCCGCTTTCATGCCATTCCACCAGTAGTGTTGCCTTAGGTTCTGATACATCTTTTCACTTCCTAGATGGATACTATAATGGCTGCGATGTGCTTCCGATAAAATCTCCTCCCTTAGACTTTCATCGGCAGACACAACCAGACGTCCTCTGAACTTCAGTATCCCATCCTCGACTACCTGGAAGTCGACCCTTCTCTTGGCTGAATCCTCTTGAAGGATCTCTTGAATGGTGGGGTCTGTAGACTGCAGAGTCTTGATCTTAGCCTGAACTTCTGGCTCGATCCTCAAAGTAGCCACGAGACTCGACAAACGACTTACTTCCAACTTAAAGTCTGAGTCTCTCACTTGCTCAAGCAAACGCCATTCATGCACTTGTAATTGAGCAATCACTGATTTCCTACTCAGGGCATCAGCAACCTTATTTGTCTTACACGGATGATACAGGATCTCGCAATCATAATTTTTAAGCAACTCCATCCATCGGCGTTGCCTCATGTTCAACTCCTTCTGCGAAAACAGATACTTCAGACTCCGGTGATCAGTGTACACCTGAAAACTTTCTCCGATCAAATAATGCCTCAATATTTTCAAAGCAAACATGACCGCAGCCAACTCCAGATCGTGCGTCGGATAGTTCGATTCGTGTGGTCTCAACTGACGAGATGCATACGCTACTACTCTGCCATGTTGCATCAAGACACAACTTAGTCCTCTAAGCGAAGCATCGCTATAAATCTCAAATCCTCCAGGACCAGACGAAATTGTCAGAACAGGAGCCGTAGTTAGCTTGTGCTTAAGCTCTTGAAAACTACACTCGCACTTGTCTGTCCATTCAAACCTTACATCTTTCTTCAGCAATTTTGTCAAAGGCGAGGCTATAGCTGAGAACCTCTCTATGAAACGCCTATAATAGCATGCCAATCCTAAGAAGCTTCTGATTTCTGTAACTATTGTCGGTCTTGGCCAATCTATAACTGCCTCAATTGTAGACGGATCTATAGAAATACCTTCACTAGAAATCACATGGCCTAGAAACGCCACGCGAGCTAGCCAAAAATCGCACTTGCTAAACTTGGTATATAACTGATGAACTCTCAGAGTTTCCAACACAATCCTCAAATGTTGCTCATGATCTTCAGAACTCTTCGAGTACACCAAGATGTCGTCTATGAAAACGATCACAAAGCGATCCAAGAACTCTTTGAACACTCTGTTCATTAGACCCATGAAAGCGACATGAGCATTTGTCAAACCAAATGGCATCACAGTAAACTCATAATGTCCATAACGCGTTCTGAATGCCAATTTCGGCATATTTTCCTTTCTGATCCTCAATTGATGATATCCCGTCCGTAGATCGATTTTAGAAAATACCGATGCTCCCTGCAACTGATCAAACAAATCATCAATCCTCGGTAGTGGGTATTTATTCTTAATTGTCACTCAATTCAACCACCTGTAGTCGATACACAATCTTAGAGATCCATCTTTCTTGTTAACTAAAAAAACAAGCACTCCCCAAAGCGATGCACTAGGGCGGATGAACCCTTTATCCAACAACTCTTGCATCTGCACCTTGAGTTCCTTCAGCTCAGACAATGCCATCTTATATGGTGCTTTAGAGATCGGTTCCGTCCCAGGAGCTAACTCTATCACAAACTCGATTTCCCTTTCTGGCGGCAAACTAGGTAAATCCTTAGGGAAAACATCTGGGACTCACATACAACAACAATATCCTCCAACTTGGGCTCCTTAACAAACGAATCAACCACAGAAGCCAAATAACCTTGACAACCATTCTCTAACAATCTGGTCGCCTCTAACGACGATATCATCACAGTCAAGGTTCCTCCTCGATTACCCACAAATTCTAAGTTAGTCCCATCTAACGGATTAAACGAATCACCTTACTATAGCAATCCATCGTGGCTCTTTGCTTCGTCAGCCAATCCATTCCCACAATCAGATCAAAATCGTACATCTCCAGTACAATCAGATCTATCCTACTTTCATGACCATCCACAACAAGTCTACAATCAGGACAGCTAACTGCAGCTATTACACTATCTTTTAACGGCGTTGACACTTTAAACACAACATCCAAAGACACTTTAAACGGAAGACGCCCGACTCTCTTATTTACGGTACTGACAAGTGCGGCGTAGGCATGGATTGTCAGATGCAGGTCGTAGCTTGTGATGGACCCGAGCGCTCTAAAAGTCTACATGACGAGCCCGGCAATGCCGAAGGCATTGGGGTTATCGCTTGTAGAAGCCGTCGTCGTAGTAGTGGGACGATGCCTAATTTACAGAAGATACTGCCTGGCCTGCTAAAAGCATTGGGTAGTATAGAACTTATTATACGCCCGACATGCTAAAAAACATGGGGTTTACTATATGTCGCGGATCATCAATTAATAAAATGGTTTTCATGTGGTGTTTACTGTTCGAATGACGTCTAGACGCGTTGAGGTGATTTGAGTACCTGGACAGTTGATGTGTGTCGACACGATTATATATTGCATGCACTCTGCATTATGCATGGCATCAATGGGTAAATTGCCTATGGTTGAGATACATATTTTTGCGATTATGATTGCCTGATAGGATATTCTGGATGAATCAACGCCTTAACCAAGGCTTAGGCGTTGACTTGCTTAGAAGTATATCTCACCCCTTCATGGGAACATTTTTTAGGTTCGAAGTGGTGAAGTTCGTAGGCTTGGAGCCGTTGGTTCTTTTGGAGTAGATTGACGTGACCTTACCCCGCCTTGAAGTATGAGGACGACTAGTGGGTTATCCCATTTGAGTTAAGCCGTATCTGCAAATAAATTGATGTTTTGATATGATATGTTTTCTACTTTTCTATCCCTATTTTATTTTATTGTCTGGGAGTAGAATTCATTTCCACTTGCGTAGTTAATTTCGTGGGTCAATGGCGAACCTAGGACGCTATCCTTATGACCCTTGGGACGATTTGACCTGGATGCCGCTTACCCGAGGTTTGGGGCGTGATAGGTGCACTTTCAAGGGTTAATGGGTCGCCTTTCGGTTCAGCTTGCAATGGCGTGGACTTCGAACACGGGCCCCTCCCAAGGCCCATTACCGATATCGCAATGGCATGAAAATTCAAATTTAGATCGATCTTTTAGTTCGGTCTAGTGGTGTGTGCATCATGTACATGTTTCGGAGTCGTCACAATAATTTTTTAGATGGTATGATCTGGAACCCTATCGAGAGGTTGGGAGTTACCAATCGATTTTACGAAAACCAAACACTACAAAAAAACACGCAATTAGCCACGACATTAGCGACGAGAATTTCGCAAAAATTAGTAGCTAAATTGATTTGGTGACGAATTTACGACGAGAAAAAAATCTGTAGCTAATTCGGCATCGCTAAATTTAGCAACGAAAAATTCGAATGTCGTCGCCAAAATTGACGACGATCAGCAGTGTACGTCGCCAAAATTGGCGACGAACAAATCGGTTCATCGCCAAAATTAGCGGGATTAAAAAATCCTAATCGGTGACGAACATTTACTTTCTCGCTAAATTTGCGACGAAAAATATATTCGTCTCTAATTTGTATATTTTTGTTTCTTTATTTTTGATCGGAGGAAGTTCAGGGAAATTGTCGAAGAAGAAGATGGCAACGAAGATTGCGAGGAAAATGAAAGCGATGCATAAACAAAAGCAGAAGCATTTCCAACGATGGCTACAATTCCAGATACACAGACACATGAAAGTTCAGCCAGAAGCCGACAACGAAGACGTAGGACGGCATTCTAGGGTGGTCTCCGCCGTCGACCGGAGAGGGAGGGGTTCGGGTCGATCGCCGGAGTGAGCTTCCTTCCCTCTGAGCTGCTCGCCGTAACGAGAGCGGCCGGGGATGTCGGGTCGATCGCCGGAGTGAGCTTCCTTCCCCCCGAGCTCGTTCCTCGATGATTTTGCTGAGGGTGGACGACGGAGTCTGGCGTTGAGGCGAAGAGAGAGAAGAGGGAGGGAGTGGCAAGTGGAATGACGAGAGAGGGAGTGACGAGAGCGGCCGGGGAAGCTAATTTATAGACGAGCGGCCCGGGAAAAAAAGCGCCATTTTTTTAGCAGCGAAATTGAAAATTAGCGACGAGACGACCTTCGAATGTCGTCGCTAATTTAACGACGAAAAGAGATGTTCATCACTAAAAACAAAATTAAAAATAAAAATAAATAATTCGCTAAATTAATTAGATACATCAAAATAAACCCTAGCCGCAGCATAAATAGAGCAAAAAAAAAAAAATCTGGGGCGTTGCCCCCGGCCAACTCTCCGCGTCACGAACCAAATCTCATTTTTTTTTCTCTACTTTTGGGTGATGAATCAGACCGAGTGCATAAAATTCAATACATATTTAACAAAAATGTGAAGCTTCTTAAAATTAGCAAGAAAATATATATCCTATATAATTCAAAAGAATTCATTAAATTAGCAACGAAACAAAATGAATAAGATGAAACAAGCTAGGAATGGAACCCGCGATCACCGAAGTACTTCATCCATGCAACAACCAACAAGGCAAAAGATGTGGTATAATGTGTAATAATGATTACACATAAATAATGAAACATAATGAATGCTTTCTAATTCAAGAATAAGGATAACAGAAATACACCTCAATTCCAAGAAATTATATCTTCTTTAAAGCATTCACTGAAGAAGCAGAAACCCTTTTCAAAGAAGCTATCTAGGAACAAAAGGAATTCTTTCTAATTCAGGAACAAGGATAATAAAAATAAATAAATTGATCGCTCTTCATTTATGCTTATTAATGTAATCTTTACTTAATTAATAATATATTCATTTTTAAATTTCAAAAAAATAGTCGCTCTATTTCATTTTCTTTTAAAAAGAATTAATGTAGATTAATATAAAATAATATAATCTAAGAAATAACATAAATAAGCTAAGCTAAACGACGTATCATAAGCGTTTCTTATTTATATCATTCACTGTTTGAAGAGAGCAAAGATTCCAAATAATCGATCTTTCTTTTAGTTATTGAACATTTCTTTGGTTGATTAACGTGTGATATTATGAATCATCATTACTAATATTGAACGAAACTAGATCTTATAGAATCACATTTGAATATTTGATGATACATTCCGTACCTTGCTAAAAAACTAATCCTTCTAATGTTTTTGAAATCTTCATTAATTGATTTGGAACATCTCTTATTCGCTTATAGTATCTTATCTATCTTTCAAAATTGGAAGAAAGAACCGATCGATTTCATTTTCGTGGATCACACAATCACAATATATATTTTTGGTGATCAAATATTATGCAAAGTAAGTCATTTTCGAATAGATCCTTACTCTACTCTATTTAGTATCTCATCAAAGACGATTTTTTTTGTAAGTTATATTTTATTAAAAGAATTGATCTCCATTTTTTGTTTGTTCACAACTTTATATATGTAATAAATATAAAAAAAGGTTCCTAATAAACCTTGAAAAAAATATAAATTAAGGATAGCAATTAGCGACGAACAATTATTTTCGTTGCCATAGAAAAATTACATAAGATTCACGAAGCTTGTAGCAATTAATAAAAGAAAATTTAAAAAAAAAACTAACTAGCGACGAAATTGACATTTTGTCGCTAAATTAATTTAAATAAAAAATAATATTTAGAGACGAATAAAGTCTTTCGTCGCTAATTATACTTTTTAAAACATTATTTTTGCGACGAAACGACAATTTCGTCGCTAATCAATTCTTTTTATTTTATTTTTCCTCAAATTATCGACGAACAACACTATTTGTCGCTAAATTTGCCAAAAAAACAAATACAAAATTAAATACAAAAGAAACACTAAATTAGCGACGAACAAAGGGTTTCGTCGCTAATCAATTCTTTTCATTTTATTTTTTGTCAAATTAGCGACGATCAACACTGTTCGTCACTAATTTGACCAAAAAACCAAAAAAAAAATTAATAAATAAAATTTAGCGACAAACGCTAATTGTCGTCGCCAAACGAACGGTCTTAGTCGTCGCTGAATTGACCAAAAACCAAATAAAAATTAAAATAAAAAATAAATTTTAGTCACGAATAACATTGTTTGTGGCCAATTTAGCGACGAACAATGATTCTCGTCGCTAAATTATTTCTTTTTTTAAAATTTCTGGTCATTTAGCGACGAAATTGTATATTCGTCACTAAATCAGCGACGGATTGTTCTTCGTCGCTGAGTTCATCTCAATTTAGCGACGAAATTAATTTTTCGTCGCTAATTTTGCTACAAATGTCTTGTTTGTCGTTAATTTCGTTGCTAATTTCGTCGCTAATTAGCTACAAATATTTTTTCGTCGCAAAAATGGTCACAAAATTTGTGAGGAATTTTTTATCACTATTTTCGTCGCGAATAGAGACGAACTTCCTTGTCGTCGCTATTTTAGTCACAAATTAGCGACGAAAATTATCTCGTCGCTAAATGCTCGTGGCTAAATCGCGGTTTTTTTGTAGTAAAATAAATGAGTTCGGAGATTTGGTTACGTCGAGAATGTCATCGATGCCTTTTCGGTACCTAAGTTAAGTGATTTCAAATCTAAGAATTCATGTAGATGCTCGCGGGATGAGGTAAACTCTAATATCCTTAAGGGGGTCATGTAGATTGAGAATTTTATATCACTCACGATTAGAAAATGAAATGCATCAATCAAGGAATCAAAGACATGTGAGGATAAATCGCATCAAACAATCAATCAAATCAAATATGACATGCCTAGTATGATATTCCTAATTTCGACCCTTTTCGAGGCTATTGATTGGAAAGATATCGACCGGTGTATTTCAGTCATATCTCGCTCGGAGTTGGCCACTCTCGAGTTAACTGGCCGAAAGGGAAAGACCAATGCAAAATCGAGTGCGTGGACTTGGGAAATTCGAATAAGAAATAACACTTTGACCATAAAGATCGTCGAGGGAATATTTTGAGCTAACAGAGATCGGTCTAGGAACGATCATGGGATGCTTTGCTAGAGTTATACGGTTGAGACGCGGGTGATTCCGCTTAACCAATGTATAATTTACGAAAATTCCCAAAATCGTTATAGGGCTAAGATTTTTGTGCACAAGTGTGTTATTTGAACTTTAAGTTGTAGGCTCTGTATTCTCATCACGTGTTGCCTGGGGTGGACAGGACTATGTATAGTACCTGTATAATGAGTAACCGTAATAAGATGAAGTCTCATAGAAAGCTAGTTCGAGAGGATCCTGAAATAGGAGGGACCCTGCAGATATTGGAAACTTCGGAAGTTACAGTGGGACATCGAGCAAGGACTCAAGCTACTATTGATGACGTTGCTCCGCATAAAGACTTATTCGATGAAAGTGGAAGCAAGGGGCTGTCTATGCTCGAGTGGGTGGAGCAATTTTTGAAGCTGGAATCACCGAAGTTTACAAATTTAGGAGACCAAAGGCAGCAATCTCGTAGATTAAAGGAATGGAGATGGTCTTTGATCGACTGTGATGTTCAAAAGTTGAAATGGTGACACTAGCCATTTACCAACTACAAGGTGACGCTAGCTCTTTGTGGAAAGACATAAGGAGTGATGTATTTTCTAAAGGAATGGCCTTGTTGTGGGATTCCTTCGTCGAAGCTTTCTATGGTAAGTTCGTCTTGGATCGTATGAGAGAGCAAAAGATGATTGAATTCTTGCAGTTTCAACAAAATTGGATGACGGTAGACCAGTATGAGGCGAAGTTCACTGAGTTGTCAAAGTATGCACCGAAGTTGACTAGAGACCCCGTGAATAGAGCAAAAAGATTTCAAGAAGGATTGAAACCTGCGATCAAGGACCAACCGGCATCGTTAAGTCTCAAGAATTATGATGATTTATATAAGGTAGCTCAGATGTTGGAGAAAGGTCCATTGGAAAGGGCTACCACATCAACTTCGCTGTTTACATCCTCAACCTTAAAGGACGTTCGGCGAAGAAAGAAACTGACACTCAAGAGCAGGACTTATGCTTCGCTATATAGGGCAGGTGCGATTAGTAAGTCAATGCATCACCAAAGCGAGAAGTGTCGCATGTGTCGCGGGAAGCATGGTTCTGGCCTATGTCCACTGAGGAGTGTGGCATGCCTTGGATGTGGTCAGCTGGACCATCAGGTTAGAGACTGCCACAAAGGTCGCGCAATAGGCCGTAGAAACAACAGTCTGGAAGAAACGTACAACATAATTTCCATGACCAACTTCAGATATAAGGATATGGAGATGTTCATAGTAGAAGATCCCAACTATAGAGTAGCCATGGCTAGTTCAGATAAGAGAATTTTTGTTGAACTTGACTTATAGACATGAGTTGTAATAAGGCGACTGGTACCTTTGTGGATCATATAGGGAGCTGGTGTTGTGTTTTGATGGTTGTAGTTATCGACCTTCGTTAATGTATCTGAAAGGAGATATGATTAAGATATACGAGGAAGCTAACAGAACCAGGAAGTTTTAAGTTTGGATTTGAGCTGAAGAATGAGTTTGAGTTTAGGGACACTTGTGGGAAACCAGTTGGACGTTATGAATGTGAGATTGAATTGTTATTGGTTAAACTCAAGGATGTGGTTGAGTAATCAATAGACGGATTGGACAATGTTATTTGAAAGGTGAAATTTAGCTTTAGATCATTGGAGATTGGTGTTCACTTAAAGTGGATTTGGAACCACTATAAGTTTTAAATCGTAGGCTTTAGGTCTGAGTTATGCGATAGCTTAATGAATTTTAGGTTATTAATTCTTATTGATGGTCTTGATTGATAGGGCAAGAATTATAAAGACGTCCCGAGATATTGACATACATGCTATCGCATTGATAAAAAGCTATCCATTACTGCTATTAAAGCACGACTTGAGACAATGAAGGTAATGTTTCTAAAAAAAGGGGGTTTAGGATTGTGATTATTGGTGAAACCCCTAAGAAAGTCAATGAAATAGCTATTCCTACTGAGATTGCACAGAGAATAACATTTGAGAAGAAAGGCAGCATTTATAACATGAATTATTGGCAGAAGAACACTACAAGTGCCAATATTTATGTACGGAGCTCACTTTAGTGCCAATATTTTTTTTGGATCACTTTAGTGCCAATTTTTGTCAAAAATGATCATTTCAGTGCCAACAGGACACGTGTCATGATTTCCGGCAAGCCACGTCAGATCAGATTGGGACACGTGTTATGATTTCCGGCAAGCCACGTCAGATTTGGCACTAAAATGATCGTTTTTGACAAAAATTGGCACTGAAGTGATCCCAAAAAAAATATTGACACTAAAGTGAGCGCCGTACACAAATATTGGCACTCCTGCTGTCCTTCTGCCATGAATTATTTATAAAACCTGGTTGATAAGAAGTTACGTCTGACGTACAAAGATGGTTCAGCCAGGTAGTCATCCAGAAAGATTCTAAAGAGCATACCTCTTTGAGGTCCGGCCAAGTCGTTCATCGTAATATTATGGATTGATGACATGTTTAACGTTAAGCCGCTGACAGTATGTAAGCAATGCGGGCTGTGTACATGACGATCACACTGTGAAGATAAATCCCTTGATCTGTGGACCTCTTGGTGCTAACCTAAAAAGGGATCGTATCTATTTATCTTATCCTTTGACAGTGCCTGCAAGGACTGAAGTTATAGAATTCTTTTATGAGGAAATAAACAATGAAGGTTGTAATGGCAAGCTACGAGTCGATGATACAAAGAGACTCGTCAACGGACTCTGTAAGTCGACAGGATCAATGACGATACAATATAAGGTTAAGACCATGAGATGTGACAATTAATGAAGTCTAGTGATCAAAGTACGCAACGAAAGTTGGATAAGATCACGAATGTCACGCCCCGAACCCAGCGGGCACGCGAGCATCCCTGACGGTCGTTACCTTCGATAATCATCCAGGATCCGACGGCCTAGACTCAAAAGACTTAAATGCAAGCATGCAAGAGAAAGTAAGAAAAACAACCCTCCACTGAATAAATAAAAGAGGGCTTTAGATCGATACAGCAAAAATATTTAATCGAAAGCAAGGCAGGGCTTCAGTTTACAAAATGTCAGATCAAACAAGGTTACAAGTCTAAAGTACATCAAATGCTCCTTCTTCTTATTCATCATCGGCATCCTCGGGACTTCGTCTTTAGGGACCTGAAAATGTGATCCCACAACGGGGTGAGATAACAATCTCAGTAAACTAGACCTAACCCTAAACTAGGTCGCTAGTACTTTCAGACACTTTTGAAAACATGTATTTTGGAATAAAAAGGTTTTGGCATGGTAAAAGTATGAAAATCTTGGGAAGACATGATGGTTCACGAAACAAGGCATAATTTCGACCAAAAGTGACATTCCAATTTTTTTCAAATGACTTAACAGTCAAAATCATGATAAAAGCTCAGCTTCGTACTTAGGCAGGGTTTTCAGTTTAGCAAACTCAAGGAAAACAGTTCTTTGTTCCCAAAATCGACATTCAATTATGTTTTTCTCATAAATCCTGGCATTCAGTTTCATTTCCTTTCTTCATAGAACTCGACTTTCAGTCAATGTTAATAAGTCGTTACCCGCCCACGCCAAAGCGCCTTGGACCTCAAACAAATTTCCTTTCATCAAAACGTTTCTCTTTCCATGAAATCAGTTAGCCACAGAAGATAATTTATCTTTTCACTTTATTACAACGAGATGATTCGGTCGTCATAGTGACTCTCGCTCCCCAGCACCGTCGAGATGATTTGGTCAACTATGAGACTCTCGTTATGGCCAATCCTGCGAGATGATTCGGTCAACTATGAGACTCTCGTGACCAATCCTGCGAGATGATTCGGTCAAATATGTGACGCCCGATACCTTAACTCCCTCGAAGCAGTCAACATGAAGACTCTCGCGTCCGAACCTAGAGATGATTCGGTCGATGTAGTGACTCTCGATACTCCAGCACGTCGAGATGATTCGGTCGACTACATAACTCTCTAGCCGCAGTGATCTCGTCAGGCCAAAATGAGATCAAGTCCCTAAGCTCAATATCTTGGGATCATACACCCAAACACGGGATCGAACACCCGTAAATTAAAAGTTGGGATCAAACACCCAACGTCGGGATCAAACACCCGACTGGATTGGCTTTAAGTTTTCTTTCGAATTCCAATCATTCTCATAAAGACAAACAGCATAAAGTCCTAATTCATATACCAAGACCTCGAGTCACACTTGTGACCACACAAATCGCATCAATCAAATTCATTCAAACCAAAATTTCTTTAAAACAAACAACATTCGCATTATAGCACACCATCCTTGGCTTAGTAAACAATGTCAACTGATCACTCTTTCAGTTAGAGGCATGACGTTAATACAAGTCTCAAGTTCTTAATGCCACAAGTTATCTAGAGGTTCGATTAAACAACCTACGCCACTTAAAGCATTTGGTTCGAATCAGAATCACCACACGGCGTACTCAAGGTTCAAAAATTCCTCAAAATAATATTAAAGACTTGCCAAATAAACCTCACTTTCATCGATTCTCAACCAAGAATTTCTCAAGCACAAATCATCTCAACAAGGGCAGGTTCGGTTTTAATACTCCTAGCTTAAACTGGTCCAAAAACATCAATTTCTCAAACCGGGTCGTCCTTTAGTACCCTAACTCCCTAGTAAAGGTTTAGGAATAGCTTACCGAGCTATCCAAGCAAGAAAATCCCACCAATTGACCACCCAAAGCTCTCGGTCAAGTTGGTCGGCACCGAACAATTCTGTCCCCGGAAGAATTCACACAAAATGGACCGTTAAACACCATTTAAACACCACTCTAACCCATATACACCTTGCTTATACATAGTACCATGACCTATGGTAACTTACCGACGAAATCTAAGCAAGATAAAGCTTCGAAAGTCCTTAAAGAACCACGGTTTCCCCTTTGGTCTCGGCAGTCAGAATCTCCTCTCGGAGAAAAATCGTAAGAAATCAGCCATTAAAACTCGTCTAATCTCCGTTTCAATTCTCATACACCTTGCTAACATATCCTAACACATCTTAGGATGACTTACCGATGATTTCCAAGCCAAATAATGCCTCGTCGGGCTCCGAAGTGTCGCGGCTTCCTCACCGGGTTTTGCTGGACAAATTCTGTCCAAGTGGAAATCATCCTAAGTTTAACCATCTAACCACCTCTAAATTAGATCAAACTCATCCACAAGTTAACCAACACTTAGGTCTAGGTTCCAGAATTGCTCACCGAGAGAATGAGGCGTTGCAAGCTCGCGATTTGGGCTGAGGAAGTTCTCGGGTTCAACTTAGACCAATCTGACCTTTTCTCCTTCAAATGGACGTACGGGACAAACGGCTAGGCCAAATTAGGCTCATAATACCTTGTTGGAACGGTAAGAGAAAGAGCTTTCTAATGGTGGGTGGATCGTTGCCATAAGATAACAGAAGAAGAAGTTATGGCTGAAATAGTGAGCGGCGTCGGGGCTAGGCGGCAAGAGAGAACATGGTGCCGAGAGAGAGAAAAGAAGGATGAGGGTGGTGGTCGGCCAAGAAAGGAGAAGAAGATGAAGAAGAGGGCTTCCTTACTCCCAAAACATGACAAGACTTTGGTAGGTGAGATATGACTAGCATTAATGGTTAACTAGGGTCCTAACATAGGGCTAATAAGTTGTCTTGTCCCTCAAGAAATTATCAAGGGCCAAAAGACAATCTTACCCCTTAATTTTCAGCCAAAGAGGAAAAGAGAGGAATGACCAAAATGCTCATGTCCATTCTTAAAAGCATAAATAACCTTCGAGGGTAAAATGGTCATTTTTCACTTTCATTCCAAAATCTTGCTTTTCTTATCTTATGGGGCGAATCATGACCTTAATTTCCCCTCGATGAGGAGGCGTCCAATTGTTTTCTTAATATTGGAATTCTCAAATATCCGATACCCAATTCCGAGGTCCAAATCATGACAAGTTTCTCGTCGACTATAATGTCAGTTTATCTCAAACTGATGGGCGACTCTTGCAGGTGCTACGCGTATCGACCTTAGGATTTCTCAAGTCGTGGCGACTTTGGTTGTCATGTGATTGTTAGGGTTTATTGTTAGCTCCTGCGGTCCTGACCATCGGAGTCCGATGTAGGGAATTTTCACAAATTATACATTGTTAAGCGGAATCACCCGCGTCCCAACCGTATAACGTTAGCAAAGCATCCCATGATCGTTCCTAAATCGATCTCTATTGGCCCAAAATATCCCCTCGACAATCCTTATGGTCAAAGTGTCATTTTCTATTCGAGTTTCCTAGGTCCACGTACTGACTCTGCATTAGCCTTACCCTATCGATCAGTCGAATCGAAAGTGGCCAGCTCCAAGCGAGATATAACTGAAATACACCGATCGATTCCTTTCCAATCAATCGCCTCAAAAAGGGTCGAAATTCAAAATGTCACAACTCTTCCCCCTTAAAGAAATTTCGTTCTCGAAATTTACAGCTTTCCACTTATCCAACCTTGTGGGGGTAAAAACGCCTCATCGCTTCCTCACTTTCCAAAGAATTCCCTTCTTCCTCACAATGTCTCCATAATCTCCCTGACCAACAAACGTCTCCGTCCTTCAAAATTTGTTTCCTTCCGTCCCCCATCCGTACTTGCCCTTTGACTAATGATGCTTCATTGTCCACCTTTATAACTTCACTCTTCATGATTAGGACTGGTCCAGCTCGCACTTCCTTAACGCGGTTATTCTAAGTTCAACTTTCCTTTCCTTCAGATCGAAATGGGTCCTTTCCTTGCAACACTTTGAAGTACACATGATTTTCCTCCTTGAACTTCCAAAATCCGTGTAGCTTATTCATTTGTTTCCCCTTCGATATTCTTAGGCTTTCCTTAACCATCCTTGGTTGGCTCACTTAATGGTCAAGCTTGCCTCAGACCTTCTCATTTCCTTTCGCCACTCACATTCCAATACGTAAGGCTTTGTAACTTCTATCATTCATCGTCTCAAGCATTGCTAATCCGATCTTCTACTGGCCACTGCCACTTCGGGCAGACTCTATCCAAAGCAGTCGATCCTCTTATTATTTCTTGAATTCGATAGCGTTGGTTCATAAGACCTCCTTAGTTCGTCCTCTTCAGATGATTTAATGGTCCCAGGGCAATAGGCACGCCATGCTACTACTTTACTTCACTAATCTCTTGCCTAGAAGATTCTTCTAAAACATCATATCAGACTTAAGATCTTTATCTATCGCCATCATTGCCAAATCGTTGTAAGGCCATACTCCTTTGCGCCCATGTCCCTTGAGGTACTATTTACTTCAAACGTCCTTTTCACACCATTAAGTATATGTAGTTTCTAGTTGACTTCTAATTCTTTCAGCTGAGTCATAGCCTTCTTGGCTCTTAGGAAAATTCATGATTAAATCCTTAGTAATTCGCCCTCGATTCCATTCGAGATTCTCCAATGGCCTACTAATCCTCCAGCTTACAATGCTTCTACCTTTCTTTGTTGGCAAGTTTCAACTTCCAGCCACGCATTTGATTTCCTTCACTTCCATTTCTTCCATTCCTAGCACTAATGTAGGTCTTAACATCTCTTTGTGCTATTCCACTATGCGTCATGACTCTTTTTTCCACTTATAGACATCCATTCTTTTGTTCGCCTTTCCAGAGCGACACAAAGTATCACAGTCACCACCTTTGGGGAAGATCGCCACTCAACGCGATCCTTTCTGTGTACAATTGCGCTTCCATATCCATAGGCAATTTCATCCATCTATGTTGTTTTTCGTCCAATTCTTATCGAAAAAACTAATACTTCAAGTTCCGGCGGTCCGTACGACTTCGAAATCCTCCCTATCTCAAAATGACGTTCCTCATTTCTCATGCGAAGGCAGCAACCGACAATCTCAAGTCGTACTTTGGGTTAATTGTCCTTTTAGGTCTTACCATTGCTGCGTACAGGCAACAAACCTTCCACGTTGCATGGTTACGCATTCTAATTCCCTTTGTAACATGTCGCTGAAATTTCACCGATCTTTCATTTCGAGGCGGAATCGCTTATATTGATGCAGTTGTCCTTCCATGCTTAACTATCAAAGTTCCTGTCGTACTCGCCCATTCATTCACGTGACTTTTATCCTCGGCCGACCCTATCGTCAGGAATGTTTTCGTGGGGAATCCTTCCCACGAGTCTACCTCGGCAATTTCCATCCAAGAAGTCTTAAACTTTAGTAACTCCTATCAACTTTACCTAACTCATTGCTTGCTTTAATCCTCAAGGGTTTCTCAAAGGTTCCATTCCTCAAAACTTCACGACCACGTCATAACGCTTATCAAAATCAAAAACTTACGCTCCTTGCACCTAGCACATTGTGATCCTTCTCCTTAAGATCTGCAGTGCGATTCTTAACTTCCATTTGTGCTTCTCGTAATTTCTCAAGTAAATCCAAATATCATCCACGGGGACAATAACGAGTCGGTCTATTTATTCCCTTGACATTCGATCAAGCCTTTATCTTTTTCCTTATTACTAAATGACTAACTATCACAATTGCTCTGTGCATCATCCACGTGAGAGTCTTACAATTTGGCTCCCTGTTTCCTTATATCTTCCAATTAGACCATACAACCTTTTGTTCATTTTTTTTTTGTCACTCTTCTCCCAAGAAGCACTAACATCCAACTACAGGATTCATGATCTCCAGTGCGACTTTCTTTTAATTCCATCCATTCGGCTAAATGTCTACTTTATCTTGGGATTCGATGTTGTTCCAAAATAGGCTTCTCAAAATTATTTTCTTGAGATCTTCTAAACTCTGTGTTTTTCCTTTCTAGTTCAGACGCTTGATTCTTAATTCCAAGATAGCTAGAATATTTTCTTCCTTCCATACTAGGGTTTCTTACCCATGAAGGAACTATATACCTCAGCCACATTCTCTTGCTTCGAACCCGTATCGTCTCTCATGCCTTGCGGCAGTAGCTTGGGGTCTGCGCCCATGGCGACCACCTTTACTCTAGAACTAAGACATCACGATATTTGATATCCTCCTATTAACAACTCAATTTCTTCAAGTGACTAGGCTTTAGGGATCGAGGTTCCTCCTCGGTCTCCCATCCATTCACACTTAGGACATTCAAATCAATTAAATCGGGTCCTCTGTTATTAAAGTCCAAGCAATCTCCACTGTTCAACCTGTTATTCCACTTTAGTTATACTTCAGGACCGCGCATAGCCAAGACTATCAAGTTTATCCATATCCCTTTTTATTAATGACCATCTTATGGTTCAATCATCTCAAAGGGACCAATGCCCTATCCTTTAAGAAACAATAACTTATAAATCCATTTCTAACGACCTCAATTCTCTCTCAGTCAATCTTTTAGATTAAGCCAGGTCCAAGAGATAAACATGTATGTCTCCTTAATGCTTTCCAATCCTTGACAATGTCTTAAGACCAATAATAGCTAGGGTAACTCTCCTTCTTCAAGATACCCAGAAACATCAAAGGTTTATCATCAGACCTTTAATCGGAAGACGAACAATTTCAGGGTCACCCTTTTTCCATGGAACTAAGTCAGTTCTAACCTCAAAAATCCTTTCACCAGTTATTCATTTAGTTACTTCCATTTCCCCCTTTGTCGTCTTTTCCAAGACTTCTAACTCTTACCTCAGTAATAACAATAATAATCGTCTCAGCGAATCAGGTAGTGACGACAGCTCCTTCTCGAGTCTGCGTATCCATCATGTTCTAATTCCTTTCAAGGTTCTCTTGACCCTTCTTACCCTTGGGTCCCTCATAGCTTGCAGACTCAAGTCCGGCGCTCCTTTAACGATTCACTCTGTTAACCCACACTTACTAGGTTCTCATAGTTTTCAAATCACCACAATCCCACCAGGGATTAAAGACCGTAGGATCGCCCTAAACTAGAGCAAGGATTGATCCATCGTATGATTTACAAGCTGGCATTAATCGACAACCAAGCCGGCTATGAGTTCATTGGAGGACGATTTGCATGAGAACCCCGTACCAACAGCGCATTGGCCAAGGACTAATCATCTTGAGTCGAGTGACGTGTCGTTGGATGAATATGGGTCAAGACGAACCAATCCTGCATGAATTTGAATTGGTCATGAGAGGTAATCTCGACTGTGTTCGACTATACGATCGGTTTAGAAATGGGTAATTCCAACCCTAAATCAAGATATTCGAAGTGGTCCTCTTGTCATGACAAGTCGAATTTGTTTGGCAAAATGGATGATTCAATCCTCAGCTAGATTCAGCTCCCAATCGAGGATTTCCTAAATATTCCAACAGTGGACAAGCGATGATTTTAATTTTGGAGCGATGGGGAAGAAATCGATAATTAGTCGGCCTTGTCATTTAAATAGAATGCCCAAATTGCCATTAGCGCTGGTTGCAAATGGCATCCGTGGAGTAAAAAGGGAGGCATGACCAGTCCCGGTTGAGAGCAGTTCAGAAATTGTCGATTGATATGCAAGGAGGATTGATTTTGTGTTTAGGTGTAGTTACAAAATGACATTTGACATTTGAATTGATCATAAGGAAAAAGAGTTGTAGTAAGGCCGATAACAACCCCTTTTAGAAAGAAGGTATGTTAATGCATTTCCTTGAACAATTGCATTGCTGCAAATTGCGAAAAGGATTACGAATTAATGTCTCAAAGGATTACGGGTCTAAGGATAGTACTTGAAGTGAGGTACTACAGTTATGGATTAAGATTGGAACGAGTTGATGTTTAAGGAACTAATAAAAAGAAAATCGGATACCCATTGACCACTGACGATGCATTAGCCGAGTGGTATACGAGGAATGACATGGTCCGAGAGGTCGTGGGATCGACCTCCGTAGGCGTCATTTGTAAATATCTTGTAAATACTGTAGAGATATAATAAAAACATTTTGCATTAGGGCAGTACCTATTTTGTTATTATGTAGAATATTTTAACTTTTGGTAACGGTACGGGGAGGAAATTATTTTGGGCAACTGTACTTAAATTTCGGGAACGAAATTTCTTAAGGTGTGGAGAGTTGTGACACCCTAGATTTTGACACCTGCAAAATAATAGAATTTAGACTATGGTGTGCCAGTGGATTTTAGTTTAAGGCATGAAATTGAATCCCAAGGAATTTTGGATCGGAAATTGGAAATTTCCCTAATTGTCAATCGAATCGAATTAGGATTCGATCGTTAGTCAGTTTGATTCAGAATTGAAATTTCTCGAGCTCGATCCTTAATTAGGTCGAGCCGACCCTCGAGAAACCTAAGCTACTCTTGATTGTATGGCCAATTGTCCAAATTACCCTTGAGTGCAAAATTACCAAAATGACCTCGAAAGTTTGAGAAATTACGAAAATGCCCATAAGATTTCTATCAAGCAATTAATGAGGTGGACCCCACCTCATCTCCAACATCCCTAATAGCCAAAATTGGCCACCGTTCAACTCTCTCTCTCTCTCTCTCTCTCTCTCTCTCTCTCTCTCTCTCTCTCTATCTCTCTCTCTCTCTCCTCCCACGTGAGCCCCCCCAAGAACCGACTCTGCCCCTTTTTCTGTCGTTCCCCTCATTCTTCTTTCTGTTTCTTCTTCAACTGAGCTGTGCGACTCCCTCAGCCACCACCTGAACACTTACCTCCTCCCAGCATCGATCGCCACCAATAGAGGACGTCGCTGCCACTGCGAAGCCGCCAGGAAGTCACCAGAAGCGACTCGAGTGTCTCCGCCCTATTTAGGGCCGGGACTGCTGGAGCTGCTGCTCTTCATCTCCAACGGCTGTCTAGCCGCCACCATCACTTCCTTCGGCCACTACACCATCACCCTGACTCCCCCCGACCTCTACCAACACCCCCAATCTACTCAAGCTGCCGTAGACTCACCCAAATAGTCCGGAAGCACTGCTCTGTTCTCGGTGCCCTGTTTTGGCCCCGGTTCTGTTCAGGTCTGGTTTTCGCCGCCTCCACCTCGCTCTTCCGCCTATCTCCGACCACCACATACTTCCATAAACCTCCACCGATCACCACACAAAACCCCAATGCCGTTGGGTCCAAGAACAGCCACGAATCAACCCAGACAGCCCCTGTTCTGATCGGATCCCCTGTTCCCTGTATGGCTGCAGCTTCTATTCGTTGCTGCTCTGATCTCCTCCGGCCACCGTGAGCCACCACCAACCAACCGAGACCTCTCTTGATGTTCCCTGAGGTCCCATGAACTGTCCTCCACCAGCTACCAGCTCCGAGAGCCCCCAAGCCACATGAACAGCCTTGAGAAACCGCTCTCCTGCCCTGCCTCCCCTGTCTCCGACCCGAGACAGTTCAACCTACTGTTCTCCCCCCTTGCCGTCATTGCTCCGGCCACCACCGACCACCAGAACCTTTCTCAGAGTTCCTTGTATCCCCATCGTCAACCCTAGCATCGACCACCGGCCGTCGGACCTCGAAAACAGGCCACACAGTCCCGATTTCCCTCTGCCTTCCCCTGTTTCGTGTCTACCCTATTCTGGCCGTGGGTTATTGGGCCGGAATGGTGGGCCTCCGAGCTGGGCCACGGACTAATTAGACTTGGGCCATGTTCCACAGTGTTGGGCCATGAGTTTGGGCCTTGCCCTAGGCCAATGGACCAACTTTCTTGAGGATTTGGGCCAATTGTTCGAGATTTGAAGTTCGTGGTCCGTCGAGATTCAAGGTTCGCATCGAAGGATTTTTCGGAGATCGCTGCCACTCTCAACTCGAATTGACTGTGAGTTACTTCTAATCATTGGTTGAGTCGCTGATTGCGTTTTGGATTAGTTTGGTAGATTATTAGGCGTTTAGGTAGTTCGATTAGGGTCGATTTAGGTCAAAACCTCGATTTAAATTTAATGGCCCTAATCGTTTAAGTTAATGCTTATATGATTATCTGGATTATAATTTGATGATTTATGGTTTGTCTCGCTTGTCGTGAGTGGATGATTTATTAGGAACGAGCAATCGACTAATAACTGAATTGGCCATAATTGACTAAATTATCTTGTGTTTAAATTGGATATAATTGAATTGGATTTATACCTAACTTGGTTTGTGAGAATTGATTGCCTATAAGTAATAGGCCGATTGATTGGTATGGATTATGTGACCGATTATTCTGATTGGCTATTAATTTATCGGATGACCAAATTTAGGAATTATGGCCCCATGATTGCTCGTATTGGATGATTAATTATATTGTGCATTTACATGACCTCGTATGACGCCAATTGCATTATTTAACATGAAAATGGCCAAAGGCCGAGTCTTTGAGCATATATGCTAGTGGATATCCGATTGTAATTAAAGATAAAGACTAATTGATCATTGAATGATATGAGTGATCATACGATGAGAGATGATGCGACTCTTGACAAGTTCATATCGTGCCCCGCATGCCAAGGGCATGGGGATACACACGATGGCATGTTGGACGCCCGACTTTCTTATGTACGGTACTGACGAGTGCGGCGTAGGCATGGATTGTCGGAAGAAGGTTGCAGCTTGTGATGAACCTGAGCCCTCTGGAAGTCTACATGTCGAGCCCAGCAATGCCGAAGGCATTGGGGTTATCGCTTGTAGAAGCCGTCGCCGTAGGAGTGGGATGATGCCTCATTTACAGAAGATACTGCCTGGCCTGCTAAAAGCATTGGGTAGTATATAACTTATTATATGCCCGGCATGCTAAAAAGCATGGGGTTTACTGTATGTCGCGGATCATCAATTAATAAAGTGGTTTTCATGTGGTGTTTAATGTTCGAATGATGCCTAGACGCGTTGAGGTGATTTGAGTACCTGGACAGTTGATTTGTGTCGACACGATTATATATTGCATGCACTCTACATTATGCATAAGTTTCTTGTGGTTGAAATACATATTTTGTTATTACGATTGCCTGATAGGATATTTTGGACGAATCAACGTCATAACCAAGGCTTAGGCGTTGACTCGCTGAGATGTGGAGTAGATTGACGTGACCTTACCCTGCCTAGAAGTATGAGGCCGACTAGTAGGTTATCCCATTTGAGTTAAGACGTATCTGTAAATGAATTGATGTTTTGATATGATATGTGTCAAGCCCCGATCCTCGAACACGCGACATCCCTACCTTAACACCCTTAGGTCACGAAGGATAGCGTCTCAGGCTCGCTATCGACCTATGATAGGAATACGCATGCGGAACGTGCCAAACTCCAAAAAAACAAAATCAGCATGGGATAGGACAATAGGAACATTCATTCAGTCAATTCAACAAAAGATAACTTTAACCCTCAAATCAAAAGCAGATACTAATTAACCATATAGAGTTAACAACACACAACCCCATTCTTCGGGGCGGCTCTCTAGGACCTCAAAAGAGACAATGGTCGGTAGGGTTAACTCCATATCTACTCCAAAGGGCTACTCCAAAAAGTCACGCCTCAGCAACCTCGAGACTCCATCACTTGTGACCTGAAAATGTTAGCCCACGACGGGGTGAGAAATAAATCTCAGTGAAGTCAACGCCTAAGCTCGGTTAGGACGTTGATTCGCCTAGGATATTCTAACAAACAGACATGGCATATCAACCGGCACAGATATCCAACCACATGCAACTTACCAACCATGAAGCCACACATAATGCGATGCAGACACGACATGACAGTTAGACAACCCAATCAAGGCAAGCATCACATCAATTGACATATATGACGTCACACGTAGTCCATTTATTATTAGAATAGGGCAGTGACAGCCCAATTATATGGTAGTGACAGCCATGGAATATGGCGGTGACAGCCATGGAATGGGGCAGTGACAGCCCAAGAATAGGGCAATGACAGCCCGCCACAATTGATGGTTGGTACTTGGTACACTAAACAGTTGGTACTCTCCTGACAGTACCAGGCATCGTCCCATCATATGACCATGCATTTCATCCGACAATTAATCAATTTTAACATCTTTGATATTAGATCGGATGCTCACACAAATGTACTCCAGACTCGGCCCAATGCCGTACTCATGCTAAATCATGCAGTTTGAGCTCATACAGGTCATATGAACGCATAATCTCATAACTAGGCTTGCGCCCGACACGGACAATGAGACACTCAGAAACTCAATCACGTCACATCACAATCAACCAACTACAATCAGTCAAGCAGTCAAGGCACGGTCGATTAACCAGGTCAATTAATCAAACGGCTTTGATTAATCCCAATTTCATTAAATTATCGATCGTTCGCTCGATTCTGATCTATCGCTCGCTCGCGATCAAACAACGACAATCGATGCCCAATCAGTCAATCAATCGATTCTAACAATCAACTAGCCACAGACGACCTAACTAAATTGACTAACTTAATCAACCGCGGTCATTTACCCTAATCTCGATTTCTATCTAAACCGATCACGATTATTCTAAATAAATACCCTAATTGACTAATTAACTAACCCTAGGCGTAATTAGCGCCCTAACCAAGGATTAGGGGTTAACTCATGATCAAAACAAGCTTGGGCAACCAAGGCGACTAGGAGACGAACGGCGACAATGAACGGCGGTGGCGGCGGCGGCGGCTCTCGATTTTCCTTCGGACAACTCGAGTTTGTCGGCTAAATAGGCGACGACACCACCCCACAGCAGCTAGGACATGTCGAGGAGGTCCGGCAATAGGTCGACGGCGGAGCTCCGGCGACTAGCGACCGGCTATAGACAGAAACGGTCAGCCACAAAATAGAGGAAAATGGCTGTTTTACGAGGAATCCCGACCTCACGGACCGAGGCGAGGCCGAGAAGGACTAAGGGGCTCACCAGCAGGTTGAGGGAAACCTTCAGGACAAGCAGAGGATGGCGGATGGTAGTCGAAGGCGGCGCGGCAACTGCGAACAGCAGCTCGACTCGAAACAGGGGAGGCGCGCGCAGAAAACAGAGGAGCTGGCCGGGGCTTCTCACGGCTCCACGGGCGGCGATCGAGCTCCGGTGGCTGCGAGGGAACAACAAGAGGGTCAGGGGGGTTGTGAGTGGTGGTCGGCAACCGGTGGAAGGCGACGGAGGAGGGCGAAGAGCGGCAGAGCAGTCTCGGTAACAAAACAGGGCACCTTGTCCCAATGGGGGTTCTCCGGGCTTCCATGGAGGTTCAGGGAGGCGGCCAATGATGCAAGGAGGTCAAGGGGACAGAGGGGAAGGCGGAGGACAGAGGGACAACGGCTGGTGGCGGCCAAGAGCGGCGCAAGGGCCGACGGAGCTCAAAACAGCCACCGAACCTGAAAATAGGGCAGGGGCATGATGGGGCTTTCGGGGTTGTTTCCGGCGGCTTCGAGGCGGCGTACGAAGGTCTCACGGAGGCGGCGAGGAAGGCTGGAGGTCCGGCGTTGGTGGTGGCACAGACGAACAAGAGGAGGAGGAGCAATGGAGGAGGAAGACCGTCGGGGAGGGGGGTTGCCACGGAAGAGGGGGAAGGGAAAGTAGAGAGGGAGAGAGAGACATGTGAGAGAGGAGAGAGAGAGAGAGAGAGAATGGTAGGTGGGTTTGTTGATTGGTAGGTGGGGCTTTGACCAATGGTGGGGCCCATATTGATTTGAATTCTTTTGTCTTTTATGCATGAATTGAGGGGTAAAATGGACATTTGGCATTTTAGGACTGAACGAAATTTGGTTCAACTAAACGAAGGGAATTTCGATAAATTCACAGGCTAGGCTCGGTCGCGAGGATTTGAATCCTAATTTGCGATAATTAAGAATTACGAAGCCTAATCTAATTGACAGATAATTTCGAGGATCGTCCAAAATTCGTCTCTTAATTTCTTATGGTCCAAAATTCGTATAGACTGAAATTAAATTTTATTCCTTTTATCGAATTCAAACGATTTACAAATGGCAAATTTCCAGGGCGTCACATTATGTTTCCTACTTTTCTATCCCTATTTTATTTTATTGTATGGGAGTAGAAATCGTTTCCGCTTGCATAGTTAATTTCGTGGGTCGATGGCGAACCTGGGACGCTATCCTTATGACCCTTGGGACGATTTGACCTGGATGCCGCATACCTAGGATTTGGGGCGTGACAAGTGCACTTTCAAGGGTTAATGGGTCACCTTTTGGTTCAGCTCGCAATGGCGTGGACTTCGAACGCGGGACCCTCCCAAGGCCCATTACCCATATCTCAATGGCATGAAAATTCAAATTTAAATCGATCTTTTAGTGCAGTCTAGTGGTATGTCCATCATGTACATGTTTCGGAGTCATCACCAATAATTTTTTAGAGGGTATGGTCTGGAACCCTATCGAGAGGTTGGAAGTTACCAATCGATTTTACGAAAACCAAAGAAATGAGTTCGGAGATTTGGTTGTGTCGAGAATGTCATCGATGCCTTTTCGGTACCTAAGTTAAGTGATTTCTAATCTAAGAATTCATGTAGATGCTCGCAGGATGAGGTAAACTCTAATATCCTTAAGGGGGTTATGCAGATTGAGAATTTTTATATCACTCACGATTAGAAAATGAAATGCATCAATCAAGGAATCAAAGACATGTGAGGATAAATCGCATCAAACAATCAATCATTTCAAACATGACATGCCTAGTGTGACATTTCGAATTTCGATCCTTTTCGAGGCTATTGATTGGAAAGATATCGACCGGTATATTTCAGTCATATCTCGCTCGGAGTTGGCCACTCTCGAGTTAACTAGCCGAAAGGGAAAGATTAACGCAAAATTTAGTACGTTGACCTGGGAAATTCAAATAAGAAATGGCACTTTGACCATAAAGATTGTCGAGAGAATGTTTTGGGCTAGCAGAGGTCGATCTAGGAACGATCATGGGATACTTTACTAGCGTTATACGGTTGAGACGCGGGTGATTCCGCTTAACTAATGTATAATTTATGAAAATTCCCAAAATTGAATTTTGATGATCAGGACCGCAGGAACTAGCAATAGACCCTTGCAATTACATGACGGCCAAAGTCGCTACGACTTGAGAAATCCTAAGGTTGATACGCGTAGCGCCTGCAAGAGTCGCCTCCCAGTTTGAGATAAACTGGAATCACAGTTGACGAGAACTCGACATGAATTGAACCTCGAAAATAGGTATCAGACATTGAGGAATTTTCAACATTTGAAAAGAGTTAGACGCTGCCTCATCGAGGACAAATAAGACCATAGTTCGCCCTATAAAGATTTGGAGAAGTGAAATTTTGAACTACAAGTAAAAATTATATTTTTGTCCCTAGGACAATACTCATTTCTTAAGAATGAATCAAGGGCATTTTTGTCACTCACTCTTCTCCCCTATGGCCGAAAATTAATGGGCAAATTGGTCATTTTGGCCTCTAGATATTATGAAGGATAATACAAGGCCATTAATGCAATGTTTAATTGTTGACACCTGATTTTTGACCAAATCCTTTTTCAGCTTTATTTTGAAAAATCATAAAAAAAAAATCCATAAAAAGTCAAAAAATTACAAAATCAACATTGGTGGCCTTGACCAAGCCTAAGGAACACTTTTTGAGAAAACAAAATAATTTTTCATATTTTTCATATTTTTTAATATTTTCAAAAATTAGGAAAATACTAAAAAAATCAAGAAAAATAACATTTGAGGTCACAAAAATATGAAAAAATAGCCAATATTTTTATTTTAAATCCCTTGTCTTTTTGACCTCACAAAAAGTCCAAAATTAAATTCAATTGTATGTGTTCCTTTGTAACACATATGATTGAATTTGAGAAAAAATATCAATTGAGTCTTGTTATTTGCAATTTTGACATTTTTAAGGACCTTGACATTCAATCTGATTGTCCCCCGCCTCAATTTAGCCCAATTGTTCGAACAAATTACTCAATTACATACTTAATTGCATTTTAGTCCTTGAAATTGGGCATAATTGAAATTACTTTCAATTCAAGTACTATCATTGCAAATTAAACATGTTGCCCAAGGGTTTTCATCATTTTGAATCGATTGGCATAGGTGATTTGACCCAATTTGATCATTTAAACCCTAAATTGCACAATCCCCAATTAGCAATTAAATATAAATTTGGGGTTTTTATTGAAATTGACATGAACTTTTGGGCAAAATCACATTTTTAGATAGAATTCATGCCCTAGATTCGATTCTGAGGTTCAATTGCAAACATTTCCTATTAATTTGAGTTTAATTTGAAAAATTGCAAGTTGGGACCGGTTCAGACCGGTCTGACAGCTGGTCGGACCGGTCGAACCAGTCCGCTACAGTGTCATCGTCTTCCTCAGGCACCTGCGCGAATGAACAGTAAATGGTCGAACTTTGACGGGGAAATTGACGGACCAATCGACTTCAATTGAAGACGCACTGGTGGGCGTTTAGTTCCTTAGGCTATTCCCCGTCGATTGGAGCCGAAATGATGATCAATGGCCGCCAGAGCAGGAAGCAATCGGCCGGTCAAACTGCGGACCTGCGAAAGTCAACATTTACCCAAACGCAGACCAAATTCATGCTAAATTCACGCGGAATGAGACCCCCCGGAGGACCAAACAGAATCGGACGAGATGCCCATCGCCCCCGACGCCGATTGGACCTAAAATCACGTGATGGCACGTGCCATTCGAGTCAGTTGGCTGTTCCCCGATTCGGCGCCAAAACTCGAAGGACGATATAAGCCTACGGGGGCTTTCAGTTAAAGGGGTTGGAAAATTCTGTTCGATAAGAAAAAACTGAATCGAGGGAGAGAGAGAACGAGAGAGAAAGAGCTCACCTTCCCTCGCGGTGGTCGAAGGTTGGAGCTCGAATTGCAGAGCACCGGTTGGGCCTTCCCAAGCTAAACCAAAGCTCCACGAGGTCGTCAGGAGGTCGTCCAAAGTCCCCGGAGTCGATCGCCGTCGGCCGCGTACGTGGAACCCACGAAAACAGGTGAGGCAGAGCTTCAACTCTTATACTAAGCTTCAATGGCGGATTTCATTTCCGACTATGATTCATGTATCTAGTGTGTGCGTCTTGTTCCCTGAACATCACTGACCATACCCACATCTTGATTTTGCATCGATTTTATCTGAACAACTCGAATCGAGTCTTCGAACTTAGCCTCCATAGCCGACCGCTGTTCATACTTGCCTAGCCCAATCTAGGCCGCACGGGCTCAATCGGAGCCCGAGGTAAGTCTTCTGGACCTCATGCCATGTCAATCTGTGAATGAATTGATCTGATTTTGAGTGGTCTGTGTGATTGAGCTTCCATGGCCGTACTCGGCAGTTTGCATGATGCTCTTGATTCTGTGAATAGGATGCTTCGATTATTAGATATGTTAAACTAGAGTTGATCGCGAGCCGATTGCCGTTGGTCTCGCATGATTCCATCAAGAATCCACCGTTGGATCATCGCCGGAGAAGCACAGCCGTTCATTCCTTCGGAGTCGCGAGGTTGAAGACGAAGCTGACGTGGCGTGGTCAACCGGTCAAAGTCTTAGGTGTCAGTTCGCCATTGGTCCACGTGGTTGTCCAGTCAGCAGGCCGTTAGGAAATCTGTTATTTGAATAGGTAGATCCGACGGCTGAGGTTAATCTAGTCGAATAAACGGTGTCCGTTCGATTAGAAATTAGGATAATTCAAAAATAATTTTAATCAGGAAAACCAATCAGAACAGAAACGGTGCCGTTTAGGTAAAGGGTTAGGCGACGTCGTTTTAGGATGGACGGCTCAGATCAAGTTTCACGTTCTAATCCTGACCGTATATCTTAGTAAGTCAATCAAACGGTCTCGATCAAGTCATCGTTCAATCTAGACTGTAGGATCTAGTAATCAGATCTAACGGGCACGGATAAGCCATGTGGTTCGATGTAGGCCGTCGGATTAAATCCGAATAATCCAAAAATAAAAAAATGGCGGGCACGACGTCGTCTAGGGCTTGGGTCTCACGCGGGTCCGGGTGTAGGCCGGGTCTCCGACCCGAGTGGGTCGGGTTGACCCGGTCCGAATTATTTTTTAAAAAAAAATAAAAAAAAAATCAGAAAATGGTTTTAAAAAATAAAAAAATCAGAAAAATCAAAAAAAAAATGCTAGAAAATTCCATAAAATTCCAAAAAAATGTGGAAAAATCGTGGAAAAATCCTAGACACTCTAGAGATCCCCAAAAATTGAGGATTGACCACAAACAACTGGTCAACCCTATTGTTGTGGTTTCTTATCCATTCTTCCAAGAATTGACGACAATGCCCTTTAGGGGTAATTCGTCCCTGCTTTGTGTTCTGAGATAAGTTGAAAATGCCTAGATTAGGATAGGGCCAGTTAGGTGGCGAATCCTCTTGCTAGGGTTTTCGAATCTCATTATTTTCCCTGAAATGACGATTTTACCCCTCAAAAGGTAGATCGCCTTTCCTACTCCAATCGACTTTTGAGAATTGCTTAAAATTAGGATTTGGGTCAGGTGATCGACCAATCCTAAATTTTAAGATTTTCAACCCTCGTCTTTGTCCAAAATGATGATTTTACCCCTCTAAGGGTAAAATCACTTTTAAATTCCAAAAAAATCCTAGAAATTCCCGAAAAATAGGAAATGGGTTGGATTGATGGCCAATCCTATTTCCCCCGTCTTTTGACTTCCCAATTCATCTAAAATGACAAATTTGCCCTTTCGAGACGAATTGTCCCCGAATTGTTCAAAATTACGATTTTGCCCCTCATGGGCGAATCATGTCCAAATCACTCTTAAGCCTTGATTGATATTTCTCTAGGCTAATAGGGCCTCATTAGGGATGCCATGCTGCTTTCATGTGATTTATCCGCATGTTATGGATCCTTGATTTGCGCATTTATTTTCATGGATTGTGAGTGATAGGGTAGTCATTCCCATCTGCATGAACTCCTAGATTTAGGATTTGTACCTCACTCGCATGTATGAAATCCTAGGATTAAATAAACCATTCAGCTTAGGTACCGAAAGGGCGTCAACTCTAGCAGTTGGCGTAACTAAGTCCCCGAACCCATTTCTCTGGTTTCTGCAGAATCGAATAGACAGCTCCCAACTATTCGATGGGGTTTCCGATCGTACCCTCCAAGAAACAATTGGTGGCGACTCCTTGGCATGTACACGTATCACATGTCACTAGACCACACTGAAGGTCGACCACGTATATCCAGCCGTTGCGATTTGGGTAATGGACCTTGGGAGAGGCCCGCGTCCGATCATGCAACATTAGACGGCCCATTAACCCTCGCTAGCCAGATAGCGCTCGAGAGGGTCGTGACAGACTGGCGACTCCACTTGGGACGTCTTCTAAACCAGAATCTCTAGTTACGAATTCCAGAGGACTTGAGCCGATTAAAAAGTTGTTTGGTTTATCTGACTTTATTTTCTACAGATGCTCTCGAAGGTGAGGTACGTACATTAACCACTGTGTTAGATGTTTTTGCAGATTGGAGAAATAAGGGGTGGAGTGATTGTTGACATTTTTCTTGCAGGTTGGAGTTGGGAATGTATGTTTATCTTACGCACATACTGAAGCGGTGTTTTTATACAAACTGCTTTGCATGACCTTGCATTGTGACGATCACGACACATTGCACACACTAGCGGTCAAACCCCGACTGCAACCACCCCTAGGTTACCTTAGATAGGGAAATGATGCGAAAGGATCTCGTGTTTGATAGCACTTGAGACTTTCGTGTTCGTTCCCGCTCATGATCCAAATTGGCGATATCTAGCCCTCTTGAGTGGGTACTCTTGGGGAGGAATCTGCCATATTTACATCATGGGAGCCTGAGCCATAGGTTCCTCACCTGATTTTCGACTTCTAGAGTATACCTACTTGTCTCATGCGCATGTCTATGGATGGTTGGTATACCTAAAACCGCCCATGGTTACAAGGGAACATTTCCACATCCCTAAGTTTGGTTGGTAAGGCATTTATTTTTAATGTACTTTACTACTCCCTGTTTTATAGTATGACTCGTACATTGCATACATATACATGCATTTGCATACATCATGAAAATCACCCAAGTGACTAATTGAAATAACGATGATAAGGGATAGGATGTCGCTGTTTCCTAAGAGTTCGACAGAGTTGGTAACCTTCGAGTACCTAAGGAAAGTTACTCGCCCTGGACCGAACACAAGGCTGCACTTCACTAGATTCGTGCATGGTCGGGAGCTGACTGGACGTAAGCTAGGATATGCGGAAGATTGTCAAACCCCCTACTACGTCGACAACCTCAGGTTCAAGCGACAAAGAGATGAGATGCTCGAGAATTACTTAGAAATGCAAAAGCAACGTCGCAACCGCCTGGCTAGGGAGGCATACGCTCGTCGGAAGGCCGAACGACAAGCTAAAGAAGACGCACCGAGGATCACTTTTTGGGGAAAGAGAAGACGCCCCGCAATCAAGACAAAGTCGAAGCGTATCACACTCAAGAAGGTGAGACGCGAGAAGACTCCTGAAGTCATTGTACCATGGACCAGAAAATGGCCAGAGGAGCTAAGAGATCTTGATCAATCCACTGAAGACAACCCCTCACACTCGACTGGAGGAGGATTCCCGACTGACTGTTATTGTGAAGAGGGGTAGACCTCTAGGAAAAGGGTGACGTAGATTCCCACATTCCATCGGCCTTTTATGGCTTTCTTGTTTAAGACGTCTCCATTCACCTTTCTTTCATTAGGCGTCCTAATTGTAATAAGAAATTCATTCCACTCTGTTCATTTGATGTATTGACCAATGGAATGTGACATTGTTGTTTCCCTTAGTCACTGGAGTGAACCTGACTAAATTGCATAATTCACTTCCCTGAAATTCAAATTAGGCTTTAAGTCAGGCCTTCGAGACCTGAAAAAGGTCTTAATCTCCATTTATTCAATTGAACTATGCAATTAAGTTAGCCCATGCATGCTTCATGACATCTGCATAATCACATGTTTAAAGTAATTTTTGACGATTGACTTTTCAAAATTATTTGCATATTTTAGACTTGATGGGAAAGAATGATATTCAAGTGTTCAAAATTCCTCGAGCCAAACTCCAATCGTGGTGGGATAGCATGGGTGAAGTCAACCTGAAGTATGCCAAATCACGATTGGGATATCTATTGGATCTGCTGAAGATTGAGTGTCCACCTGCTTTCATTCAAGCCATAGTACTCTA
Organism: Rhodomyrtus psidioides; assembly: GCA_021437785.1. Taxonomy (NCBI): domain Eukaryota; kingdom Viridiplantae; phylum Streptophyta; class Magnoliopsida; order Myrtales; family Myrtaceae; genus Rhodomyrtus; species Rhodomyrtus psidioides. The sequence continues at coordinate 995,429 of JAILYB010000092.1, read as the reverse complement.
CTGGGATCCCACCACCGCTACATTCTGCATGGAAAGGTTGGAGGTTACCCCCACCATCGAAGAGTACAGCGCCGCCATCGGAGTTGAATTTACTCACTCGTTAGTCCAACCTCCCATAGGGTTTGAACCATTGAGTCAGTTAGCTGAATTCCTTGACACAAACCTTAACGAAGTCAAGGCAGATGCCAAAAGTAATTCTGGGCGAATTTCACTATCCTTCCTCCTAGATTGATTCCCCAACCTCCCTGCCGCTAAAGGGACTAAATCAGGTAGAGCCTTTGTATTGGCCTTCTTTAGCTTCGTACTATTCCCGATTTCATCTGTCACATTCGATCCTGTTATGGCCGTTATAGTCAGACAAGTCAGTTGTGGGTGGGATTACTCAAACATCATCCTTGCTGAGACCTTTCTTTCCCTAAATCGCTTCAAGAAAAACAAGAAAGGAATCTTTAGAGCCTCTAGTGATCTTCTGTACCTGTGGTTCACATCTCATATCAGGCAATTCCGTATCCGCATGTGTTTCATTGAGATCAGCCTCGATGCTCATCCTCTTAAAACCTTTGTCAAAACCCATACACGTATTCCTAAGTTCAACTTCATAGAATGGAAGAACTTCCTTAGAGCTCTAAAGCCCGAACAACTCCGATGTCGGCTAAGGTTGCCAACACTGGGCAAGTCAGATTGGCCTGCAATGACAAAGATCCAGTCCCCTTGTTAGGATTCACGGGCACTACCGCATACTATTCGAAGAGGGTTATCCGACAGTTTGGGGCACTACAAGACATCCATTCTCCACCACGACCTGGTATCTTTTCTTTTGACATACCAAGCAAGACCCTCATAAAGGAAGAGAAGAGACAGTTTGAAGCCAAGGTGGCATTCATCATACACTCTTTGAAGAATTCTAAGGCCGAAGAAATAAGTTGGCCAGAAAACATGACTTGCGAAGAGAACATTCATAGGGCCATTACAGAATACATTCAGCACTTTAAAGCGTCCAGACGGAGCCTTGTCGAGCCCTATGTACCCGAATACATCGTACCGTACGTACTTGGAATAGAGCCATACGTACCCGAAGAGATGGGACAGCTGTCATGTTCAGAGGATGAGGAGTCCCAGACTGAAGAGGAAAATCCATACTGGGATGATGAGGACACCTTAGGCCTCAAGCGTCCTAGACTTGAATAAGACTATTCCGTCAAGTGTAAAATAAGCAAACATTGTGGCACCTTTTCATGCATATTCACTTGTACTGGATGTTATTTTACGCATAACCATGAATGTAGACATGTTTTGCGAACACATAAAACCTATCGTCAAGAATTACACTTCTTTTAATTTCATGAATTTTCTTTGGGGTATGATTAAGAGAATTACCCACGTGAGACTAAGGCTCGCAAGGTAGTCCTTTTTCTCATTCACCAATAGAAAATATGCAATTAAAAGAATAAAGTACCTTCTCTTGATTAATACCAAAAAAATACTCATGAGAATTCTTTTTAAAAAAAAAACAGGCGTTCTTTCATCATGGAATTGCCGACGCATCGTTTCCGCACCCGGCTTAAGGCAAGAATGGAACAGCAAGAGTTGACCCCGCGTGTAGGCATGTTGGAATCTCAGATGACCGCTCTGGCGACTATGATGGCCGATATTAAAGCAATGCTAGAAGTCACCCAAGCCCAGCAGACGATGGCTCCTAACCAAAGCAACTCAGGTCCTTCTTTTGTACTTGATACAGCAGATAAGGAGGCGACGAGAGATACTCAACGTACGGAGGAGGATATCCGTGAGCCAAACATCCAGTCACAACAAAAAGCCTCCCCTGTTATTATCAACCTCGAGAAGGAGGAGAAAGGGAAACAGACTGCGAAAACTGAAGTAGAAGCTAAAAGATTAGCCAAGATCGAAGAATGCTTAAGCAGCCAGGGCTATGAGTTAGCCCGCTTTGACAAAATATCTCCCTTCGCCAAAGTGGAGACCCCTCCCGACTACAAGAAACCAGACTTCGTGAGGAAATATAATGGGACAGGCTGTCCACGCGCTCACCTAAAGTATTACATACGCAAAATGGCGCACTATTCGGATTACATTCCGCTGCTGATGAATACATTCCAAGAAAGTCTTGCTGGTGCCGCTCTGGCATGGTTCATTGAATTGGACCTCGATGATTATGATGGGTGGAAAGATCTGGCAGAAGACTTCCTCAGACAGTATAAGTTCAATACGGCTACAGCCCCAACGGGGGAAGACCTTCTACGAACCTCGAAGGCAAGAGGTGAATTAATCAGAACATATGCCCAGAGATGGCGAGCTTTGGCTACCCAGGTAAAGCCATCAATCCCAGAAGAGGAGCTGATTGACTTATTCCTAAAGGCACTCCCCCTACGAATACTTCGACAGATTGAATACCTCCGGATGTCAAACATTTGCATACTTGATTAAGGTGGCTGAAAGGCTAGAATGGGCCTTAAGAGAAAGGAGGCCTCATGAAACTTCTACTAGGAAACAATATCCCTTAAAGAAGGAGAGAGAGGCCGGAATCGACATAGCATTCGTACCAGACCCCCATAAGCCCAAACCGTTTGGCAATTCTAATCAGACCAAAGGAGGATCGCCCTGGTCGGCGTCGAAAGTGCAAGAACCTAGAAGAAGGCAACCCCAAAAGCAGTTCTCTCAGCTCCCGATGCCTTTATTCAAGTTGCTCCCGATGCTACTAGAGCGGCACCTGGTGGCAAAAGAACCACCTAGGACAAACCCTGTTAAGTATCCTGGCTTTGACGAGAGCCAGACCTGTGTCTACCATATGGGCGAAATGAGACACAATGTGGATAACTGCTATATCCTTAAGTTGAAGGTGCAAGCTTTGATTGATAGTCAGATTCTGAAGTTTGACAACATGGCTCCAAATGTGCAAGAAAATCCACTCCCTGATCATCAAGCAATAGGAGCAATATTCACTGAAGATGAGGGAGACCACCTCAAGCTGAAGGTAAACATCTCTAAACTCACCGACCTTCTGGTCATCGCTTCATCATACCCAAAAGGAGGGGAGATCCCTGCGGACGTAAATAAGTTATGTATCGCCAAGATGATGAGCTTAGGGATAATATCCGATATTACCAATGAATGATTCGAAGGAGTCAAAGCTTCTCTATCTTTGGGAGGAAGCCATTTCGTGATCAAAACTGAGCAGGGTAGCACGTGGGACATCCCACATAAGGATCTGGTAGACAACTTTGGGTCGATCATGGAGCTAGAAGAGAAATTCGAAGGGGACGAACTGGAAGCCAAAAGGCGAAGTCTAGCAGATCACAGATTCATAGCCGACGCACTTGAAAGGGGGGAAATTGTAGACAACCTCGGTCAACATTCTGGGGGGTACAACTTTAAAGTGAAATATTCGGCCCCTCCAAGCTTTTATCAGAAAATTGAGGATATCATACCAGACGGATGGGGAGGTATGGATGATCCCGCTCGACCAGAAACCTCGAATGACATGGAAAAGCTTTTTACAAAAGACTTTGACGACATCGTATCGATGATTGAAGCCGCTACGACCATAGTAATACGATTAGAAGAACTGGATAGCCTGAGAGGGGTGGAGGATTACCTGATCAAACCTGTTGTGATTCGATTGCCAAAAGAGGGGGCAGATGATACAGCTAAACCAGAGGAATTTGGCCCGACGATGGTAACCAAAAAAGTCCCTCCAGTAGAAGAGTATGATCTTAAAGTAGTCCACTGGGACTATGGGACAAAAGAAGTGGATGTAGTAATGAGATCTGGACGATTTTATGCCCCTAGGGAAGGCGAATCCGAAAAGAAGGAGGTCTCGAAGGAAGACGCAGAAAAGCTCATGTCGATCATTAAGACTAGCGAGTTTGAAGTAATAGAGCAGCTGAGAAAGATGCCAGCTCAAATATCCTTACTGGATTTATTCATCAACTTAGAGAAGCACAAGAACGAACTGTTAAAGATACTCAACGAAGTACATGTCCCTGAAACAATTAATGAGGTGCAATTAGGGGACTTTGTAGGAGCGATCCTTTTAAAAGACCAATTGAGCTTCTTTGATGAAGACTTCCCCATGGAAGGAAGAAGGCACAACAAGGCCTTATATATCTCCGCGCAATGTAACAGGAAAAGAGTGGCGCATGTACTAATCGACAACGAATCAGCCTTCAACATTTGCCCTTTGGCTACTCTAAGAAGGTTGGAAATCAATGAGGAAACGATTAAGACTTCCAGAACAGCCGTGAGAGCTTTCGATGGAATGAAGAAGACTGTGGTAGACGAGATTGAGCTCGACGTATTCATCGGCCCAACAAAATTCTCCATAAACTTTCAAGTAATTGATCTGCCTAGTGCATTCGGGTTCTTGCTGGGAAGACCCTGGATCCATGTAGCAGGAGCTGTACCGTCCAGCTTGCATAAGAAAGTGCGCTTTGTGGTAGATGGAAAGGTAATTACAGTACACGGGGAAGTCGACCTCCAAACATATCAGAGTAGCGTTATTCCCTACATTGAACCTGAAGATAAGGTGGAAGCAAGCTACCATTCCCTAAAGATAGTAACGACGGTACACACTCCTGTAGGGACAATATTGAGGGCTCCATACGTTTCTGAAACCCATCTTTTACCAGCTAAGATGCTACTGGCATATGGGTTCAACCCCGGAGAAGGCCTGGGTAAACACGGTCAAGGAATAAATACCCCTCTGCAATTAAAAGCCAACCAGCATAGAATGGGCTTGGGGTACCAGAAAGATTATATGGGCGAATCTGCCCCGAAGGAAATAGGCTGAGGCCGAGGCAAAAGCCCGGGACTCCAGGGAGGCCAGAACAACCCGAAGGATTCATTCATCGGTTCTCCAACTTGGAAAGGCAAGTCTCAGATATTCAATAATCTTTTAAATGCTCACTTCGACCAAAACTCCAAATGGCTGTCTGAAAAGGACATCACTCCATCAACAGAACCGGATCTGACAAATCCTTTTCTCAAAAATGACTTTGTGAATGTCATCATGGAGTGGTTGGATGACAAAGCCACTTCCTCTGAGTAAAGAAGCTTCTCTCCTTCTTTAAATACTGCACTTAGAACTTTCTACATTTCTTTGCATTTTCACTCCTGGTTATAGATATAAGAAAAACGCCTTTGGATCTCTGGCCGTTGGTCCAAACAGCGTAGCTTGTAATGCGGTCCACTTTGCATTCAATAAAATCACACGAGTTTTGTTAAGGGCATATGGAACCACGAATCAGCCCGATGATGATGCCAGTCTTCCGCACAGAAGCTTGAGGCCTGATTTGCCATATGATTCCTAAATTTCCAAAAGATTTCCACGGGGCCAGGATGTCCAATGACATGAGGATTAGTCCCGTCTAGACCTATACTTATTTCGAAAACTCTTTTGAAAAGACTTTCCACAATCATGCATGTCATTTTTATGGAGTACGAACTAACCATGCTCATGACATTTCAGGCATATCATCCCAAACATACATACCAGGTTATTATACGATTCGGACCATCACATCGACTGTTCCTATAACATTAAGGAAGAGGAGGATGAAGGTTATGCGTCTATCCGCAGAGAATGGAATGCCTTTGAGGAATCAATGCCTCCTACTTCAGAAGAACCAATTATTGTTAATTTGGGAGATATCGTGAATATCAAAGAGGTCAAGATCGGCGGACATTTATCCCGAGATGAAAGACTCGAATTCACTGAATTACTGAAAGAATATCAAGATGTATTTGCATAGTCTTACGCTGATATTCCAAGACTGGATCCTAAGATTGTGGAGCATACATTACCCACGGATCCCAGTGTTAAACTTGTCAGGCAAGGTAGTAGACGGATGAAGGCTGAGTTGGAAGATAAAATTAAGGAGGAAGTCATGAAGCTTCTCAGGGTAGGCTTTATTGAAGCTATCCCATACTCGGACTAGATTGTAAATATAGTCTCCGTCATGAAGAAGGATGGTAGAGTTCGGATCTGCGTGGATTACCGAGACTTGAATAGAGCAAGCCCAAAAGATGATTTTTCACTATCTCACATTGATGTATTGGTGGATAGTACGGCAGGATATGAATTATTCTCATTCATGGATGGATTCTCGGGATACAACCAAATCTTCATGAAACAGGAAGACAAACTAAAGACCGCTTTTACCACACCTTGGGGAAACTTTTGCTACAAGGTTATGCCATTTGGATTAAAAAACGCAGGGGCCACCTATCAGAAGGCTATGGTCACATTATTCCATGATATGATCCACAAAGAAATTGAAGTATATGTCAATGACATGATCGCCAAATCCAAGAAGGGGCAGGATCACATACAGGTGTTAAGAAAATTATTTGAGCGTCTGCGCAAATATAAGTTGAAGTTGAACCCTAACAAATGTGTATTTGGGGCAAAATCTGGGAAACTTCTCGGATTCATGGTCAGTAACAAGGGCATTGAGATTGATCCTTCAAAGATTCAAGCCATCCATGATCTGGCAACTCCCTCCATAGTAAAAGAAGTAAGAATTCTTCTAGGGAGACTGAACTATATTGCCAGATTTATCAATCAGCTGTCTGATGTGGCTAAACCAATCTTCAAATTACTCAAGAAGGGCGCGAGAGTGACATGGGACGTAGAATGTAGTCAGGCATTCCAAAAGATTAAGAACACTCCGCTGGTACTTGTGCCACCAATTCCAGGTCACCCGTTGACCTTGTATCTGACTATACAACAGGAATCTTTGGGAGCCTTGCTTGCCCAAACAGGCCCGATAGATGGTAAAAAAAGAGCCATCTATTACTTAAGTAAGAAGTTCACGTCATCTGAAGCAAAATACATACCAGTTGAAAGGGCTTGTGTAGCAACAATATGGGTGCTTCGTAGATTGATGCAGTATACCCTACATCACCACATTCAGCTCATAACAGGAAACGATCCCGTCAAATACCTCTTGGAGAAACCCGCCTTAATTGGGAAATTAGCAAAATGGCAGGTGATGTTATCTGAATTTGACATCAAATGTTCTCCACAAAAATCAGTAAAAGGGAGAGCTATAGCTGACATGTTGGCAGAAAACCCGTCAAACGGTGAGCCTTCTAAAACGATAAAGGCAGAAGATCAAATTCTGAACTTAGCAGAGGATAAATGGGTCATGTATTTCGATGGTGCTGTTAATCTATCAAGAGCAGGCACTAGGGCAGTACTGATATCCCTTGATGATTAACATTATCATGTTGCAGCGAAGATGACCTTCCCTTGCACCAATAATATCTCGGAATACGAGGCATGCATTCTAGGCTTGCGATTGGCCATTTCCATGGGAATACCTAAGCTGCAGGTTTATGGAGATTCCATGCTTATCATTTTGCAGACACAAAGAGAGTGGAAGACCAAGGACGCAAAACTCATCCCTTATCACGAATACCTTGAAGAATTGACACTTAAGTTCGAAGAAGTGTCATTCGAGTACCTATCGAGGTCTCACAATCAATTTGCAGATGCGCTAGCCACCCTGGCCTCAATGTTACAAATAACTGATGGGTTGGAAATAGAACCCCTAAGGATCGTCATAGTTAAAAAGCCAGCTTATTGTATGCTAATCGAAGAGGAATTTGATGGAGAGCCATGGTATTACGACATCAAGAATTATCTCTCAAAAGGAGAGTTTCCTGAATGATGTCAGCTAGAAGACTGGAGATACAGAACCAAGATAGCCAGCAAATTCTTCCTTAGTGGACAAATACTGTACAAAAGGTCATTTGACTCTACTCTGTTGAGGTGTGTAGATGCCAAAGAAGTAAATATTCTCATGAAGGAGATCCATGAAGGTATATGTAGGCCTCACATGAACGGCCACCTTCTCGCCAGGAAGATCATGCGGCTTGGCTATTATCTAATGACCATCGAATCAGACTGCTGTCAGCATGTCAAGTCATGCCACTAATGCCAAATATATGGCGATAAGATTAATGCACCCCCGAATGAATTGCATCAAATATCTGAGATTTGGCCTTTTTCTATGTGGGGAATAGACATGATAGGGCCTATTAATCCTTCGGCTTCAAATGGTCATCACTTCATCCTGGTGGCGATTGATTACTTTACAAAATGGATAGAGGCCACTTCTTACAAGAATGTCACTGCAAGAAATGTGGCAAGATTCATTCAAAAAGACATCATCTCCCGATATGGTACCCCTCAAGCAATTATCACAGAAAATGGATCCAACCTGAACAACAAGATTGTCGATGTTCTACTAGATCATTTTGGTATTCGACATCTGAATTCATCCCCTTACCTCCTGTAGATGAATGGGGCAATGGAAGCTGCCAACAAAAACATCCAGAGGATCTTGGCTAAAACAGCGGAAAACTACAGAGATTGGCATGAAAGGCTACCCTTTGCCTTAATGGCATATCGAACTTCAATCAGGACCTCTACAGGGGCGACTCCCTACAGTCTGGTGTACGGAATGGAAGCGGTCCTACCCGTGGAAGTTAAGGTCCCCTCTTTAAGGATCTTATCAGAAGGTAAACTCTATGAGTCAGAGTACTCTAAGAATAGATATGAACAGCTGAATCTGATAGATGAGAAGCGTCTTAGAGCGATCTATCATGGTCAAAGCTACCAGAAGAGGGTGGCCAAGTCATTTAATCGAAAAGTTAAAGCCAGAAATTTCAAAGTAAACGACTTGGTGGTAAGGAGGACTCTGCCAAATGTTGTCCATCCGGGAGGTAAATTTACCCCGAATTACGAAGGCCCCTACATTGTCAAGAAGATTCTCACAGGAGAAGTATTGATTCTTGTAAACTCTGAAGGAGAAGAATTGGGACACCCTGTAAATTCAGATGCTGTGAATAAGTATTACCCTTGAAATAAAATCAGATTTCGGTCATGTGGCTTATCCCAGATCAATCCGAATCGTCATTGCATAAACACATCATGCATCCATGCATACACTAGCATGTGTTCAATTTTGCAGGGTTTCGAGAAGCAAACTCAGAATCAGACTCATTCAAACAAAACCCTTGAAAGGAAGGTCATCGACGCTAAGTACTAGGTGATATGTATCTGTTTCATCAAAGGTCAAGCCGGCCTTTGCTTACTAGAACATCTCTTTTATCATGCATGCAGGAATGTCTACTGAAGACAGAAGACAACAAAAGAAGAGCACAGTAAAGTATCTCTCACTTCCTGTAAGGTAAAAAATGAGAGAATGAGCGTTCACATGTCTGGACTCAGGAATAAACATTCTATCATGAAAGAATGATGATAAATTCCTTGCATTTACTACACGTCTACCAAGGTCAGAAAGTGTCCAAGCATGTTCAAAGTATGCATGAGGCGTCATTGAAATCCCTTATGGAGTAAAACGCCTGGAGAAAAATGAAATGATCTTTCCAGAAACACAACTTGCTTAGGCTATCTAACAAGAATATCCCTCTGAATGAGAGGCAAACCCGATCCCAAACACGTCCCCCATACACTCGAGAGATGAGGGAAGGGTGAGAATAGGAAACCCTGAATCTGAGGATACAAGGGTCATTCGCATCGATTACATGGATTGGGAAGACGGAGGCATTCATTTCTCTATCCTAAACACTGCAGGTGACTATTGATGGCCATTTGAACGGCGGTTTCATTCTTTACCCCTGTCAAGGACCACCCCACATTGGGGCAAACTGGAGATACGTCCAGCCGTATCAAGAGGTAAATGGTTAGAAATCCTCTTGCCCAGACTTGCATCAATCTTCGTGTGTTGCTTGTCATTTTAACTTTTGTGGTGATTCAAGTGCTTTAACATGACGAAAAGCATTCGTTTCTCTATCCTATACAATTTTACCCTTTGTACAGCCCAGTTGAGCCTGTACATTCATTTCATAAACCTGTTGGTGATCAGTGCATATTTCAAGACAGAAGCAACACCACTTCTAGAGCGAAAAATTCGAAAGGTATGATTTATGTAAATCCTCAGACTAATGATTGAGTGTTGAGAATCAAGTTGTACCTCAAGCACATTCATTTGAAAAATCCTGGCTCCCAAAAGAGAAAGAAGGGACCTAAAAAAAAGAGTGAAAGAAAAATTCCATCCTTGGGCATCAAGAAAAAGCAAAGTGCCTGGTAAAAACAAGGCCAATGCCCGTTCAAATATTTGTACCTTTATGTATCATGAGTTTGATCTTGAAAATGCCAAAAGACGGCATGATAGCTATGTATAGGTCACTAGCGAGATATGATAATGTCACATTCAGATGTTGACGCCACACCAAGAAAGGGGTTCTCCAAAGATTACCAGTGCACTTCGAAAACTAAAGGCGCTCTATGAGGTACTAGATCGGTAGCAAATCTGCGATGATCGCCAATTTTAAACCCTTCACATATTCTGGGCCAAAAAATAAGCCTCTTTCTATCCCCAATCCTACCTATGTTACATCTCTGAGAAGTCTTTTCTGATTAAAGCACTTGGATTAGCATAGGGTTTAATGCTTAAGCTTAGCTCGAAGAAGTTCGAGCAAGATTATTTCTTTCTCATTTTGCAGGGTTCTTGACTTGTAAGCCCGGAGCAGATGAAGAACATTTTGTTAAAAGACCTGACTCAGAAAATGAGTCCCCCTTCGGAAACCATGTCCGAGCTCGACATTACGGTCTAGTAAAGACCTCCCGATTGATCTAAAATGTATGCGCTACGAACGGCTCCGAAAACCCAGGTACAGGGTATTAGGGAATTCGAGTGCTATAATTGTGAAAAGACCAAATCAGAAAATTGGTGAGGAGACCTTTCTAACAGGGATATTCCAATAGAATGCTTGAAAGTAAGCTTTGGTTGGGAACTTCAAATTGTTCGATCTGAGGATCTTTCCTCACAAGGATTCATGATCAACTTTGCATGCTTCGAGATGTTTGGATAACCTCCGATGTCCTAAGCCGTTTTACATAAACTACATAGGTTAAAATGAAGCCTTTTACCTGCCTTATAATAGTCATGACCTCAAGAGGGCTAATATCTTGGCAAATGAGAAATGAACTCTCAAGTCTAAGCTTCTAGGACTCATGGTGACTCCAGATTCCAGAAGGATGCCTTGCTCTGTGAAGAAGAGCTTTCAAGATACATTCTTACGAAAAGTTTTTGCAGGTTTGAGCTTTCTGCAGGATACCTGGAGTCCCCAGATCCCAGAATGTCACCTCCAATGTCAAAAGGACAATCTTCGAAATCATCCCTCTATGAGATTTCGAATTTAAAGGTTTGAGCTTTCTGCAGGATGCCTGGAGCACCCAGATCCCAGAATGTCACCTTCCATGTCGAAAGGACAATATTTGAAATTATCTCCCTGTGTGAGATTTCAATTTTATAGGTTTGAATTTTCTGCAGGATACTTGGAGTCCCCAAATCCCAGAACAACACCTTGCATGTCGAAAGGATAAATCTCAGAACCAGCTTTCTGCGAGGTTCTAGGTAATCCTTAAACCCAGAATAGCTCATTTAGTAAAGCCTAAAAGTTAGGCACACCTCACTTGTATGGATCCTAGTTAATTCCTTAGATTATAGGACCTAAATGTTCGACAATCCCCAAGAGACTGGGTGCGTCATCCATAGGTTCATAGCAGAGAGGAGTCCTATTCTCGGCATGATCCCCCTGAAGGATCAAAATGTTCGACAATCCCTAAGAGACTTGGTGCGTCATCCATAGGTTCCTAGCAGAGAGGAGTCCTATTCACGGTCTGATCTACCATACGGATCAAAACCCTGACAATCCCTAAGAGACTAGGTGCGTCATTCATAGGTTCTTCTCAAGTATAGGAATCTCATTCTGGTACGGCCTACCATACAGGCTAGAGTTTAACTGCCCTAGGATACTTAAAAACGAGTCCTTAGGTATCCACTGGAACCCGCTATACACCGCGCATGCTGCACGAACGTCAGACAGGTAAGTAACAGGTGAGTATCTCTATCTCGCCTCTCTCTCTCTCTCACATCAGATGAAACAAAATGAGCAGAGCATTCACCAGCGGGACAAGAAAGATTAGATGTCAAGATTCATTTTTCAATTTCCTAGTAGAGTCGGTCTAGACTCAGGTGTCACTTGTCTTTGACCAAAACCTCTCACGAGATTCCTCTCAAAGAAGGGCAGCTGTTGACAACTGATTTTTTACCAAATCCTTTTTCAGCTTTATTTTGAAAAATCATAAAAAAATCCATAAAAAGTCAAAAAATTGCAAAGTCAACTTTGGTGGCCTTGGCCAAGCCTAAGGAACCATTTTTGACAAAAAAAAATAATTTTTCATATTTTTTAATATTTTCAGAAATTAGGAAAATACTAAAAAAAATCAATAAAAATAACATTTGAGGTCACAAAAATATGGAAAAAAAGCCAAAATTTTTATTTTAAATCTCTTGTCTTTTTGACCTCTCAAAAAGTCGAAAATCAAATTCAGTTGTATGTGTTCCTTTGTAACACATATGATTGAATTTGAGATAAAATATCAATTGAGTCTTGTTATTTGCAATTTTGGCATTTTTAAGGATCTTGACATTCAATTTGATTGTCCCCCACCTCAATTTAGCCCAATTGTTCGAACAAATTGCTCAATTACATACTTAATTGCATTTTAGTCCTTAAAATTGGGCATAATTGAAATTACTTTCAATTCAAAGACTATCATTGCAAATTAAACATGCAGCCCAAGGTTTTCATCATTTTGAATTGATTGGCATAGGTGGTTTGACCCAATTTGATCATTTAAACCCTCAATTGCACAATCCCCAATTAGCAATTAAATAGAAATTTGGGGTTTTTATTGAAATTGACATGAACTTTTGGGCAAAATCATATTTTTAGATAGAATTCATGCCCTAGATTCGATTCTGAGGCTCAATTGCAAATATTTCCTATTAATTTGGGTTTAATTGAAAAATTGTAAGTCAGGACCGGTACAGACCGGTCGGACCGGTCGAACCGGTCCGATATAGTGTCATCGTCTTCCTCAGGCACCTGCGCGAATGAACAGTAAATGGTCGAACTTTGACGGGAAAATTGACGGACCAATCGACTTCAATTGAAGACGCAATGGTGGGCTTTTAGTTCCTTAGGCCATTCCCCGTCGATTGGAGCCGGAATGATGATCAATGGCCGCCGGAGCAGGGAGCAATCGGCCGGTCAAACTGCAGACCTGCGAAAGTCAACATTTACCTAAACGCAGACCAAATTCATCCTAAATTCACGCGGAATGAGACCCGCCGGAGGACCAAACAGAATCGGACGAGATGCCTATTGCCCCTGACGCCAATTGGACCTAAAATCACGTGATGGCACGTGCCATTCGAGTCAGTTGGCTGTTCCCCGATTCGGCCCCAAAACTCGAAGGGCGATATAAGCCTACGGGGGCTTTCAGTTAAAGGGGTTGGAAAATTATGTTCGATAAGAAAAAACTGAATCGAGGGAGAGAGAGAACGAGAGAGAAAGAGTTCACCTTCCCTCGCGGTGGTCGAAGGTTGGAGCTCGAATTGCAGAGCCCCGGTTGGGCCTTCCCAGGCTAAACCAAAGCTCCACGAGGTCGTCAGGAGGTCGTCCAAAGTCCCCGAAGTCGATCGCCGTCGGCCGCGTACGTGGAACCCACGAAAACAGGTGAGGCAGAGCTTCAACTCTTATACTAAGCTTCAATGGCGGATTTCATTTCCGACTATGATTCTTGTATCTAGTGTGTGCGTCTTGTTCCCTGAACATCACTGACCATACCCGCATCTTGATTTTGCATCGATTTTATCTGAACAACTCGAATCGAGTCTTCGAACTTAGCCTCCATAGCCGACCGATGTTCATACTTGCCTAGCCCAATCTAGGCCGCGCGGGCTCAATCGGAACCAGAGGTAAGTCTTCTGCACCTCCTGCCATGTCAATCTGTGAATGAATTGATCTGATTTCGCGTGGTCTGTGTGATTGAGCTTCCATGGCCGTACTCGGCAGTTCGCATGATGCTCTTGATTCTGTGAATAGGATGCTTCGATTCTTAGATATGTTAAACTAGAGTCGATCGCGAGCCGATTGCCGTTGGTCTCGCATGATTCCATCAAGAATCCACCGTTGGATCATCGCCGGAGAAGCACAGCCGTTCATTCCGTCGGAGTCGCGAGGTTGAAGACGAAGCTGACGTGGCGTGGTCAACCGGTCAAAGTCTTAGGTGTCAGTTCGCCATTGGTCCACGTGGTTGTCCAGTCAGCAGGCCGTTAGGAGATCTGTTATTTGAATAGGTAGATCCGACGGCAAAGGTTAATCGAGTCGAATAAACGGTGGCCGTTCGATTAGAAATTAGGATAATTCAAAAATAATTTTAATCAGGAAAATCAATCAGAACAGAAACGGTGCCGTTTAGGTAAAGGGTTAGGCGACGTCGTTTTAGGATGGACGGCTCAGATCAAGTTTCACGTTCTAATCCTGACCGTATATCTTAGTAAGTCAATCAAACGGTCTCGATCAAGTCATCGTTCAATCTAGACTGTAGGATCTAGTAATCAGATCTAACGGGCACGGATAAGCCATGTGGTTCGATGTAGGCCGTCGGATTAAATCCGAATAATCCAAAAATAAAAAAACTACGGGCACGACGTCGTCTAGGGCTTGGGTCTCACGCGGGTCCGGGTGTAGGCCGGGTCTCCGACCCGAGTGGGTCGGGTTGACCCGGTCCGAATAATATTTTTTAAAAAAATAAAAAAAATCAGAAAATGGTTTTAAAAAATAAAAAAATCAGAAAAATCCTAGAAAATCCAAAAAAAATGCTAGAAAATTCCAGAAAATTCCAAAAAATGTGAAAAAAATGTGGAAAAATCCTAGACACTCTAGAGATCCCCACAAATTTAGGATTGACCACAAAAAACTGGTCAACCCTATTTTTGGGGTTTCTTATCCGTTCTTCCAAGAATTGACGACAATGCCCTTTAGGGGTAATTCGTCCCTGCTTCGTGTTCTGAGATAAGTTGAAAATGCCTAGATTAGGATAGGGCCAGTTAGGTGGCGAATCCTCTTGCTAGGGTTTTCGAATCTCATTATTTTCCCTGAAATGACGATCTTACCCCTCAAAGGGTAGATTGCCTTTCCTACTCCAATCGAGTTTTGAGAATTGCTTAAAATTAGGATTTGGGTCAGGTGATCGACTAATCCCAAAGTTTAAGATTTTCGACCCTCGTCTTTGTCCAAAATGACGATTTTACCCCTCTAAGGGTAAAATCACTTTTAAATTCCAAAAAAATCCTAGAAATTCCTGAAAAATAGGAAATGGGTTGGATTGATGGCCAATCATATTTCCCCCGTCTTTTGACTTCCCAATTCATCTAAAATGACAAATTTTCCCTTTCGAGACGAATTGTTCTCGAATTGTTCAAAATTACGATTTTGCCCCTCATGGGCGAGTTATGTCCAAATCACTCTTAAGCCTTGATTTATATTTCTCTAGGCTAATAGGGCCTCATTAGGGATGCCATGCTGCTTTCATGTGATTTATCCCCATGTTATGGATCCTTGATTTACGCATTTATTTTCATGGATTGTGAGTGATAGGGTAGTCATTCCGATCTGCATGAACTCCTGGATTTATGATCTGTACCTCACTCGCCTGTATGAAATCCTAGGATCAGATAAATCATTCAGCTTAGGTACCGAAAGGGTGTCAACTATAGCAGTTGGCGTAACTAAGTCCCCGAACCCATTTCTCTGGTTTTCGCAGAATCGAATAGACAACTCCCAACTATTCGATGGGGTTTCCGATCGTACCCTCCAAGAAACGATTGGTGGCGACTCTTTGGCATGTACACGTATCACATGTCACTAGACCACGCTGAAGGTCGACCACGTATAGCCAGCCGTTGCGATTTGGGTAATGGACCTTGAGAGAGGCTCGCGTCCGATCATGCAACATCAGACGGCCCATTAACCCTCGCTAGCCAGATAGCGCTCGAGAGGGTCACGACACTAATCTCACTTACCTAGTGTATTAAGCCTAAAAAGGCTAGCATGTCACCTCACCATCTCTCTCTCCTCTTGGCTTGAAGGATAAGTATCTTCTCTCTCTTCCTCCTCTCATTTTGACTGAGCTTCTCACAAGAACACACTCTCTCACTCTCAAACTCTCTCTCTCTCTCTCGGATTTTCTGTCACTGCCCTCCCGTCTCCGTCCACTGTTCCGGCTATAACTTCTTCATCTGTTATCGGATGGAGACGAGCCACCGACCACTAGAAAGCTCTTTCTCTTTCCATTCCAACAATGTATTATGAGCCCAAATCTACCCAACCGTTTGTCCTGTAGAGCCGTTTGAAGCAGCAAAGTCGCTGCCCGACCCTATTCTGACTCGAAAAGCATTCTGGGCCATCTGGGAGTTGGTTTTGGCTTGATTCTTTGGTAAGATACTCCTTGAACATAGTTAAGGCATATGGCAACAAGTATTTGAAGTTTGGTTAGATTTTTGAAGGATTTTGATGGTTGAATCCTTGTGATCTTCAAAAGACAGAATCTGTCTGTCGCCGACCAGTGGGGGAAATGCAACATTTTGAGGATCTTTAAGGTTTTATCTCGCTTGAATTTTATCGGTAAGCTACCTTAAGACATACTTCTATATGTTAGCAAGGTGTGTGTGAGCTAGGGTTGAGTTTGGATGAATTTTAATAGACGATTTCGTGTAAATCCTTCGAGAACAGAATCTGCCCAGTACTGGTTAGACTTGGAGCTGTGACCTTGTTGCCGCTCTTAGAGGATTTTGCTGGCTTAATTAGCTCGGTAAGTTAGTTTTAACCCTCTATTAGGATGTTAGGTTACTAAGGGGCATTCTTATTTAAAAAATCGACGGAATTGTGAACCGATTTTGATTGAGGAACATTAGACCGAATCTACCATATTTTGATGAATTGAGCTTGAGTGATTTCCTGGCATGAAAATTTTGAAATCGAGGTTTAATTGAGGAGTCTCAATCTGGTCATGGCATGTGGTTGGGCTTTTTGGCATGCTTTGTAGAAATTCCCATTTGATTTGAGTAAATTGAGTGGCTTGGATTACTAATTGAGTCTCGAGATGACTTGTGAAACCGAAATCTGAGTTTTGTGTGGCTAAATGCCGAGTTTTGGCTTGTGGGAATGGTCATTTGACAATTGTGTTAAGCCGAAGTTATGTATGTGTCACGCCCCGAACCCGACGAGCCGCGAACATCCCACTGGCCATAAACAAACTGTGACATCCAGGATAATTCGGCCCTCATCAAATCAATCGTATATCTGCGGAAGCAAGAGGCTACTCCGTGCACAATTAAAGTCAAGATGACTTAGGACAGAGAAATAGTACACTTCAGTTCTCATGAATGATCAAAACTAAAGATTTGACTTCTACATCCACTTCATTATATACAATCTCTAATGATAACCCAATGTCTTAGATACATTTGATCACTTACTTCCTCCATAAGCCACTTCTTTATCCAAATCGGGCTTCCTTCGCCTGGAACCTGAAAAAGTTAAGCCCCCACTGGGGTGAGATATAAATCTCAGCGAGCTATCCTAACCCTAAATTAGGCCAATCGTTCCACCGAAGCAAAATATTTACAGCAACATGCAATCATTAGTTAAAACAAGGCAATGCATTTTCTCAAGGCATCGAGTCATGCTAAAACGAGAATCTCAATCAAATGTAAACATGGCATCAAGTAACCAAGCTTCCATACTAGTATCAAAAAATTCATAATAACATAAGAATCATAAGGTGATTCCACTTCACTTCACATTTCCAAAGACTAGCCCGCGTTCAGACGCCTCAAGCTATTCCGATCAATAAACCCATATTCAGACGCATCAGGTTTAGCAACTTATCACCAAGCTCGTGTCCACAGGTACAATTCTCATCCCGCGTTCAAACGTATCGGGATGGACTTTCGACCACAACCCCGCGATCACATCGCCTCAGGGTGTGTCTCATTCTTCAACCCCGCGATTAGATCGCCTCAGGGTGCATTTCATTTGTCAACCCCGCGATTAGATCGCATCAGGGTATATCACATTTCATCATGAGGAATTATGGGCATTAGAACATAAATCAAGGTTTGCCAAAAACAAGCGTACTTTATCACAAACACGATTTAAGATTCGAGCACAAGGCAACCATCCAAACAAATAAGGGGCTACTACGAGCACATCGTCAATTCAATCATGAGACCAAGAATTCCATAGCCATCAAGCACTCATGGTCTATGCTTCAACGGGACCATTCGGCTCCCACTCAACCAAGCACCATAAAAATATCAATCAACTCAGCGATTCCTCAAAGAATCCGTTCAATCACGACCAAATGTCCTAATAAAAGGTTAGGGGTCACTCATCTCTTCATTCAAATAGCAAACTCCAATCACCATGCTCCTCCAAGGTCAGCAATTTCATGGTCGAACAGGGCACCCACGGCGCCTAAGAAAAACCACATCGAAACTTAGCTATTTCTCATTTCCATTATGTTATTATTTTAATAGCACACACAACCCCTTATTCTCATGTTCTCACAGCGCCGATTCAATGGCCCTAAGCATGTTAATAGCCGTTCTATCAAGGTAAGTCATCATAAATACCATTCCGTCCAAAACTGCACTATTACTTAGCCCCACGACCAGATTACTTCATAAATAATCTGACATTGATCCTTCGACCTTTTATGAAATAAACTTTCCAAATCTTAAACTTCAATGTCTTATGGACGCGTGGGAGAAAACGGAGCTCAATTCGGATATCGGACGATTTAGAACGACTCAATTCAAATTTGGTGCGCGCCAAGGACAGATTATATGACATCTCACGTTTTCACTTCTATCAACCCTCAATTTCTCTTCTAACTCCAATCCAATCCTCATACTTCCCATTAACACCACAATTAACACCCTAGTACGCCTTAACAATCAATTAGAAGCATGGCGACACTTCAAACAACCCTCGAGAGGTTCGGTTATAACAGGGCACCCACAAGACAGAACCAGTTCTGTTTTAAACCGCACAAATTAGTCCACCATTTAATCCTACGCTCCAATTCATCATGAATTCAACTTGCTAATATCTTAATCCATGAGGTTAGGAAGCTCACCGAAGATTTTGTTGCGAAATAACACCTCCAAGTCTTCGAACAGCTCGTTTTCCCCACGGTCCGCGCACGGTCAGATTCTGTCCCACAAGAATCACCTCATTTCACCTATAAAAACTTATCCAAACCCCAATGAATCTTCAACCTCAGCTCATAAAACTCTTATACTATAAGGCAAGAAGGCCTCACCGAAAATTTGGAGGCAATTGAGCTCTTGAAGTGAGCGAAAATGAGTTTTTCCCAAAATCGGATCAGATTCTACCCCGTCCAGACCCTTTCTCACTCAAATCGACCTACAGGACAGAATACTTAGTCAAATCAAGCTTATAATATATCCCTGGAAAGGAAAGACGAAAAGTTTTCTAATGGCAATAGAATTACCTCAATCGGCCATCGGACGACGAAGATATGGCTGGAACAGTGAAGGCGTTGGGACAGGGCAGAGAACTGGGGATGAGGTCTTCTTGGCCGAGGAAGAGAAAAACGAAGGAGAGAGGGAGGAGAGAGAGAAGGTGTCGTGCAAGTGAGAGAGAAGAGAGAGAAATTAGCCTTTAATCCACCTTGGTCAAAGGGTTAGAATGGTAGGTTAAAAGTTGTTCACTTAATGCCAACTAATCCAACCTTGACACTTGTCATTGCTTACATAATATCTTGCTATCCATTGTCTACTTTGCCCTTGTATTTTCTACAGCCATAGGGATGTGAAATTGACTAAAACATCATTCTCAAATTATTAAAACAAGGTTAACTCTCTAGGGGCAAAATGGTCTTTTCACACCTTTCGTCCGAAATTTCATTTTTTCAATTTAAATTGGCATCGATGAGGCGACGTCCAATTCAATTCAAATGTTGGAATTCCTCAATGTCCAATACCCAATCTCGAGGTTCAATTTCATTTCGAGCTCTCGTCGACTGTAATTCTAGTTTATCTCCAACTAACGAGCGACTCTTGCGGGCGCTACGCGTATCGACCTTAGGGTTTCTCAAACCACGGCGACTTTGGTTGTCATATGATTGCGAGGGTCTATCACTCGTTCCTGCGGTCCTGATAATCGGAATTCGATTTAGGAAATTCTCGTAAATTACACATTGGTTAAGCGGAATCACCCACGTCCCAACGTATAACGCTAGCAAGGCATCCCTCGATCGTTCCTAGACCGATCTCTGCTGGCCCAAAATATCCCCTCGACAATCCCTATGGTCAAAGTGCCAATTCTTATTCAATTTCACCATGTCCACGTACCCGACTCAGCGGTAGTCTTTCCCTTTTTGGTCAGTTATCTCGAGAGTGGCCAACTCCGAGCGAGTCACAACTGAAATACACCGATCAATATCTTTCCATTCCATGGCCTCGAGAGGGGTTGAAATTTGGAATGTCACAGTATGTGTTGTAACACATTTTTGCTTTGCTTTAAAAAAAAAAGAGGTTTTTCTTTGAAAGAACTTGATTTCTAAGAATTGTGGAATCGTGGAACTTGAAATGAGGCCAATCCAGTTGGGTGTTTGATCCCAAGATATTGAGCTCAAGGACTTGATCCCATTTTGGCCTGACGAGGTCACTATGGCTAGAGAGTCATGTAGTCGACCGAATCATCTCGAGGTGCTGGAGTATCGAGAGTCACTACATGGATCGAATCATCTCTAGGTCCGGACGCGAGAGTCTTCACGTTGACTGCTTCGAGGGAGTTAAGGTATCGGGCGTCGCATGTTTGATCGAATCATCTCGCAGGATTGGCCATGACGAGAGTCTCATAGTTGACCGAATCATCTCGACGGTGCTGGGAAGCGAAAGTCACTATGACGACCGAATCATCTCGTCGTAATAAAGTGAAAAGATGAATTGTTTTCTATGGCTAATTGATTTCATGGCAAGAAATGGCTTGATTAAAGAGAATTCTTATTGAGGCCCGAGGCGCCTTGGTGCGGGCAGGTAACGGCTTGTTACCATTGACTGAAAACAAGTTTTATGAGGAAAGGAAATGGAATTGAATGCCAAGTTTTATGAGAAAAACGGAATTGAATGTCGATTTTGGACAAAGGGTTGTTTTCTGAGTTTGTTTGATTGAAAACCCTGTCTAAGTACGAAGCTGGGCTTAGATTTGTCATGATTTTTCTTGACTGAGCCGAATCGATTTGAAAGTACTGGAATGCCATGTTTTGACAAGCACCCTATTTTATCATGTCAAAGCTTTTGATTCCAATACCCCCAATTTTCAAAGTGTCTGGAGGTACTGATAGCCTAGTTTAGGGTTAGGTCTAGCTCACTGAGATTTATATCTCACCCCGTCGTAAGACCATATTTTTAGGTCCCTAATGATGGAGCCCCATGGACGCAGAAGTTGGTCAACTGAAGCATTTGGCGTAAAATGACATGTGACCTTGTTTGATTGTATTTTGTAAACCGAAGTCGATGTTGTATCCTGATTAAATGTTTTGTTGTGTAGTCCTAAAGTCATCTTTTGTTTTTAATAAAAGGGTTGTTTCTCGCTTCCGCATGCATATATCATTTAGAAATTTTAAAATCGTTGGCCGTTGGATCCTGGGTAATATCGATAAGAAGAACGGCCGAGTGGGATGTTCGCATGCCCGCCGAGCTCGGGGCTTGACACCTAGTATAGCCATATAGGCTTAGGGGATGCCTATCTAGGTGTAGGGGTTGGTTCGGAAAATCTGATGGCCAAATGCTCAGAAGCGAAAAATGGTCAATTTAGAAAGTTCGGGAACCCAAAAATCACAAATTAGGGTCAAGTCACTTGAATGTGACCGTTTCATTTTCTTTTCTACTTTTCGAAATTGATAGATGAAGGTTCTGGCCGGCTTTGCGAGTGCTCCTCTTTCTCTAGGGGTAAGGGGAGCTGGGACATTTGATTTGGTTTTAATAATTAAAGTGAAGGCCCAAGTTTTATATTTTATTCTTTTTTGTCTTTTATCATGGTAATTTTGCTCCTATAGATAGTGAAGGCCGCCATTTTCGAGATATATTGTAGAAATCTCAAAGAAATTCATACGTAGAATTTAGGCTCCTTCATTTTGCGATTTTTTTTTTTTCAGGAAAACATTTTTCGAATTTTCAGCAATTGATTTGTGAAAAATAAACTAATTTAGAAAAATAGTTTTCATCCATAAAAAAACCCTTCAAAAGTGAGGAAAATATATTTCTTAATATTTCCTTTCTCCTCCCTTTCACATTTCCTTTTTTTTATAATCATACTTTTACCTTCTTCTTTTTTCTTTGCCCCTTCTTCCACCTCCTTCCTTCGCCGCCGCTTCCTCCACCGACCGCGGACCTCAGCGATGGCTGGCAGCCCTGCGGTCGGCCATGACGCCGGCCGGCGTGCTCGAGGCTAGGCCAGTCTCAACGTTCTTAAGCTCGCCCGAGGCCAGCGAGAGCCAGCCTAGCCACGGGCCGGTGAATTTTTTATTGCCTCACGGTTGCAGGTTTCGGAGAGATAGCACGATCGGGGTAAAGTGGAGGAAGGAAATCCTGCACCGGGTGGCATATGACGTGAGAGCGCCGCGCAAAAAGTTCAGTCGACCTTGGATTTCTTCACTTTTGAGTGGGACAACCGAACGAACTCATCTCATCATTCACCCGCAATTGTGTATCATCTTGTAAGATCGAGCATGTCTGCCAGAATTCGCATACTCTGGCACCGCCACAGATCATTTATCAATCAAAACTTGTCTAATGGAGAGGAGAGCCAAGACAAGGATGTCACTAGGCGAAGCTCTTACCCAGCACTGGGAGCGATCCATCTCGCGGAATGAGGTATGCGATGAATGTTACAATGCACCAATGCAGCGATGATGCTAAACACTATTGAACCAAACAGCCTCGGCAAGACCGACCAAACCTCGAGGTCACCTACAGCCGGTGGCCTCCAGGAAAAATAAAATAAAAAGATAAAGATAAATAATTAATAAATTCAAATATTTTCAAAAAATGAAAAAGAAGAAACTGAAAAACGAAAATTTATTAAAGGGAGTCCAGAGAGGAAAATCAAATCCGATTTCCCATACCAAACAACGGAAATATTTTTTGGGTCTTCTTCAAATTTTAGCCAAATATTGAAAAAACATTATATTTTCTTGAAAAATAAATTTCAGGAAAATATTTTTCGAAATTTTTTTATTTTTCGCGAAATAAATGAAGCCTTAAAAGAAGACGCTACCAATCGACATTTGACCATGCCGGCCAGTTCATGAAGCTCGATGAGAAGGCAATTACCTTTGAAGATTCTTCCAAAATACAAATTATATAATTCTATATATTATTTCGTTATCTGATTTTAAACACTTAACGTCAGAAGGCATCTTCTGGGAGGTTCGTGGAATATGCCATGATTCATGATTTTCTATGAAACTTGGTTGACATAGGGTAAAGACCTGTAAACATCATCCATTCACGTACATATTATATATTGCGACATTCTTTAATTAACTCGCTCTGGCTATTATCTGTTTTGATCTGTCACTTACCGAGTTTCACGATTTTTAGCCTTTAACGAGCGATCAAGTACCTTTTCAAGAGATCATCCATCCTGATGGTGCTCTAACCTAGCAAAGCATTGTCGTCATGTTAAAATGCATATTCATTCCTCCCCCTTTCACAGTTCTAAATGCATGTCAGGATCGCTCTTTGTCCGAGGTCCCTGATCCCTACTATGATTCTCCACTCATGTTGGACTAGATCGTTACATATAAGGTGGATCCGGATTGAATAGAACGACTTGGGAGGACTACCAATCAGTTCGTTGCATCGTTTTTGTCCAACTCCCAACGACTGAAAAATCGTTTCCGTGTCGATTTTTAAAGAGCATTTGTGTGTGTGTGTGTGTGTGTGTGTGTGTGTGTGTGTGTGTGTGTGTGTGTGTGTGTGTGTGTGGACTTGTCATAATGTGAAATCACGTGGGACAGGACGGCTAAGGGAGGACACGACAATTTCCCTCGCATTGCCCAAGCGCGGAGCGGGTGCCCACAAGTCAACGGTCTTGGACGTGCTCATCATAAGATGTAATAAACAGACATCTTGTGCCCTCTGCGAGGGAACACGAGAACGAGAATGAGAGCGAGCGAATTTGTCCGTGGCGTGTCTAATCTTTCTCCGAGTTATGGGTTCTGCCTCTGCTGATGTGGCTGCTGGAATGAAGAGAAAAAGCTCGGTTTGTTTTCTACCTTCCTCTGCATCTTTAGGATTTGTATTATTATTTACAAATTCTTTGACATGAATATGGTGGAAGCGATAATCTGCTTGGAGTTCAACCCACCCAAGTGCTACAGATCGTCTGGAAGGTTACAGATCTTCTTTTGACGTGAACGATTGTTGAACCAATGTTTGTTCAAAATCACGAGATCCTATGAAGAAAACCGAGCACCATTGATGGTGTACGCGGGGACTGTTAAGTACCGTTCTGAAAATTCTGGATCTAAAAACAAAATGCATGAGTTACAAGATTCAGTTGGAGTCACGTTGCTGTGTTAGATTGGCCTCCACTGGAACCATAGAAGTTTCTTCTTGTCTTTTCCGTTTGGGTGTTCGGCCAGAAGCAGACGACTTGGTCTGAAACACTATGTTAAGCGGTTTAGTTTCCTTGATTTGACAGGAACCATCTTCAACCTCATCGTCGTCTTCTGGAATCAATCATGATGTATTCCTGAGCTTTAGAGGTCCAGATACTCGTGATGGATTCACGGATCTCCTATATAGAGATCTGACAAATGCGAGGATCGAGGTCTTTAGAGATGACAAAAACCTCCGTGGTGGAGAAGAGATCAACCAGGCGCTAAAAGATGCGATCAAGCGGTCGAGGATCTCGATAGCCATCTTCTCCAAAGATTATGCTTCCAGTAAAAGTTGCCTCATGGAGCTGGTACAAATGTGGGAGTGCAGAGAATCAAATAAACAGATTATTATCCCTATTTTCTATGATGTTACTCCCGACGATGTAAAAAACCAGGCTGGGGCTTTTGCAACGTCCTTCGAGAAACATGTGAATGACAAATTCAACGAAGAGACCATCGAAACATGGAAGAACGTTCTTCGACTGGTCGGGAAACTAGTCGGATTTGAGCGGAAGAACATAAATTGCGGGTAATTCTTTTTGGTTCTGGTTACATTATTCTAATGAAATGGATCGACAATTTAACAGGTTGGATATTCCAAGTGGGGGAACGACCGGTGATGAGTCCTTTAAGATGGCCATTTGAAAGACTCAAACTGACGTCGTCCGCCTATTCTCCGTTCGTTCCCCCTTGGATAGAACTTTGTTTTGAAGATAGCATGATATCAATGTCAAAAATTGATCTGTACATCAAAGGGAAATCGACCATGCATTAAAACTTGCTCTCCACTTATATTGGAGATTCCCCCCTGCACCTGTTGGTTTAATTTTCGTCAGTTCAGTCCCCACTTGTTGATTTTTGCCCACTCTTTAATATTTTTGGGTAACTCTGTTGTCATTCTTGTGCTTCACTACTCATGTTTGGCAGGAAAGTGACCGACCTCCTAGAAGAAGTTGTTAAACGTGTCTGCCAGGTGTTGAGGAAGGATGACCAAGCTGTCACAGACAAACTGGTTGGAATCGATCCTCATGTTCAAGACGTGATGACAAAGCTTGGTGTTGTCTACAGCCATGGAGAAGCGACGAGAGTATGTGGAGAAGACGTGCGTGTCGTCGGAATATGCGGCATTCGGGGTGTCGGAAAGACCATACTTGCAAGGCTTGTCTACAACAAGATGCATAAATTGTTTGATGGGAGGTGTAGCTTCGTTGAAGTTGAAAATTTGAGAGGAGTCTCCGACAGAAAAGAAATTTTGAAAGGAGTCATGCCTTCCCAAGAACTGTTGATTGCTGGCCTTCAAAAAGAAGAACGTGAACAACTGATATCTTATGACAAAGGTATGGCAAAAATAGCAAGTCTGTTTAATAATATGAAGGTTCTCATTGTGCTCGACGGTGTCCATAAGGTTGAACAAATCGAAGGAATAGCTGGGAAGGTTGTTAAGTGGTTCGGCCCAGGAAGTAGGATTATTGTGACCACAGACACAAAAGAAGTTCTGAAGGGTTTCGACTTTGGAGAAGACAAAGATAGAGCAGCTGAAGAATACGAGGTTAAACCAATGGGAGATGGGCATGCCCTTCAACTCTTTTGGAAGCATGCTTTTCCTGGGGGTGTTGCCTCAGATGACCCCGACTACGTTTCCTTGTCCAGAGAGATCATCAAAGCTCTTGGAGGGATTCCTATGGCTATCGTGTCTCAGGCAAATTATTTAATGGACGTGAAAATAGAATCTTGGGCAAGTAACTTGACTTACTTAAAACAGGAGGGACAAGAGGATATAGTAGAAGCTGCCCTTAGGGCCAGTTACAATTCTTTGAAGGATAGAACAAAGGAGATATTCCTCGACATAGCGTGCTTTTTTATTGGAAAGGATAAGAGGATTCCCCGTTACATGTGGGAGGCTTATTGGGTTTGCGATCCTCTTAGAGAAACAAAACGCCTGTGCGACATGCATTTCTTGGAAGTTGGAGAAAATAATGAACTGAGAATGCACAATAGTATAAGAGACTTTGGCAGGAAACTTATCAATGACAAAGATCGTCGAAAGCGCTGTAGGTTTTGGAATCACCGGCATGCACTTCCCTTTGCAGAAGATTTGGAGGTAAGTTTTCAAAAAACCTCTAGAAACTTTTTTTTCGTGCGTTACAAAAGCGTTCAGATGAACCTTCCATGCCCATCAACATAAACTTGCTTTTTGTTAGTTTTGCGGAAGCTAGGATGGGTATGGGTATATCGGCAAAAGGAGTAGAAGAGCACAAGGAAAATAATTTTTTTTTATTAGATGGGAGAGATATACAAGGGCTTGTACAAAGGTTTTTTTGCTTTGCAGTTGGTGGCTCTTTCTCACGCCACCTTCAGACCACATGGACCACAGACATCCGTATGGACTAGTCTAATGGTTTTTTAGCTCTCCAAGCACCTCCGGGTGGGAAGGACTGTCTTTGTTATTTTCCAAATAAACAGCCTTCACAAACATCTGAAATTTCTGATATGGCTAGAAAATCTCTCATCATATTTTTCTGATGGAGAATTTTCAATCCAACAAAGTTAAAGTGGCCAAATCTTCGATGCCATAGCCATGATTCATCAAGTTGGGCTTTCATGGCTATATCTCTAACATAGTTCTATCGAATAGGAAAATTCCTATTTTCCATCTTAACAGAGGCAATGATATTTTTATACTTGTCATAAAGTATAAAGAATACCCACATTGTATCATTTGGCCCACGCTAAACAAATTTTGTGCAAGACTAGGCACCAAATATGCATCATGAATATATTTTGGCCCTTTATTTGTCTCAACGGCCATAGTGCCTTTTCCTTTCGCATCAACTAATGCGCCATTGCCCAATTTTATTTGATTTTCCACCGATGTGTCAATAACAGTGAATATAGATTCATTCCCTGTCATATGATTGCTACACCCACTATCAATATACCATGTGTCATTTTTCTTCTCATTTGTCGCTTGGCCAGTATAAAATGTGTTGTCTTTTCTTTCCTTTTCTTCAGCATAGTTGGCTCGTGAATTTGTTTTCAAGCGACAAACTTTTTCTATGTGGCCATACCTTTTACAAAATCGGCATTGTGGTTTATTTCTAAACCAACAATCCTTCTCCAAATGATTATTTTTCTTGCATATACCGCAAGGTGGATATTTCTCCTTTTGTGAAATTTCTCTTCCTCTTTTATTTTTCCACAAGCTTTTTCCACCATTTTTAGATTGATGAGACCGTATGTTTATTTTGGACTAGAAGGCACTTTCAACTGAATCTTCATCTTGTGCCATCAGTCTTTTCTCATGTGCTTTTAGAGAGCCGATCAATTCACTTATTGATAGGGTCAATAAGTCCTTAGTTGCTTCTATTGTTGTGACAATAGGATTATATTTTTGGGTAAGTGATACTAGAATTTTCTCTACGACCCTTTGATCGGTAGTTCCATCTCCATAGGCTCTCATTTGATTTACTAATTCCTTTAATTTTTCACAGTATTCTTGAACGGTCTCATTTATTTTCATTTTGGAATTTTCAAAGTCTCTTCTTAGAGTTTGAAGCCGAATGGTGCGTACCTTGTCCGATCCTTGAAATTCTTCTTGCAATACCTCCCAAGCTTTCTTTGCCGTATTTGCTTCAAGTATTCTCGGAAAGACCGTATCTGAGAGCGCCTGTTGGATAACGCATAACGCCCTTGCATCCTTTTGTAGTTGATCCTTCGGAACCGTTGCACCTTCTCGCGGAGCCTCGTACCCTTTCTCCACGATGTCCCATAAATCTTGGGCCATCAAATATGTAGTCGGTTTGATGCTCCGATAGTCTTAGTTGTTCTCATCGAAAATGGGAATCGGAAATGAGGACGATGCAACGTTGACCATGGGAGATTTTAGAAGAGTGGTGATTAGGACAAACGTCCAAAATCAATCGAACGTAGCTCTGATACCCCTGTTAGTTTTGCAGAAGCTAGGATGGGTATGGGTATATCGGCAAAAGGAGTAGAAGAGCACAAGGAAAATAATTTTTTTTATTAGATGGGAGAGATATACAAGGCTTGTACAAAGGTTTTTTTGCTTTGTAGTTGGTGGCTCTTTCTCACGCCACCTTCAGACCACAAAGCAAAGCCTTTTTATAGGCTTTCCCACCGACTCTCTCTCTTTTTGTTCTTAAGAGATAAACATTATTGACTATTCAAAGAACCTAGATAATTCTACACTCAACTTGATTTTTCTTTTTCTTTTTTTCTACCCAATTCTAAACTATAAATTTCTAGACAATTCTACACATTTCTAATTTGGAAATTGGATTACAATTGTAACACTTTTCTTCATTCCATCTCGTTGGGGAGAGAAAGGGATTTGTTCCTAACACGATTTAGAACACGTAGTGGATACCTTTCAGTAAAAGCAGTGAGCGAAATTAAAGTTTTCCAACTTACTCGTACGTTTTTTCCCCAACCGAGACATGACAGGGTACTGGAAGTGTCGAAGGCATTGGTCTCACAGTCGAAGAAGGTTGCGCCGACAGTTTCAAATGTGAACAATTTCGGAAAATGTCGAATTTGAGGTACCTCGGACTGGACCGGGCTAAAATCCAGGGAGACACTACGGAGCTTCCTCGAGAGTTGAGGTGGCTTAATTGGCGAGAGTGCCATTCGATTCCTAAGCTTGATAATATGAAATTGGAGGAGTTGGTCATTCTCGATCTTTCTAGGAGTCTGGTCACAAAAGATTCAGAGTTCTGGACACAAATCAGGGAGGTATGGCCAATATTTGCTTTTTTTAAAATCTCGGGTTAAGATGACAAATATGAGCGAGTAAGTTTTGATATCTTCTTTTGCACACACATTACAGAAGGTGAAGAAATTGAAAGTCCTGAACCTACAAGGATGTGAAAGGCTACATGTATCGTTTAACTTTCCCGCTCCCACCAAGTTGGAGATTTTGATACTGGAAGATTGTACTCAGTTATTCAACATTGGGCGATTCATTAGTGAACTGAGGAACTTGAGATCCTTAAACTTGAGAAACTGCAGCCTAGTCACGAAGTTGCCCGAAGAACTGTACAGCATGGAATTTTTGACGGAACTTCTGATTGATGGAACTGGCATCAAGAAAATTGATTGCAAGGAAGGGTCTTTGAAATATCTTGAAACACTTAGTGCTCGTAACTGTAAACATCTGCGAGATATTTCCGGAATTAGCTGCATGAGGAAACTCTCGAGTCTCGCTCTGGATGGTGCTGATATTGAGGGGCTTCCACTTAGTTTTGAATTTCCTCAAAAGCTTGAGAGACTTTCTTTAAGGGGTTGTCAGAAGTTGGTTCGACTTCCAACTTCCATCGGGAAGCTGGAGCTGCTGGAGGAAATGGACCTTTCAGAAACTCAAATCTCAGAATTGCCGGAGTCAGTCCAGAAATTGAGGAATTTGAAGACGCTGAAGATGATGGGCACTCCCTTAGAAGAGTTTCCTGAAGAGATTATGAGGTTAGAGAAACTGGAGGAGATAGACTTCTCGGGCTGCACAAATTTGATCGGGGGCAGCAGTCATTGCTATATTTCAGGATTATCCTCTCTGAGAATTTTGAGATTATCATCATCCAATGTGGCTGGCCTGCCCGAGAGCATTCTCCACCTCAGAACCCTTGACGTAGGTAAATGCAAAGAGCTTCACGAACTGCCAGAGTTGCCCTCCAGTTTACTCAGTCTCAGCTGGGGATCCAAAATCTTGGCAGCCCCCAGATTGACAAATCTGACAAATCTGAAAGAGCTATGCTTGATTCATGATGAGCAGGCAGAAACGGGGGGTTCTTCGAATCAGACCCCAGATATTGGGTGGATCACGGGATTAACAAGTCTAGAGACCTTGGAAGTGTCCCTTCCAAATGTCACCAATCTCCCTGGGAATTTAAGTGCCCTTACTCAGCTCCGGGATCTCACTTTATCTCACATGAAGGAGCTAGACCTCACACAACTTCCCTCGTCTTCAAGCTTATTGACTCTGCGTCTCAAACGCTGCAAGATTCAAGTGCCAAAATTCTCTGGTCTGCAATTGTTGTCAGAACTAGAGCTAGAGGATTGCGATTTACCAGAGATTGATGATCTTGACAAGTTGGAGCTTTTGGAAGTCCTGACAATTACTGATTGCGAAGGTGTAACAAACCTTGATGGGCTCAAATATTTACGCCGTCTCAGGAAGGTGAAAGTTTACCCTTTTGTATTTGATCCTGCCACTCTATCAGAACTACGCAAACGGGGATGTGGAGTGGACACTGCGGCTCTTCTCAGCTAGTGGCTAGATAATCTGTGTCCTGAACGAATTACCGTTGTACTTCCGTCAATTGGAGGACGACCTCTCTAAGGTACATGCTCCAATTCCGTTTACATTTTCTTTTTTACCGAGACTAAGTTGAATTTTATTGCTTCCGCAAATTCCTTATGTGTATATTGCATTGCATCTGTGCAGGAATACCCCAGGTAAATTCTTCGAGTCCAGCGATTGGAATTGCCGCATATTTTGCTGGTGGTCTATTTGTACTCATTTTCATAAAAGGTGGTGGTTCACCAAGACACCATTTAGTGTGAAACTGAATAGGATGATTGATTGCAAGTCTTTGAATTGATCGGCTTCTTGGAGCAAGGAACTTTTCGTCCATCCTTCTCTTCTCCGCTTCGTGTTCTATTCGCTTCCATCGCATCTTGCGATTGAAAATCCCGGTTCATTGTGACGGCTCAACTTGTCCAATCGGAAACAATGCTTAGCTACCTATAAATTTATGAATAAGAAGGAAGTTTGGTGAAAGGGAGGCTTCTGGTTATGGCATGCTATCCAAAACACTTGTTCCCTGTGGCTTCCTTTCGCATTACTCAAAACTACAAATTAGGGATGAGCATGATTTCAAGGTACAAGGTTGGTTTTAGGTTCCAAAAATTATGGAGCTTATTCTAATGGATAGGTGTCAAGTTCTAGGCAAGTGAAACTTTAATAAGTCATTGTGTTTTTCTTGGTATATGTCTTTGCGCAATCCTATGATATTTTATACCGTTCGATGATGAGTGTGTAATATAAAATTGTTAATGTTCCATATTTTTTTCGCATCTCTAAATATGAGTTGTGATAAATGGATTGTTGCAGCAAGTGGTAGTCATTAGAGGTGATGATTACTGCAATCGTTCAATTAAAAATATAAGTGACACATGTGCAGACTCTGAAACCGACCTTGAAACATGTGACAAGGTAAGTTTTAAGCTCCAGAATATGCCAAGTAGGTTCCAGATTCCAAAATATGACGAGTCTATTCCGTCAAGTTGATTCCAAGTTATAAGTGGAACTTGTATGGAACTTAAAATTCGCTTCATCTCTCCTACTAACCAATTGAAAAAGTAAGAAATATCAAAATAATAATAAAAAAATTAAAGGGTGCCTACGTAGAAACCCTCAATTTTAACAGCAATTGGATAAGATGTCAGACTATTACACTTTTGTTACGCAGATGTTCCTAAAAGAATGGATACATAATGATGTTATTAGTAACCAATTAGATAAATTCAAGAATATGTAATGAATCATCACCCACATTGACTAATAACAAAATGCAAACTGATTGAAAAAGATTTGAAATACCATTAGAATGATATAAAAAGAAGTTAAAGGTAACCGACTTTGTCACCATTAACTCATACCTTAATTCTATAAATTACTGTTTTCCCTTATCTAACTTTGATGCTGCCAAAAAAAAATTCAAAATCGAGTTTTATTTTTCCAGTTATCTGATAATGATATATTGTCCCTAAAAAATAAAAAAAAAAGGATACTTGTAATATGTATAGGGGTTATCAGTAATTAGTCATATCTTTTAGACAAATTACATAAAGAAGTTTATATAATTCTTCGACTCGTCTAACATTGATGTTCGTAGAACATTGGAGTGAATTCAACTATACATGTGATTATATATGACATTAAGGGATAACATAATGTTATTTGACACTTCACAGGTGTACAATATTATATTTCCATGCATTTAGCTCTGTCCTTTATATTATCATGTGAATAATGTCGTGAGCAATATAAAGGCATAAAAATGGGTCAGAGATGGAAGGAAAAATGAATTAACACATAGATGTGCCGATAAAATGTAGGGGTGATCGGTTCTCAGTCTGGTTTGATCTCACTCTAGAGCCGAGAATCTGACTAAGAGGACCGGTTCCCAATTTCAGAAAGCGGGAACCAGACTGCTGATCCCAGGTAGTCGAATAATTAGACAAATCTCATTTTCTTGTGATTTGTCGTTAAAGACATACTCACCGGACTACCTCTTGTTAATTGTATCATGTTGTCGCTAAACCTGAAAGGTTTAGCTTTACATTTTAGAAAATTTATTTTAAAAATATATATATTATCATATCCGGTCCGGGGGGTGCGGTTTCCCTTGGAACTAGGAACCAGACCGACCATAATGTGTTCTAATTTATGAAATCAATAACCGGACCGAATCCCCGAGAACTAGACTTAATCGGCCTGTTTGGTTCGATTCGGGCGGTTCCCGGTTCAATTAGTCCATTATGCTTAACCTTAAAAAATTATCTGCTTTGACCAATCCGTACTAAGCATGACTATTTTTGGGTTTTCATACATAGGTAAACACTTTCTCAAGAGGTAGTGGTGGCCATGGGCTGCTTTGGGCCGGAACCGGCCTGTTGACCAACCGAAACTAGCCTGTTGACTGGGCCCGCCGGTTCCGAACCGGCTCATAGCCATTGGGACAAAAGCAGTTCGGCTCTTTTCCGACCATTGCTTGCAAGGTCAAATTTTGACCGTTGCAAGTAACGACTCTCCCCTTTTTATATATTTTTTTCTTTTTTCCTTAATTTATTCAAACTATCCTAAATCTTTATAAATACCTCTTTTCATCTTTCATTTTTTTCATGATTTCTCTCAATTTCTGTCAATTCTTTGAATCCGCTCAAATCTCTCAATTTTCTCAATTCCGGCTCAATTCTCTCAATTTTTTGAATCCGCTTTCCGCTCAATTCTTTCATAAAAGGGCAAGTGGAAGCAGAGCTTGTGATAAGGAAATGAGCGGATGCCATCGATGGGGATGGGGAAATTCAATTATAATCATGAATATGATCCTCGTGAGTTTATATGTTGGGTAGACGATGATGATAATATCAACGTTATTCCCAATATCGAGCATGTCCTAACACAAAAAAGTCTTCATCCTCCTGTCGGTGTCGAAGACATGTCAACAACAAAGCAGTCGGAACGGAAGGGTACATCCGACATATGGCAAACTTCACGAAGGAACATTTAGACGCAAATAACTATGAGGTAAAATGTAAATATGATGGGAAAAAAATACAAATTTACAGGTGGAGGTGGCTATGGAATATTTAAACGACATCTAAGGTCGAAACATCCAACGTAAGCGAGGATCGACACCAGCCAATAACAAATTTTCGAGTATGCCAATCATAACGCTCCTCCTTTATTTTATTACAATGACAAAGTTTATAAAGAAAAATTAGCTAGATTTACTGCTGTTGAACGTTTATCGTTTAATTTTGGTGAAAAAGTTGATTTTATTCATTTTATAAATACTTATGTAATCCACAAGCAAAACCCTGAAAAATACCCTTAAATGTCAGCTTCTTGATATTTATAAAAGAGGAAAAGAAGATTTGAAAAACTTTTTTATGAATTTTAATGGACGTATGCATATAGGTAGCGACATTTGGAGTAATCCTTGGCAAATTCATTCTTATATGGGTATTACATGTCATTGGATAGATGATGATTGGAACATTCAAAAAAGAGTTATTACATTTCGAATTTTTGATAATAGGCATATGGAAAATAATATTTATAGAATAATTAGGCAAGTTTTAGAAGAATATTTTTTTATTAATAAAACTTTTTCAGTTGGTGTTGATTAATGCCGCAGCAAATACCGCTCACATTCCTAAGTTAGAAAATATTTATAAACCTGCTTTTAGTAGATAATTTTTTCATATTATATGTGCTTGTCATGATTTAAATTTATGTGTACAAGATAGTTTACAGACTTTTAATATTTTTCTCAATTTAAAAGACATCAATTCAATTTTTATGGAGTCATCCCTAAATTATGAAAGAATGAGGCAGATTTTATAGATAAAATAGAAGAACTCCAAAAAAAAATTCAAAGGATGTTTCAACTCGTTAGAATTCTACGTACGAGTTTGCTTAGTCAATCTTTTGCATATAAAGATTTATTATGTACATTTATTTTAAATAATGTTTCTCAAAATGATTTATTCTCACAATCGTGGCATATTTGCAAATATATATATATATATAGTATTCTGAGTCAAAATAATGTTTCTCAAATTGATTTAATGGTATCATAGCCATACATTGTTAAAATCGAGTCAAAATTAGTATTCTGAAATTCAGGACCGGGAAGGAAGAAATTCATAGTCTCATGGAATCCTCCACAGATATAACAACTCATGTCCAGTTAGAGACCCCAGTTTCACTTCCTCCACCACCTGAATTCAGAAAAACCACTTCCTCTAAAATGGATTATCTCTATGAGGTATCCTATGTGAATGATGATCAAAAAATCTCTGAGACACAGCTAGCGCTCATGAACTCTTATTCTGCTTTTTGTAAACCACCATCCTTCTCACCCGTCCGATCCATCAAACACACCCTCCCGTTTTGTCAAAGAATATGTCCAGTCCACCAAATTTGATCAGTACCCCATCTTGTCTACGCAGCAAGAGCAGTTTGTAACTCTCTAGATTCCACCTGAGTTTCCTGCTCAGTGGGCTCAATAGGGTTATACTCACCTTTACTTTGGAGCCATCAGATTGGCCTTATCCTTGCATGGACGAAAAGACTTGCCTATTGTTACACGAGTTGCTCTTCCTGATACTCGCTTTTTGGAATATCAGCATGCTTGCATCGGTACAGTTCAAACTACTTTGAACGCAGGCACTGTATTTGTTGCCCTCTTTCCAAATTTCAACATAGTCTTGGCAGATTCCAACCTCCTTTCTGCTTTAAAGGTCCAGTTACAGATCAATGGTGCTCCTCAAACCACTTCTGCTATAATTGCTACTCTTCACTACCAGATGGTATATAGAGTGCAAAATCATGCCATTGATCTTAACCTTCCTAGTTCCGAAGATGCTTTGCTTATCTCTATTGACAATAACCAAACTTCTTGTATCCACGTCCCTCGTCAACTTCCAAGAAATCAGCTTGTCAAACTTCTTCCTGACAGTCGGGTAATCAACTATGAAAAACTTCACTAGAATTCTCGACATGTCCAATCTTCCGAGCCACTATACACCAAGAAAAAAAAATTGTAAGTTTACCATCAAATTCGTCAAAGAAAAGGAAGACACTTCTTCCTCTGTTTTCCCCTCATTCCCCACCATCTTGTGTTTCACCTAATGTCCAACTGAGTTAGTCAGTATGAAAGAGCCTAATCCTAAAACTCATGTCCAATCCTTTGATGTGCATGGACGACCTATCCATTATTTCAAGGATCCCTCCGGACATTGTTTTTGGGATGTTGATTGTTCTTGTTCCTCCTGTTTGAACTTAGATGATGATGATGACAAATCTTTCTCCACAAAAAAGAAAAATAAGAAAGATTCCATTTACCAAATGTACCTAGACCGTGATCCAACCGTAGGACCTCTTGGCGAAGACGGTGGCCATTGGCAATACATGATTGAGTATGGTTCTCCCAAACCTCCTCAAATTACTGCACCTCCACCTACCTGTCCTCCAGATGAACCAAAGCCGCCACCTCCACCACCAAAGAAACGCATCACTTCACCATTCTACAAATCCATCCTCAAGTGGGTAAAGAAAAATTCTTGTCCCATCAAATTGCTTGAGCCATACACTTGCAATCCTAAACCTGAGCCACCTCTTGTTTTACCCAGTATTTGTATGTTCAAACCAGAGGACTTTTCCGCTTTGTAGCCTTTTGAAGAAAGCACAGCACCCTTCAGGTTTCCTCCTATTGAAAGTTTCTCTTACCAACAACATAAATACTTCCATTCTCCGAAGATCTCAGTTCCAAATGATGTCGATCTTCAAGGGAGACGGAAAAACCCTACCCCAGCGGAAGCTGTTTTGAACTGGCAAACAGAAAATACTCTATCCTAGAATGTAGCCATAAATTCAGTTGTTACTCGTCTTGATCGGGTAGATCATACTATATCTGTCTCAAAGAAGATGTTGGAAGATTCTAGAAAAGACTCTATTTAATGAAAACAAAACAGATCCATACCAGCCATTTTCTGGAAGACCAGACCCTTGAGATTGAGAAGCTCAGATGCCAAGTCCAGATATTGCAAGAACAACAAGTTCTCCTAGAGCAAAGAAATCTGCATGCTCTAAATCCATTCTTTTTCCCAACAGTAACACCAAAGCCCCGTTTCCTTCTTCTCGTCAAGCTCTTTAGATCTTAACTCTTTTGCAGCTATACTTAGCATAGCACCACCTCTTCCAAAGACGAATATCATCTCCCTTCGGGATCGTCTTAAGAAGCTAGATCAAGAGAAAAAAGAAAGAGGCAAACATACCTCTCTTCCACCTCCTTCAGCTCCACCAGAACAGTCTCCTCCATCATCTCCACCTCATAAACCTTCCCATTCATATATGGTTTCTAATCATTTGAAAATTTTCCTTAAAAACCAAGTTCCTACCATCTCCACAGTGGAACCCATAAATCCTTCACCTCTAGCTACTCCTAAAATCTCTATCAGTGACTCTTCTTCCATTCTTGATACTGAGTTTTATGACTCCAGTTCTCCATCTATTGTAGCAGACATCATGATGGCAGATCCAGCAGAGCCAATCATTGAAGAAGAAATGGAAGATCCACCTGAGGTAGCACATCCACCTCTGCCTCCCTTATCACAAATGGCCCGAAAGACTCCAAGAGTTTCATACTTGATTGATTACTAGGAACCTAAAAGAACACAGTACTTATGACGTTCTTCTTGAGTTTGTCACTCGATTCACTAGTTCCTTGAAAGATTAGTGAAATTTGTCCTAGAAAGAGATCAACTCCAGTTCTTTACCATGTCCTTTGATGAAGCCATTCAGCTCATTCATCTCTTCTTTATTGGCCAACCCCAAGATTCAAAAGAACTCAAAAGAAAAGAATTCTCTGAAAGAATGCTATTTCTTAGCCAAAAAAGATCTGGATCGACACTTCTGGGAAATGATCAAGTTTTTCTATCAGCTTGGTTCTGATCTTAATCTCTAGTCAGTTTTTCTGACTTCTATTCCCAAAGAAATTAGTCAAGTTGTTAAGAGAGCCTTGAAGCTAAAAAAACAAGACTATCACAAATGCCACTTTTGGAGAAATCCAACAGTCTGTCCACCTTGCTATTGAAGAAATGTGCCACAGAAGAGAAGTCTTTAAGAGTTATTTCCGGGAGAATCGTTCTCTCAAAAAGAATTGCGACAATCCCCATTGGAAGATTAAGTGCTCAAGAGACTGTAGTGATCCCTCTTGTGCTGGCAATAAGAAACGAAAGCACTTCAAGAAGTTCTCATTTCAGAAGTTTTCTTTTGGCAAACGGAGATCCAAGAAAGCTAAGTGGAAGTTCCTTTGAAAGAAGAAGATGCATCATTCTTCTGGTTTCAAGAAGAAAATGAAATTTGACCGATGCTACATTTGTAGTAAAAAAATGGCACTTTGCAAAAAATTATCCCCAAGCAAAGCGCCAATGAAGTTACATGATCCAAAAGATTTCGTCAACCACAGGTATCCCATTGAATGATGAAAATATCGAGTCTGTATTCTCTGTTGAAGATGAACCTTCACCCCACACATTTTTTGCTCTTCAAACATACTTTTCAGACTCTGATAAATCTATTGGTGATATCTTTGCATTTTTCCCCGATACTCTCTGATTCTTTCCATGTCCAACCTGTTTTTCACTCTCCATATATCCCCATCCAAATCATCGCTTCAGAAAATGATAAACACATCCAAGTCATTGCTCTCATTGATATTGGTGCAGCAGCATCTCTCATGGATGCAAAAGTACTCCCAGAAAAATTATGTATGCCTTATACAAGGTATTTTCATTCTGCTTCCGGTGACACTTTTACCACAAAATTTCGCAGCAAAACCATCACACTCCAAATCTTCCCAGGTTGTTCCATATCCATAAAAATCATTGGTTGTAATTTCCCAGAAAAAGACCTTATCATTGGATGGGATGTTCTTGCCTAGCTTTCCCAACTAAGGATCAAACTCACTGGTTTACAGTTTGGTGACCAGTCCCGTGAGTATGTAGATATTAAGAGACTTTTCATTATTCAGCGAGAAATTCTTGATCCAATTGCCCAAAGTCTCTTATCATGTTGTTCTGAGTCTCATTCCCAATTTATCCAAACTTGTTCAAACCTTCTTTGGAAAAATCATGAATTCTTTGTCAAACTCTCATTCAAGAAAAGCAAAGATGCTAATCCCATAAAAGTCAGCCACTCTGGTATGAATCCTGATCATCTTACTTTAGCCCAAAAGGAATTTGCTAAGCTACTATCACAAGGTCTGATTGAACTCTCTGATTCACGATGGGCTTGTAAGCCTTTTATGTGAACAAGAGAGCAGAACAGAATCGTGATAAGCTCAGATTGGCGATCAATTACAAACCCCTTGAATAAATTCATTCAAGATGATAAATTTCCTTTGCCTCACAAAAACTCTTTGTTTGGTAGCCTAGCCCAGGCTAATATCTATTCAAAGTTCGACCTGAAAGTAGGTTTTTGGCAAATTGGAACTCACCCTGATGACCGTCAATGGACTGTTGTCCCATTTGGTCTTAAAACAGCCCCATCCATTTTTCCAAAAGCCATGTGTAGAATTTTCCAGTCTATTCTCCCACATGCCTAGATTTACATTGATGACATTCTCCTCTACAGTCCTAATGAAGAATCCCACTGTAAATTGCTTTCCCAGTTCGTTGACATTGTCTAGAAACATAAAATCATGTTTTCACAAAATAAAATGATTCTTGCTCAGAAAGAAATCGAGTTCTTAAGCATGCATTTGAAAGAAGATACCTATTGCCTAGGTCCTCACCTTACAGAAGAACTTCAAAAATTTTCCTTTGAGAATTTGACAATTAGCCAAGTCCAGACTTTTCTTGGAATTGTCAATTATCTTCGAAACTTTGTGCCAAAAATCTCTAAAGCATTCTTTCCTCTTCAGAGGATGTTGAAGAAAGATGCTCTCCCATGGGGAGCAAAACAGACACAAGCTGTAGCTCATCTCAAGAAATTTTGTAACACCTTCCTCCTTTGAAAATTATTTTCACTGGCCAGAGAATTTTGCAAATAGATACTATTGATAAATATTGGGCAGACATTTTCCTTGAAGAAATCAAAGTTAAGGGCTTCATTTGTGCTTATAAAAGTAGAAGATTCACCCCTGCAGAAATGCATTATCACTCCACTTTTAAAGAGATTCTCGCAGTCAAATATGACATCAAGAAGTTTGAATACCATCTTATTGGGCATCACTTTTTGGTAGAAATGAATATGTCTTCATTTCCTCAAATGCTCAAATTCAAGCAGAAACAGATTCCCCACCCTCAGTTGTAAAGGTGGGCCGAATGGTTCTCATAATATTCCTTTGATGCTAGACACATTTTAGGAAAGAAAAACGTCCTTGCAGATTTCCTATCCAGACCCAAGCAGCCAGTTGAATCCATAAACTTGTATGTTTGCAGAAATCCTTTGAAAACAGGAAAATTTCGCACTACACATATGCGAGATACACCATGAAATTCTCACAGTTGTTCTCCAGAAGTTCCAGGAGAAATTGTAAATAATAATTTCACTGAGAATTTGAGATATTACATGTATGAGTACCATTACCACATCTTCAGCAACTATGGCGGATTGATGTTAATCCAGATTATCCATTCATTCATGTTTTGCGATGGTCTCCTACTTATAATTTCCCTGACAATCTCAAATGATTCTTTTCGTATTGTCTCAACATTTATATTGTTGCCAATGAATTTCCCACAGACAATATTATTAAAGTTATGTCCAGAGCACTCATAGGAGACTATTTAAATCAGAAAGCTTTGACGGAAATGCTTACTTGGTTCCAACCTTTAGCAGTACGGAAAAATCACTTCATTTCCCAAAGGCGTTATGGAATAGCCGAACCAGAAAGGCACACCACTGTCATTTTCTATAGACCTTGGGCTTTCTTTAGTCCAACAGGAGATGTACGAGACAAAGTATTGGTCTACGGCACTACTACCTTCAAACCCAATCACTATCGACAAATCTTTCGGTTTCACACAACACTTCTAAGATGTTGATACCTGATTTTTGACCAAGTCTTTTTCAGCTTTATTTTGAAAAATCATAAAAAAAATCCATAAAAAGTCAAAAAATTGCAAAATCAACTTTGGTGGCCTTGGCCAAGCCTAAGGAATCATTTTTGACAAAAAAATAATTTTTCATATTTTTCGCATTTTTTAATATTTTCAGAAATTAGGAAAATACTAAAACAAATCAAGAAAAATAACATTTGAGATCACAAAAATATGAAAAAATAGCCAATATTTTTATTTTAAATCCCTTGTCTTTTTGACCTCACAAAAAGTCCAAAATAAAATTCAATTATATGTGTTCCTTTGTAACACATATGATCGAATTTGAGAAAAAAAATATCAATTGAGTCTTGTTATTTGCAATTTTGGCATTTTTAAGGACCTTGACATTCAATCTGATTGTCCCCCACTTCAATTTATCCCAATTGTTCAAACAAATTGCTCAATTACATACTTAATTGCATTTTAGTCCTTGAAATTGGGCATAATTGAAATTACTTTCAATTCAAGGACTATCATTGCAAATTAAGCATGCTGCCCAAGGGTTTTCATCATTTTGAATCGATTGGCATAGGTGGTTTGACCCAATTTGATCATTTAAACCCTCAATTGCACAATCCCCAATTAGCAATTAAATAGAAATTTGGGGTTTTCGTTGAAATTGATATAAACTTTTGGGCAAAACTACATTTTTAGATAAAATTCATGCCTTAGATTCGATTCTGGGGTTTAATTGCAAAAATTTCCAGCAGATTTGGATTAATTTGGAAAATTACAAGTCGGGACCGGTTCAGACCCGTCAGACCGCCGGTCGGACCGGTCGAACCGGTCCGCTACAGTGCCTTCTTCCCCAACTCTTCCCGCACCATTTGCAAACTGGCGAATTGGATTTTATTGGCAAAATTGAACCCTCAATCGGCTCCAATTGGTAAAATTGATGGAGGCGTTTCGTAGACAATGAAGTTTACCGTCGATTGAGACCAGGGTCACGGCTAATGGCCGCCGGAGGAACAAGAAATCGATCGGTCAATGCCTCGGCGGCCGTGAAAGTCAACATCAATGAAACTACTAAATTGGCCGTCCATTAGCACTCGATGGAAGGCTTGACGGACTTGGGCAGGTACCCAACGGATTCCGTCACCGTCCGGCGACCAAATGGCGTGTGTGGGGCACGTGACAGAGCCAATGGGAGTTCCCCCGCTCCGTGCCAAAATTCGAAACAGCTATATAAGGCTAATAGACTTTCTGTTGAAGGAGGACGGTTGATTCAGTTAGAGAGAGGGGAACTGAATCGAGAGAGAG
Organism: Rhodomyrtus psidioides; assembly: GCA_021437785.1. Classification (NCBI taxonomy): domain Eukaryota; kingdom Viridiplantae; phylum Streptophyta; class Magnoliopsida; order Myrtales; family Myrtaceae; genus Rhodomyrtus; species Rhodomyrtus psidioides. Next base: position 953,092 of record JAILYB010000092.1, on the reverse strand, counting down.
AGAGAGAGAGAGAGAGAGAGAGAGAGAGAGAGAGCTCACCCTCCAACCGCCATTGTCGAGGGCTCGAGTTCGAACTAAGAGGCATAGGTAGGGCCACTTCCAGGCCAAACCAAAGCCGGAGAGTGTTGCGAGGAGGTCGCCCAGACTCCCCGGAAGCTACCGCCGCTGACCGCACAAGCTTAAACCGCGAAAATAAGTGAGTCAGAGCTTCGAATTCTACACTGAGCTTCAATGGCGAATTTCATTTCTGGCAATGATTCTTGCATTTAGTGTGTGCGTTTTGCTTCTTGGATATCACTGACCATCATCGCATCTTGATTTTGCATTGATTTATCCTGAACAACTCGAACCGAGTCTTCTAACTCAGCCTCCATAGCCGACTACTGTTCATCCCTGCCTAGCCCAATCTAGGCCGTGCGAGCTCAATCGGAGCTTGAGGTAAACCTCCTGAACATTGACGGGTGCTATTCTGTGAATGAATTGCTTTGATTTTGCGTAATTTGTGCGATAGAACTCCCGTGGCCGTACTCGGCATTTCGCAGAATGATTATGATTTCGCGGATAGGTCGGTTCGATTCTTAGATATATTAAACTAGAATCCATTGTGAGTTGATTGGCGTTGGTCTCGCGCGATTTCATCAAGATTCCACCGTAGGATCATCGCCGGAGAAGCTCAGCCGTTCATTCCGCCGGAGTCGCGAGGTTGAAGACGAAGCTGACGTGGCACGGTCAATTGGTCAAAATCCTAGGTGTCAATCTATTATTGGTCCACGTGTCGGCCTAGTCAGCAGGCCGTTGGCAGTTTGTTATTTGAATTAGTAAATCAGACGGTCTAGGTTAATCGAGTCCAATGAATGGCGACCGTCCGATTAGAAATTAAGATAATTCGAAAATGATTTTAATCGGAAAATCAAACAGTACCGAAACGATGTCGTTTGGCTAAGTGGGTAGGCGACGTCGTTTTAGGTTAGTAAAGGCGGACGGCTCAGATCAAGTCTCACGTTATAATCCTGACCGTAGATCTTAGTAAGCCAATCAAACGGTCCTGATCGAGTCATCGTTTAATCTAGATCGTAGGTTCTAGTAATCAGATCCAACGGGCGCGGGTTAGCCACGCGGTTCAGAGTAGGCCGTCAGATTAATTCCGAATAATCTAAAAATCAAAAACATAGAAGCGGCGTCGTTTTAGTCCGTGGGTTCCGCGGGTCCGGGTCTGGGCCGGGTTCCAACCCGAGTGGGTCGGGTCGACCCGGTCCGAATAATATTTAAAAAAAAAATCAGAAAATGGTTTTAAAAAAATAATAATAATAAAATCGAAAAAATTCTAGAAAATCATAAAAATGCTAGAAAATCCCAGAAAATTCCAAAAAGATGTGGAAAAATAGTGAAAAAATTCTAGACACTCCAGAAATCCCCAAAAATTGAGGATTGACCATAGACAACTGGTCAATCCTATTTTTTTGGGGTTTCTCATCTATTCTTCCAAGAATTGACGATAACGCCCTTTAGGGATAATTCTCCCCTGCTTTGTATTGCGAGATAAGGTCGATAAACACCTAGATCAGGATAGGGCCAGTTAGGTGGCGAATCCTTTTGCTGGGGTTTTCGAATCTCATCATTTTCCCCAAAATGACGATTTTACCCCTCAAAGGGTAAATCGTCTTTCCCATTTGAGTCAAGTCCTGAAAATTGCTCAAAGTTAGGGTTTGGGTCATGGGGATGACCAACCCTAATATTCGAGATTTTCAACTCTCAACTTTGTCCAAAATAACGACTTTACCTCTCCGAGGGTAAAATCACTTTTAAAATTCCAGAAAAATCCTGGAAATTTCCGAAAAATAGGAAATGGATTGGATTGATGGCCAATCTTATTTCCTTCGTCTTTTGACTTCTCAATTCATCTAAAATGACAAATTTACCCTTTCGAGGCTAATTGTCCCTAAATTATTCAAAATTACGATTTTGCCCCTCATGGGCAAATCATGTCAAAATCATTCCTAAGCCTTGATTGAGACTTCTCTAGGCTAATAGGGCCTCATTAGGGATGCCATGCTGATTTCATGTGCTTTATCCGTATGTTATGGATCCTTGATTTGCGCATTTATTTTCATTGATTGTGAGTGATAGGGTAGTCATTCACATCTGCATGAACTCCTAGATTTAGGATCTGTAACCCACTCGCCTGTATGAAATCCTAGGATCAGATAAACCATTCAGCTTAGGTACCGAAAGGGCGTCAACTCTAGCAGTTGGCGTAACTAAGTCCTCGAACCCACTTCTCTAGTTTCCGCAGAATCGAATAGATCGATCCCAACTATTTGATAGGGTTTCCGATCGTACCCTCCACGAAACGATTGGTGGCGACTCCTTGGCATGTACACGTATCACATGTCACTAGACCACACCAAAGGTCGACCACTTATATCCAGTCGTTGCGATTTGGGTAATGGACCTTGGGAGAGGCTCGCGTCCGATTAAGCCAGCGATCGGGCGGCCCATTAGCCCCCTCCCCCGCGAGAGAGGGTCGCGACACCAGATCCATCTTGCTGATGCAATATGAGTACAAATAACTCCAACAAGTTTTATGTGAAGAAAACCAGGAAGTTCCCTTGAGATTTGACTATACCAACACACGAATCTTTCATGAGATAGGCCTAAATTTCATCTTCATACCATTAATGCATTGGAAACATTTCGAAGAAGCCAACTAGATTCTTCTATGGACATCGATACTCAAGACCCTTGGGGAGGACCATTGTCACAGAACCCTTATCCTATACAGGATATTGCATCCAGCACCCAAGATCAGCCATCCAGCTCCACGTGGCCTCAGCTCCAACTATGGTCGCAGCCTCATATACCATCCAGCTCTAATGAAGACCCTCAACAAGATCCATAATCTTGTCAAGAGAAAGGCTCGGGACATAACAAGAAGATAGTCCCTCAATATCTGAAGACCCAAACATCAGACTATCCCAGCTTGAAGAACAATGGTATTGGAATAAATACAAAAGAGAAAAGGATGGCCTAGACAGTTCTGACTCTAACAACCTGGATCTAGACCCAGATCGCCGTCGGCTTTAAACTGCTTAGACTTCACGCGTGTATTAGTTATGTGTTAAAGTCATATGTGTAAAAGTCTTTATCTTAAAAGTCTTTGTGTTGAATAAGCAGATGAAGCTGTCAACCCTCCTACAAATGAAGCTGTCAACCCTCCTGCAGATTTCGGACGACTTTTTTTCGAAAAATACTGTTCACCAACATTGTGCATCACTGTTTGGCACTGTAGCAGGCACTGTAGAACTATTTGGCACTATAGCGGTATTGTATCAGTACTGTTCACCCGAAGACTTTTTTCAATTTTTCCGTTGGATCTGCGTATCTGTTGTCTTTATGTCTCAGTTAGCTTGTAATGCCTATCAAAGGCCCCCGAAGATATTGTAATCGGCATAACTTGCCTCTTGTGAAATACCAGTATATTTCCTTCCCTTTCTTCTTCTTTTCTCAAAGCATGGTTCTTTGTATATCATAATCCTCTTATTGATTCAGTAGTACGATTGGTTTGGTCAATATGCTCTTCACTTGCCACTATGTAGAACCTGTGAATCAGAAATTTCTGACACCTTAAGGGTTGAGCTTTAAGAATGAGCTTGAGCGAGCAAACAGACAGTCCCCTTTTTAAGGCCAGGAATGATGCAACTTATACTTTATTAATATTTATTATCCTACTACACATTATTTTTAATAGAGTTTGTTAATATTGCTGATATTTTTGAAGAAAATGAGAAAGATGTTCAATTAGGTCCGACTATTATAGCAATGCGAACGAAATGGCTGCATTATTATGCTGAAATTCGTCTTATTTATTTGGTTGCTTGTGTTTTCGATCAACGTATCAAATTACAAGGTTTATTTGATTATCTGAATATGTATTATGGCTATTTACATTTGATTGTAACGGTAGATGTTAGAGCTACACAAGCAGTAATAAAAAATGCAATAGTAGAATTGTATATTGAATTATGTAGTAGATATAATCTAGGTGATAACTTCTCTTCCCAAACTAGTAACGTACGAAGCGATGACCTAAGTACAATTAGTAGAGGGTACAAAATGTTGATGGATAGACAAAAAAGACAAAAGGGAGCGAGAGGGAATATTTTCGAAATAAAGATTTATTTAACCATTGGTTTTGAATTTGATGAATCCGAATACCACACAGATTTCAAAATTTTAGAGTGGTGGAAGGGATATTCAACCCAATTCCAAGTTTTTTCTCTCATCCCAAGACAGGTTTTAGCAATCCCTTGTTCAACAATTGCGGTTGAACAATCATTTAGCGCAGGAGGTAATATTTTGCATGATCGACGTTCAAGATAAGCTCCGAATTCGGTGGAGGCTCAAGCTTGTGTCGATGATTGAATAAAGGCTCAACATCGACAACAAGAGATGGATCGCAGCAATGAAGCCGAATTCTTCGATAAAGATGGAAATACCCCCGCCAAGGGTACCGATACCAGAACGGGTAGCAACGATTGACGATAAGGTAAGTATGATGTTATGAAAGGTAAAAGAACTATGTGGATTTTGATTTTTCTATTCCCAAGAAAATATGTAGGCGCTTAATGATAATTTATTAAGTTCAAGCTCCTTCCCCCTTCCTTTTTCCCCTAAATTTGATTACAATTTATATTTAATAATTTATTATTTTTTTAATTTCATAGTTTATGATTTAAAATTAAATTTAAAACCCTCAGAACCAGCGGTTTCTTGAATCGGAGCCAGCTTAGAACCGTCGGTTCCGAACCGGAATCGGAACCGGAACCACCCCTCAGGGTTTCGGTTCCCATTCACCAATGGCCACGAATCGAAACCGCCGGTTCATGAATCGGAACCGGTCGATTCCGAACCGTGGCCATCACTATGTCTGGGCATACTTAGCAATTAGCATTGAAGTACCAACGCTGAACGTCACCACCACGTCACGTCTTTTGCGATTTAATTTCAATGCCCACTTATAATTCAGGAATTCTCCCACTTTGCTCGGTTTGCAATTCAAACCATTCATGTCTCTTTCGCCATAAGTAGTTTGGCATAAGCCACACCATATTCAAAACCTCTGATCTCGCTCTCGATTTCTAGGTCATTGCAACATGAAAACGTAGGATTAAAACCCTGTAAACTTATAATCAAAGCTCAGTTGATTTCATTCTATCACATTGTTCTCACCTAGAAAGAACTAGAATCTCACCTAACAAAGGGAAGTCATTTCTCCAACGATGGCCGGAAGCCGGGATGAATGATTGAGATTCTGGATTCCGATATCCTCCGCGAAGAACCAAGATGGTCTCTACACGTAACTGAGAAAACGTTCATTAAAGAAGGCAACGTAACATTCTGATAGCATTTCGGGAGGAAATGTGGTAAGAGATACTTTACAAACATATAAGCACATGTGTTATATATACATTTTTTTTTTGGTCGAAGTGTTATATACACATTAAAAAAGTAAAAATACTAGCTAGATTTTCAGTTATTCACTTTAGACCAGCATCTCACAAAATATGATATAATTTAGGACGAAAATATATTGTCACGTTGACGAATTATAAGGTCGTAAATATAAATCCGTGCAAAACGTTGTGCATTTCAAATGGCAATTAGTAATACTCAGTTATTTTATTACAAAAAAAAAGTGACAATTTTTTTATTTTTTTAAGGTATTTTGATCTACTAGCGATATTAACTCGCGAATAATAAAAGAAAAGCCAATAATGGTTCATACGATGAAAGTCTTTTAAGGACTAGTATAGTCAAATGATGAGAACTACTGACTTGCATAAAACGCAAGTTGCTTTCATTTCTTAGAAGGGATAATTACATAAATGGTCATTAAACTTTGGCCGAATGTATAATCTGATCCCTAAACTTTTAATTTGTTCAATTTAGTCTCTAAACTTTGGCAGAATGTGCAATTTGGTCCATAAACTTTTGACTTATTCAATTTAGTAACTAAACTTTTAGTGCATGTTCAATCAAGTCCCTGAATTATAGGAAAATGTTCAACATAGTTAATTTAAAATCAGGGATAACGTTGAACATTTTCATATAGTCCAATGACTAAATTGAATATTTACTAAAAGTTCAGGGACTGAATTGAACAAGTCAAAAGTTTAGGGATCAAATTGCACATTCTACCAAAGTTCAAAGGCTAAATTGAACAAATTAAAAGTCCAGGGATCAGATTGCACATTCTTTCAAAATTTAAGAATTATTTGTGTCATTTTATCTCTTAGAAATCCATTCTGCTTTCCGTCCTTTCCCTCCACTCTTTAAGAAATATTTACCTGGATTCGCGTCACAATCCATGAAATGAATCACGAACGTTAATCTTGTTGGTCCCACGTGGTGGACCAAAAGAGGCCCTCCTGCCCCATAAGATCAACGGCGGAGGTTCAATTGGTCCCGGAAGAAGTTCCCCTTCTCTCGCGCTGACGGGCACTCTTTGTCCCGTCTGGATTTGCAGTTTTGCATCATCTAACGACGGTAGGGATCTGCTGCCTTAGTTTTTCTAAGGCAGCAAATCCCCACCCTTGATATAGGGGGATAAAATATTATCCCCCTATATCAAGGGTGGGATCCCCCTGCCTTGAAAAAATCAAGGCAGGGGATCCGGATCCTCTAACGATGGGGTTTTCGTGACATGCGTACCAATTTAGATGGCCAAGAGTGGGCCATATCATTTATTGTGAGGAGGGGAAAAAGTTAGGCATGAATTTTTTTGGGATTTTGAAAGTTTTGGAATCTGATTGGTCAGCGATAGTCCCAAAGTCATCTCTTTGACCATGAGAAATCGCGAGGAAGCATTAATCTGACCAGACCAAACGCCAGATTACATTACATATCTCTTTCTTTGATGATTGTATGCTGCTGCATCTGATCCGAAGCGAAGAACGAACGCACCAGTGATTTCAATGGGGTCCAAGTTCAACCCAAACGCGCGACGTACGGCTCTTTCAACCCAATCGCGAGGAAGCATTGATCAGCGATAGTCCCAAAGTCATCTCGGCTACCACCGCACGGCCCGCGGCGTGTCCACCATGTTCGCCGCCATGATGCTCGGTGGACTGTAAAGCCACTCTCTTCTCTCCCACCAACACAGAAAATGGCAAAGAAAAAAAAATCCAGTCTTCAAAACTTCATTGCATGTTGTCAGGCCCTTGAGACTGCTCGCTCCGACCATGCTCGCGTTCGTCAAGTCAAAAGCGTCCAAACTCTTGCCGGCGTTCTACGACGCTTCGCCTTCGGATGTGAAGCTCAAGACTGGGCTATACAGGAATACCATGCCCAAGCTAGAGGGTGCTCTTGTGGAAGTTGCTGAATAAGAAGGGATGGGACCTCAAAGCTAGAGGCTAATTACTGAATTATCCAACTTTCTGCCTTTTTCTTAAATTTTCCTGTCATTTGTTGTCGCGACCTAAAAATAAATTTTCTAGGCTAATGGATTATTAGGTTAATTATTTAACTAACATAACTCGAACTCTCCCAAGTTGATACCAAATCGCAACTTAAGGTTCAATTGATTAACATGCAATGTATTTTGAAATTGGAGTCGCCACTAATAATTTATGGTAGGTCGATTAGAAACCTAAATAAAATAGCGGGGGAACTATTTTATTCCTACGAACTAGAGATTAAGAGTCCGGCGACTTGATTACGCTAGATTACTCTAATGCCCTTTCGGTACCATTTTATTTCATAAAAATCATTTGAGAAGGCAACATTAATTGATTTTAACCTAAGTCACTAACAAAGGTTATCATGCGGGTGCACAATCAATTAATTGAATATCCAGAAATCAATATAATCAAAGGAGAATGCGGCACGCAAAACATTATTATTATTATTTTTCGATGTTTTTATATGAATGCATGAAAGATTATACTATATGCAATGCATGAAATTATTCTAGGATGCAACGACATGGATTAAACGCAAGACTAAACTAGATGACATGCAAATTAAACGAATGCACAAATGAGACCGTGATTTAATAAAATTAATTACGTGACATGTAAATTAATTAAAATCATGACATGCAATTATAATATGTAATTTAAGCTAAAATGCAGCCTAATATGACATGGCAATAATGACATGGCATAGATGACGTAGCATAGATGACGTGGCAAAGATTATTTTTTTTTATTTTCGGATGAATTATTTCCTAAAATAGAACTATGCCAAAACTATATTCATTTTGCATATTTTAGAGTTCAAATTGATCTAAACCCTAATATGTTAAAGATATATTGTTTTAAACATAAAATTCTATCTAAACATGCAATTTCTATCCTAAAATGCAAGGATATGCAATTTTCAAATATGAAAGATGAATGCAAGCAATTTTTTTTATAATTTTTGAGATTTCATCATGCGAAGGATATGTTCTAAAAAATATGACAATCAAGCAAATCAAATCAAGTGAGGAAAGTAAATATGCCAATCAATGTCAATCAAGAAAGTGCATACATCAATCAAGTTTTGAAATATTTCACGAATATTTGAGTCATTCTTTAATTCGTAATCTTACGATTAACGATTGAACCCAAATACATGCTTGATCGAGTATTCCACCAATAATCTTAAAGGTGGACGTTCTCTGTGATAGCCGTTGCCCTCTTTCCCCTCCCACTCATCACACTCTCACTTTTCTCTTTCTCTTTCTCCCTTTCCTAACGTTCACTCTCTCTTTCCCTCATTATTTTATTCACTCACCTCTCTCCACTCATTCACTCACCAACGTTCCTCTCTTCTTCTTCTTTTCTTCTACGACACCTCCTCCCCTACCGAAGCTCCACCTCCATCTTCCTCCTCCTCCCGTCGGTTTTGAGTGACGCCACAACCTCCCACCACCTCACTAAAGTCCCTCAGTCTCCTCACCACCTTCCCGAAGCCAGCTCGCCGGTCGTTGTCGCCGGAACCACCGCAAATCTCCACGGAACCGCCGGTACTCTGTTTTGGAGTAAGTCGCGGTTTGGTTCTGTTTTCGTCCGAACCGACCGCCACCGTCGCTCACCACCGCCGCCGACGACTTCCTAGAACCCCTCACGAGTTTCCCTGAGCTCGTGGTCGCCGGTCGCCACACGTGGGGCCCGGATTCAACCCCGAACAGCCTCCCCTGTTTTCTGCGCGCGAATCCTCTGTTTTCGCCGATTCTGTTCGTTGATGTTCGCTGCTGTCCCGTCGCCTTTGGCCGCCTTCCGCCGCCTTCCTCCGGCCCCAACCGATCCCCTTCGACCCCTAGGTGAGTCCCCGAGCATTGGCCGGCCTCGCCTCAGCCCGTGGGGCCCAGGATCGCTTCAAATAGCCCCGTTCCTCTGTTTTAATGCTGCTGTAAAATTCTGTTCTAGGTCGCCGGAGTTCGCCGGAGCTACGCCGTCGCCGTCGCCACCTCGCCGATAGAAGACGCAGACCATTGGAGTTTCAGGTAGGCGATCATGTCTTTCTGAAGATATCGCCTATGAGAGGGATATCTCGATTTGGCAAGAAAGGAAAGCTGAGCCCGAGATATGTTGGACCATTCGAAATCTTGGAACGGATTGGAAATCTAGCTTATCGTCTTGCGTTACCGCCGAGACTTGCTCAAGTGCATAACGTCTTCCACGTGTCGATGTTGAGAAAGTACGAACCTGACCCCGCTCATGTACTGAGTTATGAAGAGATTGATCTGGATGAGCGAGCATCATACGTGGAGCAACCAGTCAGAATTATGGAAAGGAAAGAGCACGTACTCCGGACCAAGACGATTCCGTTGGTGAAGGTGATTTGGCAACATCATGGTACCGAAGAAGCTATGTGGGAAAACGAGGAAGCCATGAAGAGTAGTTACCCTTATCTTTTTGAGCAGTTGTAATTGTGTTGTAATTTCAAGGATGAAATTTCCTAAGAGGGGAAGAATTGTGATAGCCGTTGCCCTCTTTCCCCTCCCACTCATCACACTCTCACTTTTCTCTTTCTCTTTCTCCCTTTCCTAACGTTCACTCTCTCTTTCCCTCATTATTTTATTCACTCACCTCTCTCCACTCATTCACTCACCAACGTTCCTCTTTTCTTCTTCTTTTCTTCTACGACACCTCCTCCCCTACCGAAGCTCCACCTCCATCTTCCTCCTCCTCCCGTCGGTTTTGAGTGACGCCACAACCTCCCACCACCTCACTAAAGTCCCTCAGTCTCCTCACCACCTTCCCGAAGCCAGCTCGCCGGTCGTTGTCGCCGGAACCACCGCAAATCTCCACGGAACCGCCGGTACTCTGTTTTGGAGTAAGTCGCGGTTTGGTTCTGTTTTCGTCCGAACCGACCGCCACCGTCGCTCACCACCGCCGCCGACGACTTCCTAGAACCCCTCACGAGTTTCCCTGAGCTCGTGGTCGCCGGTCGCCACACGTGGGGCCCGGATTCAACCCCGAACAGCCTCCCCTGTTTTCTGCGCGCGAATCCTCTGTTTTCGCCGATTCTGTTCGCTGCTGTTCGCTGCTGTCCCGTCGCCTTTGGCCGCCTTCCGCCGCCTTCCTCCGGCCCCAACCGATCCCCTTCGACCCCTAGGTGAGTCCCCGAGCATTGGCCGGCCTCGCCTCAGCCCGTGGGGCCCAGGATCGCTTCAAATAGCCCTGTTCCTCTGTTTTAATGCTGCTGTAAAATTCTGTTCTAGGTCGCCGGAGTTCGCCGGAGCTCCGCCGTCGCCGTCGCCACCTCGCCGGACCTCCGTCACATACCCTAGTTGGTGCCGGGTCGTGACGCCTCTCGAGAAACCTTAGAACCGAGGCTTAACCGTGTTTTATCGCCGAGAACCGTCGCCGCCGTCGTTGTCATCGCTCGTTGCCGCCGCCGTCACATTGTTGATTTTGAGTCGGCCCGAGCTTAAATAAATTGTGAGTTGACCCTAAACCTTGGTTAGGGCGCTAATTGCGCCTAGGGTTAGTTGGGTTAGCAATTTTGGTAATAACATAAAGTGATTACGGTTGGTTTAGTTAGAAACCCCGGTTTAGGTTAAATGACCGTAATCGACTAAGTTAGCTTGATTAATTACATTGTCTGTAGTTAATTGTGATTAGTTGAAATTGATTGATTTATCGCGAGAGTGCGATAGATTAAAGACAAGTGATCGATCGACAATTATAAATTAAATGGGCTAATAAATGATTATTGTTCGAATTGAGCTTTATATTGTCTAAATGAAATTAAATGCTCGTAATTGGTTCGATGATTTTCATCGGTGTGATTATCTCGTTGGAGGGCTGATGGTGTGACTGGAATTACTATTGAGCATTAATCGCTACTTGGGGATTTATCGCCCTATTTATGATTGGATGCCTGAAATGTTCTTTGAATGAATTGACATGTATTTGGGAGTTATTCATTCCGTGATTGCAGTATATAATTGATAGTCTGCATATGCATATGACAGTGTACAAAATCAAATAAATATGTTTTAGTATGAAAACGGCCGTGGGCCGAGTCTTTGAGCACATTGTGTGAGCATTCGGCCTAAATCAAAGGGAATAAAATTGATTGATATGGCGGGTGCATTGTGTGGTCATATGACGGAACGATGATGGGTTTTTCCTGGTAAGTTCGTAGTGTACTAATAGTACACCAGTACCAGTCATGTGGGACCATACGACTTACCAGAAGCACGACAGTCCTGCCTCGTGCCGATTAGTACGGGCACAGGGCTGATCGGATGCCGGTCGCAGCTTGTGATGGACCGACGCCCCGTATAGGGATGCCTACTTGCCGTACCGTGCAACGGGTGCACTGGAAGACCGCTTGTAGTAGCCGCTGCCGAGAGGGAAAAGGAGCGTAGCCCGGTTCGTCCGGATGAGTATGGGATCGTACTATTTATGAGGGTGGAATCACGCCAGTCACGTAGATCCTCTCATGGTGCCGTTGGCATGATCATCGTTAATAAATGGACTCGTGTGGTGTCCTGTGCATACTTGTGGATGCGATGCTTGTTTTGAGTGATTGACTTATTTCACTGCTGAGTCGAGTCAAGCATTGCATTATGTGTGGCTGCAGACTGGTAAGTATGCATGTGATTGATTAGTATATGGGGACTATACTTGGGTATTTTATGTGATCGTATGAGTTTGTGAACCTGCTGTTAGGATGCCTCGGGCGAATCAGTTTCCTAACCGAGCTTAGGCTTAATTCACTGAGATTTATTTCTCACCCCGTCGTGGGATAACATTTTTCAGGTCCCAAGTGATGAAGCCCGTGGACGCCATGGTTTGGCGGTAGGAGTGATCTTTTGAAGTAGATGGGAAGTTAACCTTACCCGACCGAATACCCTTTTGAGGTCTTAGTGAGCTGCCCCGAAGTATGGGGTTGTTTATGTCAGCTATAGCTCAATAGGGTTAATTATCATCAGTTGTTTGGTTTAATGTGTGTGATGATCTTTTTGTGAACTATCTTGGTATTTATCTCCTACTAATGTATCCCTGTTCAAATTTATGTTGTCTGGGAGTAAACCGTTTCCGCATGCGTAATAAACTGTCGTGGGTCGGTAGCGAACCTGGGACGCTATCCCTTATGACCCTTGGGACGATTTGATCGGGATGTCGCGTGCTCGGGGTTTGGGGCGTGACATCCTCCCCGGTTTGGTATCAGAGCAAGGTCAGCCTGATTCATCTTGTCATTGGCCTGGAGTGATAAGGAGCGTTGGGAAATGGGATAGTTAGTAGGATTCTTATCGTTATGCTTGTGATTGTTAATTGTGTGGTAAGTTTTAGGGTTGCCTCCTGATCGCGTTTTGCTATGGGGTAAGCAGGACTCCGTATCATTCCTGCATAATGAGCGGACGCGGTAGAAAAACACCTCGAGCCCCTCGTAGGAGGAATGTGAGACCAATTGAAGAGATTGTTGATCTTGGAGGACCACCTCCTGTCGCAGCTCCTATCGCAGCTCCCGATGCTGAACCTGCTAGACGTGAGCCGACCATGGCTGAAGTGATGCAAGCTTTGGGAACCATTGGAGATTTGTTGGGGCAGCAAGTAAGGAATCAAGCTGCTGCTGCTGCTGCTGCTGCTGCAGCCCCACCTATGGTGCCACCTGTAGTTCCGCCAGTAAATCCACCACCTGCACCTGGGTATGAGGAGCGTAAGGCTCAAAAGATGGTAGAACAGTTCCTCAAGTTGAATCCGCCACAATTCACTGGAAACGGAGACCCTGAAGCTGCCACCCGTTGGATTGAAGGGTTAGAGAAAACATTCAACTTACTGAGATGTTCGAATGAGGATAAAGTTTTCCTGGCTGTCTATCAACTCGAAGGGAATGCTAGTACTTGGTGGAGAGCTGTCAAGGATAGGATTTTTCCAGAAGGTACGGTTCCAGTATGGAATACCTTCAGGGATGCTTTTAATAACAAGTATTTCTCGAAGACAGCTAGAGAACAGAAGATGGCTGAATTCTTCCACCTCCGCCAAAACCAGATGACAGTCGACCAATATGAAGCCAAGTTTTCTGAACTGTCCAAGTATGCCCCGAGATTGATTGAGGACCCTGAGGATAGGGCCAGAAGGTTCAGGGATGGACTGAAGCCCGAGATAAAGAGTATACTGGCGCCATTCAATCTTCAAGACTACGATGACCTCTATGAAAGGGCATTGATAGTGGAACAGGACTTGGCTGAGAGAACCGCCGCATCTGGATCGCGATTCACTTCCTCAAACAGATTTGAAAGGAAGCTAGGAAAGAAGCCAATGTTTGGAGGCAAGCATCATATTCCACCGAATCGTCGAGGAACGATCAGTAAGCCTACCTTCCGCCCAAATGAGGTGTGCAATATATGTCGCCAGAGGCATGGACCTGGTCCGTGCCCCTTTAAAGGAGGTGCTTGTTTTGGATGTGGTCGTTTTGATCATCAAGTGAAGGACTGCCCGCAGAGGCAGCAGGGCAAGCAGATGCCACCACAACAAGGAGGACCACCTAGAGGAACTACGCCGCAAAACTTTCAGAACCGCCCGCCGGCGCAGGGAAGAGTGTTTGCTGTTACCCGGGAAGAGGCGAAGAATTCGTCGACCGTTTCAGGTACGGTCCTCTTGCATAACCAAGTAGCTTGTGCTTTGTTCGATCCCGGTGCCACACATTCGTTTGTTGCGGATCAGTTTGTTAAGTTGTATGAATTGAGCTTGGTACCTTTGGATGTTATGTTTAAAGTATCTACGCCGTTAAAGGATAGTATAGTAGCTACAGTTAGCTGTCCTGATTGTAGACTTGTTGTGGGTGGCCATGAAAGCAAGATAGATCTGATTGTGCTAGAAATGTATGATTTTGATCTGATTGTGGGAATGAACTGGCTGACAAAGCAAAGAGCCACGATGGATTGCTTTAATAAGGTGATCCGATTTAATCCGTTGAATGAGACTAGCTATGAATTTGTGGGTAATCGAGGTGGAACCTCGACAGAAATGATATCGTCATTAGAGGCGACCCAACTATTGGAGAGTGGATGCCAAGGTTATTTAGCTTCTGTGGTGAATACGTCTGTTGAAGAACTTAAGTTGGAGAATATCTCTGTTGTATGTGAATTTCCAGATGTATTTCCTCAAGACTTACCTGGTTTGCCACCAGAAAGGGAAATTGAGTTTGTTATAGAGTTAGCTCCTGGGACGGAGCCGATCTCTAAAGCGCCGTATAGGATGTCATTGTCTGAATTGAAGGAACTCAAAGTACAGATGCAAGAATTATTAGATAAAGGGTTTATCCGCCCTAGTGCATCGCCTTGGGGAGCGCCTGTTTTGTTCGTCAAGAAGAAGGATGGATCTTTGAGGTTGTGCATTGATTATAGACAGTTGAATCGAGTGACGATTAAGAATAAATACCCACTGCCGAGGATTGATGATTTGTTTGACCAGTTGCAAGGGGCATCGATATTTTCTAAGATCGATCTACGAACGGGATACCATCAGTTGAGGATCAGAAAGGAAGATATACCAAAATCGGCGTTTAGGACACGTTATGGACATTATGAGTTTACTGTAATGCCATTTGGTTTGACAAATGCTCCTGCTGCTTTTATGGATATGATGAACAGAGTGTTCAGAGAATTCTTGGACCGTTTCGTGATCGTCTTTATATATGACATCCTGGTGTACTCGAAGAATCCTGAAGATCATGAACAACATCTTAGGATTGTGTTAGAAACCCTGAGAGTACATCAGTTGTATGCCAAGTTTAGCAAGTGCGAGTTTTGGTTAACTCGCGTAGCATTTCTGGGTCATGTAGTGTCTGGTGAAGGGATTGCTGTGGATCCATCTAAGATTGAAGCAGTTATGAATTGGCCAAGACCGATGACGGTTACAGAAATTAGAAGTTTCTTAGGATTGGCGGATTATTACAGACGTTTCGTGGAGAGGTTTTCATCTATAGCCTCACCTTTAACCAAGCTACTGAAAAAGGATATGAAGTTTGAATGGACGGACAAGTGCGAGCGTGGTTTTCAAGAGCTTAAACATAAGCTGACTACAGCTCCTGTTCTAACAATTCCATTTGGTCCTGGAGGATTCGAGATTTATAGCGATGCTTCGCTTAGAGGACTGGGTTGTGTTTTGATGCAGCATGGTAGAGTGGTAGCGTATGCATCTCGCCAGTTGAAACCGCATGAGTTAAACTACCCGACGCACGACCTGGAATTGGCTGCGGTCGTGTTTGCATTGAAGATCTGGAGACATTATCTGATTGGAGAAAGTTTTCAGGTGTATACCGATCACCAGAGTCTGAAGTACCTGTTCTCTCAGAAGGAGTTGAATATGAGACAACGCCGATGGATGGAGCTACTTAAGGATTATGATTGCGAGATCTTGTATCATCCGGGTAAGGCGAATAAGGTTGCCGATGCCTTGAGTAGAAAATCAGTGATTGCTCAATTACAGATGCATGAATGGCGGTTACTTGAGCAAGTTAGAGACTCAGATTTCAAGTTAGAAATAAGTCGCTTGTCGAGTCTTGTAGCTACCTTGAGAATCGAGCCGGAAGTTCAGGTTAAGATCAAGACCATGCAGTCTACTGACCCCACTATTCAAAAGATCATTCAGGAAGACTCAACTAAACGAAGAGTCGACTTCCAATTGGCCAAGGATGGGATACTGAAGTTTAGAGGACGTTTGGTAGTGCCTGCCGACGAAATTTTAAAGGAGGAGATTTTATCGGAAGCACACCGTAGTAGTTATAGTATCCACCCTGGGAGTACGAAGATGTATCAGAATCTGAAGCAGCACTATTGGTGGAATGGCATGAAAGCGGATATAGCCAAGTATGTGGCTAAGTGTTTGACTTGTCAGCAAGTCAAGGCGCAACATTGTAAACCTGGAGGATTGTTACAGCCTTTAGAAATTCCAGAATGGAAATGGGAGCATATCACAATGGACTTTGTGATGGGTTTGCCAAGGAGTCAGAGAGGCCATGATTCAATTTGGGTTGTGGTAGACAGATTGACGAAATCAGCACACTTCATTCCAGTGAGAAAGGACTTCGCTTTGGATAGATATGCAGAGCTGTATGTGAGGCACATTGTGAGGTTACATGGAGTGCCAGTAACGATCACTTCTGATCGAGATCCTAAGTTCACTGCCACGTTTTGGAAAAGTCTACAGACTGCTCTGGGAACGAAGTTACAATTCAGTACGGCCTATCACCCGCAAACTGATGGACAGTCTGAAAGGACGATTCAGACCTTGGAGGACATGTTGAGGGCATGTGTACTGGATTTCAAAGGCAGTTGGGAAGAACGGTTGCATCTGGTAGAGTTTGCCTATAATAACAGTTACCAGCAAAGCATCAAGATGGCACCTTTCGAAGCTTTGTATGGAAGAGCTTGTAGAACGCCAGTCTGCTGGGAAGAAGTTGGTGAAAGGAAAATCACTGGACCCGAATTAGTGGAACAGTCAATGGAAGCAATTAAAGTAATTAGAGGCAGACTGAAGACGGCACAGAGTCGCCAAAAGAGTTACGCCGATAGAAGACGCAGACCATTGGAGTTTCAGGTAGGCGATCATGTCTTTCTGAAGATATCGCCTATGAGAGGGATATCTCGATTTGGCAAGAAAGGAAAGCTGAGCCCGAGATATGTTGGACCATTCGAAATCTTGGAACGGATTGGAAATCTAGCTTATCGTCTTGCGTTACCGCCGAGACTTGCTCAAGTGCATAACGTCTTCCACGTGTCGATGTTGAGAAAGTACGAACCTGACCCCGCTCATGTACTGAGTTATGAAGAGATTGATCTGGATGAGCGAGCATCATACGTGGAGCAACCAGTCAGAATTATGGAAAGGAAAGAGCACGTACTCCGGACCAAGACGATTCCGTTGGTGAAGGTGATTTGGCAACATCATGGTACCGAAGAAGCTATGTGGGAAAACGAGGAAGCCATGAAGAGTAGTTACCCTTATCTTTTTGAGCAGTTGTAATTGTGTTGTAATTTCAAGGATGAAATTTCCTAAGAGGGGAAGAATTGTGATAGCCGTTGCCCTCTTTCCCCTCCCACTCATCACACTCTCACTTTTCTCTTTCTCTTTCTCCCTTTCCTAACGTTCACTCTCTCTTTCCCTCATTATTTTATTCACTCACCTCTCTCCACTCATTCACTCACCAACGTTCCTCTTTTCTTCTTCTTTTCTTCTACGACACCTCCTCCCCTACCGAAGCTCCACCTCCATCTTCCTCCTCCTCCCGTCGGTTTTGAGTGACGCCACAACCTCCCACCACCTCACTAAAGTCCCTCAGTCTCCTCACCACCTTCCCGAAGCCAGCTCGCCGGTCGTTGTCGCCGGAACCACCGCAAATCTCCACGGAACCGCCGGTACTCTGTTTTGGAGTAAGTCGCGGTTTGGTTCTGTTTTCGTCCGAACCGACCGCCACCGTCGCTCACCACCGCCGCCGACGACTTCCTAGAACCCCTCACGAGTTTCCCTGAGCTCGTGGTCGCCGGTCGCCACACGTGGGGCCCGGATTCAACCCCGAACAGCCTCCCCTGTTTTCTGCGCGCGAATCCTCTGTTTTCGCCGATTCTGTTCGCTGCTGTCCCGTCGCCTTTGGCCGCCTTCCGCCGCCTTCCTCCGGCCCCAACCGATCCCCTTCGACCCCTAGGTGAGTCCCCGAGCATTGGCCGGCCTCGCCTCAGCCCGTGGGGCCCAGGATCGCTTCAAATAGCCCTGTTCCTCTGTTTTAATGCTGCTGTAAAATTCTGTTCTAGGTCGCCGGAGTTCGCCGGAGCTCCGCCGTCGCCGTCGCCACCTCGCCGGACCTCCGTCACATACCCTAGTTGGTGCCGGGTCGTGACGCCTCTCGAGAAACCTTAGAACCGAGGCTTAACCGTGTTTTATCGCCGAGAACCGTCGCCGCCGTCGTTGTCATCGCTCGTTGCCGCCGCCGTCACATTGTTGATTTTGAGTCGGCCCGAGCTTAAATAAATTGTGAGTTGACCCTAAACCTTGGTTAGGGCGCTAATTGCGCCTAGGGTTAGTTGGGTTAGCAATTTTGGTAATAACATAAAGTGATTACGGTTGGTTTAGTTAGAAACCCCGGTTTAGGTTAAATGACCGTAATCGACTAAGTTAGCTTGATTAATTACATTGTCTGTAGTTAATTGTGATTAGTTGAAATTGATTGATTTATCGCGAGAGTGCGATAGATTAAAGACAAGTGATCGATCGACAATTATAAATTAAATGGGCTAATAAATGATTATTGTTCGAATTGAGCTTTATATTGTCTAAATGAAATTAAATGCTCGTAATTGGTTCGATGATTTTCATCGGTGTGATTATCTCGTTGGAGGGCTGATGGTGTGACTGGAATTACTATTGAGCATTAATCGCTACTTGGGGATTTATCGCCCTA
Organism: Rhodomyrtus psidioides; assembly: GCA_021437785.1. NCBI lineage: Eukaryota > Viridiplantae > Streptophyta > Magnoliopsida > Myrtales > Myrtaceae > Rhodomyrtus > Rhodomyrtus psidioides. The sequence continues at coordinate 934,189 of JAILYB010000092.1, read as the reverse complement.
TTTATGATTGGATGCCTGAAATGTTCTTTGAATGAATTGACATGTATTTGGGAGTTATTCATTCCGTGATTGCAGTATATAATTGATAGTCTGCATATGCATATGACAGTGTACAAAATCAAATAAATATGTTTTAGCATGAAAACGGCCGTGGGCCGAGTCTTTGAGCACATTGTGTGAGCATTCGGCCTAAATCAAAGGGAATAAAATTGATTGATATGGCGGGTGCATTGTGTGGTCATATGACGGAACAATGATGGGTTTTTCCTGGTAAGTTCGTAGTGTACTAATAGTACACCAGTACCAGTCATGTGGGACCATACGACTTACCAGAAGCACGACAGTCCTGCCTCGTGCCGATTAGTACGGGCACAGGGCTGATCGGATGCCGGTCGCAGCTTGTGATGGACCGACGCCCCGTATAGGGATGCCTACTTGCCGTACCGTGCAACGGGTGCACTGGAAGACCGCTTGTAGTAGCCGCTGCCGAGAGGGAAAAGGAGCGTAGCCCGGTTCGTCCGGATGAATATGGGATCGTACTATTTATGAGGGTGGAATCACGCCAGTCGCGTAGATCCTCTCATGGTGCCGTTGGCACGATCATCGTTAATAAATGGACTCGTGTGGTGTCCTGTGCATACTTGTGGATGCGATGCTTGTTTTGAGTGATTGACTTATTTCACTGCTGAGTCGAGTCAAGCATTGCATTATGTGTGGCTGCAGACTGGTAAGTATGCATGTGATTGATTAGTATATGGGGACTATACTTGGGTATTTTATGTGATCGTATGAGTTTGTGAACCTGCTGTTAGGATGCCTCGGGCGAATCAGTTTCCTAACCGAGCTTAGGCTTAATTCATTGAGATTTATTTCTCACCCCGTCGTGGGATAACATTTTTCAGGTCCCAAGTGATGAAGCCCGTGGACGCCATGGTTTGGCGGTAGGAGTGATCTTTTGAAGTAGATGGGAAGTTAACCTTACCCGACCGAATACCCTTTTGATGTCTTAGTGAGCTGCCCCGAAGTATGGGGTTGTTTATGTCAGCTATAGCTCAATAGGGTTAATTATCATCAGTTGTTTGGTTTAATGTGTGTGATGATCTTTTTGTGAACTGTCTTGGTATTTATCTCCTACTAATGTATCCCTGTTCAAATTTATGTTGTCTGGGAGTAAACCGTTTCCGCATGCGTAATAAACTGTCGTGGGTCGGTAGCGAACCTGGGACGCTATCCCTTATGACCCTTGGGACGATTTGATCGGGATGTCGCGTGCTCGGGGTTTGGGGCGTGACATTCTCGATTATGCGGCAAGTTACGGATTAGGAAAGGAAATTTTCCTAAACAACCTGTATTTTGAAAAAGATATCCACTTCGATGCAATGTGAGATATGACAAGATATGCTATAATCAAATAAGCAAGTAAATATTCTTGTAGATAAGAAAATATACCCTCTGAATATAGCCTTCTTAATTTGAACTTGCTCGAAAACTTGACGACCAAACGTGTGGATCGGTTCGATAGGGAGACTCACGATGGACAGACGACGGTCATCGTTCGGGCTTGCAAAGATGCTTGAGCACGGATAACCGAAGGCACCTGCTCATGACGCAAAGATGCTTGAGCACGGATAACCGAAGGCATCTGCTCATGACGGATGACTTCAGCAGGTCGCACGTTTACTGGTCATAGGGAAGGATTGTCGGAGGCATTGCTAAAGCGCCAATGGGGAACTTGAAACTCATCTTTGCCGAATGGTTGCCTTCAGTAAAGTTCAGCAATGAGAATTCACACGCATGGTCACCATGCGTCTAAATTCTCCCAGACCTCTCTGTCAAAAACTAATCTTGTATTTGCAAGAAAGAAGTCAACCAAAATTTCCACCATGTGTTCATAGAAATAAAAAAAACAATCCATGAGGAAACAAATCAATCACTTAGCCTTTTTTCAATATCTCTTTTGACTGTCGTCCTTGGGGCAGTGGGAGATGCCCTTGGACTGTTGGCTTCTCGGTGCAAGGCTTCATTGGCTCGGACAAGTGTTGACTGGGTCGGCAACGAAGAGCTCGCCTGTAGGTGATCAACAAGATATGATCTGACACACTAGACTATCCTGGCATCGGGGCTGTATGGCGATAATTTTGTAGCTTCATCCTGTTGGGATTCACGTATCACGTACGGGCAAAATTAAAAACATATAAACGCAGCGGAAATAATAAATTGCCCGTACACGTATCTCCAAATATGTGGTTCATGCGTTTCAATCGAAAATCACATTAAACGAATAGAGTTAACGGGGTTACCTCTTGTAGTGTGCTTGAGATCAAATCGGTTCAGATGTTCTTCGATCCGAGCCCCACAAGTGTCGGGCCTCTAGTTCAGACACACCACCAATCGCGACGACGAACGGAAGAATGAACTCGCGGGAATCACCACTCAATTGTGCTAGCAATATCGTGGATGCAATACCCGCAATCTTAATCCTTTTGGTCATCGCATGACCAAGAATGAGAGAGATCTTTGTTGCTCTTGTTCTTGAATTTTTGGTCACCATGGGAGAGAAGGAAAAATGAGAGAGAGAGAGGGAGAGAGAGATCTAGATCTCAATTTTTCAGCTCTCCAAATTCACTCTTTTCATCTAAGGATCCGATCCTTGAATTATGCATTGCACACACCTTAATTCAAGGATCTAATCCTTTGATTAAGCATTGCGTACAATCAGCAATTTTAGCCCACCAATCAATTATCGTAATTACGACAATTAATCAATTTGGCTCTTAATGGGGGTAAATTTCCAACATCTCCCACTCGCCCACAAAAGCCTAAATTGACACACAATAATCAATAATATGTGTGCAAATCGACACAACAATTTTGTGTCGATTTAATCCATACATGTGCATCATATACACTTGTGCCTATGACCAAAAATAAAAAAATTAAATTAAATCACATTTAATATAATTTCAGTTTGACTAATTTGATAGTCGTGATTGCAAACATATTTGCACAATTGTCTTTCCGTTCAACATCGTCATATATTGGTTAAGGTGTGTGACATTCCTAGGTTCACCACTGAGCTGGCAGCAAGATATGCACTAACACGTTAGTACTTCCAAGAGAATTAATTGTCCCGATTAACCTCTAGGTCTCACAAGCCATGAGTGACATCTAGCAATATGTCATGACTGCCCAAACAGTGTGAATTCTTTAAGAACATAATGAACCTGTCAGCTTTGGCTACAGTGTAATTCAATCCATCTATCTTACTATATCCCGATCGAACAAAGACCATGGAATGTTTGTCAAGTCACCAATTCGATCATATGCACAAATTCAATCGACATGCATTTATACGAGACATAAACATTTTATTCTCGGTTATAACCCCGGCCGAGGATTTCTATGCATTGTCATAATTAAATCGCATAGGATATCATACCTTGCATATAGCAAGGAGACAGATTCCATTTTGTGCACACGTGTGACTTCATATGTGTATAAACTATAACCATCAAGTATAGAGACGGATCGACGAACCGTCAATATGTGTTCTCGTGAACCATAGCCATCCAACACACAAGTCAACACTATGCCTCAGGTCTAAGGATTATTTACACAAGACCAAAGCATGAACGATTAGACATTGATCACGCTAAAAGCTTCCATGTCGCTAATCGTTCAATGCATATCACGTTCAGTGAACTTGTCTAATACAAGCACATGTGTTCTAACTCGGGCATCGTAATACCCAATGACTTGTGACTCGTCATTCCCTCAAGTATCCAATACTTAAGTGTGAAGTTAAGAACACACCGACCTCAACAGGATTATTGATATCCATTCAATGATCCATTGATCGAGAACAGTTTAAAGATTCAGTCTAACTGTGAACCCGTCACACATATTCTCAACGCCTCAAGAATAGGTTCAGTCACAACTGATCTTATGGAATTTATTCAAATAAATATGTAATTGGACAAATGAATAAATACGTCTTTGCCATTGATTAAATAAGAAATCAAAAGTACAACTAAAATTCCTAATATGTAACTATTACATAATTGCTTTAGGGCATATCTCTAATAATCTCCCACTTGCACTAAAGCCAACCGGTCTGGTACCTTAAACTCATTTTGTCAAGGTGTCTTTCAAAAGAAGACTGAGGTAAGGCTTTAGTAAAGGATCTGCCACGTTTTCCGCTGAGGCAATTTTCTGCAAGGCGATATCACCTCTCCCAACTATTTCTCTGATGAGATGGAAGCGTCTCTCAATATGCTTGGACTTCTGGTGAGACCTTGGTTCCTTAGCTTGAGCTATTTCCCCATTATTGTCACAAAATAATGCAATTGGCTACTCAATGGAAGGAACTACTCCTAGTTCAGAAACGAATTTCTTCATCCAAGCTGCTTCCTTTGCCGCTTCAGAAGCGGCTACATACTCTGCCTCAGTGGTGGAATCAGCAGTTGTACTTTGTTTGGAACTCTTCCAACTAACTGCACCACCATTGAGTGTAAAGACAAACCCAGATGTGGACTTATAGTCTTTCGGATCCGACTGAAAATCGAAATCAGTATAAGCTTCAACTTTAAACTCTCCTTCTCCGTATATCAAGAATAAATCCTTAGTCATTCGCAAGTACTTAAGGATATTCTTGACTGCTATCCAGTGCTCTTCCCCTGGATCAGACTGATATCTGCTAGTAATGCTCACAGCATGCGCAATATCAGGTCACGTACATAGCATAGCATACATTATGCTTCCAATAGCAGATGCGTAAGGTATCTTTGCCATCCTCTCACTTTCTTCAGGAGTGTTGAGACACATCTCCTTGGAAAGACGGATTTCATGCCTAAAAGGCAATAATCCTCTTTTGGAACATTGCATGTTAAACCGTGTTAACACTTTGTCTATGTACGTAGATTGTGAGAGGCCAATCAATCGTCTCGATCTATCTCTATAGATCTTGATACCTAAAATATAGGTTGCCTCTCCTAAATCTTTCATAGAGAATTTTTGTGACAAGAATAGTTTGATCGATGATATCATCGGTATATCATTTCCGATCAAAAGTATATCATCGACATAAAGAACTAGAAACGCAATTGCGCTCCCACTGACCTTCTTATATACACAAGGTTCATCCGGATTTTTGATAAAGCCAAACGATTTGACTACCTCATCGAAACGGATGTTCCAACTTCTGGAGGCTTGCTTCAATCCATAAATAGATCTCTTAAGCCTACACACCTTCTGACTTTCACCACTAGATTCAAAACCTTGTGGTTGTTCCATATAAATGTCTTCCTCAAGGAAACCATTTAGAAAAGCCGTTTTGACATCCATTTGGAATATCTCATAATCAAGGCGCGCAGCTATAGCCAACATAATCCGAATAGATTTTAGCATGGCTACAGGTGAGAAAGTTTCTTCGTAATCGATCCCTTCCTTTTGACGATATCCTTTCGCCACTGGCCGTGCTTTGTAAGTTCCAATCTGACCATCAGCGTTCATCTTCCTCTTGAAGATCCATTTACACCCAATTGGTACAATACCATCAGGCATATCAACTAGAGTCCAAACATCATTGGAATACATTGAATCTATTTCGGATTTCATGGCTTCTAGCCATTTGCTAGAATCGATGTCCGACATCGCCTTCTCATAGGTGCTAGGATCACTCAGTTGATCACTATCATTCACAATGAATAGTGGTTCAATATCTTCAATCGAGTCTCTATAGCGAATAGGCAGACGAGACGTTCTCGTACTCCTCCTAAGAAGTTGTGTATCAGAGGCACCCACTGAATCAGAGATCGGTGTCTGAACTTGGTTATTTGGTACTTCATTATTTTCTTCTTGTAAGACTATTTTTCTCCCAGCACCACCTTCCTGGACGAACTGCTTCTCCAAAAAAGAAGCATGCCTACTGACCGAAACTCTTTGGTCAGAATGAAAATAGAAATAATATCCAAGAGTCTCTTTTGGATATCCAATGAAGCGACCTTGTTCATACCTAGCCTCCAATTTCTCTGTTCTCAACTTCTTAACGAAAGCTGAACAACCCCAAATCTTGATATGATTCAGACTTGGTTTCCTACTATGCCATATCTCATAAGGCGTAGTTGGAACAGACATAGAAGGCACTCTGTTCAGTAAATATGCAGCTGTCTCAAGGGCATGTCCCCAAAGGGATATAGGTAAATCGGTGTAACTCATCATGGATCGCACCATATCTAATAAAGTGCGATTTCTTCTTTCAGATACACTGTTATGTTCTGGAGTTGCAGGAGGTGTCCATTGTGATAAAATGCCGTTATCTTTAAGATAGTCCAAGAATTCATTACTAAGGTATTCACCTCCTCGATCAGATCGAAGAGCCTTAATACTCTTTCTTGTTTGTTTCTTAACTTCAGACCTAAATTCCTTGAACTTTTCAAAGGATTCAGATTTATACTTCATTAAGTACAAATAGCCATACCGCGAATGATCGTCAGTAAAGGTAATAAAGTAAGAATAACCACCCTTAGCAGTTTCATTAATTGGTCCACATACATCTGTATGTATCAATCCCAATATATCAGCAGCTCGCGCACCATGTCCTATAAAGGGCGCTTTAGTCATTTTTCCTAGAAGACATGCATTACAAGTTGAGTATGGTTCAAAACCAATTGGATTAATATATCAATCATTACTCAACTTGTTAATCCTATCTTCTCCAATATGACCTAATCGGAGATGCCAAACATACTTTGGATTCGTACTATCTCTAGGGCGTTTATTAGTTATGGCATTTACATCGTAACTATGTTGCTTATTGACATTGGTAATCGCATTACCGGACATTGTAATGGTATAGAGATTATTAGTTAATAATCCAGAACCAACACACGTTCCATTATAATAAATAGAACATACATTATCAGCAAAAGAAAATTCATAATTCTCTTTACCCAAACGAGGTATATAGATGATGTTTCGAACAGCATTCTCATAATGCAAACAATTATTTAAAACCAAAACATGTCTAGAAGGCAAACATAAACGGAAAGTCCCTATAGCTAATGCAGCAACTTTTGCCCCATTTGCAAATGTTAGGACAATCTCATTTCGCCCCAGCATCCTGCTTATTTCCAGATTCTGCAAGGACATACAAATATGTGAGGTTGCAGCAGAATCCAGAATCCATAAGCTAGATTCAGCACTAATCATATGATTAGTTTCAATAAGCATAGACACCATACTTTCGGAAGGTTGGTTCTTGGACTTGACCTTCAAGCTTGCGAGGTACTTCTTACAGTTCCTCCTCCAGTGCCCCATGACACCACAATAATGACATTTCCCTTTTTCAATCTTGGGCTTTGGTTGCACAACAGCTTTCACAGGCCTCTTCCATTTCTTTTTCTTCAAAGTAGTCTTACTCTTTGCAGAAGAAGCCTTAGCTATAGCCACTACATTGGGCCTTGTGTTGTGCATTTCCTTCTCATAAACTACCAGCATACTATGTAACTCAGATAGAGTTTTCTCCATTTTATGCATGTGGAAGTTTTGGACAAAACCAGAGAAGGAATCGGGTAAAGATTGGAGGATCAAATCCACAGCTAAATCATTGTCCATGACAAGATTCAGCCTAGCTAATTCTTCTATGTGCCAGATCATTTTCAGGATATGATCATTAACTGATGATCCCTCAGCCATTCTCATACGGTACAATGCCTTAGATATCTCATATCTAGAGGTTCGACCATTCTCATCAAAGAATTCCTTCAAGTGCAATATGATCGACCTAGCATCTTCCATTGCTTCATACTTCTTTTGAAATTCATTATTCATTGAAGCAAACATATATGACCTAACTTTTAAGTCATCATCATGCCATTTATCATAAGTGATGCGTTCCTCTTGGGTCCCACCCTCAGGAAAGGAGGTTGGCATATTTTCATCAAGCACATACCCGAGTTTTTCTGAATTGAGAACAATTCTCAAATTCCTCACCCAGTCGGTGAAATTGGGTCCAGTCAAACAATTCTTGTCAAGTATCGAAGCGAGCGGGTTTGTGTTCACTATTTTCAGAGTAATAAATATCTGTGCAGAAAATAAATTGTTAGCCGTTGTCTTTCAAAATAACTATTTCATTTTGGCCTTTAAATGAAATAGATCCTCCCACTAAATTTATATTCGGATCCCATACTCCTAAAAATGGGAAACGGTAATCTTTGTCGGGTAAAGATTACTAGTGGGGATTGGAGTCCCACCAGCTCATAGTCCACCTCACCTAACAGTTATTGGTGTTCTATAAGCTTAGTAAGTGAATCAATTTATTCAACGCATCATATGCGAGTCCCAATCATAACTTTTGCCTCTAGACCATGAAAGTCTCACCTGACAGTTATTGACTTCATAATCATAGTTAAGTCTAACCCATCGTCTCATGTAAGTATTGAAAACGCAAACGATCCCATCACTTAACAGTTATTGGAAATCATTTGGTTTCAACCCCGCAACATCATATGCTTAATGGAGTGGTCCATTATTATAAATGACAATTGACCCCTATGTATCCATAGCTAGTCAATCAATCACTATAATAAAAGATCAAAGCACGACGATGGAAGGCCACGAGTCCAAAACCCGTTACGACTTAATATTATTTTAAGGAGATTTTGAGTCATTATTAAAGGTCTCACTTTGTACATTAACCAGTTTAACATGCTCATAAAAACAGAATAAATAAAATAGATGTCAATCGCATAAACATCTATCCTACGTGGTGATCATGGAATTATGGTTTAATGGGTCTCGAGCCAATGAGACCACATTTAACCATTTTAATATTTTAATATTGGAGATCCGCTCTTCGCTTCTTCTTGGTTCCTCGAACTCTTCGAAAAACCGGGCCTAAAGAGCTCTCCGGCTTTATGGCTCCTCCACGTAGTCCTCGTACCATTTACATCAATAATTGATTATGCTAAACTACACTAAAAATAAAAATTACATGAAAAATAAAAGAAGGACGCAGCCTTCATTTTAATAATTACAACCCCCAAAAATACCAATAAATAACATACATTCATACATTCATCAATCACATTGATTAGGGATTTTTCCATGATCACCACTCTTCCACGTGACCAATAAATTCATAATTTAAAGCTTTGGAAGGCACAAATAAAATTCTGCATTGAATCAAATTCATAATCGAGCAACGCAAGCCGTATCAATAAATTAATGCCGGCGAAACAAATTTCACGTGCGTAATTTATACGCTAGTAGCATTCTCAATTTTATATTTGCAGCCATGAATCATTTTTGCATAATTCATACGTAATATAAAACTCATTACCGATTTTCGATTCAAAATTGATTTAGTCTCAATTTTTGCTACGTTGATTAATTTTTATCATATAAAAATAATCAACTTCTATCGGCCATGAAAAAGAACAATTCTTTAAAACAAATTGCCCATAGCATCGCAAAAATCAATACGCACTAAAAACAATTAAACGCACGAAAACACCTAAGGATTGGCTCTGATACCACTGTTGGGATTCACGTATCACGTACGGGCAAAATTAAAAACATATAAACGCAGCGGAAATAATAAATTGCCCGTACACGTATCTCCAAAGGTGTGGTTCATGCGTTTCAATCGAAAATCACATTAAACGAACAGAGTTAACGGGGTTACCTCTTGTAGCGTGCTTGAGATCAAATCGGTTCAGATGTTCTTCGATCCGAGCCCCACAAGTGTCGGGCCTCTAGTTCAGACACACCACCAATCGCGACGACGAACGGAAGAATGAACTCGCGGGAATCACCTCTCAATTGTGCTAGCAATATCGTGGATGCAATACCCCGCAATCTTAATCCGTTTGGTCATCGCATGACCAAGAATGAGAGAGATCTTTGTTGCTCTTGTTCTTGAATATTTGGTCACCATGGGAGAGAAGGAAAAATGAGAGAGAGAGAGAGAGAGAGAGAGAGAGAGGGAGAGAGGGAGAGAGAGATCTAGATCTCAATTTTTCAGCTCTCCAAATTCACTCCTTTCATCTAAGGATCCGATCCTTGAATTATGCATTGCACACACCTTAATTCAAGGATCTAATCCTTTGATTAAGCATTGCATACAATCAGCAATTTTAGCCCACCAATCAATTATCGTAATTACGACAATTAATCAATTTGGCTCTTAATGGGTGTAAATTTCCAACACATCCATGGGTCACTAGCGCACAAATTAGTCTGCAAGACAAAGTGAAAATAGGGCGGCAAACAAACAATTGTTGCAGTGGAAAATCTTCAACATGTCGGTACTATTTTTGCTAAAAATCGGCAAAGCTGGACGATGAAGGCAATGCATGGTGGAGCACGGCGGCTACACGGTGGTGCGTCGGACGAAAGGGGTTCTCGGCCAAAAAAGGACCTTTAGCGTGGGGGATAATTTTTTTGGCCTTTCCTTCATATGTCGGATGTGTCTCTTATGTAACACATGCCGCCATGAGTGTCGAGTCCACGTTCTCTACTCTTCTGCCATGAACGACAATCCTTTCCTGCAAGTGGAGTCCATCCAACAACAAATCATGAAACAAAAGAAAATAAATGATAATAAAAGAGGAAGAGATGCATGGATTTGATGAAAGAATTGCTCCCTATATTCTCTGTCTTCTAGTGGATGGAGACCGCCCAAAGAGAGAATCTTATTTCTCTTCTTCCTTCTTCTTTATTCTAGTGAGAGACCCCTCCTTCTTTTGTAAGGACAGGGTGTCCATGAGCAGGAGCTGCGTGTAAATCGGCTAGAACAGGAGCTACATTGCTGATGCGTTGGCCAAAAGACTTGCAAAAATCGCCTAGTGCGTGTAAGGCACGTCGTGTCAACCTATGGAGGAGGAAGCAAAGAGCTTCCTTCTTCTTTTTTGTTTCTACGCAGCTCCTTTTTTTGTTTTTCCTCTCAATGTCTACGCCTGGTGTTCTAATATCGAATTTGGCTTCCACGATTTCTCTTCCTTCACTCTCTACACGAAACTTTCTCTCAAACTATGCCGAATGTGAATTATCTGTGGCCTCCGAACAAAACCTTCTAATGGCTTCCCCCTTTGTTACGTGACCTAGAGGTGTTTATATAGAGAACGCGTATGTCAAACCCTGATAATGCGGGCCTAAGCTTTGGCCTTAGTTCGATTAATAAACTTTAATTTAAAGGTCTTTTCTTGAATTAAAATTTAGTGGGCTGAATGAAAATAAATCCAAGCCCGCTTTGAATTTTGACGCAACCCCCATGCCTTAGCCGAATTTCTTATGCTATATCGATTACTTGTCCGATTTTGGGTCCGCTTCCATCGTCAGTCCAATGCAAAATGTAATGCATGAATGCACAAAATAAACTATCCTATATGAAAAATGATTTAGTTATTTTTTGTAGGAACTAAAATTTAATTCCTGATTTTTATGAAAAATTAAATGACTAAAAATGGTAGTGAAAATTTAGGTGTCAACAGCTGCCCCTCTTTGAGTGGAGGCTCGCAGAGGTTTTCCTCAAAGACAAGTGAACCTAAATTTTGCCCGTGCAAATGATGAATGATGATTTTTCTTTTGCGGGACTTTTAATCCCATTTTATAATGCAAAAGGAAGTTATTCATGAAATGCGGGATTGAAAATAACATGTGCTAAAAATTTCCTTTCTCTCTATTAGAGAAACATGCACATGGATCGCATATGAAAATACATGTTTTTATCAAGTATCTCATATGCTGATAATTCCCTTAACCCCCAAACTTCCAGTGGATGTCGAGATACTAAGGTACTAAGCCCATCTGTTACCAGAAGTTACCTTCTGATGCGAAATGGCGCATGATATGTGTAATGAGATAATGTACTTGAGTTATGGCTCAAGCTGACCATTTGTTTCTCGGGAAGTGACTCTCGTGCACTATTAACCGTGAGTCGGTAATCTGTCTCTTGGGAAGTCACCCTCGTGGACTTCGACCATGAGTCGGTAAGTTATCTCTTAGGAAGTCGCCCTCGTAGACTTCGACCATTAGTCGGTAACTTGGTTTGCTTCGGATTCGCAGTGCCGATGGTGAAGATCAGAATATCGCAGTGTTGTCGACTGGGCCGTTATTGGATTGGTCTGGGCGGCTCCTACTGATGACGACACTATGACATCCCCTCCCTAGTCCCACATTGCCTAGTGGGGAGGTCTTGGAATGACTTATAAGTCTTGGGCCCTCCCTTAACTTGCAAGACGCGTTTTCCGGGGGTTGTATGGGCGACGCTCGAAGGAACAAAACGGTGAGGACTGTGTCTCCAAAGCGGATAATATCTTGCAAAGTGACGTAGCGGAAGCGCGGTGGGTCAATATCTTGCAAAGTGACGTAGCGGAAGCGCGGTGGGTCTAGGCGTTACAGTTGGTATCAGAGCCGACCCCTGACCGCATGTGTGGACTCCCGACCGTACCTGGGTAGCGGTGCCGTCCGTGAGCCCCAGTACGGTATGGGCACAACGGGGGCGTTGTGTCCGAAGGGGGGGAGATTGTGACATCCCATCCCTAGTCCCACATTGCCTAGGGGGGAGGTATTGGAATGGCTTATAAGTCTTAGGCCCTCTCTTAATTTGCAAGACGCATTTTCTGGGCGTTGTATGGGCGACGCTCAGAGGAACAAAACCGTGAGAACTGTGTGTCCAAAGCGGACAATATCTTGCAAAATGGCCCAGTCCGTTACAGACACACTCCAACGACACCCATCCTGATGGTTTCTCTTTTTCTCTCTTATTTGGGTCATCTCTACAAATACTTGTTGTGTCTTTACTAATGTCCACGTGATTAGAAGTTTCTAGGGCAATCTCAGTAGTCTCCAACACATTCACATGTGGGGTTGTGGAGTTCTAAAGAGTGATTGGAGAAGGCCAATTGGTGAAGGACTCAGTACACTTTGCCAGGTTTGGAGACCAATACCTCTCACTGGTCTTCTTCATTACATGCATGATCGGTCAGCCGACCAGGAAGCCACAAACTTCGAACTCGTCGATCCCAAGCCCTCCCAATCTGTCGTGTTCAAAATAGACAAATGCAGTATCTCGAGATATCCAAATATTTCGAATTAGGTAAGTTTTCATTCATGAATATTCTGATATATTGCATTTATCTATTTAGAATATTTTGGATATCTTTAACATATGTTTCAGAAGGAAGAAACCTAAATCTAAATTAGAAAATTTATTTTCCCTTTCCCTAATAGGCAACGTTTTTAAGTCGGACATATATTACTCGTCGCCATTCGGGTATGATTCTTTGCCTCAGAACGGGAAGTTTAGCTAAATCGATCTATTACCATTTAGATCTGATTCGTTATCTTCATAAGCCAATTTTGGAACCTTTGATTCCCGAACTGAAAATCTCCAAGGTCATAATTAAGTGCAATTAATCCCGAGGTTAACTGCATTATTATTGGACTCTAGCTAAAAAAAGAGGGTGATGAGGCATGTCTTAATACAATAACACAATTTTCCATAACTTTACCTATGCTATTGTTTTATGAAGTTTCTATCAGCTGATCTCTACGGCCTAGGAAAGCTATTCCCACAGTCATCCACTTCGTTCTTTTTATATAAATAACCGTCGTTACCGTCGCCAATTTTAATTGCACTATCAATTCAATCAATTTCTTCGTATTCTTTTTTTTTTTGGGTCGGAAAAATGATGACATGCATAAAAGTCAATTTCTTCGTATTCTACAAGCTGATGCGTTGACGACCTTTTTTTTTTTTGGTCCCTGGATCCGAGTACCAGTTAACTTCATCATCGCACCACTCAGCTATAACTTGACTTTTCACGTAGTAATTTTTGCGAGCCATTCATCGAAATATGGTCACGATAAATTCCTAAACCTATAATAGGACATGATCTCCAATTTAGGGTTTTGTCTCGACGCGAGCGCACATTATTAGAACAAAGACAGCCGTGCGTATACCCTGTTAACTCACGTTTAGCGGCAAACCTACTAAGAATTGACAAAACGACCCCGATTTTTTCTTTTTTGCTCATAGGTGGTGGGGTCTCCATGTTTGGCACTTCATTAATGATCTGATAATGTTGTTTTGGCTCATTATTAATGTCTTGATCGTGCGAGCTTAGCTTGTCTTAGGTGTCTTCTCACAAGGACCTTAGAAAACACGGAGATTGAGCTATAGAAGAATAGATTACGGTGGTGAAACGAGATCCGCCCGATGAATCTTGGCCCCCACATTGACTTGGCACTTGCTTGTGTCCACGTCATCATCTCTGCTTTGAGGGATATATAGGGTACAACAAATCGTGTGGCGGTGAATCAAGATCCACACACGCAATGATATGTGGCATGCCGAAAAGCTGATGTGGTACGCTGGAAAGCTGACGTATACGTCGGAAAAGTTAACGTAACACTTGAGTGAACGATTTTTGAAAATTATGGCATTCAAGTGAACATTTTGAAAGTTATGGCATTTAAATGAACGACGAATACAAATTATGGCACTCACGGTGCACTTATCCTGCCCTTTGACCATATAAGGAGACGAGGGCGAGCGCGGAGTTGGAAGTAGCCTCATCCCCTGATTCTATCGTACCTCTTCATTTCATCTCCAATCCACCCCACGTGATCTCTCTCTCTCTCTCTCTCTCTCTCTCTCTCTCTCTCTCTCTCTCTCTAGCTGTATCAATCGCAGAAGAACATAAAGAGTCACTCTCGCCCATAGTAAAAAAAAATTATAAAATTAATTTCTTTTGCTCACTCTCTAAAAAGATTAAAAAAAAATGTTTAACCCACCTCAAAACATGGCATGGAAATCTAGTACTTATATCGAACCAACTCGATGAAATCAGAATAGACTATTGAATGTTCAAAAAAGTGTTTAAAATCAACCTTAATTTAAATAAGGGTTTGAAGTGTCTTATTATTCTAAAGAAAACCTTGATTAGGGTGTTTCTGTCATTTAATTTTTTTTTCCTTTCAGCTTTTCATTTTTCCTTACTTATTGCAGGTGGTCAGTCTCAGGCGAGATCACCCTCGAAGTTGGCAAGGGCCTCACCTGGGCGAGGGTCGGCCTCTCGCTGAGGCCCTCAGCAAGGCGAGGGTCGCCGTCACCCGGGCCAACCGTAGGTAGCCTCGCCTAGCTCTCGCCAGTGGCCGGCCATGGCCTGACCACAATAAATAAAAAAAAAAAGACATAAAAATGTCCTTGATAAAGTCATTCTTTAAAATAATGAGATATTTGAAACAATGTCAACTTTAATTTCTTACTTGAGAAAATTTTAACACTTCAATCCCTTCTTTCGATTTAAGTGTGTCTCACAAGAGAGATCACACAACACAGAGAGAGAGAGAGAAGGGATCCGAGAGAGAGAAGGATTCGGATCCCTTGCCATAGTGGGATCGGGGCAGGGGTGACATAGTTTGATTTGAGCCGTTTATTTTAAATTGGACGGCCCAGATCATTTGACATAGAGGGATTAAAAGGGTTTTTTTAAAAAAATTGATTTGAACCGTCTGTTTTTGAAGTGCACAGCTCAGATCGTCTGCCCTAGTCCTGCAATAAAGGGTTTAGGGCAGGCGATCCAAGTCCGAGAGAGAAGGTGGGGGAGCCAAGAGTCTTCAAGTTACGCACAACACAGAAAAAGCCAATGGAGAGACGAGGGAGGAAAAGAGAACCCAGGTCGCAGCCGAGAAACCAAGTCGAGGAGTCTCTCATGTTGCTGCCACCACCCTGATCATTCATTAGCGAGCCCTAGTGCTGCATCGAGAATCACCTGCGATAAAGCTGCTGTCTCGGCGATGGACCTTTAGATCATATTTTTCAGTTTCGGAGGTTTTGAGATTTTTCTGATCACCGATCCACCAACTAGCTTGCTGCTAACCCGTGATTGAGCATCATCATAAGCGCACCACAGCGGTCCCTGACTGCCGCCCGAAGCTGCTGCCTCGCGAGCAGGCATCGTCGTCCCCTACCTCTTGATGCTGCTGCCGAGCTTGCCCCCGCAACGTCATCCCCTGCCGCCGTCTAACGAACGTCCTCGACAAGAATGTTCCTCTGGGACAGATTCCATGGTGGTGACCAGTGGCGGCATTGGAGGGGAGGGGATGCGGGACTGGCAGGTGGCAATGGAGATGGCGGTGGTGAAAGAGATGGGGAGAGGAGGAAAGGGCCAAAAAAAAAAAGAGGAAGAAAAATAAAGAAAGAAAAGAAAGAAAAAAAAGTAAAAAATAAAAAAAGATAGAAAAAAGTTAAAAAGACGAAAACGCTGTTTGATCATGCCCTTCTTCTTTAAAATGATTTAAGTACTTTATATGTGCACTTGAAATTTTTATTTGAAAAAATGATAATATTTTCATTTTTTTTTATTTAAAATTTTCTCTAAAATCAAATATGGAGCCAGTTCTTTCTTTTTAAACCTTTCTTTCGTCCTTACCATTCCCCTCGCGTCTATCACCCAACTGCCACCTCTCTTTTCCAGTCCTCGGGACCCGACGTCTCTCTCTCTCTCTCTCCGCTCACTAATAATCACGCGCCGCGCACGCGCGCGCACTTGCTCTTGTTGCACACGCGCGATTTACCCAAATATTCTACTCGCTTGCAGCTTGGGTCCAACTACCGTCCAAGAAAAGTCAATGAAAAGGATCCATGGCGACTGCATCGACGCGTGTCCCTGAGACTACGAATCGGGTCGGAGAATGACCCTGCACATCCGTCCTGCAAAAAGAGAGCAGAAATTATCGCCAACCTTACTTTTATTAAAATTAGTTGGTGGAAAATATTCTTACCCACTAGGGGCATATTATAAAAAAAAGAAAGAAAGGAAAAGAGAGAGAGAGACTTCTGATTGGAAGGAGTCTTTGAAAATAATTACCAAAATAGTTAAAAAGTCGTGGGACACCCTCAGCTAATGAGGACGTTAGGTAGGAAATTGACAAATAACATTTTGACTTTAAAGTGAGCCGCCTCCGAGTCGCGCATCGAATTCGAAGTACGAAAGTGTTCGACCATTGGGTTCGGGTCGTCTTTCTTGGATCATCCTCAAGTCCCAAGTGGAAGAAGGGATCAGAATTCGATCCCGGGAATTTCGATTCCACCCGGTTCTGATCGCCACGCACCGCTCATGGATTCGGCTTCAGCTGTGGGGCCACCCGAGCAGCAGCAGCAGCAGAAGGGTGCTGCTGCAGCTGCCGAGGGCCCGTCATCGGCGGCCGCGGGGATCACCCTGCCGGCGCCGCTGAGCAGGTACGAGTCGCAAAAGCAGAGGGACTGGAGCACGTTCCAGCAGTACCTGAAGAACCACAAGCCGCCGCTGAAGCTGGCCCAGTGCAGCGGCGCCGACGTGGTCGAGTTCCTCAGTTACCTGGACCAGTTCGGGAAGACCAAGGTCCACGCCTCGGGCTGCCTCTTCTTCGGGCTTCCGGAGCCGCCCGCCCCATGCGCGTGCCCGCTCAAGCAGGCGTGGGGCAGCCTCGACGCGCTCATCGGGCGGCTCCGGGCCGCCTACGAGGAGAAGGGCGGGCGGCCCGAATCCAACCCCTTCGGCGACAGGGCCGTCCGGATTTACCTGCGCGAGGTCCGGGTGGGCCAGGCCAAGGCCCGCGGCATCCCCTACAAGCCGCAATCGAAAAAACGATCAATGGTAACCCTTTTAAGATCCTTACCTCGTTCTTTCATGTTTTTCCTTAGCGGATACAACGTTACCCTGTCAAATGATTTCTTTTACCCTTACTTTTTGTTTAACCGGGGAAAGATTGAAAACTACCTCGAATTGCTGCTCTCATTCAGCTTTACATCCTATTCCTTTTACCCAATTTTTTCCTCTTCACTGTCTCGTATGGCTACGAAATATTCAATATATGGCGCCCATTTGGGTTTATCATTTGGGGGTGATTACCGATATCAACTGCAGATTTTGCATTCATATTCGTTTGCCATTTTCCATTAACGGGGAAAAGATGAAAAAAACAATCAGAGACGGCAGCTGATGCCGACTTTGTTTTTGCGCATCATCTGAGTGCTCCTCAAGACACACCAATTACCAAAGTGAACTCTTCTGAATTAGCCTATATTATTTATCCAATGAATTTAAGGTTGCGCATGACAACCATTCTGTTTCGAAAAATTGATTCCGATTAAAATGACTTTTTCTGATTCTGTTCTTGGGTAAGTTCTAGAGAATCATAACGTGTTTGATAACTGCCTAAAATTTTTGTTCATGTAATAGAAACGCGTTTAATAACTGGACAAAATTTTCATTTCAAAAAACTGTTTCTCTTTCTGATTATTTTCATTTAAGTCACATAACTATGCATTTACTTTGTAAAATTTCATCCACTAATTTCTAATGTGCAATAAAATAATTTAAAATAAATTATTTTTTAGCATGTCATAAATGAAATACAAATTTTAATATATAATGTTTGAAGTTCAATTAAAGCATGGGATAATTCCCATATTAAGATCTCATTTTTTTATATTTAAATGTTGTTTTGTCCAAAATACATACAAACATAGTAGCCGAATAACTAAATTATCTACTGAATAAAAAAAAAACAAATTATCCTCATTAATATGAAGTACAAGTCCTTCACTGTCATTTTGTAGCTTATGTCCTAAATCCAAGTGGGTGTTTGACTCTAGTTCCACATGTAGATAGTCACATTTTGTGACGCACGGCTACGGGTATATATGTTATCATTCGCATGTTGAATACCATCATCTTCTGCTATATTTTTTGCAAAAGAATTTAAACTGTGAAATCTAGAAAATTTAGACCTAAATTTAGGAAAATGAGGTCAAACTAGCATAATCTAAGTTTCTTCTATTTTTAGGGATCTTCTAATTTTTTGTGATTTTTTTTAAAAAAAATTCTAATTTTTTTATAAATTTTTTTTTTTATTATTTTTTTTTATTAGGTTGAGGAAAAAGTGACGAGAGAACTAAATGGGAAAAGTGAGAGATGTGAGACTTCATTCTGTTTTGTAATTATCAAAAGTGATTCTTTTTGGCAAAACCAACTTTTTTTTAATTGTGGATTTTGCTCTAAAACTGATTCTGATTCTCTAAAACTGATTTTGGGAACATAATCAAAATCAGAATTATTTACGTTACCAAACATGGTTCTCATTCTTTTTTGTTTCCAGAATTAGAATTAGAGAATGAGAATGGTTACCATGAAGGCCCTAAATATCGTTCATGATGTACTTCAATATTATCAAGTTAAGATTTTAACAATCCCACGTGCGATGTGAATATGAAACTAATATAGTCAACTAATTGTCGCGACCTGCCGTGATCGGACAGCGTGGGCTAATGGGTTGCCGTCGTCCATAATCTTGAAAGGAATGAATGGACTTCAGCATGGGCACCCCCCAAGGCCCATATCAAATCGCGACAGGAGGAATTTATATCAATGTCGACCTTAGTGTGGTCGGGTGACATATGTAGTGTGTACAGTCACTACCGGTCTATTTTTTTTTATGGTAGATTGAAAACCCTACCGAGCGATTGAGATTCCATTTGGTTCCAAGAAAATCTTAAAAAAAAAAAAAAAGAGTCCAAGGACTTAGTTACATCAATGTTTCCATTGACGTCTTTTCGGTACCTAAATTAAATGATTTTCCTAATTAAGATTTTCATGCATATATATTGGGGTGAGGAAAGCTTAACATCTAAACGTTCACGCAAATGGGAGTATCTAACCTATCAATTACAATCAATGAAAATGAAAGCACAAATTAAGGAAGTAGATACATGCAGATAAATCGCATCAAATCGCATCATGGTATGCCTAATGAAACTCTAAAGGCTTAGAGAAAGCACCGTTAAAGTTCGAGGGTCATTTGAAAAAAATTGGGACAAATTGTACAAAGTGGCAAAAAGGTCATTTTGGAGAGGATTTGGGAACTAAAAAAAATGGGTCAAACCAGTTGAATATAGTAATTTCCAAATTTTTTTGCTTTTGAGATTTTTTTTCTGATTTTTTTTGAATTTTTTTTGAATTTTTGAATTTTTTAGGATTTTTTTGATTTTTTTATTTTTATTTTTCGAGACTGGGTTGACCTGACCTGCTCCTCTCGGGCACCCGGTAGTCAAATTGGCTATTGAAAAAGTTTTGGAGAGCCGCAGATAAAACAACAATTAGTTAGTGAACATTTAGTTGGACTCGGAAGATCAGATAAAAGACTTGGCTGAGTTATTAGATATCAACCATGATGATGTATGGTTCATTGGAATTTGCGACATGGGTGGCATCGGTAAAATAACTGTTGCCAAGGTGGTCTTCAATCAACTATCTTTCCATTTTGGAAAGTATTGTAGCTTCTTGGAGGACGTTCGACCGGGGAGGGCATAGTCATGTAGCATAAGATATTACTCTCTAACATTGGTGCTTACGGGTGTGCATAAAAAATCAATGATAGTGAAGAAAGAGTGAGGAGGATCGGAGCAGCACTCAGCAGTAAGAAGTCCTTCTGGTTCTGGATAATGTTGATGAGAAAGAGTCCGTTAAGAATCTAATAGCAAATTCGAAATTACATAGTGGATCTTGGATAATCATTACAACAAGAGACAATGGTATTCTGCAAGTTGAGGGATTTGAAGCTAACATTTATTTTTTTTTAGATGAAAACAATGGATGATGATCTTGCACTTCATCTTTTTTGTCAACATGCCTTTCGTAAAGACTGCCCTTTGGATGATTATCGTTCGCTGTCAAGGGAAATTGTCCCATATGGGAGGGCTCGTTTGGCTATTGAAGTGATAGATCCGTTCCTCGGAGGGAAAGACAAAGCATTTTGGGAAAAGACATTAGTCAGGTTAAGGGAAGTATCAGAAGAAAATATTCTAAAGAAGTTGAGGATTAGCTATGACAATCTAGACAAATATCATAAACGAATTTTTTCTCAATATGGCATGCTTCTTTTTCAATGAGAATAAGATTGATGCATATTACATGTGGGACAGTAGTCGATGTTATCCGATAAGAGCGATTAAAATCCTTACCTAGAGGGGAATAATAAAATTATTGGATAATGATAAGTTATGGATGCATGATCAACTGAAAGTATTGGGAAGGCAAATTGTTCATGAAGACAATTTGGTGACCTTGAAAAGCATAGTAGATTGTGGATTGCAGAAGAGGCCCTTCAAATCATAAGAACTAAAGAGGTAAGTAAGCAATATCTCATTTTCAAATGGGAACTGCTACACTGACAGTTTTATTGTTAACATTAACATCAACAACACCTTTATTCCAAACTAGTTGTGATCGGCGGTCGATGAACCCCAAAGATTCATAAAATAAAAAAATGACCGATCGAGGAAAATAAGTATATATGTAAAAATAAATAAATAGATATAATACACACACACACACACACACACACACACACACACAATATGTACGGTTATAATTTTTGACCCAATGATTTTTCAATTAATGAGTTTTTATACAAAACACGCGGTGATTATATGTAGATCTATGGTCAGAAATAACTGATAGTACTGTCAAACCGTCAGGGAAGCATTTTTCTTTTTAAATGTATATCCTATGATTAAGGATTCCTTTTTTATGACTTTTATTATTTTTTCCCTTCCCATTCGAGTTGTGAAACATAGTGGTTGGAAGTTGACTAACTTCTTCACATTATTGCAAAATTTCACTTGTAGAGAAAGGATGAGGTTCAAGCACTTGAGATAGATAGACTAGATGACTTCATAGTGATTACGAATGAAGAGTTGGAAAGGTTACCAAATTTTAGATTCCCCAAATTAGGCAATGGAACTTTGGTTGGGGACTTTGCAAAATGTCGTTCAATGCTAAGATGGATTTCTTGGTGTTCTTGTTGGTTTTAATTAAACTTGACAAGAGTGTCTTCATGGATGATTCAAATGATAGGAATCGTGCCTCAATTCCAGAAATATAATCAAAGCAAACAATCCATACTAGCAGAATATAGTGATAAAAGAACAGAATTAGAAGAACATATCAGAGAATTTGTTATTGAAGTTCACCCAAACTTGGGCTACGTCTCCGCACAGAGGCACTCTGCGAATCCACTAGTCTTCGAGAAAAGTAAGAATACAACTGACGATCTTCTCACAAGATCGAATGAAAAAGAAAACGAGAACACTCAAGAATGCCGTCACGGCCTCTCTCTCTTTTTCTCTCTATTCGCTACTTTGCTTATTCTGTCTGCTCTTGCGCTTTCTGTCTGCTCTTCTATCTTCTCTCATCTTCTAATGGCTACAATCTATATATCCCTAATATATAAGGTATATCTTTTAACCTAGAAGAAAAGGAAATGACAAAAGATAAAAAAGAAATCTTAATAATATCTTTTGATATATTTTGGTTTCACGCCAACAATCTCCCACTCGAAGACAAATATATCTGATGCACCAAGCAACTTTGCATCCATCCTCTTCAAAAAATTAGTAACTCGAACTTGTGCCTTTGCGATACTCCTCATCAATTAACATGGAGTAATACCAATAGTAGTAGTACAGAAAGTATGCTTCTCTCTGTCTACTACCTTGGTAAACATGTCAGCTGGATTCTTTGATCCATCAATCTTCTGTAGCTTTAACTCGTTATCTTTTAATGCTGACCTGATGAAGTGATAACGCTTCTTGATATGTCTAGTCCTTGAGTGATAAGCTGCATTCTTTGCTAAGTGTACTGCACTTTGACTATCACTCCACAGTGTGCTCACTGGCTGCTTTCGATGTAGCTCATCCAGATAATTTTGTAACCATATGATTTCCTTAGAGGCTTTCGTGATCGCCACGTACTCTGCTTCTGTCGTCGATAAAGCTACTATTTTCTATAGTTGAGATACCCAACTCACTGCTGTACCTACAACTATAAAGACATATTCAGTGGTACTTTTACCACTATCTCAATCACCCAAGTGATCTGCATCCACATAACCCCGCAATTCTATAGATGTACCTCCATAACAAAGAAAGTAATTTGATGTACCTATTAGATATCTCAATATCCATTTTACTGTATTCCAATGCTCTTTGCCCGGGTTTTGCAAATATCGACTCACAACTCCCACTGCCTGTGCAATGTCAGGTCTTGTGCTCACCATAGCATACATCAAACTTCTAACTGCTGACACATACGGTACTGTCTCCATCTCTTCTTTCAAAGCTTGAGTACTGGGACACATATCCTTGGAAAGTTTGAAGTGACCTGCTAGAGGAGTCACAACCGATTTTGCCTTGTCCATGTTGAATCTTTTCAACACCTTGTTCACATAGTCTTCCTGCGACAACCATAATTTCTTATTTTTCCTGTCCCTGATGATTTTCATGCCTAAAATATTCTTGGCCTCTCCCAAGTCTTTCATAGCAAACTGCGATGCTAACATCTTCTTTACTTCTACGATTCTCTTCATATTAGAACTAGCCACTAGCATGTTATCAACATATAAAGAGAGATATACAATATCATCATCGCTATACTTTCGAAAATAAACACAATGATCAGCCTCACAGTGTGCAAATCCTTTTTCTTTAATAAAACCATCAAACTTTAAATACCATTGTCGCGGAGCTTGCTTTAAGCCATACAAGCTTTTCTTCAAACGACATACCATGTGTTCTTTACCTTTGACTTCAAAACCTCTAGGTTGCGCCATGCATAACTCTTCATCTAAATCACCATGCAAAAAAAGCTATTTTTACATCTAACTGCTCAAGATGAAGATCCTCCACTGCAACTCTACTTAACAACACTCTGATTGATGTCATCTTCACTACTGGTGAAAATATCTCGGAGTAGTCGATCCATTATTTTTTAGAAAAGCCATTTACTACAAGTCTCGCCTTGTATCTGATACTACCATCGACTTCATTTTTGATCATATACGCCCACTTGTTTAACAAAGCTTTTTTACCTGTGGGCAACTTGGTTAACTCCCAAGTTTTGTTCTAAATTAACGAGCTCATCTCGTATTTCATAGCACGCTCCCACTGCATGTGGATGTGTCTTTCTTTGCCTTATCATAAGTCTCCGGCTCTCATGAATCTGTATATAAGACATGGCTCAGAACAATAATAGATGAAGGATAAAAAATTACCTTTGACTTTCTCACACGTGTAGATCTCCTCAAAACATGTACTTCAGGATCGTTAGTCTGTTCCGGATTATCGCATTCCTCTTGAACTGCCTGCTCATTAATAATGTGTTCATCTTGAACAGCCTCCCCTTCAGATGCACTCTGATCTGCTGGAACCATATTCACAGGAATTGTGTCCAGCTCAATATATTTTGATTCTACTGCCGTCTCATGCTCTGTCTGACGATTTTTGTACATCTTTTCTTCCTGGAACACCATATTTCGACTATGAATGACTTTGTTATTCTCATAATCTCAAAGCCTATGTCCATATTCATCGCCGCCATATCCAATAAAGATGCACTTTTGGGACTTAGCGTCAAGCTTTTTCCTGTCCTCTCTGTCAATCAAAGCATATGCAATACAACAAAAAACTTTTAGATATGAATAATTGACCTTTTTACCTGATTACTGCTCTTGCGGTACTCCTCCATCCAGCGCACTAGATGGACTCCTATTAATCAAATATACAGCTGCATCAATTGTAGCAGCCCATGAGTATAACGGGAGACCCGCATGTAGTCTCATGCATCTTGCACGTTCCAAAATAGTCTTGTTCATTCTCTCAGCCACACCATTCTCTTGAGGAATTCTAGGAACAATCTTTAACCCATGTATGCCTTCTTGGCTCAAATATTCTGCAAATTCATTGCTCGTGTATTCACCACCATTATCAGATTTTAGAGATTTAATCTGATAACCTGTTTCTTTTTCTACCATGATTTTCCACATTTTGAAAACACCGAATACTTCTGATTTTTCTCTAAGAGCATATACCCAAGTCTTTCTTGTTGCATCATCAATAAAAGTGACAAAATATCTCTTACCACCATAAGAGAGTTCTTGAGCCGGTCCCTATACATCAGTATGAACCAACTCTAACTTTTGCTTTTTACTTTGTCGCTCATTCAATTGAAAATTAACTACTTTTTGTTTTCCATAAATGCAACTTTCACAGAAATCTAACTCAACTTTCTGCAAACGTGGAAGCAACTTTCTTGAATGTAACTGCTTGGCACATTTTTCATCAAGATGTCCCAAACGATAATACCAAAGAGTAGATAAATTACCTATAACCACTTTAGTTGCAACCATATCACTGATATTGTCTCCTTCGAGAAGGTAAAGTGTACCTGTACGATTTCCCTTTGCTGCTACTCTTGCTCCTGAGGTTATCTTCCACTCTCCGCCTCCAAAAGTTGTTACCATGCCTTCTTGGTCAAGTTTGCTAGTTGAAATTAAATTTTTCTTCAACTCAGGAATATGTCTGGTTTCACGCAAAATTAGTCGTCCACCACCTAAGATGTTCAAAATCACAGTTCCTTTTCCTACAATTGGACACATGTGGCCGTTTCCCACAACCACTTGCCCAAAATCTCCACTGGCATAATCAATAAATATATTTCTTTGCAATGTACAATGAAAAGAAGCACCAGAGTCAAGAAACCACTTATCTGTAGCCAAGTCAAGCTCTGCAGATAAACACAAGGTCTCTAACAAAGGCTCATCGCTTACCACATTAGCTCCTTGATTCTCATCTCGCAGCTTCTTTTTGTAGGCTTCACATTGAAATCTACAATGTCCCGTCTGGTGACAAAATCAGCACTCATCTTTTGTAACCTCACTCTTTCCTCTGGATTGTGACTTACCACGCCCGCTGAATTTTCCTCTACTTTTGCTTCTTCCACGGTTCTCCACTGCTAGTGCCGTTGAAGATGCAGTTGCCGAAAATTTATCTCCACCTGAGACTTTTTGTCGCATCTCTTCATCCATGATACTGCTCACAGCATCATCCAGAGTCAAATCATCCTTCATGGTGCTCAAAATTCCTTGCACCGCGGTGTTGTAGCTTTCCGGAAGAGAACATAGAAATAATAAAGCTTGTAACTTCATAACCAGATTTATGCATGCGGATTCTAATTGACCTGTAACCTGCGTGAAACTGTTAATATGCTATGTAACAGAACCTCTATTAGATTATTTCATATTAACCAATTTCTTTAATAAAAATATCTGATTCGATGTAGATGGCTTCTCATAAATATTCGTTAGAATATCCATAGCTTCTTTTGCAGTCTTAGCTTTCGCGATGTGGTATCCTATTTTTTTCGTCAAACCTAGATGAATCGCACCTAACGCATTTCGATCAAGAATTTTTCATCCTGATTCTGCTGTCGGATCAACTTCCGCGATTTCAGGTTTCCAACCCTGAAGTGGTGCATAGAGATCTTTCTGATAAAGATAGTCCTCTATTTGGAGTTTCCACCATCCGAAATCCTGCTCATCAAACTTATCGATTCTAATTTTATCTTCTGCCATACCATTTGCTTTTAATCAAACGTCACCAAAAAACTCTCGATGTTCTCGATTAGCCAACCTAGGCTCTGATACTAGTTGATAGGAATCGTGCCCCAATTCCAGAAATATAATCCAAGAAAACAATCCACACTAACAGAATATAGCTATAATAGAACAGAATTAGAGGAACACACCAGAGAATTTGTTATCGAAGTTCACCCAAACCTGGGCTACGTCTCCGCGCAGAGGCACTCTGCGAATCCACTAGTCTTCGAGAAAAGTAAGAATACAACTGATGATCTTCTCACAAGGTCGAATGAAAAAGAAAACGAGAACACTCAAGAATGCCGTCACGGCCTCTCTCTCTTTTTCTCTCTATTCGCTACTTTGCGTATTCTGTCTGCTCTTGCGCTTTCTGTCTACTCTTCTATCTTCTCTCATCTTCTAATGGCTACAACCTATATATCCTTAATATATAAGGTGTATCTTTTAACCTAGAAGAAAATGAAAGGACAAAAAGATAAAAAAGAAATCTTAATAATATCTTTTGATATATTTTGGCTTCACACCAACATCAAAAGCATGGGACTTGATCAAGTTAACTTACATGTTTTAATTTTAGTCTATTAGTCAAAATGTGTACTATGCAATAAATCTTACACTGGACGTGCCATCCATTTTTGAGCGGGCACACAATTTGAAAGTTCTATATCTTACCGAGCGTTAAGGCATAACGACTATCCCAGACTTCTCTAAATGCTTATGTTTATGAAGTTGACTCTTGCACACTGCAACAGGCCAAAGGAAATTGAAAATTTCATTGGGGATACATGTTTGTTGATTGAGTTAGAGATTGAAGGGTGCAAGAATCTTACAGATTTCACTGAAGAAATTGGGGCACTAGTAAGGTTTAAGCATTTCTCATTGTCGAGATGTAGAAGGTTTGAGAGAACTTCCAAGTTCAATTCAGAATTTGACCTCATTGATGGAGTTAGACTTATCATGTACGTGCATTGTCGAACTTCCAAACTCCATGAGAAGTCTTAAATCCAAATATTTGTATTATGAAACTTGAGATTTTTTTTTTCCTGATAGATACGATAATAGGGGAACTTCCCATTTCCATTGGAAAGTTAAAATCATTACGTATCTTGTATTTTCTAGTAAAATCACCAGTTGATTGGGAAAATCATGATCGATAGTTATTTAGGCTGCACATGGTAACCATTTTGTTTCAAAAAATTGATTCTGGTTAAAATGATTTTTTATTCTGTTCTTACATGAGTTTTAGAGAATCAGAACGCGTTTGAAAATTACAGAAAATTTCTATTTCGAAAAACTATTTCTCTTTCTAATTTTTTTCATTTAAGTCAAATAACTATATAGTTACTTTGTAAAATGTCATTCTAAATTGAAAAATAATTTCCAATGCACACTAAAATAATTTAAAATACATTATTTTTTTAGCATGTCATAAATTAAATGCAAATTTTAATATAGGATGTTTGAAGTTTGACTGAAGCATGGGACATGTTCCCATATTAAGGACTCATTATTTTCTTTAAATGTTGTGTTGTCCAAATACATATAAACATAGTAGCCGAATAACCAAATTATCTACTGAAAAAAAAATGAAATTATCATCCTTGATACGAAGTACAAGTCTTTCACTATCTTTT
Source organism: Rhodomyrtus psidioides (assembly GCA_021437785.1). Taxonomy (NCBI): domain Eukaryota; kingdom Viridiplantae; phylum Streptophyta; class Magnoliopsida; order Myrtales; family Myrtaceae; genus Rhodomyrtus; species Rhodomyrtus psidioides. Next base: position 906,074 of record JAILYB010000092.1, on the reverse strand, counting down.
TGCAGCTTTTGTCCTAAATTTAAGTGGGTGTTTGGCTCCAGCTCCACGTACAAATGGTCATTTGTGACGCATGGCTGTGAGTATTTATGTTACTATCTGCACGTTGGATGCCTTCATCTTTTGACATATTATTTTGTAGAAGAGTGAAATATATGAAATTTAGAAAATTTAGGTCCAAATATATGAAAATGAAGTCAAACTAGTCTAATATAAGCTTCTTCTATTTTTAGTGATTTTCTAAATCTTTTGTATTTTTTTTAAAAAATTCCAAATTTTTCGAATTTTTTATTTTATTTTATTTTTACTAGGTTGAAGAAAAAGTTACGAGAGAAATGAAAGGGAAAAATGTGAGATGTGAGACTTCATTCTGTTTTGTTATTTTCAAATGTGATTCTTTTACAAAATCTATTTTTTTTTGTTCTGCATTTTGCTCTAAAACTGATTTTGATTCTCTAAAACTGATTATGGGAACAAAATCAGAATCAGAATTGTTTATTTTACAGAAAACACTCATCTTTTACTGTTCTGAGGAACAAAATCAGAGAACCAGAATGGTTCTTATGCAAGCCCTCAATGGCATCAACACTTCGGTAAATCTTGTAGAGCTGGATTTTTTGGGCATAATGAAATAAAAGGAGAAATTCCCATTGAAATTGGATTATTGTCATGCGTAAGAATCCTAAATTTAGAATCTAATCCAATGACAATCAACATGCTTCATCACCTCCAAACACTCAATTTATTGTATTGCCATGAGTAGATATGGCCAAATAAACCGTGGGCCCGGAACCGGCCCGTTGACCGAGCCCACGGTTTCGAACTGGAATCGGAACCGGCCTATTGTCATGAGTAGATATGGCCAAATAAACCGTGGGCCCGGAACCAGCTTGTTGACCGGGCCCACGGAACCGGCAGTTTTGGGTTTTTCGAAAACAACCCGAAACTGCCGGTTCTGAACAGCCATTTAAAAAAATAAAAGAAATAAATGGAGAAAATGACAATTACTTGAAGTGGGATTCGAACCTATTTCTTTTGATTGAAACAAGAGCCCTAAAACCACTAAACTACCTTCATTTTGATTGTCCATATTGCAAACAAATTATAAAAAAAAAGATATAAGCAAATTAAACCGACAGTTCCTTGAACCAGCTCGGAACCGAAAACGCCTTCTTATGGGCAAGTTTCGGTTCCGGCTGTTTTGGGAACCGGAACAGCCGGTTCCTGAACTGGAACCGGCGGTTCCGCGAAATCGGCCACGTCTAGTCATGAGATTCAAGAATTGTCGGAACTTCCCACAAGTTTGACCTATCTTTATCTTCATTCTAAATCATTGTGCTCAGTCCCAAATCTATCGAACCTTATTAATTTGGTCGAGCTGCTACTATGTAAAGACACTAGTACAGGAAAGAAATCAAATCTAATCATAGGATGAGACTTGAGGTGGATTGGGACGTTATCTAGGTTGGATAGAGTTAAATCTGTTAAACGTCCCTGCACCTCCAGATTCGGCTTCCCTTTCTCATTTGGAAGAGCATACTTTGGGTCACCTAGACCTAGAAACCATCCTTCAGCTTCCGTCCTCCCATTGGAGTTTGGGGAACTTGTCGACTTTAGAGTGTTGGAAAATATAACGAAATGAAGTAACAATGTAGTCAGACTTTGAGGTGTGTAATCACTCTCTTTTAGGGTCAATTTGCCCCAAGAAGTTGCTATAGGTTTCATGATACAACAAAGTCACGGCGAGAATACTGGATAGCAGTTCCAGTAAATCTCCTAAAACTCTCTGTGAAACAATGAAAGATGGCAGTCTCTCTTTCTGAAGAAAAACGTAGAATGAAAGTTCATAATGAAAAACTGAACAGAATTGTCTGTTATATAAACTGTCCATATACGAACGCACATATTAATGTTCGAAACATTGCACCAATTCATGTCCGAAAAATTGCAATTCAGACATGACCGTTTGTGGTGATAACAGTCATTCGAACACAACTGTTCGTAAGTGACAATCTTCATTTGGACGCAACTGTTCATGTCCGAACAGTCACAATTAAAAAAAAATATAGAATATAATTATAAAATTATTTATTTCGAAATAAAAAAATAATTAAGAATTATTTTCGTCCGCGGCGTGCACTTCGAAACATTGTACCAATTCATGTCTAAAACGCCGCACCAATTCATGTCCAAAAAATTGCAATTCGGACATGACCGTTTGTGGTGATAACAGTCATTCGAACACAACTGTTCGTAAGTGACAACCGTCATTTGGACACAACTGTTCATATCCGAATAGTCACAATTAAAAAAATATATAGAATATAATTATAAAATAATTTATTTCGAAATAAAAAAATAATTAAGAATTATTTTCGTCCGCGGCGTGCCAAGTGTGTTTAATAATCACACATCCGCATGCGGGTATAGTAGGGTCTAGCCCACTTGCCTATTTCTTATTCTGAAAGACTATAGAGGCATTCTAACTAATAAAGAGATCTGCACCCTTCTTTCTATCCTATGTGGGATTAAAAAGGCAGCATTTTTATTTGTTTTACAAACAAACTTCAACAATGAGTTGTATCAGTGTGAATTGGAAGCGATTCCACTTGAAAGACTTCGATGACTGGAGAATTCAACTGCTGACTGTTGTAGACGGCTTGCGAGATTATCCATTCGTTTGGAATTAGGGAAGCTACTCCAGGCGTGGTTGTCACATTGTCCAGAGCTAGTTGAGATACAAATTGCGGGTCATTCGATATCATTGGAATCCTTGAGGATTTGGGGGGTGCGAATCTCTCGGAAGAATAGGTGGATTATCTTACTGGAAGAAGCTGGAGGATATCGAAATCCAACAGTGCAGTGCACTTACAAACGTTGAGGGCGTTCTCGAGCAATTAGTTTTCCAGCATGCATAGCCATTAAGGGCATGCATGACAATAATTCTGATCCGTAGAAGTTATTTTGATTAGAATTGATTTTTTCTGATTTTGTTCTCTAGATGAGTTTTAGAGAACCCAAACGTGTTTGGTAACTGCAAAAAATTTCTATTTTAGGTCGAGGGAAAGTGATGATAGAACTAAAAATGAAAAATGAGAAATGTTGGACTTCATATTGTTTTGTGTTTCTGAAAAGTGATTCTTTTTTGTAAGATCAACTTTTTTTTATTCTTATTTTTGCTCCAAAATTGTTCCTAGGAATAGAATCAAAATCAAAATTATTTACATTAGCAAAAAATATTTCTCATCCCTTTTTATTCCTAAAAACAGAATAAAAAAAATCAGAATTGTTTCCATGCAGCAAAAACTGTGTTACACATTTATTTGTTGTTTTGGGGGGCATGCACATATTGTGGGCTTGACTAGTTTCTTATTTTCGGCCACCGATGGGCTTGAGTAGTTGATTTTGTGACTTTAGCATTTATTTTTTACACGTATCGTACTTGTAAGGATATTATTTTGGATTAAGAAAAAATACAACGATATACAGACTTTCATAAACTGATTTGAAACAATGTATCCAAGGATCATGGATTTTCCATTCGAAAAGTTAAAAATAAGAACTGTTCCAAACGGCAAAACAATTGAATTTACATTAGTGCTAGAATTGAAATGAATAGTTACCATTATAAAATAGTGGTACCTGAAGTACGACAAAACTATCCAAGAAGAATAGATTGATGAAGTTAGAATACAAATAGGATAAATAATTAAAGTTCACTGAGGCTATGTTTTTTTTGCGGAAAATGAATGACTTGGGAAATATTTTCCTAAGTTAATCGCTTGTATCGCATAAAATAATTAAGCGATAAAAAGTATTTTCATTATCGATAATAGTCTATGTTTAAACATTTTCATGGGCGACAGAAAATACTTTTCGTCCTAAACATTTTCATGGGCTATAGAAAATATTTTTTTTTTGGGTCAAAAATAGAAAATACTTTTCATCCATCTATTTTTGCATATGATATAAGCGATCTTTTTTAAGAAAATATTTTCCTAAAATTGATCTCTTGTAAGCATAAAATAATTAACAGAAAAAAATGTTTTCATTATCGATAGAAAATATTTTCAGTTCTTTCTCGATTGTTGATCTTTGTCAATTTGTGCTTGTCTCATGAAAAATATAAAAGTGCCAATGTAAACAGGCAACACACTAATTGAACAAGAAATTTGCAAAAATCTGTAGTGACTAGACAATATTCTCAATTGATAATCGACATTCAATTTATAGATCTAAGTGTTTGCATGTTTTTGCATCAACTAGAAAAATTTGATGACAAATGACAAGTGAATATTTTGTATCTATGTCTGGAACTGAAGTAATGTTATAAGAAAGAGAGTGATCGATGATGTCTGTTCTTTTCTCCGTCTACGATAATACTTTCGCGAAAAATTCTGTTTTTCTTGCAGAGCATGGAGGAATTGCAAGATGAATCTGGACAGCCACCAGTAGACATGTAAACCTTTGATAGTAATTATACAATTACAACTGTTCATAGTGTAGTTGGAATTGATGATCGTGCAAAGCAAATCACCGACTTAATGGAGATGGAAGTCAGTGATGTGATAAGCATTATCGGAATCACAGGCTAAGTTTCCTTATTAATATCGCGTCAGAGTAGTTATTGAATTTTTGTAACGGCCGGGGTCCCACTTGCACGATATTGTCCGCTTTGGGCTTTGCAACCCGCACGGTTTTGCTTTTCGAGCACTCAGCCGGGAAAAGGCCTCATACTCGTATCAGAGCAGATATTGTCCTCTTTGGCCCTACCGCACTGGGGCTCTCATGGGCTCGCGGACTCCGCCGCTACCGCTACCCAGCCCCCTACCGCACTGGGGCTCTCATGGGCTCGCGGACTCCGCCGCTACCGCTACCCAGCTACGGCCTCGACCTCAAGGTTTTGTTCCTGCGCAGCGGAAGCACTCAGCAGCACTTGCAGAAGGCCTCATGCAAATGAAGGGCACCCCCAAGGCTTATAAAGCCACCCAAGACCTCCCCCCTAGGCAATGTGGGACTAGGGAGGGGATATCACAATCTCCCCCCCTTCGGACACAACGTCCTCGTTGTGCCCGTACCGCACTGGGGCTCACGGGCTCGCGGACTCCACCGCTACCGCTACCCAGCTACCGAGGTCCACACATGCGGTCGGGGGTCCGCTCTGATACCATTTGTAACGGCCGGGGTCCCACTTGCACGATATTGTCCGCTTTGGGCTTTGCAACCCGCACGGTTTTGCTTTCCGAGCACTCAGCCGGGAAAAGGCCTCATGCAAATCAAGGGCACCCCCAAGGCTTATAAAGCCACCCAAGACCTCCCCCCTAGGCAATGTGGGACTAGGGAGGGGATATCACAATCTCCCCCCCTTCGGACACAACGTCCTCGTTGTGCCCGTACCGCACTGGGGCTCACGGGCTCGCGGACTCCGCCGCTACCGCTACCCAGCTACCGGGGTCCACACATGCGGTCGGGGGTCCGCTCTGATACCATTTGTAACGGCCGGGGTCCCACTTGCACGATATTGTCCGCTTTGGGCTTTGCAACCCGCACGGTTTTGCTTTTCCCGGCACTCAGCCGGGAAAAGGCCTCATACTCGTATCAGAGCAGATATTGTCCTCTTTGGCCCTACTGCACTGGGGCTCTCACGGGCTCGCGGACTCCGCCGCTACCGCTACCCAGCTACGGCCTCGACCTCAAGGTTTTGTTCCTGCGCAGCGGAAGCACTCAGCAGCACTTGCAGAAGGCCTCATGCAAATGAAGGGCACCCCCAAGGCTTATAAAGCCACCCAAGACCTCCCCCTAGGCCCACCGCGCACCGCTGCGCGGCTACTTGCAAGATATTGTCCGCTTTGGGCTTTGCAACCCGCACGGTTTTGCTTTCCGAGCACTCAGCCCGGAAAACGCGTCTTGCTAGTGAAAGGGAGCCCAAGGCTTATAAGCCTATCCCAAGACCTCCGCAATGTGGGACTAAGGAGGGGATATCACAATTTTGGATAAGAGTATGCTTGAAAAATGTCTGCATTTGGTTGCATCAATGAAAAAAGTTTCGACGACAAAATGAGTATCTCATATCTACGTGTAGAACTTAAGAGTTAATGTTGCAAGAGAGAGACTTATCGGGTGACGTTTGTTCTTTTATCCGCCAACGATAATAATTTGGTGAAAAATTATGTTTTTCTCGCAAAGGATGCAGAAAATGGAAGATGAAGCTGGACCGCCACCGGCAGACATGGAAACCTCAGATAGGAATTATGCAATGGCAGCTGTTCAGAATGTAGTTGGAATTGATGGTCGTGTAAAACAAATCACCAACTTACTGGAAATGGAAGTCGATGATGAGGTGCGCATTCTTGGAATCTTTGGAGCCGACGGAATTGGCAAGACGACTCTCGCCAAGGCTATATATGACCGCATCTCTTCTTGTTTCGACGGTTGTAGCTTTCTTGCAGAGGTCAAAGAAACCACACAAGATCCTAGTGGTATTCAGGTTTTGCAAACTAGGCTGATACGTGATATCCTCAAACGAGATCGAGAAGATCCTTCTTGTGACGAAAGAATAGAAGATTTCGTGGACATATTTCGTGAAAGGAAAGTTCTATTAGTCGTCGATGACGTGGAAGAGAAATCCCATCTTTGTGCTATTGTCGGAGACCAGCTTCACGGGTTTGGTCCAGGTAGTCGAATAATTGTGACTTCTCAAAATGAGGAAATTCTAAAAGAGTATGATCCCGAGAAGGCTCGTACCTACCTGGTTAGTGCGTTGGAGGATGGTCAAGCTTTTGAACTTTTCTGCATGCATGCATTCAGGATGCAATCTTCCATACCTGAATATGATGGACTCGCGAACCGCTTTGTCAGGGCTACAGAGAAACTACCATTAGCAGTTGAAGTCGTCGGTTCATTTTTGCGGGGTAAATCAATACAAGAATGGGTAAAGATGGACAAGTCAATGAAAGAACGCACCACGAGTTCTCGAAAGACCACAGTTGGCCCTGAAGATATACTGGATATTTGTTGCAAAGAATTAGATCAACAGCAAAAAGACATATTTATGGACATAGCATGCTTTATCTCCAGTGAAGATGCCCGAATTGCTTCATATATGTGGCCCAATTGTCATCTTCCATCTTCGGGTTTCATTCTAATGCTCCTGGCAAAAACTGGAGAAAACAATGAGTTGCTGATGCACAGATTGTTGAGATGCCTTGGCAAAAGAATTTGTAAGCAAGAGGAATCTCAAGATCCAAGATCCAGAAGATTTTGCACACAGGATATGATTCTAAAAGCAATGAACAGGGAGAAGGTAAAATCTTTTGGTTTAGTTTGTTTTCGGCAAACAAACATCTAGGCTACATGTTTCCTTTTTGTCATATTTTCTGAGGGAATAATATCATGTATGCACTCTTTAGCAAGTAGGGCAAGGAAAGCTATCATTTTTTTTCTGATGGGTATTTGTGTTTACAGCTTCTGATGATTTTGTAACTTTCTCAAATGTAGGGAATGGGAAACGTTGAAGCTCTCTGCTTTGACTTCACAGCTGGAGATTTTCAGAGCATACCAAACGTAAGGTTTCTCAAGTTGGATAATGCCAGAGTTTCCGGAAATTTTGTAGGTGCATTTGCAAGTTTAAGGTGGCTCCGTTGGCAAAGGTGTCCCCCGGAATTTGATGCGGAAAATCTTGTGTTAAGAGAGTTGGCAATTCTTGAGCTCCCTCGGGGCAAAATCACGGAAGACTGGGGAGGTTGGAGAAAAATCAAGGTGGTTTAGCATTTGGTTGTTTTTATATTTGCTTCCTTGAATTACATATCTGCCAATTGACCGACCTTATGTTTGGGCTTTGCAGATGCCGAAATTGAAAGTCTTGAATCTTACTGGGTGTTCCGACTTACTGTTCACTCCCGATTTCTCTAATTACAAAGATTTGGAAATCCTGATTCTCCAAGGCTGCTCTCGTTTGGTGAAGCTTGATCCTTCCATTGCCGGTTTGAAACATTTAGTTTCCCTGAATTTGAAGTTCTGCTCCCGATTGAACTGGTTGCCGGTGGAACTGGGTGGTATGACGGCTTTAAAAGAGCTTTACATTGACGGGACTTCCGTACGGGAGCTCCCCATCTCCATAGGCAATTTGAATCAACTCAAAACTCTCACCGGCTCCCAGTGCTTCCCATTGACTCACCTGCCCAGTTCAATCTGTTACCTGACTGCCCTCTCCGAACTCTCATTAGATGGTGCCAAAATCACTGAACTCCCAAGCTCACTGGGGGAGCTGCTTAATCTAAGACGCTTGTCATTGAGGGATTGCCGTTATTTGGAGGAACTTCCGGATTCTATTGGTAAAATGGGGAGCTCATTAGAGGAGTTGGATATATCGGCGACTAGTATCTCTGAACTACCCGGTTCGATAGGAAACCTGGAAAGCTTGAAAGTGCTGAGAATGGATTCTTCTTTCATCCGAGCATTTCCTGGTGAGATTGGGAATCTAACCAATCTCGAAAAACTCCATGCTTCCTGGTGTCGGAGTTTGAAGGGGGCCATTCCTGGTGATATCGGGGGGCTACGCTGTCTGAGATCATTGACGCTGGGGAATTCCAGGATATCTAGCCTACCCCCTGAAATCTCCACCATCCCTGGTCTTCACACCCTGGATTTAATTCAGTGCAATGAAATTGAGGAATTGCCGAAGCTTCCCCCTTCTCTAATTCATCTTCGTGTGAGTTCTAAAAGGATGAAAGCGATACCCCTTCTTGAAGGTTTAAAGGAATTGGAGGAGCTGCGCCTAAGTGATGGGGACCCGAAAGCACGCCGACCCCCCTCATCAAAACGGCCGATGCCAGAATCCAACGTGATTGATGAAGAATCCTTCTCAATATTGTTTCCTAAACTGAGGAAACTAGAACTGTCTCTTTCACGAGTCATCAAGCTCAAGTTTGGGCCGACAGATATTCCTCCGCTCAAAAGGCTCAAGATGCTTACTCATGCTGGATCGAGCCGTAAAGAAGTATCGGAGCTTCCCATGATGTTGTCCGTGTTCAACCTCCACGACTCTGTGATAGAAGAGATTGAAGGACTTGAAGGGCTCAAAGCCCTGAAGAGGCTGGATATATCAAACTGCAGAATACGAAATCTCGATGGGATTGGCCAGTTAATCTCACTGAGAAGTTTGATTCTATCCGATTGTAATTGCCTCAGTTCACTTGATCTTTCAAACTTGAAGTCGCTGAAAGTTTTAGAGGTCAGACGATGCAAAATGATTCGTCAAATTGAAGGCCTACAAAAATTAACATCTTTGGTGAAGTCGATTATCAGTCAATGTCCGGCCTTGACTCATGTAATGGCACGTTCTACGGTTATGTGATGCTGGATGGGGGTCAAAAATCAGTAGGAGCGTGACTACTGTGGAGTAAGATTTCTATGGTGTGTGCGTGCATGTAAAGAAGATTTCAAGGTAACGGGTTTTGTTTTCAATTCAGGAACTTCTGTTGATAAAAAATTGAGGTTTTTATTCATCAGCCATAATCATGAGGAAGTGTAACGACCATTCTGATGTCGGACCGTGGAGTGATCCCTCCCAGCCCCAGAAGTGAGGTGGTGTTGCCCTTCCATATTGTTAACCCACACAATCGCTCCCTCACATATCGGGTGATAACCTGGACTCTGATATCAGAGTTGGCTGGTCTTAGGTCTCTCATCTCAAAAGCTAGCTCAAAAAATGAAACTTTTTCTTGCACTTATAAATTAACAACCAGCCTCTTCCAAAGCAGATGTAGGATAGCCCCAAAACATCTCTCTCCATATGCACTCATGGGTAATTCACTTTCTTTTCTTGTTTTTCTAATATTCTTCTACTCTTTCCTTAGCGCCTAATTAATTTAGTGAGTCCATTTTTATCATTGGAACTTAAGTGCGGGAGAAACCCAGTACGGTGGAAAGTCGTCCATCTTGGTGCCCTTCTCTCTTCTTCTTTTTCCCCTTCCTTTCTTCTTCTTTTTTTTTTTCCTGGTAATTGGGCCTATTTTAGATATAGGGCTTTCAAAGAAACGGTAAAATTGTTTTTTTAGAACATTCAAAAGAAAAAGGGTCATATCCTTTGGACGGAACGAAACCATATTCTTTTTCAAAAGAAAAAGGGTAATTGCCGCCTGAATTCCATTAATCATTAATTTTTTGGTTGTCGCTTCACGAATGTTTTTGGTCTTCCAAGTGTAATCTTGCATGGCGCAACACTTCCTGGCAAGACAATCTTCAATGGGCGATGAGACACTTTCGCATACAACACTTTCACCAGTGCATTGCCAGGTTCTCCTTTGGTGGCCTCTGTCATATGCTTTGGACAAAATGAAACCATATTCTCTTTCGAAACAAGCAACTCAACATGTCCGCCCTCGAGTTTCATTTTCAGAAAGTTGTCAAAGACAAGGCTAGCATCTTTTCCCAAATTGAAGATACACCTAGAAACCGTAGGATGCAAGCTAGCTGGGGCATCTCCACTTCTAGTTTTGGCTGACACTTGGTTGACTTTTGTCCTTTTGGCTGTTGACGTCTGTCCTTATTGGTTTCGTTGCCGTTTTGGCCGGTTCTGTGTAGTCCTTGTATAGGTTTTGCAGGTTATTCTTTGGCTCTCTCGGCCCCTTGTTTGTATAGTGCAGGCCGTCTGTTTGGCCCCTAGCTGTTTTTTTGGCTTTTGCAACCCGAGCTGCCCTTGTGTTTTAAGCGACACTTTTGTGGTGCGCGGCATAGGTTTGTCCTATAATCAGCGCTTCCTAGTTCAATACATTTCTTACTTTTACCCCAAAAAAAAAGTCATTGGATAACATTTTCTTTCGACGCTCACGTCTGTTTATATTCCGGTGAAACCTCTGCCTCATCCTCCTTTCTCAAACCTTTAGTCCCATGAGATTGATAACGACTAACAGACAGGTCTTGTTATGCTGCACCACGACTTCTTACGTGAGGAGTCCTGGAGCCTCGTAAAGATAAGACAATCCAATGCTGTCCAAGGGTGAACATCACTTAATCTGATGATTGCATCTGTGTTTTGAGGTTCTTCCAGTCCCAATGTAGCACTAGAAATAGACAAGGGGAAAGAAATGAAGAAACTAGGAAATCTAATGTGAAACCAACTCAAATACTCTTTTCAGCCCGTTTCATGAGCACCTACGACCATGGTCTTTGATTGTCAGGCCAACAACTTAGTTTTTTCTTGAGGTTGATTATGTCTCAAGCTTGTCTTAGTTCACTAGTTACATAATACATAGACTGGTAGGGTCTGCATGGTAACGATTTTGACCCAAAAATGTGATTCAAATTAGAATTGATTTTTTCTTATTCTCTTCTCTGGATGAGTTTCAAAGAATCAGAACGTGTTTGATAACTGCATAAAATTTATGTTCCTGAAACAGAAACATGTTTGCTAAGCAGATGAGGGATAAAACTGAGTCGCGAAGCTCACCAGATTCATGCAATAAGGACAGCAGAAGGCGGTGGTGGAGCTAGCCGGTGGTGGAGCTAGCGGAAGGCAGTGGTGGTGTTAGCGGCTCATAGGAGCGGCGGACAAGGGAGTGAACTGAGATCTCGTTCTATTTAAGTCAAGGAAAAGTGATGAGAAAACTACAAGGGAAAAGTGAGAGATGTTGGACTTCCACTACAAAAAAAAATGCCTTTTAGCGACAAAAAATGGCGACGAAATTTTGGCAAATTTTCGTCGCTAAACGAATTCGCGACGAAAAAAAGTTTGTCGCGAAAAACGGGTCGCTAAATTTAGCGACGAAAAAATAAAAATTAGTCGCTATTTTGCTACGAAATTAGTGACAAAAAATTTTCGTGGCAAAATTCGTCGCTATTCGTTGCTGGAATTAGCGATGAACGGCGACGTTCGTCGCTAATTTTAGTGACGAACATCATGGTTCGTCGCAAGATTTAACGGAAGTAATTAACGGAGATTTAGCAACGAAAAACTGTTTTCGTCGCTAAATTTAGCGACGAACGGTGTTTCTCGTCGCTAAATTTTAGCAACGAAAAATTATTTTTCGTCGCTAATTTGTATATTTATTTATTTATTTATTGGTATTTCAATTTAGCGACGAAAAACATTTTCGTAGCTAAATTACTAACTGTTTCGTCGCAATTTTTTTTTTTTGGTATTTCAAATTTTTTTATTGGTATTAGCGACGAGATCATTTTCTCGTCGCCAATTTTAGCGACGAGAAAATGATCTCGTCGCTAATTTTGGCGAAGAGAAAATCTTATTTCATCGTAAATTCTTGCCACCTCCTCTCCTCTCTGTGTTTTTCAGTTTGCAACTTCGCGCAACTACAAAACCATCACACAGAAGCACCAATTAGGGGTGTCAATGGGCCGGGTCTCGGCCCGGCCCGAGACGGCCCAAAATAAATAGTACACATGATGGCCCGGCCCGAGCCCAAATTACCTGTGCGTCAAATCTTTGGGTCGGGCCGGGCTGAGCCGGTACCTTTTATTTTCGGAGGAGAGCACGGCTGGAGTGGCTCAGCCGGCTTAGGACGATGGCGCAACTGAGCTTCTAGCTCGGTTGACGGCTGCGACTGACTCGGGTCCAGCATGGAGAGGCTTCGGGCTTGCAGATCTGGTGGCGCGAGGTGAAATCGGTAGTTGAGTGAGAGGCGTCAGGCGGTGGCGAGCTCGACGGAGGCCGTGGGTGCGTGAGTCTTGGGCTAGGCTCGAGCTCGCGAGGCACGGCTTTGGCAGATCGGCACGGCTGGATGATGACGGCTCGCTCGTGACTCAAGCTAGGCTGGTGGCGGTGGCTGACTGAGCGACCCGTCAGCTGGCGTCGTCGAGTCCGGATTGAAGGCAGAGATGAAAGGGGGAGGTCGCAGATTTGACGCTCTCGGGTCTCTGGTTCAGGGATTACGGCCGGCTCGACTTGGGTGACACAGCTCGAGGGCGGCTGGACGACGACGACGAAAGGGATGGTGGTAGTCGAAGGTGGCAAAAGCAAAATGAGATGAAGAAGCCCTCTGACGCATCCACCAAGAAGAGGTAAAAGTAGACGAAGAAGAACAAAAAACCAAGAAGAAGTAGAAGGAGACGAAGAAGCCCTCTGAGCTCTGACGCGTCCACCGAGAGAGAGAGAGAGAGAGAGAGAGAGAGAGAGAGAGGAAATAATAAAAACCCTACGGAGCAGAGAGGGAAGAGGTGAGAAGTGGGCCAGCCCACTACGAAACAGTACCGGTATTGTGCTAAAATAGTACCGGATCCAGCCCGAGAATTTCTTAATTTTAGAAACTGGGCAGGGTCGGGCCGGGCCGGCGCGGGCCCATTTGACAGCCCTAGCACCAATAGAACGCCACCAAAACACCAGCACAGGAGAAATTGAAGAATTGAGAACTAAAATTCTATTAACCCAATTATAGATGCCATTCGTACTTTGACCCATAAGTTCATTTCAGATCAGAGTCTCCAATTGGCATTCAATTTCAAATTTACATATCAAATCGTTTGAAACCACAAATCCACCTTCACATTTCTGGCGTCCCTACCTACAATTTCTACTCTCCTACACTGGTCTGGAGTCTGGACATTGTCGCGACCCGTCTGAAAGCGGACGCGGCTAATGGATTACCGATCGCGGGCCTTGGATCGGCGCGGGCCCTCCCAGGCCCATACCAAATCGCGGCGGGAGTATTTTTCAAAGGATTCGGCGATAAGAGCCGATCGATTTCGACCTTAGTGTGGTCGTGTCGCGACCCTCTCGAGGTTGCATGTGGGCTCTCGAGGGCTAATGGGCCGTCCAGTCTAGTCGGACGCGGGCCTCTCCCAAGGCCCGTTACCCAAATCGCAACGGAGGTATGCGTAGTCGACCTTCAGTGTGGTCTGGTGACATGTGCTAAGTGTGCATGCCATGGAGTCGCCACCAATCATTTTTTGGAGGGTATGATTGGACCACCCTATTGAATAGTCGGGAGTTTCTATTCAATTCTGCGATAACCAGAGAAATGGGTTCGGGGACTTAGTTACGTCAACTGTCAGAGTTGACGCCCTTTCGGTACCTAAGTTGACTGAATTTTCTGACCTAAGATTTCATGCAGATGAGTGGAGTACGAATCCTAAATCTAGGAATTCATGCAAATAGGAATGCCTATCCTAGCAATCACAATCAGTAATAAAATGCGCAAATCAATGAATCCAAATATGTAAAATAATCACACCAAATCAACATGACACTCCTAATAAGGCTCTATTAGCCTAAATAAGTATCAATCAAGCTTAGGAATGATTTAGACATGATTTTACCCATCAGGGGTAAAGTCGTAATTTTGAGACAAAAGGGACGATTTGCCTAAAAAGGGAAAAATCGTCATTTCGGAATGAATCCGGAGTAAAACAATGTCAAAAATAGGTTTGGTCACTCAATTGACCCATTTCCTATTTTTTTGCAATTTTCATGATTTTCTGGAATTTTAGAAACCGATTTACCATTCGAAGGGGTAAAATCGTCATTTTCTAAAAATGGGAATGAAATGTGAAAATCTTAGACATAAGGTTTAGCCACCTATCTGGCCCATCACCAAATTCTAAGCAATTTCCACAATTCATCGGAATATCAAAGACGATTTACCCTTTGAGGGGTAAAATCGTCATTTTGGATTAAATGGGAGAAAATCCAAAAAATGGAAACAAATCAATTTTTTTTTGTTTTTTATCGCCTTCAAAAATTTTTTAGAAGTTTTTAGGAATTTTCTGCAATTTTTCTCAATTTTGTTTTTGAATTTTTCCTTAATAATTCATTTTTTTGGAATTTTTTTTTATTTGATTTTTTTTTTATAAATTTCTGAGAATAAATCCCAACTGACAGTCCCTAACTCACCACGTGGCGTCTCGGTGACAATCGAATTATTTCAATTTTTGTAAAATTCGAAATTCATTTCTTTTAATGTTAAAAATATTTTTTTTTCTGAAAATCACCTAATCACGACACGTGGCTCATCTGCAGACGTCCGATCTAGCATTTTTTGTTTTTGTTTTTATAGGACGCAACACAATGCAAAAAATAAAGAAGATATTAAGTCATTATACAACATAAAAATAAGCAATGGAGATGGGATCCGGTGAATTTTACGACGTCGGAGTCCGTCGGTGCTCGTGCAACAATGTGTGGGGGGTATATACCACCAGCAGGAGGCTCGGCCTTCCGATTCTGGGGTAGCACAATATAATTTACAGAAAATAAATAAATAAAACACCTTGGACACCAATAGGAGGCTTAGCCTTCCGATTCTGGGTCTTTTATGCGAAATATAGAAATGCTATGACATAAAGTAAATACACAGCAAATATTTAGACACCAACAGGAGGCTCGGCCTTCCGATTCTGGGTCTTTTATGCGAAATATAGAAATGCTATGACATAAAGTAAATACACAGCAAATATTTAGACACCAACAGGAGGCTCGGCCTTCCGATTCTGGGTCTTTTATGCGAAATATAGAAATGCTATGACATAAAGTAAATACACAGCAAATATTTAGACACCAACAGGAGGCTCGGCCTTCCGATTCTGGGTCTAATAGGTAAAATGTAAGGAGTGAAAGGTGGTCTTACCAAGATTGAACCCAAAACAAGCTCGGAAATCCAATTTGGCACTCGCGGACTCAAGTCTGATCAGTCTGACCTTTGCTACTTCAAACAGCTCTACGGGACAAATGGCTCGGCCAAATTGGACTCACGATATGTCATTAGAACGGCAAGAGCATAAGCTTTCTAACAGTATATGGCTCGTTCCCATACGATTCCTAACGAAAGAGTTATGGTCGAAAAACCGGACGGTTTTCAATCGCCCAATGACCAGAATCTGTCCCAGAAAACTCCTTCAATTCAACCATTAAAACCCATCCAAAACTCAACTAGACTACAATCTCAGCTTGCTAGATTCCTAATTTAGGTGCTAGAGACATTTTATCGAATATTGGAAGCAAGGCAAGCCCTTGAATCACTCACAATGTTCACGGCACCACCTTGACAGAATCGGTTCAGATTTTTCGAACAAAATAATAAGGGATCAGCCCTTAAATCCAAATATAATCCATCTTCAAACCATAAAACACAATAATATATGTCTTAACAAGGAGTGAGAGTTGGTCTTACCAAGATTGAACCCAAAACAAACCCGAAAATCCAATTTGGCACCCGCGGACTCAAGTCTGATCAGTCTGACCTTTGCTCCTTCAAACAGCTCTACGGGACAAACGGCTGGTCCAAATTGGGCTCACGATATGTCATTAGAACGGCAAGAGAATAAGATTTCCAATGGTATATGGCTCGTTCGTATACGATGTCTAACGAAAGAGTTATGGCCGAAAAACCGGACGGTTTTTGATCTGGGCGGCGAGCTGAGCGAGAGGAAAAAACGAAAATGAAAGAGAGAGAGTTGAGGGAGAAGAAGAGTCGGGAGATGATGAGGGGGAGGAGATAAATAGGCAGCGGGAAGGAGAGAGGGAGTGGGGGAGAGAGAGAGAGAGAAAAAAATATAATAATAATAAAATAATAAAATAATAAAATAATAAAAGTAAAAATAAAATAAAATAACAAAAAGAGAAGACAAAATCATTAGTCCCCTTTTCCTTTTAAATGATGATGTTTCCCTCCTTTTCCTTTTAATCATTACTAATATTTTTGTCAAATTCAATTTTATGGTGATCAGAGAACATCTAAAATCAAACCTGAATTTTACTATTTATGAGGTTAGAAAATAGATAAAATAAAAATAAAAATACCGACTATTTTTATATATCTTTGTGACCTCAAATATTATTTTTCTTGATTTTCTTCTTTTCTTTTTTTTCTTTTTTTTTCGAAAATATTAAAAAAATGAAAATTATGAAAATAATTTTTTTGGTCAAAATGGTTCATTTAGCTTGGCCAAGGTCACCAAAATTGATTTTTCAATTTTTGAAATTTTTATAGATTTTCTATGAATTTTTTAAAAAAAGAAAAAAAGGTTGATCAAAATTTAGGTGTCAACAGCTGCCCCTCTTTGAGAGGAATCTCGTTAGAGGTTTCTCTCAAAGATGAGGTGACACCTGAGTCCTGATCGACTCGACTCGGGAAACTAAAGGAAAAGGAGTTATGACATCCAATCTTCATGCTTGTCCATGTATGCTCTTTCTTGAAGGGGGAACATTCATTTGACATGAGAGAGTGAGATAGTAGAGAGACATACCTGCCACTTACCTGTTCGATGTTTGTGCGATTTTCGCGATGTCTGATGGATTCAAGAGAAATTCTAGGAACTCGTTACTAGAGTATCCTAGAGAGGTTAAGCTCTGACCCGTATGGTAGGTCAAACCATAATGAGATTCCTAACTGATAGGAATCTAAGGAAGACGCGTTCCATTTGGGATTTGCCAAGGATTTTGATCCGTATGGTGGATCGGACCATTGAGTTGACCATTATGACGGTTTCTACCATGAGTTGACCCTTCAGGCGGTTTCTACCTTTGACTGACCCTTCAGGCGGTTTCTACCATTAATTTGACCCTTTAGGCGGTTTCTACCATTGGTTTGACCCTTCAGGCGGTTTCTACCTTTAGTTGACCCTTCAGGCGGTATCTACCTTGAATCGACCCTTCAGGCGGTTTCTACCTTGTGTTGACCGTTCAGGCGGTATCTACCTTGGTTTTGCTTTGAAAAGGGGTCTCATGACGAGGGTTCTCCACGTCCAATGAGACTGCCTGGTTTTTGAAAAGGGGTCTCATGACAAGGGTTCTCCACGTCCGATAAGACTGCCTGATTTTTGAAAATGGGTCTCATGACGAGGGTTCTCCACGTCCGATGAAACTGTTTGATATTTTTGAAAATGGGTCTCATGACGAGGGTTCTCCACGTCCGATGAGACTGCCTGATTTTTTAAAATGGGTCTCATGACGAGGGTTCTCCACGTCCGATGAGACTGTTTGATATTTTGGAAAATGGGTCTCATGACGAGGGTTCTCCACGTCCGATGAGACTGCCTGGTTTTTGAAAAGGGGTCTCATGACGAGGGTTCTCCACGTCCGATGAGACTGCCTGATTTTTGAAAATGGGTCTCATGACGAGGGTTCTCCACGTCCGATGAGACTGTTTCTTTTAAAAGGGTTTTTCTTCCCCTTTTTTTTAGAGATCCCGAAGTTTGTCAGGAATTCAGTTTTGAAGGAGTGAAAGATTTTATTTTGACAAAGCTTCACTTGAGTCTGCTGAGCCGACATTCTGAGAGCTGGGTTCTCCAGGTATCCTGCAGAAAGTTCAAACCTGAAAGATTTTTCTTCACCAAGAAAATGTTAATAATCTTTGGGATGACAATAATTGTCCAATTGACAAAATTTTATGACTTAAGTTTTAGTCATGAAATGTGCATTTTGATGCTGGAGGTTATCCAAAGCATTCTTACAACATGCAAATGTGATCACAAATTCCTTGCATGGAAAATTCGGATCAACAGTTTGAAAATTCCAAAAAGAGTTTGTTCAAAACATCAATTGGAATATTTCTCGACAAGGAGGCCATCTCATCTGTTTTGAGGTAATGATTTTTATAGGGGATGTACTCAATTCCCTACTGACCTGTGCCTAGGTTTTAGGCTCATTCGCAGCGCATACATTTTGATCGGTCGGGAGGTCTTCCACGGGACCGTAATGTTGGGCTTGGATATTGGTTTTCAAAGGGGGGACTCACTTTTGAGTCGGGGCCATTGAATGAAAGTCTTCACCATCTGCTCCGGGTTTACAAGTCAAGAACCCTGCAAAATGAGAAAGAAATAGTCTTGCTCGTACTTCTTCGAGCTAAGCAATATGTTAACCCAAGTGTCTTAGTCAGAGAAGACTGTTTCAGGGTTGTGACATTGGTAGGATTGGGGACCGAAAAAGGCTTGTTTTTGGCCCAGAATTCGTGACGGGTTTGACATTGGTGATCATTGCTGATTTGCCTCCTGTCATTTCCTTTCTGCATCTTTAGTCTTTGAGGTGCGCAACCGATTTTGAGGTGTGCACCAGCTCTTTAGAGAGCGTCTCTTGTGGTATTAAGAGGTTGACAACTCTTTCTGTGTTTTTGCTCCACGGCTGACATCATTTGGGGAGCAGTCTTCTTGATCTGACTCCATTAGGGGTTTTTCCCTCTTCTTTTCCCTACCAGGTTTCTTTAGGGATCGATCAAATTGTTCACCCAAGCATCGGCCTCGCTTTTACCAGGCACTTTGCTTTTTCTTGATGCTGGGGATTTCTTTAATCTCTTGTCGAAAGTGGGATGCTTGGCAATTGTGCTAGATATATGACTTGGCTCTTAGCACGCTTGAGTATCAACTTAGTAGTTTTCTTCGTAAACCCTAAGTCTTGAACTTCTCCGTTCCTGAAGTGATTTGTCTTTGCTTTGGAACTTGCAATGATCACCAATGGGTTTATGAAATGAATTTGCAGGCTCAACTTGGCTATGCAAAGGATATGGTGTGTGGGATAGAGAAATGAATGCTTCTCATCATCCTATGACATTTGGATTACCATATAAAAAATACACAAAGATTGATGTTAGTCCGAGCAAGAAAATTTCTAACCATTTTCTCCTGATGTTGCTGGACTCACCTCCTTTTTGCCCCAATGTGGGGTGGTTCTTGACAAGGTTGAGAATGAAAAACGCCGTTCGAAGGGGTTGTCAATAGTCACCTGTAGTGTTTGGGGATAAGAAACGAATGCCTCCGTCGTCCCATTCCATGTAATCGCTGCGGATGGTCCCTACTTCCGTAGGTCCAGATTTTGCTATCTGATCCGCTCCACTTCTCTCTCAAGTGTGTATAGGACGTGTTTGGATTAGGCTTTGCCTTTCGTCTTTTGAGAAAACGTCCTTTTGAAAGTTTTGAACTTTTGATTGGAAAAAATGTCTTTCATTTTCTTCAAAAATTTTACCCGTCAAGGGGATTTTATGATGCACCATGCATGTTCTTATTCATGTTCAGACAACCTTCTGTTTTAAAACATGAATGCCAATTAAGTTTGAATTCTATGTATTTTCTAGACATTTGATTCTAAAAGCTTTTCTTTTTCTCTCTGTTTTTTATTTAACATCTTCAATGGATTGGGGAAAGGGATACTTACCTGTCCCCCGCGGCTGGAGATCCCTGAAAATGCGGAAGAAACATGTTATTGTACGTTCACGAATTTTTCAAAAAATTAGAACAATACAATTTACCCTTGGTCATGTTTTCCAACGGGTAATACATAGGATGTGAAAACCCGTTTTGCCTTGATGGCGAGCCCCTGTAAAAAACAAACAATAAGTGTCAGTTTGCGTTCCAAAATTCAAGACAAATTGGAACGATACCGCCTTGTTCTTGCTTGGCGTTTTCATTTGAACACAAACGCGCGGCTTGCAGAAATTGGCCAACTATATTGTGGCCACGATCCCTCCGTTTGGTTGGCGATGAATCATTCTCAAGGATTTGCCCCAGAGGAGATCCATTTGTGTTTTTGGGCGCATTCCAGCGCCATTCTTCAAAGTTCCTTTTATTCAAGGAAAAAGGAAATTGTTATCGGAATGCATGTCAAAGCATGATGTGTGGAAGCGATACTTTTTACCCTCCACTCGATCTTATAATCAAAGACCATTTCTTGGAGTGCATGACTTCCAAGGCCGATAATTTTGTTCGCTCCCCAATTAGTGAGTTCTTTTCTTTTGTGGCTTTCGGCGCCAACGCCTTCCTGCTAAATGAGGAAAAACTCATGTTACATGTGGGATCTTTGGAGATCAAATTAGAACGATACAAAGTTACCGTTCACCCAAATTTGTATCTTGGGGTTTACTTCTGATGCGGACGACTATGTCATTGCGTCCCTGGATTTTGCCAGAGAAGAAACGTCCGGCGTACAAATGATTCACTTGCCCCAGTTAGGCATGGTTTTTCATGCCTGCCCCAACTAAATTCATTCCTGCATTTTGCTGCAATCATCATCCACTTTGGGAATGTCTTCTCTCGTCTGTATTTATGGGTGTTGTTCGTGAGATTAACGGCCGTTCTGCCCCAGTTGGGCGACGTTTGTCCTGGCAACATGCCTTAGCACTTTCTGTGTTTGTTGGCAATTTTCAATTCAATTTTGACAACGTCCATGCACCTGCACATGAAGAAACAGGTGTAGGTTTTGACTTCATTTGAAATTTCAGGAAAGAGATACTCCCTTCGGGGTTTCCAACATTTGAAGGGACGATGTTCTTCAAGTATTTTGCCTTGGTAAGGCTTGTCTTGATGTTTGTTATCTCTGGATTTAATAACCCTGGTCCGATGCGTCTTTATGGGGGATCATGAGAGTTTGCCCCCGGTTTGGCCTCTTCAAAGAAAATGGGAGAACTCACTCCCATGGGTTTCGCCGATTCTGATCTTCTATCTCAATTGTCAGAATCTTCAATTATTTTTATCCATCTCTAGATGGCTTGACGGTCTTGGGATTTTTCATGTGGCGATTTTGTGATTCTCTCGATCATCGTCGCCATTTGAAGTATTTGATGTTTTTCTTTTCCGGGTAGCGGAGCGATTTGTCCCCAGCCACTGGATGCTTTGTCTGGGGCTGGCTGATTTAGTCGTAGGCAATTTGATCCTGCCGCATTGACGCATTCAGGCTATTTGACATCAGTAAGCTTGGGTTTACTCGTGATTGAGTACTTCAACAACCTGCGCGATGAAAGGAGTGAAAGAGTCAATCACCGCGTAAGGAGCTTTAATTAAAACGATTACGGATTTACTATCCCCGCTCTGGTCACTTCTGGCATCCAAGACGGTGGAAATTCTTCAGTGGTCCCATTCATTCTCGTCATCACCTGCAAGAATGAAAAACCATATCAACTCGTGAACCAGTCAATCTGATTTGGAACGGATACAACTTTTTCGACTTAGGGAGAGCCAATCCTAATTAGGTTGTTCCTTCTTCATAATTTGATTTAATTTGTCATTGCAATCCCAATGGGTGACATCTGCTGAAGGCACATTTCTTTCTGTCTTATAGGGAAGACAAATTTTCTTTCGTTTGTCTTTGACCATCTTATCCTGTGGACAAAAGACATAAAGGTCCCCGTCAGGTATAATATTCGAAGGGCTTATTGGAACGATTACAGTTTCACCATCGTTCCATGATCATCTTGCATGTGATCGGATGAGGACATTTTTGACAAATGTATGCCATGTAAAACACGTCCCTCGTGTCTATCCACAAATGGATTTTCCTTCTGTACCTGTTTTTCACCTGAGAGGAAAAGATAGGAAATATTATGCCGGTATCTGATTGAAAATCAATTAGGAACGACACGTCTTTACACTTGACCCGGCTGCCCCGGTCAAAAGGCATTTGCCCTCATCAGTTGACTCTCCAGGGTGGTCCAGCGCTTTTCCATGCCATCCTAGTTCGTTTAAACTCACGACTGATTCTTCACACAAGTCTTTGGATTTTGATTCATAAGCGGCGCCGAATGACCTTTTGGTTTCGAGGTGTACCAATCATTCACATACATGCGCATGAGACCAGTGAGGTTTGACTTCTAAGAATCAAAATAGGGTTTGGAACCTAAGGCCAAGGCTCCCACTTCGAGTTCTAGAAAGGGTAGATTCCATTGCACAACTATCGTTGCATTGGGACCCAATCCATAGTTCGAAATGAGCAGAATTAAAAATGGATTACCCCGTGTTTTTCCTCACGGAGATTCCAATTTCAATTCCTTCTATTATTTTCCTAAAGAGTGCGCCCGAGGTTTTAGGCGCGGCTGTGTGTGTTCATTGTGTCGTACTAAAGCAATAAACATGCATTTCATTTAGCAAACACCGCTTCAATATAAACATCCACACAATCATACATCCTAAACTCCTACCTGCATAAGACAGAGTTAACGAACACTTCACCCCTTATTTCTCCAATCTGCAAAAACATTTAACACCTCAAGGGTTAAAGTACGTACCTCAACTTGAAGAGCATCTGCATAAAACATGTCAGAAAAACCAATCAACTTTTTAATCGGCTCAAGTTCTCTAAGTCCCCAGCGGAGTCGCCAGTCTGTCGCGACCCTCTCGAGGTTGCATGTGGGCTCTCGAGGGCTAATGGGCCGTCCAGTCTAGTCGGACGCGGGCCTCTCCCAAGGCCCGTTACCCAAATCGCAACGGAGGTATGCGTAGTCGACCTTCAGTGTGGTCTGGTGACATGTGCTAAGTGTGCATGCCATGGAGTCGCCACCAATCATTTTTTGGAGGGTATGATTGGACCACCCTATTGAATAGTCGGGAGTTTCTATTCAATTCTGCGATAACCAGTGAAATGGGTTCGGGGACTTAGTTACGTCAACTGTCAGAGTTGACGCCCTTTCGGTACCTAAGTTGACTGAATTTTCTGACCTAAGATTTCATGCAGATGAGTGGAGTACGAATCCTAAATCTAGGAATTCATGCAAATAGGAATGCCTATCCTAGCAATCACAATCAGTAATAAAATGCGCAAATCAATGAATCCAAATATGTAAAATAATCACACCAAATCAACATGACACTCCTAATAAGGCTCTATTAGCCTAAATAAGTATCAATCAAGCTTAGGAATGATTTAGACATGATTTTACCCATCAGGGGTAAAGTCGTAATTTTGAGACAAAAGGGACGATTTGCCTAAAAAGGGAAAAATCGTCATTTCGGAATGAATCCGGAGTAAAACAATGTCAAAAATAGGTTTGGTCACTCAATTGACCCATTTCCTATTTTTTTGCAATTTTCATGATTTTCTGGAATTTTAGAAACCGATTTACCATTCGAAGGGGTAAAATCGTCATTTTCTAAAAATGGGAATGAAATGTGAAAATCTTAGACATAAGGTTTAGCCACCTATCTGGCCCATCACCAAATTCTAAGCAATTTCCACAATTCATCGGAATATCAAAGACGATTTACCCTTTGAGGGGTAAAATCGTCATTTTGGATTAAATGGGAGAAAATCCAAAAAATGGAAACAAATCAATTTTTTTTTGTTTTTTATCGCCTTCAAAATTTTTTAGAAGTTTTTAGGAATTTTCTGCAATTTTTCTCAATTTTGTTTTTGAATTTTTCCTTAATAATTCATTTTTTTGGAATTTTTTTTTATTTGATTTTTTTTTATAAATTTCTGAGAATAAATCCCAACTGACAGTCCCTAACTCACCACGTGGCGTCTCGGTGACAATCGAATTATTTCAATTTTTGTAAAATTCGAAATTCATTTCTTTTAATGTTAAAAATATTTTTTTTTCTGAAAATCACCTAATCACGACACGTGGCTCATCTGCAGACGTCCGATCTAGCATTTTTTGTTTTTGTTTTTATAGGACGCAACACAATGCAAAAAATAAAGAAGATATTAAGTCATTATACAACATAAAAATAAGCAATGGAGATGGGATCCGGTGAATTTTACGACGTCGGAGTCCGTCGGTGCTCGTGCAACAATGTGTGGGGGGTATATACCACCAGCAGGAGGCTCGGCCTTCCGATTCTGGGGTAGCACAATATAATTTACAGGAAATAAATAAATAAAACACCTTGGACACCAATAGGAGGCTTAGCCTTCCGATTCTGGGTCTTTTATGCGAAATATAGAAATGCTATGACATAAAGTAAATACACAGCAAATATTTAGACACCAACAGGAGGCTCGGCCTTCCGATTCTGGGTCTTTTATGCGAAATATAGAAATGCTATGACATAAAGTAAATACACAGCAAATATTTAGACACCAACAGGAGGCTCGGCCTTCCGATTCTGGGTCTAATAGGTAAAATGTAAGGAGTGAAAGGTGGTCTTACCAAGATTGAACCCAAAACAAGCTCGGAAATCCAATTTGGCACTCGCGGACTCAAGTCTGATCAGTCTGACCTTTGCTACTTCAAACAGCTCTACGGGACAAATGGTTCGGTCAAATTGGACTCACGATATTTCATTAGAACGGCAAGAGAATAAGCTTTCTAACAGTATATGGCTCGTTCCCATACGATTCCTAACGAAAGAGTTATGGTCGAAAAACCGGACGGTTTTCAATCGCCCAATGACCAGAATCTGTCCCAGAAAACTCCTTCAATTCAACCATTAAAACCCATCCAAAACTCAACTAGACTACAATCTCAGCTTGCTAGATTCCTAATTTAGGTGCTAGAGACATTTTATCGAATATTGGAAGCAAGGCAAGCCCTTGAATCACTCACAATGTTCACGGCACCACCTTGACAGAATCGGTTCAGGTTTTTCGAACAAAACAATAAGGGATCAGCCCTTAAATCCAAATATAATCCATCTTCAAACCATAAAACACAATAATATATGTCTTAACAAGGAGTGAGAGGTGGTCTTACCAAGATTGAACCCAAAACAAACCCGAAAATCCAATTTGGCACCTACGGACTCAAGTCTGATCAGTCTGACCTTTGCTCCTTCAAACAGCTCTACGGGACAAACGGCTGGTCCAAATTGGGCTCACGATATGTCATTAGAACGGCAAGAGAATAAGCTTTCCAATGGTATATGGCTCGTTCGCATACGATGTCTAACGAAATATTTATGGCCGAAAAACCGGACGGTTTTTGATCTGGGCGGCGAGCTGAGCGAGAGGAAAAAACGAAAATGAAAGAGAGAGAGTTGAGGGAGAAGAAGAGTCGGGAGATGATGAGGGGGAGGAGATAAATAGGCAGCGGGAAGGAGAGAGGGAGTGGGGGAGAGAGAGAGAGAGAAAAAAATATAATAATAATAAAATAATAAAATAATAAAATAATAAAAATAAAAATAAAATAAAATAACAAAAAGAGAAGACAAAATCATTAGTCCCCTTTTCCTTTTAAATGATGATGTTTCCCTCCTTTTCCTTTTAATCATTACTAATATTTTTGTCAAATTCAATTTTATGGTGATCAGAGAACACCTAAAATCAAACCTGAATTTTACTATTTATGAGGTTAGAAAATAGATAAAATAAAAATAAAAATACCGACTATTTTTATATATCTTTGTGACCTCAAATATTATTTTTCTTGATTTTCTTCTTTTCTTTTTTTTCTTTTTTTTTTTCGAAAATATTAAAAAAATGAAAATTATGAAAATAATTTTTTTTGGTCAAAATGGTTCATTTAGCTTGGCCAAGGTCACCAAAATTGATTTTTCAATTTTTGAAATTTTTATAGATTTTCTATGAATTTTTTAAAAAAAGAAAAAAAGGTTGATCAAAATTTAGGTGTCAACAGTGGCATGTGCAACTTGTGCGTGCATTTGAAGTCGCCACCGGTCTTTCTTGGAGGGTAGACCGGAAACCTTATTGACCGATTGGGAGAGATCGATCAATTCTGCGGAACCAGAGATTTTGAGTTCGGGACTTGGTTACGCTGGTGTCCTTACCAACGCCCTTTCGGTACCTAACGCGAGTGATTTTCCTAGCTAAGAGCTCATGCAGACGCAATTTTGGGTGAGGTAGGCTTAATTCAGGGTTTCATGCAGATTGGAAGATCGTTCCTATCAATCACAAACAATTTAAATGAAAGCGCAACCAAATGCATAAATAAATCACATCGATGCACATCAATTCAAATCAATGGCTTCCTAGTATAACCATAAAGGCTTAAGGAATGTGTGACTTTGGACCAGGGGTAAAATGAGAAGATTTGGAGGCGATTAGCCCGAAGGGCAAAATCGTCAATTTTTGGAAGGTTTGGATACCGAATTACCCAAAATATTCCATGGCCAGTTGTTTGTGGCCATTTCCCATTTTTGAGATTTTTTTTTGAATTTTTTTATTATTTTTTTTTTATATTTTCAAAAAAAAAAGTTTTAATAATAATAATAAAAAAAATATTTGACAATAGACAACACTCAACCAAATAAATAAGTTAACTACTAGACTGAAACAAATACATGCAAATCAAATCTATAATGGCAATATTTTAGAAAAAT
Organism: Rhodomyrtus psidioides; assembly: GCA_021437785.1. NCBI lineage: Eukaryota > Viridiplantae > Streptophyta > Magnoliopsida > Myrtales > Myrtaceae > Rhodomyrtus > Rhodomyrtus psidioides. The sequence continues at coordinate 879,149 of JAILYB010000092.1, read as the reverse complement.
AACTTTGATATACGAATCAGGTGCGCAAAATATACCTGATTGGACATCGATCTTCAATCGCTCAGCCCCAGCATACGACCGTCTCCATGCCCGTTACGGTCAAATGCTCGAGTCGAGATTGGCGGCGATCTCCGGAAAATTCTTCGACTCGAACCCCGAACTCATTCGGACCGCAAACTTTGAATTTTACCTAATGGGCCCCAAACCTTCAATTAGCTTGGGTCACATGCCTAGGACAAAGCCCAAAAGCTCAGCCCAACAAGTTAAGACACGTCCTAGGACTGATGGGCCATACGCCAGCTTAATGGGTCGCGGATCAAGCCCAACAGAGCTCGGCCTGGGCCCAAAACAAGGCACAACAGCCCAGCAAAAGAGCAAGCAGAGGGCTAGTCGGATGATTTCAGGTGGCTGTGTGCGGTGGCCGATGCTGGGGTAGATGGTGGAGGTTCAGGGTGGTCGGAGTGGGACGTAGGTGGTCGGCGGTGGTCGGTTCAACGACGGCAAGGGTGGCGGATCACGACGAACAGTGGCTATTCGCGAAGGAAGCATAGCATGGCGAAAACAGGGGAACGGCTTCAATTTCTGTTCTTGTTCGACCGAGGCGGCAGTCGACGGAACTGGGGGCGGTGACGGCTGGGGGACGTCGAGGGACGTCTGAGGTGGTCGCAGATGGGCGGAGTCGCGAGCTAGAGACAGCTGAATCGGCGGAACTCAGCCCAAACAAAAACGGGCGCAGAAACAGAGCACTGAAAATAAGACTGGTCTTCGGGACTGTTCCGGCGAGTCTGCAGCGGCTTGAGGCGGTCGGCTATGTCGGAGGAGATCAAGGGAAGCTAGAGGGATGGTGGAAGGCAGTAGGGGCGGTTGAAAGTCGCTGCACCAGATGAAACCGCAGCTACAAAGACTGGAGCCCAAAACAGGGCATGACGCTCGAGCTGGCTTCCAGCCGGCTTTCCGACCGTTCCGGGTGGCGATGGCTGTTCTGTGGCCATCAACAGGGGCTGAGGGAGATGAAGGAAGGTCGGTGAGGGCTCAGTGATGACTCTCCTTGAGCTGTCGAGATGCCGGCCGAGAGCAACGTGGGAGCCCGGTGGAACCCCAAAAAAAAAACGTGAGAGCGCCCCCAGAGAGAGAGACCCAAAAGCCAGTCTACCACCATCAGTTGTCTCTTCTTTTCCTTCTCTTTTCCCCCGCCTTTGACTGCTTTTTGTTGATTCCACTGCTAATGAGCGGACGTGTTCTGCTCTGGTGACCAATTTTGGGAAGAATTCCCCCAAATTTTAGCAATTATCCGAATATGAAATCCTCTAAATTGAGGCCCTCAATGATCAAATCGAGTCAAATTAATCACACCAATGACTTCAAAAGGGTCAAAAACTTGTGGGTCAGCATTCAATTGCACGTGAAAGTCCATGGATTTGGATTAATTTTGTTTTATCCGAAACCCATGGACTAAATTGAAAGAAAGTATGCAATTTCGTCCAATTTATGTAATCATGTAATTTCGATGAATGGTTGGACTAATTTGCAATGCAGGGCAACCATATTAAATGTCAAGACCCCAAAAATACAAAAATTGTAAATTAAAAGACTCAAATGGCATTTTTTTTGCCAAATTCAATTCCATATGTTATGAAGGAACACATGTAATAGAACTTGATTTTTGACTTTCTATGAGGTCAAAACGAAGAGAAAATCTAAATAAAAATATTGACTACTTTTTACATTTTTGGGACCTCAAATATTATTATTTTTTTCTTGATTTTCTCTATTTTTATTTTTTTTCGAAAATAATAATAATAAAATAATTTAATATATATATATATAGGTTGATCAAAATTTAGGTGTCAACAGCTGCCCCTCTTTGAGAGGAATTTCGTCAGAAGTTTCTCTCAAGGACAAGGTGACACCTGTGTTTCGATCGACTCGACTGGGAAAAGAAAAGAAAAGAAATCATGACATCCAATTTTCATGCCCATCAATGTGTGCTCTCTCTTAAAAGGAAATGTGCTCATTCGATTCCCTGATATGATGTAAGAAAGTTAAGGAGTAGATAGACTTCCCTGCCCCCTTACCTGTCGAATGCTTGCGGCATTTGTTGTGTCTGATGGGTTCAAGTAGATTCATAAGGACTTGTCATTGGAGTGTCCTAGGGATGTTAAGCTCTGACCTGCATGGTAGGTCAAACCATTATGGTATTCCTAACTAGTAGGAACCTAAGGAAGGCGCGTCCCACTTGGGATTTGCCAAGGATTTTGATCCGTATGGTGGATCGGACCATTGAGTTGACCATTTAAGTGATTTTCACCATCGAGTTGACCCTTCAGGCGGTTTCTACCATTGAGTTGACCCTTCAGGCGGTTTCTACCATACATTGACCCTTCAGGCGGTTTCTACCATTGTGTTGACCCTTCAGGCGGTTTCTACCATTGGTTGACCCTTTAGGCGGTTTCTACCATTCGTTTTGACCCTTCAGGCGGTATCTACCTAGAGTTGACCCTTCAGGCGGTTTCTACCAAGAGTTGCTTTGAAAAGGGGTCTCATGACGAGGGTTCTCCACGTTCGATGAGACTGCCTGATTTAGAAGAAGGGTTCTATCATCATCCCTTCTTTTGAAAGATCCCGAAATTTGTCGGGAATTCAGTTTTGAAGCAGTGAAAGATTTTATCTTGACAAAGCTTTACTTGAGTCTGTTGAGGCGACATTCTGGGAGATTGGTGTTTCCAACGGATCCTGCAGAAGTTCGAGCCCGAAAAATTTTTCTTCACCAAGAAAACATTAGCAATCTTAGGGAAGACGACGGTTGTCCATTTGACAAAACCATATGATTTAAGTCTTAATCATGAAATGTGCGTTTTGATGCTGGAGGTTATCCAAAGCATTCTCGCAACATGCAAATGTGATCACAAATCCCTTGCACGGAGAATCTGGATCAAACAATTTGAAATTTCCAAAAAGAGTTTGTTCAAAACATCTATTGAAAAATTTCTCATCCAGGAGGGCTCCTCACCGCTCTGTGATAATGGTCTTTTGTAAGGAATGCGCTCAACTTCCTACTAACATGTGCCTAGGTTTTAGGACCATTCGCAACGCATACATTTCGATCGATCGGGAGGACTTCCGCGGGACCGTAATGTGAGGTTTGGATATTGATTTTCAAGGGGGACCCGCTTTGGAGTCGAGGCCATTGAGTGAAAGTCTTCAGCATCTGCTCCGGGTTTACAAGTCAAGAACCCTGCAAAATGAGAAAGAAATAGTCCTGCTCGTACTTCTTCGAGCTAAGCTATACGTTAACCCAAGTGTCTTAGTCAGAGAAGACTGTTTCGGGGTTGTAACATTGGTAGGATTGGGGACCGAAAAAGGCTTATTTTTGGCCCAGAATTTGTGACGGGTTTGACATTGGTGATCATTGCATATCTGCCACCTGTCCTTGCCTTTCTGCATCTTCAGTCTTTGAGGTGTGCGCCCGCTTTTAAGGTGTGCACAAATCCTTTAGAGAACGTCTCCTGTTGAGCTCAGAGACCGACTCTCTCTATGTCTTTGTTCTGCGCTCGGCACCATTTGGGGAGCAGCCCTTTTGGATTTAGCTCCTTCAGGGATTTCCTCTTTTCCCATCCCGCTTCATTGCGGATCAATCAAACAACTTACACGAGCATCGGCCTTGCTTTTACCAGGCACTTTGCTTTTTCTCGATGCCGTGGATTTTTCTCATTCATTTTTTAAAATCCCACTTTTTCTCATCTTCATGGGATCGTGTTAGACCTATGATCAAAGGTCTAACAAGGTTAAGCATTAACTTAGGAATTTTTTTCAATCCTAAGTCTTGAACTCCTTCGTTTCTGAAGTGATGTTGCATCCGTCTTGGAATGTGCAATGATCACCAACGGGTTTATGAAATGATTTTGCAGGCTCGACTTGGCTATGCAAAGGATTCGGTGTGTGGGATAGAGAAATGAATGCTTCTCATCATCCTATGGCACTTGGATTACCATATAAACAACACACAAAGATTAATGTTAGTCCGAGCAAGAAAATTTCTAACCATTTTCTCTTGATGCTGCTGGACTCACCTCCATTTTTCCCCGATGTGGGGTGGTTCTTGACAGGGTTAAGAATGAAAACCGCCGTTCGAAGGGGTTATCAATGGTCACCTGTAGTATTTGGGAATATGAAACGAACGCCTCCGTCGTCCCAATCCATGTAATCGCTGCGAATGGTCCCTACCTCCATAGGTCCAGATTTTGCTATCCGATTCGTTCCACTCATCTCTCAGGTGTATGTAGGATGTGTTTGGACTGGGCTCGCCTCTCTTTTGAGGAAACTTTCTTTTGAATGGTTTGAAAAATAATCACATTTGGAAAAATTCATTTATTTTTTTTTTTTAAAAAATTTATCCGTCGAGGGGATTTTGTGATGTACAGTGCATGTTCTATTCATGCTTCAGGTAACCTCCCGATTTAAATCATGAATATTGATGCATTGGGAAATCTTTATGCCGGCTGAAAGGATTCTGACATTTTTTATCTCCAGCTAACTGGGAAAAGGGATACTTACCTGTCCGTCGCAGCTGCGGATCCCTGCAAATGTAAAAGAAGCATATCATTGTATGTTCACGGATTTTCCAAAAATCGAAACGATACATCCTACCCTTGGTCATGTACTCTAACGAGTAGTACATGGGATGTAAGAACTTGTTCGTCCGCAGGGCGACTCCCCTGTCAAGGATAAACAATAAGTGTCAATTCATATTCCCAAATTCAAGACAAATTGGGACGATACAACTTTACTCTTGATTTTCATCCCATTCTGATGTTGCGTATTGATATGAACAACATCTATCAAATCCGCCTATCCATGCTTGGAGTGTTTGTAACATCAATGGTTCATCTGCCCCCAGCTGGGCAACGTCTGTTCTGCTATTCGAACGCATGGCTCCTTGAGTGCTTTATCCATGTTTATCATCAAATAGGTGGCTTCGCGGCCAAACGTATTTCGTATTGAAGGGGTAGATCCCATTATGCTCCGCGGGTGATAGTCATTGTTCATGGAACTTGCTCCACGGATTAAGTGATTAATCCACGGCCCTCGGCTTGAAGATGCTCAAAGGGTGATGTTGACACTCACGCGCAATTAGTTCTAGATATTAATGAAAGATGTTCCCGTGGGAACCTTACAGTGCGATCAACAACATATTCAATAGGAGTATTCAACCCATTTCCTCTAAGCATTTTTCATCGGGTAGCCATGCCTTGCATCAGACGTTTGATCACCTGCCTTGCGTCACCACTGCGATGGCCCTCCGGCTCCAAATTGATCGAGCCAAAGATTGAACTCATCGCCAAGGAAATTGCTCGGGTCTTCGAGCCATTGATGTTCAAGTTGGGTATCAACAATTATTGGGGGCAGATTTCCTTCATCGCCTTCATTGTGAGGGACTGGAGTCTTTGAGCTGGAACCTTCATCATTGCCCTGCAAATTTATACGTGTATCTCTTGCTAACACTGGGTTCGCCCCTGGAAGAGCACTAACGACAGGCTGGTGTTCATATCGTGGGGTCCCTATTCGCGGGGATTGTGGCAAATAATCTTGTAGGGTACTGAGACGACTCAAAGGGGAATTCAGCTGATCGACCCATGGATGAAGGTCTTCATCACGGAAGTCACCAGGTTCTTCGAGTTGGGCAGGTATCTGAGTACTGGACGCAATAGGTTGATCGCTAATGGGAAGAACACTGGTGACCGGCGGCTGTTCGAGTGGAGAAGTGTCGCGGTTGTAGGCATACCAGTCGTCTACATTCAGACCGGCCCTTTTCAGCTTTAGTGTTACCTTGCCTTCTTTCAGCAACTTCCTATGGTACTTAAGGCGGCTCCTAACGCTTGTATCAGCTAGCCCAGGTACATTCATGATCTTGAGTATTTGTCGTGGACGCGCCGCGTCGATCCCTATCCGCCGAACCGCGTCAATAAATTTATCTTCAATTTCAGGCATCCAACGCCGCCTTATCTTTTCACGGTCGGGAACAAGATCCGATTGTCTCGAAAGTTGTGCAGGGGGGCGAGACGATGAAGGAGCGTTATCGGTCCCCGAACATGACTCGTCTAGGGATATTTCACCAAGGGCGATAGGACCGTCACGGTTAGGACGAGGAATAGTGTCGAGAGCTTCTTTATACCTTATGTTCTCCACTCGAAGCTTTTCGTTTTCCTCCTTTAGAATGGCAATTTCTTGTCGTCTGTTTCGGGCCCTCAATTTGGCTCGCCTAAATTCAAACCAAGCTTTAATCTTCTGGGGTTTCAGTCCCACTTTTTGGCCTAGCTTCCCTCTCTGTTCCCTGCTCGGGAGAGGGTTCTCGCTGAAGGCCGCTTCAAGCTCTCGAACTTGATCTGGGGTGTAACGTGAGAAACACCTCTTACCACCGTCGTCACCATCGGGTTCCTGCGCTTTGCTGCCGAAAGGGTAGGATTCCCTGACTTCGGTATCGAGTTGGATCCCATAACCTTCGAGGTCTTTGAATTGGACGGTATCTAAGATGTTTGGGCCTATCACTTCTAACAACTGACGGTAGCTCCCAAACATATCGGATCAGGGATAGGTCGCTCGATATCTTTTTTCTTTACTTATTCTGGGTTTTGTAATTTCTCTGGTATGCTTACTCTCTCCAAACTTTCTTTTGAGTGATTCTACCTGCCCAGGGAACGTTCTTTAAATATGGACGAAGATCATCAAGTAAGTGTCCCTCCCAAGATTCCGTGTTTCCTGCTTTGTCGTCCTCTTTTTTCTTTTCAACATGGAAGGGCGCCGAATCGATTTCATTTCTCGACGTCTATGTCTGTCTCCCACTTCGTTTTCAAGAAAGCGTAACTACGCGCGTCTCCCGCTCAGACTTAATATGATGAAACCGATGATTTTTTTATTTACAACTTTTGTCCGACAGGCCTGAAATCGCGGATCGAGGCGGGTCTCGTGATTCACGGGAGGAGCGGCCTCTGCTTTACTTGATTACCCCGGCTCCACAAGCATTATTGCTGTAACTTTTCTCCATCTTTGAGCCACTATGAAACGGGGAGAAGGTTAGTGCTCTCATTTGCCCAGCTTTCACTTTCATTCATTCCATCGCACTCGTCTTCCCCTCCATCTTCCAACGAGAAATGGCTTCATCTTCTGCTTCTTCCTCTGACTCTTCCCATGCTTGCGTCTTTTCAATCGCAGTCCCGGCCCGATGGGAAAAACTCTATAATCTCTTGGGTCGGGGCTATGCTTATATAGCCGATCATCCGGAGATCGAGGCTGAGATCCGCGTTCTATTCGCGGCCACAGACACTACTTCCATCGAGGGTACTGAGTTGGAGAAGGAGTATAAAACATTCCCAGCCCTCTTTGCAAACTTTCTAGAGGCTTATCGTGTTGCTAATCGGGAGGTTCTCGTGGCTCGCGTCTTGCGGGCTCGTTATGAGGATCGATCTGATCATTTGGTGCTGACCAACTATCTGGTTGATAGTTACAAAAAGGCCGTCGAGTTTGCTAATGAGCGGGTCGCGACGTTGCTTCGCGAGAGGAGAAATCTGGTGGATCAATTGGCCATATCCCTGACCACCGGCGAGCATGACCGCCGCAATGTCCTGTTGAGGCTTCAGAGCGACTGGCAGGAAGAACGGCTCGACAAGATAACCGCGGACATAGCTCGCGGGAATGGACTGGTTCGGGACCTGGAAATAGTCACCGAAGAACACGAGGCCAAGGTCGTCGAAGTTAAGGGAGAATGCAGAAGTCTTCTCCTCAGGCTTGCCGACCATGACATGCGGAGTTGGGAGTATAAGCAGAGCATTAATAACATGGAGGGTCAGTTGGGATCCTTTGTGTCGTTAATTAGGGCTCACTTTGGCTTTACTTTTCCACCCCGAATTGTATGACATGCTTCTGAAAACCCTCCGCTGAGCAAAATAAATGAAAGTTCTCGTGTGTGTGTTTTAACTTCTGCGTGGTTCCTTTCTTCGAGCATTCGAACATCTTCAACTTGGGTGAGCCGAACCATAATATCAATAAGTCGAGCAAATATGTCTTGATTTTATAACTCGCTCATGATCAGATGAAAGAGTAGCCTCAGACTTATCCAGGAAAAAATTTCTCTCTATTACCTATTTTTTACCTGCAAATGAAAAGACAGAATCAGAAGGAATAATTTGAAAAAGAAAGCGAAAACCCCCTTCAATCTTATGCTTACCCATGATTAATAAGGACAAGAACTTTTACAAGGGTTTTAATCTTGCGCGAAAAGTTTTTATCAATATTCCTCGAAAGAAAGCATACTATTGAAAGGAATGTAATTCACAATAATCGCTTTTGATCAATTTCGAGAGGAACGAATTATTCAAAAGTGCGAGGTATAATAACGTGTTTTAAATTTAATTGAAGATACGGCATCCAAATCAAGGCCGTTTTGTTAAGAGCGAGAGTAATTTGGACATCTATCTCGTCATTAAATTCAAAACAACGCCGATATTCTCGATCAATTATCGTGGATTACCAGCAACGTAAAACATGCACGAAACAATTCAAGTGTATAATTCCTTCTAGAGAAATTGAGATTGGACTACTCTATACGACCAAAAGGTCGTGTAAGACTTCCAATTTTAATTTCCTCTAAAGGGATTGTAAACTTGACTTGGGAGTATTCGGATGATTAGAGAAAATGCCACTATCACATTCCCATGACCCGTCAAAAGAAATACAACCAAGTTCCATCTGAATGTATACACCAATAGATCCCTAATACAATCACTCTAAGGGGTGAGATAGAGAAACCCTCGGTAAAAATAAACCCTATACAAGAGGACTAGTAATGGAAAATGAAACAAAGGAATGTGATCCTAACGTTTAAGGATGCCCCAGTTTCGATCTGTGTCTTCAGGATCACTTGCCCCAACTCGTCATCTTCATTGGATGATACCTCAATAATGTCCATAGTATGCTCCTTTATCGCACACTCGGTGTTCGCCATGGGATATCATCCTCCTCGTCTTCTATTAAGGACGTTTGGGAAAAACACAAACATCTACCCTTGAAATGGCATTTAATCTAATCACCAGAATGCAATGAATGAAATGCCTATATTTATATGAGTTGTAATAGATTTGAGGGATAGAGAGTCTTACCAACCAAACTCGTCGACTTATGTGCGGTTTCAGGCGTACCAACCGCCCAAAGACATACGCATGAGACAAGTGATGGTGAACTTCTAAAAATCAGAGGGTTTGGCACCTAAGGTTAAGGTTCCCACTTCGAGTTCTAGAAAGAGCCGATTCCATTGCACAGCTATCGTTGCATTGGGACTCGATCCATAGTTCGAAGCGAGCGGAATTGAAAAGTGGATTACCCCGCGTTTTTCCTCACGGAGATTCCATTTTCAATTCCTTCTATTGTGTTCCTAAAGGTGGCGCCCGGGGTTTTAGGCGCGGTTGTGTGTGTCCACATGTTGTGATCATCACAATGCAATTCATGCACAACAGTTTATCAATCAGCACTTCAAATCAACCACACAACATACATTCCTACGCCCAACCTGCATAGGACAATGTTAATCACGGACTACACCCCTTATTTCTCCAATCTGCAAAAACATATAACACCTACCATGAGCGGACTTACCTCACCTTCAAGAGCGCCTGCAGGGTTAGACAAATCACTTAGCGTTTTAATTACGGCCTAAGTCCACATGAGGTCTAGAACCATAGGTTCTAGAACAAAAGTCCCCAGTGGAGTCGCCAGCTGTCGCGACCCGTCTGAAAGCGGACGCGGCTAATGGATTACCGATCGCGGGCCTTGGATCGGCGCGGGCCCTCCCAGGCCCATACCAAATCGCGGCGGGAGTATTTTTCAAAGGATTCGGCGATAAGAGCCGATCGATTTCGACCTTAGTGTGGTCGTGGTGGCATGTGCAACTTGTGCATGCATTTGAAGTCACCACCGGTCTTTCTTGGAGGGTAGACCGGAAACCTTATTGACCGATTGGGAGAGATCGATCAATTCTGCGGAACCAGAGATTTTGAGTTCGGGGACTTGGTTACGCTGGTGTCATTACCAACGCCCTTTCGGTACCTAACGCGAGTGATTTTCCTAGCTAAGAGCTCATGCAGACGCAATTTTGGGTGAGGTAGGCTTAATTCAGGGTTTCATGCAGATTGGAATATCGTTCCTATCAATCACAAACAATTTAAATGAAAGCGCAACCAAATGCATAAATAAATCACATCGATGCACATCAATTCAAATCAATGGCTTCCTAGTATAACCATAAAGGCTTAAGGAATGTGTGACTTTGGACCAGGGGTAAAATGAGAAGATTTGGAGGCGATTAGCCCGAAGGGCAAAATCGTCAATTTTTGGAAGGTTTGGATACCGAATTACCCAAAATATTCCATGGCCAGTTGTTTGTGGCCATTTCCCATTTTTGAGATTTTTTTTTTGAATTTTTTTATTATTATTTTTTTTATATTTTCAAAAAAAAAAGTTTTAATAATAATAATAAAAAAAATATTTGACAATAGACAACACTCAACCAAATAAATAAGTTAACTACTAGACTGAAACAAATACATGCAAATCAAATCTATAATGGCAATATTTTAGAAAAATAACTTTGATATACGAATCGGGTGCGCAAAATATACCTGATTGGACATCGATCTTCAATCGCTCAGCCCCAGCATACGACCGTCTCCATGCCCGTTACGGTAAAATGCTCGAGTCGAGATTGGCGGCGATCTCCGGAAAATTCTTCGACTCGAACCCCGAACTCATTCGGACCGCGAACTTTGAATTTTACCTAATGGGCCCCAAACCTTCAATTAGCTTGGGTCACATGCCTAGGACAAAGCCCAAAAGCTCAGCCCAACAAGTTAAGACATGTCCTAGGACTGATGGGCCATACGCCAGCTTAATGGGTCGCGGATCAAGCCCAACAGAGCTCGGCCTGGGCCCAAAACAAGGCACAACAGCCCAGCAAAAGAGCAAGCAGAGGGCTAGTCGGATGATTTCAGGTGGCTGTGTGCGGTGGCCGATGCTGGGGTAGATGGTGGAGGTTCAGGGTGGTCAGAGTGGGACGTAGGTGGTCGGCGGTGGTCGGTTCAACGACGGCAAGGGTGGCGGATCACGATGAACAGTGGCTATTGGCGAAGGAAGCATAGCATGGCGAAAACAGGGGAACGGCTTCAATTTCTGTTCTTGTTCGACCGAGGCGTCAGTCGACGGAACTGGGGGCGGTGACGGCTGGGGGACGTCGAGGGACGTCTGAGGTGGTCGCAGATGGGCGGAGTCGCGAGCTAGAGACAGCTGAATCGGCGGAACTCAGCCCAAACAAAAACGGGCGCAGAAACAGAGCACTGAAAATAAGACTGGTCTTCGGGACTGTTCCGGCGAGTCTGCAGCGGCTTGAGGCGGTCGGCTATGTCGGAGGAGATCAAGGGAAGCTAGAGGGATGGTGGAAGGCAGTAGGGGCGGTTGAAAGTCGTTGCACCAGATGAAACCGCAGCTACAAAGACTGGAGCCCAAAACAGGGCATGACGCTCGAGCTGGCTTCCAGCCGGCTTTCCGACCGTTCCGGGTGGCGATGGCTGTTCTGTGGCCATCAACAGGGGCTGAGGGAGATGAAGGAAGGTCGGTGAGGGCTCAGTGATGACTCTCCTTGAGCTGTCGAGATGCCGGCCGAGAGCAACGTGGGAGCCCGGTGGAACCCCAAAAAAAAAACGTGAGAGCGCCCCCAGAGAGAGAGACCCAAAAGCCAGTCTACCACCATCAGTTGTCTCTTCTTTTCCTTCTCTTTTCCCCCGCCTTTGACTGCTTTTTGTTGATTCCACTGCTAATGAGCGGACGTGTTCTGCTCTGGTGACCAATTTTGGGAAGAATTCCCCCAAATTTTAGCAATTATCCGAATATGAAATCCTCTAAATTGAGGCCCTCAATGATCAAATCGAGTCAAATTAATCACACCAATGACTTCAAAAGGGTCAAAAACTTGTGGGTCAGCATTCAATTGCACGTGAAAGTCCATGGATTTGGATTAATTTTGTTTTATCCGAAACCCATGGACTAAATTGAAAGAAAGTATGCAATTTCGTCCAATTTATGTAATCATGTAATTTCGATGAATGGTTGGACTAATTTGCAATGCAGGGCAACCATATTAAATGTCAAGACCCCAAAAATACAAAAATTGTAAATTAAAAGACTCAAATTGCATTTTTTTTGCCAAATTCAATTCCATATGTTATGAAGGAACACATGTAATAGAACTTGATTTTTGACTTTCTATGAGGTCAAAACGAAGAGAAAATCTAAATAAAAATATTGACTACTTTTTACATTTTTGGGACCTCAAATATTATTATTTTTTTCTTGATTTTCTCTATTTTTATTTTTTTTCGAAAATAATAATAATAAAATAAATTAATATATATATAGGTTGATCAAAATTTAGGTGTCAACAGACATGATTACAAAAAAAAAGTGTTCGAAGGTTAACCAGGCGTCGTCGACGGCGACGGAGCTTCGGGAACCAGCGCGGGCGGCGGCGGCCTTCTTCAGCAACAGTGTGTTGTGGATGTTCGGTAGGACGCCTCCGTTGGCAATGGTGACGGCACCGAGCAGCCTCCCGAGCTCCTTGTCGTTCCGCACCGCCAGCTGAATGTGCCTCAGCGCGACGCACGTCTTCTTGTTGAGGCACCGACTCGCATTCCCGGCAAGCTCCAGACAGAACGGCGAAACAACAAAATTTAGGATGAAGATCAACTCGGCTTCTCAATCAAGCCAATGGAAACAACTGGCCGACGGCTTACTTCGGTGGCAAGGTACACGAGCGCAGCGGCGAGGTAGACTTGGGCGCCGGCCCCGAGGCGGTCGGCGTACTTGCCGGTCCTGAGGAAGCGGGCGACGCGGACGACGGGAAACTACAGGCCGGCTTTGAAGCTGCGAGAGGAGCTCAGCTTCTTCGCCGAAGTGGAGCCACCTAGTGCCTTTCCTCTTCCGGTCATGGTGAAACGGAGAATTTTCTCTGACTTGAGTTTGAGCGGGGAAGGATGGGAGAGGTGGAGACTGGAGAGTTCGGCGTTTATGTACTTTTCAAGAGATGAGTACGGCTGGCCAATGAGGAGCGAGGACGCGGATAGTGATCTGTGGCCGTTGGTTCGGAAGGGTAATGGACGGCGAGATGCGCTGATAATTAATGACGAAAATTAATGTTAGCGACAAAATATAATTTTCGTCACTAATTAGCGACGAAATATTATTTTCCTCACTAATTTATATTTTCATTTTTATTTTTATTGACATTTCAATTTAGCGACGAAACTTTTATTTTCGTCACTAATTAGCAACGAAAAAAGCACTTCGTCACTAATTAGCGACGAAAATTATTTCCGTCGCTAATTTATATTTTGATTTTTTAATTTTACTGAAATTTCGATTTAGCGGCGAACCGTTTAATGTCGTCACTAATTAGCGACGAAGTATTATTTTCATCACTAATTAGCGACGAACCATTTATTTTCGTCACTAATTAGCGACAAAAATAACTATTCGTCGCTAATTAGCGACTTTTTCTTTTTCATTTTTATTGATATTCTGTTTTCACATATTTTAAATTTCTAAATTTTTTAAATTTTTATTTATTCTATTTATTATTATATATTTTATTTATATTTTTATTCTTAAAAAAATAGAATTCAAAATAATTTGAATTTGGAATTTTATCCTATTGGAAATTTCGTCGCTAAATTAGCAACGACAAAGTGAAACAATCCAAGGCTTCTTAACATTAGCAACAAATTCTATCCAATAGAATTCAAAAGATTTCGCTAAATTAGTGACGAAACAACCTTCATTGGAAAAAGACCTCATCCTTGCCTCTAAAAAACGACCTCTTAATCTTAAAGTTGAGTCAATGAGTCACCTCTTAGAACTACTGTGTAGTCACCTGTTAAAGTTTTCAAAACTTATATACCACAAGAAAAAAGGGGTAGATTATCCATAATAATAATTACACATAATTAGTAAGAAAAATGAGAATAAACATTTAATTGTTGTTACATCTTAAAGTTATCAATTTCCCGCCGTGGCGCTGATCGTCTTCTCGTCATGCTCGACGGACAGTAGCCTCATCTTCTCTTTGGCCAACAATTATACGCAAATTAATTCATTTATTGGTATATGCCGTATTTGCGCTATTTGTCGACAAAATAAAATAAACATTCAATTGTTGTTACCACTGATAATAGTATTGCCACGCTTCTCTATAATTAATTATCAGCACGATTTATTTACTTAAAGTAACAAATTTTATAACTTATAAAAAGGAAAAAAATTATAAAAAAAATTGTAAACCTATTGCATTTGTGTCAATTAAGTTTTAAATCATTCAATTTGATCAATTTAGCTCAGGACCCCTTTATTTTTTTTTAAATTTTGTATTTTTTTCACTTTTTAATTATTGATAGTTATAATATTTATTTATCTTTTGAAGCTTTTTTAAAAATATAATCATCAATCATTAACTAAAAAATTATTAAGATAAATAAAAACTTCTTAATTATTAATACAATTACTTAAATTCATAAAAAGAAAAATAAAAATGGAAAAGATTGAATAAGCTGGGAATGGAACCCATGACCACCAAGCACTTCACCCAAGCGACAACCAACAGGACAAATAATAGAGCTAGTGACACTAGTTAGATTTCAATTAATATATGCACACATTAAAAGACGTGATACTAATTCGGACATAAAAGCTCCATGGACCCCTTCATTCCTACAAAAGACGTGGTATAATGAGTCTAACATAGAAAGATCGAAAGAGGAAAGAGGGAAAGGACGGTTTGTTTGAGATCGAGACGTGGCATCGGAGGGAGAAAATGCAAATTTGACAAGTAAAATGGAATTTTTTGGGGGAAAAAGGCTGGCCAAACCGCCATGGGCGGTTTGCCAATGGATTCATCTCGAAAAATTACGTGAAATAAAAAAAATCGTCCAAAACGGACGCTCGAGCGATGAGATATGCCATTTCAAATTTTTTCCATTTCTTTACTCATCTCTTCTCTTTTGCTGCGGTTTTACATATTTCCATGCAGTTTTTAACTATTTTGATGCGATTTTTCACCAGTCTATTACTGGGGTTTCCAACATTTGCCAGCGGCTATAGTCTATTATAGCACTTTATCATTTGTTCACCAAAATTCATTTCTTAATACAACAATTTTGAAGGAATTATTTATCTTTATAATTTTTAATTAATAATTGACAATTATGTTAAAAATAACCTTCAAAAGAAAAATAAATATTAAAAAAGAAAAACAAAACGAAAATTCTTAAATAAAATAATCATTAGTGACGAATTTGGCATTGTTCGTCGCTAAATTGACAAAAAATCAAATAAAAAAGTAATAGTTAGCCACGCATTTGCAATTTCGTCGCTAAAACAATTTAAAAAAAAGATATATTAGCGATGAACAACACGGTTCGTTGCTAATTTGATGAAAATTAAAATAAAAAAGAATATATTAGTGACGAAAAGGAAATTTCGTCGCTAAAATAATTTAAATAAAAAATAAGTGCTCAGCGATGAAACAAAAAGTTCGTCGCTAATTTGATGAAAATTAAAATAAAAAAGAATATATTAGCGACGAAAAGTAAATTTTGTCGCTAAAATAATTTAAATAAAAAAAAAGTTCTCAGCGACGAAACAAAAAGTTCGTCGCTAATTTAGCGACGAACATCCGTTTCGTCGCTAATTTGGTGAAAATTAAAATAAAAAAGAATATATTAGCAACGAAAAGTAAATTTTGTCGCTAAAATAATTTAAATAAAAAATAAATGCTCAGAGACGAAACAAAGTGCTCGTCGCTAAATTAGCGACGAACATCGGTTTCGTCATTAATTTGATGAAAATTAAAATAAAAAAGAATATATTAGCGACAAAAAGCCTATTTCGTCGCTAATTTGACGAAATTATAATAAAAAGGAATTGATTAGCGACGAAATTGGTATTTCGTCGCTAAATTACTTTAAATAAAAAATAAATATTTAGCGACTTAGCGACGACACACAATGTTCGTCGCTAAATTTAGCGACGAACATTGTTTTTCGTCGCTAATTTGACGAAAATTAAAATAAAAAAGAATATATCGTCGCTAAAATAATTTAAATAAAAAATAATTAATTAGTGACGAAAAACACTTTTCGTTACTAATTTGACAAAATTATAATAAAAAAGAATTGATTAGCGACGAAATTGGTATTTCGTTGCTAAGTTGCTTTAAATAAAAAATATATATTTAGCGACTTAGCGACGAACACAATTTCGTTGCTAAGTTGCTTTAAATAAAAAATATATATTTAGCGACTTAGCGACGAACATTGTGTTTCGTCGCTAATTTGACGAAAATTAAAATAAAAATGAAATTGTTAGCGACGAAATTTTACTTTCGTCGCTAAATGCGTTGTCGAGTAGCGACGATGTTTTATTTAGTCACGAAGTTCGTCGCTAATTAGCTACGAATTTTTTCGTCACTATTTTTGTCGCAAATAGCCACAAACGTTATGTTCGTCGCAAATTTCGTCCCAAATTAGCTACGAATTTTTTTCGTTGCTAACTTTTCGTGGCTAAATCCTTGTTTTTTTGTAGTGATCTATTTTGCGTCTCTGAGAAGTAAATCTTTTTTTTTTCAGAATCAATATCTTTATTTGTTTTTGCTCAAAAAATTGTTCCCGAAAATAGAATTAGAATTAGAATCATTTACAATATCCAACATGTTTCTCATCCACTTTTTTTTTTGTTCTGGAAAAAGAATCATAATTGTTGCAATGCAGGCTATTAAAGTATTCTCTCCATGAACATGTCTTCTATTTTCAGAAAAATTATCTATGCAGTATTCAGAAGTTGCGACCTAAAAGCCGGAAACGTCTTTTTTCGACATATTTTAAGTCTGATAAATACTTATGTTTGCTGCAATCGTTTGTAATATATTTGTTGAATATGAGCTATCATATTATGCAACTTTTTTTATCGAGTATAATGTATTTATGAAATGCGATATAATACCTTTCTGTAAAGCCTATTTACGAAAATATCATTACACTGTTTTGTGAAAAAAAAAAAAATTTGGTAATGTTGCGAGTAAAAATCCCTCTGTCAGGCCTGACTGAACTTTCGGGACTTGGCCCAAAAGAGTGAAGCCCAAAAGAGTTACTAACCCGGGAGTCTTTTATCGAACGTTAGCAGTTCGTTAAGAAAGAAGGAATTGTGGGTCAGTTTTGGTGCAGGATATGTATTAATAATCGTATGACTTTCAACAACTCCATACAAACCTTCGACCAGCCCTATCGACGACTTTCGGTAAAACTTGCCGAATAATTCGACGTACTTGTAACTGAGACACAATACCATGATTGCATCGACAATGCTGGATCATACTGTAGGACACGATGCCGGAATTTAATCGATGACACCGAACGAGTGGAAATGTAGGACACAATACTGGAATTGAATCGACGGTACTGAACAGGGTGAATGAACAGTTCAACACCAGAATTGAATCGACGGCACTGAACTAGGTGAGCAGATGTCAGAATCTAATCGACGACACCTAACTCTGGATATGAAACTCGCCGAAATTGAATCGACGCCGGGAATCTGAAAACTACAGCTAAACTAAGAGGTAATTGAAAAGATTAGACTTGTTTGTTGTGTTGTGGAAGGGTTTTTACGTTAGACGACCATGGGTATTTATAGGCGTGCTTTGGTAACCATCGAACAGTTTCTCAGTTCTTCGCGTTTTTTCTCTATTTTCTTTTGGAGATTGCCGCCAATCTCCGTAACTGCTTCGATCGTGGCCTCTTCTACGCGCCTTTTTCTCTTAACTTTTAGGGAAAATGCCGCCAAAACTTACCTTGACACATGGCGTCTTCAGGGCTGGCTTTCGTCTGGCTCCTAGTACATCTACCCGTAGGCGATCATGATCTCTACTCGTGCCTACCACGTGGCTCTTTGGGGTAATTTTTGGTGTCAACAAATACCCCATTTTTAAAAGAAGTAAATCAAATATTTCTCTTGATTTGATGGCTACCATCCACAAGTCATGATTACGCTTTTCTGATTTTCTATCCCGAAGTGTAATCACCTCGGATTTCTCGCAATGCGTTGGCCTCCAAATCATCTTTTCAACTTTAGGTGAAAGTTTTCAATCGTCGCATTCTCTATGTTTGAGTTCCTTTTAAACCCTAAACCCTTTTGAGTTTCTTTGAGTTTTCTCATGGCGACCGAAACCTCTGAGCTCAACCCAAGCAAGCTCGTTGATCGCTTCGACAAACTGATCAACAACAAAGACGCTGATCACTGTTTCTTCAGGCTACTGAGTACTCAAGAGAAGTATGCCGGGTTCATCCTTGGACCTAGCCTTCAAAGTCACTGTCACGTCCCAGCATTTCTTCAATCCTGTTTCCCGATGCAAAAGGATGAAAAACTTCCTATTTAAGTTGCTCCTTTGAAGGACATTTGGTCATCCCCAGCCTAGTGTTTCAGAAGCTTTTCGTCATATGACAATAAGTTCTATGCTTGGTTCCATCGACTTCAAGATGATATACCAACTGCTTCTTCTTGGATGACCATGAACATAAGGACAACACTTGAGGTTAGCCTCCTGTCCCATGACCTGAATAGGGGTTTGTTGGGTTTTGTTATAAGCTTATGGTCCTCTTTGACCAATTGCTTCTTTTTCCCGAGGAGCCCTATATCCGTGACTCTTTTGGATACGTTCACCATTGCTGGTCTCTCCCCTTATAGGACTCCTACCGTCAACCTTGAAAAGGTCAAAGATGGCTCTATTCCTGATAACACTCTTGCTTATGGAAAGTTTATAAAAGCTCATTGTAAAACTTCTAGTGTTGTCACACCAACTGAACGACCAGCCTTTCTTCTCTTCTAGTTGTCAAAGTATCTATTTTTTAGCTCGACTGTTAAGGTGTCCAAAGATTACCTCGTGCTTGCTTCTAGTTTAGCTCGGGGAAAGAATGTTGCTCTTGACCCTCTTATTCTGGCATCCCTGTATAGAGGTACAACCCACGTTGCCCTATTGATGGGGACGTTTGAAGATGACAACGTGTTGGCAGGTCCACTCTGGATTCTTCAAGCCTGGACATCGTTTTATCTCCCTTTCATGTTCGAGAGTATCCATGATTATGATGCGACTAGGGCACCTTCTAGTCTTGGCACGCGATTGCTCCGAGCTACTCCACTAAAGGCTTCTACCGACACTCCATCTCTGCATTTCTTTCTTCAACAGATACTGTCTCAGAGACAAACCGAGTAGATTTCTTCCCCTATCGTTCTGGCGAGTTTAACTCCCTATTTGACTCCAGATCAATGAAACAGTTCAATCACCGTGATTTTTGGACCTTTATCCTTTTCCCCAGAGATCTTCCAATTCGACTCTGTCTTAAGGCCAGGTTTTACCCTGAGTTTGAACTGTATTCTCCTCAGTAATGTGCCAGGCAATTTGATCTTCGATAAGCGGTTCCTATGCCTATCCCTTATCTCATGAATTTTCCCTCGATGAGCAAGAGGATATATAATCAAGGTCGACGAACCTTTTGACTGCTATGCCCAGGTTATTGTCTCGATGTATCAGCAATTCTTTAGAGATATTCCCACTGCTTTCCTGCCTAAACCCCGAGTAACATCCAGATATAAAACCCGGTGGACGTCTTTTGCTTTTGAGAGCCCTTTTGAAGAAGCTATTTCATCGATCCTTAAAGGAGGTAGGATAAAGTCTTTTGACTCCGTGCTGAAGAAGGCCGAGAGAAAAATTGCAACAATGACTTTCCAGATTGACAGTCCTAGACATTCGACAACCCTTGTTGCAGGTAGATTTACCTATTCCTTGTAGTTTTTAGAGCTATCAATAGTTCAAGTGGACTTACTTATGTTCCTTTGTCAGATGAGGATTCAAACGATGAAGTCGATGATGAAATGCTTCTCTCACTTAAACGACGGACGGGGAGCTCTCCTTCAGCAATTAAAAGGCATAAGTCTTCGACGGAGCTTCCCATCATCCTCAATGAAACTTCTGAGACTATCCCTCTGGGGAATCCTTTGGAAGGTATAGGGAAAACCATCGAAAGGCTTGATGTTGCTTTTGTCGTCGAAAAGTCGCCTGCTCTTGTTATTTCAACAATAATTCCAACTTCACTGCCTTTGAAAACTCATGGTGAGTCCTCCATTACTCCATTTATACATGGTGAGCCTTCTTCTTCAGCTCCAACCCCTGTCTAGATGCCGTCAACCGTCAACCCTTTGTCTGCAAGGATTGTCCAAGATTCTTGTGTTGCTCCCATATCTTCAGCATTTGTGGAAGATGACCAAGCCTACTTCACTGAGTTATCTCGCTCTCCTGACCTTCCCAACATGCCTTAAATCGATGTTTCTTCTGCCGCAGAAACTGTTAGCAAGTTAGAAGTTATGCTGTCCTGCTCCTTGAACCTTGTTTATTCAGGGATTGCTTCCTTCATCAATGACCCAATGGCTCTTCAAGAAATTAGGCTTGTGATGGAAGAACTAATCAATGAAGAAGTTAGCACGAGGCTCAGTGCAAACCTGGTCCAACAGTTCAAAATTTTCTTGGAATATTTCTCTATAAGCTTCGAGCACTTTTGGCGACACCGAGATCATGTGGTTGCTCTAGCTAAATCCGTTGACAAACCTTTATGCCTAGCGCTGAGACTCAAGAGGCAGAGCAACTTGTGAGCCTAGGGCAGCAATCCCTCCAATCCATTGTCAACGAGATCACCATTCTGAACGAGAAGGAGATCGCACTCGAACAGTAAAGATTGGCAATAGAGAAGGAAATGGAGGAAATACGATGCCAGCGGACGGTCATCTTCTCTCATCAAGGTGCTGTTGAAGACCAACTCAAAGTATCCATCACTTCTTTAGAGGAAAAGAGACAAGCCGATCATGCTCGAATGGCAAGGGCAGAAGCGGAGCGTCGTCGAGCCATAAGTGCTAGTCTTGGTCACAATATAATATTTGAAACCATACTTTGCGATCTCCTTAGGTCGGCAAAGAAAGCTTTGTTCCCAAATAATTGTTAATGAAGTCATTTCCTCTTCTCTCTTCTTTCCCAAGCCAAAATTTGCCGCCAATTTGTATGACATGACTTCCCCACATTTGCATAACTGACTAACAGCCCGAGTCGGTTCTTGTATATAACATTTTCCCTCGAACGCCATCTCATACCAACTTAATATAGCGAGCTACTATTCCAACAACATAGGTGTTCGTGCAGCTCTGCACTTGTCGCGTCTTGATGCTTTCTCTTGTTATGAGGACGAGGAGCAGATGTCCTTGTCTTTTATGGACTGCCATCCTGAAAATGGTCATATTACCCTAGGTCCATACCTTAAATGTTTGCCACCTCCTTCGATGCTGGCAAACTGTTTCCTTCGTAGTTCTGAAGATATGTTGTCCCTTGAACAATTAACCATCTATGTTTCCACCTGACTGTCGAATAACTATCGATTTTCTTCATACTCGTCTTTCGACAGTCGATTTTGGGGATGGTACAGGCAATTGTCAGGAGAACTGACCAACATCTGGACGCAGGCTAGGATCGACATCTTATTGATGTTTTGCGGTATGTTGATTGACCCTTTTGAATATGGTCTCATTGGCAGCTTGTGTTGCTTTTGGTCACCTTCGACAAATTGTTTCTTTTTCCCCACCGACCCAACGACCATTATCTTATTTGACATTTGGTCTCTAACCAATCTTTCTCCTTTTGTCGAATGTGATGTTCAACTCTCGAGCATTGAGCCTTCGCTTGGCATACCTAGCTCCCTCAACCTTCCTTATAATGGGTTTATGGATCGCTGCACCAAATCTTCAGGACCCATCTCATTAGAAGAACATGTTGCTATTTTCCCGTGTTGGCTTTGCAAATATGTTTTTTGTCTTTCCACATGCCAAGTGTCTTTAGAGTTTCTTGACATAGCGAGTGCACTTGCGAGCAGTGTCGATGTCGGATTAGATCGGATGATTCTTGCCATGCTATATTGCGTTTTGACGTATTGTGGCTAGCATTATCACCTAGAGGGGGGGTGAATAGGTGATTATAGTGCAATTTCAATATTTTTCGCGGAATATATATTGCACATGCGTTTATATAACGTCTCAGACGGTGGCAACACAGTATATCAATATAGACAATTCATATGCAGTTCTACTATCACAGAATTTATGATATGATCAGAGCATGGATAGAGAAAACTGCACATAGGGTTTATAGAGGTTCGGCTTTGGTTAAGCCTACGTCCACTTCTTCGGCTATCAACCAATCAGCTGGATTCCACTAGTAAAATGCTTGAGATGTCACAGCTTAGTGATTTTCTTGACACGCAGGATACCCCACCTAGCGTTCAACACTCTTGTGTACACCTCCTCACAATTACAATGGATGAATCAAGAAATGTATGTGGAATGAAGTACTCTCGATCTAAGAATTATAAAGATTTTTCCCTCTTAACGCCGATCTCTTTTCCCTTCGACCTTGAGATGTCTTTTATACTCCTCCGCTTCCAATCTAACCGTTACAAGGCTTTTAGAAGAGGTCTCTCCAAAACTTTCTGTTTGGACAAGACAGTTATCAAAAGAAGATTCCGTAGCCGTTGGGATCGCCAAAGGAAAGTCTTCCCTGTTCAGATCAAATCGCCCATACAATTACGATCCAAGATTTCCACATATGATTTTGTTCATTTGAAAAGTCGTATGTGTATCTCCTTGATTTCTCATCCTTGATTGATCTCTATCCTCGAGAATCCTCAAGAATGATCCAGCTTGATTGTATCCGTTGTAATGTATCAAATAAGCACATTTCAAAGTCCTCTTCAAGTTTTGATTACTGCATGTGAATATTCCACTCAAAGCTTGAGCGTTATTCCAACGTCTAAGCTATCCCCGCTCAACGTCTGAGCTCGAACCAGCCTCTGAGTCCCTTAGAAATTCCATTTGAGCAAAACCTTTTTGACAGATTCAATCATGTGCATACTCGCACCAAAAGATAATTTGCAAAATAAGTATTCCACGGCATTATTTGAAACTTAAGAGTACTTCAATTGTTTTGTCAACTTCAAAATCAATTAGGGGTTTTTCTCAACAATCTCCCCTTTTTTATGATGACAAAACTATTCACAAAAGTAACAAATCAAAAGCAACTAAGATCTAGTTACTCTCAGTATAATCTTGCCAAGAATGAATTTTATCAATCTGTCCTTTGTTCTTCTAGCAAGAATAATTTCTAAAGTCAATATTTCAACATCATGAACAATATCAAAACTTGCGATAATGCTTGAGATTTAGAGATTAAGCACAAGTATAGTTTCAGAGCATAGACATGTGATTCAACTTGATTTTCTATAGAATTTAATCATATGCATAGGAATCTTGAGCGGCATGATAAATATGAGCATATTACTTGTGATATAGAATTGCTAAACAATAGCTCAGAACTTGTAGTTCAACACATGCTTAGATTATGACGATTTTAACATGCTCAAATTAACCTGTTTTGGTAAATATGTTACCCAACATACGAATTAATAAAATGCTCAAAGTAAAGAACTTATTCACATGTTCGTCTTAGGAAAGAAATTATATTTCTTTTGAGATCTTGTTCCTGCTGAACATGGAAACTTGCATTCTCATATTTCCAGTTGTGAAAACCTGTGTGCATATCATGTTTGTATGTACTCTCGCATACTTCTTATAACTGTTGTACCCGATACAACTCAACATTCAAAGAATATGACATTCACAATCATAACATCCACAAAGATAAGTATATCATGTGCCCATAGTGCATATGCAACATCATATCTTATTTTCTTTGTAACGTTTTGTCACAGATTATTCATAACTTCTCCCCTACTTTTCTATAACTTTTGTAACTTCTCCCCTTTTTTTTCATCAGCACAAAAAGGCAAATGAATGACCTGTGAGATCAAACATAGATAATAAAGCACAAAGAAGGAGTGACACTCCCCCTGAATATAAAATTCATCTAGTAAAGTAGTGAGGGTGACATGTATCACTGGAGAATAGTAAGTACTCCCCCTAAATGATATAGCAATAAGTATGGAGAGTGACAAATATGACAGAAACACGAAATAACATGAATTCAAGCATGGAGTATAAGAGTGACTAAAATAATATCCAAGATTCAAAATATCCAAACATCCATCCAAAATATTCAATTACAGCACCAATAACCAGAATCAAAACACCAAAAAAAGATTTAAAAAAAATTTGAAAATCTTTTTAATCTTGTTGGGCTTGGTGAGAAATAGATGGTGCTAAAGGTGATTGGGTTAGTTATTCAACAATATAGAGATAGTAGTTTGATAAAACTTAGTTTACCAAGAGTTTTGAGAATTAACCTGAAAGAGTTTTGAAATTTTCAGAAGGAGACTGAAATAGATGAGATATCTTCAAGATAAGCTCTTTTTCCATTTTGTCCATCTTCTTGTCAACCTGCTCTAGCTCTAAACATATGAGATGACATTTTTTCTTTATGTCATCAATAAAACTTTGACTTTTCAGGCTTATCTTCTCCTTGAGCTGATCAACTTCAATACTTAATTCTGCTCTGAATTTTCTTAGATTCGTCTTGCATTCTCCTTATTTGAACAGAATATCCCACAATCTATCTGCATCATATACATCTTCCTTCTTGTTTGATTTCCAACAATCACACTCTTGCTCATGACTCTTGACTTCTTCATCTATGTCATTACTTTCTTGTACTGACAGTTTTTCAAGAGCCTGTATTCCAGTTAAAATGTAGCTTGGATCAAGTTTATTTTGTTCAACTACAAACCTGGCATACTCAGCTCTGGCCATGTCCTGCTCGTGTTCTTTGCAAAAGGTTATGAGATCTGGAATACTAAGCCACTCAGAACGACATCAATACTGTGCTGGACTTCTTTTCCTCCAATGATGCTTTCTTTAGTTCTTCCTCAGTTAGCTTGGATGCAAATTCAATAACATCCTCTTTCGAGACAAATCCGTTATTCACTATCAAAGTTTTTACGGATTTTTTGTTGTATCCCTGTTGTTTGGCTCTTACAACAGCTTCTCTTACAACTCTGACAAGTCGTATTTTTAACTCAAGATAAAAAGCAGCCTCCTCAGCTGTGAGAGATTTTACCTATTTAGTAAGCCTTTTCGACTTCAGTGTCATATTGTTGGTATTCTGATGTAGTGATGTGAGATCTTGAGGAAATATTGCCAAAGCCAGGATTGAAACTTCCTCCAATTTTTGATTGATAACTCCCTAGAGATTCTCCATTTTTCTTGATATGTGATCTAATTTAAGGAACATCATACTGGCCTTTTCTATCAAATTCTCTGTCATTACTTTGAAATCATCATCCAGTCTCTCTTTGAGTTCACCTGTTTTTTGAAAAATTATCTTGTATAATTCATGAGTTTGGTGTTTCAACTCATTCTGGAAGTATACAACTTCCTTCAGTAATTCGACATTTGTATCCTTGTTCAGTTCTTCCTCTTCTTCTTCAGATTCAATTTGCATAGGTTCCTCTTGAGAAATAGCTTCGTTGATTCCATCCAGTTGACTTTCATCCTCTCTATTTTCTTGCATGAAGGCATGATATTCATCTAATATTTCCCTGTGATAGATTTCCTCTTCGCCCAATCTGGCTTCCGATTCAACCTCTCTCTCATTTTCTTCTGTCTTGATGAACATGTTAGAAGCAAGGTGATTGTCTAGATCACTCAGAGTGATTTTGAGATTATCGAAGAATTTCTTTGATTCGGTAGGACTTTTGGAACCCATGGAGGATGAGGAGGTATGTTTAAAAAAGGTACTGCTCTTTGAGAATTGAAGGAATAGAGGTGTGTATATTCTTTTGAAGAGAATGCTTAAATAGTAGGGTTACTGAAATTTATTTGGAAGTAAAAATATCTGAAGATGTGATTGAAGTAATTTTTGGAAAGGATATACTCAATCGATCAATTTAGAATAATCAATTCAATCAGTTAATTAAAATAATCACGGCAATCAACACAGTCAACACAATTATAATATTTGTAGAATATTTAGAAAGATTGTGAAGATGTGTACCTTATTTGTTACCAGAAATATAACTACTTACGCGCTCAAAATTTGAATGATAAAATATTTAGTCGTTCTTCACTCAGAAGATGCTATCTTCAGATGATGCTTTAAATTCCGAGCTCCTTATAGTCATAGAGCTTCTTCAGATAAATCTTTGACATCCTTTACTTCCTCCATATACCGCTTCAAGCTCAGAAGCAAAAACTTTCTGTCTAAATAGTAGCTCAAACAGGCATCATAGTAATACCTAATTCTTCTCTAATATATTCAATTGTATTCTTATCAAGTGGCTTGGTGAATATGTCAGCTAACTGATGCTTTGACTCAACAAATTGAATCTTAATATCACCATTATGCACATGATCACGAACAAAATGATGCTTAATTTTAATATGCTTAGCTCGTGAGTGCAAGATTGGATTGTTGATGAGAATGATTGCGTTGGTGTTCCTTCTAAAAGTGTGTTGGGCTCAATTTGCATAAAATCCCGATTTTTGAAACAGTTGTGTTCTTCTATGCATGAAGAAGACTTAGAAAGAACAAAGAAGTTTGAATCCGAAAAAGTATGCTTAGGCAGTTCCTTCGCTAAGTACAACAGAATGAAGAGGAATTTGTGTAGAAGTCTGTCTTTCTGCTCTGCTCCGTTTTTCCAGTTAAAGCTCCATAATTATGTAAAAACCTCTATTGTTTGTTATTGTAGAAAAATGCATGTTAATGCCCAAGGAACGAAATTTTGTGTGTGAATAAAGTGCACAGTATATGATTAATATTTTACATCATCAAATGTGACAAACATTAGATGAAAATTATTGGATTATGAACTGTATACTACCCGATTGATGAGGTTAGGTGAGCCTTTTGATAATAATGTGATTGACAATAACCTAATAATAAAATTATTCGTGAAAATAATTCATTATTCATCCTATATATTTAAACAATCATAACAATCCAAAGAATTTAAAAAAAAAAAAAGGAGAGCCATTGACCACCGAAATGATACTTTGGTGAGGGAATTCTTTAACTTCCAGTGAGAATTTAAACTTTCTTGTCATTTTTCAACTCTATTATAATGTGGGTCACGAAACGTATTATTAAATAAAAGAGTCATCGATCAACTAACGTGCGTTTCGATGTACTGTTTGTTTTGCTTTTTCTTTACTTTTTCGCCCCATCAGGAACTCGAAGTGTGGAATTGGAGAAGACCGAGATTATGTTACATCTTGCTACACGGACACAGGACACGCTCGCAACACGACACGACACGACACGATACGTCTACACGGCAGTTCTAAATAAATAACGAATTCCGACATGCTGGGACACACACGATAAATCATGATTTCAACACTAATAACATCATGATACTGAAGAGCATGCCTCTGTTTTGATAACAAACAGAACAGGAAATTGTAGAAACTATTAACAAGCGGCATAAGCTTGACAAAATCAGCAAAATTGAGATCACCAAATACATAGGCTTGACGAAATGTCACCCAATCAGCAGAATCGCAACATAAATCAGAACAATAAAGGAAACACATAAGTTCAAAGGCATTGGCCTTTCTTCTTCATGTATACTGTACAGACTACAGAGCAACAGAGACAAAGCATAGTGAATTGGTGATACATATATTGATACGTTGACGATGATGGGATGCGAGCCGAGAAGTGACGAGGCAGCGAGCTGAGGCGGCGAGTTGAGGCTAGCGAGATGAGGGGGTCAACAAGAGACGAGTTGCAAGGGCCATGAGAGGCGAGTCGCGAGCTGAGGTGGGGCGACCGAGAGGGGAAGTAGCGAGAGGCGAGTCACGAGCTGAGGTGGGGCTGCCGAGAGGGGAAGCCGTGACAGCGAGAGGTGAGTCGTGGCCCGTGGGAGGACTGAGGAGATCTGAGAACAAAGGGAGAGCGGAGAAGAGAGAGCGATTCACAAATTAGGTCAAAAAAGAAAGCGATTCAGAGCTAAGCTTTTTACCCTCCCCTGGACACGCCCAGACACGCCTGTCCCTCGCGTGTCCATAGAGTTGACTTCGAGTCTGATACCGGACACGCGTTGACTGCGTGTTCGAAGGTGTCTTGCCGTGTCGGGCACGTATCCGTGTCCAACACGTGTCCGACACGGATTTTTTTTTTAATAAAAAAGTGCGTGTTCGTGTAACGTAGGACCAAGACCCAAGGTTGGCGAGTGCTGTTCTTTCTCTAGTGGTAGGCTAAGTAGCACCGACACTGATATTGACACGCGGACTAAAAAAAAAATTAGGTTAATCGGATTATCGGGCAAGTTATCGAGAACTAACCTAATGCGGATCCCCTCAAACCCTACCGAATCGCAACACGGGAAAAATTAGAACAAATGAGGAGTCGCCACTAATCGTTCGAGGTAGGTCGATTAGAAACCTAGGTGAACTAGCGGGAGAACTAATTCACCGCTGCGAACCAGAGATTTTGGATCCGAGGATTTGGTTACGCTAATCGACTTAGACTAACGTCTTTTCGGTACCTAGATTCCTTTTTGTTTTGGATTTTTCTTGAAAAAATTGATGACTTGGAAATCAACTCAAGGCTTTTGCTTTTTCCATTTTTTTTTTGTTTTTTTTAGTTCGAATAAAAGAAAGGTAAATGGATTACTGATGCAATGCATGACCTAAAACTATATGACATACGACGAATTATTAAAAGGTACAAAACTTCAAATAATAAAAAATTACAAATAAAGAATCAACCGACTCGAAATTCAAAAAAAAAAGCAAATTCGAAAATACACTTTGATAATTCCGAAAATCCTAAAAAAAAAAACTAAACGGAATTTTCCCTGACGCTCTCGTCATCTTGATCTTGCTGGGCTTAGGCCGCCGTATGATCCTGGACATCACCCTTCTTGCAAGGCCACGCTTTGGAGCGGTTCTGATAGCCCGTCGCCTCTTCCTGATCCTCCCTATGACCCAACTCTATTAGGCCCCTAACATCGGGCTTTTCCTAGTCCATCTAATCCTAATTAACTGAAAATTACATTACAAATAAAATGATATGGGGAAACATAGGAGGACATGCGAGATGACGTGGTAATATGCAGGATGAATTGATCATTGATTTTTTAGAAATTCGAAATTTGCTAAACAAAAACCGAACTTGCCATTTTTTTATTTTTATTTTTATTTTCGAAAATTTTTATTTTTTTATTTCTTTTTTTATTTCGAAAATAATGTCTATTTTCCATTAAATTTGAGGATCAATCTAGGATTTGCCGCCAATCACTTTCAAAAATATACGCACGCCTTCCATATTTTGGGAATCGGGATTGCCATCAATTAAACGCGCCTTCCTTTTTTTTAAAAAAAAAT
Source organism: Rhodomyrtus psidioides (assembly GCA_021437785.1). Taxonomy (NCBI): domain Eukaryota; kingdom Viridiplantae; phylum Streptophyta; class Magnoliopsida; order Myrtales; family Myrtaceae; genus Rhodomyrtus; species Rhodomyrtus psidioides. The sequence goes on along the minus strand of JAILYB010000092.1, from coordinate 849,635 downwards.
GTGATCGGATTCACAATTTCTTAACTCGAATCTTTCCTTACCGAAAACTTTCAAAACTATTCGCACGCTTTCCATATTTCGGGAATCGGGATTGCCATCAATTAGACGCGCCTTCCTTTTTAAAAATGTGATCGGATTCAAAGTTTCCTAATTCGAATTTTTCCTTATTAAACGAGATCGATTTGAAACTGGAAACTAACCTAGATAAGGCAACCACAAAATTTCAATCAGAAAATCGAATCCAATCAATTTCCATCAATTAGGCAAGCAATCACACCAACATGGCAAGAATTCAACAATCCGAAAAAATCAAATCCTTATTTCCAAAAATTCAACCTTGCCGATTTAGCATTTTTTTGTATCAAGCCCGGTAAATCGCACCCGCGGGGTAACGGGCGAAACTAGCCATAACTTGATTTTTTTTATTTAGCGAAAAGAGCTTTTGATTTTATTGGCGATTCACGATACATGCAAAAATGACTAAACTCAGCTAAATCAAATCAAACGGCCATGACAAATCAAATCGATATCCATCAATAATCAACCCAAAATCGGGATTAGAATTATACCTAAGCTGAGCTTCATTTCCCTCTTCGAGTTAAGCACTCCCATGATCGATTCGATATCCTGCGGAAAACAGGAAAATGATAATAGAAAATCGCTAAGGCCGAGGATGGTGGCGATTGGACGGCCGGCCAGCAACAAAACTTTAATCCGTAGTGCGAGACCCGGGCTGATTTGGCATGAAAACTCCAATGGACAGCAGCGTTCCTAAACCTCACAAAACAGCGAGCAAAGGCACCGAACAACGACCAATTCGCAACGAGCAACGATTGATTTGCACTGAAACAGAACTGGAGACGCCTCGGTGGTGTATGGCAGTTGCGGGATTACGTTGACAACATGCAGGAACGACGGTCTTCAAGATCTGTGGCGGCTCGGCGGTCGAGAGCAGTAACGTACGAATAGGATTGAGCCATGGAAGCAAGCTGAAGACGGCGACGGTGGCGCGTGACAGGGAGTAGGGACGGGCGATGGAGCAGCAGCGGCGCGAGTCAATCTTCAGGCGGCTGTGGAGCAGGACTTGAAGGTTGTGTAGCAGCCACCAAACAGAATTGGAGGAGCCACCAAACAGAATTGGAGGCGTCGATCTTCAAGCAAGTACGATGGCTAAACAGCAGGAGAAGGAATTCTTTTCATTAGTCGAAAATTGAGAGAGTAGGCGACAAACTGAGCGACTTGAGGATCAGTGCCATGAGGGAGAGAGAGTGAAATGTGGAGAGCGAGAGAGTGAGAGGAAGTCAGAAAAATGTCAAATCGAGAGGGAGACGTGAAGGAATGTGGCAAGAGAGAGAGAGAGAGAGGCGTCTGTTAGAAAAAAAAATGTCGTCGCCCTTAACCCTAGGCATAATGACGAATATATATAGGGTGAATTAGGGTTACGCCTTTAGGGTTTAATCCTAGCCGTCGACTCTAAGGATTTCCTACTCGATATCAACCGTAGGATCATAACTCGATGATTCTTGAATAATCTCATCGGGCTAGGGTTTCTCAGATGGGCTCATTCGCGCGAACTTAAGGCCTAAGTGGGCTTTAATTAATTAAACGGATGATTAATTAAAAGCCTTATTTTCATAAAATTAAAATGGACAGAATGAGATTTTAAATCGAGGCCATTATAATTTTCGGTAATTCCCCTTTCATGATCAAAAATTCTCAAATTGATTTTGGTTCTGTCGCCTGTTAAATTCAGCTCAATTGAATCGCCTGTGACTGACTACCAATGCATGACAGACAAATAAAAATATGTAATGCACGAAAATTTCTTTTTACGAGAATTAGGATTAACTCTCATTTTGTGAAATAAATGAATTTCCTAAAAATTAAAATTTAGGTGCTAACACACGACACGACACGATACGGCGAAACGCCATTTTTCAAAAATAAAAAAATCCGACACGTCGGGGACACGTTGTGTTAAATATATATTTTTAAATATAAAAAAATAAATAAAGCCAAAATAAGTGTCATATGCTAGAAATCGATGAAAGCAACAATTTATTGGCTTTGTCATCATTTACACTTTGAATCATAACCCTATAATTGATCCCACATTGGTAACGAGGGAGAGAGACAAACATGAAGTCTTTTTAAAAATCTAAAGATGACACTTTGAGACTTACCTCTTGAAGAAAACAGTCACACATTAGTTGCTTAATGAGGATAATAAGTGGGATGGCTTTTTAAAATGCCAATAAATGGATATGTAGGCTTATTTCAAATTATTTTTTTAGTGAAAAAGTACACCATTATAGTTGGGCCCTTTCAAGTGTCGCCCTAAACCGACTCGCGTGTCAGTGAGGACACACGAGCGTTGACCATTTTTTTAATATATATATTTCACGTTTCGACACGTCGGACACGCGTGTCCAATGCGTTGGCCACGTGTCGAAATCCCAACATGCGGTCAACGCATGTCGGACAAACACAACACCGACACCGACACCTATGAAAGTTTGGTATATGAATAATATTTTACGTCATCAAATGTAACAAACCAAAATCCCAAACTAGTATACCAACACCCACACGTGTGACAGATTTACCATAAATTAATTTTTTTAATCACGAAAAATCCCAAACTGGTATACCCGTGATAAATTTACCCTCCGTTAAATTAAAAAAATCCAAAGAATTAAAGAAATCCTAATTTTTTTTATCACAACTTGCTGCCCCATTGACTAAGAAGGGGGCGGGTGCAACAACCATAATCTGTTAATATAGGGCTAGATCCGGATGAGCTAACCATAGCAGTGTAAGGCCGAAAGGAATCGGGGTAAATGTGAGAAAAAATTAGGATTTTTTTTTAATTTAACGGAGGGGTAAATTTGTTACGGGTATACCAGTTTAGGATTTTTTGTGATAAAAAAAATTAATTTAGGATAAATCCATCACATGTGTGGGTGTGGATATACCAGTTTGGTATAAAGTGCACGGTATATGATTAATATTTTACATCATCAAATGTAACAAACATTAGATGAAAATGATTGGATTATGAACTGTATACTACCTGATTGATGAGGTTAGGTGAGCCTTTTGATAATAATGTGATTGACAATAACCTAATAATAAAATTATTCGTGAAATTAATTCATTATTCATCCTATGTATTTAAACAATCATAACAATCCAAAGAATTAAAAAAATCCCAAACTGCAGAAGCCGGGATGATCTCGTCTGGTTTTAATAATTGAAATGAAGACCCTCGTTTTATATTGTATTCCTTTTTTTTTTCCTTCTATCTTAGTAATTTTGCTTGTATCATATAGTGGGCCGTCATTTTCAGGATATATCAAAGAAATTCACATGTGGTACTTAGAAGAAGAGCAATCGATATTTTAACTATGCCAGCCAATTCATGGAGTTCCATGAGAAGGCAATGGCCTTTGAAGGTACTTCCAAAATACAAATTATACAAAAATGCATCTAATTGATTTCGTTAAACTTGTTTGCCATAGGATAAAGACCTGATAATATCCTCCATTCACCTTGATTAGTAATAAACCAAGCGCTATTTATATATTGGGACATTATTGAATTAATTTATTTGAGTTATTATTCTCTTTGACTTGTCATATTATTTTTTGTCCTTTAGTGAATAGGTGCCCACCTGTTCAGGAGGTCATTTGTCTTAGTGATACTCTTTAGTATGTTTAGCTGTAGACTTTTAAAGCTGAGCATTATCTTTATGTCAAAATATGTGTTCAAAAGTTAATTTCATTTTTCAAGCACTTTCTCTCCATGTTCAGTGCTAAATTCGATTCATTCTTGTGCTATTCGCCATTTTAAGTGTCCGTCACGAGTCACTCCTTTTCAGAACTCTTTGGTCCCCATCATCATTCTTCACTCCCGCCGCAGATCGAGTCGTTACATATGCGGTGGATCCGATTGAATGGAACGACTTGGGAGGAATGCCGATCCGTTCGTTGCATCATCTTTTACCGACTCCAGCCACTGAAAAGTCGTCTTCGTCTCGATTTTCCGAAGAGCTATATATATATATATATATATATATATATATATATATATATATATATATATATATATGTGTGTGTGTGTGTGTGTGTGTGTAAGGACTGATCATGATATGAAATCACGTGGGACAGGACAGGAAGGACATGACAATTTTACTCAATTTTTTTTTCATCACAAAAAACTCAAACTGGTACAGTTGTGACAAATTTATCTCAATTTATTTTTTTGACCACCAAAAATCATAAACTGGTACTCATGCGATAGATTTACTATAAATTAATTTTTTTATCACGAAAAATCCCAAACTGATATACCGTGACAAATTTACCCTCCGTTAAATTATGTTAATATCATAAAAACAGTTAAAATTGATACACATGTGACAAACATATGGTAAAAATCCCAAATCGGTATATCCATCAATTATCACGTGTCATAAACTTAGCATTTTAACGATTAGATTTAACAAAAATAAAAATTAACGGATGGTAAATTTATCATAGATATATCAGTTTGAGATAAAATTATTACAAATATATTAATTTGAAATTTTTGTGGTTAAAAAAATAATTTATGATAAATTTATGATAGGTGCATCAATTTGAGTTTTCTGTGATATTAAACCCTTTTTCCCCACGTTGCCCAAGCGCGGACCGGGTGCTCACAAAGTCACAAGTCAACGGTCTTGGTCGTGTTCATCATAAAATGCCATCGTAAACCTCCTCCTGTGCCCTATGCGAGAGAGACAGAGACAGACAGAAAGAGAGTGAGTGACAAAGAGAGACAGAGAGCGAGTGAGCGAATTTGTCCGGGGTGTTTCTAATCTTTCTCCGGAGTTACTGCTTCTGCAGTTGCGGCTGCTGGAATGAAGAGAAAAAGAACGGTTTGTCTTCTCTGCATCTTTCGGATTTTTGTGTTGTGTTTTATAACTTGTTTGACATGAATATGGTGGAATCGATCCTCTGCTTGTAGCTCAACCCTCTCCCAAATGCTAAGACGAGAACGATTGAACCAATGTATGCTCAAAATCACGAGATCCTATCCAAAACTCCAAGCCCATTTGATGTTGTTACGCTGGGTCTACTATGTACTGTTTTGCTTGCCTTGAAATATTGTTTCTGGTTCACCTCAACATTCCCCACTTCGATTCCTTTCGGCCTTAGACTCCTACGGTTAGCTCATCCGGATCTCCGGCCCTATATTAACAGATTATGGTTGTTGCACCCGCCCCCTTCTTAGTCAATGGGGCAGCAGGTTGTGAATTCGCTAATCAACGTTTGAGTATTACGGAAGTTCTGAAAATTATGGATCTAAAACCATTCAAAATGCATGAGTTGCAAGATTCAGTTGCAGTCGGCTTGCCGCCGTTCTAGGCAGAAGCATAAGACCTGGCCTGGAACACTGTGTTTTACATTAGTTTCCTTGATTTGACAGGAATCATCCTCAACCTCCTTGTCCTCGTCGTCTTCTGGAATCAATCATGAAGTATTCTTGAATTTTAGAGGTGCAGATACTCGTGAAGAATTCACGGATATCCTACGTAGAGATCTGGAAAATGCGAGGATCGAGGTCTTTCACGATGAGAAAAGCCTCCATGCTGGAGAAAAGATCAATCAAGCACTAAAAGATGCGATCAAGCGGTCGAGGATCTCAATAGCCATCTTCTCCAAAGACTATGCCTCCAGTAGAAGTTGCCTCATGGAGCTGGTACAAATGTGGGCGTGCAGTCAATCAGATGGACAGACTATTATCCCTGTTTTCTACAATGTCACTCCCTACGAAGTGAAAAACCAGGCTGGGGCTTTTGCAAAGTCCTTCAAGAATCACAAGGCAAACAATAAAGTCCACAAAAATGCCATAAAAAAATGGAGGGAGGTTCTTCGACAGGTCGGGGGATTAAGCGGATTTGAACGGGAGAAGATGGATCGGGGGTAGTTCTTTTGCTTCCGATTTCCTTTTCCTTTTCTAGAAAAAAAGAAAAACAAAAAAAAAAGGATTAGGATGATGTGAAAATTAACCACAAACTTTTTCTGAAAAATGATGTTTATAATCGTATCGATGATGATACATGGCTATAGAGATCTTTAAGGTTAATATTTGTGAACTGGATTGATAATTAATAGTTTGAAGTTCTAGATTTCTTTCGAGTAACCCGGTGACTCAATTAAAATGGCCAATTGAAAATTGACTCGACTCATGACGTAACTCCGAGTTAGACCAGTCGACCTCAACCACCATGCTCTGTTTGTCCCCCTAAGCTAGAACTTTTGTTATGCAGATAGCATGTTATGTTATCAATGCCAAAATTGGTATGTGCATGGAAGGGAAACAGACCGTGTTTTAGAATTAGCTCTCCATTTTAATTGAAGATTCCCCCCGTCCCTATTGGTCGATTTAATTTTTGTCGGTTCATTCCCCACTTGATTTTTGTCTTCCCTTCAATGGTTTTGTTAACTCTGTTGTCATCCTCGGGCATCATCACTTGTGTTTGCAGGCGTGTGACCCCTCTCCTAGAAAGAGTTCTTAAACGTCTCAGGCAGCTATTGAGGAAGGATGGCCAACTTGTCACCGACAAACTAGTTGGAATCGACCTTCACATTCAAGAGGTGATGAAAAAGCTTGGTGTTGCCTCCAGCAATGGACAAGTGATCGGAGGAGACGTACGTGTCGTTGGAATACACGGTATGCGGGGGTGTCGGAAAGACTACACTTGCGAAGGTTGTCTTCAATGAGATTCATCTGTTGTTTCATGCATGTTGCTTCCTCGAAGGTATCAATTCGCAAGGAGTCGTGTCTTCACAAGAAACGTTGATCGCTAAACTTCAAAGAGAAGAACGTCAATCACTGAGATCTTCTGATGAGGGCATTAAAATAATGTCAAGTCTATTTGGAAAAATGAAGGTTCTCATCGTCCTTGACGATGTGCATTGTGATGAACAAATCAAAGGATTAGCTGGGCAGGTTAGGTGGTTTGGTCCAGGAAGTAGAATTATTGTGACCACAGACAGAAAAAATGTTCTGAAGTGCTTCGACTTTAGAGCAGCAGAAGAAGACGAAGGTAGAGCAGCAGAAGCATACGAAGTTAACCCAATGAGAAATCAGGATGCTCTTGACCTCTTTTATAAGCATGCTTTTCGAGGGGGTGCTCCCCCAGATGTGCCCGAGTATGTTTCCTTTTCCAGGGGGACATCGTTGAAGCTCTTGGAGGGATTCCTATGGCTATTGTGCTTCGGGCAGAATATCTAAAGAAAAGGAAGGATTTACACATATGGAGGAATACCCGAGATTCGTTAAACAATAATCCAGAGGAGAGAGATATAAAAGCTTCCTTTAAGGCCAGTTATGATTATTTAGATGATGATACTAAGGAGATATTCCTCGACATAGCGTGCTTTTTTAATGGAAAGGATGAGAGGATTCCCTCTTACATGTGGGGGGCTTGTGGTTACTGTCCTCCTAACGGAATAGAGTTGCTTCGCGACTTGCATTTGTTGGAGGATGGAGAAAATAATGAATTAAGAATGAACAATCTGATACGAGAAATTGGGAGGGACATGGTCGAGAGGAAAGAGAGTTTTGAACGCTGCAGGTTTTGGAATCACAAGGATGCACATCCAGTTCTAAAAATTTGTGCGGTAAGTTTTCAAATTCTCTAGAAATTTCTTCTAGAGGGTTATGATACAAAACCTTCCAAATAAACCTTCCATTCCCATTTAACAGAAACTTACTTTTCTTTAGTTGGAAACGAAAGGGATTTGTTCTTAACACGGTTTAGAACATGTAGTGGATAACCTCTAATTTTGTAAATGTGATTTGTCTCATTTATTAAAAAGGAGTTAAAGAAATTGAAGTTTTTCGACTTACTCATACGTTTTTCCCCAACCGAGACTTGACAGGGTACTGACAGTGTACAAGGCATTGGTCTGAGTGTAAAAGGCATTGGTCTCACAGTTGAAAAAGGCTGTTTTACGTGTGAAGAATTTCGCAAAATGTTGAGGTTGAGGTACCTCAGACTGGACCGGGCTAAAATCCAGGGTAACACCGAGAATCTTCCTTCACATTTGAGGTGGCTTGATTGGCGAGAGTGCCATTCGATTCCTAAGCTTGATAATATGCAATTGGAGGAGTTGGTCATTCTCGATCTGTCTCGGAGTCCAGTCACCAAAGATTCAGAATTCTGGACACAAATCAGGGAGGTATGGCCGATATTTGCTTTTTAAATCTCGTGTTAAGATGATAGATATGAGCAAGTAAAGTTTGATATCTTCTTTTGCACATATGTTGCAGAAGGTGGAGAAATTGAAAGTCTTGAATCTACAAGGATGTGTTGAGCTACATCCATCGCTGAACTTTCCAGCTCCCATCAATTTGGAGATGTTGATACTGGAAGATTGTTCTCGGTTAGTAAAGATTAGCTCGTTCATTGGTAATCTGGAGATCTTGAATTCCTTAAATTTGAGAAACTGTAGCCTAGTCGAGGAGTTGCCCCCAGAACTGAACCGCATGGAATCTTTGAGGGAACTTCTGATTGATGAAACTGGCATCAAACGAATTCATATCCCTGAAGGGTCTTTGGAGAAACTTGAAACACTTAGTGCTTGTGGCTGTAAAAAGTTGACATCTATATCTACAATGGGCCACCTAACGGAACTCAAACATCTTGCTCTGGATGGTGCTCCAATTGATTGGCATGAGGTAACTTGTGAATTTCCTGAGAAACTTCAGAGACTTTCTTTAAGGAAATGTCATATGTTCGATGAACTTCCACCTTCCATCGAGAACCTAAGGCTGCTGGAGGAAATGGACCTTTCATACACTGGAATCTCGGAAATGCCAACATCCGTTGAGCATTTGAGTAATTTGAAAACGCTGAAGATGGAAGGCACTCACCTAGAAATATTTCCTGAAGATATTGTGAAGTTAGAGAAACTGGAAGAGATAGATTTCTCTCGCTGCAGAAGTATGAAGGGCCAAGATAGTTGTGATCTTTCAGGATTATCCTCTTTGAGAATTCTGAGATTAGCGTCATCCAATGTGGCTGGGCTGCCTGAGAGCATTTGCCATCTCTCTCGCCTCGAAACCCTTGATGTAAGTAAATGCAAACAACTTCAAGCACTACCAGCGTTGCCCTGCAGTTTACTCAGTCTCTGCTGGGGATCCAAAATCATGGCAGTCCCCAACTCGACAAATCTGAAAAATCTGAAAGAGCTCAGCTTGATTCATGATGAGCGGCCAGAAGCGAGGTCATCGCATCAGACGCCGAATATTGGGTGGATCGCGGAATTAACAAGTCTGGAGACCTTGGAATTGTCCCTTCCAAATGTCACCAATCTCCCCGGGAATTTGAGTGCCCTTACTCAGCTCCGGAAACTCACTTTATCCCACATGAAGGAGCTAGACCTGGCACAACTTCCCTCGTCCTCAAGCTTATGGACTCTCTGCCTCAAACACTGCGAGTTTCGAGAGCCAAAATTTTCTGGTCTGAATCTTCTGTCAGAGCTAGAACTCAAGAAGTGCGATTTAGCAGAGATTGACGGTCTTAAAGATATAATGCATTTGGAAGTCTTGAAGGTTTTTGGATGCAACCGTATAACAAACCTTAATGGGCTCAAAGATTTACGACGTCTCAGGAAGGTGCAGGGTATCTTTTCTGCTCGACCCAGTCTACCAAAATTATCCCATCATGTTGAATTGGACATAATCCCTCGGGATCCGTCTCCGTCTCCATCGGTGGCTTATTAGTTTCTAATCTCTATCCTGTATGGACTACCGTTGTACTTTTTGGGTCTTGGACAGGACATCTCCTTTTAGCCTGAGAAACTGGAGAGCGACGGTACATGCTTCACTTCTGCTTACAATCCTTTTTAGCCGAAACAAAGGTTGGATGTTATGATTGTCAACATTGGATCTGTGCAGGGCCACAAAATACCCCAGGCAAATTCATTGAGTCTGGCGATCGGTAGTGGCATCAACAATGTCACACCAAAACCATTGCGGAAGGTAATGCGGACACTTGAATAGCTGCATATTTTGTTGGTGTTCTATTTGTACTGCTTTTATAAAGGCGTGCTTCAACAAGACATCATTTACTGTTATTCGGAGCCTGTAGGATGCGTTCAAAAGCTGCCACTGCCACTGCCACGCATCCGTCGGATTCGGATGAGAAAGAGAAAATTAAGGAGGAAAATTAGATCGGGCATCATGGGGGCCTGTGCTTCCGTCGGCGTGAAACCCGTCCTCAACACCACCTTCAGCGTTGCCATTCCAAGTAGTCGTTCCCGAATCTCCAGGAGCTGATTATAGGATGGTGATCCGAAATGGATATGACGGAGATATAATCATATAATGAGGAGGAATTACAAGAGAGTGCGCTCGCGACCGTGAAATTGAATGGGATGAATGGATGATTGCGATGTTGAGAGAGAGATAGAGAGGCATCTTTGAATTGATTTGTTGCATGGAAGAGGAATCGTTTCGTTTGTCGTTCTCTTCTCCTCTTCTTATTTTGATTCGCTTCCCTAGCATGTTTTGATAGAAATCCCGGTTCATGGTGATGTCTCAGCTCGTCCGATCGGAAACGATGCTTGACTAGTGACTACATATAAATTTATGAATGACAAGGAAGTGGGAAAGACAGCTTTGTGGTTAAGGCGTATCATCCAAAACCCTGCTCTCTATAGCTTCCTTTGGCAAAAGGAAAAAAATCAACACGAATAATTTTTGAATTTTGATTTAATATGTAATGTGGTCTATAAATTTTTAACTTGTTCAATATGACTCATTAACTTTAGTCCAATGTGCATTATGGTTCCTCAACTTTTAATATATTTAATGTGGCCTTTGAACTAAATGAAAATGTTTAGTATTACAACTTACAATAATAGGAAGACTGTTACGACAATGCGGAAACTAAGACGAAATTGAGACAGATGAGAAGAACGGAACATCAAGATTTATGTGGAAACCCTTTCGGGAAAAATCACGGGAGAGAGGAGAAGCAAAATTCACTATGAGAATTAGAGATTACAAAAGAGGCAACGTAAGCTTCTCTATCAGACAGAATGAGCAAGAGCAATATTTATAGTATTACCCTTCAAACACTAATGTTGGCTCAAGGCCCATAACATAAGCCCCTAAATATTCAAGGCATATTAACAAATCTCCACCTAGACTTGAATTCCCAAGTAGACATAAGTATTAAGTCAATCTTCTCCTCCCACCAGCATAAAACTCAGCTGCTGCAAACATTAACCAAATCCAAGCAGTGCTTGAATTTAGTAAAGGGCAATGACTTTGTCAACATATCAGCTGGGTTGTCTTCTGTACCAATCTTCAAGACCTTAATATAGCCATCAGCAAGAATGTCTCGAATATAATGATACCGCACATTAATGTGCTTTGTTCTCTCATGATACATCTGATCTTTAGTAAGATGTATAGCACTCTGACTATCGCAATGCACAACAGTCACTGCCTCTATAGTAGACAAAGCAATTGTATACTGCAAAGAAGCTTTCCAACTGACTGCACAACCCCCAACAATAAAGATGTACCCTGTCAAAGACCTCATTTTATCAAGGTCACCAGCATAATCAGAGTCAACATATCCAGTAAGAGTTTCACAAGTTTTTCCAAACTCTAAACCATAATCTGAAGTACCCTTCAGATATCTCAAAATTCACTTTACTGCTTGCCAATGAATTTTACCTGGGCATGATAAATATCTACTTACCTGATGTAGAACAGTTGGCATGCGATTATCTTGATAAATTGGATCGCCAGAAGCCCACGCGGCTTCACCGGTAATTTCGGATCTTGGGACAAACGATCTCGGATCGCGCTCAAAATTGGTCGATTGAAGCAAAACGGCCGTCTAAATTCAAAGTCACCGCTTCGCCGTGACATACGATGGATTTTGGTATTCCGGAGTCGTTTAGACCACTTTTTAGGCAGTTTTCTATTTCGCAATTTTAGAATTTTTGCATAATTTTTGAGATTTCACTTTGATTCCTTTTAGATAAGATTTGATTTGAGTCGATTAATGTTATCTTTAATTATCTGCATTCCTTTAGGAGTCCTATCTATATATATGGACGTCCTCTCTTTGTATTAGACAGATTATCATTCAATCAATTTGAGCTTTCTTTTGGAATTCCTTTCCAAGTTACTGTTTCCCTGCGTCATTTGGTATCAGAGCGAGGTTTTTCCTTGTGACGATGACAAAAAACGTGAATAGACAAACCTCCGCAGTTGAGGGCGATGAGCCTGTTTCGCGTGAGGAATTTACCCAGTTCGTTGAGGAGAATCGGCAGCTTGCTGAGGAGCATCGACAGTTTGCTGAGGAGACTCGACGGACTCTGCATGACCACCAAGGGACGATGCAAGAATTACTTGCCGCCATCCAACGGTTGTCTGCCAACCCAAACCCTAACCCTGGCGTTCTTCCTGCTGAGCGAATTCCTGTCGCTCGTGATCCCGAAGTAGCTGTGGAGCGAAGGGCGAATCCCCAACAAGGACGACGAGGCTATGTCGAGGAATTTGAAGCAGAAGATGAAGTCGAATTCCAATATGCTCCTGTTCGTGGAAACCCTCTATTCAGGGGGGTCCTCGACGAACCTGTTCGTGGGGGTCGTCAGCATGGAAGATATCGACGAGAGCCCGAGCCGTATCAACTAAAGGTCGATCTTCCTACCTTCAATGGTAGCCTAAATATTGAAGATTTTCTGGATTGGCTTTGGGAGGTCGAGAAGTTCTTCGATGCCATGGAAATCGAAGAGGATCGTCAAGTTAAACTTGTGGCGTACAGATTGAAAGCCGGCGCATCAGCCTGGTGGGAACAGACGCAACTCTCCAGGCGCCGACAAGGGAAAGCCCCTATCCGAACTTGGGCTAGCATGAAAGAATTACTGAAGGATCGGTTTCTTCCTCTTAATTTTGAGCAAGTCTTGTTCCAGCAATTTCAGGCTTGCAAACAAGGGGGTCGGACTGTCCAAGCATACACAGAGGAGTTCCTTAGACTTTCGGCCCGAAATAATCTAGCTGAATCTGAGGGGCAGCAAACTGCTAGGTATGTCAGCGGTCTCAATTTAAATATTCAGGATCGTGTTTCGTTGCATCGTTTGTATTCTGTTGAGGATGCGCAAGAGATGGCTAGGAAGGTTGAGTTGCAGTTGGAGCGGAATAATTATTCTAACAGATCAGGAAACTATAATCCTCGAGGACAATTCGGTCGGGGAAAATCGCAGGAAGGTGCTGAGTCCTCAAACCGGCAATTCATCAATGCAAATCGAAATTCGGGAAGCAATGTTGATGCGCCAAAACCTACTTCAGCCCCTGCGACTAAGGCTCGTGATGTCGCCCCGAATCCCTATGCTAAACCCTATTCAGGAAAGTGCTTCAAGTGTAATGAACCTGGGCACCGTTCTAGTGATTGTCAGCGGCGGAAGATGGCAAATTTGGTCGAACCTGACGATGAGTTTTATGAAGAGGATTGGGGAGACGAAGAAGAGATAGTCGATGAAGAAGGCGAACATGTTAATTGCGTAGTTAGGCGGCTGTTGTTAACACCAAGGAGGGAGGATTCGCAGCGGAACAACCTTTTCCGCACCCGATGCACTATAAGCGGTAAGGTCTGCAATGTTATTATTGACAGTGGAAGTTGCGAAAATATTGTGTCACAAGCACTGGTCGATCATCTCAAACTGAAGACTGAAGCTCACCCTTCGCCCTATACAATCGGATGGATTCGTAAGGGACCAGAATTAAAGGTAACACAGGTTTGTCGTTTACCTATTTCTATTGGGAAAACATACAAGGAAACAATAACCTGTGATGTTGTTGAGATGGATGCATGCCACGTCTTGTTGGGACGGCCATGGCAATATGACGTGGATGTTACTCACCGAGCTCGTGAGAACGTTTATTCATTCGTGTGGGGAAGGACGAAGATTATCCTTCGTCCCTTGGATGAAACTGTTCGTGTTCCACAACCTCTGAAAAAACAGGCTAAGGGTGGTGAGACTGGGGTTTTACTTAATGTTCGTAAGAGGAATGGTATGTATTTAATTGTTGATGATGGGTCTAAGCAGGAAACCGTTGAGATTCCAGAAGCCCTGCAGCCTTTACTAAAGGCTTTCTCTGGTATTATTACTGAAGACCTACCTGATGGATTACCACCATTGCGAGACATCCAGCATCAGATTGATTTACTACCCGGCGCTAGTCTACCTAATCTGCCACATTACCGTATGACTCCGAAGGAGAATCAGATCCTAAGAGAGAAGGTGGACGAACTTCTGCGAAAGGGTTTCATCCAAGAAAGCATGAGTCCTTGTGTTGTTCCTGCTTTGCTGACACCGAAGAAAGATGGCAGCATGCGGATGTGTGTGGATAGTCGAGCGATAAATAAAATTACCGTGAGGTACCACTTCCCTATTCCTCGCTTGGATGATATGCTTGACAGGTTGTCTGGATCGGAGATCTTTTCGAAGATCGATTTGAGGAGCGGTTACCATCAGATTCGCATGAGGCCTGGGGATGAATGGAAGACGGCATTCAAAACCAACTGTTGACACCTGATTTTTGACCATTTATTATTGTGATTTTTATTCTTTAAAATTAATTAAAAATATCAAAAAAGGTCATAAAATCACAAAATCAACTTTGGAAGCCTTGGCCTAGCCTCAGGGACCAATTTTGAACAAAAATATTTTTTGGTGTTTTATAATATTTTTCGAATTTATTATACAAATATCCAAAAAAAAAATCAGAAAAATACCATTCGCGGTCAGAAAAATACAAAAAAAATATTCAATAATTTTGTTTTAATTTCCTCTTCAAGTGTATCATTTTAAATTTTGAAAATTCGGCTCGGGTCACTATGTTCCTTCAACATAAACCCGAATCGAGCATAAAAAATTCATTTGAGTCTTTTAGTTTGAAAGTTTTTCATTTTGAGCCTTGACGTACAATTCTAGCGTCCCTTTTAGTTGTTGCTAATGCTTAACCTAATTTAAAAAAAAATGGGTATCGAATAGTTCGTTCACTGAATGACAGTGATTGAATCCAAAATAAAAGGAGAGTTGGATCCCTAAAGGCCAAATGGAATGGAATATCACCGAAAGGGAGAGAACGGCGCCATTGTTCGCAAAAGAAAGGACATTGAGAAGGGATCCGCGTTGCCGCACTGGGCCATCATGGTTCCTATGATGTCCAGCACTTCAAAGTGGCGAGGAAATAAAAAAAGGGAGAGAGGGGAGACCAGTGTGCAAAGGCAGAACACGAAGCAAGGACAATGCATAAAAAATGAAGGAATCTTCCTCCTCTAAAAAAAGAAGACTCACGACCCAGGTGGATCAGAGTGGAGACGATCGTTTTTTTTTTTTGCCGGGTACCAGAACGGATAAGCGGCAACAAAGCGGTCCTGGCTTACCTTGTTAAAAATCGGTTCTCAGTCCCATATACAAGGGACCTGGTATCCCATACTTTAGAGAGTTCGAGGAGGTGGTTTACAAAAAAATTTGGACCATCCTGCTTGGGTGGCACATCAGCAACCCAAGAGAGAGACCATCCTCAACGGCATCAGCGGTGTAGTCCGCCCCGGGGAGATACTCGTGATGCTGGGGTCCTCCGACAGCGGCAAGCCACCCTCCTTACGGCCCTTGGTGGCTGCCTAGGCGGTAAGCTGTCTGCGGGGTTGGACTCGACCATAGCACAGGATCCTGACCACTGAGCAGCTGGCTGGAGGCGGCGGGACGGTGGTCGCCACGATCCACCAGCCGTCGAACTGACTCTTATGTTCGACAAGGTACTTGAAGGAAGGCAATGGGAATTCTGTCATTGGGAAAGAGATGTGCATGAATCACTGAAAGGTGTTCGAGAGGGAGGCGGAAGGGAAGAGGGGAGCATCGCAACTTTCCTTGGCCGATCAAGAAACAGCATTCACCCTCATCACTTAGCGGCCGCTCCACCGGTCTCCGAGAGCCACCCCTCTGTCCGTCGCCGACTCCAACTCGCTCCGCGTCTCCTACGGCGACTCGGTCGTCTACGTCGACCCCAACCCTGACCACTCCTTCCAGGCCGTCTACGAGCAGGTGTTCGGTCAACCGTAGACTGACGACGACGACGCCGCCGCCGCCGCTGCCGCTTCGCCATCCGAAGACCCGCTCCCGGTGGAGGTCATCCGCGCAGACGCGGAGTGGAAGCAGAAGGAGGTGTCTGAGTTCGACGGGTTCAAGCCGGAGGCCGTGCCGGTTTACAAGGAGCTGGTCTCGGAGTTCGCGGTGTGCGACAGGTGGTTCGCGTCGATCCCGGCGTCGACGCAGCTCAAACCTCCTGTACGTCTACGCGGCGACGTCATGCGGCGCGGCGGGTGTCGCGACCCGTCCGGAAGCGGACGCGGCTAATGGATTACCGATCGCGGGTCTTGGATCGGCGCGGGCCCTCCCAGGCCCATACCAAATCGCGGCGGGAGTATTTTTCAAAGGGATTCGACGATAACAGTCGATCGCTTTCGACCTTAGTGTGGTCGTGGTGGCATGTGCAACTTGTGCATGCATTTGGAGTCGCCACCGGTCTTTCTTGGAGGGTAGACCAGAAACCTTATTGACCGATTGAGAGAGATCGATCAATTCTGCGGAACCAGAGATTTTGAGTTCGGGGACTTGGTTACGTTGATGTCATTACCAACGCCCTTTCGGTACCTAACGCGAGTGATTTTCCATAACTAGGATTTCATGCAGGCGCAATTTTGGGTGGGTAGATTTGATTCAGGGTTTCATGCAGATTGGAAGACTGTTCCTATCAATCACAATCCATTTTAATGAAAGCGCAATCAAGTGCATAAATAAATCTCATCGATGCACATCAATTCAAATCAATGGCTTCCTTGCATAGCCATAAAGGCTTAGGGAAGATGTGATTTCGGACCAGGGGTAAAATGGGAAGATTTGGGGACGATTAGCCCGAAGGGCAAAATCGTCAATTTTGGAAGGTTTGGATACCGAATTACCCAAAATATTCCATGGCTAGTTGATTTTAGCCATTTCCCATTCTTGAGAATTTTTTTGGAATTTCTTGATTTTTCTTCAATTTTTGGGAGACGATTCGCCCAAAGGGCGAAATCGTCATTTTTAAGAAGGACCGGGTTCAAAACACCCGGGATGAGCCTTGGCCAGTTGTTTGTGGCCATTTCCTATTTTTGGGGATTTTCTTGGATTTTTTTAGAATTTTTTTGGAAGACGGTTTGCCGGAAGGGCAAAACCGTCATTTCTGGAAAGATCGGGGGTCAAAAGACCCGAAACAGGTCGTGACCGGTTGAATGTGACCATTTCCTATTTTCTGGAATTTTTTAGAATTTTTCTGAATTTTCCGAATTTTTTTGAATTTTTTTATGATTTTTTTATTATTTATTATAATAATAATAATAATAATAATAATAATATATAATAAGTTATCCGGACCGGGTCGGATGACCCGGCCCACGACCCAGACCCGTGACCCAAACCCGGCCCGCCTCCTCCATGCGAAAAACGGCGCCGTTTCATGCGTTCTAGACGGACGTCTCCGATTGAGACACGTGGCACGTCCTGAGCCATCGGATTATTTTGACCGTTGACCGTTGACCGCCGGCGACTTCGCCGGAGAAGACGATGAATAGTACTTTTTCCGGCCAAAGTCGCCGGAGACTCGCCGGAGAGCCCAAACCGACGTAAAAACGACCGTTTTAGAGCCCGATTTCGACACCAAATCGACCATCAGCAAAACTACAATCACATATCATCATTTCATGGCGAAGAAAGGGTCGGGAACTACCTCAAAGACTCACCGACCGAACCGGCTCCGGCGACCAATTTGCAGAAATTTTTTTTGAGTTTAAAAATGGTTCTGGACGTCCACATGGCATCTAAGGAGGATCAAGAGGCTTACCTGAAGTCCTTCGATCCTCGGCAACGCGGGAGTATCCTCGTCGAGCTCCCGATCCGAGTTTCGGCCGGCGAAGCTTCGGGCTCGCGTCCTCGGCGGTCCTCGATGCAAAATAAACGGTAGGTCGGGATTAGAGTTGGTTCTAATGTATGTTCAAGGCTAGACCCGTGATAAATAAGACTAGGAACGGGTCGGCCGAGAGTTACAAAACAAGGGACTCATTGAGGCATTTTGTCGAACATGGCGTGTGCACAGAGGAAAAACAGAGATCGGGAAAATACCGACCTGCTCCGGCCTCGTCGATGGCGTCTATGGTTCTGGTGATGATCAGTGGGCGACGGGGAAGCTCCTGGGTGATCCCTTTTCTCTCAGTTTCACTCGAATTTTTATTTTTTTCCCCTCCGTTCAGCTCGGTCTAAAACCCGAGAACCCCCCCTCGCTTTTCCCGTGGCCGACCGGCCTTCGTGGCCGTCCCCGCCACTCCGCCGCTTGCTCCCACGACAACCTTGCTTTTGTCCCCCATAGCCAGCATTTCTTTTCTTAAAAAAACGCCCACCATGCCCTGCTTTCTCGTTGTTTTTGCGCCGGTGGGTCTGCAACAAAGTTGCAGACCCGGTCGGGTCGGGCTTGACCCGACCGGCCCGGTTCGACCTCATTTCACCAAATTGGGCCCCAAATCATCCCATTTTCATGAAATTGATGGCAAAATCGGACTCATTGACATGTTTTCTATCAAATATGGGTATTTTCGTGAATCAATTGATTGAAATTTAGTGAAAACCCCAAATTGCCCTTAGGATCCGAAATTGATTTTTGCTTAATTGAAGGTCCAAACAGACCAATTTGTCAAAATTGACGCCACCAATGGATTCCTCATGATGAAAAATATTGGGTAGAGGTGTTTAATTTTGGTGGGTATGCCCGTATGAAATTTAATTTCAAAAATTGTGAAACCGGGGACTAAATTGAAAGATTTTTATGCAATTAAGCCCTTTTGGTTAAAATTGATCAAATTGGAGGGCAAATTGACCCAATTGCATTTCAATACTCTAGAATCCAATGTCATAGCTTATAAAAACCGAGAATTGAAAATTAAAAGACTCTAAAGGGATTTTTTAGGCCCGGTTCGGGATTAGGTTTGTGAATGAACCCCATGAACCAAGCCGAATTTCCCTAATAAAAAGTTAAAATATTAAAGAGGGAATTAAAATAAAATTTTTGAATATTTTTGTGTAATTTTCTGACCACGAATGGTATTTTTTCTGATTTTTTTGGGTATTTTTATAATTAAATAAATTCCAAAAAATATTAAAAAATTCAAAAAATATTTTTTGTTCAAAATTGGTTCCTAAGGCTAGGCTAAGGCTTCCAAAGTTGATTTTGTAATTTTTTGACCTTTTTTGCTATTTTTAATTATTTTTAGAAATAAAAACTAAAATAAAAGATGGTTAAAAATCAGGTGTCAACAGCGGGGAGCGCGCAGAAGCTGGTGGGGGTCGGCGGCTTCAGCAGCGACTTCTTGAAGGGACACACAGGTCCCGGGAGCCGAAGCCGACTCGAGCTGGGTCCTGTCATGGGGGAGGAGTGGGCGTCTTACGTAGAAGATGATGAACAGCAGGTAAGTTTTCATGTTGGGTTGGTTTTGTGTTTTATTTGGTCTTGTGGCCCTTTTTAGAACCGGGCCAGCGTTAGTATTGGCGGGGAGTGGCTGGGCTTCGGCGAGTTGGGTCCAATCGGTTCAAAGAAAAGAAAAAAACGGGCCTGAGTTCCTTGTTCAAAACAGGCCCGGTTCGGGTTTTCCTTCTCGGATTGGATCAGGCCCGGCAGCCTGATCCGGATCCGGGTCCGAAAACCCGATCTGGACCTCATTTTTTTTTTAAAATAAAAAAATAAAAAATATTAATTAACAAAAAAATATATATATAAAAAATTATTTAAAATCAAGAAATCCAAAAAAAAAAAATTCAAAAAAGGGAAATGGCCACAATCAACTGGTCATGGAGTATTTTGGGTAATTCGGTATCCAAACCTCCCAAAAAATCGACAATTTTGCCCTTCGGGCTAATCGCCTCTAAATCTTCCCATTTTACCCCTGACCGAAATCACACCTTCCATAAGCCTTTATGGTTATACTAGGAAGCCATTGATCTGAATTGATGTGCATTGAAGTGATTAATTTATGCACTTGATTGCGCTTTCATTTAAATTGTTTGTGATTGATGGGAATAGTCTTCCAATCTGCATGAAACCCTGAATCAAACCTACCCCACCCAAAATTGCGCCTGCATGAATTCTTAGCTAGGAAAATCACTCGCGTTAGGTACCGAAAGGGCGTTGGTAATGACACCAGCGTAACCAAGTCCCCGAACCCAAAATCTCCGGTTCCGCAGAATTGATCGATCTCTCCCAATCGATCAGTAAGGTTTCCGGTCTACCCTCCAAGAAAGACCGGTGGCGACTCCAAATGCATACACAAGTTGCACATGCCACCACGACCACACTGAAGGTCGGAAGCGATCGATTCTTATCGTCGAATCCCTCTAAAAAATACTCCCGCCGCGATTTGGTATGGGCCTAGGAGGGCCCGCGCCGATCCAAGGCCCGCGATCGGTAATCCATTAGCCGCGTCCGCTTTCGGACGAGTCGCGACACCAACGAAGGACTTTATGAATGGTTAGTCATGCCATTCGGGCTTAGCAATGCACCCAGCACTTTTATGCGTCTAATGACGCAAGTCCTTAAGCCTTTCTTGGGCAAGTTTGTGGTGGTTTATTTCGACGATATACTTATCTATAGCCCAGATGAGCAGCAACATGTAGAACACCTTCGAGATGTTTTGCAAGTTTTGGAGGAAAACCAGCTTTATATCAACCTACCTAAATGCAGTTTCATGACGAATCAATTGCTGTTTTTGGGATATATTGTTGGTGCAGATGGGCTTCGAGTTGATGAAGCGAAGGTTGCTGCCATTCGGGATTGGCCTACGCCCAAGACTGTTGGGGAGGTGCGGAGTTTTCATGGACTGGCGACATTCTATCGCAGGTTCATCCGTAATTTCAGTACTATTTTAGCGCTTATTACAGAGTGTGTAAAGAAAGGCCAATTTAGGTGGAGTGAAGAGGTTGAGGCAAGTTTTGCCTTGATAAAAGAAAAGTTATCTACTGCTCATGTTCTTATTTTGCCGAATTTTGATAAGTTGTTCGAGCTAGATTGTGATGCTTCTGGGGTAGGAATTGGCGCGGTTTTGTCGCAGGAAGGGAAACCAGTTGCTTATTTCAGTGAGAAGTTGAATGAAGTTCGACGACGATGGTCCACCTATGAGCAGGAATTCTATGCAGTAGTGTCGCGACCTCGCGAAATTTTCCACACGCGGGCTAATGGATTGTCGAATCGGGCCCTCACTCTGCAATGTGGATCGCGGGCTTTCTCGACGCGGGTCTTCCCAGGCCTATACCAAATCGCGACGGGAGTAAATTTTTACGCGGGGGTTTCGACTATAAGAGTCGATCGCATTCGACCTTGGTGTGGTCGTGGTGGCATGTGCTATGTATGCATGCATTTGGAGTCGCCACCGGTCCTTCTTGGAAGGTGGACCGGAAACCTCACTAATCTATTGGGAGAGATCGATCAGTTCTGCGGAACCAGAGATTTAGGGTTCGGGGACTTGGTTACGTTGGTGTCATTACCAACGCCCTTTCGGTACCTAACGCGAGTGATTTTCCTAACTAAGATTTCATACAGGCGCAATTTTTGGGTGAGGTAAGTCTGATCAAAGGGGTTTCATGCAGATTGGAAGACTAGTCCTATCAAATCACAATCAATATAAGGAAAGCGCAATCAAGTGCATAAATGAACCACGTCGATGTACATTAATTCAAATCAATGGCTTCCTAGTATAGCCTTAAGGGTTTAGGGAAGGTGTGATTTAGGACCGGGGGTAGACTGAGAAGATTTGGGGACGATTTGCTCGAAGGGCGAAATCGTCGATTTTAGGGAGGTTTGGGAGTTGAAATAAACAAAATAGGTCATGGCCAGTTGATTGTGGCCATTTCCTATTTTCTGGAATTTTTAGAATTTTCTGAATTTCCTTGATTTTTTGGAGACGATTTTCCTAAAGGGCAAAATCGTCATTTTTGAAAAGGGTCGGGTTTCAGAAGACTAAAAATAGGTCATGGCCAGTTGACTGTGGCCATTTCCTATTTTCTAAAAATTTTCTGAAATTTTATGAATTTCTTCAATTTTTGGAAAGATGATTTGCCAAAAGGGCAAAATCATCATTTTGGAAAGATTAGGGTTTGGAAGACCCAAAATAGGTCATGGCCAGTTGATTGTGGCCATTTCCTATTTTCTGGAATTTTTCTGGAATTCTTCAATTTTTTTTGGGAGACGATTTGCCTAAAGGACAAAATCGTCATTTTAGAAGGGGTTGGGTTTCAAAGACCCAAAATAGGTCATGGCCAGTTGATTGTGGCCATTTCCTATTTTCTGGCATTTTTCTGAAATTTTCTGGAATTTTTGGGGGACGATTTGCCAAAAGGGCAAAATCGTCATTTTGGAAAGATTGGGAGTTGAAGTACCCAAAATATGTCATGGCCAGTTGATTGTGGCCATTTCCTATTTTCTGAAATTTTTTGGAATTTTTCAGAATTTCTTGAGAAGACGATTTGCCAAAAGGGTAAAATCGTCATTTTGGAAAGATTAGGGCTTGGAAGACCTAAAATAGGTCATGGCCAGTTGATTGTGGCCATTTTCTATTTTTCGGAGTTTTTTTTTTGGAATTTTTGGGAGACGATTTGCCAGAAGGGCAAAACCGTTATTTTTGAAAGGGGTCGGGTTTCAAAAGACCCAAAATAGGTCATGGCCAGTTGATCGTGACCATTTCCTATTTTCCGTAATTTTTCGGGAATTTTCTGAAATTCTTTGATTTTTGGGAGACGATTTGCCTAAAGGGCAAAACCGTCATTTTTGGAAAGATCGGTGTTTGGAAAACCCAAAATAGGTCACAGCCAGTTGATTGTGACCTTTTCCTATTTTTTGGAATTTTTTAGAATTTTTTCAATTTTTTTTCAATTTTTTTTTATTATTTTTTTTTATTTTTTAATGATTTTCTATTTTTTTTATTGAATTTCTGATTTTTATTTTATTTTATTTTATTTTAATTATTTTCTTTTTTTATTAAAAATATTTTCCTGACCGGGTCAAACCCGGCCCGCGCCTCTCGGGCGCCCGACCCGACCCTACGGGTCGGAGCCGGTCTAAACGACGCCGTTTTTGATTTTTTTCAAATTTTTTCTATTTTTTTTATTATTTATTTTTATGATTTTTTATATTTTTTATTGGATTTTCGAATTTTTATATATATATATATATATATATATATATATATATATATATATATATATATATATTAAAAAAAACAAAACAAAACAAAAATTCGAAAATAGTGTTATGGACTGGGCTGCAAGGCCCAACCCTTCTAAAGTCATGAGCTAAGAAAAGCCACGAAGCCCAAGTAAGAATCTAAAGGATAAAGGCCCAAATTTCCTTATAAAGTTTGTGCGAACTTATTAAAAAGCATGTGTTTCGGTTGAGGGCATTGTTGTTTCTAAGGTGCAACATTAGAGGTGATCAATTTCAGGGTCGACTCCAATTTCACATCAAACTTATAACCTAACTGTTGAATTGGTCCTCTAATATTTGGAACCTAGAGTCTATCATGTATATTTTGAAACCTGAAATTTACCCTGTAATGATTTCAGGATCTACTTAGGGTTCGCATGTATTCTTAAATGAACGATTGCAGAGAATCATCATCTCTAATGACCACAATTTATTGTTACAATTCATTAATCACAACTCATATTTAGACATACGAAAAATGTGAAAAATTTTCAAAGTAAAAATCTTAGTGATGGATATCGCTGAAAAGGGGATTACTAGTTTCAAATTATATACTCATCATCGAACACTATTAAATATCCCAATATCACGTGAAGACATAGAGCAAAAAAAAAAAAAACAAATACTTGTTTTAAGTTTTCGGCAGAACCGTCAAAATCGGTTCTTCAATTTTTAGAACTTTAAACTTAACCTGCATAATTTAGAATTAAAAACCTAAAATCATATTGATTCTCATCAGTCCGATGCTTCAATTTTCGATTTTATCCTAAAATTATGCTCACCCTCTCCTAGAGATATCCTGGCGTCAAATGATGACAACTATTGACTTGCATAAAACGCAAGTTGCTTCCATCCTTTTGGCTTTCTATCCCTTTCCCCACTCTTTGAGAGGTATTTACCTGGGTTCGTCAAATAAATCACGATCGTTAATCTTATGGGTCCACGTGTGGGACCAAGTGAGCCCACCTCCCACCGCAAAATCAACGGCCGAGATTCAATTGGTCCAGGAAGAACTGGGCCCCCCTCTCACGCGCTCAACGGGAACTCTTTGTCCCGATGCGCAGGCACAGTACCAAAGTCAACTCTTTGAACGTACCCAATCCCGCGGAAACAACAATCTGACTAGACCCAACACCAGATTACTCATCTCTCTTTGATGATCGTATGCTGTATCTGATCCTAAGCGAAGAACGAACTCACCAGAGATTTCAATGGGGTTCAAGTTCAACCTGAACGCACTATGTCGCTCGACGACGACGTATGGCTCTTCCTTCGCATGGTGTTCATCTTGCCAGCCACCGCCGCTCGGCTACCACCGCACGCCTCGTGGTGTGTCCGCTATGTTCGCCGCCATGATGCTTGGGGGACTGTAAGTCACTCTCTTCTCTTCTTTTCTCTTCCACCTCAAAGCTCACCAACACAAAGATGGCAAAGAAAAAAAATGCAATCTTTAAAACTTCATTGCATTTTCTCAGAGCCTTGGGACTGCTCGCTCCGACCGTGCTCGTGTTCGTCAAGTCAAAAGCGTCCAAAATCTTCCGCAGACCCACCACGACAGACAAGAGAGAAGAGGAGACAAACAACCCCGAAGCCGCGACGAGCGGCGGCGACGCGCCGGCACTGGTCGGCGAGGAGTACGAGGTGTTCCTGAGCTTCAGGGGGCCCGACACTAGCACAGGGTTCACCGACTGCCTCTACCACGACATGCTTGGCGCCGGAATCCGCGTCTACCGTGATGACGAGGAGCTCCGTGTCGGCAGAGAGATCGGCGGCGAGCTAATGCGGGCGCTCGACGTGTCCAAGATCTACGTGCCCATTGTTGGAGTTGGCGAATACTTCGAGGACCCTGTAGATGCTGATTGGGGTGGAGATATTGATAGCAGACGGTCCACTAGCGGGTATGTTTTCACATTGTTTGGGGCTGCATTGAGTTGGATGAGTAGAAGGCAAAGCGTGGTAGCGCTCTCTTCTACGGAGGCTGAGTACATGGCTCTTACTCATGCTGGAAAAGAGGCCGCATGGTTACGGCGGTTGTGCTTGGAGCTTGGTTTTGAGCAAAGTGCCGTAGAGGTGAGATGTGATAATCAAGGGGCTATTTATTTAGCTAAGAATCCAGCATTTCATTCACGCACAAAGCACATTGATATACAATATCATTTTATCCGAGAAAAAGTGGAGAAGAAAGAGGTTCGGCTTGTAAAGGTCGACACGGTGGAAAATAGTTCAGACTTCTTTACTAAAGCTGTCACATGTGCGAAGTTTGAATGGTGCTCTACTGCGATTGGATTGAAGAAGAATGATATTGGAAAGGCCCTCATTTGCACGAAGTATCCACAAAGTGGGAGAATGTTGGAGTTGGCGAATACTTCGGGGACCCTTGTTTCTCACACCGGGTACGCCCACGTGAGCTTAGGGAAACCAAAGTGTTATCCGACGACATGTGACCCATGCGCGCGGGATGCGGGGGTTCGGGGGCAGCGCCCCCGACATGGGTGTCCCGCTGCCCGGTCAGCGGGCGGGGCTTCCGCTGCCCGGTCAGCGGACGGCTGCCCCGCTCGCCGGTGAGCGGGCAGGGGTTCGGGGCAGCGCCCCCGAAACCTCAACGGGTTTGGACTTTTATTTAAGTGAACCCGTATGTTGTGGGCTTAATAGAGGTTTCGCTAGGTTTAGGTTTTAGGCCCGTTTATGGCATATATATTTTGCTCGTTTTTGCTAATCATTGTACGAGTTGAGAGATTGTAAACCGAATATCATAGTGAAATCTCTTGCAGGACGTAGCCCTATTCTGGGGTGAACCTGGGTAATCTCGCGCGTCATTCAATTTTCTTGATTTCTGTGTGATCGTTCTGATTCGGTGTGCGATAAATCCCATCACCCATCTTCTCCAGGGACTACGCGTCGAGCTCGTGGTGCCTCCGCGAGGTCGCGCACATGGTGGACTGCGCGGCGAGGTCGAAGGGGAATAAGGAGATCTTGCCGGTGTTCTTCGACGCTTCGCCTTCGGATGTGAAGCTCAGGACTGGGCTGTATAGGAATGCCATGCCCAAGCACAGGAAGAAGTTTGGGGCTGAGGAAGTGAAGAGGTGGGAGGATGCTCTTGTGGAAGTTGCTGAATTGAAGGGATGGGACCTCAAAGCTAGAGGGTAATTACTAATTCCTTTTCTTTATTTTCAGTGTCATTCATACACAATCTGATTGTTTTATTAGAATGCACAATTTGGAGTCCTCAGTCTTTGCCTTTTTTTGCGGGAATAAGATTTATGGAATTGCGACAGTTTGAAATGCGGCAAGAAGTTGGGCAGTAATTGTGCATTGTCTGGGGTCTCAGTTGGATGCCATTATATTATGTGTTGGAGATAGTCATTGATGTATAGACTCATGAAATCTGGAAGACTGTCAACCAAATTTCAAGATTAAGGAGCTTGGATGATCTCTATTCTGTTCCTGACTTTGACTGACCTTTCATCGGTGGTAAGCGGCAACCGGTAGGAGTAGACTGATGAGTTGATTAACTCTCCGTTTTGGTCATGCTCGTTCATGTACCAATCGCATCAGGAAGTTCCATTAAAAAAATTATCATTTGGCTAGTCTAGAATGCAATTTCTATCTACAGAGTACAGTTCAAACAGAGACCAAACAGAAAACATCAAGGGGTAAATCATAATAGACTATCATATCGAGAAGGCATTTGCAATGAGATGAGATTGCATGCCTCCTCCTCTGTCATACATGTGGATTCCATAGATCTAGAATCTATAAATACTTGAGGCTGCGTACAAGTTCCAAGATATTCAGTACTTTTGCCTGTAAGTTTCAAGTTCCACATGCCTACTCTGATGTTTTCAGGAGTGAAGTAACTAGTGGTTTCTGAGCAATGCTTTCTTTTACCAAGCCTCTCCCTTCACCCCTCTTTTACCCTTCACTGGATTTTTTTTTACTCTTTTTTCTCCGTCTTCTTTTCATCAATTCTTTCTTTTGAGTTTTCCTTCTGTTCTGGCTCAACTCATTTTTTTTATTTAAACTTTGAAGTCGAGTTATTTATTCTATCCGGCTCAATTTAGCTTGGAAATTATTCATGAAGCATGAAGAACTTTAAGCTTAAGTCATATTTTTTATTGATAGTATAAAAAGAAGTAAACAATTAGAGAAAGCATGAAGACAGATTCATATTGTTGAGAAAAAAGGTATAAAACATTGGAACTCCATCTAATGTGTAAAACTTTACCTTAATGTGCATGTTTCTTGAACTGACTGCTTGTTTGCGAATAATTTACGAGTGTCTCCAAGTACTTTTGCTTCAACTTGAAAGATATGTTAATGTCTCTGTTTACTGTCTTCTTTCAACTGAGGTAGTTCATACATGTGGCAGGCATGGGGAAGCTATTAAGTTGATCATCCGAGAGGTTTTGGTTAAGCTGAAGATAAAGCATAAGTATGTGATGAATCAGTTGGTTGGCGTGGATGATCATGTAGAAGACATAATGAAGCTATTGGATGTTGACTCTGAAGGTGTTCGTTTTGTTGGTATTCACGGGATGGGCGGTGTTGGAAAAACAACTCTTGCAAAGGTTGTCTTCAACCAGCTCTGTTCGTACTTTGACGATTGCTGCTTTCTTGGAGATGTTCGAGAATCATCAGAAAAATGCGGCCTAGTAAATTTGCAGAAACAGTTATATTCTGACATTCTCGACTCTAGATTCGTCGACAACATTCATGACATTGATGATGGGATTAACCAGATCGGGACAAGATTTCGCAGCAAAAAGGTCCTCATCGTTTTGGATGATGTAAATAAAGAAGAACAACTAAAGAAGCTAGCAGGGGAACGAGAT
This sequence comes from Rhodomyrtus psidioides, assembly GCA_021437785.1. Classification (NCBI taxonomy): domain Eukaryota; kingdom Viridiplantae; phylum Streptophyta; class Magnoliopsida; order Myrtales; family Myrtaceae; genus Rhodomyrtus; species Rhodomyrtus psidioides. The sequence continues at coordinate 821,442 of JAILYB010000092.1, read as the reverse complement.
TGGTTTGGTTCAGGAAGTAGGATAATCATAACAACCAGGAATGAAATTACTTTAAGAGTTCTGGATGAGGTTTTGATATACGAATTAAAGGAACTGAGTTTTGATCAAGCTCTTAAGCTTTTCTGTATACATGCTTTTAGAAAAGACTCTCCACCATATCAATATGATACTCCTGTATCAGAAATTGTTGTCACAACTGGAGGGCTTCCTTTGGCTCTTGAGGTCATAGGCTCATTTCTCTATCGCCAACCGCAAGAGATATGGAAAGAGACTGTGGAGAGGTTAGCAAGAATACCACATAAGGATGTTCGACAGCAGTTGATGATCAGTTATGAGGCATTAGAAGATGAGGAAAAGCAGATTTTTCTTGACATTGCATGCTTTTTCATCAAGGACACGAAAAAAACGAATGCAATTTACATGTGGGAAGCTTGCAATTTTTTTCCTGAGACTGGGATTCAGGTTCTTACGCAAATGTCTTTGGTAAAGATCGTTGATGGTGATACAATATGTATGCATGATCAGCTCAAAGATCTTGGGAGGCAAATTGGTCAGAGGGAATGCTTGCATGATCCTGGAGAGCGTAGCAGGGTTTGGGTTTGGGAGGAGGCCCTCGACATTGTAAGATCAAAACAGGTAAAGAAATTCACTGTTTTCATGAGTCTTTCACATTCCCGCTTAGAAGCCTCTTGGTTCTTTTATGCCAAAAGAGAATCTCAATATTTATTAAAATCACACCTTTCCTTTGTGTTTTGACAGAGAAAGAAAAAAGTTCAGGCACTCATATTAGCTGGAAGTCAATTTCAACCACTGTTAATTTCACATGACGAACTTAGTAGGTTACCCAACTTAAGGTTCCTTGAATTAGAGGATGGAACCTTTGCCGGAGACTTTGGGGAGAACTTTTCGAAGTTAAAATGGATTTCTTGGCATTCTCCTAAGCCACTAGATCTTGAGGTAACCAATCTATTTATAAAGAATTTGGTTGTCTTTGAGATCTTTTCGGGCAGCATCACAGATGATTGGAGTGGATGGAACCTAATCAAGGTATGATATACATTTACTTTGATTTTGATTGGCATATAGTTTAATATTTACCGTTTTCATCTCTTGATGGTCAATCGTTTTTCGTAGATGGCAAAAAATTTGAAAGTTCTAAACCTCAGAGGTTGTGAAGGCATAACTAGAACACCGGACTTCTCTGGATGCTTGAGTCTAGAGATGCTGAGTTTCTATAATTGCATAAACTTGGTTGAAATGGACCGCTCCATTGGGAAGCTAAAGCGCCTGATTCACCTAAATCTTAAAGAGTGCATCTCTCTTAAATTTTTGCCCGAAGAAATCGGAAGGCTAATAAATCTGAAGCACTTTGCTTCCAGTGGATGTTTTCAGAAGCTCCCAGATTCATTTGGGAATTTGACATCACTGAAGGAGTTGGATCTGTCGAACATACAAATTGAATGCCTTCCTGAGTCTATTGGTGATAAGAAGTTTCTATCTGTCCTTAATCTAAGGTATACACAAATTAGGAAACTTCCGGAGACTATTGGGATGCTTGTGAGACTTGAGTCTCTTTCTCTCTTTGGGTGCTTAGAGTTGGAAAAACTCCCGGACTCAATTGGGAAGCTAGAGTCTTTGCAGGAGTTGAATCTATCCAGTACTAAAATTGTTGAGTTGCCAGATTCGATTGGAAATCTGAAGAAGTTGAAAGTGATACTGATGGAAAATACTCCAATAAGGAAATTGCCCAGTACTATTGGAATGTTAAAGAATCTGGAAGAGCTACATGCTAGTGGTTGTGAAGAATTAAGTGGTGAAATTCCGAGTGAACTTGGTGCATTGCCCTCTCTGAAAATCCTCGAACTATCGGATGCCCATAATTCTGGAGTGCCTATGACAATCAATCATATTCCCCACCTTGAAAGACTGGACTTGACAGGTTGAAATGAGGTTCAAGAATTGCCAGAGCTTCCAAAAAGTCTGATCTATCTGCATTTTCAATCATTGGCATTGCGGATAGTTCCAGATCTCTCAAACTTGACTAATCTTGTCGATTTGCTCTTATCCAATGGCTCTGAAGATGTACTTCAAGCTTCATCAGAACTATTGCCAAGTTCTAGCTTGGGGTGGATTAGGAGGTTATCCAAACTGAAGAAGTTGGAACTGTCCCTTTCTAATATCCCTGCACCACCGACTGAGTTTGGCTCTCTTCCTCGTCTCAATGAGCTTATTTTATCTGGACTAGACCTGCAATCTATCACACAGCTTCCACCTTCCTTATCGGAGCTGCGACTTGTCAATTTCAACTCAACAATATCTTGGTCAATCTTTTCCAACTTGAAAAACTTGTCAAAGTTACAACTTTCTCAATCTCAGCTTCAAGAAATTGAACTCAGTGGACTTGAACAACTGAGAGCATTGACAGTGAGTAAATGTGAACTCCTTGAGAGGTTATGCATCCCGGGAAGCTTAAAGAAGCTTAAAGAGCTGTGGGTATTAGAATGTCCGAAGTTAGTTGAGATTGAAGGTCTGGAATCCCTAGAATCCTTGGAAGAAATGTACGTACAGTATTGTGATTCCATCGAAAGGTTAGACGGGATATCAAACTCAAAGTTGCTGAAGCTTTTGGATATATCAGACTGCTATGAGCTTCGTGCTGTTGAGGGCCTCAGCGGGTTAGAATCTTTGAATGCATTACTTGTTCTTGAGTGCAGTTCACTGGAGAAACTAATTATTCCTTCAAGCTTAGAGAAGCTAAAACATTTGGAGGTGTCAGGATGTCCGAAGCTGATTGAGATTCCTGGTCTTGGTGCATTGGAATCATTGGAGACTTTAGCCATTGAAAAGTGTCGATCCATTAGCCAACTATGTGATTTGTCAAACTTACAGATGCTGAAGTCTTTGTCAATCGATGGATGCCATGAGCTACAAGCTATTGATGGCGTTGACGAGTTAGAATTGCTGCGTGAGTTCAATGTCTTTAATTGTCGGAAACTGGAAGTTCTGATGGATGTATCAAACACAAAGATACCTGACGAATGCCTGATAACAATTCGGAAGTGTCGGAAATTACACAGGCACGGTTATCCTAATGTCGAGAACCTTCCGTACAGGGATTACAAAGAAATGATTATTGCGACAACAAACTCTCCTACGGGTTCACTTCCTTTAGAGACATCGGATGAGGTATGCACACTATTCTTCCTAATTTCTCCCCAGGCAATCCAACTCCTCTGTAATAACGTAAGTAGTCTTATCTTGACGACTTTAAGGTGAGACTTGTTAATTTATCTTGTAGGGAGAGGTTGAAACGGACGATGAAGCTGAAGAATTGGAGGTGGATGGAGACAGCTCTGATGAAAATAGATCACCTGTCATCATAACTTCTTGATACGGAGCTTTGTTCATCAGTGAGTTCTCGGGATGAAAAGACTCCCGTAGTAAGCGATGTTGAAGAAGGGACCCAACTATGATCAGCGTCTTTCATGATCGCACCCTGGGAGCTTCACCGAGGAGTTTCTTCCTACTCGGGAAAAAGACGGAATTAAGGTACCTGAGATCCTAGACTTCTCCAAATTATTTACTTAGGACTAATTCATTGACTCCACGTCAATGTTGACTGAACAAGTTGGTGGCTATGTGTAATTTCGTAAGAGAGAAATAGAGAGAAGGGGAGGCTGCATGAGACAATGGTGGTGCTGCCCACTCAGCCAGCGAGGGCCGCCGAGCCCTTGTTGGCTGTTGCCAGCATCAGGCAATAGCTTGGGTCGCAACCCCAGCTGCCGATTTCCAGGTCGGGCAATTGCGGCCAAGGCTGACTTTGCCATGGGGTTGTGTGAACAAAGGCAAGGCATCGCTAGCTCTAGCTTGGAATTTTGCAACCCTGTCCAGGCGACGCTTGGGATCGAGTGATCATCACCGTCAATTAAGAGCGAGCGCTTATAGGATGAGTCCAGGCTTATAGGATGAGTCCAGGTTCTACCTGGAAATTGTAACCTATCATATTGGGACTGGTTTTTAGTTTTTGGAACCTCAAACCTACCGTATATACTTTGCAACTGGCCAATTTATTTATTTAATTTTTTTTTTGGTCATTTTGCTTCATTTTTAGCCAAGAAGAATGAAAATTAAAGTAACAACAAAAATTTCCTATAAAATAAATAGAGTTTCATCAACAAAACTTCCTATTTCAAATAGAACCATTTTATAAGTGAAGCGATCTATCAAACCTAACAAGAGAAGCCGTATTACGTCGTCAGAGTAATGAAAGGGGTTGGTTCAAGAGTATAATAAAAACCCGTGTAAATGAGTAGTGATTAGTTGATTTGGGGTTTCCAAAATGCATAATACGTTGGATTTTTCCTACAAGATCATACTTATATGTTGCAGTGGATTCCAATGGGCGTATATCTTCCACCTGCACCGGAGCAAGTTTAAAACTAATACTAGTAAATAACAGTAGTACTGGAATGATGTTCCAAATTTTGAAAGCTTGATACTACTTGAATGAAAATCGGGCCATTCTAGAATGTGCCCTCTCTATACTATCAGCGGCGATCCTCGCTCAGTCTGCGCGAGGTGCCCCGTACCATTTCAGCCATTCGTGGACTCATGGCTGGCTTTTTCGACTCTAGTTTAGCTCTGGGACACGGAGTAATAAGGAGGAGAATTTGTCGCTGAAAAAGATCTAGAACGTCTCTTGCATTCCATGCGCAATTCTGCACTGATGCTGCCGCATGAAGAAGTAATTTCCAGGTGAAGCTGTAAGCCTGTAATAAATCGAAGATCACACTACGCGTGTTTATCCAAGTATATGCATGTATACTACTACTATTAACTGCAGAGCTCAAATTTCACTGATCAAACTACTTATCCTCTAAAAAAAAATGGAATTCAGTGTAACCTAATCGTCCTATGAGTTGATTCATTTATGGAATAGCATAGGCTGAGGCTCGTTTGGAACTAACAACTTCTAACTTTACGTGCCAGTAGAGCGAGCAGACCATGTGGATAGACATCGGTGAGTGACGATTGAGCATATTATATACATACTTCCATCATGTTTATTGTGATGACATGCCCGGGGACACAACATGCAATCCAGCGTTCTCCGCGAAACCTCTCTGGATTAATGTGAAGGATTACCACCATGATTCCGTTGGCAGCTGGTGGCTACTAATTCTCATAATAAGCAGCCAACCTGGTATTGCTAGCATCCGCTCATCTGAAGGTAATTTAGAACGAGATCAGGTATGAAGCTGGGGATCACACTTTTTGTCAAGGTATTACTACAGAAGCGTATAGGTCATGTTCTGTCCCGCTACAGTGACGACATGGTAAAGAGGAAAGACAGCAATTTTCGAAAAGCACATTAACACGTGCGTGTTACCAGCAATAGAAAGAGTGAAAAGATGATGAGATAAATGAAAAGGATTCAGAGAGACCCTCAACACGATCTGCATTATCACTATATCCTGCAACGTGTATTTTCTCAGGCATTTATTATTTTTGCTTCTCCATCAATAATAATACGCTTAACTACCAGTCTAAATGAAAGATTCAAAAGTTCTCCTGCAAATTCTCTTTCATTTTTTGTTCGTTCTTATAAATCTGTTTTTTTTTTTTTTTTTTTACAGTCATCACTTATGGGATATCTCCTCTAATAGGGACTTTCGGTTTGTTATGGCAAGGAAATATTGAGAATCCTAGACAATTGCATAAGGTAAAGAAATGATTCTATAGACTGGCCGAAGGCTATTAAATTTTTCGGTCAATTTACATTGTTGTTTTACTTCTTGATCATTCCATAGATTTTTCTGTAATATGACAGGTACATGCAATGACATGCTTCTCATTACTAATGTTTAAGTTGTTAAAAGAACTTTACATATAGGTGTATTTTGAATGAGATTCTTTGATGTAATAATCCTGGTTGAGGCATACCTTGTTTGTCTCTGATTCAGAGTCAGCTGTCATGGATTTGGATTTTGGTCTCTCTGAAGGCGAACCATCTTTTTGTAACGCCTGAAGGTAATATGATGTGAAGTGTCAAGCGACTCCCCGCACTGATCAAATTTTGTTAGGCACATATCCTGTATTTTTGAGTTCGATATGTCGAGCGTTGTTTCCAGTGAAGGACAACTGGAGAACCGTAAATTAATCAGAAACTCTAGTTCGTCAAGGCCCTCAACAACCTGCAGCTTAGGGCAATTACAGATGACCAACCTCTTAAGGTTCTTCAAGGGCGATATACTAAACTTTTCCATACCATCGCAATAGCGAATGCAGACGTCTTGCAATGATAACAGCGAACCCACAACTCGAATCTCAACTAGGTATATGCAGCAACTCATGTTAAGTCGTTTTAGTTTCTTTAAGGCATCGGTGAGAAGAAGTATTCCTGGTGCAAAACAGCTCAGCGCACTTGAAGAGGACTCTGATTGACCGAGGACCCCAAGAGATCCTACCTCATCACATCCTAACCTTTCAATTGAGTAGCAGGAGTCGATCGATAATTCCTCCAGAGATTCCAACATACCAGTGATCTCCATCAGCTTGAAGCAATTGGATACACTCAGTGTTCTTAAGCCAGATGGTATGGACAATCTCTCAAGGACACAGTTGGTCAACGATAAGCTCTGCAACTGCAACAGTTCATTGAGTTGAATTTCTTGCAATTCAGAGAAACGAAGCGTCAAGCTGGACAGGAATTTCAAGTTGGATAGCTGTGATTCTCTCGAGTTGAATTTGTCTAGTGTCAAGTAAGATAAAGAAGGTGGTAGCTGCTTGAGGGCTTGCAGGTCTAGTCTATGCAAAATAAGATTTTCCAGAAGAGACAGGTGACCCAACTCCGTATGCGGTGCAGCGGCATTGAAAAGACACAACTCCAACTTCTTTAGTTTGGATAGCCTACCAATCCACCCCAAGTCACATGTGCGCAGTCGACATTTAGAGCCTGGCAAGATTCCATATTCAGTGCCATCAGATAGGAACAACTCTTCCAGATTAGAAAGCTTGGAGAGATTTGGGACTACCTGCAGTGAGCAAGATTTAACACGTAAAATGACTATACTCGCTGGAAGCTCAGGCAACTCTTTAATCTCATCACATGATCTTAGGTCAAGTGTCGAGAGGCAAGAAAGCATGTTGATTGTGCTCGGAACATGACAGATTCTTGTCCTGCATAAATCTAGGACTTTTAGATAGGATAGATATCCTATTTCAGGAGGAATTTCACCTTCCAACTCTAGGCGGCCACAGAGATAAAGGCCTTCCAGTTTCTCCAACATTCCAATAGCGTTGGGCAACTCCCATCGATCTTTATCTGATTCAATCCCTTCGCATGACAACTCCAAAGTGCACAAGGATTTTAACTTTCCAATGGAGTTTCGAAGTCTAATTTTTGTGTCTTTCAGACCAAGATATTGCAGTTCCACTAACCCTTCGATTGTGCTTGGAAGTTCAGTGATTCCTGATCTGTGCAGGTTGAGGACTAACAAACACCTTAGCTTTCCAATGGAATCAGGCAAACTTGCAATTCCAGTCCTTGAAAGGTCCAACTCCTTTAATGATGCTAAGTTGCCGATAGAGCTGGGGAGTTTGCGGACCTTGTAACAGCCCTTCAAAGAGAAGCGCTTAAGCTTCACTAGCTCTCCAATTTCTCCAGGCAAACTTTCAAGGCGCCAACAATTGGTAATATTCAAGTCAAGCAAGTACTTTAACTTTCCAATGGAGCTGTCAATCTCCTTCAAACTCTCACAATCATCAACAGTCAACCTCTCTAAAGTCAGGCATCCAGACAAGTCTGGTGTTCTAGTCATGCGATGACATTCTACAAGAGCCAGGATTTTAAGTTTGCTTGCCATCTGCAAAAAGGAAACACAAATGTCAGGAAAAGAAACCAAAATAATCAACGAGACAACCGTCATAAATTGAGATGTAAACCATACCTTAATTAAGTTCCATACTTCTGAATCATCTGTGAAATGATTGCCAAAAAGTTCAAGGATGACTAAATTCTTCAAATGAATATTAGCCGCACTGAAATCTGGTGGGGGAGAAGACCAGGAAATCCATCTCAAATTTGGTAGACAATCGGTAAAATCCCCAATAAAGGTCCCATTTGATAATCTTAGGAACCTTAAACTTTCGAAACTTTGAATTTGTTCATGGCTAATCAAGATATGAGAACTCCTTCCTTGCAGATCAAGTCCTTCAACCTTTGTCTTCCTCTGCCAGTAAATAATCACAATGATTAGTGTAGAAGTTTGTCAGTAACTCAGTAATTTTATTTACCATTTGAAAGAATGAAGTGGCAGAAAAGATCATGGGAAGAAAATTGAATCCTCAAGAACAGGATGTCACTTTTTTCATCTGAACCTGATAGTTGTCTTACCTCTTTGGTCCTTAATAATTCAAGGACCTCCTCTCTAATCCACAGCCTACTCCGCTTCGCAAGATTTGTAGGACTTTCTTGACGAACAATTTCCCGTCCCAAGTATCTCAATTGATCGTGCATCCATAATTTATTGTCATCCATTATCTTTATCAAGGACATGCTGACAAGGACATCAATTCCCGTGTGAGGATAAAATTTACAATCAGTCCACATGTAAATGGCATTAGTCATATCCTCATTGATAAAAAAGCATGCGACATCGAGAAAAACTTCGCGTTGATGTTCGTTTAGGGCATCATAGCTAATCATCAACTTCTTCTGCACATTTTCATCAGGTATGTCCCTTGACTTGTCTAATGTTTCCTTCCATATTGCTTCATTTCTTCCACAAAGTAATGAACCTAGAATTTCCAAAGCCAAAGGAAGCTTTCCAGTAGTAGAGACAATATCTCTTGAGAGGCCGTCAAAATCCTTTACCAGAGAGCCTTCAAGAAACGCATGACTATTGAAAAGTTGGAGGGCATGGTCAAAATTCATCTCCTTCATTTCATAAGCCAGAATTCCTTCCTTAATCTTCAGTACCCTTGTGTTCCTAGTGGTGATAATTATCCTCGATCCTGGATGCAACTGATCTTCTCCAATTAAATTCTCAATTTGTTCTTTCTCATCAACATCGTCAAGAACAATGAGAACCTTCTTACTGCCAAGCATATCTTGAATCCTCATCCTTCCTTGATCAACATCATTGATAATATCTGATGCTATAGGATTAACAATTTCTCTTACTAACTTTGTCTGCTGCTCAACTAAACCATGCTTCTTTGAATTTTCTCGAATATCATCAAGGAAGGCACAACACCCTCCAAAGTGAGAAGAAAGTTTGTTGAAGATGACTTTGGCAAGAGTGCTTTTACCGACTCCCCCCATCCCATGAATTCCGAACAGTCTCACATCACTACAATTAACATCTAACAATTTCAGTACTTCATCCACTGGACCATCAAGTCCGACTAAATGTTCTGTCACAAACTTATATCTTTTCTTCAGCCTATGCAAAACCTCTTTGACTACCAACTTCATAAGTTCCGCTTTGCTGCCACAAATAGAAGCCAGTTCATTTGTTAGAAAAGCTGCATCGACGAATAGATAACATGTAAGCGCCTAAATCCAAAAACTGTGTAGTTCTTTTGTTTATCCTTTGTAACTCTTGCATATGATTCTTCTTTTTTCTTAAATTTGCAAAGTTTATTTATCCGCCGATGTCATTTGTATTGGACGGGATCGATTCTGGACCTAAAAAGGTCAGGGATCTTTAGAGCTTACCTTTTGCACTTCGGAAGTTCCCAGCCCTTGATTTGAGCGACCTTCATAAGAGCCTCCTCCCAGGATTCTACTTCGTAAGGGAACTTCTTCTTGTGTTCATCTATGGCCGTCGTGTATAATGAGGTTTTAAGCTTAATATCATCTGGCTTCACATCATAAAAAATGGGTAGGATCTGTTTTTTCCCCTTTGATATGGATGTGTTGTCTACCATCCTCGCGAGCTCACGGAGACACCATTTGCTATCCGCATAATTTATTGAGAAGATGGGTATGAAGATCTGAGAGTTGTCAATCGCCCGCATAAGATCTCCACCAATTTCTTCGCCAACTCGAAGTTCTTCGTCATCTATGAAGACACGAATACAATTATCTACCAAGTCCTGATAGAGGAAGTTGGTGAATCCATCTCGAGTATCTAGTCCACGGAAACTTAGGAATACTTGATACTCGCCTCTTCTTGCATCGTTGCTACTTGTTCCAGCATCGGAGTTCGCCATAGGAGCTTTACTTTGCAAATTAAGGTCTCTCTCTCTCTCTCTCTCTCAGAGAACGTTCCTGGCTACCATCAAGATGAGTTTGAAGACAACGAACAAGCCAACATAGTAAACTGAATGGCAGTCAATTATTTCATATTTCCAGTTATGAAATTAGTGATATGGCGATATGTCAAAATTTCACCTAACTCCTGTGTCAGCACTACCTAAAACTCAAAATAGGTCAGCCTTATAAAAATCAAACTATTACGTTGCATCCTATTACATATTTCTTACTAAAAGGTTGGAAAGTTTCCTTATGACTACTCAGAAAAAGTAGGGAAAAGAGGAGAAAGAGAGGAATGATGATACATCGATCAAAACCTGCATTCGCAGGACGCAGTCACGAAGTAAGGAGACATGACTTATTTCAGATTATCTCTAACGTGATTATCTCTGACTTTTGCTCTGGAAGTACTCCTGTTATTGCAAAATTGCTGGAGATACAAAGAGAGCATGAGGATGTAAAAACAGCATTGCCGATTTATTGTATTTCTTTTCATTGAGGGCCATCCTCTGAATTGGCGGCCCGAAGAAGTCCCCAAGAGGGAGTCCAAGTCCAAGCCCATCAACATATCTAATTAGACTCACATTCACTCGAAAGTTTAAGCCAATGAATTAATGACCAATTAGGATAATTAAATGCTCCATACCATACCAATTATATAATGTGAGACTTCTTTAACACAACTTGCACATGCATCTAAATACTAAGAACGATTACCTTCCCACGGACACCTTTTTATGTGGCTAATTTCAGTTCTGTGACAAGTAAGTTGAAATGCAGTCCTCTTCCACCTAATGATCATATCATTTTATGGGTTTTAGACACTTAACATTAGAAGTCACTTCCTTGGAAGTTCATGGAACACGCCATGATTCATCATTGGCAATTTTCTATGGCAAAAATTAAACTTGGTCGATAAGATAAGAACCTGTAGGGTTATGAGTTGACCTCTCATTTTGGTCTTTTTTAATATCGTATTGCTCCTTCTGACAGAACAACCCAAAGCGACAACAGGAAGATGTTTCTAAATCTGCAACCTTCGCAGGCAAGCAAATTGTTAACAAACTGCAACTGGGGTTATCTTTATGTAACGCGATTTCATGACTCATGCCCGACCAGAAAGGACGGCTTTCCGAGCCGGTAACTGCTTGATTGTCCTTATTTTCCACTTATTGCGGGTTCTCTCAAGAGCTCTTCCCCTAACAACGGCGTAAAAGCTGTTTGAATATTGGAAACTTCTAAGTGCACGTATCTCGTTTGATTCAAGTGTGTATCAGGGTCTCATCTTCGCAGATTTTCCTCGAAAAGACCCTGCGCATGGCAGCGGCAGACCTTGCCCCCGCCCTCACCCTCCAATCTGGTTTCGGCCTTGGTTCTGTTTTTTGTTTTTTTTTTTTGTTTTTTGTTTTTTTTTAAACCTTATTTTTAAATTAAATTAAATAAAAATCAATTTTGGACCAAAATGATGTCGTTTTAGTCACTTCGTCGCCCCGCAGGAAAGGAAATATTAAAACAATTCATGTCCGCATTTTCCGTTAGCCAAATTAGACTGAGTCAACGGAAGGATTCGATTGCACCAAATTTGACAAGTTTTAGGACTCAATTGCATTTTTTGCAAGTTTTAAGACTCAATTGTACTTTCGTGACAAGTTTTAGGACTTATAGTGAACATATCTTTTACAAATATAAAGATTTGGAAATATAAAACAAAGATGTTCAGAAAAGCAACAAGTTTGTTTAATGTTATTGTTTCCCACGACGAAATATATTCCACCGAAAGTCGTTCTTCGACTCTTAATTGAGTAAAACGGGTCCCTGGGTCAACTCCGAATAGGAAATCTAATAGTTAGAGAACCAACAACCAGTTGAATTGGAAAAGGAATGTGCAAACGCAAATCGTAACGAAATTTAACCGACGACAAGGTATGGTAATATAGACGCAACAACATAACCGGATGTAAACAAATATGCCGTAATTTAATTATTGACATAGCTTGAGAACACGAAAGTACTATGCCAAAATTTACTCGGGACAGGACACAGTACTCAGGATAGAGATACACCCCGAATTAACGACATGAATCTAAAAACAACAACTGCGAAAGATGAAATGCGATATTGAAAAACAAATACGAATATAAATTTGCTTGATCTGTGTCGGGGCTCCTCCTGATGGATGATTAGTGGCATTTATAATGGTCTTATGCTAACTGTCTCTGTGACATTGCATTTTTCATGTAACCTCTATCGATTGCTTCCATGTTTCCATAATTTTTTCACTCACTTTGTCGAGTGGTTGTCTTTGCTGCATGTCAACTACTCCATATTCTTCTTTCTCAAGACAGTGGTTGTCTCATGATCTTTTTTCCGAACTGTAACTATGTTTCCTCTAACACGTGTCTTTAACCTTTGTTATCCCATCGATTGCACGATCTCCACGATGGCTGCCCTGCTTTCTTACTTTCAAGCAATAACTGTTCCCTTCAATATTCGTCATCAATGCTCATATTGGAACCTATCAGCTTTTCATCGTCATATTTCGACAATTGAATTCATGGTATTCAATGAATTTCGATACCGACTACATATGGTAATCCCGGAAAAATTGTAAAAAAAAAAAAATTCTAAACATATTGCACTTTTGCCAATTCAGTCATAAACCTTTTAATTTTACTAATTTAGTCATAAACCTTTTAATTTTGTCAATTCAGTCATAAACCTTTTGCATTTGTGTCAATTTAGTCCATCCAACTAATTTTGACCAGTAGGCATCCATGTCAGCTCCGACTGATGCTGACGAGGTGATGTTTAATATTTTTTAAAATTTATTGATTGATTGATTTATTTTCTTTTTTCTTTCCATTGGTTCACTTCTTCCTCTTGATTGTTTGCAGTTTGGAGTAGGTCAATTGGCGATTCAATCTCGACAAAAAAAAAAAATCCATTTATTGACACCAAATAATAAACACAAGTACTGAGGGGGCATCAAGGTCATTAATTTCTGACTCGATCCCGATTCGATAAAATGAAGAAAGGTGAATGACTTACCTAGGTTCAGCAAGTTGACTGCGGCGCACTAAGGACTGCAAGAACCAGATATTCGGGAAGTGGGAAGTAAGATTATTTGTTACCGAAGTTCGGTAGGTAGCTAGGAATTGGTAACCCGAGGTTCAGTAGGCAGCCATAAAACAGTAACTTCCCGAAAACCACAAAAAGCCAATGAAGAACGATCACGAACATAAAAGGCAATGAATCAACTAAGTTAGCCACGTTAGTGAGAAGTTATGAGCGGGGAGTGAAAGTAATGAGCACGAGTAGATTATGGGAAGTCGCTCAAAAGGTTCAAATTCAAAGTCATCGTGGTAGTTGAAGATCAATTTTGGCGGACCAAAGTAATGAAGAACGTGGCAACAAGGGATGATTTTTTAAGGCGCCAAGGTCCAAAATTTGAAAATACAAAGATAACCGTCTAAGCAGTTGCAAAGTGTAAAGAGATACAAATATTCGAAAGGAAGAAGGGAAGGGCAAATCAACAACTCATGCGAAAACACTTAATTTCCTCTACAATTTATCTTTCATTGTACTTTGAGATTCCTGCACTTTCAATTCCCGCAAATTAGTTTCTTTCCAACTTATTTACAGCTTTTCTAGAAGTATTGTAACGTAACCCGAACCCTTTGTTGATCTCAAATCTATCTGCAACATTTCTATCCATTTCGACATTTACTCCTCGCGATTTGTTTCTTCGCTAGAAATTTCTTTAAGGATTGAGCCACATAACCTTGATAATAAAAATTGAAGGACTAATCTCGGTGAAAGATATTCCTTATTACAAGATGAGCGAACATTTTTTTGGCACGCCCGATGGGACCTTCGTGGTGAGATTTGAAGAAATGATGAGAACCAGAAACCAACCAAAAGGAGTACAAGTTGACAATGTCAACAACCCAGACATGGTGCACGATCAGAGCACTCAACAGCCAATTAGGCTGAAGAAGTAGCCCATCATAATGCCGACATACCACGGCAATTAACCGAGAAAAAAACTCGTACGTTGGCACCTGACACTACATTGGTAGCCACGATGAAGAGGATGTTTGAGGAACAATAGAATGACCTCACTAACTACATGGTGAGGCATGTTACAAACGTGATAAAGCCCATGTGAACAATGCCATAAACAAGGTAATATCTTGTCCAAGTACTTCCTCTCAAGTTCCACCATTTTATGCAAATTCTCTGGGCGCTATGTCATTTCCTCCAGCATTGGGACCTCCTAGTGTTGGGTATAATAGTAGTGGGAGACAGAATCTGCAACCATATTTGAGAATTGTACCAAGGCCAAAGAATCCAACACCCACAAACCTGATGAATGGAATGAATGGTTATAATTTTCCTCAAGCTACTCCTATTGAAATTAATGCGTGTAACCCTACTCTTCCCATTCCACAACTAGTGCTGAATATACCACCTTCACTGAATGTGCCAAATGCTGAACCTATGAGGCCTCCTACAGCCCAATCATATCCACACATAGTAGAGGATCCTCTCTACAGGCCACTACCACTACCTATTAACTTTACTATGGAACATCAAGGGATGAACAGACCTCATCAAGTTGACCCTATGGGGCATAATTCTTGGATGGGCCAACATAATTTAAGGCCGTGGAATCTAGACGAAGTGGCTGAGTTGGTAATGCAGCAATTGAGAGTCAAGAGAGGAGCTCCAAGACTTGTGTACAAGAAACTATATCTCAATTGGGTAGTCCTTACTGGGTAGACACTATTCCATAACCAAGGGGTTTCAAGAATTAGACTTTACTGTGTTCATAGGGGAAGAAGATCAGTTGACTGTGGAGCATGTAGGTCGGTTACTAGCACAATGTGGAGAGGCTGAGACTAATGAACTCTTGAGGCTGAGGTTGTTTCCATTGTCTTTGTTGAAGACAACATTTACCTAGTATACGAATTTTCCTACGAACTCAATCCAGATGGGCTGAGATGGAAAGACAATTCCACTCTCAATTTTCCCGATCAATACCTGAGGTAACAGTAGTTGATCTGGTAAGGATGTACCAATACAGCACGGAAACCGCAGATCAGTTTATCACTCGTTTCAAGAGGTCCATGAACAGATATTTGACTTCTCTTTCTGAGAAAGAATTTATTGATTTGGCCTTCAACGGGCTAAAATTCAATCTCAGGAAAAGGTTTGAAGGACAAGCCTTTGATGATCTCTTTCAGTTAACTACTCGAGTCTCCAAGTATGAACTTCTGTTGAAGGAAAAAGACAAGATACTGATGAAGGATAATCGGTAGACAGTGGCCCTTGCTGAAAGTACCGAATTTAGTGATCCTACCAAAGAAGAGAATGAGATAGCAGTGGCAATCATGATGCTGAAGAAACCATATGTGTGCCCGGCTCTTAAGCCAGCTAGAGTGAGAGATGTATCTAAGTTTAAAGCCAAGAAGACAAACAACTATTCTTTTGATATCTTTAAACTGCATGAGATATTTGACTTGTTGTTAGAAGATGGGATGATCAAATTAGCTGAGGGATAGGTAATTTCTTCCAAAGAGGAGTTGGCTAGTAAAATGTACTGCAAGTGGCATCATTCTATGACTCATGATACAGTGAATTGCATTGTTTTCAGAAAGACAATTCAAGAGGCAATTCGGCAAGGCAAGATCAAATTCGCTGAAGACAAAGGCAAGAATCCAATGAAAGTAGACACAAACCCTTTCCCGAAGATGATCAACATGGTTAACGTCCATGAATCACCAAGGTATGATGACAAAAGATTGTGTGCTCAATGTCAACAGGAATTGAGAAATCAAAATCGGGAAGTTCCTACGTTTCAATTTATGAGAGATACTAGAAGAAGGTATAGATCATGGACATTCGTTCGAAGAGAAGGTAGACCACAAATAAGGTTTGAAGTAGTATCAACTAGACATCCTTCTTTGCATTCAAGAAGGGAAGAAGGCCAACCAGAACAACCAATGCAAGTGCTGGAGAAGAGAGATACTAATGAGCTGACTAATAGGAATGAAGCTTATCTTGATCATCCAAGGCAAGATTTTTTAGATCAGTAGATCAAAAGTCAGGCTCTCAAAGAGGATAAGACTCCATGAAAGCCTAAAAAGAAGAAGAGTCAATAGCAGAGGTACCAAGAAGGGGACCCTAAAGTAGGTTTACTTGGGGGAACAAGCGGAAAATTCGAGTATGTGGTGTACTATGGAGACGCATTTGACTACCCTAAAGTAGGCTGAGGAGATGAGTTTGATGATCCACCACTAAATCCAGCCCCACAGAATAAGAAGACAGTTAAAGTTCCGTATGATCCCCTTGAAGATAAGTGGTCAGTAGCTAGGCCGCCTAGTTAAGCATCTTACCGCACCATGAACAGACGCTTTCAACAAATGAAAAATAGACATGGGAATTTTGGAAATGATCAGACTAGAGATATAGCAGGGCAAGCTTCAGCATCCATACCAATTAATAGGAAAGACAATTGGATTTGGAGACGAAACCCTTGTGAGAAAGAACCTGTCAAACTGGAAAAAGCCTATACAGTTAGTTCATGAAGTTATCTCCATCCTGAATTGACAAAAGGAAAGGAAGTTCAAGATGTGTCACAAACGATTAACTTTAGGGAGTTCACTGTGGATCTTAACTCGAAATATCGAGGAAAACCAAAAACAAAGAAACTTGAGGTCTCCACCAGAGGATGATAAAGATTGCCGAGCAGGTCATTCCAAGATGCCAAAAGAGTGTTATTCCCCAATGAGAATCAATATGGTCCATGCAAAGCTTCCACCTGAGTGTGGAACGTGTTAATAGTGGAAGAAGTTCTGGAGCAAATCTTAGAGAAAGAAGTGGCGATGGCAGAGTTTTAATTCCTTAACGAAAAAGCTATCAAGTTTGAGAAGGTATCATTGAACAAGGCTAAGCACTTGAAATCCTTGGCCATTTCAGGCAGGGTCAAT
This sequence comes from Rhodomyrtus psidioides, assembly GCA_021437785.1. Classification (NCBI taxonomy): domain Eukaryota; kingdom Viridiplantae; phylum Streptophyta; class Magnoliopsida; order Myrtales; family Myrtaceae; genus Rhodomyrtus; species Rhodomyrtus psidioides. Next base: position 804,189 of record JAILYB010000092.1, on the reverse strand, counting down.
GGGTGTCCTATTGGCAAAATCTTTGTGGATGTAGGAGCAACATTGAACCTGATGTCTTACAAATACTTCAACAAGTTAGAGAGAGATGATGAAGATATAATCCCGTCAAACGTTCATTTATTTGACTTTCTTGGAGAAGTTACCGAGGTCAAGGGGACAGTTGTGCTTGATCTAACTGTAGGATCCAAAACATCAAAGACTACTTTTTTTGGTGATAGAGTCAGATCGTTCGTATAAATTGTTGCTTGGGGGAGATTGGATACATTCTAATTATTGTGTACCTTCGACACTTCACCAGTCATTAGCATTTTAGAATGGCGAAAAGGTGGAATATGTTGAAGCAAATTCGGGACTTGCTTCGATAGGTTGGACTGAGATGCATCAAGAACGATGAGATTGTCAATGTGGAAGTCACATTGTCGAACCACCAAGGACAGATTCACAGTCCTTTGCTTATTGCCGCTTTGGGATAATAAGACTGAATGGATGCCTAAGTCTAGCTTGGTATTAGAAGAGCTAAACAGTTTCTATGGAAAGCGAGTCCTTATTGCAAAAAGTCTGTGGAAGGTACTTTGCATACTTGCCGGAGATAGCCCAACAAAGTGTTGAAGCTTCAGAATACATTAAAGAATGGGAGGAATCACCAATTAAAGGAGATGGCAAGTCAATAGAGGCTCAAGATCTATTGCTAGAAGTTGTGTCACGCCCCGACTCTCGAGCCCACGACATCCCTTGCCAAATCTCCCCAATGTGATAGAGATAGCGTCCCAGGCACATTATCGACCTATCACTTATTTACGCAAGTGGAAACGTTTTAACTCCCTGACAGCATAATCAAACAGGGATAGAAAAGTAGGCATTCATGACAGTCATTCAAAAACATACAATTATAAATCATTCGACATAAATAGATGAGTCTTAACCCCATTGGGCTATAGCTAAATAAATAACCCCTTACTTCGGGGCGGCTCACTAGACCTCAAATAGTTCCTCGGTCGGGTAAGGTTAAATTCTCATCTACTCCAAACTTACAAACCTAAAAGCCAAACCTTGGCGTCCACGAGTCTTCATTCGAAGGGACCTGAAATTGTTATCCCACGACGTGGTGAGAATAAATCTCAGTGAATCAAGTCTAAGTTTGCTTAGGAAACTGATTCACCCAGGGCATCCTAACAGAAGGCTCACTTAAACACATACCACAGTCAATCACAATCATAAAAGGATAATCATCTACATGCACACTTACCAGTTTCTTCAGCCACACATAATGCAATGCTTGACTCGACATAGCAGTCATATCAGTCAATCACTCAAACAAGTATCACATCCACAAGTACGCACAAGACACCACACCAGTCCATTTATTAACGATGATCGTGCCCACGGCACATGAAAGGATCTACGCGAAAGGGGGCATGAGTCAACTCTCACAAATAACGCGATCCAGTACCTCAGTACAATCCAGCGTTCTACCTGCAGGACCGGGCTATGTTCCTTTACTCTCGGCAACGGCTACTACGAGAGGTGTCTCAGTGGACCCAGCACGGCACCAGCAAGTAGGTATCCCTAAACGAGGCGTCGATCCAACACCAGTTGCGATCGACATCCGACCAACTCTGCATCTGTACTAGTTAACACCGGATCAGAGTTGTCGTGCTTCTAACAAGTCGTCTGATTCCACCAGATTGGTGCGAAACGAACTTGCCAGGAATGCATCATCGTTCCCTTGTATGACCACACAATCCACATCTAGCAATCAACCCATTTCATTATCTTTGTTTAAGGCCGGATGCTCACACAAACATGTAAAAGTCTTGGCCGAATGTCATTTTCATGCTAAAAATATGTCTTTTGACTTTACACACGATCATATGCATATGCAACTATCCACTAGTCACCACCGCTACACGTAGGGCGATTAACCCCCAATCAACGACCAACACCCAATAGTCATTCCAGCCAATCAATCAAGCTATCCAACGAGGCAATCACACTAGTAAAGGTCATTCTAGCCAATTAATCAAGCCATCCAACGAGGCATTAAATTTCGATTAGACATTATAAGGGTCGATTCGTGCAATAATCCTTTATCAACCAAACCAGTCGATTTAAAAATTGTCGATCGCTCGCTATCAAATAACGGCAATCCATTGCCCAATCAATCAATCAATTCAATCTAGCAACTAATTAGCCATAGACGATTTAATCACTCCGACTAACTAAATCGATCGACCGTTTAACATAATCCCAATTTCTATCTAAACTGGCCCGAAACGAGTACCTAAATTTCACAATTGACTAAACGACTAATCCTAGGCGCAATTAGCGCCCTAACCAAGGATTAGGGTTAACTCACAATCAAATTTAAGCTCGGGCCGACTCGAAATCAATGACGCGACGGCGGCAGCAACAAACGGCGACGGCAGCGACGGTTCTCGGCGAACCTAAGGGTTATCACGCGGCATCTCCACCCAACACCTAAGGGACGCCTCGGGAAGGTCCGACAAGGTCGCCAAGACAGGTGGCCGGTGGCAGGAGCTCTGGCGAGCGGCGGCCGGCGCTGTGAACAGTAATGATCAGTGGCGAAAATAGGGCAACATGGCTGTTACGAGGTGTTTCTCGGCTTCGAGGGTTGAGGAGAGGCCGGCCAAGGATCGGGGGCTTACCTAGGGGCTGAGGGCGACCTACGGGACTAGCCAAGGGCGACGGACGGCGGCTGGAGACGATGGAGCAGCGACTACATAGAACCGGCAAACAAGGGTTTCGCGCGACCAAAAATAGGAGAGGCGGTTCGAGCTGCTCCCGGCCTCCACGCGCGACGGCTGTCGCGACCCGTCCGAAAGCGGACGCGGCTAATGGATTACCGATCGCGGGTCTTGGATCGGCGCGGGCCCTCCCAGGCCCATACCAAATCGCGGCGGGAGTATTTTTCAGAAGGATTCGACGATAAGAGTCGATCGCTTTCGACCTTAGTGTGGTCGTGGTGGCATGTGCAACTTGTGCATGCATTTGGAGTCGCCACCGGTCTTTCTTGAAGGGTAGACCGGAAAACTTACTGACCGATTGGGAGAGATCGATCAGTTCTGCGGAACTAGAGATTTTGGGTTCGGGGACTTGGTTACGTCGGTGTCATTACCAACGCCCTTTCGGTACCTAACGCGAGTGATTTTCCTAGCTAAGAATTCATGCAGACGCAATTTTGGGTGAGGTAGGCTTGATTCAGGGTTCCATGCAGATTGGAAGACTATTCCTAGCAATCACAATCCATTTTAATGAAAGCGCAATCAAGTGCATAAATAAATCACATCGATGCACATCAATTCAAATCAATGGCTTCCTAGTATAACCATAAAGGCTTAAGGAAGGTGTGACTTCGGACCAGGGGTAAAATGGGAAGATTTCGAGGCGATTAGCCCGAAGGGCAAAATCGTCAATTTTTGGAAGGTTTGGATACCGAATTACCCAAAATATTCCATGGCCAGTTGTTTGTGGCCATTTCCCATTTTTGAGAACTTTTTTGGAATTTCTTGATTTTTCTTCAATTTTTGGGAGACGATTCGCCCAAAGGGCGAAATCGTCATTTTTAAGAAGGATCGGGTTCAAAACACCCGGGATGAGCCTTGGCCAGTTGATTGTGGCCATTTCCTATTTTTTTTTGGGATTTTTCTAGAATTTTTAGAATTTTTTTTGGAAGACGGTTTGCCGAAAGGGCAAAATCGTCATTTTTGAAAAGACCGAGGTCTGAAAGACCTGAAACAGGTTGTGGCCAGTTGAATGTGGCCATTTCCTATTTTCTGGAATTTTTTAGAATTTTTCTGAATTTTCCGAATTTTTTTTGAATTTTTTATGATTTTCTATTTTTTATTGAATTTTTGAATTTTTTATTATTATTTATTTTTTTATTATTAAAAATTATTTTCCGGGCCGGGTCAGACCCGGCCCACGCCTCTCGGGCACCCGGCCCGACCGTACGGGTCGAAACCGGTGCAAAACGACGCCGTTTTCATTTTTAAAGATTTTTCTATATTTTTTTTTTATCAATTTTTTGATTTTTTATACATTTTCTTTAATTATTCGAAAATCCCTGCGATCCAACGGTCCACAACATGCCACGTGGCTTCGTCTCGGAAGCCCGATCTTCCTCTAGATCGGATGCTCCTCAGAGTGCCATTTGGCACGATATCGACCGTCAGATCAAAATATTTTTATTATTTTCGAAAATCATTTATTAATTCTGAAAATCTTTTTTAATTTTTTAAAATTTCCAGATCGCGACACGTGTCGCGATCGAGGCCGTCCATTTTTATTATTTGACAAAATGCGGATCGGCCCCACCGAGCTGACGTGGCTGCCCACGTGGCATGCCACGTCAGCCTTTGACCTTTGACCGGCCGGAGGGTCGCCGGGGAAGATGATGAACAGTTCACATTCCGGCGACCCTCGCCGGAACTTCGCCGGAGAGCCCAAACAGTGGCCAAAACTTGGCATTTTTCGCCCATTCTTTCGCCAAACGACTCCTCGGATCGCACACATTGACATACGACAATAAAAACAAGCATGAACACGTTGAACGCAGGCGAACCGAACCTCCCCGAACCCGGCTCCGGCGAGATACTTGCAAAAAAAAAAAAATTGGGTCCGAGCTCGTTCCTGTTCCATCAAACAACATCTAATGGGGTTAAGAAAACTTACCTGAGGTCGCTTTGACCTCGGCGACCGCCGTAACTCCTCCGGCGAGCTCTTGAGCCGAATGCAATCCGACGAAGCTCCGGGCCGAATTTTTCGTCGCGTTTTAATGCAAATAAATGAACACGACAGGCTTAGGGATAGTTCTAGGGAAGGTTCGAAGCTAGAATCGCGTGAAAAGAGACCGGGAACGACACGGCCGAGAGGCACAAATTGAAATACTCACTGAGGCATTTCATCGAACACTTACTATACACCGAGAAAAAACGGAGGTCGGGGAAATACCAACCTGTCCGAGGGGTGCCGGTGACGATGGATGCTTCGACGATGATACCACTGGTTCCCAAGAGCTTCCTCAATGTCCCTCTCGCTCTCTACTCTCTCTCTCTCTCTCTTTTTCTCCCCTTTGCTCCATGGCCGAGACCCCTATTTATAGGGGATTTTGGCGACTATTTTATGGCCGCCGGCGACCCCCACTTCCACCATCGTGTTGCTCGTCGACTCAGCTCCACTTTCTCCTTCATGGCCGACCACTTTCGCGCGCTGAGTCGACCTCCATTTCCCCTCCAAAGTGCGCCACTCAAACTGCTTCGTCGGCCATGGTCTGCAACTAAGTTGCAGACCCGGTCGGACCGGGTCGGGTCGGATCTGACCCGACCGGCCCGGTTCGACCAAATCGCCCAAATTGGGCCCCAATTTGACCCATTTTCATGCAATTAATAGCAAAATCGGACTCCTTGGCATGTTTTCTATCAAATATGGGTATTTTTGTGGATCAATTGATTGAAATTTAGTGAAAACCTCAAATTGCCCCTAGGATCCGAAAATGATTTTCGCTTAATCGATGGCTTAAATGACCAAATTAGTCAAAATTGAGGTCTCCAATGGATTCATCACGATGAAACCTATAGGTTAGAGGTGTTTAATTTTAATGGGTATGCCCGTATGAAATTTAATTTCAAAAATTGTGAAACCGGGACTAAATTGAAAGAAATTTGTGCAATTAAGCCCTTTTGTTTAAAATTGATCAAATTGGAGGACAAATTGATCCAATTATACTTTAATACTTTAGAATCCAATGTCATAGCTTATAAAAAGTGAGAAATGAAAATCAAAAGACTCGAAAATGATTTTTTAGGCTCGGTTCGGGTTTATGTTTGTGAAGAAACATAGTGACCCGAGCCGAATTTTCAAGATTTAAGGTGACACACTGGAAGAGGAAATTTAAAAAAAATTATTGAATATTTTTTTGTATTTTTCTGACCACGAATGATATTTTTCTGATTTTTTGGGTATTTTTATAATTAAATAAATTCGAAAAATTATTAAAAATTATGAAAAATATTTTTTGTTCAAGATTGACTCTTGAGGCTATTCCAAGGCCTCCAAAGTTGATTTTGCAATTTTATGAGTTTTTGGCTATTTTTAATTAATTTTAGAAATAAAAACTAGAATAATAAATGACCAAAAATCAGGTGTCAACAGCTGCCCCTCTTTGAGAGTGAGCTCGTTAGAGGTTGCTTTCAAAGACAAAATGACACCTGAATCTTGACTGACTCGACTGGGGAAAAGAAATGCTATGACATTGGAACCTTAAGCCTTTTGATGAATGTTCAAATTAATCCCCGGTATGCTCTTGCAATTTGAACTTGAGCTGGAGTGAGAGAGGCTTACCTGAAGCTCACCTGTCGGATGCTGCCGGTTGGGCGACCACTTTCAAGAAGATACCTAGGACTCGTCATTCAGAATATCCTAGGGAGATTAAGCTCTGATCTTGTGTTGACCTTTCAGGCGGTATCTACCATGGTTGACCCTTTAGGCGGTTTCTACCTTGATTTGACCCTTTAGACGGTTTCTACCTTGAATTGACCCTTTAGGCGGTATCTACCATTGGTTGACCCTTCAGGCGGTTTCTACCATGAATTGACCCTTCAGGCGGTTTCTACCTTTGGTTTGACCCTTTAGGCGGTTTCTACCATTGGTTGATCCTTTAGGCGATTTCTACCTTGAGTTGACCCTTTAGGCGGTTTCTACCTTTAATTTGCTTTGAAAAGGGGTCTCATGACGAGGGTTCTCCACGTCCGATGAGACTGCCTGATTTTTGAAAAGGGGTCTCATGACGAGGGTTCTCCACGTCCGATGAGACTGCTTGATTTTTGAAAATGGGTCCAAGGACGAGGGTTCTCCATGTCTGCTAGGACTGCCTGATTTTTGAAAAGGGATCCAAGGACGAGGGTTCTCCACGTCTGCTGGGACTGCCTGAATTTTGAAAATGGGTCTCATGACGAGGGTTCTCCACGTCCGATGAGACTGCCTGATTTTTGAAAAAGGGGTCCAAGGACGAGGGTTCTCCACGTCTGCTAGGATTGTTTGTTCTTTTGAAAAAGGGATCCCGAGATGGAGGTTTTCCATGTCCGACGGGATTACCTGATTTTTTGAAAAAGGTTCCCAACACGGAGGTTTTCCATGTCCGATGGGATTACTCGATCTTTGAAAATGGGGTCCCGAGATGGAGGTTTTCCACGTCCGACGGGAATGTTTGATCTTTGAAAAGAGGTCCTAGGATTCTCCACGTCATGCTAGGATTGTTTGTTCTTTTGAAAAAGGGATTCCGAGACGGAGGTTTTCCATGTCCGACGGGATTACCTGATTTTTTGAAAAAGGTTCCCAACACGGAGGTTTTCCACGTCCGATGGGACTTTCTTGCTTTTTGAAAATGGTTCCCAACACGGAGGTTTTCCACGTCCGATGGGATTGCTTGATCTTTGAAAATGGGGTCCCGAGACGGAGGTTTTCCACGTCCGACGGGATTGTTTGATCTTTGAAAAGAGGTCCTAGGACGAGGGTTCTCCACGTCATGCTAGGACTGTTTGATATTTTAAAAAAGGGGTCCTAGGACGAGGGTTCTCCACGTCAAGCTAGGACTTTTTCTTTTAAAAGGTTTTTTTTAGAGGTCCCGAAATTTATCGGGAATTCAGTTTTGACACAGTAAAAGATTTCATTTTGGCGAAAATTTCACTGGTACGCTGATGATGCGGGAGGTGACTTTCTGGGAGCTGGGTTCTCCAGGTATCTTACAGAAAGTTAGATTTGTAAGTTCTTTTCTTCAGAGCGAGGCCTTATTCTGGGGATTTGGTGTCTCCAACGGATCCTGCAGAAGTTCGAGCTTGAAAGATTTTTCTTCACCAAGAAAACGTTAGCAATCTTTGGGAAGACGACGGTTGTCCATCTGACAAAACCGTATGATTTAAGTTTTAATCATGAAATGTGCATCTTGATGCCGGAGGCTATCCAAAGCATTCCTGCAACATGCAAATGTGATCACAAATTCCTCGCATGGAAAATCTGGATCAACAGTTTGAAAATTCCAAAAAGAGTTTGTTCGAAACATCAATTGGAATATTTCTCGACAAGGAGGTCTCCTCACTTGTTTTGAGATAATGGTTTTTATAGGGGATGCACTCAATTCCCTACTAACCTGTGCCTAGGTTTTAGGCTCATTCGCAGCGCATACATTTTGATCGGTCGGGAGGTCTTCCACAGGACCGTAATGTTGGGCTTGGATATTGGTCTTCAAGGGGGACTCACTTTTGAGTCAAGGTTATTGAATGAAAGTTTTCACCATCTGCTCCGGGTTTACAAGTCAAGAACCCTGCAAAATGAGAAAGAAGTAGTCTTGCTCGTACTTCTCCGAGCTAAGCTATATGTTAACCCAAATGTCTTAGTCAGAGAAGACTGTTTCAGGGTTATGATGTTGGTAGGATTGGGGACCGAAAAAGGCTTATTTTTGGCCCAGAATTCATGAGGGGATTGACGTTGGTGATCATTGCAAACTTGTCACCTGTCTTTTCTATTCTGCATCTTCAATTTTTGAGGTGTGCAACCGCTTTTGAGGTGTGCACAAATTCTTTAGGGAGAATCTCTGGCTGCATTAAGAGATTGACAATTCTGTCTGCGTCTTTCCTCCATGCTTGACATCATTTGGAGGAGCGACCTTTTTGATCTGACTCCTTTAGGGGTCTTTCTCTCTTCCCAACTAGGTTTCATTGGGGATCAATCAAACAGTTGTCATGAGCATCAGCCTTGCTTTTACCAGGCATTTTGCTTTTTCTTGATGCTGGGGATTTTCTAATAATAATTTTTTTATCATCATTTTTTTGAAATCCCGTTTTTCTCATATTCAGGAGATTGTGTTAGACATATGACCAAAGGTCTAACAAGGTTAAGCATTAACTTAGGGATTTCTCCACAAACCCTAAGTCTTGAATTCCTCCGTTTTTGAAGTGATGATGCCTTCATCTTGGAACGTGCAATGATCACCAACGGATTCATGAAATGAATTTGCAGGCTCAACTTGGCTGTGCAAAGGATATGGTGTGTGGGATAGAGAAATGAATGCTTCTCGTCATCCTATGGCACTTGGATTACCATATAAACAACACACAAAGATTGATGTTAGTCCGAGCAAGAAAATTTCTAACCATTTTCTCCTGACGCTGCTGGACTTACTCCCGTTTTGTCCCGATGTGGGGTGGTTCTTGACAGGGTAGAGAATTAAAACCGCCGTTCGAAAGGGTTGTCAATGGTCACCTGTAGTGTTTGGGGATAAGAAACGAATGCCTCCGTTGTCCCAATCCATGTAATCGCTGCGAATGGCCCCTACTCCCGTAGGTCCAGGTTTTGCTATCTGATTCGCTCAATTTCTCTCTCAAGTGTGTATATGACGTGTTTGGATTAGGCTTTGCCTCTTGTCTTTTGAGAAAACGTCCTTTTGAAAGTTTTGAACAATTTTTTATTGGAAAAATCTCTTTCTTTTTCTCCAAAAATTTTACCCGTTAAGGGGATTTTATGATGCACAATGCATGTTCTTATTCATGTTCAGACAACCTCCTGTTTTAAAACATGAATGCCAATGAAGTTTGAATTCTATGTCTTTTTTAGACATTAGATTCTGAAAGCTTTTCTTTTCTTCTCTGTTTTTTATTCAACATCTTCAATGGATTGGGGAAAGGGATACTTACCTGTCCCCCGCGGCTGGAGGTCCCTGAAAATGCGGAAGAAACATGTTATTGTACGTTCACGAATTTTTCAAAAAATTAGAACGATACAATTTACCCTTGGTCATGTATTCCAACGGGTAATACATGGGATGTGAAAACCCGTTTTGCCTTGATGGCGAGCCCCTGTCAAAAACAAACAATAAGTGTCAGTTTGCGTTCCAAAATTCAAGATAAATTGGAACGATACCGCCTTGTTCTTGCTTGGCGTTTTCATTTGAACACAAACGTGTGGCTTGCAGAAATTGGCCATCTATATTATGGCCACGATCCCTCCGTTTGGTTGGCGATAAATTCTTCTCAGGGATTTGCCCTAGAGGAGATCCATTTGTGATTTTGGACGCATTCCAGCGCCACTCTTCAGAGTTCCTTTTATTCAAGGAAAAAGGAAATTGTTATCGGAATGCATGTCAAAGCATGAAGTGTGGAAGCGATACTTTTTACCCTCCACACGATCTTATAATCAAAGACCATTTCTTGGAGTGCCGACTCCCAAGGTCAATAATTTTATTCGCCTCCTCGTTGGCGAGTTCTTTTCTTTTGAGGCTTTCGGTGCCAACGACTTCATGTTAAATGAGTAAAAACTCATGTTAGGCATGTGATCTTCGAAGACCAAATTGGAACGATACGAGGTTACCGTTCACCCAAATTCTTATCTTGGGGTTTGATTCTGATGCGGACGACTCTGTTATTGCGTCCATTGACTTTGCCAGAGGAGAAACGTCATTCTTTGTCCGGCGCACAAATGATTCACTTGCCCCAGTTGGGTGTGATTTGTCGTAACTAGGTGACGCTTGTCCCAGCTAACTTCATTTTGCATTTTTTTTGCAATCGTCATCCTCTTTGGGGATGTCTTCTCTCTTGGGATCCATGGTGGCGTCTTATTGACGTATTCATCTCTTTCGTCGATAATTGACGCGCCATATTTGATGGGGGTCGTTTCAATATCGTATACTGATGTGGACGATGAATGTTGCTTCATCTCGTCTTAGCACTTTCCTTGTTTTGTTGGCGATTTTCAATTCAATTTTGACAACGTCCATGCACCTGCACATGAAGAAACAGGTGTAGGTCCTTATTTGACTTCATTTGAAATTTCAGGAAAGAGATACTCCCTTCGGGGTTTTGTCCTTCCAACATTTGAAGGGACGGTGTTCTTCAAGTATTTTGCCCTGGTAAGGCTTGTCTTGATGCTTGTTATCTTGGCTGCAAGTTGTTTCGCGGTTTGGCAAAGGTAAATGAGAAATGCGTCCCTTGCGCTTGATTATGTTCCTTAAGGATCTCCTATATAAAGCGAAGAGGTGCGTATGTATGCATGTATGCATGAGGTATAGGGAAGCCTCCTGGCTGACTCGCAATCATTTAGAGAGGGAAAACGCCACTTATGGGCTCTTGATTTATTCACGGATAGTACTTCTTGACTGCATCAGCGTTTACAGGGTATCCCAACTCTTCTCCGTCCATGTTTACAAGAATTAAGGCCCCCCCAAGTAAAACCTTCCTAACCACGTATGGTCCTTCATAATTTGGGGTGAACTTGCCCCCTGGGTGTGACACGTTTGGGAGGACCTTCCTAACGACAAGTTAATCAGCCTTGAACGTTCGCGGTCGGACCTTTTGATTGAATGACTTAGCAACTCTCTTCTGGTATGCTTGGCCATGGCAGATTGCCCTTAGACGCTTTTCGTCTATCAGGTTAAGCTGTTCATGTCTCTGCTGGACCCATTTAGCCTCATCAAGCTCGACCTGAGACAAGATCCTTAATGACGGGATTTCCGTTTCAATCGGTAGGACTGTCTCCATACCGTATACTAGGGAGTATGGCGTTGCCCCAGTAGAAGTCCGAATTGAGGTTCGATACGCCATCAGGGCGTAAGGTAGCCTTTCATGCCAATCACGGTAGTTCTCTGCCGTTTTAGCCAGTATCTTCTTGATGTTCTTGTTTGCCGCCTCTACCGCTCCATTCATTTGGGGTCGGTAAGGCGACGAATTAAGATGGCGAACATTGAAACTGTTCAGAAGATTATCGACCGTTTCGTTATTTAGATTCGAGCCATTATCAGTCACGATGGCTTGAGGTGTCCCATATCTCGAGATGATGTCTCGCCTTATGAATTTAGCCACGTTCTTTGCAGTCACATTAACGTATGATGCAGCCTAGATCCACTTGGTGAAATAGTCTATTGCTACCAGTATAAATCGGTGTCCGTTCGAGGCCTTAGGGTTGATTGGCCCTATTATGTCTATGCCCCACATCGAGAACGGCCAAGCCTCAGACATTTGATGGAGCTCGTTCGGAGGTGCATTAATTCTATCTCCATACACCTGGCACTGATGGCATGACCTTACGTGCTTATTACAATCCGACTCCAAGGTCATCCAGAAATAACTTAGTCGCATGATTTTCTTGGCGAGGAGATGGCCGTTCATGTGCGGACCGCATTCCCCCTCGTGTATTTCGCTCATAAGCAATCTAGCTTCGTTGGCGTCCACGCATCTGAGGAGGACTGAGTCATAAGACTTCTTGTAGAGAGTTGGGCCACTGAAGAAAAACTTGCCAGCCATCTTCGCGATGTACTTCCTGTCCCCTGCTTGAGCACCCGGAGGAAATTCCCCCTTGGTTAGGTAGTTCTTTATATCATGATACCAAGGCAGGTCTTCAAACCCATCTTCAATTACCATGCAATGTGCGGGTTCTTGGGTAATGCCTATGCGCAGTGGTTCAATGTCTATACCGTTTGTTATTTGAAGCATAGAGGCTAAAGTAGCCAATGCATCTGCGAAGTGATTTTGCGTCCTTGGCAGATATTCGAATTCAATTACTTCGAATCCCTTGATCGTCTCCTCTAGGAATTTGTGGTACGGGATGAGCTTGAAGTCCCTCGTTTTCCATTCGCCTTGGGTTTGGAGGATGATTAGCATTGAATCTCCATAGACTTGTAATTTTCGTACTTTCAAGTTAATGGCAAGCTGCAAACCAAGGGTACACGCTTCATATTCAGCCACGTTGTTGGTGCATGGGAATGTCAATTTTGCGGCCACGTGATAGTGTTGGCCATCTGGAGATATTAGGACGGCCCCAGCTAAATTGACTGCGCCATCAAAATACATGGTCCATTTGTCATCTGAGAGCGTCAAAATATGGCCTTCAGCCTCTCCCTCCTCAGGGGCATCGTGGACTTGGGAATTCTCGGCTAGCATGTCGGCAATGGCTCGTCCTTTTACTGACTTCTGGTTTGAGCTTCTAACGTCAAACTCGGAAAGGAGTACCTGCCACTTGGCCAATTTTCCTATCAACAACGGCTTTTCTAGCAAGTATTTGATCGGGTCATTTTCCGTGACTAACTGGATGGTGTGGTGAAGGGTATATTGCCTTAGCCTGCGGAGTACCCATATCAGCGCGACGCACGTTTTTTCTACCTCCGGGTACCTTGCCTCTGAAGCGGTGAACTTTTTGCTTAGGTAATAAATGGCTCGCTCTTTGCCATCATCTGGGTTTGTCTGGGCGAGTAAAGCCCTTAGGGATTCGTCATGGATAGTGAGATAAAGGGTCAGAGGAATGCCCTGGAGCGGGGGTACTAGTATCGGCGGACTGACCAAATGCCCCTTGATTTGCTCGAAAGCCTGCTGGCAATCGTGATCCCACTTGATTTTGGCATTCTTCTTCAATAATTTGAAGAGTGGCTTTGCGGATTCCGAAAGGTGAGATATAAAGCGGGCGATATAATTTAATCTTCCCAGGAGACTCCTTACATCTTTAACTGTTGAAGGGGCGTCAAGACTGAGGATAGCTTGAACTTTGGTGGGGTCAATTCAACGCCACGATTGCTAACTATGAATCCCAGTAGCTTGCCCGACTTTGCCCCAAATATGCACTTCGCGGGATTGAGCCTCAGTTTATACTTCCTGAGTCGTTCGAACAATTTCCTTAGTACTAGGGCGTGGTCTTCACCATGTCTGGATTTTGCTATCATATCGTCCACATACACTTCTATCTCTTTGTGCATCATATCGTGGAATAGGGTAACCATCGCCCTCTGGTAAGTTGCCCCGGCATTCTTCAGGCCAAATGGCATGACTTTGTAGCAAAAAGTGCCCCAAGGCGTGATGAACGACGTTTTGGCTTTATCCTCCTCCTTCATGCGGATTTGATTGTAGCCCGAGAAACCATCCATAAATGAGAACCGTTCGAATCCGGCTGTGCTATCGACTAAGACGTCGATGTGTGGCAATGGGAAGTCGTCTTTGGGGCTGGCCCTATTCAAGTCTCGGTAGTCCACGCAGATTCGTATCTTCCCATCCTTCTTCATGACGGGGAAAATATTGGCGATCCATTCCGGGTAGGCAATCACCTCAATGAACCCTACTTTGAGGAGCTTCATCACCTCCTCTTCAATTTTTTTTGCCAACTCGGGTTTCGTACGCCTGAGGCTCTGCTTCTTGGGCGAGATGCTGGGGTCGGTTGGTAGAGCGCGTTCCACGATGCTAGGGTGTAATCCTGGCATGTCCGCATATGACCATGCGAAAACATCTTGGTATTCTCGCAGGAGCTCAACTATTCTGAATGCTTCTGTTGGTGGTAGACTTTCCCCAATCTTCACTTCCCTGACATTCTCTGGGGTCCCTAAGTTTACTGAAGTGGTACCCTCTGCGGTGGGTGGCTTGTAGTCTTCATAGCGTTTCCAATCAACCCTGATTCCTTCTTCAACTTGATCGTCTTCCTCTCCCTCGATCTGGTAGGTAGCTTCCTTTTGAGAGCTTGGATAGCTTAACAACCTGCTATGTATGTGTGGAATGGTATGCCTGAAATGTCATGATGATGGTTAGTTAACATATAATAGAGGAGGCTCATGCATGACGAATTTCTTCGGGAAATATTTTGAAGAAAGTTAAGTCCGGAAAACATGTAATGGGGGGCTAGTTCTCATATCATCGAACATCCTCACTTCCCCAACAGTCTTGAAGAATAAGAGACGTGTGGGAAATCAGGTCTCAGGGTTGTTTTCTTCTTTTTTTTTTGTCTCTCTCTTTTTGGATCGTCATTGACCGATTTGTAGCTCCCACACGCCTCCATTTTTTTATATTTTGTATTTTTTGATGATTTTTTTTTGTTTTTTTTTTGTAAAGACATAAGACAAAGGTGAAAGTTCGAGGCATCTGATGTAGATTCGGATGCATCGGAGAGGGGTGTAAAATTTCTTTACTCAATGATGGATGCGTTGTCGTCGATCCCCTCGATAATGACGTTGACAGAATCTTCCAAGAACAAGCTGGCCAACTGGGGGTCTTCCGTTGTGGCGTCCATCTTCTCGTCCTTCAGCCACTTGGATGTCTCATTGAAGAAACGACTTAGGGGAGTTTCGAACATCTTTCGCTTACCCCTCCAAGTGTTCGACCCCAGGAAACGGCCACCGCGGCCCCTACCGCGGCCCCTGCCGCTCCCATAACCTTCCGGTGGGGAGTGTCGACTCGGTTCTCCTTTATAACCCACCCCTTGGCGGTTCTTTACCGTCGCCAAACTGACCGGCTCTTGAATACCTTGGTGATGCTTGCCTAAACCGAGGCCCGGGATAAAACCATGTTGTATCAGTATTTTTCCCGCCATGATCGATGATTTGGAGCAATTCGGGGGTCTCATGACTGTACTGGCTGGTACGTGCATAATGTACATTCTCTCCGCAGCGCGAAAGTTTGATTCTTCTCCGGATGAAGGTTCCACCAATGGAATAGCATCAATGTGGCCCGTTAAGTGATCAGTCTCTGAGTGTACGGTGATTAGTTTGTCGTTAACGACCATACGGACCTTCTGGTGTAGGCTGGATGGCACGGCGCCGGCTGTGTGAATCCAAGGTCTTCCCAGCAAAAGCCCGAACGACGCCGGGATGTCCATGATTTGGAATTTGATCAGGAACTCCGTTGGGCCCACAAGGACGGGTAGTTCTACCTCTCCAGTTACTTCTCCCTTAGCCCCATCGAAAGCTCGAATGGTGGATTTCGAGGTTTTGATTGAATCTTCCTTCACCCCGAGGCCTCTGAGCGTGCTTAAAGGGCATATGTCAAATGCAGATCCGTTGTCTATGAGGACTCGGGATACCCGCTTACCATGGCACATTGCTGATATATAGAGGGCCTTGTTATGTCCTCGTCCTTCCGGTGGGAAGTCTTCATCTGAAAATGAGACTTGGTCCTTTAAGAGGATTGCCCCGACGAAGTCTTCCAATTGGGCCTCGTTGATCATTTCGGGTACGTGGGCCTCATCCAACACCTTCAAAAGGGCATTTCGATGCTTCTCAGATGTCTTGAAAAGATCCAAGAGCGAGATTTGTGCGGGCATCTTTCTCAGCTGTTCGACCACTTCGAACTCGCTAGTTCTAATGATGGCCAGGACCTGCTTAGCGTCCTCCTCCGTTACTCCTTTCTTCTCAACTTCTCCCTCCTTTTGGACTTGACATCTCCCGGAGCGAGTAATGGCATCCACTTCACTGGTGCCGTAATCCCAATGCACTGCCTTAGGGTTGTAAGTCTCTACTGCGAGGAGTGTGATTATTAGGGGTTTGTCCTTTGTGACCTCGCTTTCGTGAGAACTGCTGGCCGCCTTTACCTCGATATCACTACGTTCCTCCTGCATGAGGTCGAACTCAACGAGGTTGATTACCAGTGGGGTCATACCTTCCACCATGCATATCGAACCAACCAGGTATGGTTCCTCTGAGTCGTATAGGTTTCCCCATTGATCTATATTGAATACCGCGTTCGCGGTGTGGTCGGGCAGTGGATTCTGTTGGATGTTCAGATCCGCTCCATCAAACTTCAGCAAGTTGCTGTCGATAAGGGCTTGTATGTCGTATTGTAGGGTCCGACAATTGTCTATGTTATGTCCCTTTTCGCCCATGTGATACGCACATGTCTGATTCTCATCGAAACCTGTGAACTTTGGCGGCGTTTGTTGACACCTAAATTTTGATCAAACTTTTATTTATTTATTTATTTTTATTTTTATATTTTAAAAACAATTCATAAAAATATCAAAAAAATATCATAAAATCACAAAATCAACTTTGGAAGCCTTGGCTTGGCCTTAGGAACCATTTTGACCAAAAAAAATAATTTTCATAATTTTCATTTTTTTAATATTTTCGAAAAATACAAAAAAAAAAGAAAAGAAGAAAATCAAGAAAAATAATATTTGAGGTCACAAAAATTATATAAGAATAGTCGGTATTTTTATTTTATATATTTTCTGACCTCATAAAACAGTAAAATTCAGGTTCGATTTTAGGTATTCTCTGATCACCATAAAATTGAATTTGGCAAAAATATTAGTAATAATTAAAAGGAAAAGGATTGAAAACATCATCATTTAAAAGGAAAAGATGAATAATCATTTTGTCTTCGCTTTTGATTACTTTATTATTATTATTACTTTCTAATATTTTATTATATTATTATTTTATATTTATTATTTTTTTATTCACCTCCCCCCTCCCATCATCCGTCTCCCCTCCTTCTTCCTCTTCTTTTTCTTTTCTTCTGGACGGACGGTGCTTCCTCTTCTTCCTCCTCCTCTTCTTCTTCTTCTTTTCTTCTTTTTCTTCTTAAAAAAAAAATGGAATCCTCACCTTCGTGCACTATTTGCCTTCGCCTTCGACCCTTCCGCCGTCGTCGCTAGCCGTCGTACCTCAAAGCCGCCGTGAATAACCCAAGACCCGCGGCCTCCACCCGTTTCGAAGTTTGGTTCGGGATTATTTCGGATCGGGCCAAATCCGTCATCGCCAAAGCGCGCTATCGCCTCCGGCGACAACCCCGGAGTCCTACCTCCTCCCTCGGAGCTTATGGAGCCTACGCGCCGCTGGTGGAGCCCAGAAACAGCCTCGGGTCACCACCCCATCGTCGGAGCGTGTCCGGACGTGTCCGGGCGTGTCGGGCGTGTCGGAGCGTGTCCGGACGAGTCCGGGCGTGTCGGGCGTGTCGGAGCGTGTCCGGACGTGTCCGGGCGTGTCGGACGTGTCGGAGCGTGTCCGGACGTGTCCGACGTGTCGGAGCGTGTCCGAACGTGTCCGGGCGTGTCGGACGTGTCGGCGCGTGTCGGAGCGTGTCGGAGCCGTGTCCGAGCAGTGTCGGAACAGTGCATGAACAGTGTCGGAACAGTGCATGAACAGTGCATGAACAGTGTCAATTTTTTAATTTTTTAATTTTTTTTTAATTTTTTAGTCTTAATTTGTGAAATTGACTATCCACATTCTAATGGTGATCGACAGGTAACGGGCATGGGGATGGTCGCAGGCTGGGGCTGGGTGATTGAAGGCTGGTGTCCAATCCGGTATGTTTTACGTACCCGATCCGTATATCAGGATTATTTTTCTAAAATATTGCATTTATAGACTTGATTTGTATGTATTTGTTTCAGTCTAGTGGTTAGCTTATTTATCTGGTTGAGTGTTATCTATTGTCAAAGACATGCTTTTTGTTAAAATATTTTCTGAAAATATAAAAAAATATTAATAAATCAAAAATGCAAAAAAAATGGAAAAATTAAAGAAAAACAAAAAAAATTGAGAAAAATTGCAGAAAAATTCTAAAAATTGTCCAAGGCTGAAAATGACAAAAAATTGATTTGTTTTCATTTTTAGGATTTTCTCCCATTTAATCCAAAATGGCGATTTCACCCCTCAAAGGGTGAATCGTCTTTGATATTCTGATGAATTGTGGAAATTGCTTAGAATTTGGTGATGGGCCAGATGGGTGGTTAAACCTTATGTCTAAGATTTCCACATTTCATTTCCATTTTTAGAAAATGACGATTTTACCCTTCGAATGGTAAATCGGTTTCTAAAATTCCCGAAAATCACGAAAATTGCCAAAAAATAGGAAATGGGTCAATTGAGTGACCAAACCTGTTTTGACTCCGGATTCATTCCGAAATGATGATTTTGTCCTTTTTGGGAAAATTGTCCCCTTTGTCTCAAAATTACGATTTTGCCCCTGATGGGCAAAATCATGTCTAAATCATTCCTAAGCCTGATTGATGCTTCTCTAGGCCAATATGGCCTTATTAGGAATGCCATGTGATTTATTTGTACACTTGAATTCATCGATTTGTGCACTTTATTATTGATTGTGATTGCTATGATAGTCATTCCTATCTGCATGAACTCCTAGATTTAGAACTCGTACCCCACTCATCTGCATGAAATCTTTGGTCAGAAAATTCAGTCAACTTAGGTACCGAAAGGGCGTCAACTCTGACAGTTGACGTAACTAATTCCCCGAACCCAGTTCTCTGGTTATCGCAGAATTGAATAGAAACTCCCGACTATTCAATAGGGTGGTCCAATCGTACCCTCCAAAAAATGATTGGTGGCGACTCCTCGGCATGCACACTTAGCACATGTCACTAGACCACACTGAAGGTCGACTACGCATACCTCCGTTGCGATTTGGGTAATGGGCCTTGGGAGAGGCCCGCGTCCGACCAGACTGGACGGCCCATTAGCCCTCGAGAGCCCGACAACCTCGAGAGGGTCGCGACAGACTGGCGACTCCGCTGGGGACTTAGAGAACTTGAGCCGATTAAAAAGTTGTTTGATTTTTCTAACATGTTTTATGCAGATACTCTTCAAGGTGAGGTACGTACTTTAACCCTTGAGGTGTTAAATGTTTTTGCAGATTGGAGAAATAAGGGGTGAAGTGTTTGTTAACTCTGTCTTATGCAGGTAGGAGTTTAGGATGTATGATTGTGTGGATGTTTATATTGAAGCGGTGTTTGCTAAATGAGATGCATGTTTATCGCTTTAGCACGACACCGAAAATACACACAACCGCGCCTAAAACCCCGGGCGCCGCCTATAGGAAAACAATAGAAGGGATTGAAAATGGAATCTCCGTGAGGAAAAACACGGGGTAATCCACTTTTCAATTCCGCTCATTTCGAAATATGGATCGAGCCACAATGCAACGATAGTTGTGCAATGGAATCTGCTCTTTCCAGAACTCGAGGTGGGAACCTTAACCTTAGGTGCCAAATCCTCTGATTTTTAGAAGTTTACCATCACTTGTTTCATGCGCATGTCTTTGGGCGGTTGGTACACCTAAAACCGCACATAAGTCGACGAGTTTGGTTGGTAAGACTCTCTATCCCTCAAATCTATTACAGTTCATATAAATATAGGCATTTCATTCATTGCATTCTGGTGATTAGATTAAATGCCATTTCAAGGATAGATGTGTGTGTTTTTCCCAAACGTCCTTGATAGAAGACGAGGAGGATGATATCCCATGGAGAACACCGAGTGAGCAACAAAAGAGCCTACTATGGACCTTATTGAGATATCGTCCAATGAAGATGACGAGTTGGGGCAAGTGATCCGGAAGCCACAGATCGAACTTAGGGCATCCTTAAACGATTAGGATCACATTCCTTTGTTTCATTTTCCATTACTAGTCCTCTTGTATAGGGTTTATTTTTATCGAGGCTTTTTCTATCCCACCCCTTAGAGTGATTGTATTAGGGATCTATTGGTGTATACATTCAGATGGAACTTGGTTGTATTTCTTTTGACGGGTCATGGGAATGTGATAGTGGCATTTTCTCTAATCATCCGAATACTCCCAAGTCAAGTTTATAATTCCTTTAGAGGAAATTAAAATTGGAAGTCTTACACGACCTTTTGGTCGTATAGAGTAGTCCAATCTCAATTTCTCTAGAAGGAATTATACACTTGAATTGTTTCGTGCATGTTTTACGTTGCTGGTAATCCACGATAATTGATCTAGAATATCGACGTTGTTTTGAATTTAATGACGAGATAGATGTCCAAATTACTCTCGTTCTTAACAAAACGGCCTTGATTTGGATGCCGTATCTTCAATTAAATTTAAAACACGTTATTATGCCTCGCACTTTTGAGTAATTCGTTCCTCTCGAAATTGATCAAAAGCGATTATTGTGAATTACATTCCTTTCAATAGTATGCTTTCTTTCGAGGAATATTGATAAAAACTTTTCGCGCAAGATTAAAACCCTTGTAAAAGTTCTTGTCCTTATTAATCACGAGCAAGCATAAGATTGAAAGGGGTCTATGCTTTCTTTTTCAGATTATTCCTTCTGACTCGGTCTTTTCATTTGCAGGTGAAAAACAAGTAGTATAGAGAAATCTTCTCTTGGACAAATCTGCAACTATTCTTCCATCTGATCATGAGCGAGTTATAAAATCAGGACGTATTTGCTCGGCTTATTGATATTATGGTTCGGCTCACCCAAGTTGAAGATGTTTGGATGCTCGAAGAAATGAACCATACAGAAGTTAAAACACACACACGAGAACTTTCATTTATTTTGCTCGGCGGAGGGTTTTCAGAAGCAGGTCATACAAGTCGGGGTGGAAAAGTAAAGCCAAAGTGAGCCCTAATTAACGACACAAAGGATCCCAACTGACCCTCCATGTTATTAATGCTATGCTCATACTCCCAGCTCCGCATGTTGTGGTCGGCAAGCCTGAGGAGAAGACTTCTGCATTCTCCCTTAACTTCGGCGACCTTGGCCTCGTGTTCTTCGGTGCCTACTTCCAGGTCCCGAACCAGTCCATTCCCGCGAGCTATGTCCTCGGTTATCTTGTCGAGCCGTTCTTCCTGCCAGTCGCTCTGAAGCCTCAACAGGACGTTGCGGCGGTCATGCTCGCCGGTGGTCAGGGATATGGCCAATTGATCCACCAGATTTCTCCTCTCGCGAAGCAACGTCGCGACCCGCTCATTAGCAAACTCGACGGCCTTTTTGTAACTATCAACCAGATAGTTGGTCAGCACCAAATGATCAGATCGATCCTCATAACGAGCCCGCAAGACGCGAGCCACCAGAATCTCCCGATTAGCAACACGATAGGCCTCTAAGAAGTGTGCAAAGAGAGTCGGGAAAGTTCTATATTCCCTCCCCAGTGTAGTACCTTCGAGAGAAGTGGTATCAAGGTCCTCGAGCAGGACACAGATTGCATCCTCGGTTGCAGAATGATCGGTTATGTGCGCGTAACCGCGACCCAGTAGGTTATAAAGCTTTTCCCACTGGGCCAAGACATCAGTTGAAAAAGTGCGTACGAGAGAGGAGGCCATTTGCGTTGGGTTGGCTTGAGAATAAGACGAGTTTAACAGAGAGATTAGAAGGAAGAGGCTGATTATGCGAGAACGTTAACCTTCCATACATTAATTCCTCATTTTATAGCAACTCGAGGATGATGAAGGGTCTCAATAATAATGCTGGTGGAGCCCAGTTATGGGGTAAAGCAGGAGGTCCCCTCACGAGAACCAATGGATTCGTTTCGATCCGCGATTTCCGGCTCATCAATTAAAAGATGTAAAAGATTTGTCGGGATCACCATTATTAGAGTTAGGTGGGAGGTAAGCGCAACTATCGAAGAGAGCCCTAACAGGATTTGGCAGTCCCATCACGTTGAAAAGCTAAGCGAGAAATTCAAGGTCTTGAGGGGGAACGTTTGCCTAATGATGCTTGAAGAGCGTCTCCTGAACATGCAAAGTCACTCGAAGAAAACTTTATAGGGAGTGAGCATACAGGAGAGAGTGGAGAACTCTGAGTGGGCAAGAACCAATCAAACATTTCTCAATCCAACATATTTAAGAGGTTACTGTCAGCTGCTAGAGGCGACTGACTCAAAAATCTCAGAAATTGAACCACAGAGGGATCTTGAAGATTCCAAGATCAAGTCTAACGCCAAAACCATGGAGCCCAACACTTCTGGCAACGGAAATCAAGATCACGGCGACGACGACAACGACATCCACAATGCTCAACTCGGGAAAAGAAGACGTCCTCACCAATACTCTCAGGAGGAAACCCAAATGCTGGAAACCCTTTTCAGTAAAAGCCATTACATGAAAAAGAAGTGGAGAATTGAATTGAGCCGGGAGTTGGGGATTAATCAGTCGAGGATCCAGTTTTGGTTTCAAAATAGGAGATCCAAATCGAGGGCTCAACGCAAACGTCAGGTGGTCGAGATTTTAAAGGAAGAAAACCAAAAGCTGCGAACAGAAAACATGAGGTATGAAAAAGCTCTCAATATCACAGTTTGCCCTCATTGCGATAACCTCGTCGCCCTCGGTAAGATATTCCCCGATAAGCCTCACGCGATGATTGAAGACGTTCATTTACCACCCTACTCCCTCGGGGCATCTCCTGCTCAACCAGATTTTGCCGGAATCACGCATGAGCAGGATGATCCTACGAAGATGATACAAATGCCTCCTGGGGGATGGGATTTGCATCGCTTTGATTGGAGTTACAGTTTCAAGGAGCTGGATGTTACCGCCGACCAGCTCAAAGCATATCAGCCTCATGCACAACAATTTTCGATAGGGTCGGTGTCGCGACCCTCTTGAGGTTGTCGGGCTCTCGAGGGCTAATGGGTCGTCCTGTCTGGTCGGACGCGGGCCTCTCCCAAGGCTCATTACCCAAATCGCAACGGAGGTATGCGTGATCGACTTTCAGTGTGGTCTAGTGACATGTGCTAAGTGTGCATGCCATGGAGTCGCCACCAATCATTTTTTTAGGGTATGATTGGACCACCCAATCGAATAGTTGGGAGTTTCTATTCAATTTTGCGAGAACCAGAGAAATGGTTTCGGGGACTTAGTTACGCCAACCGTCAGAGTTGACGCCCTTTCGGTACCTAAGTTGACTGAATTTTCTAGCCTGCGATTCATGCGGATGAGTAAGGTATGAACCATAAATCTAAAAATTCATGCAGATAGGAGTGATTATCCTAGCAATCACAATCAGTAATAAAATGCGCAACTCAAGGAATCTAGATATGCAAATAAATCACATGGCATTCCTAGTAATGCCCTATTTATCAATCACAGCTCAAGAATGATTTAGCTCTCCTAGCCGTTCTACATTCGATCTAACCTAAGAAAAGCATTAGGAAGCATCGCAGGAGTTCGAGAGTACTCACATGGGGTTCGCCGTGCCCTGGTTTGGTCTTGGACGAGCTATCGAGCTCATGCCGACCCGATTATATTTGGGGATCCACTCGGCATTTTACACCATGAAATCATGTGAAACAAAAACGAAAATATTCAGCAAGGGGAATTTATTGTAGATGGTGGTCGATCTAATTGGACGTCAAGACTAAAAAATATGTAGAAATTTACAAATTAAAATACTCGAATGATATTTTTTTTGCCAAATTCAACTCTATGCGTCGTGAAGAAACACATGCAATTGAACTTGAATTTTGACTATTTATGAGTTCAAAATGAAAAGAAAATAAAAATAAAAATATTGACTATTTTTCTATATTTTTACGACATCGAATGCTATTTTTCTTCATTTTTCATGTATTTTTCTATTTTGGAAAATATTAAAAAATTGAAAAATTATTTTTTTGTCAAAAATGGTTCCTTTAGCTTGGTCAAGGCTACCAAAGATGATTTTTTAATTTTTTAACTTTTTATATATTTTTTATGAATTTTTAAAAAATAAACTATGAAAGACTGATAAAAAATCAGGTGTCAACAGTCGGGTCCTGCTGGAGATGAGTTAATCAGTCGTCAAGCCATCGATGCAATTTTGGGCCACGATAAGAGGAGGTTCGCTTGGCCCCCTGAACTGCATTCCAGATTCCTAGATGTGGTTCACCAAATGGGGATCGACTCAGCAACTCCGACGCGCATATTTAAGGCCATGAATGTACCGGGGCTTAGTAAGGAGCTGGTCAGGAATCACCTTGCTGCCTACAGAAAGCTATTAAGACAACGTCGAGCGGAGCTAAATCGGGAGGAATCCGTCTCGAGCTCAAAAGCTAGGGGCGACCGCCATTGTAATGCTCAGGCATCAAGAGATACCCGGCCAAATCTAAGCATCAATCAAGCTAGCAACCCGACCACCGGCAAACTGAAAGCTGATCAGAATGTCCTCCCAGGCCATTTCAACACTTCTCAAGAGCGCGTGTCACAAGTACAGCGAGTGCGCACTCCTCCATTCGAGCAGCAGTCGGCTGGTGCTCTGCCTGCCGCTGGTCAACCCACGACAGACGATTTCTTCGATGAGGGGCTCGATGCCTTGTTCAATCAGTGGGAAGCTGGCATGCTTGGACAGCCATGATCTAGCACCTGACTCGGGGCACGATGGGTCGGTCACTACGAACACCCATAGAAAGAAGAACATGTTCACGAGTAGATCACTCATTTTATCCGTTGTAAAGTTCCTACGGGAACATTTTTCTTTAATGACTATAGTTAATTCTATATTAAAACCAACGCTATCGACGAACATCGTCATGCTCAGTTGTGATGATCCCTTGTTAGATTAAGTCTGAAACCAGAGACGGTCTTTAAAATTTTGAGTGGCCACGAACTCATTCCTCACCAAGCGCCCGGGATGCTGAAATGAAGAGTAACAGCATGCACAGGGAAAATGCCACTTTCGTTTGAACGATGAAAAGGGGTTGAGAGAAGATCATAGCGTTAATTCCCATGGAGCTAAATGAATTAAACGGAGTCATTAATTGCGGGTCCACCGCTGCTCCCCACGTTCTCGGGCCTAGCAAATCATAAAAGGCGCCGAAAGATTGTAGACCCACCACTTTGAAGACTGAACTAGGGGACGAGCGCAATACTCGATGAAACCGAATCAATGCAAGAGAGTTTGTGATCCTATCACGAGGAAAAAGAAAGGGGAATACAGACGATGAGTAATTGCAGGATCTCGGGAGGAGCGCTTGCTTGCTGGTCTTCATATGCAGCCTGAAGGATGGTTCCAGGACACGCACAATCACTTGAGAAAATTTCTAGAGTGAGCAAACACGTAAGAGCGAATTGAGAAAGCTGAGTGAACTAGATCAGCCCGAGATACCCCGATCCATCATGTTTAAAAGTTATTCCCATCTGCTAGAAACGCCCGACCTGGACATTTCTGAGCACGAACTGCTGGGAGACTTTGAAGATCCTGGAGCTGAATCCTGCTCGAAGGCCATAGAGACTGACTCCTCCAGCGATGAAATTCTAGGTTTCAGCTACGAAGAAGGAGTATACAATGATGACCGGAGTCGGAAAAGGAAGCAACTACAACGCCACACTCCAGGCCAAATCCGAGAGCTCGAAGCTTTCTTCAATGAATGCCCCACTCCAAGCAAACGACAGAAAATGGAGTTGAGCCGAAAAATAGGATTGGAGCTTTCGAAGGTCAAGTTTTGGTTCGCCAACAAACGAACCCGGGTGAAACAGCAATACGCAGACCATGAGTTACTGGTCCTGAAGGAGGAGAATGAGAAGCTTCAAGCTGAAAGCGCGAGATATAAGGAAGCTCTGACCAAGGCCACCTGCCTTAATTGTGGTAATCCTGTTGTCCTCGGCGAGGTGTTCCTCGATGAACCATCCCTGTTGACGAATAACGCTCAGCTGTTACCGTATTCTCCACAGCATTTTCCGACACAGCCAGATACCGCCGGAGATCTGCATGAGCAAGTCAACACCATAGAATCAACACCAACATCCTCTGAGAAATGGGATATGAATCATCACAGGGGGAATTCTCTCAATGACGAACTCGCTGTCGCAGCCAGCCAATCCAAAGTCGGTGAGTCCCTCCCTGGACAACTTTTGAAACGACTAGATCCCGTAGAGAATAGCTACCGAAGTATTGACGATATTTTGGGTGATAAGAGAACAAGGTTTTACTGGACCTATGAGCTTCACACCAAATTTGTTGATGCAATTCGAGAACTGGGAGTTGATTCGGCTAGCCCACTGCGCATACTCGAGATTATGAATGTGCCGGGGCTCTCTAGAATTAACGTTGAGTCTCACCTCAAGTACTATAGGAGATTGCTAAGGGATGGAAGGATAGCGTTAAACCATCATAAAGCCAGTTGGAGCTCAAGTGCTGGGCAGAGTTACAACCATGATGATTGGAGAGCCAAGAGCACCCAACCGTGTTTCAGCAATGACGGGACTAGCAGTCGTGTCAGCGACTCCTCTAACCCAAATCAGAATGCTCCGCCGAGCTATCTCAATACTCCTCAGGAGTATATGCCACAGTTCCAGCACATAGAAATTCCTCAGTTTGAGCGCGAATCAGTCATTAATGCTGTCCCTGAAGCGGATCTGGCATTGGTAGAGAGTGCACATATGAACCTGCCGGTCATCGGAGGAAGTTCCAATTCGAGGGGTCAAATTGCTCACGGCGAGAGCAAAGAGAGGAATCCCTCGCCTGCAGTCGACGACACCCAATCTGGGCACCAAGGGCTAGAAAGAACAGGTGATTTCCTTGATGAGGAGCTGGACACTTGGATCAATACTCTTCGGGAATGTATGTCTCAACCCCAACAGGGCAATGATGAAGGTTCCAGCTCAAAGACTCCAATCCCTCACAACGAAGGCAATGAAAGAAATCTGCCCCCAACAATCGTTGATACCCAACTTGAACATCAATGGCTCGAAGACCCGAGCAATTTCCTTGGCGATGAGTTCAATCTTTGGCTCGATCAATTTGGAGCCGGAGGACCATCGCAGTGGTGACGCGAGGCCGGTGATCAAACGTCTGATGCAAGGCATGGCTACTCGATGAAAAATGCTTCGAGAAAAGGGGTTGAATACTCCTATTGCATATGTTGTTGATCGCACTGTAAGGTTCCCACGGGAACATCTTTCATTAATATCTAGAACTAATTGCGCGTGAGTGTCAACATCACCCTTTGAGCATCTTCAAGCCGAAGGCCGTGGATTAATCACTTAATCCGTAGAGCAAGTTCCATGAACCATAATTATCACCCGCAGAGCATAATGGAATCCATTCCTTCAATACAAGATACATTCGGCCGCGGAGCCACCCGTTTGGTAAAAGGACGTATCGTTCCTAGTTGATCTTCAATCAGATCAGGGGATAATGTTTCCTCTCTTCTTCCTCTCAGGTGATAAAAAGAGACAAGGCCCTAAAAGGCCATGCATTCAAATGGCTAAACAAACGTTGCCCAGCTGGGGGGGCAGATGAACCATTGATGTTACAAACACTCCAAGCATGGATAGGCGGATTTGATAGAGGTTGTTCATATCAATATGCAACATCAGAATGGGATGAAAATCAAGAGTAAAGTTGTATCGTCCCAATTTGTCTTGAATTTGGGAATATGAATTAACACTTATTTTTTATCCTTGACAGGGGAATCGCCTTGGAGACGAATAAGTTTTTACATCCCACATACTACCTGTTAGGGTACATGAGGGTAGGATGTATCGTTTCGATTTTCGAAAAATTCGTGAACATACAATGATATGCTTCTTTTACATTTTCAGGGATCTCCAGCCACGGTGGACAGGTAGGTATCCCTTTCCCCCAATCCATTGAAGATGTTAAACAAAAAAAACACAGAGAGAAAAAGAAAAAGCTTTCAAAATCTGATGTCTAGAAAAGACATGGAATTCTAACTTCATTGGCATTCATGTTTTGAAACATGAGGTTGTCTGAACACGCATTGTGCACCATAAAATCCCCTTGACGGGTAAAATTTTTGGGAAAACGAAAGAGATTTTTCCAATCAAAAGTTGTTCAAAACTCTCAAAAGGATGTTTCCTCAAAAGAGAGGCAAGCTCAAATCCAAACACATCCTACATACACTTGAGAGATGAGTGGAGCGAATCAAATAGTAAAATCTGGACCTACGGAGGTAGGGACCATTCGCAGCGATTACATGGATTGGGACGACGGAGGCGTTCGTTTCATATCATAAACACTACAGGTGACCGTTGACAACCCACTTGAACGGCGGTTTTCATTCTTAACCCTGTCAAGAACCACCCCACACCGGGGCAAAAAGGAAGTAAGTCCAGCAGCATCAGGAGAAAATGGTTAGAAATTTTCTTGCTCGGACTAACATTAATCTTTGTGTGTTGTTTATATGGTAATCCAAGTGCCATAGGATGACGAGAAGCATTCATTCTCTATCCCACACACCATATCCTTTGCACAGCCAAGTTGAGCCTGCGAATTCATTTCATAAACCCCTGTTGGTGATCATGGGATGTTTCAAGATAGAAACTGTATCACTCCAAGAACGGAAGAAATCAAGAGATGGGATTTATAGAAAAATCTCATATCGGCGTTTAAGTGTGCTATGATTCAAGTTGTATATCTAGCACAATTTTCTGAACATCGTAGTTCCAAAGGAAAAGAAAAGGCGGGATTTCAACAAAAAATCCCCAGCATCAAGAAAAAGCAAAGTGCCTGGTAAAAGCAAGGCCGATGCTCGTGAAAACTGTTTGATTGATCCCCAATAAAGCCTAGTTGGGAAGAGAGAAAAACCCATAAAGGAGTCAGATCAAGAAGACTGCTCCCCAAACGATGTCAGCCGTGGTGCAAAAACACGGACAGAATTGTCAATCTCTTAATACCACAAGAGACGTTCTCTAAAGGATTTGTGCACACCTCAAAAGCGGTTGCACACCTCAAAAATGGAAGATGCAGAATGGAAAAGACATGTGACAAATTTGCAATGATCACCAATGTCGAATCCTTCGTGATTTCTGGGCCAAAAACAAGCCTTTTTCGGTCCCCAATCCTACCAATGTTACAACCCTGAAACAGTCTTCTCTGACTAAGACACTTGGGTTAACATATAGCTTAGCTCGAAGAAGTACGAGCAAGACTCTTTCTTTCTCATTTTGCAGGGTTCTTGGCTTGTAAACCCGGAGCAGATGGTGAAAATTTTCATTCGCTGGCCCCGACTCCAAAGCGGGTCCCCCTTGAAAACCAATATCCAAGCCCAACATTACGGTCCCGTGGAAGACCTCCCGACCGATCAAAATGTATGCGATGCGAATGAGCCTAAAACCTAGGCACAGGTCAGTAGGGAATTGAGTGCATCCCCTAAAAATCATCACCTCAAAACAGGTGAGATGGCCTCCTTGTCGAGAAATATTCCAATTGACGTTTTGAGCAAACTCTTTTTGGGAATTTTCAAACTGTGGATCCAGATTTTCCATGCAAGGGATTCGTGATCACATTTGCACGTTGCAAAAATGTTTTGGATAACCTCCAGCATCAAAATGCACATCTCATGACTAAAGCTTAAGTCATAAAATTTTGTCAATTGGACAATTGCTGTCTTCTCAAAGATTACCAATATTTTCTTGGGGAAGAGAAACCCTTAAAAAAAAAATCCTTTTCAAAATATCAAACAGTCTCATCGGACGTGGAGAACCCTTGTCATGAGACCCCCTTTTCAAAAATATCAAACAGTCTCATCGGACGTGGAGAACCCTCGTCATGAGACCCCTTTTCAAAGCAAACAAAGGTAGATACCGCCTGAAGGATCAACACAAGGTAGATACCGCCTGAAGGGTCAAACCAAGGTAGAAACCGCCTGAAGGGTCAACACAAAGGTAGATACCGCCTGAAGGGTCAAATCAAGGTAGAAACCGCCTGAAGGGTCAACACAAAGGTAGATACCGCCTGAAGGGTCAACTCAAGGTAGACACCGCCTGAAGGGTCAACCAAAGGTAGAAACCGCCTGAAGGGTCAATCCAAAGGTAGATACCGCCATAAGGATCAATCCCATGGTCCGATCCACCATACGGATCAAAACTTTGACTAATTCTAAATGTTGGAGAAGTTATTTTCCTAGGTAAGCCTTACTGTAGGTGAACCGCTTATGGTCTGATCCACCATACGGATCAAAATCCTTGGCAAATTCCAAAGCGTGGGATGCGCCTTCCTTAGGTTCCTACCAGTCGGGAACCCCATAATGGTAACACCTACCATACAGGTCAGAGCTTAATCTCCCTAGGATATTCTGAACGAGTCCTAGGTATCTTCTTGAAAGTCGTCGCAACCGGTAGCATCTGACAGGTGAGCTTCAGGTAAGCCTCTCTCACTCCGGCTCATGTTCGAATCGCAAGAGTAAACCGGTGATTAATTTGAGCATCCATCAAAAGACTTAAGGGTCCGATGTCATAGCATTTCTTTTCACGAGTCGAGTCGATCAGGACTCAGGTGTCACCTTGTCTTTGAGAGAAACCTCTGAGGGGATTCCTCTGATGAGATTCCTCTCAAAGAGGGGCAGCTGTTGACACCTAAATTTTGATCAAACTTTTATTTATTTATTTATTTTTATTTTTATATTTTAAAAACAATTCATAAAAATATCAAAAAAATATCATAAAATCACAAAATCAACTTTGGAAGCCTTGGCTTGGCCTTAGGAACCATTTTGACCAAAAAAAATAATTTTCATAATTTTCATTTTTTTAATATTTTCGAAAAATACAAAAAAAAAAGAAAAGAAGAAAATCAAGAAAAATAATATTTGAGGTCACAAAAATTATATAAGAATAGTCGGTATTTTTATTTTTATTTTATATATTTTCTGACCTCATAAAACAGTAAAATTCAGGTTCGATTTTAGGTATTCTCTGATCACCATAAAATTGAATTTGGCAAAAATATTAGTAATAATTAAAAGGAAAAGGATTGAAAACATCATCATTTAAAAGGAAAAGATGAATAATCATTTTGTCTTCGCTTTTGATTACTTTATTATTATTATTACTTTCTAATATTTTATTATATTATTATTTTATATTTATTATTTTTTTATTCACCTCCCCCCTCCCATCATCCGTCTCCCCTCCTTCTTCCTCTTCTTTTTCTTTTCTTCTGGACGGACGGTGCTTCCTCTTCTTCCTCCTCCTCTTCTTCTTCTTCTTTTCTTCTTCTTCTTCTTTAAAAAAAAAAAATGGAATCCTCACCTTCGTGCACTATTTGCCTTCGCCTTCGACCCTTCCGCCGTCGTCGCTAGCCGTCGTACCTCAAAACCGCCGTGAATAACCCAAGACCCGCGGCCTCCACCCGTTTCGAAGTTTGGTTCGGGATTATTTCGGATCGGGCCAAATCCGTCATCGCCAAAGCGCGCTATCGCCTCCGGCGACAACCCCGGAGTCCTAACTCCTCCCTCGGAGCTTATGGAGCCTACGCGCCGCTGGTGGAGCCCAGAAACAGCCTCGGGTCACCACCCCATCGTCGGAGCGTGTCCGGACGTGTCCGGGCGTGTCGGAGCGTGTCCGGACGAGTCCGGGCGTGTCGGAGCGTGTCCGGACGTGTCCGGGCGTGTCGGACGTGTCGGAGCGTGTCCGGACGTGTCCGACGTGTCGGAGCGTGTCCGAACGTGTCCGGGCGTGTCGGACGTGTCGGCGCGTGTCGGAGCGTGTCGGAGCCGTGTCCGAGCAGTGTCGGAACAGTGCATGAACAGTGTCGGAACAGTGCATGAACAGTGCATGAACAGTGTCAATTTTTTAATTTTTTATTTTTTTTTAATTTTTTAGTCTTAATTTGTGAAATTGACTATCCACATTCTAATGGTGATCGACAGGTAACGGGCATGGGGATGGTCGCAGGCTGGGGCTGGGCGATTGAAGGCTGGTGTCCAATCCGGTATGTTTTACGTACCCGATCCGTATATCAGGATTATTTTTCTAAAATATTGCATTTATAGACTTGATTTGTATGTATTTGTTTCAGTCTAGTGGTTAGCTTATTTATCTGGTTGAGTGTTATCTATTGTCAAAGACATGCTTTTTGTTAAAATATTTTCTGAAAATATAAAAAAATATTAATAAATCAAAAATGCAAAAAAAATGGAAAAATTAAAGAAAAACAAAAAAAAATTGAGAAAAATTGCAGAAAAATTCTAAAAATTGTCCAAGGCTGAAAATGACAAAAAATTGATTTGTTTTCATTTTTGGGATTTTCTCCCATTTAATCCAAAATGGCGATTTCACCCCTCAAAGGGTGAATCGTCTTTGATATTCTGATGAATTGTGGAAATTGCTTAGAATTTGGTGATGGGCCAGATGGGTGGTTAAACCTTATGTCTAAGATTTCCACATTTCATTTCCATTTTTAGAAAATGACGATTTTACCCTTCGAATGGTAAATCGGTTTCTAAAATTCTCGAAAATCACGAAAATTGCCAAAAAATAGGAAATGGGTCAATTGAGTGACCAAACCTGTTTTGACTCCGGATTCATTCCGAAATGATGATTTTGTCCTTTTTGGGCAAATTGTCCCCTTTGTCTCAAAATTACGATTTTGCCCATGATGGGCAAAATCATGTCTAAATCATTCCTAAGCCTGATTGATGCTTCTCTAGGCCAATATGGCCTTATTAGGAATGCCATGTGATTTATTTGTACACTTGAATTCATCGATTTGTGCACTTTATTATTGATTGTGATTGCTATGATAGTCATTCCTATCTGCATGAACTCCTAGATTTAGAACTCGTACCCCACTCATCTGCATGAAATCTTTGGTCAGAAAATTCAGTCAACTTAGGTACCGAAAGGGCGTCAACTCTGACAGTTGACGTAACTAAGTCCCCGAACCCAGTTCTCTGGTTATCGCAGAATTGAATAGAAACTCCCTACTATTCAATAGGGTGGTCCAATCGTACCCTCCAAAAAATGATTGGTGGCGACTCCTCGGCATGCACACTTAGCACATGTCACTAGACCACACTGAAGGTCGACTACGCATACCTCCGTTGCGATTTGGGTAATGGGCCTTGGGAGAGGCCCGCGTCCGACCAGACTGGACGGCCCATTAGCCCTCGAGAGCCCGACAACCTCGAGAGGGTCGCGACAGCGTTGACCTCGGCGGCTTCTTGGCTAACAACCTTGCCTCTAGAAGCTTAGGTAGTAACTTTGACATCGGGACTGGGAGTTGGGTAAAAGAGGGAGGACCTCTTCCTCTTGGTGCCAGGATCCTCTGGGCTGTCCAGGAGGTGTTCCCCTGGGTCGGGGTAGAGTTTTCGGACCTTTTGGGTCTTAGTGGATTGGAAACGAAGGCAACCTCAGTAGTAGATTCTCGCTCTTTCTTCGCGGGGAACGGTCGCTTCTGAGTCACTTCCGGCATGCGCCTTTCTCTTATGGCCCACTCGTGTCTTTCCGCCACTTTGATCAAGTGCGCGAAAGTTTGACACCCAGAGGTGTTTAGTTTATCAAAGAAATCGTATGGCAGTGCCTTTAGAAAGATGTCCACCAATTCTTCCTCCGGGATGTGCGGCTTAACCTGAGTGGCGAGTGCCCTCCACCTTTGGGCATATAGACGGACACTTTCGGTCCTCCCTTTCGCGGTTCGCAGCAGGTCTTCTCTGGTTGGAGCGGTTAGTGTATTGAATTTATACTGAGATAAGAAGTCTCCCGCAAACTCGTCCCAGTCGTCATACCTTTGTATGTTTAACTCCACGTACCAAGACAGAGCGGGGCCAGTCAGACTTTCTTGAAAGGTGTTGATCAGCAATGGCGTGTAATCTGAGTATTTGGCCATCTTGTACAGGTAGTACTTCAAGTGAGTTTTGGGACAGCCTGTCCCATTATATTTTCTTGAGAAATCCGGCTCCTTGTAGTCTACGGGGACCTCGATCTTAGTGAAAGGCATGATTTTATCATACTTCGACAACTCAAACCCTTGGCTGGTGAGACATTCTTCGATTTTGGCAATCCTTCTTACTCCCTCGTCTATTTTGACAGACTTCTCACTCTGTTTCCCTTCTAGGTTGATGGTGACAGGCGGGGCTCTTGGCGGTACTTCAACAGTCGGAGCTTGCTCAACGCCAGGTGTAACACTCGCCCTAGCGGGCCCACCTGTATCAGAATCGGTAGGTGTGCCTGGGTTGGCGGTTTGGTCAAAATCAACCGGTAGAGTAGGCCTGGCGTTAGCTGCGATAAATATGTCTTTCATTTCGGCCAGCATCTGAGTCACTTGATCTAATCGTGCTTCTAGAGTCCCGAGGCGAGTGTCAACTTGTTCCTGCTCCATACGGGCCTGAGAACTTGCTTAGGCTCGAGTCCTCGTGATTGAGAGCTACCTATGATAGAAAAGCAAGGTAGCGTGAGGGAATTCCGAGGGGAACATAAGATCCTTTTTTCATTTTATATTTTCATTTGATGAAACAGTAGCGAGAGACATCTGTATGGATAATGCCCTCGGCAAAAGAAATTTCGTCAAAAGAAATTATACAATGAAAGAAGAGCAAGCGGTGGTTACTTAAAATGCCCTTCGCGCATCCCTTTGATACCTAGCGAAGTTTAGTGATTACATTCAAGAGATAGATCCCTATACATCATTCTAAAGAGGTTAGATGAAAATAGGAAACTCTTATTGTAGCATAGAAGAAAGGTGGTCTAATGGAATACAGTGCCTAATCCTTTAGTGGGTAAGACGGAGACGCTTGTTCTGGCGGGCTAAAGATTCGACTCGACGGAGTGCTTCATCTCTTTCTTGAGTAGCCTTCTCAGTTAAAATATCTTGAAGAGTCAATTTGTCAGGCAAGGTGGGAACAACCACCTTAGGTAGTGCTGGTAAGGCGAGACATATGTAACCTTCAGATGCATGGTGCTCCTTCATGTTCCCTTCAAGCTCGGCCCTGTCCACCATGGTAACAGACGTCGTACGATAATCACGCCAAGTGTAAATTATGTCGGCGACTATCTTGTCCAGTTGAGCCTTTCGTCCTTCAGTAACCTCTTTGTGATAGTCCAATGCGAGAGGATTGGATTCGAGAGGGGGAGGGACTTGCTGGATGGCGCGGAACTGACGGATCACTCTAAGAGGGTAGTTTGACGTAACTCCCGTCAATCCTAGCAAAGGGATGACGTTGTTGAACCCATCGGCTAGGCAAGGTCTGCTAGACACAAGCCATTTGGCGTACCATTGGATACGAATGGGGACAAGAGATTTGAGATAGTTGAGCCATCTAGAGAATGCCCAACAAGGAAATAGTTTGTTCTTTTCAAAGAAACGGAGTAAGGGGTGAGAGGAAGGGTTGATTTGTGAAATTTGCATATCAGTGGCGAATTCCCTAATGTGGGATATCAACCAGACTTGGAGAAGACCTATAGGTGCTCTAAAAGTACCCTTACCCGACTTCTTGAATCTTGACAGAGAGATGAATGTTTCGCCAATAATTAAGTGAGAGAACTTCTTACCACTACACACTTGGAGTACGATGTGGATGATGGAAGGGGTCATGCTCTTATTTGTGTATGGGAAGATAACAAATCCAAAGAAAGCTAGGATAAAGACCCTAGGGATTTGCGTTCCAGATTCGGCGGGTAAGCCTGAAGAGAGTTCATCGAGAAATGTTATGGGAATAGCATTGGTGTTTCCCTTGAGGATGTTTCTGATAAGAGTGGAATTGACTTTCAAAAATTGGCTAAGCAGTGCTACTGAATTGACATCTATCGGAGGGGTGGCCAAACCGAAAGTTCCGACGGGGCCTATCATGGCATCATACTCTTCGAGAGTTGGGGTGAGCTCGCATTGGCCTATCACAAAAGAAGAGGACTCGGGGCTCCAAAAATGTGACAGTGCTTTAATCATGGCAATTCTCGCCTCGAGATGTATCAATGATGTGAGAAAGCCTATCTTCTTCACCATGTAGCCCTTGTGGGTTGGCAGCAGTCGATCCCACATGTTGATGATCGCTCGCGGGAAATGTGCAATTTTAACCTCAGGTGGTCCCATTTTCTAAATCCTATTGAAGGGCATTTATGTTAAACACCGCTTGCTTTTGACAAAAAATAATATCGAGCTGAAAGGAAACAAATTCCAGGGGAAGGAAACTTACTCACCATTTGAAAAGGATAGGTTATGTCAAACACATTGATCAAGCTCATTGTCGCGACCCTCTCCCGGAGGCTCTGAGGCGGGAGCGGGCTAATGGGCCGCCCGATCGCTGGCTTGATCGGACGCGGGCCTCTCCCAAGGTCCATTACCCAAATCGCAACTGCTGGATATACGTGGTCGACCTTCAGTGTGGTCTAGTGACATGTGATGAGTGTACATGCCAAGGAGTCGCCACCAATCGTTTCATGGAGGGTACGATCGGAAAACCCTATCGAATAGTTGGGAGTGATCTATTCGATTCTGCGGAAATCAGAGAAGTGGGTTCGGGGACTTAGTTACGCCAACTGTCAAAGTTGACGCCCTTTCGGTACCTAAGCTGAATGGTTTATCTGATCCTAGGATTTCATACAGATGAGTGGGGTACAGATCCTAAATCTAGGAGTTCATGCAGATGGGAAATACTACCCTATCACTCACAACCAATAGAAATAAGTGCGCAAATCAAAGATCCAGTACATGCGGATAAAACACATGAAATCAGCATGATATCCCTAATGAGGCCCTATTAGCCTAGAGAAATATCAATCAAGGCTTAGGAGTGATTTGGACATGATTCGCCCATGAGGGGCAGAATCGTAATTTTGAACAATTCGGGGAAAATTTACCCTTAAAAGGGTAAATTTGTCATTTTAGACGAATTGGGAAGTCAAAAGACAATGGAAATAGGATTGGCCATCAATCCAATCCATTTCCTATTTTTCGGGAATTTCCAGGATTTTTCTAGAATTTTCAAGTGATTTTACCCTTGGAGGGGTAAAGTCGTCATTTGGACAAAGACGAGGAACTGAAAATCTCAAATATTAGGGTTGGTCGTCCACCTGACCCAAACCCTAACTTCAAGCAATTTTCAGAACTCGATTGAGACAAGAAAGACGATTTCCCCACTAAAGGGCAAAATCGTCATTTTGAGAAAAGAGGCGGGACTCGAAAACCCAAGCCCAAGAATTGGTCGCCTAACCGACCCTAATTCTTGCCTTGGCATTATCGACTTTATCTCGCTTACACAGCAGATGCGATTTACCCCTAAAGGGTAATGTCGTCAAGTTTCGGAAAATTGGATAAGGAACCCCAAAAATAGGGTTGACCAGTTGTCTGTGGTCAACCCTCGATTTTTGGTGCTTTCTGGAATGTTTAGGATTTTTCCAATATTTTTCCACATTTTTTTTGGAATTTTCTGGAATTTTGTAGCATTTTTTTTTGGATTTTCTAGGATTTTTCTGATTTTTTTTTATTTTTTAAAATCATTTTTGAATTTTTTTATTTTAAAAAATATTATTCGGGCCGGGTCGGGTGACCCGGCCCACGGCCCACGGCCCAGCCCGGACCCGGCCTCGCGCCGAAACGACGCCGTCTCATTCTTTTTTTTATTTTTGGATTTTCGGACTTAATCCGACGGTCTCCATCGAACCACGTAATTGATCTATACCCGTTGGATTTAATTACTAAAGTTTGCGGTCCAGATTGAACGAAGACTTAACCTGATCCGTTCGATCAACTTACTAAGTCCTACGGCCACGATTAGAAATTGAGACTCGATCTGAACCGTCGGTTCTCACTAACCTAAACGACGTCGCACGAACACTAACCTACACGACACCGTTTCAGCTTATTTTGATTTTCTGATTTTAAAACATTTTCGGATAAACCTAATTACTAATCGGACGGTCGCTAGAATTTAGGTTCGATTTATCTGAACCGTCCGATCTTTTTTATTCAAATAACAGACCCAACGGCCATGCTGACTCGGCACCACGTGGACCAATGGCCGAATGCCAACTAGGAGTTTGACCGGTTGACTGCGCCACGTCAGCTTCGTCTTCAACCTCGCGACTCCGGCAGAATGGACGGCTGAGGATCTCCGGCGACGATCCTACGGTGGAATCATGATGAAATCGTGCGAGACTAACTCTAATCGACTCGCGATCGTCTCTACCTTAACATATCTAAGGATCGTGGCGTCTTATTCGCAAAAACACGAGCATCATACAAAGTACCGAACACGGCCATGGAAGCTCAATCATACGATTTAGTCAAAATTAGAGGAATTCAGTCACAGAATAGCACCAATGGAGGTTCAGAAGACTTACCTCGAGCTCCGATTGAGCTCGCTCGGCCCCGATTTGGCTGGGCAAGGATCGGCTATGGAGGCTAAATCGGAGGACTCGATTCGGGGTATGCGAGCAAAGTCGATGCAAAATGGAGATGCGAGCATGGTCAGTAATGTCTAAGGGATGAAAAGCACACGGGAATTGCAAAGATTGAAGCCAAAATCAAAGTCCGCCATTGAAGACCTGAGCTTGAGTTTGAAGTTCGGGATTACCTGTTCTGGCGGTTTTGGGCTGCGCGGTTGATGGCGGTCGCTTCCTAGCACTCAAAGCGAACTTCTGACGGTCTTCTTCAGCTTCGGTTTGGCCGGAGACGGCCTAACCAGCGCTTTGCAGTCGAACTCAAGTTATCGACGACGGAGGGTCGGAGAACGAGCTCTCTCTCGCGTTCTCTCTCCCTCTCTCGATTCAGTTTCGCCCCTCTGCAACTGAATCAACCTCCTCCTAACTGAAAGCCGACGTAGGCTTATATAGCCTGTTGGATTTTTGGCACCGAACGGTGGAGCTTCAACCAACTCCATTTGGCACGTGTAGTCACGTGCAAATAGGTCAGAATGACGTTGGAGAGGATGGGCACTCCGTTTAATCCCATTTGGCTCTGCGGCCGGCTTTATTTCGCACGAATTTGGCAAGGATTTGAGCTATTTTTTGCTTTTGTTGACTTTTGCAGGTCCGGCGACCTTGACCGTCCGATTACTCCCTCCTCAGGCAACCATTGGTCGTGATCTTGGTGTCAATCAATGGGGGACGATCTAAAGCTTTAAACCCCCACCAGTGTGTCTCCGATTGTGGTCGATTGGTCTGTCAATTTAGTTGTCAAAGCTCGGCTTTTCACTGTTCATTTGCGCAAACTCTCGGGGAAGAAGATGACACTGTTCTGGACCGGTTTGACCGGTCGGACCGGCGGTCGGACCGGTCAGAACCGGTTCCGACTCACCATTTTCGAAATTAAACCCAAATTAATGGGAAAGTTTTACAATTGAACCTCATAATCGAATCTAGGGCATGAATTCTATCTAGAAATGTGGTTTTGCCCAAAAGTTTTCATCAATTTCTACAAAATCCCCAAATTTTCATTTAATTGGAAATTGGGGATCGTGTAATTGAGGGTGCAAATGATCAAATTGAGTCAAACCACCTATGCCAATCGATTTAAAATGGTGAAATCCATTGGGTAGCATGTTCAATTTGCAGTGATAGCCCTTGAATTGAAAGTAATTTCAATTATGCTCAATTTCAAGGACTAAAATGCAATTTTAGTATGAAATTTTGTCAAATCCGTGCAATTGAGCAAATTGCACACACAATTGGGATAAATTGAAATAGGGGTTAGTTAGATTGAATGTCAAGATCTTAAAAAAATGCCAAAATTGCAAATTAAAAGACTCAATTGTTATTTTTTTCTTCAAATTCAATAGTACGGGTTACAAAGGAACACCTAAAATTGAATCTGATTTTGACTTTTTTGTGAGGTCAAAAATACAAGGGATTAAAAGGAAAAATATTGGATATTTTTCCATATTTTTGTGACCTCAA
Organism: Rhodomyrtus psidioides; assembly: GCA_021437785.1. Taxonomy (NCBI): domain Eukaryota; kingdom Viridiplantae; phylum Streptophyta; class Magnoliopsida; order Myrtales; family Myrtaceae; genus Rhodomyrtus; species Rhodomyrtus psidioides. Next base: position 764,119 of record JAILYB010000092.1, on the reverse strand, counting down.
ATGCTATTTTTCTTGATTTTTTAAGTGTTTTTCTATTTTCCAAAAATACTAAAAAAATATGAAAAATATGAAAAATTATTTTTTGGTCAAGAATGGTTCCTTGGGCTTGGCCAAGGCCACCAAAGTTGATTTTGTAATTTTTTTGACTTTTTATGAATTTTTTATGATTTTTCAAAAAAAAAATGAAAAAGGCTGGGTCAAAAATCAGGTGTCAACAGCTGCCCCTCTTTGAGAGGAATCTCGTGAGAGGTTTCTCTCAAAGACAGGTGACGCCTGAGTCTAGACCGACTCGACTGTGGAAAAGAAAAACGAATCTTGACACTCAATCTTTCTTGTCCCACCGGTGAACGTTCTGCTCTTCATTCTTTCGTAGAAGTGAGAGAGAAAGTAGAGAGACCCACATGCCATTTACCTGTTGATTACTTGCCTGATGTTCGTGCGGCATGCGCGACGTATAGTGGGTTCAAGTGAATACCTAGGGACTCGTCTTTTGAGTATCCTAGGGCGATTAAACTCTAGCCTGTATGGTAGGCTGTACCAGAATGGGATTCCTATACTTGACAGGAACCTATGAATGACGTACCCAGTCTCTTAGGGATTGTCAGGGATTTTGATCCGTATGGTGGATCAGACCATGAATAGGACTCCTCTCTGCTAGGAACCCATGGATGACGCACCCAGTCTCTTAGGGATTGTCAGTAGTTTTGATCCGTATGGTGGATTAGACCATGAATAGGACTCCTTTCTGTTAGGAACCTATGGATGACGCACCCAGCCTCTTAGGGATTGTTAGGGGTTTTGATCCGTATGGTGGATCAGACCATGAATAGGACTCCTTTCTGCTAGGAACCTATGGATGACGCACCCAGTCTCTTAGGGATTGTCGAACATTTTGATCCTTCAGGGGGATCAGACCGAGAATAGGACTCCTCTCTGCTAGGAACCTATGGATGACGCACCCAGTCTCTTAGGGATTGTCGAACATTTTGATCCTATATTCTAATGAATTAACTAGGATTTATACAAATGAGGTGTGCCTGACCTTGAGGCTTTACCAAATGGGCTATTCTGGGTTTAGGGGTTACCTAGAACCTCACAGAAAGCTGATTTTGAAAATTGTCCTTTCGACATTGAAGGTGACATTCTGGGAATTGGAGCTCCAGGTATCCTATAAATTTGAAATCTCACAGAGGGATGATTTCGGTGATTGTCCTTTTGACATTGGAGGTGACATTCTGGGATCTGGGAGCTCCAGGTATCCTGCAGAAAGATCAAACCTGCAAAATTGTTCATAAGAATATGTTTTCCTAAGATATGGAATTACCAGGGATCTTGCAGGAAAATAAACTTGAAAGCTCTTCTTCACAGAGCAAGGCATCCTTCTAGAATCTGGGGCTACCATGATTCCTATAGAAGTTTAACCAAGAACAGTAGCATTCTAGAATCTGAGGTTACCAAGAATCTGTCAGAAGCTTAGGCATATAAACTCTCCTTCTTAGAGAAATGTGTCATTCTGAGACCTGGGGTTACCAGGGGTCCTGCAGAAGTTTAGACTTGGAATATATTCTTCACAAAAGAAGTAGCATTCTGAGGTCTGGGGATACCAGGGGTCCTACAGAAGCTTGAACATGTAAACTCTTTCTTACCAAGAGAGGTTGTGTTATTCTGAGATCTGGGATTGCCAGGAATTCTGCAGAAGTTTAGACATGTAAATTGTTTCTTACCAAGAGTGCTGCAAGCCATTCTGGGAGCTGAAGTCATCAAGAATCTTGCAAAAGCTCCAACCTGAAAATTTTCTTACCAAAGGCACATCAATGGTCTTTAAGTGATATGTGATGTCAGACTGACAGCACTTTATGACTTATATCATAGTCATGAAAAAAATTTCAGTGAATATATTACGAGGTTGGAGGTTACCCAAAACACCTTGCAACATACGGGAGTGATCAAAAGTTCCTTGCGGGGAAAGTTTGAATCAAACAATCTGAAATTACCAAAAGAGTTTGGTTAAAACGTCCAACGGAGTATTCTCATCAAAGAGGACTTCTCACCGTTTTGAGGTAATGGTCTTTTACCAAGAATGCACTCGAACTTCCTATCAAACCTGCGCCCAGGGTTCAGGATCATTTGCAGTGAATACACCTCGATCGATCAGGAGGACTTCCAAGGGACCGTAATGTTGGGCTTGGTCAACGGTTTTCAAAGGGGGACTTGCGTGCAAGTCAAGGCTTTCAAAGAGAAGTCTTCAACGTCTGCTCCAGGTTTACAAGTCAAGAAACCTGCGAAATGAGAAAGAAATAATCTTGCTCGAACTTCTTTGAGCTAAGCTTAGACATTAAACCCTATGTCAATCCAAGTGCCTTAATCATAAAAGGCTTTTCAGGGTTGTAACGTAGGTAGGATTGGGGACCAAAAAAGGCTTGTTTTTGGCTTAGAATATGCGAAGGGTCTAACATTGGTGATCACTGCAGGTTTGCCGCCGATCTTGTCCCTTCTCGTCCAAAGAGCGTCTTTAGTCTTTGAAGTGCATATTTGTCTTTAGAGAACGTCTCTCTCATGTCAAGACGGCGTCAATACCTTGTCTATGTTTTTGTCATCTAAATGTGACATAATCTGGGAGTATCCTTTGCTGTCCAGCTCCCTTGGGATTTTTTTTATAATCAGATCTCACTAGTGACCTAAACAAAGGTATCATGCCATCTTTTGGCATTTACAAAATCAAACACATGATTCACAAGTGTACAAGTATTTGGACGGCATTGGCTTTGCTTTTACCAGGCACTTTGCTTTTTCTTGATGCCCAGGATTGAATTTTTCTCTTTCTTTTCTTTTTCTCATCTTTTGTCGAGATCCCACATTGTCTTTTCTTTTGGGGATCAGAATTTTCAAATGCGTGTGCCAGATGTACAACTTGAATCTCAGCACTCCAACATTAATCTAGGAATTTTTCGCAAATCCTGTGTTTTGAACTCTTCCGCTCTTGAAGGGACGTCGCTTCCGTCTTGGAATATGCAATGATCACCAACGGGTTTGTAAAATGAATGTATAGGCTCAACTGGGCTGTACAAAGGGTAAAAGTGTGTAGGATAGAGAAACGAATGCTTTTCGTCATCCTAAAGCACCTGAATTACCATAGAAGTTAAAATGACAAGCAACACACGAAGATTGATGCAAGTCTGAGCAAGAGAACTTCTAACCATTTACCTCCTGATACCTCTGGACGTACCTCCAGTTTGCCCCACTGTGGGGTGGTTCTTGACAGGGGTATAGAATAAAATCGTCGTTCAAATGGTTATCAATGGTCACCTGTAGTGTTTATGGTAGAGAAACGAATGCCTCCGTCGTCTCAATCCATGTAATCACCGCGAATAACCCTTACGTCCGTAGGTTAATGTCTCGCTATCCTTACCATTCCACTTATCTCTTAAGTGTGTATGGGATGTGTTTGGACCAGGCTTGCCCCTTGTCTGAGGAAACACCCTTTTGAATGATTTAAACAACTTTTGTTTGGAAGAGTTCATTTTGCTTTCTCCAAAACTGACCCTCCAAGGGGATTTATGATGCACAATGCATATTTCAATCATGTTTGGATAACCTCCAAGTTTAAACATGAATGCCAATGACATGACTATGAGAATTTTGCGTCTTTCTAGACATGAGATTTGAATATATGCTAGATTCCAAGAAGCCTTCAAATTCTATCAATAAGGATTCCGACAGTCTTGTAAACCTAAAAGATTAGGGAAGGAATACTTACCTGCCCAGCGCGGCTAGGGATTCTTGAAAAACATAAAAGGAATATGTCAGTGTATGCTCTCGAATTTCAGAAAATTAGAACGATACACCTTACCCTTGATCATGCATTCCTATGGAAGTGGATAGATTCGCGAAAATCTGCATTTTTCTTAACAACACAAGATGGTTAAGTTGTTCTAAAATTTCTTGAAATTCTCAGTCTTTGGAGAAGAAGACGTGCACCTGACCACCATGACGTTAGGTCTCCTTGATCATGCGTTCCAACTTATCGCGACCCTGCTTCCTTGGATCCTGTAATATTGAACACATGCTAATGTATGCATAGATGCGTGACATGCTTATGCAAAGACTATCATGAAGAGTAGGCTCAATTCGAGGCAGGGCATATGACCAGAATCTGATTTTATTTCAAGGGTAATATTTCTTCACAGCATCTGAATTCACAGGGTGCCCCAATTCTTCTCCCTCGGAGTTTACAAGAATTAATGCTCCTCCCGTGAGGATCTTCTTAACAATGTAGGGGCCTTCGTAATTTGGAGTGAATTTTCCCCCTAGATGGGTAGTACTTGACAAAACTTTCCTAATTACCAAGTCATTTACTTCGAAGTTTCTGGTCTTGACCTTTCGATTGAACGCCCTGGCTACTCTCTTCTGGTAAGTTTGCCCATGGCAAATGGCTTTAAGACGTTTCTCATCTATTAAGTTCAGCTGTTCATATCTGTGCTTGAAATACTCTGACTCAGAGAGTTTATCTTCGGATAAGATTCTCAAAGAGGGAATCTTAACTTCTACTGGTAGAACTGCTTCTGTCCCATATACCAAACTATAGGGAGTTGCCCCTGTAGAAGTCCTGATCGACGTTCGGTAAGCCATCAAGGCGAAGGGCAGCCTTTCGTGCCAATCCCTGTAGTTTTCTGCTGTTTTAGCCAAGATTCTCTTGATGTTTTTATTGGCGGCTTCCACTGCCCCATTCATCTGTGGGCGGTAAGGAGATGAATTCAGATGTCGAATGCTAAAATGATCCAACAGACCATCGACAATCTTGTTGTTTAGGTTGGACCCGTTATCTGTGATGATCGCTTGAGGGGTACCATACCGGGATATGATATCTCTTTTGACAAATCTTGCCACATTTCTTGCAGTGACATTCTTGTAAGAGCTGGCTTCTACCCATTTGGTGAAGTAATCAATCGCTACCAAGATGAAGCGATGACCATTCGAAGCCATAGGATTAATAGGCCCTATCATGTCTATCCCCCACATAGCGAAAGGCCAAACTTCAGACATTTGGTGTAGTTCGTTCGGGGGTGCGTTAATCTTATCCCCATATATTTGGCATTGGTGGCATGACCGGACGTGCTGACAGCAGTCTGATTCGATGGTCATCCAATAATAACCTAGCCGCATGATCTTCCGGGCAAGGAGGTGGCCGTTCATGTGAGGCCCACACGCACCTTCATGAATCTTTTTCACGAGAATATTTGCTTCTTTGGCATCTACGCATCTCAGTAGAGTGGAATCGAACGATCTCTTGTATAGAATTTGTCCATTGAGGAAGAACTTGCTGGCCATCTTGGTTATGTATTTTCGGTCTCCTGACTGGCATCCTTCAGGGAATTCCCTTTTCAAGAGGTAATTCTTGATGTCATAGTACCATGGCTCTCCATCACATTCCTCTTCGATTAGCATGCAATAAGCTGGCTTTTCAACAATGCCGATCCTCAGAGGTTCTATATCCAACCCTTCAATCGTTTGTAACATCGAGGCTAGGGTGGCTAATGCATCTGCGAATTGGTTGTGAGACCTTGATAGGTACTCGAATGACACTTCTTCAAACTTGAGTATCAATTCTTCAAGGTATTCATGGTAGGGGATGAGTTTTGCATCTTTCGTCTTCCACTCCCCTTGTGTCTGTAGAATAATGAGCATGGAGTCTTCAAAGACTTGTAACCTAGGTATCTCCATAGCAAGGGCCAGTCGTAGACCCAGAATGCACGCCTCATATTCTGAAATATTGTTGGTACAAGGGAAAGTTATCTTTGACGCGACAGGGTAATGTTGACCATCTGGGGATATCAGTACTGCCCCAGTGCCTGCCCCTGATAGGTTAACAACACCATCGAAATACATGATCCACTTATCCTCTGCTAAGTTCAGAATTCGGCCTTCTGTGTTCGTTACTTCAGGGGATTCAGTGCTCGATGGGTTTTCTGCCAGCATGTCCGCTATAGCTCTTCCTTTTACCGATTTCTGCGGAGAACATTTAATGTCAAATTCAGACAACATTACTTGCCATTTTGCCAGTTTCCCAATTAAAGCGGGTTTCTCTAGGAGGTATTTGACGGGGTCGTTCTCTGTTATGAGCTGAATGTGATGATGTAGGGTATACTGCCTTAGTCTTCGTAGTACCCATACTGTTGCTACGCATGCCCTTTCAACTGGTATATATTTTGCTTCAGATGGCGTGAATTTCTTACTCAGGTAATAAATGGCCCTCTCTTTTCCATCTATCGGGCTTGTCTGGGCAAGTAAGGCTCCCAAGGACTCTTGTCGTATGGTCAGGTATAAGGTCAATGGGTGACCCGGAATTGGTGGCACAAGCACCGGTGGTGTGATCAAATAGTTTTTGATCATTTGGAATGCCTTGCTGCACTCGGCGTCCCATGTTATTTTCGCGCCTTTCTTAAGCAATTTGAAGATTGGCTTAGCCACATCAGACAGCTGATTGATGAACCTGGCAATATAGTTCAATCTCCCTAGAAGGCTTCTCACTTCTTTTACTGTGGATGGAGTTGATAAATCGTGGATGGCCTGGATTTTTGAGGGATCAATCTCAATGCCCCTGTTGCTGACTATGAACCCAAGGAGTTTCCCGGATCTTGCCCCAAACACGCATTTGTTAGGGTTCAGCTTTAACTTGTATTTGCGCAGGCGCTCAAACAGCTTCCTTAATACCTGTATGTGTTCTTGTCCTTTTTTGGATTTAGCGATCATGTCATCAACATATACTTCAATCTCTTTGTGGATCATGTCATGGAATAACGTGACCATAGCCTTCTGGTAGGTAGCCCCGGCGTTTTTCAATCCAAAGGGCATGACTTTGTAGCAAAAATTCCCCCATGGTGTGGTAAATGCAGTCTTGGGTTTGTCTTCTTGTTTCATGAAGATTTGGTTGTATCCCGAGAATCCATCCATGAATGAGAATAATTCATAACTCGCCGTACTATCCACCAATACATCAATGTGGGGGAGTGGAAAATCATCTTTTGGGCTTGCTCTATTCAGATCTCGGTAATCTACGCAGATCCGAACTTTTCCGTCTTTCTTCATGACGGGGACTATATTTGCAACCCAGTCTGAATATGGGATAGCTTCAATGAAGCCTACCCTAAGGAGTTTCATGACTTCTTCCTTAATCTTGTCTCCTAACTCGGCTTTCATCCGCCTACTGCCTTGTTTGACAGGTTTGATGCCAGGATCCGTGGGCAATGCATGTTCCACAATCTTAGGATCAAGGCCTGGCATGTCCGCGTAAGACCACGCGAAGATGTCTTGATATTCTTTTAGTAGCTTGGTGAACTCGAGCCTTTCATCACGGGATAGGTGTCCGCCGATCTTGACCTCTTTGACGTTCACGGTGTCTCCCAAATTAATGACAATTGGTTCTTCTGAGGTAGGAGGCTTTGATTCTTCAAAGGTGTTCCAATCCCTACGGATAGACGCGTAATCCTCGTCTTCATCTTCCTCAATGTTATAGGAGTGGTGTTGACACCTGATTTTTGACCATCTTTTATTTTAGTTTTTATTTCTAAAATTAATTAAAAATAGCAAAAAAGGTCAAAAAATTGCAAAATCAACTTTGGAAGCCTTAGCCTAGCCTTAGGAACCAATTTTGAATAAAAATATTTTTTGAATTTTTTAATATTTTTTGGAATTTATTTAATTATAAAAATACCCAAAAATTAGAAAAATACCATCCGTGGTCAGAAAATTACACAAAAATATTCAGGAATTTTATTTTAATTCTATATTTAATATTTTCGCCTTTTATTAGGGAAATTTGGCTTGGTTCATGGGGTTCCTTCACAAACCTAATCCCGAACCGGGCCTAAAAAAATCCCTTTCGAGTCTTTTAATTTTCAATCTTGGTTTTTATAAGCTATGACATTGGACTCCAAAGTATTGAAATGCAATTGGGTCAATTTGCCCTCCAATTTGATCAATTTTAACCAAAAGGGCTTAATTGCATAAAAATCTTTCAATTTAGTCCCCGGTTTCACAATTTTTGAAATTAAATTTCACACGGGCACACCCATTAAAATTAAACACCTCTACCCAATAGTTTTCATCATGCTAAATCCATTGGTGGGCTCAATTTTGGCTAATTCGATCGTTTAGGCCTTCGATTTGGCGAAATTAAATTTCGGATCCTAGGGACAATTTGGGGTTTTCACAGAATTTCAATAAATTGATTCACGAAAATACCCATATTTGATGGAAAACATGTCAAGGAATCCGATTTTGCCATCAATTTCATGAAAAGAGGTCATTTGGGGGGTCAATTTGGCGATTTGGGCGATTTGGCCGAACCGGGTCGGTCGGGTCCGGCCCGACCCGACCCGGTCCGACCCGGGTCTGCAACATTGTTGCAGACCACTCTGCAGAACGTGGACAGCAAGCTGCAGAACAGAACAGGGGGAGATGGGGCAGCGAAGCGTGCGATTTTTGAAAGGAAAAAGAACAACGCACATGGGGGGACATTGGTAGAGGGGCATGGGTCGCGGAGCGGGCGTCGAGGCGGGCGGTCGGCCACGCCAAAACGGGGAGATTCTCGGATAAAAACCGAGCTCGGCCATGAGAGAGAGGAGATTTTTTTGAGAGGAAACCGACGGACAACCGGCAACCCAGGGTCTTCGGCAACGCTCCCCGACCATCACCGGAGCTTAGTGGCCGTCGGCGAGCTCCGAATAGGTTGGTATTTGCTCCCGAGCTTCATTTTTCTCAGTGCACGCCATGTGTTCGGCGAAATGCTTCAGTGAGGATTTTACTCCGGGGCTCTCGGCCGGACCTTTCCCGACCCCTTTCTGTGCGAGGCTCGCTTTAAAAATCATCTAGATCCAACTCTAAGCTTGTGTTGACCTTTGTTTTGCATTAAACCGCGGCGAAAACACGGCTCGGAGCTTCGCCGGCAACGGTTCGGACCGGGAGCTCAACGGGGAACTTCCGGCGGTCTTCAAGCTCGAAATGAGCTCAGGTAAGCCTCTAGACCCTCCTTGGGTGTTGTTTGATAGTTTAGAATCGAGTTTTGATAAGAAAAAAAATTCGGAAAATACCTCGCCGGAGCCGGGTTCGGGGAGGCCCGGTTTACTCTTTTTTCGGCGTGTTCACGGCCTTCTTTTTGTTGTATGTTGATGCTGAGTGTCTAATGAGTCGAATGCCGCAAGAACGGGCGAAAAATACCAAGTTTCGGGCCCGTTTCGCAATTTTCCGGCGACCTCGCCGGAATTTTTACTATTCCCGCCGGATTTTTCACTGTTCATCGTCTTCTCCGGCGACCCTCCGGCCGGTCAACGGTCAACGGCCGACGTGGCGTGCCACGTAGGCAGCCACGTCAGCCGGGTGGGGTCCGGTCCGCTTATTTTCAAATAAAACAAACGGACGGCCACGATCGCGACACGTGTCGCGATCCTGGATTTTTGGAAAATTAAATAAATGATTTTCGGATAATTAATTCAAATCAATCCGACGGCCGAGAATGTGCCAAGTGGCTTTCTGTGGATCGTCCGATCTTGTCCAAGATCGGACGCACCAGGAGTAGCCACGTGGCACAACGTGGAGCGTTCGATCCGAAGGTTTTTCTAAAAAAGGAAAATAATTGATTTTTGATCCGATGGCTACGATTTGGCCACGTGGCTCACTGAGGGACGTCCGATCTAGTGGAAGATCGGACGCACAGGATGAGGCCACGTGGCGCGATGAGAGCCGTCGGATCCGGGGAATTTTCGGATAATTAAATAAAATAGATAAAAAATCAAAAAAATTGTTAAAAAATAAAAAAATGTTTAAAAGTATAAAACGGTGTCGTTTTAGGCCGGTTTCGACCCTTAGGGTCGGGCCGGGCGCCCGAGAGGCGCGGGCCGGGTTTGACCCGGCCCGGAAAATATATTTTTTAAATATTAAAAAATTCAGAAAATAATAAAAAATAATAAAAAATTCAAAAAATCAATAAAAAATAGAAAATTCAAAAAAAATTCAAAAAATTCGAAAAATTCTAAAAAATTCTAAAAAATTCCAGAAAATAGGAAATGGCCACATTCTACTGGCCATGACCTGTCCCGGGTCTTTCGACCCCCGATCTTTTCAGAAATGACGGTTTTGCCCTTCCGGCAAACCGTCTTCCAAAAAATTCTAAACAATTCAGGAAAATCCCAAAAAAATAGGAAATGGCCACAAACAACTGGCCAAGGCTCATTCCGGGTGTTTTGAACCCTGACCCTTCTTAAAATGACGATTTCGCCCTTTGGGCGAATCGTCTTCCAAAAATTGAAGAAAAGTCAAGAAATTCCAAAAAATTCTCAAAAATGGGAAATTGCCACGAACAACTGGCCATGGAATATTTTAGGTAATTCGGTATCCAAACCTTCCAAAAAATGACAATTTTGCCCTTCGGGCTAATTGTCCCCGAATCTTCCCATTTTACCCCTAGCCCTAAATCGCATCTTCCCTAAGCCCTTATGGCTATACTAGGAGGCCAATGATTGAAATTGATGTGCATTGACATGATTTATTTATGCACTTGACTTGCGCTTTCATTATATTGACTGTGGTTTGATAGGACCAGTCTTCCAACCTGCATGAAACCCTGACTCATATCACCCAAAATTGCGCCTGCATGAACTCTTAGTTAGGAAAATCACTCACGTTAGGTACCGAAAGGGCGTTGGTAATGACACCGACGTAACCAAGTCCCCGAACCCAAAATCTCTGGTTCCGTAGAACTGATCGAACTCTCCCAATCGGTCAGTAAGGTTTCCGGTCTACCCTCCAAGAAAGACCGGTGGCGACTCCAAATGCATACACAAGTTGCACATGCCACCACGACCACACTGAAGGTCGAAAACGATCGACTCTTATCGTCGAATCCCTTAAAGATATACCTCCGCCGCGATTTGGTATGGGCCTGGGAGGGCCCGCGCCGATCTAAGGCCCGCGATCCACATTTCAGAGTGGGGGCCCGCGATCGGTAATCCATTAGCCGCGTCCGTTTTTTCGGACGGGTCGCGACAGCTGGCGACTCCGCTGGGGACGTTGTCCTAGATGTCGCGACCCGTCCGGAAGCGGACGCGGCTAATGGATTACCGATCGCGGGCCCTTTGATCGGCGCGGGCTCTCCCAGGCCCATACCAAATCGCGACGGGAGTATTTTTCAGAAGGATTCGACAATAAGAGTCGATCGCTTTCGACCTTCGGTGTGGTCGTGGTGGCATGTGCAACTTGTGCATGCATTTGGAGTCGCCACCGGTCTTTCTTGGAGGGTAGACCGGAAACCTTACTGACCGATTGGGAGAGGTCGATCAGTTCTGCGGAACCAGAGATTTTGGGTTCGGGGACTTGGTTACGTCGGTGTCATTACCAACGCCCTTTCGGTACCCTACGCGAGTGATTTTCCTAGCTAAGAGTTCATGCAGGCGCAATTTTAGGTGAGGTAGGCTTAATTCAGGATTTCATACAGATTGGAAGACTGTCCCTATCAATCACAATCAATTTAAATGAAAGCGCAATCAAGTACATAAATAAATCACTTCAATGCACACCAATTCACATCACATGGCCTCCTAGTATAGCCATAAGGGTTTAGGGAAGGCGTGATTTAGGACCGAGGTAAAATGGGAAGATTTGGAGGCGATTTAGCCCGAAGGGCAAAATCGTCAATTTTTGGAAGACGGTTCGCCCAAAGGGCGAAATCGTCATTTTTAAGAATGATCGGGTTCAAAACACCCGGGATGAGTCTTGGCCAATTGATTGTGGCCATTTCCTATTTTTTGGGATTTTTCTAGAATTTTTAGAATTTTTTTGGAAGACGGTTTGCCGGAAGGGCAAAACCGTCATTTTTGGAAAGACCGGGGGTCGAAAGACCCGAAACAGGTCATGGCCAGTTGAATGTGACCATTTCCTATTTTTTGGGATTTTTCTAGAATTTTTAGAATTTTTTGGAAGACGGTTTGCCGGAAGGGCAAAACCGTCATTTTTGGAAAGACCGGGGGTCGAAAGACCCGAAACAGGTCATGGCCAGTTGAATGTGACCATTTCCTATTTTCTGGAATTTTTTATAATTTTTCTGAATTTTCCGAATTTTTTTGAATTTTTTATGATTTTCCATTTTTTATTGAATTTATTGATTTTTTTTATTATTATTACTGATTTTATTTATTTATTTATTTTTTTAAAAGAATAAATTATCCGGACCGGGTCGGATGACCCGGCCCACGCCCAGATCCGCGACCCACGAACCGACCCGCCTCCTCCACGATCAAAACGACGTCGTTTCACGGACTGAGAATGGACGTATCAGATCGAGCCACGTGGCATCTTCTAGACCGTCGGATTATTATGACCGTTGACAGTTGACCGTTGACCGTTTGACCGTTGACCGTTTGACCGTTGACCGTTTGACCGCCGGCGACTTCGCCGGAGAAGACGATGAACAGTGTTTTCTCCGGCCAAAGTCGCCGGAACCTCGCCGGAGGACCTCAAATCGACGTGAAAATAACCATTTTAAATCCCGATTTCGATACCTTTCAACCCCTCACAAACTCTACATCGATATTTGACGAAAATATGTCGAAAACGACGTCGGGAACATGCCGGAGAAATACCCACAGGTCCGGCACCGGCGACGATTTACAGATTTTTTATTTTCCGTTCAAGCTCAACTTCAAACACTCAAAGGGCATCTAATGGCTACTAGGAAACTTACTTGAGGTCTCCTGGTGCTCGACTACCGCTCGGAATCCCCCGTCGGAGCCCTGATCCAAGTCACGGCCGGTGGAGCTCCGAACGCCATTTCATCGCATTTCACGGTTCGGGGGTTGTCAAGGGCAGACGAAGCTCCGGTAGCAATTCCTGAAGCTCGAGGATCCTCCATTTTCGCCTACCTCCCTCTCGAAAACCACCCTTTTTTTCTCATGCCGAACTCCTCCCCTGTTTCAGCTTTCTTCGCCCCCCACCATCAACACTGAGCTCCTTCCTTTTTGCCATGGCCGACCGCCTTTCCGCCTTCTTCGACCACCCCCCTTTGTCCCCCATGTTCGACATCTATTTAACAAAGTAGACGCCCCCACCTTCGATGCCATCCCCTCTCTGTTTTCCCCCCTTTTTTTGTTTTTGGTCTGTGTGCGTGCGGGTCTGCAACTGAGTTGCAGACCCGGTTCGGACCGGGTCGGGCGGGTCTGACCCGACCGGCCCGGTTCGACTCTCCTCATCTAATTGAGCCCCAAATTAACATATTTTCATGAAATTGATGGCAAAATCGGACTCCTTGACATGTTTTCTATCAAATAAGCGTATTTTTGCGAATCAATTGATTGAAATTTAGTGAAAACCCCAAATTGTCCCTAGGATCCGAAATTGATTTTTGTTAAATTGAGGGCCCAAACGACTGAATTAGTCAAAATTGAGGCCACCAATGTATTTGTCATGATGAAAAATATAGGGTGGAGGTGTTTAATTTGAATGGGTATGCCCGCATGCAATTTAATTTCGAAAATTGTGAAACCGGGGACTAAATTGAAAGATTTTTGTGCAATTAAGCCCTTTTGTTCAAAATTGATCAAATTGGAGGGCAAATTGACCCAATTTCACTTCGAGACTTTAGAATTCAACGTCATAGCTTATGAAAAGTGAGAATTGAAAATTAAAAGACTCGAAAAGGAAATTTTTTTACTCGGTTCGGGTTTATGTTTGTGAAGGAACATAGTGACCCGAGCCGAATTTTCAAGATTTAAGGTGACACACTTGAAGAGGAAATTAAAACAAAATTATTAAATATTTTTGTGTATTTTTATGACCACGAATGGTATTTTTCTGATTTTTTTTGGGTATTTTTATAATTAAATAAATTCGAAAAATTATTAAAAATTACGAAAAATATTTTTTGTTCAAAATTGGTTCCTAAGGCTAGGCCAAGGCTTCCAAAGTTGATTTTATGATTTTATGACCTTTTTTTTGATATTTTTAATTAATTTAAAAGAAAAAAAATCACAATAATAAATGGTCAAAAATCAGGTGTCAACAGCTGCCCCTCTTTGAGAGGAATCTCGTTAGAGGTTTCTCTCAAAGATAAGGTGGCACCTGATTCTTAACCGACTCAACTGGGAAAACGAGAGAAGAAATGCTATGATATTGAATTCTTAAGGCTCTTTGATGAAAGCTCCAATTAATCCCTGGTTTGCTCTAACAATTTGAACATGGGCCGGGACGAGAGAGACTTACCTGAAGCTCACCTGTCGGATGCTGCCGGTTGTGATGACTTTCAAGAGGATGCCTAGGACTCGTCATTGAGAATATCCTAGGGAGATTAAGCTCTAACCTGTATGGTAGGCCATACCATTATGGGATTCCTAACTGGTAGGAACCTGAGGAAGGCGCATCCCCACGCTTTGGGATTTGCCAAGGATTTTGATCCGTATGGTAGATTAGACCGTAAGCGGTTCGCCTACAGTAAGGCTTACCTAGGAAAATAACTTCTTTAACAATTGAAATTAGTCAAAGTTTTGATCCGTATGGGGGATCGGACCATTGGGTTGATCCTTATGGTGGTATCTACCTTTGAGCTGACCCTTCAGGCGGTTTCTACCTTTGATTGACCCTTTAGGCGGTTTCTACCTTTGTTTTGACCATTCAGGCGGTATCTACCTTTGTTTTGACCCTTCAGGCGGTTTCTACCTTTGTTTGACCCTTCAGGCGGTGTCTACCATCAGTTTTGACTTTGAAAAGGGGTCTCATGACGAGGGTTCTCCACGTCCGATGAGACTGCCTAAATGAAAAGGGGTCTCATGACGAGGGTTCTCTACGTCTGATGAGACTGCCTAAATTTTTGAAAATGGGTCACATCCTCACCCCTTCTTTTGGAGGATCCCGAAACTTGTCGGGAATTCTGAAGCAGTGAAAGATTTTATCTTGACAAAGCTTCACTTGAGTCTGTTGAGGTTACATTCTGGGAGCTGGGTTCTCCAGGTATCCTGCAGAAGTTTGGGCCTGAAAGATTTTTCTTCACCAAGAAAACGTTAGTAATCTTTGGGAAGACCACGGTTGTCCATTTTGACAAAACCGTATGATTTAAGTTTTAATCGTGAAACGTGCATTTTGATGCTGGAGGTTATCCAAAGCATTCTTGCAATATGCAAATGTGATCACAAATCCCTTGCATGGAAAATATGGATCAACAGTTTGAAAATTTCCAAAAAGAATTTGCTCAAAACATCAATTGGAATATTTCTCGACAAGGAGGCCATCTCACCTGTTTTGAGGTGATGATTTTTAGGGGATGCACTCAATTCCCTACTGACCTGTGCCTAGGTTTTAGGCTCATTCGCAGCGCATACATTTTGATCAGTTGGGAGGTCTTCCACGGGACCGTAATGTTGGGCTTGGATATTGGTTTTCAAGGGGGACCCGCTTTGGAGTCGAGGCCATCGAATGAAAATCTTCACCATCTGCTCCGGGTTTACAAGTCAAGAACCCTGCAAAATGAGAAAGAAAGAGTCTTGCTCGTACTTCTTCGAGCTAAGCTATATGTTAACCCAAGTGTCTTAGTCAGAGAAGACTGTTTCAGGGTTGTAACATTGGTAGGATTGGGGACCGAAAAAAAAAAGCATGTTTTTGGCCCAGAAATCATGAGGGGTTTGACATTGGTGATCATTGCAAAGTTATCACATGTTTTTTCCATTTTGCATCTTCAATTTTTGAGGCATGCAACCGCTTTTGACAACTCTGTCTGCGTCTTCCACGCTTGACATCATTTGGAGGAGTAGTCTTTTTGATCTGACTCCATTAGGGATTTCCTCTTTTCCCATCCAGCTTCATTGTGGATTAATCAAACAACTTACACGAGCATCGGCCTTGCTTTTACCAGGCACTTTGCTTTTTCTCGATGCCGTGGATTTTCTTATTTTTGAAATCCCACTTTTCTCATCTTCATGGGATTGTGTTAGACCTACGATCAAATGTCTAACAAGGTTAAGCATTAACTTAGGAATTTTTTTGCAAACCCTGAGTCTTGAACTCCTTCGTTTCTGAAGTGATGCTGCATCCGTCTTGGAATGTGCAATGATCACCAACGGGCTTATGAAATGATTTTGCAGGCTCAACTTGGCTATGCAAAGGATTCAGTGTGTGGGATAGAGAAATGAATGCTTCTCATCATCCTATGGCGCTTGGATTACCATATAAACAACACACAAAGATTAATGTTAGTCCGAGCAAGAAAATTTCTAACCATTTTCTTCTGATGCTGCTGGACTCACCTCCATTTTGCCCCGGTGTGGGGTGGCTCTTGACAGGGCTAAGAATGAAAACCGCCGTTCAAAGGGGTTATCAACGGTCACCTGTAGTGTTTAGGGGATATGAAACGAATGCCTCCGTCGTCCCAACCCATGTAATCGCTGCGAATGGTCCATACTTCCGTAGGTCCAGATTTTGCTATCTGATCCGCTCCACTTCTCTCTTAAATGTGTATAGGACGTGTTTTGACTAGGCTTGCCTCTCTTTTGAGTAAACTTCCTTTTGAATGATTTGACAAATAATCATATTTGGAAAAATTCATTTCTTTCTTTCCCAAAATTTATCCATCGAGGGGATTTTGTGATGTATCGTGCATGTCTTATTCATGCTTTGGGCAACCTCCCGATTTAAATCATGAACATCGATGCATTGGATAATTTTCATGACGGCTGAAAGTATTTTAACATTTTTTTGTCTCCAGCTAACTGGGAAAGGGATACTTACCTACCTGTCGTGGCTGCAGACCCCTGAAAATGTAAAAGAAGCATATCATTGCATGTTCACGAATTTTTCAAAAATCGAAACGATACATCCTACCCTTGGTCATGTACTCTAACGAGTAATACATGGGATGTAAAAACCTGTTCGTCTGTAAGGCGATTCCCCTGTCAAGGATAAATAACGAGTATCAATTCATATTCTCAAATTCAAGACAAATTGGAACGATACAACTTTACTCTTGGTTCTCATCCCGTTCTGATGTTGCGTATTGATATGAACAACATCTATCAAATCCGCCTATCCATTCTTGGAGTGTTTGCAACATCAATGGTTCATCTGCCCCCCAGTTAGGCAACGTCTGTTCTGTTATTCGAACAAATGGCTCCTTGAGTGATTTATCCACGTTTATCACCTGAGAAGGGAAAGAAAGGAGACATTACTTCGGTATTCGATTGAAGATCGTTTAGGAACGATACATCGTTTTACCAAATAGGTGGCTTCGCGGCCAAACGTATTTCGTATTGCAGGGGTAGATCTCATTATACTCCGCGGGTGATAGTCATTGTTCGGGGAACTTGCTCCACGGATTAAGCGATTAATCCACGGCCCTCGGCTTGAAGATGCTCAAAGGGTGATGTTGACACTCACGCGCAATTAGTTCTAGACATTAATGAAAGATGTTCCCGTGGGAACCTTACAGTGCGATCAACAACATATTCAATAGGAGTGTTCCACCCCTTTCGTCTAAGCATTTTTCATCGAGTAATCATGCCTTGCATCAGACGTTTGGTCATCTGCCTTGCGTCACCACTGTGATGGCCCTCCGGCTCCAAATTGATCGAGCCAAAGATTGAACTCATCGCCAAGGAAATTGCTCGGGTCTTCGGGCCATTGATGTTCAAGTTGGGTATCAACAATTGTTGGGAGCAGATTTCTTTCATCGCCTTCATTGTGAGGGACTGGAGTCTTTGAGCTGGAACCTTCATCATTGCCATGTTGGGGTCGAGACATACATTCCTGAAGAGTATTGATCCAAGTGTCCAGCTCCTTATCAAGGAAATCGCCTGTTCTTTCTAGCCCTTGGTGCCCATATTGGGTGTCGTCGACTGCAGGTGAGGGATTCCTCTCTTTGCTCTCGCCGTGAGCAATTTGATCCCTCGAATTGGGACTTCCTCCGATGACCGGCAGGTTTATATGTGCACTTTCTACCAATGCCAGATCTGCTTCAGGGACAGCATTAATGACTGATTCGCGCTCAAACTGAGGAATCTCTATGTGCTGGAACTGTGGCATATACTCTTGAGGAGTATTGAGATAGCTCGGCGGAGCATTCTGATTTGGGTTAGAGGAGTCGCTGACACGACTGCTAGTCCCGTCATTGCTGAAACACGGTTGGGTGCTCTTGGCTCTCCAATCATCATGGTTGTAACTCTGCCCAGCACTTGAGCTCCAACTGGCTTTATGATGGTTTAACGCTATCCTTCCATCCCTTAGCAATCTCCTATAGTACTTGAGGTGAGACTCAACGTTAATTCTAGAGAGCCCCGGCACATTCATAATCTCGAGTATGCGTAGTGGGCTAGCCGAATCAACTCCCAGTTCTCGAATTGCATCAACAAATTTGGTGTGAAGTTCATAGGTCCAGTAAAACCTTGTTCTCTTATCACCCAAAATATCGTCAATACTTCGGTAGCTATTCTCTACGGGATCTAGTCGTTTCAAAAGTTGTCCAGGGAGGGACTCACCGACTTTGGATTGGCTGGCTGCGACAGCGAGTTCGTCATTGAGAGAACTCCCCCTGTGATGATTCATATCCCATTTCTCAGAGGATGTTGGTGTTGATCCTATGGTGTTGACTTGCTCATGCAGATCTCCGGCGGTATCTGGCTGTGTCGGAAAATGTTGTGGAGAATACGGTAACAGCTGAGTGTTATTCGTCAACAGGGATGGTTCATCGAGGAACACCTCGCCGAGGACAACAGGATTACCACAATTAAGGCAGATGGCCTTGGTCAGAGCTTCCTTATATCTCGCGCTTTCAGCTTGAAGCTTCTCATTCTCCTCCTTCAGGACCAGTAACTCATGGTCTGCGTATTGCTGTTTCACCCGGGTTCGTTTGTTGGCGAACCAAAACTTGACCTTCGAAAGCTCCAATCCTATCTTTCGGCTCAATTCCATTTTCTGTTGTCTGCTTGGAGTGGGGCATTCATTGAAGAAAGCTTCGAGCTCTCGGATTTGGCCTGGAGTGTGGCGTTGTAGTTGCTTCCTTTTCCGACTCCGGTCATCATTGTATACTCCTTCTTCGTAGCTGAAACCTAGAATTTCATCGCTAGAGGAGTCAGTCTCCATGGCTTTCTGGTAGTATTCAGCTCCAGGATCTTCAAAGTCTCCCAGCAGTTCGTGCTCAGAAATGTCCAGGTCGGACGTTTCTAGCAGATGGGAATAGCTTTTAAACATGATGGATCGAAGTATCTCGGGCTGATCTAGTTCACTCAGCTTTCTCTATTTGCTCTTACGTGTTTGCTCACTCTAGAAATTTTCTCAAGTGATTGTGCGTGTCCTAGAACCCTCCTTCAGGCTGCATATGAAGGCCAACAAGCAAGCGCTCCTCCCGAGACCTTGTAATTACTCATCGTCTGTATTCCCCTTTCTTTTTCCTCGTGATAGGATCACAAACTCTTTTGCATTGATTCGGTTTCTTCAAGTATTGCGCTCATCCCCTAGTTCAGTCTTCAAAGTGGTGGGTCTACAATCTTTCGGCGCCTTTTATGATTTGCTAGGCCCGAGAACGTGGGGAGCAGCGGTGGACCCGCAATTAATGACTCCGTTTAATTCATTTAGCTCCATTAACGCTATGATCTTCTCTCAAGCCCTTTTCATCGTTCAAACGAAAGTGGCATTTTCCCTGTGCATGCTGTTACTCTTCATTTCAGCATCCCGGGCGCTTGGTGAGGAAGGAGTCCGTGGCCACTCAAAATTTTAAAGACCGTCTCTGGTTTCAGACTTAATCTAACAAGGGATCATCACAACTGAGCATGACGATGTTCGTCGATAGCGTTGGTTTTAATATAGAATTAACTATAGTCATTAAAGAAAAATGTTCCCGTAGGAACTTTACAACGGATAAAATGAGTGATCTACTCGTGAACATGTTCTTCTTCCTATGGGTGTTCGTAGTGACCGACCCATCGTGCCCCGAGCCAGGCGCTAGATCACGGCTGTCCAAGCATGCCAGCTTCCCACTGATTGAACAAGGCATCGAGCCCCTCATCGAAGAAATCGTCTGTCGTGGGTTGACCAGCGGCAGGCAGAGCACCAGCCGACTGTTGCTCGAATGGAGGAGTGCGCACTCGCTGTACTTGTGACACGCGCTCTTGAGAAGTGTTGAAATGGCCTCTTGATGCCTGAGCATTACAATGGCGGTTCCCCCTAGCTTTTGAGCTCGAGACGGATTCCTCCCGGTTTAGCTCCGCTCGACGTTGTTTTAATAGCTTTCTGTAGGCAGCAAGGTGATTCCTGACCAGCTCCTTACTAAGCCCCGGTACATTCATGGCCTTAAATATGCGCGTCGGAGTTGCTGAGTCGATCCCCATTTGGTGAACCACGCCTAGGAATCTGGAATGCAGTTCAGGGGGCCAAGCGAACCTCCTCTTATCGTGGCCCAAAAGTGCATCGATGGCTTGACGACTGATTAACTCATCTCCAGCAGGACCCGACCCTATCGAAAATTGTTGTGCATGAGGCTGATATGCTTTGAGCTGGTCGGCGGTAACGTCCAGCTCCTTGAAACTATAACTCCAATCAAAGCGACGCAAATCCCATCCCCCAGGAGGCATTTGTATCATCTTTGTAGGATCATCCTGCTCATGCGTGACTCCGGCAAAATCTGGTTGAGCAGGAGATGCCCCGAGGGAGTAGGGTGGTAAATGAACGTCTTCAATCATCGCGTGAGGCTTATCGGGGAATATCTTATCGAGGGCGACGAGGTTATCGCAATGAGGGCAAACGGTAATATTGAGAGCTTTTTCATACCTCATGTTTTCTGTTCGCAGCTTTTGGTTTTCTTCCTTTAAAATCTCGACCACCTGACGTTTGCGTTGAGCCCTCGATTTGGATCTCCTATTTTGAAACCAAAACTGGATCCTCGACTGATTAATCCCCAACTCCCGACTCAATTCGATTCTCCACTTCTTTTTCATGTAATGGCTTTTACTGAAAAGGGTTTCCAGCATTTGGGTTTCCTCCTGAGAGTATTGGTGAGGACGTCTTCTTTTCCCGAGTTGAGCATTGTGGATGTCGTTGTCGTCGTCGCTGTGATCTTGATTTCCGTTGCCAGAAGTGTTGGGCTCCATGGTTTTGGCGTTAGACTTGATCTTGGAATCTTCGAGATCCCTCTGTGGTTCAATTTCTGAGATTTTTGAGTCAGTCGCCTCTAGCAGCTGACAGTAACCTCTTAAATATGTTGGATTGAGAAATGTTTGATTGGTTCTTGCCCACTCAGATCTCTACTCTTTCTTGTATGTTCACTCCCTATAAAGTTTTCTTCGAGTGACTTTGCATGTTCAGGAGACGCTCCTCAAGCATCATTAGGCAAACGTTCCCCCTCAAGACCTTGAATTTCTCGCTTAGCTTTTCAACGTGATGGGACTGCCAAACCCTGTTAGGGCTCTCTTCGATAGTTGCGCTTCCCTCCCACCTAACTCTAATAATGGTGATCCCGACAAATCTTTTACATCTTTTAATTGATGAGCCGAAAATCGCGGACCGAAACGAATCCAATGGTTCTCGTGAGGGGACCTCCTGCTTTACCCCCTAACTGGGCTCCACCAGCATCATTACTGACACCCTTCATCATCCTCGAGTTGCTATAAAATGAGGAATTAATGTATGGAAGGTTAACGTTTTCGCATAATCAGCTTCTTCCTTCTAATCTCTCTGTTAAACTCGTCTTATTCTCAAGCCAACCCAACGCAAATGGCCTCCTCTCCCGTACGCACTTTTTCAACTGATGTCTTGGCCCAGTGGGAAAAGCTTTATAACCTACTGGGTCGCGGTTACGCGCACATAACCGATCATTCTGCAACCGCGGATGAAATCCGTGTCCTGCTCGAGGACTTAGATACCACTTCCCTCGAAGGTACTACGCTGGGGAGGGAATATAGAACTTTCCCGACCCTCTTTGCACACTCCTTAGAGGCCTACCGTGTTGCTGATCGGGAGGTTCTCGTGGCTCGCGTCTTGCGGGCTCGTTACCAGGATCGGTCTGATCATTTGGTGCTGACCAACTATTTGGCCGATAGTCACAAAAAGGCCGTCGAGTTTGCCAATGAGAGGGTCGCGACGTTGCTTCGCGAGAGGAGAAAACTGGTGGATCAATTGGCCCTATCCCTGACCGCTGGCGAGCACGACCGCCACAATGTCCTATTGAGGCTGCAAAGCGACTGGCAGGAAGAACGGCTTGACAAAATAACCGCAGACATAGCTCACGGGAATGGATTAGTTCGGGACTTGGAAATAATCACCGAAGAACACGAGGTCAAGGTCACTGAGGTTAAGGGAGAATGCAGAAACCTTTTCCTCAAGCTCGCGGACCAGGACATGCGGAGTCGTGAGTACGGGCAGAGCATTAACAACATGGAGGGTCAGTTGGGCTCCTTTGTGTCGTTAATTAGGGCTCACTTTGGCTTTACTTTTCCGCCCCGAATTGTATGACCTGCTTCTGAAAACCCTCCGCTGAGCAAAATAAATGAAAGTTCTTGTGTGTGTGTTTTAACTTCTGTATGGTTCATTTCTTCGAGCATCCGAACATCTTCGACTTGGGTGAGCCGAACCATAATATCAATAAGCCGAGCAAATATGTCCTGATTTTATAACTCGCTCATGATCAGATGAGATAATAGCCTTAGACTTGTCCAGGAAAAGATTTCTCTCTATTACCTATTTTTTTACCTGCAAATAAAAAGACAGAATCAGAAGGGATAATTTGAAAAAGAAATCAAAAACCCCTTTCAATCCTATGCTTGCCCATGATTAATAAGGACAAGAACTTTTACAAGGGTTTTAATCTTGCGCGAAAATTTTTTATCAATATTCCTCGAAAGAAAGCATACTATTGAAAGGAATGTAATTCACAATAATCGCTTTTGATCAATTTCGAGAGGAACGAATTACTCAAAAGTGCGAGGCATAATAACGTGTTTTAAATTTAATTGAAGATACGGCATCCAAATCAAGGCCGTTTTGTTAAGAACGAGAGTAATTTGGACATCTATCTCGTCATTAAATTCAAAACAACGCCGATGTTCTCGATCAATTATCGTGGATTACCAGCGACGTAAAACATGCATGGACCAATTCAAGTGTATAATTCCTTCTAGCGAAATTGGGGTTGGATTACCCTACACGACCAAAAAGGTGGTGCAGGATTTCCAATTTTAATTTCCTCTAAAGGAATTATAAACTTGACTTGGGAGTATTCGAATGATTAGAGAAAATGCCACTATCACATTCCCATGACCTGTCAAAAGAAAAGCAACCAAGTTCCATCTAAATGTATACACCAATAGATCCCTAATACAATCACTCTAAGGGGTGAGATAGAGAAAGCCTCGATAAAAATAAACCCTATACAAGAGGACTAGTAATGGAAAATTAAACAAAGGAATGTGATCCTAACGTTTAAGGATGCCCCAAGCTCGATCTGTGACTTCCGGATCACTTGCCCCAACTCGTCATCTTCATTGGACGATATCTCAATAATGTCCATAGTAGGCTCCTTTGTTGCTCACTCGGTGCTTGTCATGGGATATCATCCTCTTCGTCTTCTATCAAGGACGTTTGGGAAAAACACACACATCTATCCTTGAAATGGCATTTAATCTAATCACCAGAATGCAATGAATGAAATGCCTATATTTATATGAACTGTAATAGATTCGAGGTATAGAGAGTCTTACCAACCAAACTCGTCGACTTATGTGCGGTTTTAGGTGTACCAACCGCCCAAAGACATGCGCATGAAACAAGTGATGGTAAACTTCTAAAAATCAAAGGGTTTGGCACCTAAGGTTAAGGTTCCCACCTCGAGTTCTGGGAAGAGCCGATTCCATTGCACAGCTATCGTTGCATTGGGACTCGATCCATAGTTCGAAGTGAGCGGAATTGAAAAGTGGATTACCCCGTGTTTTTCCTCACGGAGATTCCATTTTCAATTCCTTCTATTGTGTTCCTAAAGGCGGCGCCCGGGGTTTTAGGCGCGGTTGTGTGTGTCCATGTGTCGTGATCATCGCGATGCAAGTCATGCACAACAGTTTATCAATCAGCGCTTCAAATCATCCACACAACATACATTCCTACGCCAACCTGCATAAGACAATGTTAATCACGGACTACACCCCTTGTCACTCCAATCTGCAAAAACATATAACACCTATCATAAGCGGACTTACCTCACCTTCAAGAGCGCCTGCATGGTTAGAAAAATCACTCAGCGTTTTAATTACGGCCTAAGTCCACTTGAGGTCTAGAACCATAGGTTCCAGAACAAAGTCCCCAGCGGAGTCGCCAGCTGTCGCGACCCGTCCGGAAGCGGACGTGGCTAATGGATTACCGATCGCGGGCCCTTTGATCGGCGCGGGCTCTCCCAGGCCCATACCAAATCGCGACGGGAGTATTTTTCAGAAGGATTCGACAATAAGAGTCGATCGCTTTCGACCTTCGGTGTGGTCGTGGTGGCATGTGCAACTTGTGCATGCATTTGGAGTCGCCACCGGTCTTTCTTGGAGGGTAGACCGGAAACCTTACTGACCGATTGGGAGAGGTCGATCAGTTCTGCGGAACCAGAGATTTTGGGTTCGGGGACTTGGTTACGTCGGTGTCATTACCAACGCCCTTTCGGTACCCTACGCGAGTGATTTTCCTAGCTAAGAGTTCATGCAGGCGCAATTTTAGGTGAGGTAGGCTTAATTCAGGATTTCATACAGATTGGAAGACTATCCCTATCAATCACAATCAATTTAAATGAAAGCGCAATCAAGTACATAAATAAATCACTTCAATGCACACCAATTCACATCACATGGCCTCCTAGTATAGCCATAAGGGTTTAGGGAAGGCGTGATTTAGGACCGAGGTAAAATGGGAAGATTTGGAGGCGATTTAGCCCGAAGGGCAAAATCGTCAATTTTTGGAAGACGGTTCGCCCAAAGGGCGAAATCGTCATTTTTAAGAATGATCGGGTTCAAAACACCCGGGATGAGTCTTGGCCAATTGATTGTGGCCATTTCCTATTTTTTTGGGATTTTTCTAGAATTTTTAGAATTTTTTTGGAAGACGGTTTGCCGGAAGGGCAAAACCGTCATTTTTGGAAAGACCGGGGGTCGAAAGACCCGAAACAGGTCATGGCCAGTTGAATGTGACCATTTCCTATTTTTTGGGATTTTTCTAGAATTTTTAGAATTTTTTGGAAGACGGTTTGCCGGAAGGGCAAAACCGTCATTTTTGGAAAGACCGGGGGTCGAAAGACCCGAAACAGGTCATGGCCAGTTGAATGTGACCATTTCCTATTTTCTGGAATTTTTTATAATTTTTCTGAATTTTCCGAATTTTTTTGAATTTTTTATGATTTTCCATTTTTTATTGAATTTATTGATTTTTTTTATTATTATTACTGATTTTATTTATTTATTTATTTTTTTAAAAGAATAAATTATCCGGACCGGGTCGGATGACCCGGCCCACGCCCAGATCCGCGACCCACGAACCGACCCGCCTCCTCCACGATCAAAACGGCGTCGTTTCACGGACTGAGAATGGACGTATCAGATCGAGCCACGTGGCATCTTCTAGACCGTCGGATTATTATGACCGTTGACAGTTGACCGTTGACCGTTTGACCGTTGACCGTTTGACCGCCGGCGACTTCGCCGGAGAAGATGATGAACAGTGTTTTCTCCGGCCAAAGTCGCCGGAACCTCGCCGGAGGACCTCAAACCGACGTGAAAATAACCATTTTAAATCCCGATTTCGATACCTTTCAACCCCTCACAAACTCTACATCGATATTTGACGAAAATATGTCGAAAACGACGTCGGGAACATGCCGGAGAAATACCCACAGGTCCGGCACCGGCGACGATTTACAGATTTTTTATTTTCCGTTCAAGCTCAACTTCAAACACTCAAAGGGCATCTAATGGCTACTAGGAAACTTACTTGAGGTCTCCTGGTGCTCGACTACCGCTCGGAATCCCCCGTCGGAGCCCTGATCCAAGTCACGGCCGGTGGAGCTCCGAACGCCATTTCATCGCATTTCACGGTTCGGGGGTTGTCAAGGGCAGACGAAGCTCCGGTAGCAATTCCTGAAGCTCGAGGATCCTCCATTTTCGCCTACCTCCCTCTCGAAAACCACCCTTTTTTTCTCATGCCGAACTCCTCCCCTGTTTCAGCTTTCTTCGCCCCCCACCATCAACACTGAGCTCCTTCCTTTTTGCCATGGCCGACCGCCTTTCCGCCTTCTTCGACCACCCCCCTTTGTCCCCCATGTTCGACATCTATTTAACAAAGTAGACGCCCCCACCTTCGATGCCATCCCCTCTCTGTTTTCCCCCCTTTTTTTTGTTTTTGGTCTGTGTGCGTGCGGGTCTGCAACTGAGTTGCAGACCCGGTTCGGACCGGGTCGGGCGGGTCTGACCCGACCGGCCCGGTTCGACTCTCCTCATCTAATTGAGCCCCAAATTAACATATTTTCATGAAATTGATGGCAAAATCGGACTCCTTGACATGTTTTCTATCAAATAAGCGTATTTTTGCGAATCAATTGATTGAAATTTAGTGAAAACCCCAAATTGTCCCTAGGATCCGAAATTGATTTTTGTTAAATTGAGGGCCCAAACGACTGAATTAGTCAAAATTGAGGCCACCAATGTATTTGTCATGATGAAAAATATAGGGTGGAGGTGTTTAATTTGAATGGGTATGCCCGCATGCAATTTAATTTCGAAAATTGTGAAACCGGGGACTAAATTGAAAGATTTTTGTGCAATTAAGCCCTTTTGTTCAAAATTGATCAAATTGGAGGGCAAATTGACCCAATTGCACTTCGAGACTTTAGAATTCAACGTCATAGCTTATGAAAAGTGAGAATTGAAAATTAAAAGACTCGAAAAGGAAATTTTTTTACTCGGTTCGGGTTTATGTTTGTGAAGGAACATAGTGACCCGAGCCGAATTTTCAAGATTTAAGGTGACACACTTGAAGAGGAAATTAAAACAAAATTATTAAATATTTTTGTGTATTTTTATGACCACGAATGGTATTTTTCTGATTTTTTTTGGGTATTTTTATAATTAAATAAATTCGAAAAATTATTAAAAATTACGAAAAATATTTTTTGTTCAAAATTGGTTCCTAAGGCTAGGCCAAGGCTTCCAAAGTTGATTTTATGATTTTATGACCTTTTTTTTGATATTTTTAATTAATTTAAAAGAAAAAAAAATCACAATAATAAATGGTCAAAAATCAGGTGTCAACACTAGAACACTTGGTTCTAGGCCTCAAGTGGACTTAGGCCGTAATTAAAACGTTGAGTGATTTTTCTAACCCTGCAGGCGCTCTCGAAGGTGAGGTAAGTTCGCTCACGACAGGTGTTATATGTTTTTGCAGATTGGAGTGATAAGGGGTGTAGTCTGTGATTAACATTGTCTTATGCAGGATGGGCGTAGGAATGTATGTTATATGGATGATTTGAAGCGCTGATTGATATATAAATTGTTGCGCATGATTCACTGCATATTTGAGGATCACGACACTTTGCACAAAGCGCCCAAACCCAGGCCGCGAAATCACCTTTTCAGGTAGCCATAGATCAGGGATCGATATGCAACGCCCTAGCGTGGATTGCGCTGGGGTCGACCATATTCGATCCCACTCACTATCCAAGTCGAGACTTTTATCCATTTGTTGTGGATTGCGCTCATGGACGAATTTATTGACTCGGATAGAGGGAAGCCTCTAGGTTCCTCACCTAAGCCATTTTGATTTTTAGAGTCAAGCCTCACTTGTCTCATGCGCATGTATATGGATGGTTGGTATACCTAAAACCAAAAAAATCATTGGGTACCTCTCATGGTAAGGTCTTGCCATTTCTATTTAAATTCACTTGCAGCCTTTCATTTTGCACAACATGTTGCATTCATCAAGTCCGATGGTTGAGTCCAATTCCATTTTAAAGTATAGATAAAAGAGATGATCTCTCCAAGTCGGTCCCACATCCCAGACGTATTCAAGTATGAGCGACGCGTCATCCGCCATCAGACTGCCCGGACATTCAACGGAGTCTACCCTTTTCGAGCTGTCCGAGGAATGATCCAGTAACCTTACTGGAGATTGAATGATATGCGATAACAGTAAATCCGAGACACATGCGGGACATTATCAAAAGAGATCTGATAAAAACGAAGACCCAACTTGGGGCATCTCTTTAGGTTGTTAAAGGTCACATTCCAGTCGTCCCTTTTCTTTTATCAGGACCATCGAGTCTGTAAGGAACACCCATCTGTGGGTCTCCCATTTATCTTCTACACCTCGATTTCTAATTATTGTCTAAGTGTCTTGACATTGGAATGTGACGCTGGAATTTCTCTCAACCATTCGGATTTTTCGATTCAATTGCATGTCTTTCCCAGATGAAATTTTCGTTAGAACTCACACTTGGCATGTTTAACCCAAGTACGAGAATCTAACATCCATTTCATGGCGCGCTGGACATGGAATTGAACCGGCCCATATCATGCATCATTGGTAATCCATGGTGATTAACTAAAGGCATCTGTGTCTTCTGAATTCAAGAGGAGATTAGACATTCGAATTATTTTTGGTAAACAATTTCAATTTGGATGTCCTATCTCCCACCGAATTTAGGACACATTGGAATTGCATTTTTATCTTCTTGGACATTCCACAGATTTTCTGGGAATTCGCCAAAAGTAATAACCATGGATTACATTCCTTTTAGTTTTATGTTTTCTCTTGAAAAACATCGATAAGAATTTTTCACACGAGGCTAAGGCTTGTGTAAAAGTTTTTATCTTCGTTAATCACAAGAAAGCATAAAATTGAAAGGATTTATGCTTTACTCCCCTTTCTAACATAGTCCTGTCATTCGAAACAGGTGTTTTCCGGAATCAAAAGCCAAGAACTTGTGTGAAGCTTCAGTCACAGGTTAAAATGGATCAGATTGGCCTGGAGAAGCGCTTGGCCGCACTGGAGAGTCAGATGACTCAAATATTGGCAATGATGAGGACATTCCTCCTCACTACACAAGGGGCGTCCCCGACGACCTTCAATCCTGATCTGACCACCCGACCAAGTTCAACTGGTGTACCAGATGTTGATCGAGCCATGGAAGTAGAAGACTTCTCCGAAGGCACACCCATGATGACTAACCCGGAAGAACAGCATAAAGAAAAGTATGGTGCTATGGAGGAAAATGAGATGACTGGAGAGGATCTATTCGTCACACACCTGATTCGGGAGAAAAGCTATAGTCACCAGCAGGATGTTGGAGGTCGTGCGAACCCGATCCCCGCTGAAACCCGTCCATACAATGTCTCTTCTACATGCCCCAAAGGGAAGATGCTTGAGATTCCTCAATGGCCGGGACTTGCTAGGAGATATGGTGGTATCGGTTGCCCAAGAACCCATATCCAATACTATTTGGAGACGATGATCGATTTCGATCGTGACCGGAAGAACAGCATAAAGAAAAGTATGGTGCTATGGAGGAAAATGAGATGACTGGAGAGGATCTATTCGTCACACACCTGATTCGGGAGAAAAGCTATAGTCACCAGCAGGATGTTGGAGGTCGTGCGAACCCGATCCCCGCTGAAACCCGTCCATACAATGTCTCTTCTACATGCCCCAAAGGGAAGATGCTTGAGATTCCTCAATGGCCGGGACTTGCTAGGAGATATGGTGGTATCGGTTGCCCAAGAACCCATATCCAATACTATTTGGAGACGATGATCGATTTCGATCGTGACGATTCGCTTCTTGTCCAAAATTTTCGGCATAGCCTGGTCGGTCCCGCGTTAGAATGGTTCACGAGACTCGATGTCGAGGGCATCCGAGAATGGAGCGATTTGGCTAATCAGTTTCTCCAGCAATACGATTTCAACAGGAAGGCCACCCCTACCAGAATGGATCTGATGCACATGAAGCAAAGGAGAAATGAAAGCTTTAGATCATTCACACAAAGGTGGAGAGTAAAAGCAGCCCAAGTCCAACCTCCGCTGGACGAAGATGAGTTAATAGAGCACTGTCTGAAAGCTCTTCCCTATGATTCCTTTAATCGGTTGGGTACGGCTCATTACCAATCATTTTCACAACTTGTGCATGCCGGTGAAAGGATGGAATGGGCTAAGCGCGATAGTATGATCAGAAACAAAGAAAGTCGCGGAGAGCTTTCTCAAAGGAGTAAAGAACCGGTCAGAGAAACGACGACCGACTATCGAAGAATGACGTTCACGAGTCAAAATTCTGAACACGTGGCAAGACATCAGCCGCCTGATTTCATTCCTCACCAGAGACAACCAGCACCTAAGATAGAGAAATCTGGCCAGTCAAGTAAGAGAAGTCCCCCATTATTCACACCGCTCCCACTTCCTATGTCAGAACTGCTCCGTCGGCTTTTGGTGGAAAGGTTGGTAGCCAAGAGGCCACCAAGGGTGAAACCGCCAAGATTCCAGGGGTTTGACCTGAATCAGACCTGTGCATACCATATGGGGGAGAAGGGACATAATATTGACAATTGCCGAACTCTACAATATGATGTGCAGGCTCTCATCGACTGTGATATACTAGTGTTCGATAGGACAGGACTCAATGTCCGGCCTGACCTTTTGCCGGATCGCAAAATCAGTGACGTATCCGAGGTTGGACCGGAAAGAGATCTAAGGCTTATCACCAACGCACCCGAATCACGTGAGGTACCGACTACCTCTTCTCAAAATCCGGAGAAGCACACCACCTCGATGGGGCGGAAAGAGCCATGCTTAACCGAGATGGGTAGTATGGGAATCATCGGTAGGGTTGAAGACCCCGCTTTTACAACTTCCTTCGCAAAGTTGAGCTTAACCTCTGAAGGATATGCGATAGAGGCTATGAGGGAAGAGTCATGGGAGAACATGCAGCAAAACCAACAAGCAGACAGGGTGTACGAAGACAACCCCATCAATGACCGCGCTGACCCGGCTGATCGGACAACTGATGATGGCAAACTACAGGATAAGGGAGTCACTTCCTCCTTTCCATCATCACTTTTTAGTCTATTTGCATTTTAGTTCATATATAGTCTCGAGTGCAGTCTCCTTTAAAAAAAAAATCAATCAAAAATCAAAAATCAAAAAGGGGGACATGGGGGAGCACCACAAATCGGTCAATGACGAAAAAAAAACAACAACAAAAAACAAAAAAAAAACAAAAACAAAACAAAAACAAAAACAAGAAAAACAACAAGAAAAAAAAAGAAAGAGAGAAAAATTCCTGAGACCTGATTTCCCACATGTCTCCTGGTTTTCAAAACCTTTCAGGGCAGCGAAGATATCCGATGATAAGAGGATTAGCCCCCGTTCCCCACCTTCTAATCAAATCTTTCAAAATGTGTTTCTAAGAAAAATTCGTCATGTATGGACTCTCTTTTCCATATTTGGGCTAACTGCCTTCATGGCATCTTAGGTGTGCCGCCCAAAGCATGGAACGCCCAAGAGAAACGGAGTGGTGCTTCAAGAAGATTGAAGCTGGTCGACAACTCGAGCCACCGGGATGGACATTTGAAGACAGACAAATGAGCCGACTTCTCACAAAAAAGCATACCGGGGCAAAGGCCCACCGAGATGAAAAGGGGATGAGAAACTACAAATGGCATGTATCCCCAAATTAAAAAAAAAAAAAAAGAACTGCAAAAATAATGAAGGGGGTCAAAGCAGTCAACCGGGGCATATCCCACTCAACTAGGGCAAACGCCACCTAACCGGGCAGCCGGGTCAAGTGTAAAGACGTGTCGTTCCTAATTGATTTTCAATCAGATACCGGCATAATATTTCATATCTTTTCCTCTCAGGTGAAAAACAGGTAGAGAAGGAAAATCCATTTGTGGAAAGACACGATGGACATGTTTTACATGGCATACATTTGTCGAAAATGTTCTCATCTGATCACATGCAAGATGATCATGGAACGATGGATAAGATGGTCAAAGACAAACGAAGGAAAATTTGTCTTCCCCATAAGACGGAAAGAAATGTGCCTTCAGCAGATATCACCCATTGGGATTCCAATGACAAAATGAATCAAATTATGAAGAAGGAGCAACCTAATTAGGATTGGCTCTCCCTAAGTCGAAAAAGTTGTATCCGTTCCAAATCGGACTGACTGATTCACAAGCTGATATGGTTTCCCATTCTTGCAGATGATGACGAGAATGAACGGGCCCACTGAAAAATTTCCAGCATCTTGGATGCTAGAAGTGACTAGAGCGGGGATAGTAAATCCGTAGTCGTTTCAATTAAAGCTCCTTATGCAGTGATTGACTCTTTCACTCCTTTCATCGCGCAGGTTGTTGAAGTACCCAATCACGAGTAAACTCATTCTCGCGGATGTCAAATAGCCTGAATGCGTCAATGCGGCAGGATCAAATTGCCTACGACTAAATCGGTCAGTCCCAGATAAAGCATCCGGTGGCTGGGGGCAAATCACTCTCTACCCGGAAAGGGTACCGAATGTAGGATATGCCGAATTCACCATGGGGATACGTAGGGGAAGTCCCTGAAGCAGTTATCACCCATGAATCATGATGAAGTGGAATAATCAATCAAAGACAAAACACATCAAACCCTTCTAAATGAGAAGGAGAACGATACAGAGCCATCGATTCTGGTTGGGAACAGAAACAAAGGGCCCAAGAAGCAATGCCTTCAAATGACAAACAGGGAGTACCTCTTTTCATGGCCTCTCAGACATGCACTTTGGCTAAATATTTTTAAGAGCATTCTAATAGCTCAATTTGTGAACAAAACCTTTGAGAAAACTTGAAGAAGTTTATCATCATTTAGAAATCTCTGTGAAAAGAGCGCTTGAAAAGAAAATTTCAAGTTTTCCAGATTGACATATCTGATAAAAATGCTTTCTCTGAATAGAGTGAAAAGCACGAACTCATGTTTCGTTGCTGGCACACATAACATGCATCATGCATATCATGCACATATCCTGCATACAGAGAACCCAAAGGGAGAAATGCCGGTTCCCGCAGGATAAATTTCAAGGGTAAATTGTATCGACTCCAATAGTCAATTATACATGCCCTTTACTCGTGAGATTTCTCCTTTTCAACAGGGGAACATCGAACATCTCAAATGGCGACTGTGATCGAGAGAATCACCAAACCGCCACATGACAAATCCCCAGATTGTCAGGCTGTCTAGGGACAGAGAAAAAAATAATCGAAGAATCTGGCAATCGAGATAGATGACCAGAATCGACAAAAATTCATGAGAGCGGGCTCCCCCACCTGCTTCGAGGAGCCAAGCCGGGGCCAAATTCTCATGATCCCCCATGAAAGTGCATCGAACCAGGGTTATCAAACCCAGAGATGACAAACACCAAGACAAGCCTCACTGGGGCAAAATACTTGGAAAACACTGCTCCTTCAAATGGTGGAAGGACGAAGTCTCGAAGGGAGTACCTCCTTCCTGAAATTTCAAATGAAGCCAGATAAATACCCACACCTGTCCCTTCATATGCAGGTGCATGAATGTCTTCAAATCGGATTGAAAATCGTCAAGGAGCGTGGGAATGCAAGGCACGCTGCCAAGATGAACACCGCCCAATTGGGGCAAAGCAGTTGTCAACGTGATTGAGGATCGTCTCACGAACAACACCTACAAATACATACAAGATGAAGCAGCATCCATCATCCACATCAAATGAGAAGCGTCGATAATCGACGAAGGAAAGGAATACGTCAGTAAGGCGTCACCATGGATCCCGAGAGAGAAGACATCCCCAAAGAGGATGAGGATTGCAGCAAAATGCAAAATGAAGTTAGCTGGGGCAAGCGTCACCTAGCTACGACAAATCACGCCCAACTGGGGCAAGTGAATCATTTGCGCGCCGGACAAAGAATGACGTTTCTTCTCTGGCAAAATCAATGGACGCAATTGCAGAGTCGTCCGCATCAGAATTAAACCCTGGGATACCAACCTGGGTGAACGGTAATTTTGTATCGTTCCAATTTGATCTCCAAAGATCCCCACATTTAACATGAGTGTTTTCCTCATTTAACAGGAAGTCATTGGCGCCGAAAGCCACAAAAGAGAATAACTCGCCAACAGGGAGGCGTAAAGAAACATCAGTTTCAGGGGGGGCAAGCTGCCAGGAAATGGAACCCCGCAAAATGGCGTTAGAATACGTCCAAAAGCACAAATTGATCTCATCCGGTTCAAATCCTAGAGAAGGATTCGTTGCTAACCAGACGGGTAGATCATGGCCACGAGCTAGATGGCCGACTTCAACAAGCCTTACATTTGCGTTCAAATGGAGGCGCGAAGCGAGAGTAAAGCAGTATCGTTTCGATTCGTCTTGAATTTCGAAACACGAACTGACACTTGATGTTTATTGTTGACAGGGATTCGCCGTCAAGATGGATAGAAAATTATTGGCGCCAAAAGCCGCAAAATAAAGGAATTCGCCGACAAGGAGGCGAATAGAATTATCAACTTTGGAAGCCATGACTCCAAGAAGTGGTCTTTGATTGAACTTTGAAGATTGGCGTGGGAATGCATCCAAAAGCATGAATGAATCTCCTCCAGTGCAAATCCTAGAGAAGGATTCATTGCCAACCAGAGTGAGAAATCATGGCCACAAGATAGATGGCCAACTTCTGCAAGCCGCACGTTTGTGTTCAAACGGAAACACAAAACAAATAAGACGGTATCGTTCCAATTTATCTTGAATTTTGGAATACAAACTGACACCTAGTTCCCGTCCTTGACAGGGGCTCGCCAACAAGGCAAAACAGGATTCTGACATCCCATGTATTACTAGTTGGAGCACATGACCAAGGGTAAAGCAGTATCGTTCCGATTCTTGAAAAATCCGTGAACATACAATGACATGTTTCTTCTACATTTTCAGGGATCTCCAGCCACGGTGGACAGGTAAGTACCCCTTTCCCCAACCCAAGAAACAGAGAAGAAAAGAAAAGCTTTCAGAATCTGATGTCTAGAAAAGACATAGAGTTCTAACTCCATTAACAATCATGTTTTTAAAACAGGAGGTTGTCTGAACATGAATAAGAACATGCATGGTGCAGCATAAAATCCCCTTGACGGGTAAAATTTTTGGAGAAGATGAAAGAGATTTTTTCCAATCAAAAGTTGTTCAAAACTTTCAAAAGGACGTTTTCTCAAAAGACGAGAGGCAAAACCTAATCCAAACACGTCCTATACACACTTGAGAGAGAAGTGGAGCGGATCAGATAGCAAAATCTGGACCTACGGAAGTAGGGACCATTCGCAGCAATTACATGGATTGGGATGACGGAGGCATTCGTTTCATATCCCCAAATACTACAGGTGACCATTGACAACCCCTTCGAACGGCGGTTTTCATTCTCAACCCTGTCAAGAACCACCCCACATTGGGGAAAAATGG
Source organism: Rhodomyrtus psidioides (assembly GCA_021437785.1). Taxonomy (NCBI): domain Eukaryota; kingdom Viridiplantae; phylum Streptophyta; class Magnoliopsida; order Myrtales; family Myrtaceae; genus Rhodomyrtus; species Rhodomyrtus psidioides. The sequence goes on along the minus strand of JAILYB010000092.1, from coordinate 728,650 downwards.
AGGTCAGTCCAGCAGTATCAGGAGAAAATGGTTAGAAATTTTCTTGCTCGGACTAACATTAATCTTCGTGTGTTGTTTATATGGTAATCCAAGTGCCATAGGATGATGAGAAGCATTCATTTCTCTATCCCACACACCGAATCCTTTGCATAGCCAAATTGAGCCTGCAAAATCATTTCATAAACCCGTTGGTGATCATTGCACATTCCAAGACGGATGCATCATCACTTCAGAAACGGAAGAGTTCAAGACTTAGGGTTTGCGAAGAAATTCCTAAGTTAATGCTTAAAGTTGTTAGACCTTTGGTCACATGTCTAACACGATCTCTCGGAGATGAGAAAAAGCAGGATTTCAAAAAAAAATGAGAAGGAAAAGATGATTAGAAAAATCCCCAGCATCAAGAAAAAGCAAAGTGCCTGGTAAAAGCAAGGCCGATGCTTGGGTGAACAATTTGTATCAATCCCCCAGTGAAACCTGTTTGAAAAGGGGAGAAGAGAAATCCAAAAGGAGTCAGGTTCAAAAAGACTACTCCTCGAATGGTGTCAAGCACGGAGCAAAGACACAGATAGAGTTGTTACTCTCTTAATGCAGCCAGAGGCGCTTTCATAAGAATTTGTGCACACCTCAAAAGCGGTCGTGTACCTCAAAAATTGAAGATGCAAAATGGAAAGGACAGGTGGCAAATTTGCAATGATCACCGATGTCAATCCCTTCACAAATTCTGGGCCAAAAACAAGCCTTTTTTTCGGTCCCCAATCCTACCAAAGTTACGACCCTGAAACAGTCTACTCTGATTAAGACACTTGGGTTAACATATGGCTTAGCTCGAAGAGGTACGAGCAAGACTATTTCTTTCTCATTTTGCAGGGTTCTTGACTTGTAAACCCGGAGCAGATGGTGAAAACTTTCGTTCAATGGCCTCGACTCCAAAGCGGGTCCCCCTTGAAAACCAATTTCCAAGCCCAGCATTACGGCCCCGTGGAAGACCTCCCGACCGATCAAAATGTATGCGCTGCGAATGAACCTAAAACCTAGGCACAGGTTAGTAGGGAATTGAGTGCATCCCCTATAAAAACCACTATCTCAAAACAGGTGAGAAGACCTCTTGAACGAGAAATATTCCAATTGATGTGTTGAGCAAACTCTTTTTGGAATCTTCAAATTATTTGATCCAAATTTTTCGTGCAAGGGATTTGTGATCACATTTGCATGTTGTAAGAATGCTTTGGATAACCTCCAGCATCAAAATGCACATTTCATGATTAAACCAAAGTCATGCGGCTTCGGCAAGTGGCCAGCCACCGTCTTCCCAAAGATTACTAACATTTTCTTGGTGAAGAAAAATATTTCAGGCTCAAACTTCTGCAGGATACCTGGAGAACCCAGCTCCCAGAATGTCGCCTCAACAACTTAAGGTAGAAACCGCCTGAAGGGTCAACTAAAGGTAGAAACCGCCTGAAGGGTCAACCAAAGGTAGAAACCGCCTGAAGGGTCAACTCAAGGTAGAAACCGCCTGAAGGGTCAACTCAAGGTAGAAACCGCCTGAAGGGTCAAATCATGGTAGATACCGCCTGAAGGGTCAAATCATGGTAGAAACCAAGTGATCCCATCGGACATGGAAAACCGCCATTTTGGGAACCCTTTCAAAAATCAGGGAGTCTTAGCATGACGTGGAGAACCCTCGTCCTAGGACCCCTTTTCAAAAATCAAAACAGTCCCAGCATGACGTGGAGAACCCTCGTCCTAGGACCCCCTTTTTCAAAAATCAGGCAGTCTTAGCATGACGTGGAGAACTCTCGTCCTAGGACCCCTTTTCAAAAATCAAAACAGTCCCAGCATGACGTGGAAAACCCTCGTCCTAGGACCCCCTTTTCAAAAATCAGGCAGTCTTAGCATGACGTGGAGAACCCTCGTCCTAGGACCCCTTTTCAAAAATCAGGCAGTCTTAGCATGACGTGGAGAACCCTCGTCCTAGGACCCCTTTTCAAAAATCAGGCAGTCTTAGTATGATGTGGAGAACCCTCGTCCTAGGACCCCCCTTTTCAAAAATCAGGCAGTCTTAGCATGACGTGGAGAAACCTCGTCCTAGGACCCCTTTTCAAAAATCAAACAGTCTTAGCATGACGTGGAGAACCCTCGTCCTAGGACCCCCTTTCAAAAATCAGGCAGTCTTAGCATGACGTGGAGAACCCTCGTCCTAGGACCCCTTTTCAAAATTCAGGTAATCTCATCAGGCGTGGAGAAACCTCGTCATGAGACCCCTTCCCAGAAAAACAGGCAATCTCATCAGGCGTGGAGAAACCTCGTCATGAGACCCCTTCCCAGAAAAAACAGGTAATCCCATTGGACGTGGAAAACCTCCAATTTGGGAACCCATTTGAAGAACCAGGTAATCCCACCGGACGTAGAAAACCTCCGACTTGGGAACCTTCTGAAGAACCAAACATTCCCACCGGACGTAGAAAACCTCCGACGTGGGACTCCTTTTGAGAACCAGGAAATCCCAGCGGACGTGGAAAACCTCCGACTTGGGACCCCTTTTAATGAAAACCAAACCATCCCGTCGGACGTGGAAAACCTCCGTCTTGGGAATCTTTTTCAAAAAATAGGCAATCCCATTGGACGTGGAAAACCTCCAATTCGGGAACCCATTTCAAAAATCAGGAAATCCCAGCGGACGTGGAAAACCTCCGACTTGGGACCCATTTTCATGAAAACCAAACCATCCCGTCGGACGTAGAAAACCTCCGTGCTGGGAACTCTTTTTAAGAAACAAACCATCCCATCGGACGTGGAAAACCTCCATTTTGGGAACCTTTTCAAAAATCAGGAAATCCCAGCGGACGTGGAAAACCTCCGACATGGGACCCGTTTTGAGAAACAAACCATCCCGTCAGACGTGGAAAACCTCCGTCTTGGGAATCTTTTTCAAAAAATAGGCAATCCCATTGGACGTGGAAAACCTCCAATTCGGGAACCCATTTCAAAAATCAGGAAATCCCAACGGACGTGGAAAACCTCCGACTTGGGACCCCTTTTCATGAAAACCAAACCATCCCGTCGGACGTAGAAAACCTCCGTGCTGGGAACTCTTTTTAAGAAACAAACCATCCCATCGGACGTGGAAAACCTCCATTTTGGGAACCTTTTGAAGAACCAGGTAATCCCACCGGACGTAGAAAACCTCCGACTTGGGAACCTTCTGAAGAACCAAACATTCCCACCGGACGTAGAAAACCTCCGACTTGGGACCCCTTTTCAAGAGAACCAAACAATCCCAGCGGACGTGGAAAACCTCCGACTTGGGACCCCTTTTCAAGAGAAACAAACCAACCCAGCGGACGTGGAAAACCTCCGACTTGGGACCCGTTTTGAGAAACAAACCATCCCAGCGGACGTGGAAAACCTCCGACTTGGGACCCCTTTTCAAGAGAACCAAACAATCCCAGCGGACGTGGAAAACCTCCGACTTGGGACCCCTTTTCAAAAACAAACAATCCCGTCGGACGTGGAAAACCTCCGTATTGGGAACCCTCTTCAAAACTTGAAAAATCCCCTCTGGCCCCGCTAGTCAGCGTCATGGGATCCTCTGAAGCAAATAGGTGCCTAGAAGTCGACCCAAGACTGGAGCTCAAAAGGCTCGCTTGCCGTTTCGAAAGCACGATGACCTAAATAAATCTCTCTGTAAGTGTTCACAGGTTGGTAGCCGCGGATCTGTCATCTTCCGGACCGGATCGCCAATTTTCAGCTACAGAAGATTTCTTCCACCCCAAATCCCACCAGACAGGGATCTACGACAGAGGTGTCTCAAAGCACAGTTCAAGATCGGAGCCCATAACGCTCGCGACTTGCCGCCTAGAGATACGGTGACCGCCTTTTCCACGAAGCACGCGCCGGATAGCCACGCCTCGAAGCTCTCACCCTTCGGAATGGATTGCAGCCGGTAGCCGCGGGAAAGACATTTATTCCACCCAAAGTCCCACGACACAGGGATTCACGACAGAGGTGTCTCAAAGCACAGTTCAAGATCGGAGCCCATAACGCTCGCGACTTGCCGCCTAGAGATACGGTGACCGCCTTTTCCACGAAGCACGCGCCGGATAGCCACGCCTCGAAGCTCTCACCCTTCGGAATGGATTGCAGCCGGTAGCCGCGGGAAAGACATTTATTCCACCCAAAGTCCCACTACACAAGGATTCACGACAGAGGTGTCTCAAAGCACGGTTCAAGATCAGAGCCCATAACGCTCGCGACTTGCCGCCTAGAGATACGGTGACCGCCTTTTCCACGAAGCACGCGCCGGATAGCCACGCCTCGAAGCTCTCACCTTTCGGAATGGATTGCAACCGGTAGCCGTGGAAAAGAATTTCAAGACCCCAAAGTGGCAAATCAGGAGCCATGAAGGGAGTAATAAAAACCCAACATGGCGAACTAGACGCCACGAAGGGTAAAAAAAAAAAAAAAAAAAACCTCCTCAGACTCCGCGTGCGCAGCATTCAACAGGCAGGTAAACGTCAGGTAAGCCTCCCTCGCTCCGACCCGTGTTCTAATTGTCAGAGTAAATCGGTGATTAATTTGAGCATTCATCAAAGGACTTAAGGGTTCGATGTCATAGCATTTCTTTTCCCCAGTAGAGTCGGTTAAGATTCAGGTGTCATTTTGTCTTTGAAAGCAACCTCTGACGAGCTCACTCTCAAAGAGGGGTAGCTGTTGACACCTGATTTTTGACCATCTTTTATTTTAGTTTTTATTTCTAAAATTAATTAAAAATAGAAAAAAAGGTCAAAAAATTGCAAAATCAACTTTGGAAGCCTTAGCCTAGCCTTAGGAACCAATTTTGAATAAAAAATATTTTTTGAATTTTTTAATATTTTTTGGAATTTATTTAATTATAAAAATACCCAAAAAATTAGAAAAATACCATCCGTGGTCAGAAAATTACATACAAATATTCAGGAATTTTATTTTAATTCTATATTTAATATTTTCGCCTTTTATTAGGGAAATTTGGCTTGGTTCATGGGGTTCCTTCACAAACCTAATCCCGAACCGGGCCTAAAAAAATCCCTTTCGAGTCTTTTAATTTTCAATCTTGGTTTTTATAAGCTATGACATTGGATTCCAAAGTATTGAAATGCAATTGGGTCAATTTGCCCTCCAATTTGATCAATTTTAACCAAAAGGGCTTAATTGCATAAAAATCTTTCAATTTAGTCCCCGGTTTCACAATTTTTGAAATTAAATTTCACACGGGCACACCCATTAAAATTAAACACCTCTACCCAATAGTTTTCATCATGCTAAATCCATTGGTGGGCTCAATTTTGGCTAATTCGATCGTTTAGGCCTTCGATTTGGCGAAATTAAATTTCGGATCCTAGGGACAATTTGGGGTTTTCACAGAATTTCAATAAATTGATTCACGAAAATACCCATATTTGATGGAAAACATGTCAAGGAATCCGATTTTGCCATCAATTTCATGAAAAGAGGTCATTTGGGGGGTCAATTTGGCGATTTGGGCGATTTGGCCGAACCGGGTCGGTCGGGTCCGGCCCGACCCGACCCGGTCCGACCCGGGTCTGCAACATTGTTGCAGACCACTCTGCAGAACGTGGACAGCAAGCTGCAGAACAGAACAGGGGGAGATGGGGCAGCGAAGCGTGCGATTTTTGAAAGGAAAAAGAACAACGCACATGGGGGGACATTGGCAGAGGGGCATGGGTCGCGGAGCGGGCGTCGAGGCGGGCGGTCGGCCACGCCAAAACGGGGAGATTCTCGGATAAAAATCGAGCTCGGCCATGAGAGAGAGGAGATTTTTTTGAGAGGAAACCGACGGACAACCGGCAACCTAGGGTCTTCGGCAACGCTCCCCGACCATCACCGGAGCTTAGTGGCCGTCGGCGAGCTCCGAATAGGTTTGTATTTGCTCCCGAGCTTCATTTTTCTCAGTGCACGCCATGTGTTCGGCGAAATGCTTCAGTGAGGATTTTACTCCGGGGCTCTCGGCCGGACCTTTCCCGACCCCTTTCTGTGCGAGGCTCGCTTTAAAAATCATCTAGATCCAACTCTAAACTTGTGTTGACCTTTGTTTTGCATTAAACCGCGGCGAAAACACGGCTCGGAGCTTCGCCGGCAACGGTTCGGACCGGGAGCTCAACGGGGAACTTCCGGCGGTCTTCAAGCTCGAAATGAGCTCAGGTAAGCCTCTAGACCCTCCTTGGGTGTTGTTTGATAGTTTAGAATCGAGTTTTGATAAGAAAAAAAATTCGGAAAATACCTCGCCGGAGCCAGGTTCGGGGAGGCCCGGTTTACTCTTTTTTCGGCGTGTTCACGGCCTTCTTTTTGTTGTATGTTGATGCTGAGTGTCTAATGAGTCGAATGCCGCAAGAACGGGCGAAAAATACCAAGTTTCGGGCCCGTTTCGCAATTTTCCGGCGACCTCGCCGGAATTTTTACTATTCCCGCCGGATTTTTCACTGTTCATCGTCTTCTCCGGCGACCCTCCGGCCGGTCAACGGTCAACGGCCGACGTGGCGTGCCACGTAGGCAGCCACGTCAGCCGGGTGGGGTCCGGTCCGCTTATTTTCAAATAAAACAAACGGACGGCCACAATCGCGACACGTGTCGCGATCCTGGATTTTTGGAAAATTAAATAAATGATTTTCGGATAATTAATTCAAATCAATCCGACGGCCGAGAATGTGCCAAGTGGCTTTCTGTGGATCGTCCGATCTTGTCCAAGATCGGACGCACCAGGAGTAGCCACGTGGCACAACGTGGAGCGTTCGATCCGAAGGTTTTTCTAAAAAAGGAAAATAATTGATTTTTGATCCGATGGCTACGATTTGGCCACGTGGCTCACTGAGGGACGTCCGATCTAGTGGAAGATCGGACGCACAGGATGAGGCCACGTGGCGCGATGAGAGCCGTCGGATCCGGGGAATTTTCGGATAATTAAATAAAATAGATAAAAAATCAAAAAAATTGTTAAAAAATAAAAAAATGTTTAAAAGTATAAAACGGTGTCGTTTTAGGCCGGTTTCGACCCTTAGGGTCGGGCCGGGCGCCCGAGAGGCGCGGGCCGGGTCAAAACCCGGCCCGGAAAATATATTTTTTAAATATTAAAAAATTCAGAAAATAATAAAAAATAATAAAAAATTCAAAAAATCAATAAAAAATAGAAAATTCAAAAAAAATTCAAAAAATTCGAAAAATTCAGAAAAATTCTAAAAAATTCCAGAAAATAGGAAATGGCCACATTCAACTGGCCATGACCTGTCCCGGGTCTTTCGACCCCCGATCTTTTCAGAAATGACGGTTTTGCCCTTCCGGCAAACCGTCTTCCAAAAAATTCTAAAAAATTCAGGAAAATCCCAAAAAAATAGGAAATGGCCACAAACAACTGGCCAAGGCTCATTCCGGGTGTTTTGAACCCTGACCCTTCTTAAAATGACGATTTCGCCCTTTGGGCGAATCGTCTTCCAAAAATTGAAGAAAAGTCAAGAAATTCCAAAAAATTCTCAAAAATGGGAAATGGCCACGAACAACTGGCCATGGAATATTTTAGGTAATTCGGTATCCAAACCTTCCAAAAAATGACAATTTTGCCCTTCGGGCTAATTGTCCCCGAATCTTCCCATTTTACCCCTAGCCCTAAATCGCATCTTCCCTAAGCCCTTATGGCTATACTAGGAGGCCAATGATTGAAATTGATGTGCATTGACATGATTTATTTATGCACTTGACTTGCGCTTTCATTATATTGACTGTGGTTTGATAGGACCAGTCTTCCAACCTGCATGAAACCCTGACTCATATCACCCAAAATTGCGCCTGCATGAACTCTTAGTTAGGAAAATCACTCACGTTAGGTACCGAAAGGGCGTTGGTAATGACACCGACGTAACCAAGTCCCCGAACCCAAAATCTCTGGTTCCGTAGAACTGATCGATCTCTCCCAATCGGTCAGTAAGGTTTCCGGTCTACCCTCCAAGAAAGACCGGTGGCGACTCCAAATGCATGCACAAGTTGCACATGCCACCACGACCACACTGAAGGTCGAAAACGATCGACTCTTATCGTCGAATCCCTTAAAGATATACCTCCGCCGCGATTTGGTATGGGCTTGGGAGGGCCCGCGCCGATCTAAGGCCCGCGATCCACATTTCAGAGTGGGGGCCCGCGATCGGTAATCCATTAGCCGCGTCCGTTTTTTCGGACGGGTCGCGACAAGTGGTTAATGGAGGGATCCGAATTTTGTAACAACCTGGTATGCATGTTTGAGATGATATGCCTGAAATGTCATGAGTATGGTTAGTTTGTGCTCAGTAAAAATGGCATGCATGCTTATGTAAAGTCTTTTTGAAAAAGTTTTTCGAAATAGATGTAGGTACAGATGGGACTAATCCTCATGTCATTGGACATCCCGGCCCCTTGAAAATCTTTTGAAGATTAGGAATCATATGGCAAATCAGGCCTCAAGCTTCTATATGGAAGACCATTATCATCATCGGGCTGATTCGTGGTTCCATATGTCCTTAACAAAACATGCGTGGTTTTATTGAATGCGAAATGGGCTGCGTTACAAGATGTGCTATTTGGACCAACGGCCGGAGATCCAAAGGCGTTTTCTTATGCGTTCAATAAGGAAAGAAAATACAGTGAAATGCAGAAAGTTCTAAACACAGTATTTAAAGATGAAGGAAGAGTCTATTTACTCAGAAGAAGTGGCTTCACTGTCCAACCACTCCATGATGACATTCACAGAGTCATCTTCGAGAAAAGGATTTGTCAGATCTGGTTCCATCGGCGAAGTGATACCCTCTTCAGATAGCCATTTGGAGTTCTGGTCGAAGTAGGTACTTAAGGGATTCTTGAACATTCGAGACCTTCCCTTCCAGGTTGGAGAACCGATGAATGAGCTATTCGGGCTGTTTTCGCCTCCACGGCGTCCCAGGCTTTTGCCTCGGCCTCGGCCTGTTGCTTTCGGGACAGAATCATTCATGGGATACTTCTGGTACCCCAAGCCCATTTTATGTGGATTAGCCTTCAACTGTAGCGGGGCATTTATACCCTGATTATGTTTGCCTAGGCCTTTTTCAGGATTGAACCTGTATGCCAGCAGCATCTTAGCTGGTAGAAGACTGGCTTCTGAGATGTAAGGAGTTCTCAACTTCGACCCTACTGGGGTATGAACTGTTGCTACCAACTCTAGGGAGTGATAGCTCGCTTCAGTTTTCTCTTCAGGCTCAATATAGAGAATGGCACTGTTCTGGTATGCCTGGAGGTCGACTTCCCCATGTACGGTAATCACCTTCCCATCTACAACGAAACGTACTTTTTGGTGCAGGCTCGAAGGGACAGCTCCTGCGGTATGGATCCAAGGTCTTCCTAGCAGGAATCCAAATGCACTGGGCAGATCCATTACTTGAAAGTTTATAGAGAACTTTGTCGAGCCGATGAATACGTCAAGCTCGATCTCTCCCTCTACAGTCTTCCTCATGCCGTCGAATGCTCTCACAGCTGTCTTGGATGTCTTGATCATCTCTTCCTTGATTCCCAGCTTCCTTATGGTAGCCAAAGGACAGATGTTAAAGGCTAATCCGTTATCGATCAATACGTGTGCCACTCTTTTGCTGTTACATTGGGCAGAGATGTATAAAGCTTTGTTGTGCCCTCTTCCTTCCATGGGGAAGTCCTCGTCAGAGAAGCTCAACTGGTCTTTTAAGAGAATTGCCCCTACAAAGTCCCCTAGTTGGACCTCATTAATTGTTTCAGGGACATGTACTTCATTGAGTACCTTCAATAGTGCGTTCTTGTGCTTCTCTGAATTGATGAATAGGTCTAACAGGGATATCTGAGCGGGCATCTTCCTCAGCTGCTCTATCACTTCAAACTCACTGGTTTTGATGATCGATACGAGCTTTTCGGCATCTTCCTTTGAGACATCTCTTTTTTTCGGATTCACCCTCTCTGGGGGCATAAAATCTTCCAGACCTCATTATTGCATCTACTTGTGTGGTCCCATAGTCCCAATGAACAGCTTTGGGATCATACTCTTCTACTGGGGGGACTTTTATCGTTACAGTTGTCTGATGAGGTATCTCTGGTCCTGACGTGTTGCTTTCTTCCTCCTGAGGTAATTGAATTACGACAGGCCTCACTGGGCAATCTTCTACCTTGCTCAGGCTATCCAGCTCATCCAATCTGATCACCACGGCCGTGGCTACTTCGATCATCAATATGGCGTTGTCGAGTTCTTCCATACCGTTTGAGGTTTCTGGTTGAGAGAGATCATCCATACCTCCACATCCGTCTGGTATGATGTCTTCAATCTTTTGATAAAAGCTGGGAGGGGCCGAATATTTCACCTTGAAATTGTATCCTCCAGAATCTTGACCCAGGTTGTCTATAATTTCGCTCTTCTCAAGTGCGTCAACCATAAACTTGAGGTCTGCTAGACTTCTCCTTCTGGCTTCTATTTCGTCTTCTTCAAATTCTTCCTCTGACTGAGTAGCTGGCCCCAGGCTGCTTACCAAGTTCTCATGTGAGGTACCACAGGTGTTACTCTGCCCAGCTGTGATCAAGAAGTGGTTTCTTTTCAAAGATAGAGATGCTTCGATCCCTTCAAATTCTTCATCAGTAATGTCGGACACTATCCCCAAGCTCTTCATCTTGTCGATACACAACTTCTTTTGGTCGGTTGATATCTCCCCTTCTTTTGGGTATGATGAAGCGATTGTTAGCAGGGTGTCCAGCTTAGGCATATCTACCTTCAGTTTAAGGTAATCCTCATCTTCTTCAGTGAATATTGCCCCTATTGCTTGATGATCTGGCAACGGATTTTCTTGTACATTTGGGGCTGCATTGTCAAATTTCAAAATCTGACTATCAATTAGGGCTTGCACTTTCAGCTTCAGGACATAGTAGTTATCCACATTATGCCCTCTTTCGCCCATATGGTAGGCACAGGTCTGGCTCTCATCAAAGCCAGGATATCTTGCGGGGTTTGCCCTAGGTGGTTCTTTTGCCACCAAGTGTTGCTCCAGCAGCATCGGGAGTAGCTTGGATAAAGGTCTCGGGAGCTGAGAGAATTGTCTCTGGGGTTGCTTTCTTCTAGGCTCTTATACCTTTGGCGCTGACCAGGATGATCCGCCTTTGGCCTGATTAGAATTGCCAAATGGCTTTAACTTGTGGGGATCTGGTATAAATGCTATGTCCAGTCTGGCTTCTCTTTCCTTCCTTAGAGGATACTGCTTCCTAGTAGGAGCTTCCTGAGGCCTTCTTTCTTTCAAGGCCCATTCCAGCCTCTCAGCAACCTTAATCAGGTGTGCGAATGTCTGACATCCAGAAGTGTTCAGTCTGTCAAAGTACTCGTAGGGGAGTGCTTTTAGGAATAAGTCGATCAGCTCCTCTTCTGGGATTGAAGGCTTTACTTGGGTAGCCAAGGCTCGCCACCTCTGAGCATATGTCCTGATCGATTCGCCCCTCGCTTTTGAAGTTCGTAGGAGGTCTTCTCTTGTTGGGGTTGTAGCCGTGTTAAATTTGTACTGCCTGAGGAAGTCTTCCGCAAGGTCCTCCCATCCGTCATAATCCTCTAAGTCTAGCTCAATAAACCAAGCCAGAGCGGCGCCAGCCAAACTCTCTTGGAATGTGTTCATTAATAACGGAATGTAATCCGAGTAGTGCGCCATCTTGCGCAGGTAGTACTTGAGGTGGGCACGGGGACAGCCTGTCCCGTTGTATTTTCTCACGAACTCTGGCTCCCTATAGTCAGGAGGAGTCTCTATTTTAGCAAAAGGAGATATTTTGTCGAAGCGGGCCAGCTCATAGCCTTGACTGCTCAGGCATTCTTCGATCTTGGCCAATCTCTTAGCCTCTGCCTCTGTCTTCACAGTTTGTTTTCCCTTCTCCTCTTTTTCAAGGTTGATGACAACAGGCGAGGCTTTTTGTTGTGCCCGACTATTTGGTTCATGAACGTTTTCCTCTGTATGTTGGGTATCCCTGGTTGCTTCTTTATCTGTTACATCAGGTACCATGGAAGGGCCTGAGTTGTTCTGATTGTGGGCGGTTGTCTGTCTAGCTTGGTTGGTCTCCAGCATGGCCTTAATGTCAGCCATCATAGTTGCCAGGGCAGTCATCTGAGATTCCAACATGCCTACGTGCGGAGTCAATTCCTGCTGTTCCATTCTCGTCTTTAGGCGGGTACGGAAACGATGCGTTGGCAATTCCGTGATGAGAGTGTACCTGTTTAAAAAGATCTCTGTGAGTGCTTCGCTTATTTAGCAAAAAGAAGCAGCTAATTCTTTTAGTTGCATGCTTCTTGTCAGTAGATGAGAAAAAGGGCTACTTTGTGAGCCTTAGCCTCATGTAAGTAGTTCTTTTAATCATTTCCCGACAAGAACTCATGGAATTAAAAGAAGCGTAATTTCTGACGATAGTTTTTTATGCATTTGCAAAACATGTTCACATTCATACTCATGTGTCCAAGATGGTATTCCACAGAAATGAGAATGTATGAGAAGGCATCACAATGCTTGCTTATTTTACACTTGACAGAATAGTCTATTCAAGTCTAGGACGTTTGAAGCCTAAGGTATCCTCATCATCCCAGTATAGATTCCCCTCTTCAGCTTGGGGCTCTTCGTCTTCTGAACATGACAGTGGTCCCATGTCTTCGGGTATGTAGGGCTCTATTCCAGGTACGTACGGCACGATGTATTCAGGTATGTAGGGTTCGACAAGGCTTCGTCGGATAGCTTTGAAATGTTGAATGTATTCTGTGGTGGCTCTATGAGTGTTTTCTTCTCGAGTCATGTCTTCTGGCCAACTTATTTCTTCAGCCTGGGAATTCTTCAATGAGTGTATGATGGATGCCACCTTGGCTTCAAATTGTTTCTTCTCCTCCTCCGTGAGGGTCTGGTTTGGTAAGTCAAAGGAAAAGACACCAGGTCGCGGTGAAAAAGGGATCTCCTGAAGTGCTCCAAACTGTCGAATCACCCTCCTTGGATAGTATGCAGTTGCGCCCGTGAATCCTAGCAAGGGGACTGGGCTTCCGTCATCGCAGGTCAATCTGACTTTGCTCAGCGTCGGCAACCTTAGCCGCCATCGGAGTTGCTCAGGTTTTAGGACTTTGAGGAAGTTCTTCCATTCTACAAAGTTAAACTTAGGAACACGTGTATGGGTTCTAGCAAATGTTTTAAGAGGGTGTGCATTGGGGCTGATTTCAGTGAAACCCATGCGGATGTGGAATTGTCTGAGATGGGATGTGAACCACAGATACAGCAGATCACTAGAAGCTCTAAAGATTCCCTTTTTGCTTTTCTTGAAACGATTTAGGGAGAGGAAGGTTTCGGCAAGGAGGATGTTTGAGTAATCCCACCCACAACAGACTTGCCTAGCTACTATAGCCATGATAGGGTCGAAGGTGACAGTTGAGATTGGGAATAGCACAAAGCTAAAGAATGCCAAGATAAAGGCTCTACCAGATTTGGTTCCTTTAGAAGCAGGAAGGCGGGAAAATCGGTCTATAAGGAAGGATAGGGAAACTCTTCCAGAATTGCTTTTCGCATCTACTTTGACTTCATTTAGGTTTGTGTCAAGGAATTCAGCTACCTGACTTAGGGGTTCAAGTCCTATAGGGGGTCGGACGAGCGTAGGGGTGAATTCAACTCCGATGACAGCGCTGTATTCCTCGATAGTGGGAGTGATTTCTAATCCTTCCATGCAAAATGTAGCGGTGGTAGGATCCCAGTAGAGCGCCATGGCTTGAATAAAGGCAGGTGGGCACTCAATCTTCAGTAGGTCCAATAGGTATCCTAGTCGTGACTCCGCATACTTCTGGCTGGCTTCGCCCATGCCATCCCACCATGATTGGAGTTCAGCTCGGGGGATCTTGAACACTTGAATATCATTCTTTCCCATCAAGTCTAAAATATGCAAATGATTTTAAAAGGTCAATCGCCAGAAATTACTTTAAATGTATGAATATGCAGATGTCATGAAGCATGCATGAGCTAACTTGATTGCATAGTTCAATTTGAAGAAATGGAGATTAGGATCCTTTTTCAGGTCTTGAAAGCCTGACTCAAAGCCTAATTTGCATTTCAGGGAAGTGAATTATGCAATTTAGTCAGGTTTACTCAGTGACTAAAGGGAACAGCAATGTCACGTTCCATTGGTCAACACATCAAAGGAGCAAAGTGGGATGTACTCTTATTACAGTCAAGATGTCTAATAAAAGAACGGTAAAGAAAGGTTTTTCAAACAAGAAAGCCATAAAAGACAATGGAACGTGAGGGTCTAGATCACTCTTTCTTTAGAAGTCTACCCAAATGACAGTCGGTCAGGAATTCTCCTTTAATCTAGGGTAGGGGAGTTATCTTCAGTGGTTTGGTCGAGAGGTTGTAGTTCCTCCGGCCACTTTCTAGTCCAGGGTACGATGACTTCGGGAGCCTTCTCGGGTTCCACTTTTTTGAGTGTGATGCGCCTTGGCTTGGCCTTGATCGCAGGGCGTCTCTTCCTACCCCAAGAAGTAATCATGGGTATGTTCCCTTTGGCCAGCAATTCAGCCTTCCTGCGAGCGTACGCTTCCCTAGCCAGCTGGTTGCGACGTTGTCTCTTCATCTCCAGATAATCTTTCATCATTTCATCTGCTTGTCGCTTGAATCTGAGGTTATTAGCATAGTAGCGGGTTTGACAGTCCTCAGCATACCCCAGCTTACGTCCAGTCAGTTCCTGACCATACACGAATCTAGTAAAGTGTAGCCTCGTGTTTGGTCCGGGGCGAGTAACTTTTCTCAAGTACTCGAAGGTCACCAACTCCGTCGAGCTCTTAGGGAACAGCGACATCCTACCCCATAATCATTGTTGTTCTCATTAGTCACCCGAGTAATCTTCATGATGCGAATGCATATGGATGTATACAATGTATGAGTCATATCATGAAGCAGGAAATAAAGTACGTTTAGAGATAAATGTCTTACCAACCACACTTTGGGGGACGTGGAATGCCCCCTGTATCAATGGGTGGTTTTAGGTATACCAACCATCCATGGACATGCGCATGCGACAAGTGGGTATACTCTAAAAAAGAAAACCGAAAGTCAGGTGAGGAACCTACGGCTCAGGTTCCCACGATCCACACGAGGCAGATTCCTCCCCAAGGGTACCTACCCAAGAGGGCTAGATATCGCCAATGCAGATGGTAGGCGGGAACGAATACGAAAGTCTCAAGTGCCATCAAACACAAGATCCTTTTCGCATCCTTTCCCTATCTAAGGTAACCTAAGGGTGGTTGCAGTCGGGGTTTGACAGCCAGTGTGTGCGATGTGTCGTGATCATCACAATGCAAAGTCATGCATAGCAGTTTGTATCAAACACCGCTTCAGTAAATGCATAAAGTAAACATACATTCCCAACTTCAACCTGCAGGAAAGATGTCAACAATCACGCCACCCCTTATTTCTCCAATCTGCAAAAACATCTAACACAATGGTTAGCATACGTACCTCACCTTCGAGAGCATCTGCAGAAAACAATGTCAGATAAACCAAACAACTTTTTAATCGGCTCAAGTCCTCTGGTCTGCGAAACCAGAGATTCTGGGTTCGATCCCCAGTGGAGTCGCCAGTCTGTCGCGACCCTCTCCCGGAGGCTCTGAGGCGGGAGCGGGCTAATGGGCCGCCCGATCGCTGGCTTGATCGGACGCGGGCCTCTCCCAAGGTCCATTACCCAAATCGCAACTGCTGGATATACGTGGTCGACCTTCAGTGTGGTCTAGTGACATGTGATGAGTGTACATGCCAAGGAGTCGCCACCAATCGTTTCATGGAGGGTACGATCGGAAAACCCTATTGAATAGTTGGGAGTGATCTATTCGATTCTGCGGAAACCAGAGAAGTGGGTTCGGGGACTTAGTTACGCCAACTGTCAAAGTTGACGCCCTTTCGGTACCTAAGCTGAATGGTTTATCTGATCCTAGGATTTCATACAGATGAGTGGGGTACAGATCCTAAATCTAGGAGTTCATGCAGATGGGAAATACTACCCTATCACTCACAACCAATAGAAATAAGTGCGCAAATCAAGGATCCAGTACATGCGGATAAAACACATGAAATCAGCATGATATCCCTAATGAGGCCCTATTAGCCTAGAGAAATATCAATCAAGGCTTAGGAGTGATTTGGACATGATTCGCCCATGAGGGGCAGAATCGTAATTTTGAACAATTCGGGGAAAATTTACCCTTAAAAGGGTAAATCTGTCATTTTAGACGAATTGGGAAGTCAAAAGACAATGGAAATAGGATTGGCCATCAATCCAATCCATTTCCTATTTTTCGGAAATTTCCAGGATTTTTCTAGAATTTTCAAGTGATTTTACCCTTGGAGGGGTAAAGTCATCATTTGGACAAAGACGAGGAACCGAAAATCTCAAATATTAGGGTTGGTCGTCCACCTGACCCAAACCCTAACTTCAAGCAATTTTCAGAACTCGATTGAGAGAAGAAAGACGATTTCCCCACTAAAGGGCAAAATCGTCATTTTGAGAAAAGAGGCGGGACTCGAAAACCCAAGCCCAAGAATTGGTCGCCTAACCGACCCCAATTCTTGCCTTGGCATTATCGACTTTATCTCGCTTACACAGCAGATGCGATTTACCCCTAAAGGGTAATGTCGTCAAGTTTCGGAAAATTGGATAAGGAACCCCAAAAATAGGGTTGACCAGTTGTCTGTGGTCAACCCTCGATTTTTGGTGCTTTCTGGAATGTCTAGGATTTTTTCAATATTTTTCCACATTTTTTTTGGAATTTTCTGGAATTTTCTAGCATTTTTTTTTGGATTTTCTAGGATTTTTCTGATTTTTTTTTATTTTTTAAAATCATTTTTGAATTTTTTTATTTTAAAAAATATTATTCGGGCCGGGTCAACCCGGCCCACGGCCCACGGCCCATCCCGGACCCGGCCTCGCGCCGAAACGACGCCGTCTCATTCTTTTTTTTATTTTTGGATTTTCGGACTTAATCCGACGGTCTCCATCGAACCACGTAATTGATCTATACCCGTTGGATTTAATTACTAAAGTTTGCGGTCCAGATTGAACGAAGACTTAACCTGATCCGTTCGATCAACTTACTAAGTCCTACGGCCACGATTAGAAATTGAGACTCGATCTGAACCGTCGGTTCTCACTAACCTAAACGGCGTCGCACGAACACTAACCTACACGACACCGTTTCAGCTTATTTTGATTTTCTGATTTTAAAACATTTTCGGATAAACCTAATTACTAATCGGACGATCGCTAGAATTTAGGTTCGATTTATCTAAACCGTCCGATCTTTTTTATTCAAATAACAGACCCAACGGCCATGCTGACTCGGCACCACGTGGACCAATGGCCGAATGCCAACTAGGAGTTTGACCGGTTGACTGCGCCACGTCAGCTTCGTCTTCAACCTCGCGACTCCGGCAGAATGGACGGCTGAGGATCTCCGGCGACGATCCTACGGTGGAATCATGATGAAATCGTGCGAGACTAACTCTAATCGACTCGCGATCGTCTCTACCTTAACATATCTAAGGATCGTGGCGTCTTATTCGCAAAAACACGAGCATCATACAAAGTACCGAACACGGCCATGGAAGCTCAATCATACGATTTAGTCAAAATTAGAGGAATTCAGTCACATAATAGCACCAATGGAGGTTCAGAAGACTTACCTCGAGCTCCGATTGAGCTCGCTCGGCCCCGATTTGGCTGGGCAAGGATCGGCTATGGAGGCTAAATCGGAGGACTCGATTCGGGGTATGCGAGCAAAGTCGATGCAAAATGGAGATGCGAGCATGGTCAGTAATGTCTAAGGGATGAAAAGCACACGGGAATTGCAAAGATTGAAGCCAAAATCAAAGTCCGCCATTGAAGACCTGAGCTTGAGTTTGAAGTTCGGGATTACCTGTTCTGGCGGTTTTGGGCTGCGCGGTTGATGGCGGTCGCTTCCTAGCACTCAAAGCGAACTTCTGACGGTCTTCTTCAGCTTCGGTTTGGCCGGAGACGGCCTAACCAGCGCTTTGCAGTCGAACTCAAGTTATCGACGACGGAGGGTCGGAGAACGAGCTCTCTCTCGCGTTCTCTCTCCCTCTCTCGATTCAGTTTCGCCCCTCTGCAACTGAATCAACCTCCTCCTAACTGAAAGCCGACGTAGGCTTATATAGCCTGTTGGATTTTTGGCGCCGAACGGTGGAGCTTCAACCAACTCCATTTGGCACGTGTAGTCACGTGCAAATAGGTCAGAATGACGTTGGAGAGGATGGGCACTCCGTTTAATCCCATTTGGCTCTGCGGCCGGCTTTATTTCGCACGAATTTGGCAAGGATTTGAGCTATTTTTTGCTTTTGTTGACTTTTGCAGGTCCTGCGACCTTGACCGTCCGATTACTCCCTCCTCAGGCAACCATTGGTCGTGATCTTGGTGTCAATCAACGGGGGACGATCTAAAGCTTTAAACCCCCACCAGTGTGTCTCCGATTGTGGTCGATTGGTCTGTCAATTTAGCTGTCAAAGCTCGGCTTTTCACTGTTCATTTGCGCAGACTCTCGGGGAAGAAGATGACACTGTTCTGGACCGGTTTGACCGGTTGGACCGGCGGTCGGACCGGTCAGAACCGGTTCCGACTCACCATTTTCCAAATTAAACCCAAATTAATGGGAAATTTTTACAATTGAACCTCATAATCGAATCTAGGGCATGAATTCTATCTAGAAATGTGGTTTTGCCCAAAAGTTTTCATCAATTTCTACAAAATTCCCAAATTTTCATTTAATTGGAAATTGGGGATCGTGTAATTGAGGGTGCAAATGATCAAATTGAGTCAAACCACCTATGCCAATCGATTTAAAATGGTGAAATCCATTGGGTAGCATGTTCAATTTGCAGTGATAGCCCTTGAATTGAAAGTAATTTCAATTATGCTCAATTTCAAGGACTAAAATGCAATTTTAGTATGTAATTTTGTCAAATCCGTGCAATTGAGCAAATTGCACACACAATTGGGCTAAATTGAAATAGGGGTTAGTTAGATTGAATGTCAAGATCTTAAAAAATGCCAAAATTGCAAATTAAAAGACTCAATTGTTATTTTTTTCTTCAAATTCAATAGTACGGGTTACAAAGGAACACCTAAAATTGAATCTGATTTTGACTTTTTTGTGAGGTCAAAAATACAAGGGATTAAAAGGAAAAATATTGGATATTTTTCCATATTTTTGTGACCTCAAATGCTATTTTTCTTGATTTTTTAAGTGTTTTTCTATTTTCCAAAAATACTAAAAAATATGAAAAATATGAAAAATTATTTTTTGGTCAAGAATGGTTCCTTGGGCTTGGCCAAGGCCACCAAAGTTGATTTTGTAATTTTTTGACTTTTTATGAAGTTTTTATGATTTTTCAAAAAAAAAAATGAAAAAGGCTAGGTCAAAAATCAGGTGTCAACACTCATGAAGTAAGTGAGGGTGAAACTATTAAGATAGGGTTTGGAACTTAAGGCCAAGGCTCCCACCTTGAATTCTAGAAAGAGCAGATTCCATTGCACAACTATCGTTGCAATGGGGCTCGATCCATAGTTCAAAATGAGCGGAATTGAAAAGTGGATTACCCCGTGTTTTTCCTCACGGAGATTCCATTTTCAATCCCTTCTATTGTTTTCCTATAGGCGGCGCCCGGGGTTTTAGGCGCGGTTGTGTGTGTCCATGTGTCGTGATCATCACAATGTAAGTCATGCACAACAGTTTATCAATCAGCGCTTCAAATTATCCACGCAGCATACATTCCTAGGCCAACCTGCATAAGACAATGTTAATCACAGACTACCCCCCTTATCACTCCAATCTGCAAAAACATATAACACCTATCATAAGCGGACTTACCTCACCTTCAAGAGCGCCTGCAGGGTTAGAAAAAATCACTCAGCGTTTTAATTACGGCCTAAGTCCACTTGAGGTCTAGAACCATAGGTTCTAGAACAAAAATTCCCCAGTGGAGTCGCCAAGCTGTCGCGACCCGTCCGAAAGCGGACGCGGCTAATGGATTACCGATCGTGGGTCTTGGATCGGCGCGGGCCCTCCCTGGCCCATACCAAATCGCGGCGGGAGTATTTTTCAGAAGGATTCGACGATAAGAGTCGATCGCTTTCGACCTTAGTGTGGTCGTGGTGGCATGTGCAACTTGTGCATGCATTTGGAGTCGCCACCGGTCTTTTTTGGAGGGTAGACCGGAAACCTTACTGACCGATTGGGAGAGATCGATCAGTTCTGCGGAACCAGAGATTTTGGGTTCGGGGACTTGGTTACGTCGGTGTCATTACCAACGCCCTTTCGGTACCTAACGCGAGTGATTTTCCTAGCTAAGAATTCATGCAGACGCAATTTTGGGTGAGGTAGGCTTGATTCAGGGTTCCATGCAGATTGGAAGACTATTCCTAGCAATCACAATCCATTTTAATGAAAGCGCAATCAAGTGCATAAATAAATCACATCGATGCACATCAATTCAAATCAATGGCTTCCTAGTATAACCATAAAGGCTTAAGGAAGGTGTGACTTCGGACCAGGGGTAAAATGGGAAGATTTCGAGGCGATTAGCCCGAAGGGCAAAATCGTCAATTTTTGGAAGGTTTGGATACCGAATTACCCAAAATATTCCATGGCCAGTTGTTTGTGGCCATTTCCCATTTTTGAGAACTTTTTTGGAATTTCTTGATTTTTCTTCAATTTTTGGGAGACGATTCGCCCAAAGGGCGAAATCGTCATTTTTAAGAAGGATCGGGTTCAAAACACCCGGGATGAGCCTTGGCCAGTTGATTGTGGTCATTTCCTATTTTTTGGGATTTTTCTAGAATTTTTAGAATTTTTTTTGGAAGACGGTTTGCCGGAAGGGTAAAATCGTCATTTTTGAAAAGAACGAGGTCCGAAAGACCTGAAACAGGTTGTGACCAGTTGAATGTGGCCATTTCCTATTTTCTGGAATTTTTTATAATTTTTCTGAATTTTCCGAAATTTTTTTGAATTTTTTATGATTTTCTATTTTTTATTGAATTTTTGAATTTTTTATTATTATTTATTTTTTTATTATTAAAAATTATTTTCCGGGCCGGGTCAGACCCGGCCCACGCCTCTCGGGCACCCGGCCCGACCGTACGGGTCGAAACCGGTGCAAAACGACGCCGTTTTCATTTTTAAAGATTTTTCTATATTTTTTTTTATCAATTTTTTGATTTTTTATACATTTTCTTTAATTATTCGAAAATCCCTGCGATCCAACGGTCCACAACATGCCACGTGGCTTCGTCTCGGAAGCCCGATCTTCCTCTAGATCGGACGCTCCTCAGAGTGCCATTTGGCACAATATCGACCGTCAGATCAAAATATTTTTATTATTTTCGAAAATCATTTATTAATTCTGAAAATCTTTTTTAATTTTTTAAAATTTCCAGATCGCGATACGTGTCGCGATCGAGGCCGTCCATTTTTATTATTTGACAAAATGCGGACCGGCCCCACCGAGCTGACGTGGCTGCCCACGTGGCATGCCACGTCAGCCTTTGACCTTTGACCGGCCGGAGGGTCGCCGGGGAAGATGATGAACAGTGTCACATTCCGGCGACCCTCGCCGGAACTTCGCCGGAGAGCCCAAACAGTGGCCAAAACTTGGCATTTTTCTCCCATTCTTTCGCCAAACGACTCCTCGGATCGCACACATTGACATACGACAATAAAAACAAGCATGAACACGTTGAACGCAGGCGAACCGGACCTCCCCGAACCCGGCTCCGGCGAGATACTTGCAAAAAAAAAAAAAATTGGGTCCGAGCTCGTTCCTGTTCCATCAAACAACATCTAATGGGGTTAAGAAAACTTACCTGAGGTCGCTTTGACCTCGGCGACCGCCGTAACTCCTCCGGCGAGCTCTTGAGCCGAATGCAATCCGACGAAGCTCCGGGCCGAATTTTTCGTCGCGTTTTAATGCAAATAAATGAACACGACAGGCTTAGGGATAGTTCTAGGGAAGGTTCGAAGCTAGAATCGCGCGAAAAGAGACCGGGAACGACACGGCCGAGAGGCACAAATTGAAATACTCACTGAGGCATTTCATCGAACACTTACTATACATCGAGAAAAAATGGAGGTCGGGGAAATGCCAACCTGTCCGAGGGGTGCCGGTGACGATGGATGCTTCGACGATGATACCACTGGTTCCCAGGAGCTTCCTCAATGTCCCTCTCGCTCTCTACTCTCTCTCTCTCTCTTTTTTTCTCCCCTTTGCTCCATGGCCGAGACCCCTATTTATAGGGGATTTTGGCGACTATTTTATGGCCGCCGGCGACCCCCACTTCCACCATCGTGTTGCTCGTCGACTCAGCTCCACTTTCTCCTTCATGGCCGACCACTTTCGCGCGCTGAGTCGACCTCCATTTCCCCTCCAAAGTGCGCCACTCAAACTGCTTCGTCGGCCATGGTCTGCAACTAAGTTGCAGACCCGGTCGGACCGGGTCGGGTCGGATCTGACCCGACCGGCCCGGTTCGACCAAATCGCCCAAATTGGGCCCCAATTTGACCCATTTTCATGCAATTGATAGCAAAATCGGACTCCTTGGCATGTTTTCTATCAAATAAGGGTATTTTTGTGGATCAGTTGATTGAAATTTAGTGAAAACCCCAAATTGCCCCTAGGATCCGAAAATGATTTTCGCTTAATCGATGGCTTAAATGACCAAATTAGTCAAAATTGAGGTCTCCAATGGATTCATCACGATGAAACCTATAAGTTAGAGGTGTTTAATTTTAATGGGTATGCCCGTATGAAATTTAATTTCAAAAATTGTGAAACCGGGGACTAAATTGAAAGAAATTTGTGCAATTAAGCCCTTTTGAATAAAATTAATCAAATTGGAGGACAAATTGATCTAATTGTACTTTAATACTTTAGAATCCAATGTCATAGCTTATAAAAAGTGAGAAATGAAAATCAAAAGACTCGAAAATGATTTTTTAGGCTCGGTTCGGGTTTATGTTTGTGAAGAAACATAGTGACCCGAGCCGAATTTTCAAGATTTAAGGTGACACACTGGAAGAGGAAATTAAAAAAAATTATTGAATTTTTCTGACCACGAATGGTATTTTTCTGATTTTTTTGGGTATTTTTATAATTAAATAAATTTGAAAAATTATTAAAAATTATGAAAAATATTTTTTGTTCAAGATTGACTCTTGAGGCTATTCCAAGGCCTCCAAAGTTGATTTTGCAATTTTATGAGTTTTTGGCTATTTTTAATTAATTTTAGAAATAAAAACTAGAATAATAAATGACCAAAAATCAGGTGTCAACAACGGCGATGCTCCATGAGCTCCGGGGTACAAGAGAGAGGTTCAAAGAGGTCGTCGGGGGTGGCGGTGAGCAACGGCGACGGTCGGTTCGGCCAGATCTGAAGAAAACCCGACGAGGCCCCGAAAACAGGGCACCGCGAGTTTGGGGCATGTTTGCGGTGGCTCCGGCGATCTTCTGGCGGCGGGACCGGTTCGGGTTGGTCGAGGGGGAGGTGGTGTGTGACGGTGAGGCGGTGGTTGGAGGTGGTGGCGCCGGAAACGGTCGAGGACAGGCCGGAGGCCCTCGGGTCAATGAGGTGTAAAACAGGGGACGATTTTCCCGAACGGTTTTCGCAACTTTCGGCCACCGACGACGGCATGGGGGGGGGGTCGGGGGTGACGGCAAGAGGAAGCTGGACATGGTGTTGGTCGAAGGTGGGTGGTGGTCGCGCCAAAAATCCATGGTGGAGGAGGAAGATGGAGGAGGAGTTGGTCGTGGGAGGGAAACAGAGAAAGAGAGAGAGAGAAAAGAGAGGGAGACGTGAGCAGGTGAAAGGAGAGAGAGTGAGATGTGAGAGAGTTGACTTGAGGGGCTCACCAAGAAGACTTTTGGGGCCATTTTGTCCCATATGAATAATTGATGGGCATTTTGGTCTTTTGACAAATTGGGACTGAAATGAACTTCGACACACTGAACGACGAGTAATTTTGGTATTCTCACAGACTAGGCTCGGTCAGGAATATGCTCGGATCGCGAGGATTGAAATCATAATTCGCGGCGACTAAGAATTTCGAACCTAATCTAAACCGACTGAAATTTCAAAAATCGTCTAATTATCGTCTCTTTAGTCCTTACAATCCGATATATTTTAACGGCTGAAATTCAATTTTAATTTCTTTTATTGAATTCAGGGACTTTACTGAAGTTAGATTTCCAGGGCGGCACAACTCTCCCCTCCTTAGGAAATTTTGTCCTCGAAATTGAAGTACTGCTTCTAAACTTTAAACAGCTATGGATATCTAATCCTCAAACTCACAAATCGTATTCCCACTTCTATCAATTCTCCAAGTAATTCCTTCAATTCCATGGTGTTACCAAACCACCTTGTTGACACCTGATTATTGACCATCTATTATTGTGATTTTTATTCTTTAAAATTAATTAAAAATATCAAAAAAAGGTCATAAAATCACAAAATCAACTTTGGAAGCCTTGGCATGGCCTTAGGAACCAATTTTGAATAAAAAATATTTTTTGGTATTTTTTAATATTTTTCGAATTTATTTAATTATTAAAAATACCCAAAAAATCAGAAAAATACCATTCGTGGTCAGAAAAATACACAAAAATATTCAATAATTTTATTTTAATTTCCTATTCAAGTGTGTCACTTTAAATCTCAAAAATTCGGCTCGGGTCACTATGTTCCTTAACAAACATAAACCCGAACCGAGCCCAAAAATTCCTTTTCGAGTCTTTTAATTTTCAATTTCCACTTTTTATAAGCTATGACATTGGATTCTAAAGTCTCGAAGTGCAATTGGGTCAATTGGCCCTCCAATTTGATCAATTTTAGTCAAAATGGCTTAATTGCATAAAAATCTTTCAATTTAGTCCCCGGTTTCACAATTTCTGAAATTAAATTTCATACGGGCATACCCATTGAAATTAAAAACCCCTACCCTATGTTTTTCATCATGATGAATCCATTGGTGGCCTCAATTAAGACTAATTTGGTCATTTGGATTGTCAATTAACCAAAAATCAATTTCGGATCCTAAGGGCGATTTGGGGTTTTCACTAAATTTCAATCAATCGATTCGCGAAAATACCGATATTTGATAGAAAACATGTCAAGGAGTCCGATTTTGCCATCAATGTCATGAAAAGGGGTCGATTTGGGACCTAATTGGGCAAAATTGTTCGAACCGGGCCGGTCGGGTCAGACCCGACCCGACCCGGTCCGACCGGGTCTGCACTTGCAGACCCACCGGCGAACTAAAGAATGAAAAAAAAACAGGGGAGCGGCAACCGGGCGTGAACGGATGTATTTCTTTAAGAAAAGAGACGAGCAAGTGGGGAACAAAGGCGAGTGGGGGGGGCGGCCGTTGCTTTGGCACGATGGCCAAAAGGCCGGTCGGCCACGAGAAAAGAAAAGGAGCTCGGTTTTGAGAGGGGGAGTTCGGCCGAGAGAGAGGAGAGGGGATTCGGGCGAAAACGAGGGAGCTGCGACCGTCCTGGATCTTCAACGCACCCTGCTGATCACCGCCGTGAGCTTGGTCGCCGTCGATGAGCATTGAATAGGTCGGTTGTTCCTCTCCTACCTTCATTTCCCTTCTGCGTATCACCTGTTCGATAAAATGCTCAAATGAATCAATAGGTTTGGGGTCTCGGCCGGGCCTTCCCGAGCCTTATTTGTCGCGATTTTGCTTGTAAAACTTCCTTATACATGTTTCTAACCTCGTTCTACTCTTCATTTTACATCGAGAATCGCCGAGGACCCGAGCCCGAGCTTCACCGGCCATCACCCCCCCCCCCCCCCATGAGCTCGTCGGAGGAGCTCCGACGACCACCGACCTCCAAAGGAGCTCAGGTAAGCTCCTAAAACACCCTTGGATGCTTGCCGAACGACTGAAACCGAGATTTGATGGAAAAAAAAAAAACTCTGCAACTTGCTCGCCGGAGCCGGTTCGGTCGAAGCTTGGTCCAGCGGTCTTCCGACGTTGGGTATGTCAGGTGCTGGTCGTATGGCACTCAGGGAGCGTTGGGGAATCGATTGGTGTCAAAATCGGGCTTTAAATCGGCCTTTTTCACGACGGCATGGTGCCTCCGGTGAGGCGCCGGCGAAAATCGCCGGCGCCGGTCGTCTTCTCCGGCAGGGGGCGACCGCGCGCTGACCGGTCAAAGCTGGCGTGGCATGCCATGTAGGCAGCCACGTCAATGTGGGGGGGCCACGTCCGAATAAATAAACGCCCAGATCGGACGGCCGTGGCTTCGCCACGTGTCGCGATCTGGGATTTTCGGATAATTTAAAATATTTTCAGAATTTATAAAGGATTTCCGAATAATATAAAAAATTCAGATCAGACGGTTCAGATTGGGCCACGTGGCTCCCCGAGGAGCGTCTGATCTTGTTAGAGATCGAACGCACCACAAGTGGCCACGTGGCACAATCTGGTGCGTCCGTTTCTTTTTCTTTTCTAATAAATTAAGAAAATGATAAAAAAAAATCAATAAATCAAAAACGGCGTCGTTTCCGCGGGGCCGGTTTCGGCCGTGGGTTTGGGCCGGGCGCCCGGGAGGCGTGGGCCGGGTCATCCGACCCGGTCCGGAAAATATTTTTAAATATTATAATAAAAATTCAAAAGAAATAATAATAATAAAAAATTCAATAAAAAATGGAAAAATCATAAAAAAAAATTCAAAAAAATTCAGAAAATTCTAAAAAATTCTAAAAAATTCCAGAAAATAGGAAATGGCCATATTCAACTGGCCACGACCTGTTTCGGGTCATTTGACCCCCGATCTTTTCAGAAATGACGATTTTGCCCTTCTGGTAAACCGTCTTCCAAAAACAATTCTAAAAAAATCCAAGAAAATCCCCAAAAAAAGGAAATGGCCACAAACAACTGGCCAAGTCTCATTTCGGGCATTTTGAACCCCGACCCTTCTTAAAATGACGATTTCGCCCTTTGGGCGAATTGTCTTCCAAAAATTGAAGAAAAATCAAGAAATTCCAAAAAATTCTCAAAAATGGGAAATGGCCACAATCAACTGGCCATGGAATATTTTGGGTAATTCGGTATCCAAATCTTCCAAAAATTGACGATTTTGCCCTTCGGGCTAAATCGCCTCCAAATCCTCCCATTTTACCCCGGTCCGAAATCACACCTTCCCTAAACCCTTATGGCTATACTAGGAAGCCGTTGATCTGAATTGATGTGCATTGAAGTGATTTATTTATGCACTTGATTGCGCTTTCATTAAAATGGATTTAGATTGATAGGAATAGTCTTCCAATCTGCATGGAACCCTGAATCAAGCCTACCTCACCCAAAATTGAGTCTGCATGAATTCTTAGCTAGGAAAATCACTCGCGTTAGGTACCGAAAGGGCGTTGGTAATGACACCAGCGTAACCAAGTCCCCGAACCCAAAATCTCTGGTTCCGCGGAATTGATCGATCTCTCCCAATCGGTCAATAAGGTTTCCGGTCTACCCTCCAAGAAAGACCGGTGGCGACTCCAAATGCATGCACAAGTTGCACATGCCACCACGACCACACTGAAGGTCGAAAGCGATCGACTCTTATCGTCGAATCCCTTTTAAAAATATTCCCGCCGCAATTTGGTATGGGCCTGGGAGGGCCCGCGCCGATCCAAAGCCCGCGATCTGCACCCTTGTGCGTGGAAGGGCCCGCGATCGGTAATCCATTAGCCTGGTCCGCCTTTCGGACGGGTCGCGACACACCTTAACTGGCGAAATCATCTTTTTCCGGTGTACTCGTTCTTTGCTATCCGCGATCTTAACTGGACTTACCATGTACGATGCTTGCCCATCCAAAATAATTTCCTCATAACTCAGTACATGAGCGGGGTCCAGTTCGTACTTCCTTAATATCGACACTTGAAAGACATTACACTTGAGTAAGTCTCGGTAGCAATATAAGACGGTACACCAACTTTCCAATTCTTTCCAAAACTTCGAAAGGTCTAACATACCTTGGGCTTACTTTCCTTTATTTCCAAAATGAGATATCTCTCTCATAGGCGACACCTTCAAAAAGACACGATCACCCACCTGAATTTCAAAATGGTCTTCGCTTCTTAACGGTGTAACTTTTCTAGCAACTCTGTGTGCCCTCAGTCTATCTTTAACAACTTGACAGCTTCCATCAACTGTTGCACTAACTCAGGACCCGTGACCTTCCTTTCACTAACTTCAGTCCAAACAGACTAGCTTTCTACACGCTTTACCATACAAGGCCTCGAAAAGTCCCATCTTAATGTCCTACTGATAACTGCTATTTAGGAAAGCTCCACCAGATGTAACTATTCTTCCCAATTACCCTTGAAATCCAAAACACATGCCCCCAAAATGTACTCCCTTCCAGATTGGCCATCCATTTGCGGATGATAGGCCATATTGAACTGCAGTCTCATTTCTCCAAAATTCATACCACGCTTGCTTCAAATTACTCATTATCTCCGCTTTGTACCGAAACCACAAGCGACTAACAAACCCAAGTCAGATTCAAACTTACGATCATCGCTTACCAATCTGACACAATTCCATATCCATAATTCGTTTAAACAGATTGAACCAGTCAACTCTAAGGATTCAACTCAACTTGTGACCAGCTAAACTTGCTGTCTAATCCAACTGTTGGTTGTCCTAGTAATCATAGTAATTCACCATTCTCACGAATCGATTAACCATTTCTTAACTTCCAATGAGCATGGTTCAAAACTGCTTCTCTTTTTGTTCCATAGAGGTCAATCACGATTAACACTAATGGCAATTTGGGCATTCTGCTTATATGGAGAAGGTTGACTAATAATTCGCCTCTTCTTCAATGCCTTGAGATTTGGAGTCACCACTTGTCAATTCTAGGAACATCTGAAGATTCATCGAGTTTAGGCGTCAAATCCAACTGAGGGTCAAGTCATCCATACAGTCTAACATGGTCAGCTCACAAACGACTGACGAGTTGAGGACCACCTCAAATATTCCGATTAGGGTTGGAATCACCCGTTCCTAAACCGATAGTACAATTGAACACTGTCAAGATCACTTCTCATGACAAACTCAAGTTGATGCAGGATTGGTTCAACTCGACCCGCATTCTTCCAACAACACGTCACACGACTCAGGGTGATCAGCCCTTTGATTAGTGCGCGGTTGGTACGGGGTTCTAGTACTCATCGTTCTTCACTGGGTCCATGGCCATCCTGAATATAGATCAATGCCAGCTCGCAAATCATGCCACAAATCAATCCCTGGTCGACTTCAGGGTGATCCTATGGTTGATTTACAGCTAAACGAGATCAACCCAACTCGATCCATGCTTGATTTAAGATCGCCAACCAATCGAATCTCAATCAACAGCAAAACCGACTGGCGGATCAGGTCATCATCCACGTCGAGGGCGACCTCTAAACTCTCGGTGGCTTCCTCAACCCTTGGTTGTTGTTTGCGAACAGTCAGAGTCTTAAGCTTCGGTACTAGGTTTTAGGGCATCACTCTCATACCAAGCTGAATCTCTTCACACTGTTAGAACCTGCATATGTATCGTCAATCTGATTACTGCACTCCAAACTGAGTCATTTATCCCTCGACTTCTTAGAAGTTTCATCACGAATCCATTGTGATCTTCTCTCACCTTTACTCTAGAATTCCAAATGATTGCAGTAGTCCGCTAGGCTTGTAATGCTGCTCTTTAACTTATCGATACGCTAACTCTTAGCCATAAGCTTGGCCGTACCAATTTTCCTGTCAATCCCTTAGTAACCTTATCTCAAATCTTGGTGCCTCCTCAAGCTATTCGAACTAACGCTAAAACTACTATGGTGAGTCCCAATCGATTTTCTGTTTTAACAAAAGCAAGACCCTTATGATCATCATTCCAATAAATCATGTGACCCTACTATGCTTCCGATACGCACTCTGGTAAGTAGTCTTTCTTAATTGCCACATCTCGCAATCTTAATTATAAACAGGGGTATCGCCAATCTTGACAGTCTATACACCCAACTGGCGACCTTGCCATGTCATCCAACTCCATATTGTTCCTACGAACTTTCTTTGTTTGTCTTTGTCGTCCTCGTCCCACGCACATGTCTAATGCTTCATTAAATTACCATCCTCAGGCCATGTACACTTCACCATGACCTTATGAAGTTATTAGTCAACTGAACCATACGGGCCTCAAGTTATCCCAAGACTACCTTTGTCAAACTGCAAGGCCTTCTCAAATTTTACGAAGCACATAAGTCTTACTAACCCATGACATCTCAATTCATTCACAATCTTCTGTCCTTCACCCGAAATGTAACACAACGTATTCACAACATGTTCTTCACTTTGAAATCCCAGTTTAAACACGTGTAGTGGAAGGCTTTCCTCGTCATTCATCCCTATTGCCCGTCCTCATATCAATTCTTATCAGTTCAAATCTTTTGACTTCCCAAGGGACCATTACATCTTAGAGATCAATTTCTAAATCCTCGCTCGCTTCCTTGCAAGTATCGATCGCATAACCACTTAGGTCCAACAACGAAAGTCGAGATTAAAATCATTAGCACAACACAATTCTAGCTTACACAATCCACCAATACATGTCGCCTTATTGCGAACCCGTATTGACGAGTCTAGTCCACCAATAACTTCCTTTCACAAAATCTCTATAACTCGCTGAACTTAAGAAGTTTCGAATGCTTGTCAATATCAGTGGTCTTGGTCAATCTATGACCATCTTAATCTTAGTCGAACCCATTGATACTTTATCACCAGAAATTACATGTCCAACGAACCACACGTGTTGACCAAAACTCATACTTATTAACCTTGATAGTCACTTATACCCTCCCTGGGTCTTCGATCGAATGCTACTCACAGTCATCCAAATTCCTCAAGTACGGTAGGATGTCGCTTATGGATGCGTCACCAATCGATCCAAATACTTTTCTCGATCACCCTATTCATCGGACCCATAAAAGTGACATGGGCATTCGTCCGACCGAACGACATCAAAGTAAGCTCGTAAAGTCTTTATCGTGCTTTGAATATCGTTCATGACATACTCTCATTCCTGATCCTCAACTGATGACATCGCGTCCATAGATCAACCTTAGATAATACCGAAGCTCATTGTGGTTGATCAAATCTTTCGCTAGTCCTTGAAGGTGAATACTTATCCTTGATCCCCATCTAATTGAGTTGTTTGAAATCGATACGTAACTTCAACGACCTTTCTCTTTTTCCTCATGAATACACCTTGGCACCTGGAGGTTCTTAAGCTTCAACGAAACTATCCTCTTTGGCGCCTCGAAGATCAAATCCATTTTAGGGAGCAACTCCCCCACAAACTCCATTTTTCCCTTTTTGGCTGCAACCCTTGCAACTCTCAAATAAATACATCCGGAAGTTCATATGTGACTGCGATCTCTCACCCTAGGTTCCTCAGCTAACAGTTCAATAACGGACGACAAATAACTTAACAATCACTCATCAACAGACCAGTCGCCTTAGGCGACGGAACCAAACAAGTCGAGGCTTCTCCTCGATTAACATCAAACTCAGAACTAACCAACCTGACGGGTTAAAACTCAACGACTTGTAACAACATCAATGACAGATCCCAGACAATCCATGTCCTTAACAACATCAAGGTTACACACCTTCAGTATGACCACCCTATCCTCGTCTCTTGCAAACTTATAATCAGTTTACTCTCGAAACTTCTTATAGCAGGCACTACCTTATCCTTTAGTGGTGTCGAGATCCTAAAGACCGTTTTCAATGGTTGCCAAACTAGATCCAAACACTTTAACAATCTATACTCCCGACATGTACCTTACGGGGTCCTGTCCACCCCAACGCAATACCGATGTGAGCTCAGGCATACAGCCTTAAAACTTGAGTAATGAACACGTATGCACACTCAACAACTTAAAAGCACAGATAGCAATCACATGCACAATGGTTAAAGTCCTACTAACTATCCCAAATCCAGTGCTCCTTATTACTCTAGGCCAATGACTAGATGGATCAGGCTGACCTTGCTCTGATACCACCTTGGGCGGCAATGTCACGCCCCGACTCTCGAGCCCGCGACATCCCTTGCCAAATCGCTCCGAGGTCATAGAGATAGCGTCACAGGCACACTATCGACCTATCACTTATTTACGCAGGCGGAAACGTTTTAACTCCCTGATAGCATAATCAAACAGGGATAGAAAAGTAGGCATTCACGATAGTCATTCAAAAACATACAATTATAAATCATTCGACATAAACAGATGAGTCTTAACCCCATTGGGCTATAGCCAAATAAATAACCCCTTACTTCGGGACCGCTCACTAGACCTCAAATAGTTCCTCGGTCGGGTAAGGTTAACTTCTTTTCTACTCCAAACTTACAAACCCAAAAGCCAAACCTTGGCGTCCACTATCGGGAGTATGTTGGCACAAGAAAATGAAGATGGAAGAGAACAAGCGGTATATTATCTGAGTAGAACATTGACTGATGTTGAAAAAAGATATAACCGCAATTGAAAAATTATGTCATATTTTTGTACTTTTCTTGTATGAAGTTGAGACATTATTTGTTGCCAACTACTCTACATGTGCTTGATAAGACTGATGTGATAAAATATATGTTGTCACGGCCCGTTATAAAAGGACGTACAAATAAAAAGGCATTTATTTTGTCCGAGTTTCGTCTGATATACGTACCAATAAAAGGAATCAAAGGACATGCCATTGCTGAATTTCTTACCGAATATTCATGTTTACAAATTGAAGAGAATGAATAGAATTTCAGTCAAGTTGTACCATAGATCATGTATTGTGATGGGTCTTGTGCTAATAATGTGGTTGGAGAAGGAATAGTACTTATTTCTTATGCAGGAGAACACACAAGGTGCGTTTACGAGTTAGACTTTGAATGTTCTAACAATCAAACTGAGTATGAAGCCCAGATAATAGGCTTAGGAATATTGATTGAGTTAAGAGTTCAATTTGTCAAGATACTTAGTGATTATCAGTTGGTGGTTAAGTAATTGAAGGAAAAGTATCAATGCTCGAATGAAAACTTGATTGGTTATTATTATTTAGCCAAAGAGCAATTGGGTCAGTTCAAAGATTACGACATAGACCATGTTGAAAAAAAAAATAAACTATGAAGTCAACGAGTTAGCAAAGATGGCTTTAGATTAGAAAAAATCAAAAGAGTTGGCGAGTTGCAACCACCGTCACATTATCAGTACCTTCTATTGAACAAAGAGAGATTTCAATAGCAGTTAGTGAAGTAATTCAAGAAAAAGATTGGAGACAACCTATCATGGATTACTTGAAGAATCCTGACTCAATGGATCAAAAGCTAAGAAGACAAGCTCACAAACACGTGATAGCAGGAGAAGAATTATATCGAAAGTCTTTTGATGGATTGTTACTATGATGCCTTAATCAAGATGAAGCAAAATTAGTCATGGAAGAAGCACATGAAGGCATATGTGGGGCACATCAAGCTAGAATTAAGATGAGATGGCTATTGAAGAGGTAAGGTTACTTTTGGACTATAACGGCCCAGGCCCACCGCGCACCGCTGCGCCACTTTACAAGATATTGTCCGCTTTGGACACACAATCCTCATGATTTTATTTTTTCGAAAGCCGCCCATACAACGCCGGAAAACGTGTCTCACAAGTTTAATGGGGCCAAGGCCTTATATGCTAGCCCAAGGACCACTCCCTAGGCAATGTGGGACTTAAAAAGGGTGGGGATGTTACAATCTCCCCCCTTCGGACATAACGTCCTCGTTGTGCCCATACCTCACCCGCTTTTGGGCCACAGTCGCCCGCCGGCGCAGCCTCTTTTGTCATCCCGGCCACGACTGCCCACCTTCAGGGTTTGGCCCCCACACGCTGTCAGGAGTTGACTCTGATACCAACTATAACGGCTCGGGCCCACCGCGCACCGCTACGTCACTTTGCAAGATATTGTCCGCTTTGGACATACAGACCTCACGATTTTGTTTTTCCGAGCGCCGCCCATACAACGCCGGAAAATGCGTCTCACAAGTTTAATGGGGGCCAAGGCCTTATATGCTAGCCCAAGGACCACTCCCTAGGCAATATGGGACTTAAGAAGGGTGAATATGTTACATGGCCAACCATGATGGAAGATTGTATTGATCATGCCAAAGCATGTCATTCATGTCAAAGGCACGGTCCACTGCAACATGTGCCTGCTGTGGAGCTCTATTCCATTATAAAGCTATGGCCATTCAGAGGTTGGGGAAATGGACATAATAAGCAAGAACTATCCATCCTCTTCTCATGAACATAGTTTTATTCTTCTAGCTACGGATGATTATTGTATTGTGACTCTAATTAGTTGATGTATGTGTATATTGTGATTCTGTGATCTTTGTGGTTAGGGTGTTCTGGGCGCATCAACATCCAAGACGGGCTAAGGCGTTGATTCACTGAGATTTATTTCTCTCACCGTCGTGGGTTAACATTTTCAGGTCCCAAGTGACGGAGCCCCGTGGATGCCAAGGTGTAGTTGTGGAGTAGTCGATTTGGAGTAGATGAGAGTTTAACCATACCTGACCTTGTATTGCTCTTTGAGGTCGTAGGGTGCCGTCCTGAAGAATGAGGTTGTATGTTATAGCTCTATAGAGTTAATGAACATATGCGGGTTGTATGTCTTGTGATGATCTTTTGAGGAGTTGTTTGTGAGAATATCTACTGCTTTTCTATCCCTTCTAGATGTGTTCTATGGAAGTGAATCGTTTTCGAATGACACGGGGACCGAGAGTCGGGGCGTGACAAAAGGGGAAGCTGCACGAGGCAATGGTGGTGCTGCCCACTCGCCAGCGAGGGCTGCCGAGCCCTTGTTGGCTATTTCCAGCGTTAAGCAATAGCTAGGGTCGCAACCCCTGCTATCGATTGCCAGACCGGGCTATCGTGGCCAAGGCTAAGTTTGCTATGGGTTTGTGCGACCAAAGGCGATGCTAGCTCTAGCTTGAAATTTTGTGACCCCATCCGAATGACAATCCAGGTCGAGTGATCATCACCATCAATTAGGAGCGAGCAATTATAGGACAAATCTAGGGTTTACCTGGAAATTATGACCCATCATATTGGGACTGGTTTTTAGTTTTTGGAACTTGAAACCTACTCGGTATATCCTATAAATGATCAATCATTTATTTATTTTTTGGTCATTTTTTCATTTTTTTTTTTGCTTCATTTTTAGTCAAGAAAAATGAAAATTAAAGTGACAACAAAATTTCCCTATAAAATAAATAGAGTTTCATCAACAAAACTTCCTATCCCAAATATAATCACATTATGAGTGAAGTAATCTATCAAATCTAAAAAAAGAAGTGATATTATATCGTCGATGAAACGGGTTGGCTCAAGAGTATACTAGAAACACGTGTAAATGAGTAGTGATTAGTTAGTTTGGGTTTGGGGTTTCCAAAGTGCATAGTATCTTGGATTTCTCCTAAAAAAATGTACTTGTATGTTACAGGTGGATTATATCGGGACTATATCTTCCATCTGCACCGGACTAGTTTAAAATTAATATTAGTAAATAACGGTAGTAATGAAAACATATGAAATAAAAAATATAAATTTTTTTTCAGGTTGTCGAATGCGTATTAGCCTTGCAAGCAAGAAAAAAAATTAATCCTAAAAATATAAAATGACCACATTATGTAAAAAACACAAAATAAAAAATAATTAAAAACAAAAAAAATTAAGTAAGTGGCGCGCAAGTGCTGCGCGCCATTCTAAGTGCATTGTGCGGCAATTTGATTGCCATACGAAATAATCGTTGCGCAGCATTTTGGTCTTGAAAATATAAAATAACCAATGATACAAAATAAATGTTGTCAAAAATATATTCCTGCTACCGTTTTTCATATTGGGTTGTTGAATCCGCGGAATTTTACAATATAAAATAATTAAAAAAAAAAAACCAAAAGCATATGAAATAAAAAATAATAATTTCTTTTCGGGTTGTCGAATACGTATTAGCCTTGCATGCAAGAAAAAAATTGATCATGAAAATATAAAATAATTAAATTATGTAAAAAAATTACAAAATAAAAAAATAATTGAAAAACAAAAAAAAAATATAAATGAGTTCCTTGTGCGGCACAAGGCCACGCCCACTTGCGCGCTCCTCAGAGCAGCGCGCAAGTTCTCGTGCTCCTCTTGCCGGCGCGCGGTCTCGCGCGCTGCTTCCCCCAGCGCGTGAGACCTAAATCAGTAAATATTTTTACTGTTGAACTAATTTAGTAAATAATTATTTTTTTAATATTAAAATGGAAAAAAAAAACCCCTATTCTATAGGCGGCGATCCTCGCTCAGTTGGTCCCTGTACCATCCGGCCATTTGTGGACTTCTGGTCTGCTGTTGTGACTTTAATTTAGCCCTGGGACATGGAATTATGAGGAGAATTTGTCGTCGGAAAAGATCTAGAACTTCACTTGCAGTCCATGCACAATTCTGCATTGATGCCGCCACACGAAAAAGTAAATGCCTGGTGAAGCTGTAAGCCTCTAATAACTGAAGATCATACAACACGTTTATCGAAGTATATGCATGTATACTACTATTAACTGAAGAACTCAAAGTTTGGTATCGACTCCAAAGCCGTCATTATACGATTCGCATATGCAATTATATTCCAACTTACTGTGGAATTCAGTGTAATCTAATCACCGCATGAAGTGATTCACTATGTAATAGCAAAGGCTTGTTTGGAGCTAACAACTTCTACTTTTACGCGCCACTAGAGTGAGCAGAGCAGACCATAAAGAAAGACATCAATGCATGATGATTGAATATATATTGTTAAATATGTCTTGAATTTTATGCACTCGGTCCGGTTCATCACCCGACCCGACCCGACATATTTTTTGTGCGGCCCAAAAGTGGAGAGAAAATTGAGATTTGGTTCGTGACGCAGAGAGTTGGGTCGATAGGGTTTATTTATGTTGCGGTTAGGGTTTATTTGGTAGTACGGAAGTTGCTTCGTCATCTAAGAGATTTGTAGCCGTGTGCTTTTGTTTAGTCGCTGAGAACGACTTTTGTAATTTGTACTATCTTTGATTATAGTGGAATCTAGTTTTGCCTCGCCCGTGGACGTAGATCACTGTTGCGCGGAACAAGCGATCGAACGATATAAATAGACCGAACGAGCAAAGTAAAACGGACACCAGATGTACATGGTTCGGTCGTAGAGACCTACGTCCACGGGGAGAGCAGCAACGAATCACACTATAAAACGAGCGATACACGGAGATTACAATCCATTCGAGTTACACAAATACACTCTTGGTGTTTTCCAGTCCCAATTACATCCAAGAACGCACATAGTGTTTAGCCCCCAATTCCTAGCGAAATAATCTCTCAATCTCGCAAAGGAATTAAACACAAATCTAACCTCAAGATTTAATCGGCTTCGACACTTGAATTCTTGATGTAATTCCACGAACAAAACGAATGAAGATAAGCCCTTGCCAAGCACTCGACGAACGGCGCTTCAAGACTCCCTCACATCAACAACGTCGTACCACAAGCACTCACTCAAAGTGGCGCTACAAAACTGGAGTTGTCGCTCTGCAAGCTGGCCCATTATTCGGATATATAGTGCCAAGTGAAGAAACAAAGTCCAACTTCAACGTGGATATTGTAATATAAATGGGCAATCAACTTCTGCATCAATCCGTATATTCTTTTTTTTTTCTTATCTCTTATTGATCAAGTTAGACTTCAAAGGAAACAAAGTTCAATACGATTTCCTTTCCGAATCAAAGTGCATGCAATACGATTCAAAGTGCATCCGAGAAAAAAAAAACGTATCTTATCCACAGCACCCTTATTATATTCTTGCTTGATTTCAGACGTCCGTAAAATATCCGATTCGAGATATTCACATTTTCGCTTCGGGCTCAATACTCGAGACATAATTTCAACAATCTCCACCTTGGCTCGACGTTTGAGCCATGTCACAATCGCTTCTCTGGTAATTTGAACATCATCTGCTAACTCCCCCAACAGCCCCGATGGGCTCAACCGCCACAGATAACATCCAAGTCCAAGTCGCGCTTGAACTTTGCTATAACCGTAGACCTCATCAGAACACCAACTACGCATGCACCTTTAACTACTCCACAAGGACTATCTGACACAAGCTCCTTAATCACAGATAAAGCAAAACCATCGTTGCATCCATATCTGTCAAGAGATCGAACACGTACCTTGTCAAAATTAGCAGTTACAGCAACAGTTGGCTCTATAGGCTCCACCTTGCTACAAACACCATCTATGTCGATTACCATGCTAGTACCTGCTACCTTAGGAGTTTCTGGTTGCAACTCTACCTCAAGCTGAACACCGTCCAGATCTGTATGAACACTGCCACAATCACTCCTAACCTGAAGTATTGGAGACTCGTCAAAGGTAACTTCTCTGCTATAAACATGTGAATTTATATCCGAGCACCACAACTGATAGCCCCTCTCACCTCGTGCATAGCCATGGAATATGCACCTTGCCTCCACATCGAGCTTACCATCACTTACTCGATAATAACACGGGCAATTAAACATTCTAAATTTAGAATAATCAGCAACGTTACCTGACCACACTTCTTTGGGAGTCCGATATCCAATCGCAGTCGATAGGGATCTATTTACCAGGTAGCTTACTATACTAAGCGCATCTGTTGGAATTCTCCCAACCATACTAGCACTAGAGATCTTTTCACGGGCCGTCTCTAGTAATGCTCTGCTCATCAATTCTGCAAACTGTTGTGGTTTACTAGCACTAGTGCGGTGTTTCACTATGATCTTTTTCATGCAGAATTCATTTACCAGCTTCGAGCAGGACTCCATGCTACTGTCAGTTTGCACATGCTTGATCAACTTACCAGTCTCCGTTCCCTCGACTGCGTATTCCTGACAACAGCATCAAAATTGTGCTTTCGCACAAACACCCAGGCCTTCCTCGAGTAACCATTAGACTCTCGAACAGATGTCGACGTCTCAGGAGCGAAACTTATCATTGTCTCACCTTGAAGTTCATACAGGCCGCCGTGCTTAATTCCTTTCATTATCACCAGAGCACCTCGAACAATCTTTAGGACTCCACCTCGTGAAGAATACCTGCATCCAGTTGAATCTAGAGCACCCAAGGAAATTAAGTTCTCTTTCAATTCTGGAACATGTTGTACTCCAGTCAATGTCCTCACAATACCATCATGCATTCTGATTTTAACATCATCAATACCCACAACATCGCATTCAGCGTTGTTTCCCAACTGCACTTTACTACTATCCATGTATTGATAAGAAGTAAACCAGTTTCTGTTTGGTGTAGCATGAAAAGAACAACCAGAATCCATAATCCATCCACCAAACGACGAATTCTCAGTGACAGACAATACACAATCGACACCATCAGAATTTTCAGCTACAGCTGCAACATCATCCGTAGATTCAACTCCAATTCCCTTAGCCCTTTCATTTTTCAGCTTAAAACAATTTCTTCTAAGATGCCCTATCTTGCCACAGTTTCAACAGACATCATCGCCAGTCCTAGACTGACTGCGTCTATTCATGTTCATACTACTTCTGCTAACACGAGTACTAGCTCTTCCTCTTTCACCTACTAAAGTAGTAGACACAGATTCGCCAGATTCTCTTCTACGGATATCCTCACTCAGAATTAAATCTCGAATCTCATCAAACGTCAAACTAGTTGACCTAGAAGAATTATTAACAGCAGTAACAGTAGTATTCCAACTATCAGGCAATGAGGATAATAGAATCAAAGCACGTACCTCATCTTCAAAGTCAATCTCAACTGAACTCAATTGACTAACTATCACATTGAATTCATTGATATGATTAGTAACTGATGTACCTTCGCTCATCTTCAGGTTAAACAGACGTCGCATCAAATAGACCTTGTTGATCGCAGAGGGCTTCTCGTACATGTCCGACAAGGCTTTCATCAAACCCACAGTGGTCTTCTCCTTAACGATATTAAATGCGACGTTACGAGCCAACGTCAGCCGAATAACACACATCGCTCGTCTATCCAGCAATTCCCAATCGGATTGCTTCATCGTTTCTGGTTTCTTCCCAGACAGGGGTTTGTGCAGCTTCATCTGATATAAATAATCTTCTATCTGCATATTCTAGAAACCAAAATCATTCCCCTCAAATTTTTTGATTTTCCATTTAGCTTCTTCTGTCGCCATCGATTAGCTTCAACTCAAGCAAGCCTAGCTCTGATACCAATTGTTGCGCGGAACAAGCGATCGAACGATATAAATAGACAGAACGAGCAAAGTAAAACGGACACCAGATGTACGTGGTTCGGTCGTAGAGACCTACATCCACGGGGAGAGCAGCAATAAATTCCACTATAAAATGAGCGATACACGGATATTACAATCCACTCGAGTTACACAAACACACTTTTGGTGTTTCCCAACCCCAATTACATCCAAGAAAACACACAGTGTTTAGCCCCCAATTCCTAGCGAAATAATCTCCCAATCTCGCAAATGAATTAAACACAAATCTAACCTAAAGATTTAATGAGTTTCGACACTTGAATTCTTGATGTAATTCCACGAACAAAACGAATGAAGATAAGCCCTTGCCAAGCACTCGACGAACGGCGCTTCAAGACTCCCTCACATCAACAACGTCGTACCACAAGCACTCACTCAAAGTGGCGCTACAAAACTGGAGTCATCGCTCTACAAGCTGGCCCATTATTCGGATATATAGTGCCAAGTGAAGAAACAAAGTCCAACTTCAACGTGGATATTGTAATATAAATGGGCAGTCAACTTCTGCAGCAATCCGTATATTCTTTTTTTTTCTTATCTCTTATTGATCAAGTTAGACTTCAAAGGAAACAAAGTTCAATACGATTTCCTTTCCGAATCAAAGTACATGCAATACGATTCAAAGTGCATCCGAGAAAAAAAACGTATCTTCTTGCGTATGATATCCACAGCACCACTATTATATTCTTGCTTGATTTCGGACGTCCGTAAAATATACGATTCGAGATATTCACATTTTTGCTTCGGGCTCAATACTCGAGACATAATTTCAACAATCACCTTGATCGAACCACGTAAATCCTTGTGTTCTGTGTTTGTTTTCTGCATTTGTTTCAACAAACTAGTATCAGAGCGAGTTCGTTTCTGGGATTCTTTAAGATGACATCTTTGAAGTTTCAGAATTCATCTTTTGACGGCAAGAACAACTTCGGATTATGGAGAATAAAGATGAAGGCTTTATTGAAGCGAAAGGATACTGTTAGGGCACTGGATGGAAAATATCCAGGCGACATGACCTCGGCTGAGATTGAAGAGATTGATGAGTAGGTGCATAGTGCTATCCAGTTGTCTCTAGATGACAATGTTTTGCGAGAAGTCTCCGATGAGGAAACAGCGGTTGGTCTTTGGAAGAAACTGGAAAGTCTCTACATGAAGAAATCTTTAACATCGAGACTTTATTTGAAGCATCGTCTTTATACCCTAAAGATGCGTGAAGGTACCCATGTTCAGGAACACTTGGATGGGTTTAATAAAATTATTATGGATATGAAAAATCTATATATTAAACTCGAGGATGAAGATCAAGCTTTAATCGTGTTATGTTCACTGCTTGCCTCATACGAGAATTTTGTGAACTCGATACTTTATGGACGTGAATCCATAACTTTAGAGGATGTTAAAACATCTTTGAATTCTACAGAACTGAGAACAAAGTTAAATGGGAATATCGGTGGAGACAGAGCAGATGGTTTGCTTGTGAGAGGCGGGACCAAGAGCAGGGATAAAGTTTTTCGAGGGAAATCTGTTAGTCGTTCAAAATCTAGGCCACCTGGAGATAATACGAACGTCGAGTGCTACTATTGTCACAAAAGAGGACATTACAAATCAGATTGTCCTTTGCTCAAGAGAAAGGATAAGCAGCATGGTGTTGACACCTGATTTTTTTTACCATTTATTATTGTGATTTTTAGTCTTTAAAATTAATTAAAAATATCAAAAAAAGGTCATAAAATCACAAAATCAACTTTGGAAGCCTTGGTTTAACCTTAGGAACCAATTTTGAACAAAAAATATTTTTCGGTATTTTTAATATTTTCGAGTTTATTTAATTATAAAAATACCCAAAAAATCAGAAAAATACCATTCGTGGTCAGAAAAATACCCAAAAATATTCGATAATTTTGTTTTAATTTCCTCTTCAAGTGTGTCACTTTAAATCTCAAAAATTCGGCTCGGGTCACTATGTTCCTTCACAAACATAAACCCGAACCGAGCCTAAAAAAAAATCATTTTCGAGTCTTTTAGTTTTCAATTCTCACTTTTTATAAGCTATGACATTGGATTCTAAAGTCTTAAAGTGCAATTAGGTCAATTTGCCCTCCAATTTAATCAATTTTTACCAAAAGGGCTTAATTGCACATTTTTCTTTCAATTAGTCCCCGGTTTCACGGATGTATACGTATGCTCTACGTATTTATACATCATACGTATTTATACGTTATGCATATTTGTATTGTTTGGTAACCTCTTTAACTCTTGTAATAATAATAATGGTTATTATTTTTAACACCTTTGTTAGTGCCTTTTTTAGCATTTTTGTATTGTGAGTGCTATTTTTAAATAGCATTTTTTGTATTATAAATTGTGAGTGCTATTGTTAGTGCTATTTTTAAATGACATTTATTTATCATAAATTGTGAGTGCTATTGTTAGTGCTATTTTTAAATGGCATTTATTTATCATAAATTGTGAGTGCTATTATTAGATAGAATTTATAATTGTTAGTGCTATTTTTAAATAGAATTTTTGTATTATAAATTGTGAGTGCTATTGTTAGTGCTATTTTTAAATAGCATTTTTGTATTATAAATTGTGAGTGCTATTGTTAGTGCTATTTTTAAATGTCATTTATTTGTGAGTGCTATTATTAGATAGAATTTATAATTGTTAGTGCTATTTTTAAATACAATTTATTGGAAGGTATTTTTGGCTATAAAAGGATGGCAAGAGTTTTGAGGTTGAAGGGGAGAGACATTTTGTAGAGTGTGCAAATTTTTGAGAGCTTAGAGAGAAGAACACAAACACTCTCTAT
Source organism: Rhodomyrtus psidioides (assembly GCA_021437785.1). Taxonomy (NCBI): domain Eukaryota; kingdom Viridiplantae; phylum Streptophyta; class Magnoliopsida; order Myrtales; family Myrtaceae; genus Rhodomyrtus; species Rhodomyrtus psidioides. Next base: position 685,364 of record JAILYB010000092.1, on the reverse strand, counting down.
ATTCTCATAATCTTGAGCGAGCAAAATATATTAAGTTCGGAATATTGATTCCGCATATTGCTAGCACAATTGTTGTGGAGTTATTAGTCGTCTCCCCGTTCGTCAATTGGTGGTGCGTCCGAACTAGATGCCTAACACTTGTGGAGGCTGAGATCGAAGAACATCGAACCGACACCTCCGTTCAAGCACGCTACGAGAGGTAATCTATTTACTCCCTTTGAGACTTTGTGATTTTTTTCGATTGAAATGCACGAAGTACGCCTCTGGAGATACATGTGTGGGTTGTTATTTATTTCCGCTACGTGTTACGTGGATCCCAACAGTGGTATCAGAGCCAATCCTTAGGTGTTTTCGTGCATTTAATTGATTTTTTGCAATTTTTGCAATACTATGGCCAATATGTATTAACGAATTGTTCGTCTTACATGGCTAATGGAGATTGATTATTTTATATGATAAATTAATCAACGTAGCAAAAATTGAGACTAAATCAATTTCGAATCGAAAATTTATGGCTATCTTATTTTACGTAAAAATTCTGAATATGATTCAACGTAGAATTTTTATTGTGCCTTCCTAAGTTTTAAATTGTGAATTTATTACTTACGTGAAAGGGTGGTGATCATGGAAAAATCCCTAATCAATGTGATTGATGTATATATGAATGTATGATGATTATTTATATATTTGGGGTTGTAATTATTAAATGGAGGCTGCGTACTCCTTTTATTTTTCATGTAATCTTTATTTTTAGCATAGTCAATTGTTGATGTAAATGCTACGAGGATTACGTGGAGGAGCCTTTTAAGTCGGCGAGCTCTTTGGGGCCCAATTCTTGAAGAGTTCAAGAAACCAAGAAGAAGCGAAGAGCGGCTCTCCGTTATTAAAATATTAAAATGATTATATGTGGTCTCATTGGCTCGAGACCCATTAAATCATAATTCCATGATCACCACGTAGGATAGATATTTATGTGATTGACATCTATTTATTTATTATGATTACGTGAGCATGTTAAACTGGTTAATGTGCAAAGTCAGACTTACCTCACCCAAAATTGTGCCTGCATGAAATCCTAGTTAGGAAAATCACTCGCATTAGGTACCGAAAGGGCGTTGGTAACGACACCAGCGTAACCAAGTCCCCGAACCCAAAATCTCTGGTTCCGTAGAACTGATCGATCTCTCCCAATCGATCGGTAAGGTTTCCGGTCTACCCTCCAAGAAAGACCGGTGGCGACTCCAAATGCATGCACAATTTGCACATGCCACCACGACCACACTGAAGGTCGAAAGCGATCGACTCTTATCGTCGAAGAATACTCCCGCCGCGATTTGGTATGGGCCTGGGAGGGCTCGCGCCGATCCAAGACCCGTGATCGGTAATCCATTAGCCGCGTCCGCTTCCGGACGGGTCGCGACAGCTGGCGACTCCGCTGGGGACTTGTTCTAGAAACTATGGTTCTAGACCTCAAGTGGACTTAGGCCGTAATAAAAATTGAGTGATTTTTCTAACCCTACAGGCGCTCTTGAAGGTGAGGTAAGTCCGCTCACGATAGGTGTTATATGTTTTTGCAGATTGGAGTAATAAGGGGTGTAGTCTGTGATTAACTTTATTTTACGCAGGTGTGGCGTAGGAATGTATGTTGTGTGGATGATTTGAAGTGCTGATTGATAAATTGTTGTGCATGACTTGCATTGTGATGATCACGACACATGGACACACACAACCGCGCCTAAAACCCCAGGCGCCGCCTTTAGGAACACAATAGAAGGAATTGAAAATGGAATCTCCGTGAGGAAAAACACGGGGTAATCCACTTCTCAATTCCGCTCGCTTCGAACTATGGATTGAGTCCCAATGCAACGATAGTTGTGCAATGGAATCGGCTCTTTCTAGAACTCGAGGTGGGAACCTTAACCTTAGGTGCCAAACCCTCTGATTTTTAGAAGTTCACCATCACTTGTCTCATGCGCATGTCTTTGGGCGGTTGGTACACCTAAAATCGCACATAAGTCGACGAGTTGGGTTGGTAAGACTCTCTATCCCTCAAAACTATTACAGTTCATATAAATATAGGCATTTCATTCATTGCATTCTGGTGATTAGATTAAATGCCATTTCAAGGATAGATGCATGTGTTTTTCCCAAACGTCCTTGATAGAAGACGAGGAGGATGATATCCCATGGCGAACACCGAGTGAGCAACAAAGGAGCCTACTATGGACATTATTGAGATATCGTCCAATGAAGATGACGAGTTGGGGCAAGTGATCCGGAAGTCACAGATCGAACTTGGGGCATCCTTAAACGTTAGGATCACATTCCTTGGTTTCATTTTCCATTACTAGTCCTCTTGTATAGGGTTTATTTTTATCGAGGCTTTCTCTATCTCACCCCTTAGAGTGATTGTATTAGGGATCTATTGGTGTATACATTCAGATGGAACTCGGTTGTATTTCTTTTGACGGGTCATGGGAATGTGATAGTGGCATTTTCTCTAATCATCCGAATACTCCCAAGTCAAGTTTATAATTCCTTTAGAGGAAACTAAAGTTGAAAATCTTACACGACCTTTTTGGTCGTACAGGGTAATCCAACCCCAATTTCGCTAGAAGGAATTATACACTTGAATTGGTCCATGCATGTCATACGTCACTAAGTAATCCACGATAATTGATCAAGAGTATTGACGTTATTTCGAATTTAATGACGAGATAGATGTCCAAATTGCTCTCGTTCTTAACAAAACGGCCTTGATTTGGATGCCGTATCTTCAATTAAATTTAAAAACACGTCGTTATGCCTTGCATTTTTGACTAATTCGCTCTTCTGAATATTGGTCAAAAGCAATTATCGTGAATTACATTCCTTTCAATAGTATGCTTTCTTTCGAGGAATATTGATAAAAACTTTTCGCACAAGATTAAAACCCTTGTAAAAGTTCTTGTCATTATTAATTACGAGCAAGCATAAGATTGAAAGGGGTCTATGCTTTCTTTTTTAGATTATTCCTTTTGACTCGGTCTTTTCATTTGCAGGTGAAAAACAAGTAGCATAAAGAAATCTTTTCTTGGATAAGTCTGAGGCTATTCTTTCATCTGACCATGAGTGAGTTAGAAAATCAGAACACATCTACTCGACTTATTATGGATCGGCTCATCCAAGTCTAAGATGTCCGAATGCTCGAAGAAATGGATCATATAAAAGCTAAAACAAACACAGGGGCTTTCATTCATTCTTGCCCAAACCAGATCATACAATTCATTGGGGTGGAAAAGTAAAGCAGAAGTGAGCCCTAATCAACGACACAAATGAGCCCAGCTGGCCCTCCAGGTTATGGATGCTTTGTTTATACGCACCACTCCGCGTATCATGGTCCGCAAGCCTGAGGTGGAGGCGTTTGCGTTCATCATTGACTGCAACAACCTGAGTCTCGTGATCTTCGGCGACTGCTTCCAAGTCCCGAACAAGTCCATTCTCACGAGTTATATCCTCGTTTATGCCGTTGAGCCTTTCTTCCAGCCACTCGCTCCGATTCCTTAGCAGGGCATTACGTCGATCGCGCTCATAGGTAGCCAGAGATAGAGCTAAGTCCTCCACCAGATTCCTCCTCTCGCGTAGCAATGTCGAAACCCGCTCTTTGGCGAACTCAACAGCCTTTTTGTGACTATCGGCCAGGTAGTCAGCCAACGCTAGGCGGTCGGACTGATCCTCATAACGGGCTCGCAAGACACGAGCCACGGTAACTCCCCGATGAGCAGCGCGGTAGACCTCCAAGGAGTTCGTAAAGAGCGTTGGAAAAATATTGTATTCCCTCCCCAACACGGTACCCTCGAGGGAGGTGATGTCCAGGTCCCCGAACATGACTCTGATCTCATCCTCGGTTTCGGGATGATCGGCTATGTGAGCGTAGCCTCGACCCAAGAGGTTATAGAACTCTTTCCATCGAGTCAAAGCTTCGGCTGAGAAAGTGTGAACTTGGGAAGAAGCCATTTTCGACGGAGATGTGTGTAGTGGAGCGATTAGAGGATGGAAGCAAATTATATGAGAGCGTTAATCTCCCAAACACCAACTCCGCATTTTATAGCGTCTCGAGAGTGGAGAAAAGTTGCAGCAATAATGCTTGTGGAGCCGGGTTAATTAATGTAAAGCGAGGGCTGCTCCTCCCGTGAATCATCAGACATGTCCTGATCCGCAATTTCAGGCCTGACAAATTCGGTCTCGCCATTATTAAAGCTGGGAGGGAGGCGAGCGCAACTATCGAAGAAGCCGTGAAAGGATTGTGTTGTTCCATCACGCATGAAGCTGGGCGGCGAGTGAACAGCTCTGCCACTTAAAAAGAGAAGACAGTGCTGAACAGGCATGACTATTGAGGAAAAGTGAAAGACGAGCGCAACTATCGAAGAAGCCGCGAAAGGATTGTGTTGTTCCATCACGCATGAAGCTGGGCGGCGAGTGAACAGCTCTGCCACTTAAAAAGAGAAGACAGTGCTGAACAGGCATGACTATTGAGGAAAAGTGAAAGGCGAGCGCAACTATCGAAGAAGCCGCGAAAGGATTGTGTTGTTCCATCACGCATAAAGCTGGGCGGCGAGTGAACAGCTCTGCCACTTAAAAAGAGAAGACAGTGCTGAACAGGCATGACTATCGAGGAAAAGTGAAAGGCGAGCGCTACTATCGAAGAAGCCGCGGAAGGATTTGGTTACCCCTTCGTGTCGGAAAGCTGAGCAGGAGGTAAACAGTTCCGTCGTTTCAAAAACAGAACGCTGAACAGACCTAGCTTTCGAGGAAAAGGAGGCAACAAATCGAAAGAGCGAGTATACAAAAGAGAACAGAGAACCCCGAGTGACGAGTTCGTTGAAAGACCTCAAATTCTCTAGAATCAGATTCGACATCGAAGCCATGGAACTCAACATCGCCGGTGACGAACATCAAGATCGCAGTGGTGACGACGGCAGTGGCCACGACGCTCAACCCCGGAAAAGAAAAAGTCGTCAGCGCTACGCTCGGAAAGAAATCCAGGAGCTTGAAGCTTTCTTCGATGAATGCCCTTGCCCAAACGAGGAACAAAAGATTGAATTGGGCCAGAAGCTGGGAATGAATCCTATGAGAATCCATTTTTGGTTTCAGAATAGACGTTTCAGACTAGGTGTCCAACACAGGCGTAAGGAGATCACGGCCCTAAAAGAGCAGAACCAAAACCTTCAAATGGAAAACATGTGGTATGAGAAAATTCTCAGTACTATTACCTGCCCTGACTGCGGTGGCCCTACCACCCTCAGTAAATTGTTCCCCAGTAAGCCTTCTACGAAGATGGAAGGTGCTCATTTATCCCCCTGCTCCCTTGAGCCATCTCCGGTACAATCAGATCCTGCTAATGGCGCGCATGAGCAGATCGATCCTACAGAAATTATACCAGTGTCTTCGGAGGAAGAAGATACGTGTCGTTATGATCGGAGTCACCTCATCGAAGCCCATGAATCTCCTCCACAACAGCTTCCGGTAAGATCAGATACGGTTCAAGAGGAGTTAGAGGTTAGTCGGCAGGCTATCTACGCCACTCTGGACGACGAGAAGAAGAAATTCACTTGGCCCCCGGAGCTTCATCTCAAGTTCTTGGACGCAGTTCGACAGATAGGACTCGACTTCATAGGTCCGACAAGCATACTTAGGGTCATGAACGTACCGGGACTTACCAAGCAATTAGTCGCGAATCACCTTGGTTGCTACAGAAGGGCGTTAGGACAGCGTTATGCAGAACTGAATCCGAGCAATAGACTCGGCTGCGAACCCAGCACCCTTATGACAAATGAGGCCCGGTCGAATCTGGACGACTATTGGGGATTTGATCAGGATATCCTCGCGAGTCATTTCAATATTCCTCAAGAACACGCATCACAAGTGCAACGAGTAAGCACTCCTCCGTCCGAGCAGCAGCTAGTCAGTGTTCATCCTGTCGCAGATCAGCCCACCACGCCCAGTGCTCAAGGGTTTGCCCAATCAGAGCATATGGCTTCAGATGATCTAATGGGAGAAAGCTTGGAGCACTCTTATTTCCCTAATCCCCAAGTGGGAGATGCTTGTGGTAGTCAATCGATCAAATCTCCTCTTATAATCCCAGACAAAGATGGAGGTTCCAGTTCGAAGAACCCGTCGGGCGATGCAGCTCAACCTACACATCAATCGTTCGAGGGGTCGGGTGATTTCTTCGATGAAGGACTTGATACCTGGTTCGATCAGTTGGAAGCTATTAAAGGTTGGCAACCATGATCTGCACTTGGTAATGGCACACCTAAGCTGAGGCCAGACTGGTTAGTCATTGGACATGCCCCAAGAAAGAAGGGGATGTACGCGAGAAGGATGTATCTCCTATTGTAAAGTTCTCATCGGTGCATGCGTTTGTTTCTTCAATAGCTAGAGTTGATTCTGCATAATGTTTTTCGCAAACGTCATCTCGTGTGTATACGGTAATTCCTTGTTATTAAGTTCAAGGTAAAATCAGCCCCGACGCGTGAAGGCAGAATTGATAGCATGAGTTACTAGCAGAATGTGATCGAGCTCGAAAGTGAAAGATTACTAGCGGCCCCAAACGCAATGACCGCAAAATCAGGGGCAATCTTTAAGTTTCGAACAACTACAAATCTATTTCTCACGAGGCATTCAGGTCAATCAAATATAAAGCGTCGGGCTGTGAGAATGATGCGTAGTCAATCTGTTGACACAGGCGAAAAAGGAGTCGCGTAGATCCGAAAGCAAAAACCTTTCTTGGCTAGTCAACAATGCAGAATGAAAGAGCATATATAAACAAACTCGCATTTATTTCATTCAGCAGGAAAGTTTACAAGTGGATCACTGAGGGGGAGCAGTAAACCCAAAATGAGTTCTGACAAGCATCACAAAAAAGCTTAACTGACTCTCCATGCTATCCATGCCTTGCTTACAACCCACACTCCGGGAATCGAGGTCTACAAGCTTGAAGAAAAGGAGACGACATTTCTCCTTAAGTTCGTTCACCTTGGTGTCATAGTACTCGAACTCAAGCTCTAAGTCATGAGCCAGCACCCTCCCGCGAGCTATATCCATGCTCAGGTCTTCAAGCCTTTCCTCCAACCAGGCACACTGGAACCTCAGCACGAAGTTGTGCTGGTCTTGCTCAAAGGCGGTGTCAAAAAGAGCCAGACGCTCCACCAAGTTGTCCCTCTCACGGACCAGCATCGAAACCTGGGCGTGGGCGTATTCAACAGCCCTTTTATGGTTATCGGCCGTCAGCATGGCCAACATCAGGGACTCAGTTCGGTCCTGATAACGGGCTCGCACGATACCAGCCAAAGTGACCTCCCGGCTAGCAACTTCGTAAGCCTGCATGAAATTGTTAAAGAGAGTTGGGAAGATCACAAACTCCCTTTGCAGTTTCGTACCTTCAATACACGCAGTATCCAGGGCCGGAATCAGAGTACGAACTTCAACCTCAGCTTCAGGATGATTGTTTATGTAGCCATAACCCCTACCCAAGAGGTGGTAAAATCTCTCCCATTGGGTCGAAGCTTCAGGTAAGGCAACAGGCATAGAGGAGGAATCCATATGCGATGGAATGACGGAGAAGAGAGTGAGAATGTGAAGAGTGTTTGAGAGGCTGAGTCTGATAAGGCTAAAGTGTTAATCTTCTTGACATCAATCTATCACCTTATAAATGCTCGAGTACAGGGAGAAGTGGTAATAATATTTTATGTGCAGTAGAGCCAAGCGGGTTTCGTTAATGCATCCCCGATGAGTCACGAATCCACCACCGTCCTGTGATCTCGGGTTTTACGAAACATAATGGCGCCGAAAGGTGGGCAGGCTTGTTACTCTAGAGACTGGGCCAGGGGGACAAGCGTAGTGCTCGACAAAGCGAAATCAACGCAAGAGATCTTCAGGCTCCGTTCACGTAGAAAAGAGCAAAAAAGGACAAAGTGGGAATTACGAAGCCTTGAGAAAAACGCTCGTCAAGTAGCCATCACAAAAGGACGAAGTGGGAATCTCGAAACATTGAGAAGAGCGCTCGTCGGGTAGCCATCACCTTTGATCGAAGAACGGTGATCCGGCTCCTTTAACCTCTCAGAATTTGCAGAGAAAGTGAAGATCCAAGGAGGAACAAAGAAAGCTGAGTTAACGGAAAATCAAACAGTGATATCCCGGTCAAAATGTTCAAGGGATTCTGTCATTTACTGGAAGCGCCAGACTTGGAGGTCTCCGAGCTTGAGCTGCTGGAAGAGTTTGAAGATCTCAGGACCGAACCTGACACGAGGGCCATGGAGACCGATCCTTCTAATGATGAAACCCGCGGCTTGGTTAACGAGAACAGTACCCGCGACGGTTATCAGCGTCAGAAAGGGGAATATCTCAAACGCAACACTTCAGGTCAAGTCCATAAACTCGAATTGTTTTTCAGGGAATACCCCTATCCGGACATGGAACAGAAAATCAAAATGGGCCAGGAGATAGGGTGGGAGCCTCGGAAGGTCAAGTGCTGGTTTGAAAACAAACGAACCCGGCTGAAGCAGCAACGCGATCGGCACGAGTTAGCGGTTGTAAGGGAGGAAAATGAAAAGCTTCGAATAAAAAACACTCAGTACAAAAAAGCTCTAAGCATCGCTATTTGCCTGGAGTGCGGTAACCCTGTTCCCACGGACGGAGTATTCACTGAAGAGCCAGATCTGGGGGTTTATAATGCTCATTTGTTGCAATGCCCTTCGCAACATCTTTCGGAACAGGCGGGTACCGCCGAGGATCTACAAGAGGAAACTAGTGCTATAAGGTCAAAGTCGACGCCCATTGTGGAAGGGAACATGCGTCATGACAAGTCGGGTCCGCTCGATGATGAACTCACCATCATGACCAGCCGATCTGAGACCACTAAATCCCCTCCAGAGCAACCTCCAACACGACCAGATTCCGAGAAGAGTAACCGCCAAGTTGCTGACACCACTTCGGCTAGCAAGAAAATAAGATTTCGTTGGACCCCGGAGTTTCATAGCAAATTTGTTGATGCAGTTCAACAGTTGGGGATCAGTTTTGCTTGCCCATTGCGCATACTCGAAATCATGAACGTGCCGGGACTGACTAAAAATATGGTCAAGAATCACCTTTGGCGCTACAAGAAACTACTGAGAGATGGACGAGCGTCGCTAGACCAAGATAGAGGCGGTTCAACACGACCAGATTCCACGAAGAGTAGCCGCCGAGTTGCCAACCCTACTTCGGCTAGCAAGAAAACAAGGTTTTATTGGACCTCGGAGCTTCATAGCAAATTTGTTGATGCAGTTCAACAGTTAGGGATCAGTTTGGCTCGCCCATCGCGCATACTCAAGATCATGAACATGCCGGAATTGGATAGAAATAAAGTCAGGAACCACCTTTGGTGCTACAAAAGACTACTGAGAGATGGACGAGTGGCGCTAGACCAAGAGAGAGGCAGTTCAAGTTTAAACGATGAGCATGGCTGTGATCGCAATCCTCATGAAGCAGGAAGCATCCAATCACCTCTTAACACCGATGGGACTGACAATTACACGGTCGATTGTTCAGGCATCAATCAGAGTACTCCCATGGGTTATCCCAGTACTCCTCAGGAGTATGTACCGCAATTTCAGCAAATCGGGACTCCCCAGTCTGAGCACCGACTGGCCGTTAATACTAGTCCTACAGCGGATCTAACACTGGCAGGAGATGCACATACAATCTTGCGAGACGATTACGGAGATTCCGGCTCGAAGAATCAGGTGGTCCATGACGAAAATGGCAAAAAGATTCCTTCTCCAGTAGTCGACAATACTCAACCTGAGTGTCAGTCGCTCGATGGTTCAGACGATCTCCTTGAAAACATCTATTCTTGGTTCGATCGGCTGAATTCCCCCCTGAGTTACCCTGGTACTCCCCAAGAGTATGTACAACAATTTCAGCAGGTATGGACTCCCCAATTTGAGCACCAACCGATCGTTAGTGTTATTCCTACGGCGAATCCAGCATCGGGTACAAACCTACTGGACAACGATGAAAATACCAACTCGAGAAGTGAGGTTGTTCATGTCGAAAGTAGTGTGAGGAACCCATCGCCAACGGTTGAGGATGCCCGACTTGGGCGTCAATGGCTTGAAATTTCAAGCGAGTCCCTCAGTGAGCAACTCGGCGTGTGGATCACGCATAAACCGAGAAACCAGGTTGTTCATGCCGAAAATGGGAGAAGTCCGTCACCAGCAATTAAGGATGCTCAACTTGGACGACTCGAGCGGTCGGACGATCTCCTGAATGAGCAACTCAGCCTATGGGTCAAGCATTTTGGAACAAGTGCATCTTCGCAGTCGTGACCGGTACCGGCGACCGGACATCTGGTTCGAAGCTCGTGTGCTAAATCATTAGAAGGCTCAGGAGAGTGAGAGGTGAATACATCGAATGAATGTGTTACGGATTTCGTTGTAAAGTTCCCGCGGGAACATTGTAATTAACGCTGAAAACTAACCGCTCTGAGTGTCAACATTACCCTTTGAACGTCTTCGAGCCAAGGGCCATGGATTAATCACTTAATCCGTGGAGCAAATTCCATGAACGATGACTATCACCCGCGGAGCATAATGGGATCTACCCCCATTCAGCACGAAATACGTTTGGTCACGAAGCCTCCCATTTGGTAAAACGATGTATCGTTCCTAAACGATCTTCAACCGAATACCAAAGTAATGTCTCATTTCTTTCCCTTCTCAGGTGTTAAACGTGGATAAATCACCCAAGGAGCCATCTGTTCAAATAACAAAACAGACGTTGCCCAACCGGGGGCAGCTGAACCATTGATATTGCAAATATTCCAAGCATGGATAAGCGGATTTGATAGACGTGGTTCATATCAATACGCGACGTCAGAACGGGATGAGAACCAAGAGTAAAGTTGTATTGTCCCAATTTGTCTTCAATTTGGGAATATGAGTTAACACTTGCTATTTATCCTTGATAGGGACTCACCATCAAGGAGGACAAATTTTGACAACCTGTGTGCACTCGCAGGGGCACACGACCGAGGGTAAGATGTATCGTTCTAAATTTTTGAAAAATTCATGAACGAACAATAACATGTTTCTTCCGCATTTTCAGGGATCTCCAGCCGCGGGGGACAGGTAAGTATCCCTTTCCCCAATCCATTGAAAATGTTGAATAAAAAATAGAGAAGAAAAGAAAAGCTTTTAGAATCTGATGTCTAGAAAAGACATAGGATTCTAACTTCATTGGCATTCATGTTTTGAAACATGAGGTTATCTGAACATGCATTGGGCATCATAAAATCCCATTGACGGGTAAAATTTTTGGAGAAAACGAAAGAGATTTTTCCAATCAAAAGTTGTTCAAAACTTTCAAAAGGACGTTTTCTCAAAAGACGAGAGGCAAAGCCTAGTCCAAACACGTCCTATACACACTTAAGAGAGAAATGGAGCGGATAAGACAGCAGAATCTGGACCTACGGAAGTAGGGACCATTCGCAGCGATTACATGGGTTGGGACGACGGAGGCATTCGTTTCATATCCCCCAAACACTACAGGTGACCGTTGATAACCCCTTTGAACGGCGGTTTTCATTCTTAACCCTGTCAAGAACCACCCCACATCGGGGCAAAATGGAGGTGAGTCCAGCAGCATCAGGAGAAAATGGTTAGAAATTTTCTTGCTCGGACTAACATTAATCTTTGTGTGTTGTTTATATGGTAATCCAAGTGCCATAGGATGATGAGAAGCATTCATTTCTCTATCCCACACACCGAATCCTTTGCATAGCCAAGTTGAGCCTGTAGAATCATTTCATAAACCCGTTGGTGATCATTGCACATTCCAAGACGGATGCAGCATCACTTCAGAAACGAAGAAGTTCAAGACTTAGGGTTTGCAAAAGAATTCCTAAGTTAATGTTTAACCTTGTTAGACCTTTGATCATAGGTCTAACGCGATCCTATGAAGATGAGAAAAAGTGGGATTTCAAAAATGAATGAGAAAAATCCACGGCATCGAGAAAAAGCAAAGTGCCTGGTAAAAGCAAGGCCGATGCTCATGAAAGCTGTTTGCTTGATCCCCAGTGAAACTTGGATGAAAAAAAAAATTCTTAAAGGAGTCAAATAAAAAAAGCTGCTCCCCAAATGCTGCCAAGCACAGAACAAAGACATGGAGAGAGTCGGTCTCTGAATGCAACAAGGGACGCTCTCTAAAGAGCTGGTGCACACCTCAAAATCGGTTGTACACCTCAAAAACTAAAGATGCAGAAAGGAAAAGACAGGAGGTAAATCAGCAATGATCACCAATGTCAAACTCGTCATGAATTCTGGGCCAAAAACAAGCCTTTTTCGGTCTCCAATCCTACCAACATCATAACCCTGAAACAGTCTTCTCTGACTAAGACACTTGGGTTAACATACAGCTCAGCTCGAAGAAGTACGAGCAAGACTATTTCTTTCTCATTTTGCAGGGTTCTTGACTTATAAACCCGGAGCAGATGGTGAAAACTTTCATTCAATGACCTTGACTCAAAAGTGAGTCCCCCTTGAAGACCAATATCCAAGCCCAACATTACGGTCCCGTGGAAGACCTCCCGACCGATCAAAATGTATGCGCTGCGAATGAGCCTAAAACCTAGGCACGGGTTAGTAGGGAATCGAGTGTATCCCCTATAAAAAAACACGATCGCAAAACAGGTGAGAAGACCTCATTGTCGAGAAATATTCCAATTGATGTTTTGAACAAACTCTTTTTGGAATTTTCAAACTGTTGATCCAGATTTTCCGTGCAAGGGATTTGTGATCACATTTGCATGTTGCAAGAATGCTTTGGATAACCCCCAGCATCAAAATGCACATTTCATGATTAAAACTTAAATCATACGGTTTTGTCAAAATGGACAGCCGTGGTCTTCCCAAAGATTACTAACGTTTTCTTGGTGAAGAAAAATCTTTCAGGCTCAAACTTATGCAGGATACTTGGAGAACCCAACTCCCAGAATGTCGCCTCAACAGACTCAAGTGAAGTTTTGTCAAAATAAAATCTTTCACTGCTTCAAAAAACTGAATTCCCGACAAACTTCGGGGTCTCAAAAAAAGGGGAAGAAAAATCCTTTTAAAAGAAAAAGTCCTATCAGACGTGGAGAACCCTCGTCCCAGGACCCATTTTCAAAATATCAAACAGTCTCATCGGACGTGGAGAACCCTCGTCATGAGACCCCTTTTCAAACATGGTAGATACCGCCTGAAGGGTCAACACAAGGTAGAAACCGCCTGAAGGGTCAACTCATGGTAGATACCGCCTGAAGGGTCAAATCAAAGGTAGATACCGCCTGAATGGTCAAAATCAAAGGTAGATACCGCTTGAAGGGTCAACACAAGGTAGATACCGCCTGAAGGGTCAACACATGGTAGATACCGCCTGAAGGGTTAACACAAGGTAGAAACCGCCTGAAGGGTCAAATCAAAGGTAGAAACCGCCTGAAGGGTCAACTCAAGGTAGAAACCGCCTGAATGGTCAAACCAAGGTAGAAACCGCCTGAGGGATCACATTAATGGTAGAAACCGCCTGAAGGGTCACATATGGTAGAAACCGCATAAGGGTCCACTCATTGATAAATATCGCAGTAAGGATCAACACAAAGGTCTGATCCACCATACGGATTAAAATCCTTGGCAAATCCCCCAGCGTGGGATGCGCCCTTCTCAAGTTCCTACCAGTCAGGAACCCCATAATGGTATGACCTACCATACAGGTCAGATCTTAATCTCCCTGGGATATTCTGAATGACGAGTCCTAGGCATCTTCTTGAAAGTCGTCGCAACCGGCAGCATCCGACAGGTGAGCTTCAGGTAAGCCTCTCTCACTTCGGCCCATGTTCAAATTGTTAGAGCAAACCGGAGATTGATTTGAGCTTTTATCAATAGGCTTAAGGATCCGATGTCATAACATTTCTTCTCTTATTTTCCCAGTTGAGTCGGTTAGGAATCAGGTGCCACCTTATCTTTGAGAGAAACCTCTAACGAGATTCCTTTCAAAGAGGGGCAGCTGTTGACACCTGATTTTTTTTACCATTTATTATTGTGATTTTTAGTCTTTAAAATTAATTAAAAATATCAAAAAAGGTCATAAAATCACAAAATCAACTTTGGAAGCCTTGGTTTAACCTTAGGAACCAATTTTGAACAAAAAATATTTTTCGGTATTTTTAATATTTTTCGAGTTTATTTAATTATAAAAATACCCAAAAAATCAGAAAAATACCATTCGTGGTCAGAAAAATACCCAAAAATATTCGATAATTTTGTTTTAATTTCCTCTTCAAGTGTGTCACTTTAAATCTCAAAAATTCGGCTCGGGTCACTATGTTCCTTCACAAACATAAACCCGAACCGAGCCTAAAAAAAATCATTTTCGAGTCTTTTAGTTTTCAATTCTCACTTTTTATAAGCTATGACATTGGATTCTAAAGTCTTAAAGTGCAATTAGGTCAATTTGCCCTCCAATTTAATCAATTTTTACCAAAAGGGCTTAATTGCACATTTTTCTTTCAATTAGTCCCCGGTTTCACGGATGTATACGTATGCTCTACGTATTTATACATCATACGTATTTATACGTTATGCATATTTGTATTGTTTGGTAACCTCTTTAACTCTTGTAATAATAATAATGGTTATTATTTTTAACACCTTTGTTAGTGCCTTTTTTAGCATTTTTGTATTGTGAGTGCTATTTTTAAATAGCATTTTTTGTATTATAAATTGTGAGTGCTATTGTTAGTGCTATTTTTAAATGACATTTATTTATCATAAATTGTGAGTGCTATTGTTAGTGCTATTTTTAAATGGCATTTATTTATCATAAATTGTGAGTGCTATTATTAGATAGAATTTATAATTGTTAGTGCTATTTTTAAATAGAATTTTTGTATTATAAATTGTGAGTGCTATTGTTAGTGCTATTTTTAAATAGCATTTTTGTATTATAAATTGTGAGTGCTATTGTTAGTGCTATTTTTAAATGTCATTTATTTGTGAGTGCTATTATTAGATAGAATTTATAATTGTTAGTGCTATTTTTAAATACAATTTATTGGAAGGTATTTTTGGCTATAAAAGGATGGCAAGAGTTTTGAGGTTGAAGGGGAGAGACATTTTGTAGAGTGTGCAAATTTTTGAGAGCTTAGAGAGAAGAACACAAACACTCTCTATATTCTCATAATCTTGAGCGAGCAAAATATATTAAGTTCGGAATATTGATTCCGCATATTGCTAGCACAATTGTTGTGGAGTTATTAGTCGTCTCCCCGTTCGTCAATTGGTGGTGCGTCCGAACTAGATGCCTAACACTTGTGGAGGCTGAGATCGAAGAACATCGAACCGACACCTCCGTTCAAGCACGCTACGAGAGGTAATCTATTTACTCCCTTTGAGACTTTGTGATTTTTTTCGATTGAAATGCACGAAGTACGCCTCTGGAGATACATGTGTGGGTTGTTATTTATTTCCGCTACGTGTTACGTGGATCCCAACAGTGGTATCAGAGCCAATCCTTAGGTGTTTTCGTGCATTTAATTGATTTTTTGCAATTTTTGCAATACTATGGCCAATATGTATTAACGAATTGTTCGTCTTACATGGCTAATGGAGATTGATTATTTTATATGATAAATTAATCAACGTAGCAAAAATTGAGACTAAATCAATTTCGAATCGAAAATTTATGGCTATCTTATTTTACGTAAAAATTCTGAATATGATTCAACGTAGAATTTTTATTGTGCCTTCCTAAGTTTTAAATTGTGAATTTATTACTTACGTGAAAGGGTGGTGATCATGGAAAAATCCCTAATCAATGTGATTGATGTATATATGAATGTATGATGATTATTTATATATTTGGGGTTGTAATTATTAAATGGAGGCTGCGTACTCCTTTTATTTTTCATGTAATCTTTATTTTTAGCATAGTCAATTGTTGATGTAAATGCTACGAGGATTACGTGGAGGAGCCTTTTAAGTCGGCGAGCTCTTTGGGGCCCAATTCTTGAAGAGTTCAAGAAACCAAGAAGAAGCGAAGAGCGGCTCTCCGTTATTAAAATATTAAAATGATTATATGTGGTCTCATTGGCTCGAGACCCATTAAATCATAATTCCATGATCACCACGTAGGATAGATATTTATGTGATTGACATCTATTTATTTATTATGATTACGTGAGCATGTTAAACTGGTTAATGTGCAAAGTCAGACTTACCTCACCCAAAATTGTGCCTGCATGAAATCCTAGTTAGGAAAATCACTCGCATTAGGTACCGAAAGGGCGTTGGTAACGACACCAGCGTAAGCAAGTCCCCGAACCCAAAATCTCTGGTTCCGTAGAACTGATCGATCTCTCCCAATCGATCGGTAAGGTTTCCGGTCTACCCTCCAAAAAAGACCGGTGGCGACTCCAAATGCATGCACAATTTGCACATGCCACCACGACCACACTGAAGGTCGAAAGCGATCGACTCTTATCGTCGAAGAATACTCCCGCCGCGATTTGGTATGGGCCTGGGAGGGCTCGCGCCGATCCAAGACCCGTGATCGGTAATCCATTAGCCGCGTCCGCTTCCGGACGGGTCGCGACACATGGTCAAAGACAAGATGCGGCGAATGTTGCTGACAAAAATGAGTCTAATGCGTCAGACAATATTCTTACGGCATGCTCTGCTGTTAGCTTCTCCAATGATGTTTGGATAATGGACTAGGGAGCATCATATCACATGTGCCCAAATAGGGAATGGCTCACCACATATGAGCCAATGAATGGTGGATTAGTCTTGATGGGAAATGATGATGTATGCCAAGTTGTGGGAATTTGTACTGTTCGGATTAAGTGTCACGACAAAGCAGTGAGAACCTTGACTGAAGTAAGTCATATACCAGACTTAAAGAGAAATCTTATCTCATTGAGCAATTTGGATTCCATTGGGTGTGTGTACTCAGGTGGAAGTGGAGTTCTCAAATTCTCCAAAAGCAATTTGGTTGTGATGATGTCGCGACCCTCTCGAGGTTGCATGTGGGCTCTCGAGGGCTAATGGGCCGTCCAGTCTGGTCGGACGCGGGCCTCTCCCAAGGCCCGTTACCCAAATCGCAACGGAGGTATGCGTAGTCGACCTTCAGTGTTGTCTGGTGACATGTGCTAAGTGTGCATGCCATGGAGTCGCCACCAATCATTTTTTGGAGGGTATGATTGGACCACCCTATTGAATAGTCGGGAGTTTCTATTCAATTCTGCGATAACCAGAGAAATGGGTTCGGGGACTTAGTTACGTCAACTGTCAGAGTTGACGCCCTTTCGGTACCTAAGTTGACTGAATTTTCTTACCTAAGATTTCATGCAGATGAGTGGAGTACGAATCCTAAATCTAGGAATTCATGCAAATAGGAATGACTATCCTAGCATTCACAATCAATAATAAAATGCGCAAATCAATGAATCCAAATATGTAAAATAATCACATCAAATCAACATGACACTCCTAATAAGGCTCTATTAGCCTAAATAAGTATCAATCAAGCTTAGGAATGATTTAGACATGATTTTACCCATCAGGGGTAAAGTCGTAATTTTGAGACAAAAGGGACGATTTGCCTAAAAAGGGAAAAATCGTCATTTCGGAATGAATCCGGAGTAAAACAATGTCAAAAATAGGTTTGGTCACTCAATTGACCCATTTCCTATTTTTTTTGCAATTTTCATGATTTTCTGAAATTTTAGAAATCGATTTACCATTCGAAGGGGTAAAATCGTCATTTTCTAAAAATGGGAATGAAATGTGGAAATCTTAGACATAAGGTTTAGCCACCTATCTGGCCCATCACCAAATTCTAAGCAATTTCCACAATTCATCGGAATATCAAAGACGATTTACCCTTTGAGGGGTAAAATCGCCATTTTGGATTAAATGGGAGAAAATCCAAAAAATGGAAACAAATCAATTTTTTTGTCATTTTCAGCCTTCAAAAATTTTTAGAATTTTTTTTAGGAATTTTCTGCAATTTTTCTCAATTTTTTTTTGAATTTTTCCTTAATAATTCATTTTTTTGGAAATTTTTTTTATTCTGAAAATCACCTAATCACGACACGTGGCTCATCTGCAGACGTCCGATCTAGCATTTTTTGTTTTTATTTTTATAGGACGCAACACAATGCAAAAAATAAAGAAGATATTAAGTCATTATACAACATAAACATAAGCAAAGGAGATGGGATCCGGTGAATTTTACGACGTCGGAGTCCGTCGGTGCTCGTGCAACAATGTGTGGGGGGTATAAACCACCAGCAGGAGGCTCGGCCTTCCGATTCTGGGGTAGCACAATATAATTTACAGAAAATAAATAAATAAAACACCTTGGACGCCAATAGGAGGCTTAGCCTTCCGATTCTGGGTCTTTTATGCGAAATATAGAAATGCTATGACATAAAGTAAATACACAACAAATATTTAGACACCAACAGGAGGCTCGGCCTTCCGATTCTGGGTCTTTTATGCGAAATATAGAAATGCTATGACATAAAATAAATACACAGCAAATATTTAGACACCAACAGGAGGCTCGGCCTTCCGATTCTAGGTCTTTTATGCGAAATATAGAAATGCTATGACATAAAGTAAATACACAGCAAATATTTAGACACCAACAGGAGGCTCGGCCTTCCGATTCTGGGTCTAATAGGTAAAATGTAAGGAGTGAAAGGTGGTCTTACCAAGATTGAACCCAAAACAAGCTCGGAAATCCAATTTGGCACTCGCGGACTCAAGTCTGATCAGTCTGACCTTTGCTCCTTCAAACAGCTCTACGGGACAAATGGCTTAGCCAAATTGGACTCACGATATGTCATTAGAACGGCAAAAGAATAAGCTTTCTAACAGTATATGGCTCGTTCCCATACGATTCCTAACGAAAGAGTTATGGCCGAAAAACCGGACGGTTTTCAATCGCCCAATGACCAGAATCTGTCCCAGAAAACTCCTTCAATTCAACCATTAAAACCCATCCAAAACTCAACTAGACTACAATCTCAGCTTGCTAGATTCCTAATTTAGGTGCTAGAGACATCTTATCGAATATTGGAAGCAAGGCAAGCCCTTGAATCACTCACAATGTTCACGGCACCACCTTGACAGAACCGGTTCAGATTTTTCGAACAAAACAATAAGGGATCAGCCCTTAAATCCAAATATAATCCATCTTCAAACCATAAAACACAATAATATATGTCTTAACAAGGAGTGAGAGGTGGTCTTACCAAGATTGAACCCAAAACAAACCCGAAAATCCAATTTGGCACCCGCGGACTCAAGTCTGATCAGTCTGACCTTTGCTCCTTAAAACAGCTCTACGGGACAAACGGCTGGTCCAAATTGGGCTCACGATATGTCATTAGAACGGCAAGAGAATAAGCTTTCCAATGGTATATGGCTCGTTCGCATACGATGTCTAACGAAAGAGTTATGGCCGAAAAACCGGACGGTTTTTTATCTGGGCGGCGAGCTGAGCGAGAGGAAAAACGAAAATGAAAGAGAGAGAGTTGAGGGAGAAGGTAGCCGGCCGAATGATCAAAAAGGAAGAAGAGAGCGTGAGAAGAGGAAAAAGAGAGGGAGAGAGAGAGAGATTTTATTATTATTTTTTTTTATTCCCCATCATTACTCAAACTTTTCTTTTCTCTTTTACTTTTCTTTTGAATGATGATGTTTTCACTCCTTTTCCTTTTAATCATTACTAATATTTTTGCCAAATTCAATTTTATGGTGATCAGAAAACACCCAAAATCGAACATGAATTTTACTATTTTATGAGGTTAAAAATAAAAATACTGACTATTTTTCTATATTTTTGTGACCTCGAATACTACTTTTCTTGATTTTCTTGATTTTCTTTTTTTCTCTTTTTTTTTGTATTTTTCGAAAATATATTAAAAAATGAAAATTATGAAAATTATTTTTTTGGTCAAAATGGTTCATTTAGCTTGGCTAAGGTCACCAAAATTGATTTTTTCAATTTTCAACTTTTTATGGATTTTCTATGAATTTTCAAAAAAAATAAAAATAAAAAAAAGTTGATCAAAATTTAGGTGTCAACAGCTGCCCCTCTTTGAGAGGAATCTCGTTAGAGGTTTCTCTCAAAGATAAGGTGACACCTGAATCCTGATCGACTCGACTCGGGAAACTAAAGGAAAAGGAGTCATGACATCCAATCTTCATGCTTGTCCATGTATGCTCTTTCTTGAAGGGGGAAATGTTCATGTGACATGAGAGAGTGAGATAATAGAGAGACATACCTGCCACTTACCTGTTCGATGTTTGTGCGATTTTCGCGGTGTTTGATGGATTCAAGAGAATTTCTAGGAACTCGTTACTAGAGTATCCTAGAGAGGTTAAGCCCTGACCCGTATGGTAGGTCAAACCATAATGGGATTCCTAACTGATAGGAATCTAAGGAAGACGCGTCCCATTTGAGATTTGCCAATGATTTTGATCCGTATGGTGGATTGGACCATTGAGTTGACCATTTAAGTGATTTTCACTATTGGATTGACCCTTCAGGCGGTTTCTACCTTTGATTGACCATTCAGGCGGTTTCTACCATTATTTTGACCCTTCAGGCGGTTTCTACCTTTGGTTTGACCCTTCAGGCGGTTTCTACCTTTAGTCGACCCTTCAGGCGGTTTCTACCTTTGTTTGACCCTTCAGGCGGTATCTACCTTGAATTGACCCTTCAGGCGGTTTCTACCATTGTTTGACCCTTTTAGGCGGTTTCTACCTTTGTTTTGACCCTTTAGGCGGTATCTACCTTTGATTTGACCCTTCAGGCGGTTTCTACCTTTGGTTTGACCCTTCAGGCGGTTTCTACCTTTAGTCGACCCTTCAGGCGGTTTCTACCTTTGTTTGACCCTTCAGGCGGTATCTACCTTTGTTTTGCTTTGAAAAGGGGTCTCATGACGAGGGTTCTCCACGTCCAATGAGACTGCCTGGTTTTTGAAAAGGGGTCTCATGACAAGGGTTCTCCACGTCCGATGAGACTGCCTGATTTTTGAAAATGGGTCTCATGACGAGGGTTCTCCACGTCCGATGAGACTGTTTGATATTTTTGAAAATGGGTCTCATGACGAGGGTTCTCCACGTCCGATGAGACTGCCTGATTTTTGAAAAGGGGTCTCATGACAAGGGTTCTCCACGTCCGATGAGACTGCCTGATTTTTGAAAATGGGTCTCATGACGAGGGTTCTCCACGTCCGATGAGACTGTTTCTTTTTTAAAATGGGTCTCATGGCGAGGGTTCTCCACGTCCGATGAGACTGCCTGATTTTTGAAAATGGGTCTCATGACGAGGGTTCTCCACGTCCGATGAGACTGTTTCTTTTAAAAGGGTTTTTCTTCCCCCTTTTTTTTAGAGATCCCGAAGTTTGTCGGGAATTCAATTTTGAAGCAGTGAAAGATTTTATTTTGACAAAGCTTCACTTGAGTTTGCTGAGCCGACATTCTGAGAGCTGGGTTCTCCAGGTATCCTGCAGAAAGTTCAAACTTGAAAGATTTTTCTTCACCAAGAAAATGTTAATAATCTTTGGGAAGACAATAATTGTCCAATTGACAAAATTTTATGACTTAAGTTTTAGTCATGAAATGTGCATTTTGATGCTGGAGGTTATCCAAAGCATTCTTACAACATGCAAATGTGATCACAAATTCCTTGCATGGAAAATTCGGATCAACAGTTTGAAAATTCCAAAAAGAGTTTGTTCAAAACATCAATTGGAATATTTCTCGACAAGGAGGCCATCTCATCTGTTTTGAGGTAATGATTTTTATAGGGGATGTACTCAATTCCCTACTGACCTGTGCCTAGGTTTTAGGCTCATTCGCAGCGCATACATTTTGATCGGTCGGGAGGTCTTCCACGGGACCGTAATGTTGGGCTTGGATATTGGTTTTCAAAGGGGGGACTCACTTTTGAGTCGGGGCCATTGAATGAAAGTCTTCACCATCTGCTCCGGGTTTACAAGTCAAGAACCCTGCAAAATGAGAAAGAAATAGTCTTGCTCGTACTTCTTCGAGCTAAGCAATATGTTAACCCAAGTGTCTTAGTCAGAGAAGACTGTTTCAGGGTTGTGACATTGGTAGGATTGGGGACCGAAAAAGGCTTGTTTTTGGCCCAGAAATTACGAAGGGTTTGACATTGGTGATCATTGCAAATTTATCACCTGTCTTTTCCATTCTGCATCTTCAATTTTTGAGGCGTGCAACCGCTTTTGAGGTGTGCACAAACTCTTTAGAGAGCGTCTCTTGTTGCGTTCAGAGAGCGACTCTCTCTATGTCTTTGTTCTGCGCTTGGCACCATTTGGGGAGCAGCCCTTTTGGATTTGGCTCCTTCAGGGATTTCTTCTTTTCCCATCCGGCTTCATTGTGGATCAATCAAACAACTTACACGAGCATCGGCCCTGCTTTTACCAGGCACTTTGCTTTTTCTTGATGCCGGGGATTTTTATCTTTTGTCGAAATCCCGCCTTTTCTTTTCCTTTGGAACTACGATGTTCAGAAAATTGTGCTAGATATACACCTTGAATCATAGCACACTTGAACGCCGATATGAAATCTTTCTATAAATCCCATCTCTTGGATTCTTCCGTTCTTGGAGTGATGCAGTTTCCATCTTGAAACATGCCATGATCACCAACATGGGTTTATGAAATGAATTTGCAGGCTCAACTTGGCTGTACAAAGGATATGGTGTGTGGGATAGAGAAATGAATGCTTCTCGTCATCCTATGGCACTTGGATTACCATATAAACAACACACAAAGATTAATGTTAGTCCGAGCAAGAAAATTTCTAACCATTTTCTCCTGATGCTGCTGGACTCACCTCCATTTTGCCCCGACGTGGGGTGGTTCTTGCCAGGGTTGAGAATGAAAACCGCTGTTCGAATGGGTTGGCAATGGTCACCTGTAGTGTTTGGGGATATGAAACGAATGCCTCCGTCATCCCAATCTATGTAATTGCTGCGAATAATCCCTACTTCCGTAGGTCCAGATTTTACTATCTGATCCGCTCCATTTCTCTCTCAAGTGTGTATAGGACGTGTTTGGATTAGGCTTTGCCTCTCGTCTTTTGAGAAAACGTCCTTTTGAAAGTTTTGAACTTTTGATTGGAAAAAATCTCTTTCATTTTCTCCAAAAATTTTACCCGTCAAGGGGATTTTACGATGCACCATGCATGTTCTTATCCATGTTCAGACAACCTCCTGTCTTAAAACATGAATGCCAATGAGGTTTGAATTCTATGTCTTTTCTAGACATTAGATTCTGAAAGCTTTTCTTTTTTATTTAACATCTTCAATGGATTGGGGAAAGGGATACTTACCTGTCCCCCGCGGCTGGAGATCCCTGAAAATGCAGAGAAAACATGTTATTGTACGTTCACGAATTTTTCAAAAATTTAGAACAATACATCCTACCCTCGGTCGTGTACTCCAACGGGTAATTCATGGGGTGTGAAAACCTGTTTCACCTTGATGGCGATCCCCTGTCAAAGACAGGAATTAGTTGTCAGTTTGCGTTCCAAAATTCAAGGCAAATTGGAACGATACAGCCTTGTTCTTGCTTTGTGTTTCCATTTGAACACAAACTCGCGGCTTGCAGGATTTGGCCCTCTATCTTGTGGTCTTGATCCCTCCGTTTGGTTGGCGATGAATCATTCTCAAGGATTTGCCCCAGAGGAGATCCATTTGTGTTTTTGGGCGCATTCCAGCGCCATTCTTCAAGGTTCCTTTTATTCAAGGAAAAAAGAAAATTTTTATCAAAATGCATGTCAAAGCATGGGACGTAGGAGCGATACTTTTTACCCTCCACTAGGTCTTATAATCAAAGACCATTTCTTGGAGTGCTGACTCCCAAGGTCAATAGCTTTATTCGCCTCCTCGTTGGCGAGTTCTTTTCTTTTGAGGCTTTCGGTGCCAACGACTCCCGTTCACCCATATTCGTATCTTGGGTTTAATTCTGATGCGGACGACTCTACAGTTGCGTCCATTGATTTTGCCAGAGAAGAAACGTTATTCTTTGTCCGGCGCACAAATGATTCGCTTGCCCCAGTTGGGCGTGATTTGTCGTAGCTAGGTGACGCTTGCCCCAGCTAACTCCCTTTTGCATTTTGTTGCATTGACGCATTCAGGCTATTTGACATCCGCAAAAATGGGTTTACTCGTGATTGAGTACTTCAACAACCTGCGCGATGAAAGGAGTGAAAGAGTCAATCACCGCGTAAGGAGCTTTAATTGAAACGATTACGGATTTACTATCCCCGCTCTGGTCACTTCTGGCATCCAAGATGCTGGAAATTTTTCAATGGGCCCGTTCATTCTCGTCATCACCTGCAAGAATGAGGAACCATATCAACTCGTGAACCAGTCAATCCGATTTGGAACGGATACAACTTTTTCGATTTAGGGAGAGCCAATCCTAATTAGGTTGCTCCATCTTCATAATTTGATTCAATTTGTCATTGCAATCACAATGGGTGACATCTGCTGAAGGCACATTTCTTTTCGTTTTATAGGGAAAATAAATTTTCCTTCGTTTGTCTTTGACCATCCTATCCTGTAGACAAAAGACATAAAGGTCCCCGTCAGGTATAATATTCGAAGGGCTTATTGGAACGATTACAGTTTCACCATCGTTCCATGATCATCTTGCATGTGATCGGATGAGGACATTTTTGACAAATGTATGCCATGTAAAACATGTCCCTCGTGTCTATCCACAAATGGATTTTCCTTCTGTACCTGTTTTTCACCTGAGAGGAAAAGATAGGAAATATTATGCCGGTATCTGATTGAAAATCAATTAGGAACGACACGTCTTTACACTTGACCCGGCTGCCCCGGTCAAAAGGCATTTGCCCTCATCAGTTGACTCTCCAGGGTGGTCCAGCGCTTTTCCATGCCATCCTGGTTCGTTTAAACTCGCGACTGATTCTTCACACAAGTCTTTGGATTTTGATTCATAAGCGGCGCTGAATGACCTTTTGGTTTCGAGGTGTACCAATCATTCACATACATGCGCATGAGACCAGTGAGGTTTGACTTCTAAGAATCAAAATAGGGTTTGGAACCTAAGGCCAAGGCTCCCACTTCGAGTTCTAGAAAGGGTAGATTCCATTGCACAACTATCGTTGCATTGGGACCCAATCCATAGTTCGAAATGAGCAGAATTAAAAATGGATTACCCCGTGTTTTTCCTCACGGAGATTCCATTTTCAATTCCTTCTATTATTTTCCTAAAGAGGGCGCCCGAGGTTTTAGGCGCGGCTGTGTGTGTTCATTGTGTCGTGCTAAAGCAATAAACATGCATTTCATTTAGCAAACACCGCTTCAATATAAACATCCACACAATCATACATCCTAAACTCCTACCTGCATAAGACAGAGTTAATGAACACTTCACCCCTTATTTCTCCAATCTGCAAAAACATTTAACACCTCAAGGGTTAAAGTACGTACCTCAACTTGAAGAGCATCTGCATAAAACATGTCAGAAAAATCAATCAACTTTTTAATCGGCTCAAGTTCTCTAAGTCCCCAGCGGAGTCGCCAGTCTGTCGCGACCCTCTCGAGGTTCGCGACAGACTCTCGAGGGCTAATGGGCCGTCCAGTCTGGTCGGACGCGGGCCTCTCCCAAGGCCCGTTACCCAAATCGCAACGGAGGTATGCGTAGTAAACCTTCAGTGTTGTCTGGTGACATGTGCTAAGTGTGCATGCCATGGAGTCGCCACCAATCATTTTTTGGAGGGTATGATTGGACCACCCTATTGAATAGTCGGGAGTTTCTATTCAATTCTGCGATAACCAGAGAAATGGGTTCGGGGACTTAGTTACGTCAACTGTCAGAGTTGACGCCCTTTCGGTACCTAAGTTGACTGAATTTTCTTACCTAAGATTTCATGCAGATGAGTGGAGTACGAATCCTAAATCTAGGAATTCATGCAAATAGGAATGACTATCCTAGCATTCACAATCAATAATAAAATGCGCAAATCAATGAATCCAAATATGTAAAATAATCACATCAAATCAACATGACACTCCTAATAAGGCTCTATTAGCCTAAATAAGTATCAATCAAGCTTAGGAATGATTTAGACATGATTTTACCCATCAGGGGTAAAGTCGTAATTTTGAGACAAAAGGGACGATTTGCCTAAAAAGGGAAAAATCGTCATTTCGGAATGAATCCGGAGTAAAACAATGTCAAAAATAGGTTTGGTCACTCAATTGACCCATTTCCTATTTTTTTTGCAATTTTCATGATTTTCTGGAATTTTAGAAATCGATTTACCATTCGAAGGGGTAAAATCGTCATTTTCTAAAAATGGGAATGAAATGTGGAAATCTTAGACATAAGGTTTAGCCACCTATCTGGCCCATCACCAAATTCTAAGCAATTTCCACAATTCATCGGAATATCAAAGACGATTTACCCTTTGAGGGGTAAAATCGCCATTTTGGATTAAATGGGAGAAAATCCAAAAAATGGAAACAAATCAATTTTTTTGTCATTTTCAGCCTTCAAAAATTTTTAGAATTTTTTTTAGGAATTTTCTGCAATTTTTCTCAATTTTTTTTTTGAATTTTTCCTTAATAATTCATTTTTTTGGAAATTTTTTTTATTCTGAAAATCACCTAATCACGACACGTGGCTCATCTGCAGACGTCCGATCTAGCATTTTTTGTTTTTGTTTTTATAGGACGCAACACAATGCAAAAAATAAAGAAGATATTAAGTCATTATACAACATAAACATAAGCAAAGGAGATGGGATCCGGTGAATTTTACGACGTCGGAGTCCGTCGGTGCTCGTGCAACAATGTGTGGGGGGTATAAACCACCAGCAGGAGGCTCGGCCTTCCGATTCTGGGGTAGCACAATATAATTTACAGAAAATAAATAAATAAAACACCTTGGACGCCAATAGGAGGCTTAGCCTTCCGATTCTGGGTCTTTTATGCGAAATATAGAAATGCTATGACATAAAGTAAATACACAACAAATATTTAGACACCAACAGGAGGCTCGGCCTTCCGATTCTGGGTCTTTTATGCGAAATATAGAAATGCTATGACATAAAATAAATACACAGCAAATATTTAGACACCAACAGGAGGCTCGGCCTTCCGATTCTGGGTCTTTTATGCGAAATATAGAAATGCTATGACATAAAGTAAATACACAGCAAATATTTAGACACCAACAGGAGGCTCGGCCTTCCGATTCTGGGTCTAATAGGTAAAATGTAAGGAGTGAAAGGTGGTCTTACCAAGATTGAACCCAAAACAAGCTCGGAAATCCAATTTGGCACTCGCGGACTCAAGTCTGATCAGTCTGACCTTTGCTCCTTCAAACAGCTCTGCGGGACAAATGGCTTGGCCAAATTGGACTCACGATATGTCATTAGAACGGCAAAAGAATAAGCTTTCTAACAGTATATGGCTCGTTCCCATACGATTCCTAACGAAAGAGTTATGGCCGAAAAACCGAACGGTTTTCAATCGCCCAATGACCAGAATCTGTCCCAGAAAACTCCTTCAATTCAACCATTAAAACCCATCCAAAACTCAACTAGACTACAATCTCAGCTTGCTAGATTCCTAATTTAGGTGCTAGAGACATCTTATCGAATATTGGAAGCAAGGCAAGCCCTTGAATCACTCACAATGTTCACGGCACCACCTTGACAGAACCGGTTCAGATTTTTCGAACAAAACAATAAGGGATCAGCCCTTAAATCCAAATATAATCCATCTTCAAACCATAAAACATAATAATATATGTCTTAACAAGGAGTGAGAGGTGGTCTTACCAAGATTGAACCCAAAACAAACCCGAAAATCCAATTTGGCACCCGCGGACTCAAGTCTGATCAGTCTGACCTTTGCTCCTTAAAACAGCTCTACGGGACAAACGGCTGGTCCAAATTGGGCTCACGATATGTCATTAGAACGGCAAGAGAATAAGCTTTCCAATGGTATATGGCTCGTTCGCATACGATGTCTAACGAAAGAGTTATGGCCGAAAAACCGGACGGTTTTTTATCTGGGCGGCGAGCTGAGCGAGAGGAAAAACGAAAATGAAAGAGAGAGAGTTGAGGGAGAAGGTAGCCGGCCGAATGATCAAAAAGGAAGAAGAGAGCGTGAGAAGAGGAAAAAGAGAGGGAGAGAGAGAGAGATTTTATTATTATTTTTTTTTATTCCCCATCATTACTCAAACTTTTCTTTTCTCTTTTACTTTTCTTTTGAATGATGATGTTTTCACTCCTTTTCCTTTTAATCATTACTAATATTTTTGCCAAATTCAATTTTATGGTGATCAGAAAACACCCAAAATCGAACATGAATTTTACTATTTTATGAGGTTAAAAATAAAAATACTGACTATTTTTCTATATTTTTGTGACCTCGAATACTACTTTTCTTGATTTTCTTGATTTTCTTTTTTTCTCTTTTTTTTTGTATTTTTCGAAAATATATTAAAAAATGAAAATTATGAAAATTATTTTTTTGGTCAAAATGGTTCATTTAGCTTGGCTAAGGTCACCAAAATTGATTTTTTCAATTTTCAACTTTTTATGGATTTTCTATGAATTTTCAAAAAAAATAAAAATAAAAAAAAGTTGATCAAAATTTAGGTGTCAACAGATGAAAGGAAGCAATGTGAATCACTTGTATCATTTGCAGGGTAGCACAGTTATGGGTCCTTCAATTGGCACATCCAATTCCGTTTCTGATAATGTAGAACGAAATTGTGGCATATGCGTTTGGGCCACATGAGTGAGCGTGGCATGACAGTTTTGAGTAAACGTGGTTTACTTTGTGGTGAGCAGACAACCTCGCTAGATTTCTGTGAGCACTGTGTATTTGGCAAACAGTGCAGAGTCAGTTTCAGTACGGACACGCATTCGACGAAGGGCACACTCGACTACATCCATTCCGATTTATGGGGACCAACACAGATTCCATCTAAGGGTGGTGCCCTTTACTTTGTGACGTTTATTGATGATTATTCTATGAAGGTTTGGGTTTATTTTCTGAAAAGAAAAAGTGACGTGTTTGAAACCTTCAAGAAGTGGAAAACCCTTGTTGAGAATCAGACAGGGAAGAAGATCAAATGTCTTAGGACCGATAATGGTCTTGAGTTCTGTGGTGGCGATTTCAATGAATTCTGTGTAGATGCAGGTATCGTTCGACACCATATAGTTAGGCACACTCCACAGCAAAATGGAGTGGCAGAACGGATGAACAGAACTCTATTGGAGAGAGAAAGATGCATGCTCTCTAATGCTGGCATGAAAAAGGATTTTTGGGCTGAAGCAGTTAACATGGCTTGTTATCTGGTTAATCGTTCTCCTTCAACAGCAATAGAATGCAAGATTCCTTTTGAGATGTGGTCAGGTAAGCCTTGTGACTATTCTAATCTAAAGGTTTTTGGATGACCTGCTTATTTTCATGTTGAGGATGGTAAGTTAGAACCTAGAGCAAAGAAATGTATCTTTGTTGGGTATGCTGATGGGGTGAAAGGTTACCGTTTGTGGTGCCAGGAACCTAACTCACCTAAGTTCATTATTACTATGGATGTTACTTTTAATGAAATGCTTATGTTTGATCAAAGGAAGGTTGTTGATGAGTCTGTAGGAAAACATGAGAGTGTTAAGAATGAGGTGGAGGTTCAAGTGGAACTTCGAGAAAAGACTCTCAGAATAATTTGAGCGAGCAAATTGTTACTGTTGATTCAAGTTCAGATGAGGAAGTTTTAGATGAGGTGGAGCAGCCATACTCTATTGCTACTAGTAGAGAAAGGGGGCAGACTCGGGCCCCTAAAAAATATGGGTTCTCTGATCTGGTGGCTTATGCTCTTACTACAGCAGAAGATATGTGTATTCATGAACCTTCTACCTATACTGAAGCTATTACTTGCACAGAATCAGAGAAATGGGCTGTTGCTATGGTTGAAGAACTTAAATCACTCCACAAGAAACATACTTGGGATTTGGTGTCGTTGCCTAAGGGAAAAAGATCCATTGGATGTAAATGGGTCTTCAAGAAAAAGGAAGGCATTCCAGGTGTTGAAAATGTTAGATGCAAGGCACGGCCTGTAGCTAAAGGCTACAATCAGAAGGAGGGAATTGATTATGATGAAGTGTTCTCTCCTGTGGTAAAACACACTTCCATTCGTGTGTTGCTGGCTATAGTTGCTCAATTTGACTTGGAGCTTGAGCAACTTGATGTGAAGACTATTTTTTTTTTGCATGGTGAGCTTGAGGAGACTATTTATATGGCCCAACCCGAGGGCTATTATGTAGAAGGCAAAGAAGATGATGTCTGTAGATTGAAGAAATCATTGTATGGTTTGAAGTAGTCTCCAAGACAGTGGCATAAAAGATTCGACAGCTTTATGATAGGGAGTGGTTATCATAGGAGCAGCTCTGATAGTTGTGTCTACTTCAGGAAGGGTTCAGATGGATCCTTCGTCTATCTTCTCTTGTATGTGGATGACATGCTCATTGCTGCAAAGAACATGTCAGATATGTTGATCTTGAAGAAACATCTCAGTGAGGAGTTTGAGATGAAAGATCTGGGTCCTGCTAAGAAGATCTTAGGAATGGAGATTCAGAGGGACAAAAAAGCAATGAAGTTATATCTCTCACAGAGGAGTTATATTGAGAAGGTACTTGAGAAGTTTGGCATGCAAAACGCTAAGCCTATTAGTACACCATTAGCATATCATTTTAGACCCTCAGCTATACATTCACCTCAATCAGAGGTCGATGAGACTGCGATGTCTCATGTCCCATACTCCAGTGCAGTTGGTAGCTTGATGTATGCCATGGTATGTACTCGTCCCGACATTGTGCATGCAGTTAGTGTGGTTAGTAGATATATGGCACACCTTGGAAAGGTCCATTGGTAGGCAATGAAATGGATACTTAGGTATCTTAGAGGCTCCACAGAGCTGGGCTTAGTATTTGATAGAAACAGTTCCAACGGTACCTCAGTTGTGGGATTTGTGGATTCTGATTTTGTAGGTGATATCGATAAGAGAAGATCTTTAACTGGTTATCTTTTCACACTATCTGGCTCGGCTATTAGTTGGAGGTCAACCCTACAGTTGACAGTTGCTTTGTCTACTACAGAGGCAGAGTATATGGCAGCAGAAAAAGCAGTGAAAGAGGCTATTTGGTTAAGGAATCTTTTCAAAAACTTGGGCTCCAGCAGGAAGACAATTCAGTTGTCTTTTGTGACAATCAAAGTGTTATATACTTGATTAAAAATCAAGCATATCATAAGAGGACTAAGCACATCAATATTAGGTATCACTTTATTCGAGAAGCATTTGCTGAGAGAAATATGATGGTAAAGAAAATTGGTACTGCTGACAATCTTGCTGATATGTTGACCAAG
This sequence comes from Rhodomyrtus psidioides, assembly GCA_021437785.1. Classification (NCBI taxonomy): domain Eukaryota; kingdom Viridiplantae; phylum Streptophyta; class Magnoliopsida; order Myrtales; family Myrtaceae; genus Rhodomyrtus; species Rhodomyrtus psidioides. Next base: position 653,852 of record JAILYB010000092.1, on the reverse strand, counting down.
TTAGTCCCCGCCAACAAGTTTAAGCATTGCTTGAATTTGATTGACATGCTTGGTTAAGGTTTGCCCCTTCTAAGGCCTGTGGCGAGGTGAATGAAAGTTCTACATTTTTTATGAAGTGGATTCTTTCGTTACATCCCTTGTTTCCTACACCGAGTTAGCTCACGTAGACTTAGGGATGCTGGGAGAATGTGTTCGGCTTCTTGACTGTTTTATTTAAATTCAAGCCAAGGTGGAGATTTGTTAAATATGTCTTGAATTTTATGCACTCGGTCCAGTTCATCACCCGACCCGACATATTTTTTGTGTGGCCCAAAAGTGGAGAGAAAATTGAGATTTGGTTCGTAACGCGAAAAGTTGGGCTGATAGGCCTAACTCGGAGGTTGTTTCGTCATCTGAGAGATTTGTAGCCGTGTGCTTTTGTTCAGTGGCTGAGAACGACTTTTGTAATCTGTACTCTCTTTGATTATAGTGGAATCTCATTTTGTCTCATCCGTAGATGTAGATCACCTTGATCGAACCACGTAAATCCTTGTATTCTGTGTTTGTTTTCCGCATTTGTTACAACATATATACCTACGTCCACCATGTTTATTGTGATGACATGCCTGGGACAGAACAAGCGATCCGGGGTTCTCCAGCGAAACCTCTGTGGATACTCTGAAGGATTACCACGATGATTCCGTTGGCAGCTGGTGGCTACAAATTCTCATAATAAGCAACCGATCTGGTTTTGCTAGTATCCGCTCATCTAAAGGTAATTTAGAACGTGATCAGGTATGAAGCTGGGGATCGCACTTTTTGTTAACGTGTTAGTACAAAAGCGTATAGGTCATATTCTGTCCCGTTACAGAGACGACATGGTAAAGAGGAAAGAAAGCAACTTTCGAAAAGCACATTAAAACATGCGTGTTACCAGAGAAAGAGTGAAAAGATGACGAGATAGATGAAAAGGATGCAGAGAGACCCTCAACACGATATTCATTATTACCGTATCCTGCAACGTATATTTTCTCATGCATTTATTATTTTCCTACTCCATCATATGCGTAACTACCAGTCTAAATGAAAGATTCAAAAGTTCTCCTGCAAATTCTCTTTCATTTTTTGCCCGTTCTTATAAATCTGTTTTTAACAGTCATCGCTTATCAGATATCTCCTCTGATAGGGACTTTCGGTTTGTGATGGTAAGGAAATATCGGGAATCATAGATCATTGCATAAGGTAAAGAAAAGATTCCATAGACTGGCTTAAGGCTATTGAATTTTTTGGTCAATTTACATTGTCGGTTTAATTCTTGATCATTCCATAGATTTTTCTGTAGTATGATAGGTACATGCAATGACATGCTTCTCATTACTAATGTTTAAGTTGTTAAAAGAACTTTACATATAGGTGTATTTTGAATGAGATTCTTTGATGTAATAATCCTGGTTGAGGCATACCTTTTTTGTCTCTGATTCAGAGTCAGCTGTCACGGATTTGGATTTTGGTCTCTCTGGAGGAGAACTTTCTTTTTGTAACGCCTGGAGGTAATATGATATGAAGTGTCAAGCGACTCCCTGCACTGTACAACTTTTATGAGGGACTTATCCTGTATTTTTGAGTTCGATATGTCGAGCAATGTTTCCAGTGAAGGACACCTGGAGAACTCTGGGTTTTTTTCCAATTTAATATTAAAAAAATAATATTTACAAAATTAGTTACTATTCAGAAGTATTTACGAATTTGGGTCTCGCGCGCTGGACAAAGTTGGGCGCGAGACCCGTGCGCTGCTTATAGCAGCGCGCACTGTTTGCGCGCTGCTACAAGCAGCGCGCATCTACTTGCGCGCTGGTTATAGCAGTGCGCTCTGCCATAAACAGCGAGCTGCTCCTTGCGCGCTGCTTAAAGCAGCGCGCAAGGAGCCAAGCTTTTTTTTTTTATTAATTTTTTAAGTTGTTTTTTAGTTGCTCGGCACTAAGTGCCGAGCAACATTCTCCTTTTTTTAATTATTTTTTACTTTCTTTTCCTTGTTTTCTTTTGATTTTTTTATTATTCAATATGTTTTCAATTAATCATTTTTAATTTTTTTCTCGTCGATCTGATGCGTCGTCGTCTCGCTCGTTTATTCGCTCTCTCGATGACACGCCTCGATTCCATGGCCACATTGCCTCGTTCGTTCGCTCGTTCGTTTTTCTTTTTTCTCGCCACTCCGTGGCCCCGTTGCCTTGCTCGTTCGCGGAGTAATGAGGAAAAAGAAAAATGAACGAGCGAACGAACGAGTGAGGCAACGGGGCCATGGATTCGAGGCGCGTCATTGAGCGAGCAAGCGAACGAACGAGCGATGGTCATATATGTTAATGCAAAACTAACTCTAGAGATTACGAAAAGTAAATTTAAAGCGTCATCAGTAATCTTATAACTAGATAGCTAAAAGCTTCTTAATATATGTTATAGACATATTTATGCATGACTATTTTTTAAGGTCTATATTGTCTTTCACCCACCCTTGTAACGGATGGATCATAACTGGTGGGCATCACACTATCCACATGCAAAATTAACTTAGTATATAAATGCATGTGAATGTGATATCCATAGTCGTGACCCCATCAATCGAAAAGGCCGTTAGAGGGAGGTGCGAGCCTGGTCCTAAGTTGCTTTGGTCTTTCCTTTTCTAGTTCGGGACACTTTACGATACGTGGCCTCGTTGACGTCTGATGACGTCATCACTCCGTGAACGAGCGAGCGAACGAACGAGTAAGGCAACAGAGCCACGGAGTGACGAGGAAAAAGAAAAACGAACGAGCGAACATCATCGAGTGAGGTGACGAGGCCGCGGAGTGACGAGGAAAAAGAAAAACAAACGAACGAACGAACGAGGCAATGTGGCCATGGAATCGAGGCGTGTCATCGAGCGAGCGAACAAACGAGCGAGGCGACGACGTATCAGATCGACGAGAAAAAAATTAAAAATGATTAATTGAAAACAGATTGAATAATAAAAAAATTAAAAGAAAATAAGGAAAAGAAAGTAAAAAATAATTAAAAAAAGGAGAATGTTGCTCGGCACTTTTGAGTGCCGAGCAACTAAAAAACAACTTAAAAAATTAATAAAAAAAAAAGCTTGGCTCCTTGCGCGCTGCTTTAAGCAGCGCGCTGTTTATGGCAGCGCACACTGTTGCGCGCTGCTACTTGCACGCTCCTTATAGCAGCGCGCGGGTCTCGCGCGCAACTTTATCCAGCCCGCGAGACCCAAATTCGTAAATACTTCTGAATAATAACTAATTTTGTAAATATTATTTTTTTATATTAAATTGGAAAAAAAACTCGAGAACTCTAAATTATTCAGAAACTCTAGTTCGTCAAGGCCCTCAACGACCCGTAGCTTAGGGCAATAACGGATGACCAACCTCTGAAGGTTCTTCAAGTGCGATATACCAAACTTTTCCATACCATTGCAATAGCGAATGCAGACATCTTGTAATGATAACAACGTACCTACAACTCGAATCTCAGCTAGGTATACGCAGGAATTCATGTCAAGTCGTTTTAGTTTCTTTAAGGCATCAGTGAGAAGAAGTACTCCTGGTGCATAACAGCTCAGCGCACTTGAAGACGACTCTGATTGATCGAGGACCCCAAGAGATCCTACCTCATCACATCCTAACCTTTCAATTGAGTTGCAGGTGTCCATCGATAATTCCTCCAGTGATTCCAACGTACCAGTAATCTCCCTCAGCCTGAAGCAATTGGATACACTCAGTGTCCTTAAGCTAGATGGTATGGACAATCTCTCTAGGGCACAGTCGGTCAATGATAAGCTCTGCAAGTGCAAGAGTCCATTGAGTTGAATTTCTCGCAATTCAGAGAAACGAAGCGTCAAGGTGGACAGGAATTTCAAGCTGGATAGCTGTGACACTCTCAAGTTGAATTTGTCAAGTGCCAAATGAGATAAAGAAGGTGGTAGCTGCTTGAGGGCTTGCAGGTCTAGTCTATGCAAAATAAGATTTTCCAGAAGAGACAGGTGACCCAACTCCGTATGCGGTGCAGCGGCATTGAAAAGACACAACTCCAACTTCTTTAGTTTGGATAGCCTACCAATCCACCCCAAGTCACATGTGCGCAGTCGACATTTAGAGCCTGGCAAGATTCCATATTCAGTGCCATCAGATAGGAACAACTCTTCCAGATTAGAAAGCTTGGAGAGATTTGGGACTACCTGCAGTGAGCAAGATTTAACACGTAAAATGACTATACTCGCTGGAAGCTCAGGCAACTCTTTAATCTCATCACATGATCTTAGGTCAAGTGTCGAGAGGCAAGAAAGCATGTTGATTGTGCTCGGAACATGACAGATTCTTGTCCTGCATAAATCTAGGACTTTTAGATAGGATAGATATCCTATTTCAGGAGGAATTTCACCTTCCAACTCTAGGCGGCCACAGAGATAAAGGCCTTCCAGTTTCTCCAACATTCCAATAGCGTTGGGCAACTCCCATCGATCTTTATCTGATTCAATCCCTTCGCATGACAACTCCAAAGTGCACAAGGATTTTAACTTTCCAATGGAGTTTCGAAGTCTAATTTTTGTGTCTTTCAGACCAAGATATTGCAGTTCCACTAACCCTTCGATTGTGCTTGGAAGTTCAGTGATTCCTGATCTGTGCAGGTTGAGGACTAACAAACACCTTAGCTTTCCAATGGAATCAGGCAAACTTGCAATTCCAGTCCTTGAAAGGTCCAACTCCTTTAATGATGCTAAGTTGCCGATAGAGCTGGGGAGTTTGCGGACCTTGTAACAGCCCTTCAAAGAGAAGCGCTTAAGCTTCACTAGCTCTCCAATTTCTCCAGGCAAACTTGCAAAATAAGATTTTCCAGAAGAGAAAGGTGACCCAACTCTGTAGGGGGTGCAGCGACATTGAAAAGACACAACTCCAACTTCTTTAGTTTGGATAGCCTTCCAATCCACCCCAAGTCACACGTGCGCAGTCGACATTCAGAGCCATATGGCAAGATTCCATATTCAGTGCCATCAGATAGGAACAACTCTTCCAGATTAGAAAGCTTTGAGAGATTTGGAACTGCCTGCAGTGAGCAAGATTTAACACGTAAAATGACTATACTCGCTGGAAGCTCAGGCAACTCTTCAATCTCATCACAGGATGTTAAGTCAAGTGTTGAGAGGCAAGAAAGCATGTTGATTGTGCTCGGAACATGACAGATTCTGGTCCCGCATAAATCCAGGACTTTTAGATAGGACATATATCCTATTTCAGGAGGAATTTCGCCTTTCAACTGTGGGGTACCACAGAGATAAAGGCCCTCCAGTTTCTCCAACATTCCAATAGCTTTGGGCAACTCCCATCGATTTTTATCTGATTCAATCCCCTCGGATGACAACTCCAAAGTGCGCAAGGATTTTAATTTTCCAATGGAGTTTCGAAGTCTAATTTTTGTGTCTTTCAGACCAAGATATTGCAGTTCCACTAACCCTTCGATTGTGTTTGGAAGTTCAGTGATTCCTGACCTGTGTAGGTTGAGGACTAACAAGCACCTTAGCTTTCCGATGGATACGGGCAAGCTTGTAATTTTAGTCATCGAAAGGTCCAACTCCTTTAAAGATTCTTAAGTTGCCGATAGAACTGGGGAGTCTGCAGACCTTGTAACAGCCCTTCAAAGAGAAGCGCTTAAGCTTCACTAGCTCTCCAATTTCTCCAGGCAAACTTTCAAGGCGCCAACAATGGGTAATATTCAAGCCAAGCAAGTACTTTAGCTTTCCAATGGAGCTGTCAATCTCCTTCAATCTCTCACAATCATCAACTGTCAACTGTTGGCTGGTACGCCACTTGTGGGGGACAACCAGCATTTTATATTTTATTTGTTTTAAAAAGAGAAAGCAAAAGAAATCAAAAGAAATCAAAAGAGAAAAAGAAAGAAACAAAATGATGGGCAGCCATCATTTCTTTGCTTTTTTTATTTGGTGTGTTGTGTTCGTGTGTGCAAAAGAGAGAGAGAGAGAAGGCAACCGAGAGACAACAGGAGAGAGAGAAGTGAGCCGAGAGTGAAGAAAAACAGGGGAAGCTCTCGGTGAACGCAGGGAATGAGAGAAAGGGCGACGACCTCCGGTGTGATTTCGGCGGCCAAACATTACCGGAATCGTCTCAAATTTCAGTATGTTGTTCGTGAGACTGAGATCTACAAATTGATAGGTTTTGTTTGTTGAGATTTGTCTCCGGTTCTCCTATTGCGGTTAGGGTTTTCTAGCCCCATTTTGAGGAATTGCTCCTGGAATATTGTTGTTGAGCTCTAGTGTGTGACTAGAGAGAAATACTTGGTGTATTCTGCTATTCTTGGTGATTAGTGGAAATTTTTGGGTCGTCCGTGGTTTTTCCCGATTCGGGTTTTCCACGTAAATCTTGGTGTTATATTTCTTTATCGTTCCGGTATTATATTCGTTGCTGCGAGGTTGATATTTCGCTGGATATAATTGTTGGTTGTTGCTGGATTATATTGGAGTAGTGTCGGGGGTTATTATTTGATCCTGGATTGGCTATATTTGTGCCGAGGTGCTGCCCGTTTTTCCCCAACAAAGTGGTATCAGAGCTAGAGTTGAGATTCTAGTATTAGATGGAGAATACGAGTGGCACTATGTTTAAGTTAAATGCCTCGAATTACTCTATATGGAAGCCTCGGATGGAAGACGTATTATATTGCAAAGATTTGTATGATACGGTCGAAGGCAATGAAGCTAAAGGAGATACGGAAGATAAAGAGTGGGAGCGAATGAATCGGAAGACGGTTGGGTTTATCCGACAATGGATTGATGACAGTGTGTTTCATCATGTTGCTCAAGAAACGAAGGCGGATACTTTGTGGAAGAAATTGCAAGATCTCTATGAGAGGAGAACTCCACAAAATAAAGCTCTTCTAGTGAAAAGACTTGTGAACTTGAGATACAAGGAAGGGAGTAGCATGACGGAGCACTTGAGTGAATTTCAAGATGTTGTAAATCAATTGACAAATCTTGAGATTGACCTTGGTGATGAATTGCAATCTTGTTTATTGCTTGGTACACTTCCTGATAGCTGGGACACCTTGGTTGTGGCGTTAAATAATTCTGCTCCTTATGGTGTGCTTTCTATGAGCATGGTTAAAGAAAGCTTGTTTAATGAAGAAACAAGGAGGAAAAGTTTGAATTATGCTTCCAAATCGGAAGCACTTGTCGTAGAACATAGAGGCAGAAGTCAGTCAAGAAAGTTTCAAAGTAATGACAGGGGCAAGTCAAGAGGAAGATCGAAGTCAAGGCCAAGAAGAAGTGTGAAGTGCTACAACTGTGGCAAAATGGGACATTATGCCAAAGAGTGTTGGCAACCGAAGAGAGATAAATCCCATGATAGAAATGGAGATAAAAAGAAAGAAGAAAATCAGCCTACAACAGCAGTTGCAGCTGACGGTGATATTGTGTTCATTTGTGATGACGGTTATGTAAATCTCACATGCCAAGATTCTAGCTGGGTTGTTGATTCTGCAGCTTCTTATCATGTCACATCACGTCGTGACTTCTTTACATCATATTGCAGCGGTGATTTCGGTTGTGTTAGGATGGGAAACAGTGGTGTTTCCAAGGTTATTGGCATGGGAGATGTTTATCTGGAGACTGATATGGGATGTACTTTACTTTTGAAAAATGTGAGACATGTTCCAGATATTCGACTTCACTTGATCTCCACAGGTGCCTTAGATGACGACGGTTATTGTAACTCCTTCTACGATGGCAAATGGAAATTGACTAAAGACTCTATGGTGATGGCAAAAGGCAAGAAGACATGCAGTCTTTATATCATGCAAGCAAATTTGAAGCGACAAGAGGTAAATGCAGTGGAGGATTCCTCAGTTGATCTATGGCATATGAGACTTGGTCATCTTAGCGAGAAGGGACTTGAAACTCTTGCTAGGAAGAATCTTCTATCATTAAAGGAGAAAAATCTGACGGAGTGTACTCATTGCCTCACGGGTAAGCAACATCGATTCTCATTTCATAGTTCGTCTCCACACACAAAATCTGATGTACTTGATTTAGTTCACACTGATGTTTGCTGCATGGATGCTAGAACACTTGGTGGTGCATTGTATTTTGTCACATTTATTGATGACTGCTCTAGAAAAGTGTGGGCTTTTGCTTTGAAATCAAAAGATCAGGTGCTTGCAACCTTCAAACAATTTCATATCAGTGTTGAAAGGGAAACAGGGAAAAAGCTGAAATGTGTTCGGGCTGATAATGGTGGTGAATATAGAGGACCGTTTGAACATTACTGCAGGGACTATGGTATCAAACTTGAGAAGACCGTTCCGAAAACACCACAGCATAATGGAGTAGCAGAGAGAATGAACCGAACGATTAATGATCGGATTAGGTGTATGCTGTCTCATGCGAAATTACCTAAGCCATTCTGGGGCGAAGCGATGAGAACGGCAGTTGACTTGATAAATCTATCTCCATCAGTTCCTCTTAAGGGAGATGTTCCACAAAGAGTATGGAGTGGGAAAGATGTCTCCTACAGTTATCTGAGGGTGTTTGGATGCCGGGCATTTGTGCATGTTCCAAGAGATGAAAGGTCCAAGCTTGACAACAGGTCTAAACAGTGTATCTTCTTGGGTTATGGACATGAAGAGTTTGGCTACAGATTATGGGATCCAGCTACAAAGAAAGTCATTAGAAGCCGAGATGTGGTATTCTTTGAGCATCAGACCATTGAAGACATAGACAAGTCAGAGAAGCCAAAGAATGCAGCTCAACACAGTGTCAGTTTCAGCCCAATTCCTCCTACCGTATTGGGTGAAAATCACGGGGGAGAAGTGCAGGGAAATCATGAAGTAGATGAATCCTCACAGAATGTTAGTTCTTCAGCTGAGACAGGTGAAACAGTTGAGACAGAACAATCAGTTGAGCAAGAGCAAACAGTTGAACAAGAAGAAGCAGTCCAACCTCAAGTTAGAAGATCAGATAGAGAGCGTAGACCTTCACAAAGATATCAGCCACATGAGTATGTGCTACTTACTGATGCAGGAGAGCCTGAAACTTATGAAGAAGCTATGTCATGCGATCAAAAGAATAAGTGGCACGAAGCTATGCAAGATGAGTTCAAATCTTTGCATGACAACCATACATTTGAGTTGGTGAAGTTGCCTAAGGGCAAGAGGACACTCACAAATAAGTGGGTGTATAAGTTAAAGACAGACGAAAGCAGTTTGAAGCCACGATACAAGGCTAGGCTTGTTGTGAAGGGTTTTCGTCAGAAGAAGGGAATCGACTTTGAAGAGATTTTTTCACCGGTAGTGAAAATGTCTTCTATTAGAGTTGTTCTTGGTTTGGCCGCCAGTTTGAATTTAGAAATTGAACAACTTGATGTAAAGACAGCTTTTCTTCATGGAGACCTAGAAGAAAAGATATACATGGAGCAACCAGAGGGTTTTAAGGTTAAAGGCAAGGAGCATCTTGTATGTAGATTGAGAAAAAGTCTATATGGTCTCAAGCAAGCGCCAAGACAGTGGTACTTGAAGTTTGATTCATTCATGGAAGCTCATGGATATGGTAAGACCATTTCAGACTCTTGTGTCTTTATGAAAAGATTCTCAGATGATGATTTTATTATCCTCCTGCTTTATGTGGATGATATGTTGATAGTTGGGCATGATGCTAACAAAATTAAAAGCTTGAAAAGTGAGTTGAGTAAGGCTTTTGCAATGAAGGATCTAGGGTCAGCTAAACAAATACTTGGCATGAGAATCACTCGTGATAGGAAGAATAGAAAACTATGGCTATCTCAGGAGAAATATATTGAAAAGGTGCTTGAAAGATTCAACATGAGCACATGTAAACCGGTAAGTACTCCACTTGCTGGTCACTTTAAATTGAGTAGCAATGAATGTCCTACGAGTGAGAAAGAGAAGGAAGAGATGATGAAAGTTCCTTATGCATCTGCCGTGGGTAGTTTGATGTATGCCATGGTTTGCACAAGACCAGATATTGCTCATGCAGTTGGTGTTGTGAGTAGATTTCTCTCAAATCCAGGTAAAGAGCATTGGAATGGTGTGAAATGGATTTTGAGGTATCTTAGAGGCACTTCCAGATTTTGCCTATGTTATGGAAATGGAAAGCCTGAATTGAGCGGCTACTCAGATTCTGATTATGCCGGAGATAGTGATTCCCGAAAGTCTATTTCGGGTTATATGATGATTTTTGCAGGGGGAGCAGTTTCATGGCAGTCGAGATTACAAAAATGCATTGTTTTGTCTACGATTGAAGCGGAGTATATAGCTATCACCGAAGGAAGCAAGGAATTCTTGTGGATGCAGAAATTCTTACAATAGTTGGGTTTGAAGCAAGAAAAGTTCGTTCTATTTTGCGATAGCATGAGTGCTATTTATCTCAGCAAGAATCCAGTTTTGCATTCAAGATCGAAGCATATCGATGTAAAGTATCATTGGGTTCGAGAGAAGTTAGAAGAAAAGTCTTTTCTTCTTGAGAAGGTCCGTACTGACGACAACGGATCCGACATGATGACCAAAGCCTTGCCCATGGTGAAACTTGACTCTTGTAGAAGCAAAGCAGGTATGATAGAACTCCCCACATGAGGCGTAGGGGGAGATTTGTTGGCTGGTACGCCACTTGTGGGGGACAACCAGCATTTTATATTTTATTTGTTTTAAAAAGAGAAAGCAAAAGAAATCAAAAGAAATCAAAAGAGAAAAAGAAAGAAACAAAATGATGGGCAGCCATCATTTCTTTGCTTTTTTTATTTGGTGTGTTGTGTTCGTGTGTGCAAAAGAGAGAGAGAGAGAAGGCAACCGAGAGACAACAGGAGAGAGAGAAGTGAGCCGAGAGTGAAGAAAAACAGGGGAAGCTCTCGGTGAACGCAGGGAAGGAGAGAAAGGGCGACGACCTCCGGTGTGATTTCGGCGGCCAAACATTACCGGAATCGTCTCAAATTTCAGTATGTTGTTCGTGAGACTGAGATCTACAAATTGATAGGTTTTGTTTGTTGAGATTTGTCTCCGGTTCTCCTATTGCGGTTAGGGTTTTCTAGCCCCATTTTGAGGAATTGCTCCTGGAATATTGTTGTTGAGCTCTAGTGTGTGACTAGAGAGAAATACTTGGTGTATTCTGCTATTCTTGGTGATTAGTGGAAATTTTTGGGTCGTCCGTGGTTTTTCCCGATTCGGGTTTTCCACGTAAATCTTGGTGTTATATTTCTTTATCGTTCCGGTATTATATTCGTTGCTGCGAGGTTGATATTTCGCTGGATATAATTGTTGGTTGTTGCTGGATTATATTGGAGTAGTGTCGGGGGTTATTATTTGATCCTGGATTGGCTATATTTGTGCCGAGGTGCTGCCCGTTTTTCCCCAACATCAACCTCTCTAAAGTCAGGCATCCACACAAGTCAGGAGTTCTAGTCATGCGATGACATTCTACGAGAGCAAGGATTTTAAGTTTGCTAGCCATCTGCAAAAAGGAAAGATAAATTTCAGCAAGAGAAACCAAAATAATCAACAAGACAACCATCATAAAATGAGATGTAAACCATACCGTAATTAAGTTCCATACTTCTGAATCATCTGTGAAGTGATTGCCAAAAAGTTCAAGAACGACTAAATTCTTCAAATGAATATTAGCCGCGCAGAAATCTGGTGGGGGAGAAGACCAGGAAATCCATCTCAAATTTGGTAGACAATCGGTAAAATCCCCAAGAAAGGTCCCATTTGATAATCTTAGGAACCTTAAACTTTCAAAACTTTGGATTTGTTCACGGCTAATTAAGATATGAGAACTCCTTCCTTGCAGATCAAGTCCTTCAACCTTTTTCTTTCTCTGCCAATAAATGATTGCGGTGATTAGCAGAAGTTTGTCAGTAAACTGTAACTTTTTTTTTCCATTTGGATGAATGAAATGGAAGAAAAGATCATTAGCAGAAAATTGAACCCTCAAAAGCAGGATGTCACTTTTTTCATCCGACCCTGATGGCTGTCTTACCTCTTTGGTCCTTAATAATTCAAGGACTTCCGCACTAAACCGCAGCCTACTACGCTTCCCAAGATTTGTAGGACTTTCTTGTCAAATAATTTCTCGTCCTAGATCTCTCATTTGATCATGCATCCTGTCACGCCCCGACTCTCGAGCTCGCGACATCCCTTACCAAATCGCCACTAGGTCACGAGAGATAGCGTCCCAGGCTACTATCGACCTTTAAATAAATTACGCATGCGGAACGTGCCTAACTTCCAATTCAACAAGATTAGCATGGCATAGAGAAGCAGGAACAACAAGGCAAACAAAACATAAGCACTAAACCGATGAGAATAGATGATCCATGACCTTACAGAGCTACCAGCTAACATATACAACCTCATGCTTCGGGGCGGCCCTCTAAGACTCACAAAAAGATACAGGAGTCGGGTAAGGTTAACTCTCATCTACTCCAAAAGGGTACTTCCACAAAAGATCCTCCAACAGCTCGAAAAGATCACGGTTAAGGCTAGTGATCGTGACGTTCCAACGGAGGAGCCGGATTGTTGGGATCGTCATAAGAACTATTACTCGACTGTACAGAAGGGGCTACAGACTGCTCGGGTTCGTCCCCAGGCTGTGTGACGGGTTCGGGATCCACTACCTCCCCGTCAGGCGTATCGATGTCCATCGGGTCCCAGGCCGGGGCATTAGCGACCCCCTGAACAGGCGATCCCTCAAACCCACGAATCGGGCCATAGAGATATATCCCATCACGAAGGTACCAGGCCTTGAAGTGATGAGCCACCAGAAGTGGCATCCCCTCATCGACCCATATAGTCGTGACGTGACGCTCCCAGACCTGATTCGTACATGGCACCGGATGAGACGTGACATCGTGAGACGAGTGGGTAGGGGTATCGAATCACACGGGCCTTTCCATTACTTTGGACTTGAAATGTTAACCCACGACGGGGTGAGAAATAAATCTCAGTGATTCAAGCCTAAGCTCAGTTAGGACATTGATTCGCCCAGAATATACTAAGCATCACAACTATCATACAGTTCAATCACATAACTCAAGAAGATATAGTCACAGTATAATAAACACCCAATCAAGGCACCACACAAGTTCATTTATTCAAGATGACCCACGCCACTGGCGTGATCCATTTCCACAACGCGATCCAGCACTTCAGTGCAATCCAGCGTCCTTCCGGCAGAACCGGACTACGTCTCTTTTCCCTCTCAACGACGGCTACTACGAGCGGTGTATCCAGTGCACCCAGCACGGCACCAGCAAGCAGGCATCCCTAAACGGGGCGTCGGTCCATCACAAGCAGCGACCGGCATCCGATAATTCCTTAAGACCGTACGCCTGGCACGGGGCATGAATTATCGTGCTTCTGCAAGTCGTTTACAGTAGGTACGGTACGTGCATGAACAGTACCAAACGAACTTGCCAGGTAATCGTCATCTGTCCCTCATGTGACCACATAATTCACACTTGGCAATCAATCTATTAATTATCTTTGAATAATGCCAAATACACATACAGACATGCTAATAGACTCGGCCCACGGCCATTCAAGACACTCAGTCGGGCATGTCAGCGAGGCGATCAAATCCATGAGGTTAATGACTAAATCACGAGCAACCAATTCAATCAGGCAATATCGAGCTCAATTCGTGCCACGACAATTATTAACCAGATTGATTTAACACACTAATCGTTCGCTCGTAATCGAACCACAATCAATGAATTATCACCCAATCAATCAATCACTATTTTACCACAATTAGCCACAGATAATAAAATCACCCCAAATAATCTAATCGATCGGCCATTTAACCTAACCCAATTTCTAACTAAATCGGCCCCGATCATGTACCCAAATTTCACAATTAACTAATCCTAGGCGCAATTAGCGCCCTAACCAAGGGTTAGGGTTAACTCACTGAGTGAGTGAGCTCGGGCGGTCCCGATGGTCGACGGCGACGGCGGTTCTCGGCAACTAACAAGGGTAACCACGCGGCAACTCGAACCAATTCTTCGGGAACACCTCAAGAAGGTCACACGAGGTCGCCGGGACGGGTGACCGGCGACGGAGCTCCGGCGAACGGCGGCCGACAGCCTAAACAGAACCAGCACAGTGAGAAAACAGGGTAAAACAGGGCTGTCTTGGGCGATTCTAGATCCCACGCGCTGCGACAAGGCCAGACAACGGTGTAAGACTCACCTAGGGGTCGGAGGGGTTCAGCTAGGACTGGCGAAGGGCGGCGGAAGGCAGCTGACGGCGGCGGAGCAGTAAGTCACAGAACCGGCGAAAAATAGGGCAACCTGCGACAGAGAACATGGGAGATTTTCGAGGCTTCTCACGAGCTCCACGGCGACGACAAACTTCCTCGAGCTGGGGAAAGTAAGAGGAAGGTCAGAGGAGTCGAACGGCGGTGGTGGTGAGTGGCGGGGCTGTCGGAAACGGCCGAGGTCGAAGAAAAATCGAACCGGGCTCAAAATAGAGCACCGGCGGTTTCAAAGCTTACCACGGCGGCTCTGGCGAACGACGGGTGGCGGGATCGGTTCGGAGCGGTCGAGGGGAGGCTGGTGGTCGATCGTGAGGCAGCGGCCGGGTCTGGCAACGTCGCGAACGACCAGGGAAAGAGCTGGAAGTGCTCGGGTTGCAGGGCCGAAAACAGAGCACTCCGTCCCCAGTTGCTCCCGCGGCTGTCCGGCGGCGAACGGCGGCCGACCTCGGCTCAGGGCGACGGTAGGAGGTGGCTGGAGGTCTTGGTGGTCGGCTTGGGGGTGGTGGTCGTGCCAAAGAGGAAGAACAAAGGAGGATGTCGCTCGGCCGTGGGAAATGGTCGCCAAATCGCAAGGAAAGAAGAAGCAGCAGCAGAAGAGGGAGGGAGAGAGAGAGAGGCGACATGAGCTGATGGGCTGCATAGGGAAGAGAAATGGTGGGGTCCCAATGAAGACTTTGGGCAACTTATCCATTAGGGCTTAATGGCATTTGTCTCATGTAAATTAGGGTAGGGGCAAAATGGTCAATGGCCATGCCGGGACTGAAATGAAAATTTGGGGCACTGGACGAATAGAAAATTTTGAAATTTCACTGGCTAGGCTTGATTGGAATTAAGCTTGGGCGCGAAATCGAAAACCTAATTCATAAAGGCTAAGAAATCGAACCCTAACCTAACACGATCGAAACTTCGGAATTCGTCCAAATTATCGTCACTTCGGTCCTAACGGTCCAAAATATTTATCGACTATAATTTCATATATTATCCTTATATTGAATTCCAAATCTTACAGAAGTTGGGATTTCCAGGACGTCACACATCCAAATTTTATTGTTATCCATGATCTTTATCAAGGACATGTTGATAAGGACATCAATTTCCATGTTAGGATAAAATTTACAATCAGTCCACATGTAAATGGCACTAGTCATATCATCATTGATGAAAAAGCATGCAACATCGAGAAAAATTTTGCGCTGACGATCGTTTAGGGCATCATAACTAATCATCAACTTCTTCTGTACATTTTCATCAGGTATGTCCCTTAACTTGTCTAATGTTTCCTTCCATATCACTTCATTTCTTCCACAAAGTAATGAACCTAGAATTTCCAAAGCCAAAGGAAGCCTTCCGGTTGTAGAGACAATTTCTCTTAAGAGGCTGTCAAAATCCTTTGCTATAGACGGTTCAAGAAAAGCATGCCTTTTGAATAGTTGGAGTGCGTGGTCAAAACTCAACTCCTTCATTTCATAAGCCAGAATTCCTTCCTTACTCTTCTGTACACTTGTGTTCCTAGTGGTGATCATTATTCTTGTTCCTGGATGCAATCTATCTTGTCCAATTAGATTCTCAATTTGTTCTTTCTCATCCACATCATCAAGAACAATGAGGACCTTCTTATTCCCTAGTGTTTCTTCAATCCTCATCCTTCCGTAATCAACACCATCAATAATATCTGCTGCTCTAGGACTAACAATTTCTCTTACTAACTTCTTTTGCAACTCGACTAAACCATCCTTCTTTGACTTTTCTCGAATATCATCAAGGAAGGCGCAACACATTCCGAAGTAAGAAGAAATTTTGTTAAAAATGACTTTGGCAAGAGTGCTTTTACCGATGCCCCCATCCCATGAATTCCAAGCAGTCTCACATCAGTGCAGTTAACATCTAGCAATTTCAGTACTTCATCCACTGGTCTATCAAGTCCGACTAAATGTTCAGTCACAAACTTATATCTTTTCTTCAGCCTATGCAAAACCTCTTTGACTACCAACTTCATAATTTTCGCTTTGCTGCCACAAATAGAAGCCAGTTCATTAGTTAGAAAAGCTGTATTGACGAATAAAATTAACATGTAAGCCGTTAAATCCAAAAACTGTGTAGTTCTTTTGTTTGTCCTTCGTAACTCTTGCATATGATTTTTCTTTTTTCTTAAATTTGCAAAGATTTGCTAATTTATTTATCCCCCAATATCACTTGTATTGGACGGGCTCGATTCTAGAGCTAGAAAGGTTAGGAATCTTTAGAGCTGACCTTTTGCATTTTGGAAGTTCCCAGCCCTTGATTTGATCGACCTTCATGAGAGCCTTCTCCCAGGATTCTACTTCGTGAGGAGGAAACTTCTTCTTGTGTTCATCTACGTTCACCGTGTATAATGAGGTTTTAAGCTTAACATCATCTGGCTTCACATCATAAAAAAAAAAAATGGGTAGAATCTGTTTTTTCCCCTTAGATATGGATGTGTTGTCTACCATCCTCACGAGCTCACGCAAGCACCATTTGCTATCAGCATAATTTCTTGAGAAGATGGGTATGTAGATTTGAGAGTTGTCAATTGTTTGGTGGTGGTGGTGGTGGTGGTGGTGGTGGCGTGTTCAGCACTGGTTGTGGCTGCACTGTCGGGTTCATCACATTAACTTCAACTGGAGCGGTTTGTGAAAAATTATAACCATTCGCTCCATTTACCAAGTTTTCTGGGTTGGGTTCTCTGGCCTTGGGATAATCCTTAAAGGCGGTTGAAAATTCTGCCCTCCATTTCCACTATGCCCAACATTGGAAGGTTCCGATGCAAGAGGGTATGGTATAGTGCCTAGAGAACTAGTGAAAGATGGTGGAACTTGAGATAACGAACTTGGACGGGATATTACCTCATTCATAGCATTGATCACCATTGGCTTGATCACGTCAGTCACATGGTGCACCATGTGGTTTGTCAGTTCATTCTGTTGTTCCTCAAACATCCTCTTCATGGTAGCCATCAACATAGCATCGGGTGCCAGCATATGTCTGTTCCTCAGTTAACTGCTGTGGTATGTCGTCATTGTGATGGGCTTCTCCATCAGCCTGATTGGCTGCTGAATGCTCTGATCGTGCACCATCATCAGGATTGTTGACAATGTCAACTATTACTGCCTCTAGTTGGTTTTTGGTTTTCACCATTTCTGCCACGAAGGCCCCACCAGGCGTGCCAAAAAGATTTTCACTTGTTTTCGTAACAAGAAAAAAATTTCACCGAAATTCGTTCTTCGATTGTTATTAAGATAAGTCTTGTGGCTCGATCCTCAAAGAAATATGGCAAATGGGTGGAAATGGATGATGGTAGATTGTGTATGGATCGAAAGTGGAATGGAAAGTCGTATTGAGATCAACAGGGTTCAAGCTAAGTTACAATACTCCTAAGAAAGCATGTAAATTGCAGGAAGATAAATGGCCTTGCCAGAGATCAAGGTACGATTGCTGGAAATGTAAAGGTACTGGAAACGTAAAGGACTCGAAAGATAAATTGTATAGGAAAGTTGAGTTGTGTTAGATGTGTGTTGATCTGTCTTCTCTTCCTTTTCTTCCGAGTATTTGTTTTTTCGCCGGCTTTGATAACCGCTCAGTCAGTTACCCTTGTATTTTGAAATCCTGAATATTGGCGCCTTTGATATTTTCTTTTCCGCACATATTCTACCGCTCCGTCCGCCAGAAGTTGGTTATGAAATACCTTAGTGAGATTGGATTTTGAGTCATTTTCGAGTAACTTCCGTGCCCATGATCCGATCGTGTTACTATCTTGATCTTTCGTTCGTGGTCTCTCGTAATCGTGGTTTCTTGGGTGGTTTTGTAACTTCCTCCACGTTCGTGGTCTTTGTCGTTAACTCCCCATATTGCTCGGTAAGTTATCAAGCCATCTCTTAGTTATCGATTCTCTCTAGGTTACCGATCAGTTCGGTAACTTCTCGCTCTACTGCCCATTTTCCGGATCTCGGAGTCTCCTATCTTGTTAACTTACTGAACCTCGGAAAGTTTTACTTGGCCTTCCCTACTTTCCGAACAAGGCAATGATAGCCTCTGGGCTCACTCAGAAATTGTGCTTAATTTGGGTGTCCACAGGATCATAATAGTGTGGGCCATTGGATCTCCCCGTAGGGGATCCAAATCCTATGTGTCATGTCTTTTTTTCTCATTGTTTGGTCTCCCCCAATGACATGAATACTATGGATCTCTCTTTTTATTTTTATTTTCATTTTTTTGGTTGAATACTATGGATGTCTTTAACTGGTTAGATTATTGCTTGGAAATTGGAATAGGAGGGGTGCTAGCAGTGATGATTGTGCTAGAGGTGCTGGTAGTGATGCGTGTGCGGGAGACATAAAGAAAATCACCAACGCAACTTTGCTTATGTCCTGATTTTGGTGGAGATGAAAGTGGAGACACCAAGATCCAATAGATCAGTGGGAAAAGTGTCAAAAAGTCCTAAACCTAATGCA
This sequence comes from Rhodomyrtus psidioides, assembly GCA_021437785.1. NCBI lineage: Eukaryota > Viridiplantae > Streptophyta > Magnoliopsida > Myrtales > Myrtaceae > Rhodomyrtus > Rhodomyrtus psidioides. The sequence continues at coordinate 635,087 of JAILYB010000092.1, read as the reverse complement.
TTAGTGCCAATTTAGTCCTAAGCCTTTTTTTGGTACCAATTCAGTCCTAAACCTTTTACATTTGTGCCAATTTAGTCAATTCCGCGAATTTTGACCGAAATCATTGGCGCACACATCAATTATCCTACGTGGCACGGCTTGCGCTAACGTGGATATTTTTTAATATTTTTTGATATTTTAAATCATTTTTAAAACAATTTTTTAAAAAACCAAAAAAAATGCTTAAAAATTATTTAAAATTATAGAATAATATTAAAAAAAATCCAAGTCAGAGTTTGTCGTGCCACGTAAGACAATTGATGTCCATGTCAGCCATTTTCGGCCAAAATTAGTTTAATTAACTCAATTACCATAAATACAAAAAATTTAGGACTGAATTGGCACCAATGCAAAAAGTTTATGACCGAATTAGCACTAATAAAAGGTTTATGACTTAATTGGCACCAATATAAAAGATTTAGGACTAAATTGACACAAAAAAGGTTTAGGACTAAATTGGCACTAATGCAATAGATACAGGACTTTTTTGACACTTCTCCCATAGATCAGTGGGCTCATGCATTTTGATGACCTCTTTTGCTAGCGGACTGATAACGTTCAGGTTATAGATGGGCGTTTGTTTGTCAGATCGGTGATGCTTTGTTTAGTTCTTCTTCTAAAATGTCTAGATCCGCGATGTCTCTTTTTTTTTTTTAGTAGGTGAATACACCCCAAAGTAGTCGTGATCATCTTTTTTGTCTAAACACCTTTGGCAACAAGATGTGCTTTCTCACTAATTATCAGCGAAACCATCAGCTTGATGCTTCTGTTTGAATATCCATTTTACATCAAATTGGTTTAACTCAGTGAAGCAATAGAATTAATTTAATCAACTAAAAGACTGTTGCTTGAAAACTGTTACTATTCCAAAAAAGAAAAAAAATAAAGTATTCCTTCTATAAGTATGTTGGGCTCAATTTGCAAATACCATCCTTTTGTAAAAAAAAAAAATATTATTTCTTTATTGTAGAAAAATGCATGGTAATGGCCACGAAACCGAATTTTTTGAGCTTCGGTGCACGGTACATATCTGATTTTTTACACCATCAAGTGTGACAAATATGAGAGTAAAATGATTGGATTATGAACTTTATACCACATGATTGATGAGGTTTGGTGGGTTCTTTAATAAAAATGTTATCGACGATAATCTAATAATGATAATAATTCGTGAAAATAATTCATCATTTACCCTATATATTTACACAATCAATTCAAAGAATAAAAAAAAGGCCATTGACAACCCAAATGATACTTTAGTGAGTGAAGTTCTTAACTTACAGTGAAAGTTTAAACTTTCTTGTCATTTTCCAACTTTATTATAATGTGGGTCATCAAATGCGTTGGCGTTGTTAATAAGTGAGAAAGTGATTGATAACCTTACTGTTTTTTTTTTTTTTTTGGCCTTTTACTTTTTCGCTCCATCGAAGACTCGAAACGTGGAATTGGAGAAGACGCTCTTTTTTCTCTAGGGGTGGTAGGGGCCGGTACATCCGGTTTGGTTTTAATAATTAAAGTAAAGACACTAGTTTTATATTTTATTCTTTCCTTTCTTCTATTTTGGTAATTTTGCTCATATAGATAGTGGGCCATTATTTTCGAGATATATCGAATAAATCTCAAAGAAATTCATACGTAGTACTTAGCTTGGTTTGTTTTGTGAAAATAAAAAATTTCAACTTTTTTTTTTCAGAATTTTCAGTGATTGATTCGTGAAAAATAAGACATTCTAGGAAAACATTTTCACCTATGAAAAAACACTCTTCAAAAATGAAGAAAGTGTTTTCCTCTTTTTAAGAAGAAAGAAATATTTTCTTCATATTTCCTTCCTCATCTTTTTCACATTTCCTTTCTTTATAATCACACTTTTACTTTCTTTTCATTTATTTATTTATTATTTAAAAAATAAAAATTTTATTTTAAAAAAAATTATTTTTCCTTCTTCCTCTTCCTTCCTCCGCCAACCGCGGACCACGACGATGGCCAAACTAATTTACTCGAAATTATTTTAGTGACCATGAAAAATTTCAAACTGATATATATATGACAAATTTATTCTAAAATAATTTTTTTACCATCATAAACTGTTACATCAATGACAAATTTACCTTCTATTAAATTGGGTTAATATCAGGAAAATCTCAAATTGATACTCCTATGAGAAACAGAGGATAAAAACCCCCAAAAGAATTCACCTATCAACTGCAATGTGTCATCGAACTCAGCAATTTACGATTATATTTAATAAAAATTAACATAGAGTAAATTTATCATAGGTGTATCGATTTGGGGTAAATTAATCAAAAGTGTACGAGTTTGAGGGTTTTTCACTGTAAAAAAAAGTTTTAATTAAATTTATCACATATGTACCAATTTGAGATTTTTTGTGGTATTAATCCCTTTTTAAACTGTGATGCATAGTTTGAACTCTAAAGAAATGGATCCGCAGTTGCAGCAAAAAATAGTTCCCAACTACTGTCATAGGTGTGATTTATTCAGTGATGCAATGAAATCGATTCAATTAAATAAAAGATCTTTGCTTGAAATCTTTTCCGATCCCAAAAAAGAATATACACACACACTCAATTTGTAGATACCAAAATTATTTAAAATCCTTTTTTATTGTAGAAAAATGCATGTTAATGGCCAAGGAACGAAATTTTGTTTGTGATTTAGATGGACGGTACATATTTCAATTTTTACACCGTTAACTGTAACAAACGAAATGATTGGATTATGAACTCTATACTACATGATTGATAAGGTTAAGTACGCCTTTTAATAATGATGTGATTGACAATAACCGTAATAACAACGCAAAGAATAATTTAAAAAAAAAAGCCATTGAATCATTGATCACCCAAATGGTACTTCTATTGAGGGATTTTTTTTTTTTTAAAACTTCTAGTGATGTCAAATCTTCTTGTAATTTTCCAACTTTATTATAATGTGGGTCTCTTAAGGCACTACCAAACAGTTCGTTGCGTCTGCTTTACAAACTCCAACCAGTGAAAAGTCGTCCTCGTGTCGACTTTTTTAAAGGGCTTTTTTTTATAAGGACTTTGTCATAACGTGAAATCACGTGGGACAGGAGGGAGAACACGACAATTTTCCCTCACGTTGCCCGAGGGCAGAGCGGTTGCCCGCAAGTCAACAGTCTTGGTCGTTCTCATCATAAAATGATTAAAATCCAACCCCAATAGCCATTCTGTGCCCACTGCGAGAGAAAGCGCGAGAGAGAGCGAGCGAGCGAATTGGTCCGTGGTGTTTCTAATCTTTTTACGAGTTAGTTTTCGTGTGCCGTCGCTTTGGTTATTTCTTTACTTTCTCCCCCATCATCGGTCAAGCGAGGTCGACGTATTCTGCTCTTCGCGTGTTCTCTTCTTTCTTTTGGGGGTAGAAGGAGCTGGGAAGGGCGGAATTGGAGAGACCTTGAGACGATGGAATCAAGAGATGGCTACGACGTGGTCCTGACTTTCAGAGTAAAAGACTCTCTCGAGCTCGTTGATCCCCTTTACCATCGCATGATGGCTGCCGGACTTCGCGTTTTCAGAGATGATGATGAACTGCCCGTCGGCGAGGAAATTAGCCCAGCTATGCGACGAGCGATCGAAGACTCCAAAATTTACGTACCCATTTTCTCCAAGAACTACGCTTCCAGTTCATGGTGCCTTCGCGAGCTTGCCTACATGGTACGTCTTCGGTTCAAATCAGGCAGGAAGAAGGTGCTTCTGCCCATTTTCTACGACGTGCAGCCTTCTGATGTCGATCTCCGTACCAGTTTAAACGACAAGGACCTTCTGAAGTTGGCCGAGAGGTTTGATTCCGATGATCTGGGCCAGTGGTGGAATGATCTGATTGAGGCGGCCAAAACAAAGGGACACGTGTGGGACGGAAAACCTAAGAGGTAAAGTTCCTACGTTCACCTTAGCATTAGCAACATCAATCAATCGATTTCCCGAACTCATTGTCTCGTTCGTTTTGCCAAAACGTGAGTTGTTTTCGAGAAAATATGTTTTTTGAAAATTTATTTTCAAAACAATGATTTACCAAAAAAAAACCATGATGATATTTTTTTAATATTCTATTGAAATTTAAGAATGAACCAAAAAATATATATTTTATTTTTCTATCGTTCGGTGAAAAATCGAATTTCATTTTTTTTCTTGCAGTCTTTTCTTTTTCCTCTTTTTCTTTTTTTCTTTTTATTTTCCTTCTTCAACTCAGTACGGTAGGAGTGAGCGGTTTCAAGTTCCGTACAGGTTTCATCTGGAACTTAGAACCTACCCGTCTATACAGGTTCTTCATTTTTTGAAACCTAGAACCTACCTTATAACCTAGAACCTATCCTGTCTCAGGTTCCAGGATCGGTTCCAAGTTCCACTCAGGTTCCACATATATATATTCTTGATAGAATGATGAATGTGACTAATTGCATTTAATGACCACCATCTACTACTAAAATTTACTAATCACAACTCATATTTAGACACACAAAAAGTATGATCCAATAACAAAGTAAAAGACTCAATAATAAAATAATTCTGAATTACATACTCATCGTCGTCCTTATGAAATACCTTAGAATGACGTGAAGATATATATTAAGAAAAAATATAAAAGCTTGTTTCAGGTTTCAGATTTCAGGTTCCGGTTCTAGGTTCCATCTACCTAGAACCTGGAACCTACTCGTCAAAGCAGGTTCCCTAATTTTTGGAACCTGGAACCTACCCTCTATACCTTGGAATCTGGAACCAATCGGTTCCCACCGGTCCGGTTCTACAGATTCCAGGTTCTACCTTGAAACCATGCTCACCCCTAGATTGCGGGCCACATCGATGGCATTGGCGAAGTGGAGCTCGTGGGCCTAGGCGAGCTCACCACGCTGGTTTGTTTGCTTGTAGCTAGATGTGGCAATATGGGTCACAAACCCAAAACGAAATCTTTTAGAATAGGTTTGGAACAGAAACTTGTTTGGTAACGTAATTTCAAGAAACTATTTTTGAAACAATTTTGAGAAACAGAAATAGATTTGAAGTATAAATGAAAAACAAAAAAAAAGTTACTTCTTCGAGAAATCGAAATAGAAATAGAAATCTCCGTCGACGACCAACTCCACCGGTCGCACCTCGCCGGACGCCGCCGCCCGCCACTGACTGCCTCATTTTTCATAAGTAAAAATTTTCAGCTGCTGTTAAATAAATTTTTATTTTAGGATAAAAAATTTTAGTCATTTCATCATCATGTAAGAGTATTTAAAAAAGCCAATCAGTATTTTCTGTTAGTTAAATTGAATGGAATTAACGGAAGGACTCGATTTACATCAATTATATATATCACTTAAAGTAGGTTTAGTGTATTTTGATAATATGGGTCAAAACGGTCAGGTCGGATATGAGTTAGTTGCGGGTCAGTCGAGTATGAGTCACGAAATATGAGTCAAAATGTGTTCGATGAGTCAATATGGGTCGGACCATATTCGACTCGACCCGACCCGATCCACCCATTTGACACCTCTACTCGTAGCTGATAGGATTTCTACCTACTTTTTTTTTTCCTAACCGTAATTGTTTGCCTAATGTGGCAGCCTTGGGGGACTAATCAAGTTGGTCGTCGAAGAGGTTTTACGCAGGCTGCAAATAAATCTACATGGAACTTTATTACCCGAACATTTAGTCGGAATGGGCGTTCGAGTCCAAGATGTGATAAATCTGTTGGATGTTGGTGGTGATGGTGTGCATTTCCTTGGAATCTGGGGGATGGGTGGAATCGGTAAAACACTTCTTGCCAAGGCTGTCTTCAACGAGCTATGTTCTCACTTTGAAGGCTGTAGTTTCGTCGGAGACATTCGGGAATATTCAGCACGTACCCACGGCATAGTGACTTGTCAAATGCAGTTAGTATCGGATATATTGCAATGGAAAATTCCATCAGTTCGTTCCGCAGATGAAGGGAAAATGCTCATCAGAGAAAGACTATCAAATAAGAGGGTTCTCCTTGTTCTGGATGACATAGATCACGGGGATCAACTTTTAGCACTAGCAGGGAATAAGGATTGGTTTGGTCGTGGAAGCAGGATTATTATCACAATCAAGAATAGAGATGTCTTGCGTGTTGCCCATCCCATTCCAACTTATGAGATGGGCTTCTTGAACGAAGAAGAAGCATTTCATCTGTTCAACATGCATGCTTTTCGAAGAGGCCTCCCTCCGGAGGATTGGTACTCACTATCGAGAGAAGTAGTTTCCACCCTTGGAGGGCTTCCATTGGCTCTCGAGGTCACCGGATCGTTCCTTTATGGCAAAAGGAAACCAGTTTGGCAAGACGCTTTGAAGCAATTGAAAGAGGTGCCTCACCATCATATTGGACAGAGTTTAAAGATCAGTTATGATGCATTGGAAGACACTAATAAGGAAATATTTCTGGATATTGCCTGTTTTTTCATTAACAAGAATGTTAGTGATGCCATTTATATGTGGGATGACTGTGGTTTCTATCCAAGACAGGGAATTGAACAACTTGTTAGTATGTGTCTAATAAAGATTGTTGATGACCACACAATATGGATGCAAGATCAGATTCGACGCCTGGGAAGCGAAATTATCCATCAGGAGAATCCTAATGATCCAAGCAAGCGAAGTAGGGTGTGGCGTCATGAGGAAGCCCTCAGCTTAATAAGAAGCAAAAGAAAGGTATAGCAAGAAAACTCTACACGCGCGCCTGCGCACAAGTCCATTTGGTAAAACTATGCTGTTCAATGATAAACTGTGGAGTGAAGTGTGTTTGGCAATATGTCTTAGAGTTGCGACACTTTGAAGGTGGTTGGAGAAGCTGATAGGAGCTGTTATATCTATCAGGTGCCGCGCTATGAAGTGTTTGCCAAACACATTTCATAAGCTTAAGGGCCCCCTTTGCGGTTGTAAGCGCTGTAGAGGAAGATGTGCCAGCACCCTCAAAACCTTACTTTTGTTTCGCTTTCTTTTGACATGATGTGTAGTAAAGGCAAAATGCTGACAAACTCTTACTTACTCATTGCTTGTTTGCTTCAATTTACAGAATCTTCAAAGCGTTGAAGCACTCAGTCTGGCTGGGAATCCTCCCGGATCCATCATTACAAATGAAGAATTGGCTCGGCTGCCGAACCTCAGGTTCCTTGAATTAGAGGGAGCTATCTTAGATGGAAACTTTAAGAATCTTCTGCAGGAATTGAGATATCTCTCTTGGCGTTTTTGTCCTGTAGTATTCACGGCCACCAATTTGCATTTGAAACGCTTAGTTGTTCTGCATCTTTCAGAAGGTCGTATTACAGACAATTGGGGTGGCTGGAGCCAAATCAAGGTGTGCGATCTCAATCTTTTACTCTTATTATTCAAGTGAGACCTTGTTGTATGTCCTCCTTGATATTTAATTCCTTTTACAGGTGGCAACAAGGTTGAAAGTTCTGGATCTCACGGGTTGTCAAGGTATAACCAAAATGCCGGACTTATCTGAATTCTCAAGTTTGGAAAGGTTGCTACTCTGCGACTGTTTGGAATTGCGTACAATGGACAGCTCCATTGTGAAATTAGAGTGCCTGAATTATTTAAATCTGAAAGGATGTATTAATCTCCAAGGCTTGCTGAAAGAAATTGGAGCACTGGTGAATCTAGAGTATCTGTGCTTAGAGGGATGTTCTAAGTTAACAGAGCTTCCAAGGGAAATGGGAGATCTTAAATCGTTGCTGGAATTGAACATATCAGACACAGGAATTCAAGTGTTGCCTGATTCTCTCCGAAAGTTAAAAGAATTGAAGGTGATACGCAGTGAGAAAGACAAATCATCGTTACTTTCAGCGGAGGAGCCTAAACGGCCACGCGACGAAGTTTCTGAAAAAATTGAGGGGGTAAGTCCAAATAGAAAAGGGAGGCTTTCTTTTTTGACGGCCCTAAAGTTATCAGACAGTTCAGACAGTTGTATTCCCACAATACCAACCATGATCATTGAGCTAGTTAATCTCCTGACGCTGGACTTGGAGGATTGCAATAAGCTTCAGCAGTTGCCAAAACTCCCCAAGAGTTTGGAACTTCTTAAGCTGCCACGATACCTGCGGCCTGTTTTGAATATTCTGGATCTGATTAAGGAAGTTGATTTTCTCCTTTTTGATGGCTCTGAGGATCTCTCATTCCACGCATCAAATCTGATGCTGACTTCCGTACAGTGGATTAAGAAGCTAAACAAACAGGGGAATCTGGAGTCTTGCCTTGCGGATATTCTCGCCGCATCGATCAAGTTGAGTTCGCTTAGTTGGCCGAATCAGCTTTCTCTATTGCGCCAAGGCGTGCAGTCTCTCGTCTGGCTTTCGTCATTTTTGTCAGTGCTGGCATCTGGAGACCTATGCTCAACAAAAATGTGGTCATACATTTGCAGCTTCAAAAACTCATCAAATTTATGGATTTATCAATATGAACATGAAGAAATTCAACTTACCAAGCTCAAAGGATTGAGAAAATTGACTCTGGAAAATTGCGAACATCTTAAGAGAGTTTCCAATCTTTCAATCTGGAAGAGGTTAAAAGAATTGCGCCTCATTCGATGCCCAAAGTTAGTTGAGCTTCAGAAGCTTGGTGGCTTTGAATCCTTGGAAAAGTTACACGTCAAATTGTGCCAATCGATTGAAAGGTTAAGTGGTCTATCGAGCTTAAGAAGGCTGGATAGTTTGATCATTGAAAAATGCGGTGCACTAAGAGTTGTTGAGGGACTTGATGAATTGGACTCTTTGCGTTCCTTGAAAATGTGGAATTGCAGTATGCTGAAACATCTAACTGACGTGTCAAACTCAAAGATACCGGATGGATGTGAGGTGATGATTTGGAACTGCGGAGCGCTGCTTGACTTTGGTCATGTTGGCCTTGGCCTCCCTTACAAGCATTATAAAGAGGCGGTTCTGGGAACTACTGACCGGGATTCCGGATCGCATTTAGCGAAAAGGCCAGGGAAGATGTCTGATACGGAGTTACAAGGATCAGTAAACTTGGAGGAGGTGCGTATTCTTTTAATGTTTTTCGACAGCCTTTTGCTTTTAAGTGGAGAATTTTTGGAGTGGATTTTGCTTTTAGCTTTTGAGTTTTAGATAATTTGTTTTTTCGCTGACATTAAAATTATTCTGGTTCAAGACCGTAATTATGAAAAGATGATTTGAAAAGCAATGTTAGGTATGCTATGACTGACTGGTCTATAAAATCGCTATATTAAGTCAGGAAAACAGAAAAAAATATTTTGGTCCTTATATTATTTGCGACTCTTCATTTTGCTCCATGTACCTTACTTTTTTCATCTTAATCTCTCATAAAGTGTATCTTTCTTCTCGCCAATTTCGACCTCTAAGGTGCCATTTAGACTGGGGTCGTGTTCATTCCCAACAGGTTTTGCATCAGAAAGTCATCGAAGGGATGAATTTGAAAAAAAAAAAAATAACACTGTTCGATCAGGGGCTAAAAGGAGTGAAAGAAATGGGAGAATCACGAAGTCACAAAGGGAAAATTCGTCTTTGCCCGAAAAGATTCCTACTTTTTTCACCTTAGCTGCATCTTTCACATCATTCGTCTACTCATCTTTTAGAAGCAAATTGCTTTAGATTAAGAAAGAATATGACGACATACAGACTTTCATGAACTGATTTGAAACAATGTATCCAGGATTATGGATTTATCATTAGAAAAGTTAATAATAAGAACTCTTTTTAAGTTCAAAAAATGCAAAACGCCAATACAAAATAAGTACTAATATTAAGGCAGGAAAACAGAAGGAAAAAAAAAAAAAGCTTTGGTCCTCATATTATTTGCGACTCTTCATTTTGGTTAATGTAACTTACTTGCTTCATCTTAATCTCTCAACAAGTATTTCTTTTTTCCCTTCGATTCCATCCTCTGATGACTTCCTTATGTAAATGTGTTCGATAATCAAGCGATTTGCTGACATGCAGGTGCCATCTAGGTTGTGGCGTTGTGTTCATTTCCAGCAGGTTTTGCATTAAAAAAAAAATCGATTAGGGGCAAAAATGAGTGAAAGAAATGGGACCAAAATGAAGTATCACGAAAATACGAGGAGCAAAATTATAGCTTTCCCTAAAAAGATTCCAACTTTTTTCACCCTAGCAACATGTTTTACCTCATTTCCCTAGCTAGTCGTCTTTTATCCCTTAAATATGGATGCCAATCACTCGCGCACATGCCAATCTTTCTGTTCTTTTCGATTGTTGATCTTTGTCAATTTGTGCTTGTCTCATGAAAATATGTAAGTGCCGGTGGTAACCGACAACACATGAATTGAACAAGAAATTTGCACAAATCTCTAGTGGCTCGACAATATTCTCAATTGATAACTGACATTCAATTTACAGATATAAGTCTCTGCATGTTTTTGCATCAACTAGAAAAATTTGATGACAAATGACAAGTGAATATCTTGTAACTGTTTGTTTTGTGGGGGAAAAGATTATTATATGTTATTAATCAAAGAGAGAGTACAATGATATATATAATACGCAAACCCTATAGGCATAAAAGACTATTGTGCCCTCACTTAAATATTTCCTAACACTCCCCCTCAAGTTGGGATGTAAATATCAAATAATCCCAACTTGTTACATAGAAAAGTCACTCGACTCCCCTTTAGTGATTTAGTGAAGATATCCGCCAATTGATCATCCGTCCTTGTATGGTGAAGAATGATTTCTCCTTTTTGAACTTTCTCTCGTACGAAGTGGCAGTCAATCTCAATGTGTTTAGTTCGCTCATGGAAGACAGGATTATTTGCAATGTGAATCGCTGATTGATTATCACAATATAATACCAATGGATTTGATGTCGGCAAACCAATTTCTGATAATAACATTCTCAACCAGAGCAATTCACATGTCACATGCGCCATAGCTCTATATTCTGCTTCAGCACTTGATCGAGAAACCATATGTTGCTTCTTACGTTTCCAGGCGACTAAATTACCTCCAAGAAACACACATTAACCTGATGTAGATCTCCTATCAGTAGGACATCCAGCCCAGTCTGCATCAGAGAAACCCATAGTGTCCAAATGTCCGTAATTCTTGAAAAGCAGTCATTTACCTGGTGCTCCCGTCAAGTACTTAATAATTCTAAGTACAGCATCCCAGTGAGTAGTACGGGGAGAACTCATGAACTGACTATACTAACAGCAAATGATATGTCAGGCCTTGTGACAGTGAGATCGTTCAACTTTCCCACCAACCTTCTATACTTCCCTGGATCACGTAACAATTCTCTATGTTCTGTATCAAGTTTCACATTGGGCTTCATAGGAGCATCTACTGGCTTTGCTCCAAGAAATCCAACCTCATCAAGAATGTCAAGTGCATATTTTCGTTGAGATAAATTAATGCCTGCATGTGAATATGCAAAATACCAAGAAAATATCGCAAATGTCTCAGATCCTTGGTATTAAATTCTCTGTGCAGAAACTGCTTGAGCTGTTGGATACCATCTGAATCACTACATGTAATAATAATATCATCTACATATAATGTCAGCTGAGGAGACAGAGCTAAAAAATGAATGATCTACTTGACACCGTTTTAATCCGAACCTGATAACAGCATCATTAAATTTTGCCAAACCAAGCACAGGGAGATTGCTTGAGTCCATACAAAGCTTTACGTAAGCGGCATACCAAATTATCCCCCTGAGCAACAAACCCAGGTGGTTGCTCCATGTACACTTCCTCGGACAAGTCACCATGAAGGAAGGCATTCTTCACATCGAGCTGACGAAGATGCCAACCAAAACGTGCTGCAAGGGAAATAAAGACACGAACATATGGAATTTTGGCAACAGGTGAAAATGTGTCATTGTAATTTACACCATATATCTGAGTATATCCCTTTGCAACCAAGCGAGCTTTCAATCGATCAATAGTGCAATTAGGATGAACCTTAACGGTAAATACCCAACGACAACCAACAGTTTGTTTCTCTGCAGGCAATGAAGTGAGTTCCCAAGTACGGTTCTCAATGAGTGCCTTCATTTCATCTTCCATTGCTTGCCGCCAGCCAAGATCACCAAGAGTTTCAGCAAAATTGCTAGGTACAGAGATAGAAGCCAAGGACGAGACAAATATGGAGAAACGAGGAGATAAACGGTCATATGACAAGAAATTTGAAATAGGATGACGAGTGCAAAGACAATTAGAAAGACCACAATAAGGAGCATAACGATCTACAGGACGACCGACACAAGAACGTGTACCTTTGCGAGAAGTGATGGGCGGATCAGGATCAGAGGAAGGTGCAGCAACTGGTGAGGGAATAGATAAATCATGCCCTAGCGAAGTCTGGAACACTGTAGTGGGAGCTGTACCACGTCGATGATATGTGCGACCAGTAAACTGAAATTCTGTGGACGATTCTGAATGAAGTGAGAGTGGAGGAAGTGTCGGTAAGGCGCATCTGCTACTCTCAAGGGTCACTATATGTTCCATCTGAGGATTGTAATATGGCTGATCCTAAAAAAATATTACATCTGCTTACACAAGTACACAACGACGAGCAGGACTGTAACATTTGTAGCCCTTCTGAGTGCGAGAATATCCGACAAAGATACATTTCTCTGCACGAGGATCCAACTTACCAATACATGGAGTAAGTGTATACACGAAACAAACGCAACCAAAGACACGTAAAGGTAATGGAAATGGAGGACAATTTGGATGCAAAATGGAGAATGGTGTCTCCCCATGAAGAATAGAAGTTGGAAGTCGATTAATTAAGAAACAAGCTGTAAGTACAGCATGACCCCAGAAGGTTTTGGGTAGATGCATGTGAAAAATTAGGCATCGTGCAACATCAAGAAGATGATTTTTACGCTCGGCAACACCATTTTGTTGAGGTGTGTATGAACAATAAGTCTGATGAATAATGCCATGAGAATCAAGAAAAGGTTGAAAGCCTTAAGTGATGGCAAAATATTCTTTGGCATTATCTGAGTGCAAAATTTTAATAGAAGTATGATATTGATTAAGCACTTCCAAATAGAACAGGCGAAAGCAGTGAAAAATTTTAGTACGATCCTTTATTAAGAATAACCATGTCATTCGAGAGAAATCATCCACGAATGTAACAAAGTACCTAAAACCAGAAATATCAGGAACACGACATGGACCCCAAACATCAGAATGAACCAGCTCAAATGGACTCGACACACGACTCTGAATGCGAGAAGGAAAGGAAACTCTATGGTGTTTACCAAACTGATAGGCTTCACATTGTAAAGAACTCATAGACTCAGACTGAGACTCAGGAAATAAATGCTTAAGAGTGGTAAGAGGCGGATGACCGGCACGGCAATGCATCCGAAACACATCAGAGGATGTATCCTTCAAAGCTGCAGTAGCTAGCACCTTCTTATCAAAGTAGTATAGACCATTAGATTCATGTCCCCCACCAATCATCTGTCCAGTCCTCAGATCCTGAAAGACACAATGAGAAGAGAAGAAGGTTATGGAACAATTCAGGTCTTTAGTCAAAGAACTAATAGAAATTAAATTGTATGAAGATTTGAGATGGAGGATAGATGATAAAGAAAGATATGGACTCAAATGTGCAAATGCCAATACCATTAACCTGAGATTGTGAACCATCGGCTATTGTAACAAAATTCGACATTCCAAGAGGTGTGGAACAAAATGAAGACAATAACTTAGAATTACCAATCATATGATGAGTGGCGCCAGAGTCTATGACCCAAGAATCCGAAGCTGCAGAAATTAAACAGGATGAACTACCTTTTGAGGTTTGTACCAGAGTAGCAGTAGGAGCTGAAGAACTTGTCACCTGCTGGGACTGAACCAAGGCATCATACTCATTACGTGTCAATCTAACAGAACCACCTGTATCCCGCATACTAGTGGATTCTGGTGGAGTCTGTAAGAAAGAATCTTCCGGCTCTACATAGGCAGCAAAGTTGGGCCTAAGCTCGGGATGAAGTGTATAACAATAAGCTTCTGTATATCCAGTTCTTTGACAATAATTACAAAAATGGGAGCCACGACTACTCCCAGAAATAGAGACACTACGAGCACTAAGGCCTTCATCACGACCACCATGACCTCCATTTGTAGCAAAACTACGACCACGACCCCGGAAACAACGATCACGGGCTCCACGTGCATTAGTGCCATGAGAAATCATAGCACTTGTCTCCACAACAGGGGTGACCTTTTCAGTAGGGGTCAAACGAAGAGCTCGAGAGAAAATTTCATCCAATGTAGGAAGGGAACTTTGAGAAGTAATTTGTTGGCAAATGGAGGAATATTCAGGTCCTAATGCCTTGAGATATAGTATAACTCGAAGATCCTCTTGTCATTTAATGAGGGTAGTTGGATCGTTCGAGACTGGAAGGTAAGTATCCAGTTGTCTGCAAAGTGTCGTGAAACGAGCATAATGCTTACATAAAGACTGATTCCCACGGTCAAGACCAAATAGAGCCTCCCATGTATCGCACACTCTTGTCATGTCATTTTCTCCAGAATAAATTAAAGCACACTTTTCCCAGACTTCCTTAGCCGTTTTGCACTGAATAAAGTAAGGACTAATTTTATGATCGATACTATTCCACAATAGAATACGGATCGTTGCATCTCCAGCAAGCCAATCAGCCACCTTACTCTCATCTGAAGGGACCGTAGATTTAAGATAACTATTTTGTTTAGTGGCAGTGAGGTAAACTTCAAACAGCCGTAGACCAAGATGCATAATTAGTTCCATCTAATTTGACAAAGGTCATTTGCAATTGTGATGAACCAATAGAGGATCTCGAAGCAGCCATTAGTACACAAGAACACGATTAAATCCAAGCACAATATGATTGAACCCAACAAGAATATCACAACAATTAGTCAGCCAAAAGACAACATACGTTCTTCTAGATAGAACTTCAGATTCATTCCTCCAACCAATGCGTCAATTGCACACAAAATCCTCCAACCTAAAGTAACGCCACTCTTCCGACCAAAAAAAAAGGTAACGCCACTCTACTAATTCACAGCCACAGAGAACAAACAGAAACAATCACGAGAGGGATCGACACAAAGAAGACAAACGTTGACTTAGACCAGACACCAATTTTCTCATGTCTTCCAATTCCAACCCTTGAACTTCATCGACTGCGTTAATCGAAGTAAGCAAGTGAGGTCTCAAAACACCAACTGCCTTTTTGATCTTCAATCGCTATGGAAAGATGCGAAGATTGAACACAAGCAAATCAACAGAGCATTCGAACGAGCGAGATACCGAACTCGCCAGGCTAGGCGACGATGAATCTGGGCATCCCCAGCCTAGCCAACGCCGACGACGATGGGTCTGGGCTTCCCCAGGCTAGCCGCCGCTAGGCGACGTCGGATCTGGACTCGTCGGCCTAGCCAACGTCGGACGACGCCAGATCTGGCTTCGGCTAGCGTGGGCGACTTCGGCTGGCTTGGGCGACATCAATAGTCTGTGTGCTTCGCCTGGCTTGGGCGACCTCGACGGTCGACAACGACAGTGGTCAGCGACGGTGGCGTAAGGCGGTGGTGGGTGATTAACGATGGTGGGTGTTTAGGTTTTACGCTCTAATAAGCAAACCCTATAGACATAAAAGACTATTATTCCTTCACTTAAATATTTCCTAACAGTAACTATGTGTGGAACTAAAGTAATGTTGTAAGAAAGAGATTGATCCGATGATGTTTGTTCTTTTCTCCGTCTATGATACTACTTTGGTGACAAATTCTATTTTTCCTTGCAGAGAATAGAGGAATTGAATGTTGAATCTGGACTGCCACCATCAGTATCAGACATGGGAACCTCAAATATTAATTACACAATTGCATCAGTATCAGACATGGGAACTTCAGATATTGATTACACAATTGCATCTGTTCAGAATGTAGTTGGATTCGATGATCGTGGAAAAGAAATCACCGACTTAATAGAGATGGAATTCAGTGATGTCAGTGATAAGGTGCTCGATGAGGTGCGCATTATCCGAATCACTATCTAAGTTTCCTTAATAATATTGTGTCAGAGTAGATATGGAAATATGGATCAGAGCATGCTAGAAAAATGTGTGCATTTTTTTGCATCAAAACGGAAAAAATTTCAACGGCAAATGAATATTTCATATCTATGTGTAGCTATGTATATGTAGCTCTATGCGTGTATATGTAGCACGGACATGCTAGCGTGTCAAACACGGCGCCGATCAGACCAGACACCATCAGACCAGACACCAGACACGACCTCGTGTCTGAATGATTTAAAAAATCACCCGTGTCCAAGGGAAAAGGGGTGAAACTCAACCCAAAAAATTTTGAACTTACAGGCTGGTATAAGCCCTTATGCGCTGGGCCCATCTTGTGGCCCGCACCTTCGACCAAGCACATAATACAATCTGCCAGCCTGCCACTTTATAGACACGGCGTCCCTCTCTTTCTTGAGAAGTGACCGATGTGGGACTAGCAAAAAGGGAAGAATGCCAAGTAAAGGCTGTTTCCCCCCTCTCTCTCTCTCTCTCGCTCTCTCTCCTCCAACTTTTCTTCAAGTCCGTAATTCTAAAATGGATTCTCATCAACAACTGTGAAGTGCAAATGATCCCATTGTTGCAGCACAAGGATTCGCCACCGCAGGACACCAAAGAATCGGAAATTTCCGAAGGATCTTCATTGTCAGAGCAAATCCCGAACGTAGAAATATGTCTGGGAGCTTCCGGCGATGCTGGCTCGAGGAAAAGAAAGGTGGCCCCTAAAGCGAAGGCGAAGGGATCCGCAGGAACCTTGCCATCTTCAACTGATGGGAAGGTAATGAAATATATAATGCAAAGCACATGGCAATGATTCAATTGTTTGTATCCATGAATTCTTTGCTGAAGTTGGGAAACTGCCATTACAGGTTGATGAGGATCATGAAAATTCCCATGCCAAGAGATGCAAGCACAATGAAAGTGTAGGAAATTGGAACTGCTCAGGCAAGGCCGAGCATGATCCCAAAGGAAGTACTGGAACTGCATCAAAAGACAAACAAACCAAGACCGAGGTGAAAGACTACATTCATGTCAGAGCAAGGCGTGGTCAGGCAACCGGTAGCCATAGCCGTGCTGAGAGAGTAAGAATTGCAGTTGCCTTACTATTTTTTTGGCCACAGATTAGACGAATATATGCTGCACCGGAGCTGATAATAGATTCGTGGGCCGTTTGTTTTAGGTGCGTAGGGAGAAGATCAATGATCGCATGAAAATTCTCCAAGGCCTCGTCCCGGGCTGCAACAAGGTGTGTCTATGAATGATGATCCTGAAAAAGAGAACGTTCTAATTGTGCGACATGCGAGTTATGTTAATTTGGTTTTGGCTTTGCAATCTTAGGTGACTGATAAGGCCTCTATGCTCGATGAGATCATCAACTACGTCCTGTCGTTGCAACGTCAAGTCGTGGTAATGAATTGATCCATAAAAAGGCCATGCTCTTTTTTATTGATTATGTTTTGGCCTAATAGTTTGCGGGTGTTGATTGTGCAGTTCCTTTCTATGAAGTTAGCTTCTGGAAAAGAGAAGGTTCACATCTTTATTTATTGCTTTTTTTCTTCAATTTTCTGAAACATGATCTGAAAAGTTTCAGCTATGCTAATTATAAAAAGTGTAATAGAAGATGGGATGACTATGGCAGAAACTGACATTGAAGAATGGTTATTGGTTACAAACTTACAATACTCCCATTATTCTGGTTGATCCAAAGATCGAATTTGCATTTCATGAAGATAACAAGTCAGAGGTAAAATTGTAAGCTTATGTCTGCTAACTCATCGAGATTATATATATATATGCCGTGTCCCGCCGTGTCGAAATTTTCTATTTTTTGAGAACTGCCGTGTCGGCGTGGCGTGTCGTGTCGTATCATGTCCCCGTGTCCGTGTCGTATCGGTGCTACATCGATGTGTAGAACTGAAGTAATGTTGTAAGAGAGAGACTTACCTAGGGATGTTTTTTCTTTTTTCCGCCTACAATAATACTTTGGTGAAAAATTCTGTTTTTCTCGCAGAGCATCATATTGGATGATGAAGCTGAACCGCCACCATCATACATGGATACCTCAGATAGGAATTATGCAATTGCAGCTGTTCAGAATATAGTTGGAATTGATTATCGTGCAAAACAAATCACCGACTTACTGGAAATGGAAGTCGATGATGAAGTGCACATTCTTGGAATCCTTGGAATCGACGGAATTGGCAAGACGACTCTCGCCAAGGCTGTATATGACCGCATCTCTTCTTGTTTCGACGGTTGTAGCTTTCTTGCAGAGGTCGAAGAAACCACACAAGATCCTAGTGGTATTCAGGTTTTGCAAACTAGGCTGATACGTGATATCCTCGAACGAGATAGTGAAGATCCTTCTTTTGACGAAAAAATTGAAGATTTCCTGGACATATTTCGCGAAAGGAAAGTTCTATTAGTTGTCGATGACGTGGAAGAGAGATCCCATCTTTGTGCTATTGTCGGAGACCAGCTTCATCGGTTTGGTCCAGGTAGTCGAATAATTGTGACTTCTCAAAATAAGGAAATTCTCAGTGAGTATGATCCCGAGAAGGCTCGTACCTACCTGGTTAGTGCGTTGGAGGATGGTCAAGCCTTTGAACTTTTCTGCATGCATGCATTGAGGATGCAATCTTCCATACCTGATTATGATGGACTCGCGAACCGCATTGTCAAGGCTACAGAGAAACTACCATTAGCAGTTGAAGTCGTCGGTTCATTTTTGCGGGGTAAATCAGTACAAGAATGGGCAAAGATGGAGAAGTCAATGAAAGAACGCACCAGGAGTTATGGAAAGACTACGGTCGGCCCTGAAGAGATACTGGATATATGTTACAGAGAATTAGATCAAAAGCAAAAACATATATTTCTGGACATAGCAGGCTTTATCTCTGGTGGGGATGCTCGAATTGCTTCATATGTGTGGCCCAATTCTGATCTTCCATCTTCTGGTTGCATTCTGATGCCCCTGGCAAAAACTGGAGAAAACAATGAATTGCAGATGCACAGATTGCCAAGATGCCTTGGCAAAAGAATTTGTAAGGAAGAGGAATTTAAAGATCCAGGATCAAGAAGATTTTGCACACAGGATATGGTCCTAAAGGCAATGAACAGGGAGACGGTAAGACCTTTTTGTTCAGTTTGTTATAGGGGAAAAGAAACAGATTTTCTTTTTCTCCATGTTTTCTCGAGGATATAGGGCCAGGGAATATCCTTGCTTTCCGGATGGGTATTTGGATTTACAGCTTCTGATGATTGATTATGTTAATTTGTCAAATGTAGGGAACGGGAAACGTTGAAGACTTCACAGCTGGAGATTTTCGGAGCATGCCAAAAATAAGGTTTCTCAAGTTGGATAATGCCAGAGTTTCCGGAGATTTTGCAGGTGCATTTGCAAGTTTAAGGTGGCTCTGTTGGCAAAGGTGTCCTTTGGATTTTAGTGCAGAAAATCTTATGCTAAGAGAGTTGGTCATTCTTGATCTGTTTTGGGGCAAAGTAACGGAAGACTGGGGAGGTTGGAGAAAAATCAAGGTGGTCTAGCATTTGGTGGTTTCATATTCGCTTCCTTGAATTATATATCTGCGAATTGACTGATCTTGTGTGTGTCTTCTGTTTTGGCTTTGTAGATGCCGAAATTAAAAGTCTTGAATCTTACCGGGTGTTCCGACTTGCTGTTCACTCCCGACTTCTCTGGTTACCAAGATTTAGAAATCCTGATTCTCGAAGGCTGTTCTCGTTTGGTGAAGCTGGATCCTTCGATTGGCCATTTGAAAAATCTAATCTCCCTGAATTTGAAGTCGTGCTCCCAATTGAACTCGTTGCCAGTGGAAATGGGTGGTATGACGGCTCTGAAAGAGCTTTTCATTGACGGGACTTCTGTACGGGAGATCCCCATCTCCATAGGAAATTTGAAGGAGCTGGAAATTCTCAGTGGCTTCCAGTGCTTTCCATTGACTCAACTGCCCAGATCAATTTGCTACCTGGCTGCTCTCTCCGAACTCTCATTTGATGGTGCCAAAATTACTGAACTCCCAAGCTCACTGGGGGACCTGCTTAAGCTAAGACGCTTGTCGTTGAGGGATTGCCGTTATTTGGAGGAACTTCCAGATTCTTTCGATAAAAGGGGGTCATTAGAGGAGTTGGATGTATCGGGGACTCGTATCTCTGTATTCCCCAGTTCAATAGGAAACCTGGAAAGCTTGAAAGTGCTGAGAATGGATTATTCTTTCATACGAGCATTTCCTGGGGAGATTGGGAATCTAACCAGCCTTGAAGAGCTCCATGCTTCCTGGTGTCGGAGTTTAAAGGGGGCCATTCCCAGTAACATCGAGGGACTACATAATCTGAGATCATTGACGGTGGGGCATTCCAGGATATCTAGCCTACCCCCTAAAATCTCCAATATTTCTGGTCTTCACTCCCTCGATTTGATTCAGTGCAATGAAATTGAGGAATTGCCGGTGCTTCCCTCTTCTCTAATTCAACTGCGTGTGAGTTCTACAAGGATGAAAGTGATGCCCCTTCTTGAAGATTTGAATGAATTGGAGGAGCTGTGCCTAAGCGATGGGGACCCGATGGAACGCCGACCTTCCTCAAAACAGCCGGTGCCAGAATCCAACGTGATTGACGAACAATCCTTCTCGATATCACTTCCTAAACTGAGGAAACTAGAACTGTCTCTTTCGCAAGTTATCAAGCTCCAGTTTGGGCCGACAAATATTCCTCCACTCAAAAGGCGCAAAATGATTACCCATGCTGGATCGAGCCGTAAAGAAGTATCGGAGCTTCCGAAGGCGTTGTCCGTGTTGAAGCTCTACGACTCTGCGATAGAAGAGATTGAAGGGCTTGAGGGGCTTGATGCCCTGAAGAGGCTAGATATATCAAACTGCAGAATCCGAAATCTCGATGGGATTGACCAGTTAACCTCACTGAGAAGCTTGATTCTATCCGACTGTGATTGCCTCAATTCACTTGATGTTTCAAAGTTGAAGTCGCTGAAAGTTTTAGAGATCAGACGATGCAAAAAGATCCGTCAAATTGAAGGCCTGGAAAAACTGACATCTTTGGAAAAGCGGAGTATCAGTGGGATTGGCCAGTTAACCTCACTGAGAAGTTTGATTCTATCTGACTGTGACTGCCTCATTTCAGTTGATCTTTCAAACTTAAAGTCACTGAAAGTTTTAGAGATCAGACGATGCAAAAAGATTTGTCAAATTGAAGGCCTAAAAAAATTAACATCTTCGGTAAAGCGGAAAATCAGTGAATGTCCGGAGTTGACTCATGTAATGCTGGATGATGAGGGTCACTCCAGTGGGGTAAGATTGCCTCATTCTCCCTTTTTACCCGTCCGTGCGTGCGTGCATGCATGCATGCGAAGAAGATTTCAAGGTAACAGGTTTTTCTATGACATTTCAGGAAAGTTCTGGTGATTAAAGAGAAGCGGTTGATGAGGCTACTACTGTTTATTCCATGGGTAAGCAAATGCATCATTTTTAGCGTTAAGTTAGGTTGGCTATGCTATTCCTCAGCCGTAATCATGAGAAAGAGAACGTCACGATGGGCTCACTTCTCCCACCACATGAGAGTAACCGGTAATTGACAACACCAGGAGCCAAGCACAATTGTTAAGAGTTGTATGACGCTCATTTTAATGTCAATAATTTCGAAATATTTACTCGAATGCTAAAAATCCTCTAGCAAAATATTTAGTATGACGTGGCATTTTTTTTTAAATACAGTCCATGTGAATTTCTAAATTAAAAAAAAAGCTACAATTTTTTAAATTAAATTTAACTTGAAAATAAGCTATATTTTTTTTTTCAAAAAAATACAGGCTGTGAGCACTTACATAGCCCTCACTTGATGGGACGAGGGTCGCCAGCCATGGCCAGTGATAGTAGGGGTGGCGGCGACGACAAGGGATGTCGTTGCCCCTTGTCACCTGCTAATTTTTTATATATATTATTTTTCTAATCTAATTAGTTTTGTAGTTTTTTTTTTTGAACT
Organism: Rhodomyrtus psidioides; assembly: GCA_021437785.1. Lineage (NCBI taxonomy): Eukaryota > Viridiplantae > Streptophyta > Magnoliopsida > Myrtales > Myrtaceae > Rhodomyrtus > Rhodomyrtus psidioides. The sequence continues at coordinate 612,972 of JAILYB010000092.1, read as the reverse complement.
TTTGTCTTTCTCTTTTTATTATTTTTTACTAGACCTCCGGTGAGCCATACCAGCTTCAAATGTTAATAAAAAAAAATGCCACGTCGGATTTTTGGCCAAGCATATAGGAGTTGACACTTAAGTGATCATTATAAAAAAAAATGGTGATTGATTTTCAAAGCTTTTGGCACTAAAGTATGAGCACTTTTCACAATTTTCTAATTTTAACACTCATTATCTGTATATATTGCGACGAAACCTCTACCTTGTTCCTCCTTTCTCAAAGCGTTCAGTCCCATGAGATTGATACCTACTAACAGACAGGTTTTGTTATATTGCAGCACGGTTTCTTACTTGAGGAGTTCTGGAGCCTCATTAAGATATGCAGACATTCCAGTGCTGTCCGAGGGTGACCAACACCGAATCTGATGATTGCAACTTGTGTTTTCGGGCCATTCCAGTCCCGTCCCAGAGTAGCACTGGAAGTAGACGAGGCCCGAGGGGAAAGAAATGAAGAAATTAATCTACTGCGAAACATTGATTACTCTTTTCAGGCCATTTCATCAGTACCTAGAGTCCTAGACCATGGGTCTCGATTATCGGGCACAATTTTTTTTTTTGTTAAAAGGTTGATATGTCTTCTATGTTGCTTACGTGTCAAGCTTGTCTTAACGAGCACATAAGACTGTTAAAAGCGTTTTCTCCATGAACACGTCTTCTATTTTCAGATTTATCTATGAAGTTGTCGCCTTAATGCGGGGAACGTCTCATTCCTTAAGCATGTTATATAATTTTCTTTTGTGATGATGAACATTGTTTATTTGTATGTGTCAAACATGAGATTGATCTTGTCATATAGCTATCCGTCAAATGTAACATTTCGTTATTTGCATTTCTGGGCTTTCTGGGCCACCTCTTTTTTCATTCAGCAAGACCAAAGAAAAAACAGGGGATGGAAAAATGTAAGAACGAGTCTTACACTCGGTAGTCAAAGAGAGGATAAAAAGAGGCCGGGGCGAGTGTGCAGCGATTACCGTGAGAAGAGGGAAAGTTACGGCTGTCAACGACCATCTCAAGGGTGAATCACCCAAAAGAGAGCTTACTTAAGCCAAAAGATGTAGCCCGGGCTTTTTCTAAATTCATATCAATTTACAAAATCAATTTCAACATGAGTCACTACTAATCAGTTTTTGGTGGGTCGATTAGACACTAAGTAAATTATTAAACATAAATTTACTTCTACGAATCAGAGATGAAATGAATTTGGAGACTTATTTACATTAGCTATTCAACTAGTGCGATACCTAAACTTGATCATTTGTTTGCTAAAATGTCCATGCAAATCCTTTTTTTTTAAAATCAATTATGAGTCCTAAAGTTCTCATCCACTGATATTGTTAGGATGCACGTGTGAGTTGTGTTAGAAAAGTCCCACATAGGAGAATTGATGTGGTACTGAGCAGTTAATATACCCAAGTTGGCCCATAACTCATTGGCTTAAGCTTTTGAGTAAATGTGGGTCCAACTGGATATATTGACGGGCTCGGATTTGAGTTCCCTCTTGGCGATCTCTCCAGGCGAAAGTATCAGACTTCCGCTGCGCATCCCCAACAAATGGTATCAGAGCCAAGAAAGAATCTGGTGCCAACGCAGTTTCCGGGCCGGTGGACGATGTGGTGTAGGCCAACGCAGTTTCCGGGCCGGTGGACGATGTGGTGTAGCAGTGCGGGCCCGATGGGCGTTGATGGAGATTTAAGATTGAGATAGAGCCAACGCGGTTTCCCGCGTCTCAAGAAAGAATCTGGTGCCAACGCAGTTTCCGGGCCGGTGGACGCTGTGGTGTAGCAGTGCGGGCCCGATGGGCGTTGATGGAGATTTAAGATTGAGATGGAGCCAACGCGGTTTCCGGGCCGGTGGACGTTGTGGTGTAGCAACGGGCCCGATGGGCGTTGATGGAGATTCAAGTTGAGATAAGTTGGTGCGGAAGGATACTTGAATTAAGGGGGATCAAACCTAACACTGGAGCTCACACGTGAGGGGGAGATTGTTAGGATGCACGTGTGAATTGTGTTAGAGAAGTCTCACATAGGAGAATTGATGTGGTACTGAGCAGTTAATATACCCAAGTTGGCTCATAACTCATTGACTTAAGCTTTTGAGTGAATGTGGGTCTAACTGGATATATTGACGGGCTCAGACCACAAGCTCCCTCTTGGCGATCCTCCCAGTGAAAAAGTATCGGACTTCCGCTGCGCGCTCCCAACAGATATGTCCATGCAATTTTTCTAACCATTCTAAAAAACAAAAGAACAATCAATGTATCAAAAGTGCGCAGTCAAGTACAATCAAAATGTAAATGCACAACTTATCTAATTTTGAGTCCAATTTTTATCTAAGGACATTTTTTTAGGGAAAAAGCCACCAAAAATCTGAAATTTTGTTAATTGTGTCGCATTTACCTTGAATTTTTTGTGTGTGTCGAAGAATCCCAAACTATGTATGTGTCACACATTTACCCCAAACTTTTTTTTTGTGATGCCAAAAACCCTAAACTTGCACCCGTGTAACACATTTACCTTCCGTTCTGTCTCTCTCTCACTTGGTCCACGTCCAAAGCTTCATTGCTCCATGCTCGAGGGCTCTATCTGAAGCTCCATTTTTCCACACGAACAGCGTTGTTTACTCTCCGGCGGTTGGTTCGCAGAATTTGATTTGGGACTTTAAAGTTAGTATTCGCTCGATTCTCTCTCTCTCTCTCTCTTTGTTCGAAGCTCATTTTCTGGATGACTGGGTGAAGGCGATTTGAACCTTTAGGTGTCTGTACGATGGTGGTTTCTTCATGGATGTTAACATTTTCTGTAAAATCTGGATATGACGGAATAAAATGCCAATTCCAGTCTGAACGAATTGCCATTATTGATTTATCTTTACAATTCCTACAGCTAATTGGGCAGATGGGGAAGTCTGTCGGGTGGCATCACACATTCCAGAAAATGACATTCTCTGCTCTTCTTCAGGAACCATAAGCATTCTCCGAGTTGGCCCCAACTTACATATTGCTCGCATAAAGCTTATAAGCTTATGGTTGGCGTTTAGGTTGATCTTTCACTATAAAATTTACTTTTAGAATTAGAATTCAAGTACATCAACTTTTGCCATTAACTGGAGTATAGTAAAGTGACCCAGATCAAGCCCTCTATCTTTGTACAGATCTAGGTTCGAGCACAACTTCAGTTCTTGGATGACCTATACTTGTGGGGCTACGCCTAGATCCGATACCATTGTGGAAATGACGTGGGCATGATTTAATATCAAGTTCTGTTGATACATCGAGATTTCATTTGAAATATTTCTCGACGATTCTACTATTTGATCTTTCTAGGCCTAATTGAAAGACATTAGAGCAGGAGAAATTTTCAGTTTATCTCGCTTCCAGGGAAAAGAAAGCCTAAATCCCATACAAGGATTCTAATTTATTGCTTATAGCTTAGTGCAAAGCTGCAAGAAATTGACGACTTGCATATTCTGCAGATGTATGATTCGTTCCGTTGATTTCAGCAACAAAACAAACAAATTGTTCTACTCCTGATAATCGCGTCTTCGCACTCTGTTCTATCAAATTCTACGCCATACAAATTTATTTTGACTTTCTTGTGCTTTTCGGGTTTATCAAGGGATACTTTCTTCTTGTGTTTTTGGTTTTTGGTTATTTTCAGTGTTTTAGGCTCATCAATTTCTTGCCTCGCCACTATGCTTTACGTCATCAATGTTATTTGACATGTGACACTTATATTTTACTTTTTATGGCTAGTATTTACATTTCAAAGAAGAATGTATAAAATAATACTTTTTATGGCTTGGTCCAGGCTGCTATTATCAATATGGAATTGGTCCAGGCTGCTATTATCAAGATTTTCATGTCCATCCGCATTTTAGTGACCATAAGCAAGACAAAGGTTTTATCTTAGCTCTCCTCTCGCACCCTCTTTACTCCATCTTAGTTACTGGTGTCACTCTTGACCATCAAGTCAATGCACCCTTGAGACTATCTCCTCTGCAATAACAAATCCAGAGAACCAATTTAAATGTTCGACGTATACATGAAGGAACATTAGCTTTGGTCAAAGCCCAGTAAGAATCATTCATAGGCATCTTGACTCAACTTTTTATACTAAAAAGAAATAAGATTCAACTTCTTGAACAGGCTGTTGGGAAAAACAGGCAGCGGATATAATTTTCCCCCTTTGACTAAATCTGTGAGAAACCGATTCGAGCACAACCAATGGAAATATGCGAATTGAAAGAAAAACAACACCAGAATTTTTACGTGGAAAACCCCTTCAATGCGAAGGATAAAAATCACGAGACCGATCACGGAGTCTACCCGAATCTCCACTATATATTAATCGTTTGGGTACACAAACTCGCTGAGTACAACGACAATAAATTTCCAAAACTATAAGTAGAGATCAAGCAGCAACAACACATTAAACGAGAGAACCGGATGAAAATCACCCCCAAAATATGCAGTCTCGAAATACCCACGAACAGCTACGGTAAATACCTTGAAATCACGATCCAACCGTACAGAATCAAGAACAACGAGTCTTGAAGATGCTGTCAAAATTTCAGCCCAATCGGACCACGGGAAGACCTCCGATCGTCGATTTGATCTCAGATGGACGCCCAGAAAAATCTGCTACAGCGCCCCTATTCTGTTTTTCACGTTTTTCTGTTCTCTTAGTGGCTGCACTCTCTCGTGCGTACTGTATATATTTTTTCTGCTGCTGCCCTAGGTATTGAATTAACAAAACAAAGGGCAAGTGGGCTGAACTTGGCTTTAAATAAAAAAGCCCAACACAGGCAATATTAAGGTTTATAAATAGAAGAAAAAGATTTCCCGGTTACATTGTAAAAAACTAATCGCCCAAAAATTTAGGAAGAAACCATAGTACAATGGACAGTAAAATGATTCGAGTAATGTGTCAACATTCATCTTTCTATTATTCCAAAATAATAGGTCAATATAGTCACCCAAAGCAGCTTGGAGCTCGTTAATAGTCCAATTGCTAAAACTATTCAACGATATGTAATATGACACGTTTGTACCAACATTTTATGTACACGTACCAGGGGGAAAATATACTTAGCAAGAACATTCTTGCAACTGCATTTTCCTAGAGCTTTTCTTGTTTATACAAATCCACAAGAGAAAAGAGAGTGATACAGATTTATGTACTAACTAATGGATTATACAACATTTCCTCTGGCAAGGCAGTAGCCTTCAAATTCCATCTATTCTCAGGTTATTACAGAAATGTCCGAGTTCATGTCTTGCATCCATCCAGGTGTTGTGGTCCTTGTAACTGTCAAAGTGCAATAGAGGTACGACTGACACGTGAGTAGATAAAAAATATTCCCTGCAAAATCAATATAATGCCGCTGCATCAGTTCTTCCAGCATGCAACTATAGCTATAAAAGTACCTGATAAGTAATACTACCCCCACTCATATGGATCACAAAAGTATTAAACACTTGTTTACTCTCAATTGAATCCAGTGATAACTCTAGCAACAAAAATAAAAGGCAAATGGAATGACTGTTGAAATCATTCCTTCAATCTAGCTAATTGATTCACATGTTAGCCACTAAAAACAAATCACCCTTGCTTGTTCAGAATTACCAAGTATGCAAGGCAATCTCAAGATCAACAGGAAAAACGCGATGCACATAAGCACACAGAGCCAACTCTCATGAGATCTCAACAAGTATTTTGGATTCCAATCACCCAATAGGCAAAAATACACTTTTAGTGTCAAAAGTTGTGTATGGAGATCACTTTAGTGCCAAAAGTTTCAAATGGACAACTTTAGTGCCAATTTTTTTTAAAACGATCATTTTTAGTGCCAACTTCTTTTAAAAGCGATCACTTTTAGTGCTAAAGCTGACGTGGCTTCCCGAAAATCTGACACGTGTTGTTTTTATTATTTTTTAAGCTGACGTGGCACATCAGAGCTGTCACTAAAAGTAATCGTTTTTAAAAAAAATTGGGACTAAAGTTGTCTATTTGAAACTTTTGGCACTAAAGTGATCTCCGTACACAACTTTTGGCATCAAAATGGTTCGTTTGAAACTTTTGATATTAAAGTGATCTCCATACATAACTTTTTGTACTAAAAGTATACTTATGCCCACTCCATATCCCATTCGTGCAAACTCAATAGCAACATATTTTTCATTTCTGTTAAGAAGCACATGAAAATTGTGAAATGAAAAGGCCCTCAAACAAATAATTATTGACATCCACAAGATTGTCATCAATTTGAATCCAAGCAGAGACTGTTGGTGAATTGAGGCTCCAAGTTCGATGACTTTGATTAACCAGAATCGAACTTCTGAGTCAAGCAGGAAGTGACAATTCAATTAGGAATGGAGTTCATCTATGGATTGAGTTCTTGTGGAGTTCCTGAGGAGAATTCGAGGGAGAGACAGAGAGCACATGGAGCTCCTTGGACGAGCAAACGATATCATCCCAATCCTTGTATGGGGCATGTCTTTTTTTTTTTTTAAGTAAATTCATGACCAATCATTGAGCATATAATTCATCAGCACATCGTCAACAATTTGGCGCAAGGATTGTAAAGCTAAAACATTAATGGCAATTCGTTCATCCTCAAATTGGCATTCTATTCCCTCAGATCTAGATTTTATAGAGAATTGTAAAATCCAAGAAGAAACCACCAACGTGGGGAACCCTAAAGCGACAAATCGCCATCACCCAGTCATCCTGAAAACGAGCTTCGTATAAATTGAGCTTCTTCGAGAAAGAGAATCGAGCAGAATACTAACCTTAAAGTCTCAAATCGAGTTCTGCGAACAAATCGAGAGAGGAGAACATTAACAACGTTCATGTGGACAAATTGAGATTCAAATAGAGCCCTCTAGCATGGAGTGTTGGGAAATTTCGTTGTAAATGGGATGAACAATGGAATCAGACTTTGAGGCGTGTAATAACTATCTTTAAGGATTTATTTGCCTCACAATGTTGCTAATGGTTTCCGGCAAATATTCTCCAGGATACAACAAAATCTCAACAAGAATAGCAGATAGCAATTCTGATATTTCTCCAGGGTCTCTCTAGGAAACAATTGGAAAAAATGGCTGTGTATCTTTTAAGAAATTGAAAACTTGAAGTTCAGAAGAAGTGAAGATTGTTCTGAAAATGAACACAACACTTGAATATATAATGAGTACGAACACACCTTTTCGCGTCCGAAAAGTAGTTAATTCCCATGCAACTCTTCGTGTCCAAACAGTTTATTCAATCACACATTTTCATATATGAATCGGTAGTTATTTCCGAAGAGACACCAACACTCCAAAGGTTACAAGAGTGCCTTAGAGTCCCGAGGCCGGGGCCAGGGCCGGGGGTCAGGACCCAGGGACGAGGCCAAGGTCCCGAGATCGGGTCCCAAGACCGAGGGCTGGGTCTTGGGGCCGGGGCCGGGGTCTTGTTCCGAGGCCGGGTCCCAAGGCCTTGTCCCGGGCCAGGGTCTCGGGGCTGGGGCCTTGTCCTGAGGCCGGGGTCAGGAGCCGAGACCCAGGGCCAGGGTCGGGACCCGGGACCCGAGGTCACGGGTCGAGACCCGGGGCGGGGGGTGGGTCCCGGGGTCGGGGCCGAGGCTAGGGCTGGGTCTTGGGATCGAATCTCGGGGCCGAGGGCCGGGATCGGGGTCGGGGTTGGAGCCGAGGGTTGGGACCCAGGGCCGGGGACGTGGGGCCGGGACCCGGGTCCCAGGCCGGTGCCTGGGGTCGGGACCCGGGACCCGAGGCCGATGAACCGGGGCTGGTCGACCAGGGTCAGTGCCGGGGTCGGAGGCCGGGGATCAAGGACAGGGCTAGGGGTTGGAGCCGGGGAGGCGGGGCCCGGTGCAGGAACCGGGGTTAGGAAGTATTTTAATAATATTATTTTCTTAAATATTGTTGTGTTTTGATAATATGGGTCAAAACGGATTGGGTCGGGTATGGGTCAGTCGCGGGTCGGGTCGGGTTTGGGTCATTAAATATGGGTCAATAAGGGTCAGACCATATTCGACCCGACCCGACCCCCCCGTTTGCCACCTCTACCAATCGACCACGCCGTTTGCCTCGCAAGGGATAGCTTTCACCTGGACTCCTTGAAGTTGGCCCAACGTCAATCTGCATTCGTTTATGAGGTGTCGAACAGCCCATGGACTATCCTCTAGCTTCTCAAGGCACTCACACAATAAAGTGCAATCGAATTGTACTTCAACTTTCTGCAACTGAAGACTTCTATCATTGGGATCGCATTGTGGCGTATAGACCATATAAAGGAAAGCCATTTATCTTCTCGAATCTTACTATTCTGCCCATTTCCTATTGCCCAACACCAAAATAAGGCTTTGCCAACCCCATGATAGTCAATTCCCTTTCTTCGCATTCCATACATATGAGTTTTGGAAGTAAAGACTTTGCTCCATAATGACGAGGGATTTGTGAGCAAGTCTCCACGCTTGTTTGCCTAACATAGCCTTGTTGAAAGAAATGAGGTCTTTGAATCCCAAACCGCCATCTATCTTACGACATTTCAGCATATCCCACTTCTTCCAATGCACCCCTGCTTTTGAAGGGTTTTGTTTCCACCAAAAAATCGCTATTTTCTGCTCATTGGTCTTGCAAATTGATATGGGGATCTTGAAAATTGACATCGCATATTGCAGTAGGGTCTATACCACCATTTTAATCAGAATCTCCTTCACCGCTTTTGATAATATGCTTTCCTTCCACCCCTCTAGCTTCATACCGACCCTTGCTAAGATCCATGCGAACATATGTTTCTTGGTTTGACCCCACTCTGAAAGGAAGCCTAAATACTTGCCTATTTTCTCAATAATGGAAACCCGCAATTCGTTGGCCATGTTTGATTTAAGGGGCTCCCGACATCCCTTGCTAAAAAATACCCATGACTTATTAAGATTGATTACCTGGCCCGAGACACAGCAATATTGATTTAAAATGCCAGCCAAATTTTGGCACTCTGATAGAGTTGTGCAGGAAAAATATTACATCATCTGCGAATAATAGGTGAGAGAGGGTTGGCAGCTAGTCCCCAACTTGATTCCTTTTAACGTGCCATCCTCAATAGCCTTCCCTAGTAAATTAGACAAAGTGTTAACCAAAATGATAAATAGATAAGGGAATAATGGGTCACCTTATCTTATTCCTTTGGATGGCTGAAAGGAAGGTTAAGGTTCTCCATTAAACTTTACACTAAAGGAAACTGATGCCATACAATGTTCGACCATACCCATTTCTCACATAAGCCCATCTTGGTCATACTTGCACATAGATAGTCCCATTCCACCCCATCATAAGCTTTTTGCACGTCAAGCTTAAGGATGGCTTGGAATTTTCTCTTCCTCTCCCCCGTTCTCAATTGATGGATAACTTCTTGGACGATTATAATATTGTCTTGTATCAATCTTCCACGAACGAAGGCGCTCTACTCCGTTGCTATGAGATTGGGGAGCCAAGGACGGAGACGATTGGCCATTACTTTAGAGATGATCTTGCAACTGAAGTTACATAGACTGATTGGCCTAAATTGAGAGATCTCCTCCGGGTTAGAGACTTTTGGTTTTCATTAAGCGTAGGAGGGTAGGAACCTGATGTAAAGAAGTCCCTGACCATCTTAAGAGCATCATGCTGTATATCTCCCCAATGGTTGCGGTAAAACAGTCCATTCAGACCATCTGGGCTTGGTGCTTTTGCTGCCCCTAACTGGAAAACTGCATTTTTTACTTCCTCTAGAGATAGCAGGGCTGTTAAAGTATCATTCATTGGCTCAGTGACTATTTCAGGACATTAATTGAGTACTGATTGGAAATTCTTCCGCCGATCGAGCTGTATAAGGTTCTAAAGTAATCCATAGCATGTTGCTTCAAGAAATTCTGTTCTCTACACTAGGTTCGGTTGTCGAATTTTAATAACAAAATCTTATTTCTTTGCCTTCTCTGAATAGTTGTGGTATGAAAATACTTTATGTTTCTATCCCCTTCCCCGAGCTAAGTAACTCGAGATCTCATACTCCAATAGAGTTCCTCCCTTCTCCAAAGCTTTCCAATTTGCTCAATTATACTCTTTGAAGCCTCCCTTCTAGAAGGGCCGCTTACCCCGTAGTTAATATCTGTGAGTTTCCTTGATAATGAATCGATTTGGTTACGCGCATTAGAGAACTTGTTCTTGCTCCATTTTTGGAGGTATGAAGTAGTTCTCCTTATCTTTATTGGCATCTCCTCAACCGCTAGCTGCTTATCACACCACGCACTTCTGACCACATCTTTGCACTCTTCATCTTCTACCCAAAAGGCTTCAAATTTGAACTCTTTTTTACTTCTTTTAAAGGGGTTGCAATGAGAGGATAATAGGACTATGATCCAAGCCAATGGCCGGCAATGCATATGCTTCCGCATTAGGAAATTTCACTCTCCATTCAATATTACATAAGGCTCTATCCAGCCTCTCCTTCACTAAAGTATCTCCTTCCCTATTATTTGACCAAGTGAACGTGCAGCCCTTACTCTCCAAATCCATCAGTGAACAGTTGTTGATAAACTCCTGGAAAGCCACTAGACGAGAGTGGTCTACCCCTCTTCTTCCCATTTCTCCCAATGATATAATATTTCGTTGAAATCCCCCAAACAAACCCTAGGCAATCTATTAACCAAGCCTAATTGCTGAATTTGCTGCCACAAGCTATTTCTTTTTTGGAAATCAGTGGGTGTGTGTAAAAATGTTACTCTCAAAAGTACCCCACTCATCTTGTCCTTGCAAAGTAAGTCCATAAATTCTTTTGAGCTATTTTCCACAGTCACTACCCCTTCTTCATTCCATAAAATAACTAATCCTCCCACTATGCCTACTAGGTTTACCACCATTAAATGTTGAAGGTGTAACCTTTTTTAAAATTTTCTGCACTACCTCTTCTTTATTTGTCTCCATGAGGAAGACAAGGTCGGGTCGCTCTTGAGCCACAATGGCTCACAGATGCTGGATCGCTACGGGATACCCAGTCCTTGACAGTTCCAGCTCATAATCTTCATATAATCCCCGGTGGCTTATTAGGGCTAGCCACCAGAGCCCATTCGTTTCTTCAATAAAGTATGTGAGTTTTGTTTCCTTCAAAATCAAATATAATATTCCTAACAGGTTTGACTAGCAGCTTTAGCATGAGTTTCCTAATAATATTGGAGGCTAGACGACCCCAATTACCCCAGGTTTTGTACCATTACAATCTGCCTATTATCTCCCTTTCCCCGTTCAGCCTCTACTTCATCAGACTCCTTGTTAATCACTGTCAGGAGGGTCTCCAAGATCATTTCCTAATCCTCGAGCTCTGGTATTTCTTTATCGTAAAATAGTTCCCAAAATGGACTTGAACTTCTGGCTCCAGGCCTCAACCAGCTGCCAAATTTACTCACTGGTTTTTTTTTTCTCAAGGTCACCCTCCCTATACGGTATCACCTCGCAATTGGTTGTGTAATGCCTAATGTGACCGCACGAGAAGAAAAATCAAGGTAGTCTCTCATAACGAAAGTCAATCCATAACTTCTTATGCCCCAAATTCAAGATAGTTCCAGATTTTAGTGGGGAAGCCAAGTCTAGTATCACTCTAGCCTTCCCAATTCTCCTTGGGTTATTGCCTTTAGTCTCAATTTTTACCTCTACTACCTCTCCAATCTTAGCAGCCATTTCATTAATGATCTCCTCAATCACTCTACCCCTTGGCAGCCCTATAAACTGAACCCAAAATGGGAAATGGGTGAATTCGTAGCAATGATCTTTCCGTTCTTCTTCTACGAGAGAGTCTTCTTCGCCCATGGTTCGCCGAGAAACCCCTTCCTTCAAACTTCACTGAAATTTATTTCTCCGGCCGACGACGCCACTTCCACCGACTGTCGCCTCCAGTCACCAACACTAATCTGTCTTCACTGCCGACCATCACAGCCGCAACTGGACCGTGCCGACAACCCATTACCAAAATCACTATCACCGGCTAATCACTACCAAATATCTATTGAAGCTACATGCATAAAAATAACGAGAACCTGGGACATGGATTTTGTTGAACACCCAGACTTGGGCAAAAGGATAGTAGATGTGCCAATATTTGTGTACGGCGCTCACTTTAGTGTCAATTTTTTTTCGCCGGCTCACTTAATTGCCAATATTTGTAAAAAAAAAATGATCATTTCAGTGCCAAGTCCGACGTGGCTTGCCGGAAATCATACATGACGCACACGTGGCTCGCCGGAGCATTATAGTCAGCAAATAAAAAAAATAAAAAATAATTAAAAAAATCCACCTAATAATCTAAAAACTGAAAATGTAAAAAACAGCAAAAAAACAACAAAAACAACAAAAAAGGATGGATTTTGCAGCGGCGAGGGAGTATGAACCCTCGCCGCCGCCGTTGCCGGCGAGGGTTGGGTTGGCCCACCGTCGCGAGGTCGCCAGGGTCGGCGAGGCCAGATCGGCCTTGCCCGTCCCAACAAATTCATCTCTTCGTCCCGATGGTTTTGCAGCATCACCGACGTCCGTCCCCCCCCCCCCCCCCCCCAGTTCCAGTGACTTTGAACAGTTGGTGTCCTTCGACTAGCCCCGACGTTTTTGCAGCACCTTGGAGCTTTCGGACGCGAGCCCCCTGACGATTCTGCTCAAATCTTCGTCGCTGACCCTGCTGTTTTTTGACGGCCTCGCATCGACCTCAATACCATCGCCGCATCAGCCTTGACGTCACAGATTTCTCGTCTAAAGCACATCCCATCTTGGCACGGTGGTTTCATATTTTTGCAATCGTTGATACATTGTCGCTACTGTCCCGACAAAATCCAAGCCCTCGAGCGCATCGACTGCGAATCGGGTAAGAAATCAAATTCGCGATCCACCTAACGACGAAACCTCCGGCTACAACAATTTGCTGCGACTTCCTTTGACGAGATTCACATTGCCAATTTCTCGTGGAATTTTTTAGCATTTCCAATATTTGCAGAATTCTTTATTTTGCAGGTTTACTGAAATACCATACTGAAAGAGCTCCTAGGCAATTTCCCACGTCCTCCATCACAGTGATCCACGAGTATTGTTGGTTGGCGAGGCCAATCTGGCCCCGCCACGGCGAGGTCGGCCTCGCCGTGGGTCTGCGAGCCCGGCTGCGACCGGGCCTCGCCAACCTTGGCAACCTCGTGACGGGGGTCGCCCGACCTCGGCAACCCCCTGGGCCAACCCCCAACCCTCGCCGGCGATGGTGGGGGCGGCGGCGGCGAGGGTTCACACTCCCTCGCCGCTGCAAAATCCATCCTTTTTTTTGTTTTTTGTTTTACTTTTTTTAATGTTTAGGATATTTTCTATTTTATTTTTATTTTTTAAAAAAAAATTAACTATTTTAATAATTTAAATGTCCATGTGGCATCCATGTGGCTTAATTTTTTTAAAAAAATTGACACATAATATTTAAAAAAAAATGTCACGTCTATTGTTTGGCCGGAATTGACACTTAATTGATCATTTTTTACCGAAAATGACACTAAAGTGATCGCCACACATAAATATTGACACTTAAATGAGCCAGCAAAAAAAATTGATACTAAAGTGAGGACCGTACACAAATATTGACACTTCTGCTGTCCTTCTGCCCCCAGACTTGTATGATCTAGCTCCAATCGTTCCTCACCAGAATCGAAAAAATGGTTCGGTTCTGTGGCAAGGAAATATGAGCGAAATCGAACACGAATAACACCAAATCAATTAAAAACAGCCCCTCTCTCTCTCTCTCTCTCTCACCGTGCTTTCAAATCCAACACGATCGTGAGCCATTCTCAATTTCGCTCTCTGAGGCGTTTTGTCGAACATGTTATAGGCATTTCAGATCTAAACTTCGAATTTGAAATCAATGACATTTTCTAGCCTAAACACGATTTATGGCATTCCAAATAATTATTAAAAAATGTAGATCAGCTTCTATTCAAAAGATAAACCACAGATTTATCAATCGAATTCGGTACTTTGTATATGAAAACATGGTAAGAAACAGGGCTTTGGGAGAGCTTTACCTGACCGAGAAATGGAGAAGCGACCGGCGACGAACGGCAGAAATCTGCGGTAACGGAGGCATAGATACTGGCGCTCTGTCCACATTCAGAAAATCTCTCCTTTTCTCTCTCGATTTCTCCGCGTTTTCTCTCGATTTTCTCTATTTTTTTGCTTTTGGTTCCTCTCTCAATTTCCAGAAAAATGTAAACTGATTCCCCTACGCGTTTTGCCTCATTTTCACCTTATCCTCTCACTAACAGATTCTATTAGAGTCTTCTAGAAGCCTTGAGTTTTGCTTCGATCTCCCATCGACCACCTCGTCCGTCGGTGACGGTTCTCGAGCTGCTGTCTTCTCTGCGTTCGCTTCATTAAACGAGGACGAAGAGCCGCTTATCGAGCCAGGCCTGCAAGATATGCGGGAACATGGACCAGAATAAAAAAGAAATCGAGGAAAATGGATGTTGGGATGGATTAACATAGGCCCAGTTAGGCCATGCGTGGGCCAATCTGTGGTGGGCCAGTCCGCGGGCTTTTCTGTTATAGCCCGTCTATGGGGCCCTTTTTTTTGTTATAATTTTTCCTATCATTTTTTTTATTTAGTAAAAATGAGGGTGTCAACACTAGTGCTCAAGCCTGGGACCATCAAGGTCGGGCCCGAAGCCCTTGTGCCCTTGCCCAATACCTTGGCACCAAGATTGGGTCCACAAAGGTTGAGCGCAGGACTTCGATACTCATGCACGGATTTGTGCCCAATCTGGATCCACAAAGGCAACACTCAGGTCTTCGATGTTCGTACCCGGATCCCCTGCTCCTAACCTTGGGTCAGTCGAGGTAAAGGCCTGGGACTCCAGTTCCCTGTGCCTAGGGTCCATCAATGCCCATGCATGAGTCCTTGATGCCTACACCCGAGTCCATCGAACTAGGTTGGAGACCCCGATGGCCGAGCCTGAATGTCCCATGCCCGAACCTGGGTCCAACTAGCCGGGGCCCATGACACTGGTGCTCGTGATCGAGACTTTAGTCGTCGTGCTTGGGTCCTTGGTGCCCAAACCAAGTCCATAGAGGCTATATCTCGATGGACCCGAGACGTTGGTGCCCTTGCCTAGGTCCTCGTGCCCGAGCCTAAGTACAGAGAGGATGGCCAAGGTCCATCGAGGCATGGCCCACAACGTAGTACTCGTGGATTGCAAAGGGAAAGCAGTTCTTTTGTCGGTTTTGAATCATCACACCGTCAAATTTCTCACGGCATTGTTTAGTAGTTTGTTTCGGTCCATACAATGGTTTGGCAAGTCTGCACACTTTGTAATTCGAGTCATTTCACCTTGAATCCTTTGTATTGTTCCATATAAATCTCCTAGTCGTGATCGCCATTCAAGAATGTAGTTTTCCCATCTATCTGATGTATCTGCAAATTGTGTAGCAAAGTTATAGCAATCAATATTCTAACCGATGTATATTTGTGTTATAGGTGAATAAATACCAAAGTAGTCTTGATCATCTTTTTTGTTTAGACCCTTTGGCGATAAGACATGCATTATACTTATCAATAAAACTATCAGCAAGCTTCTTTTTGGATATCCATTTTATATAAATTTGATTTAATTCAGTGCGCAATAGAATCAATTTAATCATATAAAAGACTAGTTGCTTGAAAACTGTTAAGGTCCCAAAAAACCACGAAAAAGAGAAAAAAAAAAGTTTTTTTTTTCTTATCAGTACATATGTCGCAAATATGAGAGCAAAATGATTGGATTATGAACTCTATACTACATGATTGATGAGGTTAGGTGGGCAATTCAGAAAAAAAAATGAGATTAAAAATAACCTAATAATGATATTATTCGTGAAAATAAATCATTTTTTATCCTTTATATTAACACAAATGATACTTTAGCGAGGGAGTTTTCTTAACTTATAGTAAAAATAAAATAATTCATTTTTTATCCTTTATATTAACACAAATGATACAAAACGTAAATTTCTATTTTTTGATTTTTAATTTTATTTTATTTTTATTAGGTAGGTGGAAAAATGATGAGAAAATTATAAGGGAAAAGTGAGAGATGCGAGACTTCACTCAGTTTTATTATTTTTAAAAGTGATTCTTTTTCCATAAGCAATATTTTTTTTTTTGCTTTTGGATTTTACTCTAAAATTGATTCTGATTCTCCAAAACTGATTCTGGGAACATAATCAGAATCAGAATTATGTATGTTACCAAACATCATTCTATTTTTTTTTTTATTGTTTCTAAGACGAAAATCAGAGAATCAAAATGGTTACCATGCTTCTTCTCATTTTACTCTAGTAAAAATTTAAACTTTCTCGTCATTTTTTTTTAAAACTTTATTGTAACGTGGGTCACCAAACACATAGTTATTGATTACCCAGCGTATTTCCATCATTCCATGTACTGTTTCTTTACTTTTTAGCTCCATCGAAGAACTTGAAGCGGGGAATTGGAGAAGACCAAGACCAAAGGTCAGCGGGTGCTCTTCTTTCTCTAGGGGCAGCAGGAGCCGGGACATCTGGTTTTTCTCTTTTTGAGAAGAGGAAAATATTTTCTTCATTCTTTCTTTCACATTTGTTTTCTTTATAATCATACCTTTACTTTCTTTTCATTTTTTTATTTACTATTAAAAATCAAAAAAATTATTTTTTTATTAATTTATTAAAATGACTTCATAGAGGAAAATAAAATCTGATTTCCCATACCAAATTAAGAAAAATATTTTTTTGGTTCGTTTTTATATTTTAGCTAAATACTGAAAACAAATTGTTATTTTCTTGAAAAATAGATTTCCAAAAAATATTTTTCGAAATTTTTTTATTTTTTACGAAATAAACAAATCCTTAGAAGAAGACGGGACCAATCGATATTTGATTATGTCAGCCAGTTCATGAAGGTCAATGAGAAGGCAAATTACCCTTGAAGATTCTTCCAAAATACAAATTATATAATTCTATATATTATTTCGTAATCTGATTTTAAACACTTAACGTCAGAAGGCATCTTCTGGGAAGTTACGCGTAATATGCCATGATTCATGATGATCGACAATTTTTTTCCCCCTTACCACGAGAAAATATTAGGTGCTCCCGGAGCACGGCCTACGTGTACTCTTTCACCATTTAAATTATGACATCTGGACCGAAAAATAACAAAAATGTTTTTTGAGAAGCGAGTATAATTAAAATTGGGCCCCACCTACTGCCGTTTACTTTTTTTCTCACTTCTCCGTTACTTTTTCTCTCTCTCCCTTTCCTTTCACTTTCATCTTCTCTTTCCTCACATGGCCACGGGGGAGAAGCTCAACTTCATCACCTCCAGAACCTCCCGGCGTTCACCGGCAGGGGTCGCCGGCCCACGTCGCTCCTTGCCCGGGGGCCGGCGACCCCCGCGAGTCCCTGGGCGAGGGCCGCGACCCTTCGAGGCCCTCGCCGCGGCCCCGCCATGACCAGATCTGGCCGCGGCGAGGGCGGGCGTGGCCCGCGACGGCGAGGGTCGTGACCCCTCTCCTTCGGCCGCGACTCGCCCAGGGACTCGCGGGGGGTTTCCGGACGACAGTCTCCTTGGCGTAGCCAGAAGAGATCGGATCTCGAATCCGTCGTCGCCATGGAAGGAGGCAGCAGCCCTTCACCGCCGGAGTTGTTGTCGTCCTCGCAAATCGAGCCACTCGATCTCACGGAAATGGAGTCGGGGTCCAAGCAAGCTCCCATGGCCAGATGCTTCGAGTCGTCGTCAAGGTTGAGCCCTTCCCCCATGGCCAGATGCTTCATCAGCGAAGAGGAAGAAGATGGAAGTGAGAGGAGAGAGAGAAAAAGTAACGGGAAGTAACGGCGGTGGTGTGGGGCTTCTCAATTTTTTTTTTTTTTGTTATTTTTCGGTGCAGATGTTACAATTTAAATGGTGAAGGGGTACATGTAGGCAGTGCTCCCGGAGCGCCTAATATTTTCTCACTTACCACTGAAAAAGAAGGACTAGCGGGGACTACCAGACAATTCATTGCATCTGCTTACCACTGAAAAGTTGTCCTCATGTCGACTTTTTAAAGAGCTTTTTTCTGCAAGGACTTGTCATAATGTGAGATCAAGTGGGATGGAGGAAAAACACGATAATTTACCCTCACACCTACAAGTCATCGGTCTTGGTCGTGCTCATCATAAAACTAATCACAATAGAGAATAGACCTCCTGTGCCCTCTGCGAGAGAACGCGAGAGCGAGCGAATTGGTCGGTGGCGTTTCTGATCTTTCTCCGAGTTTATTGCTTCTCCTGGAATGAAGAGAAAAAGAGCGGTTTGTTTTCTCTGCATCTTTCGGATTTTTGTATTGTGTTTTACAACTTGTTTGACATGGAATATGGTGGAATCGATCGATCCTCTGCTTGTAGTTCAATCCTCTACCAAATGCTAAACATCGTCTCGAACGTTACAAATCTTTGAACGAATGTTTGTTCAAAATCACGACATCCTATGAAAAAAACCGAGCGCTATTGATGTTGTACGCTGGGCCTGTTAAGTACTGTTTTGCCTTCCTTAAAACTTGTACGTGTGAATCCACTAATAAACTCCGACCCCCCCCCCCCCCAAAAAAAAAAAAAAAAAAAAACAAAGATCCACTAATCAACGGTTGAGTACTGGGCACCATAGATTTTTCTTCTTCTTTTTCCCGTTTGTGTGTTTGGCCAGAAGCACAAGACTTGGTCTAAAACACTATGTTAAGCGGTTTAGTTTCCTTGATTTGACAGGAACCATCTTCAACCTCATCGCCGTCTTCTGGAATCAATCGTAAAGTATTCTTGAGTTTTAGAGGTGAAGATATTCGCAAAACATTCGCGGATCTTATACATAAAAGACTGAAAAATGCAGATATTGAGGTCTTTAAAGACGACTACAGTCTACATGCCGGAGAGGAGATTGATCAGGCGCTAAAAGATGCGATCAAGCAGTCGAGGATCTCGATAGCCATCTTCTCCAAAGATTATGCTTCCAGTAGGAGTTGCCTCATGGAGCTGGTACAAATGTGGGAGTGCAGAGAATCAGATGGACAGATTATTATCCCTATTTTCTATGATGTCACTCCCGATGAAGTGAAAAAGCAGGCTGGGCCTTTTGCAAAGTCCTTTGAGAAACATGGGAATGACGGAGTCAAAACAGATACCATCAGAAGATGGAAGAAGGTTCTTCGACTGGTCGGGAAACTAGTTGGGTTTGAGCGGAAGAACATAAATTGCGGGTAATTCTTTTGCTTCTTGTTATCTTGTTCTTTCCTAGAAAAAAAAAAAAAGGAAAAAGGTTGAGGATGATGTGAAAATGAAACCGACTCTTTTTGAAAAAATGTTGTATGTAATAATATGCATGCTAAATAGATCTATAAGGTAAATGGATCGACAATTTAACAGGTTGAACTTCTATATGCCTATTGAATAACCAGTAGATGGCCATTTGAAAGATTCAAACTGACCTGGTCCGCCATTCTCTGTTCGTTCCTCCTTGGATAGAACTTTGTTTTAAAGATAGCATGATATCAATGTCGAAATTGCTCTGTGCATCAAAGGGAAATCGACCATGCATTAAACTTGCTCTCCACTTACGCTGGAGATTCCCCCCTGCCCCTGTTGGTTGATTTAATTTTCATCGGTTCAGTCCCCAACTTGTTGATTTTTGTCCGCTCTTTAATATTTTGCGGTAACTCTGGTGCCATCCTCGTGCTTCGTCGCTCATGTTTTGCAGGAATGTGACCGACCTCCTAGAAAAAGTTGTTACACGTGTCCGACGGGACTTGAGGAAGGACGACCGAGCTGTCGCGGACGAACTGGTTGGGATCGATCCTCATGTTCAAGACGTGATGACAAGGCTTGGAGTTGTCTACAGCCATGGAGAAGCGATGAGAGTGTGTGGAGAAGAAGTACGTGTCGTCGGAATATGCGGCATTCGGGGTGTCGGAAAGACCACACTTGCAAAGGTTGTCTGGAACAAGATGCATAAATTGTTTGATGGAAGATGTAGCTTCGTTGAAGTTGAAAATTTGAGAGAAATCTCCGACCGAAAAGAAATTTTGGAAGGAGTCAAGCGTTCCCAAGAGCTGTTGATTGCTGGCCTCCAAAAAGAAAAACGTGAACCACTGGAATCTTATGACAAAGGTATGGAAAAAATAGAAAGTCTGTTTAGTGATATGAAGGTTCTCATTGTGCTTGACGGTGTGCATAATGTTGAACAAATCGAAGGATTAGCTGGGAAGGTTCATAGGTGGTTCGGCCGAGGAAGTAGAATTATTGTGACCGCAGACACAAAAGAAGTTCTAAAGGGTTTCGACTTTGGAGAAGATAAAGATAGAGTAGCTCAAGAATACGAGGTTAAACCAATGGGAAATGGGGATGCCTTTCAACTCTTTTGGAAGCATGCTTGTGGAGGGGTTGCTCCCCCAGATGACCCCGAGTACGTTTCCTTGTCCAGAGAAATCGTCAAAGCTCTTGGAGGCATTCCTCTGGCTATTGTGTCACAGGCAAATTATTTAAAGGACGGGGAAATAGAAGATTGGACAAGTAACTTGACGTACTTAAAACACGAGGGACAAGAGGATAAAGTAGAAGCTGTCCTTAGGGCCAGTTACAATTCTTTAAAGGATAGAACAAAGGAGATATTCCTCGACATAGCATGCTTTTTCATTGGAAAGGATAAGAGGATTCCCCGTTACATGTGGGAGGCTTCTTGGGTTTGCGATCCTCTTAGAGAAATAAGACGCCTTCGCGACATGCATTTCTTGGAAGTTGGAGAAAATAATGAATTAAGAATGCACAATAGTGTAAGAGACTTTGGCAGAAAACTTATCAATGACAAAGATGCTCCGACTCATAAGCGCTGTAGGTTTTGGAATCACCGGAATGCACTTCCCTTTGCAGGGGATTTGGAGGTAAGTTTTCAAAACACTTCATGGAACTTTTTTTTTTGTGCGTTACGAAAAGGTTCAGATGAACCTTCCATGCCCATCAACATGAACTTTCTTTTCTTTATTCAATCTCGAAGGGAAGAGAAAAGGAATCTGTTCCTAACACGATTTAGAACGCGGAGTGGATACCAACTGATTCTGTAATTTGATCCATCTCATTTCAGTAAAAGCAGTGAGAGAAATCAAAGTTTTCCAACTTACTCCTGCGTTTTTTTTCCCCCAACCGAGACTTGACAGGGTACTACAAGTACAAGTGTCGAAGGCATTGGTCTCACAGTTGAAGAAGGTCGCACCGCTAGTTTTGAATGTGATCAATTTTCCAAAATGTCGAATTTGAGGTACCTCGGACTGGACCGGTTTAAAATCGAGGGAGATGCTACGAAGCTTCCTGGGAATTTGAGGTGGCTTGATTGGCTGGAGTGCCATTCGATTCCTAAGCTTGATAATATGCAATTGAAGGAGTTGGTCATTCTCGAATTGTCTAGGAGTCAGGTCACCAAAGATTCAGAATTCTGGAAAGAAATCGCGAAGGTATGGCCAATATTTGCTTTTTTAAACCTCATGTTAAGATGATAGATATATGAGCTGAGTAAGGTTTGACATCTTCTTTTGCACATACGTTGCAGAGGGTGGAGAAGTTGAAAGTCTTGAACCTACAAGGATGTATTGACTTACATCCATCGTTGGTCTCTCCAGCTCCCATCAATTTGGAGATGTTGGTACTGGAAGATTGTTATCGGTTAATTAAGATTAGGCGATTCATCAGGAAACTGAAGAACTTGAGATCCTTAAACTTGAGAAACTGCAAGGCAGTCACGAAGTTGCCCAAAGCACTGTACCGCATGGAATCTTTGACGGAACTTCTGGTTGATGGAACCGGCATCCGAGGAATTCATTGCCAGGAAGGGTCTTTGGAAAAACTTGAAGTACTCAGTGCTCGTAACTGTAAATGTTTGCAAGATATATCCACAATCGGCCGCCTAAGGAAACTCTCGAGCCTTGATTTGGATGGTGCTGATATTGATGGGTTTCCACGTGCTTTTGAATTTCCTCAGAGTCTCAAGAGACTTTCTTTAAGGGGTTGTCAGAAGTTGGTTGACCTTCCAACTTCCATTGGGAAGCTGAAGCGGCTGGAGGAAATGGACCTTTCAGAAACTCAAATCACAGAATTGCCTGAGTCGGTCCAGAAATTGACGAATTTGAAGACGCTGAAGATGGCGACCACTCCCTTAGAAGAGTTTCCTAAAGAGATTATGAAGTTAGAGAAACTGGAGGAGATAGACTTCTCGGGCTGCATAAATTTGGTGGGGGACAGCAGTGATTGCTATATTTCTGGATTGTCGTCTTTGAGAATTTTGAAATTATCGTCATCCAATGTGAATGGGCTGCCTAATAGCATTCCCCACCTCCGAACCCTTGACGTAGGTAAATGCAAAGAACTTCACAAACTGCCAGAGTTGCCCTCCAGTTTACTCAGTCTCAGCTGGGGATCCAAAATCATGGCAGCCCCCAAATCGAAAAATCTGCCAAATCTGACAAATCTAAAAGAGCTATGCTTGATTCATGATGAGCAGGCAGCAGCGGGGGGGTCATCGAATCAGACCCCAGATATCGGGTGGGTCACGGGATTAACAAGTCTAGAGACCTTGGAAGTGTCCCTTCCAAATGTCACCAATCTCCCTGGGAATTTGAGTGCCCTCACTCAGCTCCGGGAACTCACTTTATCCCACGTGAAGGAGCTAGACCTCCCCCAACTTCCCTCGTCCTCAAGCTTATTGACCCTGCGTCTCAAACGCTGCGAGATTCAAGTGCCAGATTTCTCTGGTCTGCAATTTTTGACAGCACTAGAACTAGACCAATGCAATTTGGAAAAGATTGATGGTCTTGAAAAGTTAGAGCTTTTGGAAGTCCTGACAATTACTGATTGCGAAGGTTTAACAAACCTTGATGGGCTCAAAAATTTACGCCGTCTCAGGAAGGTGAAAGTTTGCCCTTTATTTGATCCTGCCACTCTAGAACTACGCAAACGTGGATGTGAAGTGGACACTGCCTTTTCTTCTCAGCTAGTGGCTGGATAGTCTCTGTCCTGAACGAACTACCGTTGTACTTCCCGTCAATTGGAGGGCGACCTCTCTACGGTACACGCTCCAATTCCGTTTACATTTTCTTTTTTACCGAGACTAAGATGGATTTTATTGCTTCCGCAAATTCCTTATGTGTGTATTGCATTGGATCCGTGCAGGAATACCGCTGGTAAATTCTTCGAGTCCAGCGATTGGTAGTGGCATCAACGATCTCGCAATCCAACACTGGAATTGCTGCATATTTTGCTGGCCTTCTATTTGTACTCATTTTCATAAAAGGTGGTGGTTCACCAAGACACCATTTATTGTGAAATTGAATAGGATGATTGATTGCAAGTCTTTGAATTGATCTGCTGCTTGGAGTAAGGAACTTTTCGTCCATCCTTCTCTTCTCCTCTTCGTGTCCTATTCACTTCCCTCGCATCTTGCGATTGAAATTCCCGGTTCATTGTGATGGCTCAACTTGTCCAATCGGAAACGATACTTAGTGACGCGGGGGTAGCGATAAACAGGAGTTCAATTCCTCAGAATGCTCTGAATTCGATTAATGGAAGTCTGAATATTATAAAGAGCGGACGTCTTTTATATAGATATGACTCCTAAAAAGAATAGAATCGTTAAAGATAACATTATCAAAACCATATCTAAAGCTAAGCTAAGAGAATTCGGATCAAAGATAACAAATAATCGAAATATTCGAGATTGCCTAAAACAGAAAATTACTTAAAAAGTGATCTAAACGACTCTGGAATGCCAAAATCCATCGTAGTTCACAACGAAGCGGTGACTTCGAATCAGACGGTCGTTTCGCTTCAACCGACCAATTTTGAGCGCGATTCGAGATCGTTTGACTCAAGATCCAAAATTACCGGTAAAGTCGCGCGGACTTCTGGCAATCCAATTTATCAAGAAAATCACATGTCAACTGTCTAGATCATTTAGCGACCTATAAATTTATGAATAAGAAGGAAGTTTGGTGAGAGGGAGGCTTCCGGTTAGGGCATGTCATCCAAAACTCTTGTTCTCTGTGGCTTCCTTTCCCATAACTTAAAACTACAAATTAGGGGTGAGCATGATCACAAGGCATGCAATATTGGTTTTAGGTTCTAAAAATTATGGAACTTGTTTTTATGGGTAGGTTTCGGGTTCTAGGTAAGTGAAACTTTAGTAAGTTCTTGTGTTTTTCTTGATATATGTCTTTGCATAATTCTGCGATATTTTATAGCACAGCGTTCGATGATGAGTGTGTAATCTAAAACCACTAGTCTGAGATTCTATTTCTAGTGATATTTATAATTGATATTGTTACCTTGTTAATATTTCATATTTTTTTCGTGTCTCTAAATATGAGTTGTAGCCAGTGGATTGTTTCAGCAAGTGGTAGTCATTAGAGGTAATGATTATTGCAATCTTTCAATTAAAAACATAGCTGAAATTTGTTTAGACTCTAAAACCGACCTTGAAACCTGTGACAGTGTAAGTTTCAAGGATATGCTAAGTAGGTTCCAGATTTTAAAAAATGACAAACCTATTCCGTCGAGTTGTTTCCAACTCTAAGTGAAACTTGTACGGAACCTGAAACCCACTCAATCTCTTCTACAAACCAATTGAAAAAGTAAGGAAAAAAAAAAGGTTAAAGGGTGCCTACGTAGAAACCCTTAATTTTTACAGTAATTGGGTAAGATGTCCGATTATTCCACTTCTGTTAGGCAGATGTTCATAAAAGAATAACTACGTTATTAGTAACCAATTAGATAAACTGAATAATCTGTAATAAATCATCGCATATGTTGACTAATAACAAATGCAAACTGATTGAAAAATAAAATACCATTAGAATGATAAAGAAAAAGTTAAAGATAACCTACTTAGGGTGGGTTTGGTTCAGCATTTTCAAAGCTCCTTGGAGCCTCAAAGCTCATTGGAGAAAATGCTGGGCGTTTGGCAATCATTTTCAAGTGGCATTGAGGTGAAAGTTAGCTTTGAAAATGCTGAAAGCTCAATGCTGGTAGGGACTAGTATTGAGCTTTCAGCATTTGGACAAATGCTAACCCATGATATTTTCTTTCAAATCTACCCTTACTAATTTTTTCAAATTTCAATTTTGCCCTTCATTTTTTTTGTTTATTTTATTTTTAAATAAATATTCGAAACCCTAGGGCCTAGGTTGTGGCCGCCGCTAGAACAGATCCGCGGCCGGCGGCTGTCAACTGAGACCGCTAAGGATGGGGCGACCACTGGTGGCCGTTGCCTGGGGTCGACCGACGACTGGCGACCATCGCCCGGGCTGAACGAGCCTAGCCGAGGGCCGCCGTGAGTCGCGCAACCCCGACGAAGGCAGTCGTGGGTCGCGCAAACCATGGCGGCCCTCGTTGGGGTCGCGCTAGACATGCACGGTTCGACGGAACCGCCGGTTCCGGTTCAGGAACCGGCTGTTCCGGTTCCTAAAAAAGCTGGAACCGGCGGTTCCGGTTCGGAACCGGCGGTTCCGGTTCCGGTTCCCCTCGGTTCAATTTGTCTATATATATTTTTTATAATTTATTTGCAATATGAACAATCAAAGTGAAGGTAGTTGAGTGGTTTAGGGTGCTTATTTCAACTAAAAGATCAAAGGTTCGAATCCCACTTCAAGCAATTATCATTTTCTCTATTTTTTTTATTTTATTTTTTTTTAAATAACGGGTCGGAACCGCGGACCCGGTCAACGGGCCGGTTCCGGGCCGGTCAACGGGCCGGTTCCGGGCCGGTTCCGGGTCCGGGTCCAATTTGGCCATGTCTAGGTCGCGCAACCCAAGCGACGGCTGCCAGGGGTCCCGTGACCCTAGGGAGGCCCTTGCCGGGGTCGCACAACCCTCGGCCGCAAGCCCAGACGTCGGTCGCGCGACCCTCGCCTAGGCTCGTGTGGTCGTCGCCTGGAACGCCGATGGTTGCGCGAACCCTTGGCGGCCTTCGCCAGGGTTTGCGCAACCCTCAGCGGCCTCCGTCCATGGCGCCGGTGAGCCAAATCTGGCTCGCCTGCAGCCGTAGCCCTAGTTTCAGTTTTTTTTTTTAATAAATATGGTAAATGCTACTTTGCAAATTTGTTTTTCCAAACACTAGGTAGACTCAAAGCTGTTTTTCAAAGGAGTTTTTACCAAATGTCATTAGCATTTTCCCAAAGCCCCTTAAGCAAAATGTATTTGCATTTCCCAAAAGCCCATTGAAAATGCTGAACCAAATCCACCCTTACCCACTTGCAAAGCTCTTTGGGCCTATAAAGTCCTTTAGCCCAATGCTAGAGTGTTTGGCAATTACTTTTGAAGAGCCATTCCCCAAATGCTAGCATTTCCAACGCCTTCTAAAGGCCTTTTAACTCAATGCTCCCTCTGACCTGCCTTAGCTTTCTGGCTTTCTCGGCATACAAATGGCCCGAATTAATGAATATTTTTTATTTTCAATATTGCCCTCACTCAATCTTCATAATTCCACATTTACCCTTTTTTAACCTAAAAACCCCCTTGCATCTGTCGCCTCTCCGCTCCCTCACTACGCTTCGCTCGCGTGCTCCCCTCGCGAAACGCATCTGCTCCCCTCGCGAAATGAAACGTGTAGAGAAGAGATTATCATCCGATTCGGCCCGCACCTGAATAGACACCGCCCACCCACCGTAAATGATGCTGCTTGGCATGGACCAGTGGTGGCCATGGTGGTGATGAGAAGTCGCTTCCGTCACCAACGTCAGAGAAGTCTCCAAAGGCCCCCCCAGCCCAAGAGCATAGAAGACTTGCCTGTTGGTTTTTTGTAGGTGAGGAGATTCTGATTCACTTCGCTTCTTTTTGTTCAATTTCGTGATGGGTCAATGTGAAAATCGGAGGTTGACTAATGAATCGGTCTGAGAGTTGCTTGGCATCCTGCTGATTCTGCTAGATTTTATGCTCTTTGTTTGATGGAATTGATTTTCGTTGCCCTTTGTGATGCTCCTTATTGTGTGGTTGCACGGTATGAGACTTGGTATCCCTACTCCACAAATCAGTCAAGAGTGATGAATTAAACTTGGATTAGAACAGCATGCAAAACCTTTCATGTCAAGAAGAGACTACAGAAAGTCCTGTTTGTATTGTCACCATTTGGCGGTATTTTCGTTGGGATGGATGTAGATTGCAGAAGGTGGTGTAAGATGTGCTTTTTTATGATTGAAAGATGTACCTATATTATTGAACTTAATATTGTTCTTTTTTTAGTTGGTTGTTTACAGAGTAATTTCATATCTGGGGATTCTACGCCCACCCACCGTAAATGATGCTGCTCGGCATGGACCAGCGGTGGCCATGGTGGTGATGAGAAGTCGCTTTCGTCACCAACGTCAGAGAAGTCTCCAAAGGTCCCCCCAGCCCAAGAGCAGAGGAGACTTGCCTGTTGGTTTTTTGTAGGTGAGGAGATTCTGATTCGCTTCGCTTCTTTTTGTTCAATTTCGTGATGGGTCAATGTGAAAATCGGATGTTGTCTAATGAATCGGTCCGAGAGTTGCTTGGCATCCTGCTGATTCTGCCAGATTTTGTGCTCTTGTTTGATGGAATTGATTTTCGTTGCCCTTTGTGATGCTCCTTATTGTGTGGTTGCACGGTATGAGACTTGGTATCCTTAGTCCACAAATCAGTCAAGAGTGATGAATTAAACTTGGATTAGAAGAGCATGCAAAACCTTTGATGTCAAAAAGAGACAACAGAAAGTCCTGTTTGTATTGTCACCATTTGACGGTATTTTCGTTGGGATGGATGTAGATTGCAGAAGGTGGTGTAAGATGTGCTTTTTTATGATTGAAAGATGTACCTATATTATTGAACTTAATATTGTTCTTTTTTCAGTTGGTTGTTTACAGAGTAATTTCATATCTGGGGATTCTGTACATGAAACGATGTTATTTTACTGATGAATAATGTTTACGCTTACTTCTACCTTGAAGTTGAGCTTGTCTTGTGATTGACACGGTATCATCCATTTGGGTGTGATCCATTGATCTTTGTAAGAGGTGGTATCTATATTCGGTGTTGTTGACCTCGAGTTGCAACGTTCTTTGTTAGATGAAATGTTATGTTGGATGATAGCTTCAATTTCATACTACTCCGCCCATTCTTAAGTGGGTTATCTTATTTATGGAAGATCACATCACAATCCTTATTCCACCTTACCTTTTTCAGAGCAAGATGAATCCCATTGAGTTTGCAGAAGAGGTTGTGATGGAGGCGTATCAATCTAGCAGATTTAACCTGATCCTAGTGGATCTATGTTCTAAATCCATGATCTATGTGACCAATAGACCAAAAGATGACAAGGCTCTTGTCTTAAAGGTTCGTCCTGGGATCCGCATGCTATCAAATGCAAGTCTAGACACGCCTAGGCCTAAGTTAAGAAGATGTCTTGCTCTGGTTGATTTTGTCTTGTCCTTGGTTTTTTTTTTTTTTTTTTTTTTTTTTTTTTTTTTTTTTAAATTTGGAGTGGATTACAAGTTCCAGTTGGAAATTCGAGGCAGATAAAACAGCTGCAGAAATGGTCTGTTGAATTTGTGTGTCACGCATATTAGATTTCAATCTCTACTCTGAACAATCTCGACCTCAATTATTTAAGGGACTGTCTAGTTAGCATTCCTCAACTTATTAAGAGATTATCTCTTTTTTTTCTTTTTCTTTTTTTGTATGTCAGAATTTGGTTAATGCAGTGACACAGTTTAGAGGGATGAAAAAACATAGATAGAAATTGGTTGAAATCTATGGTGAATTGAAATCATTCTTTTGAAATGATGTATTGCCTTTTTTGACAAGTTTTTTCACTTGAAAACTGTGATGGTTCTTATTTACTACTAATGAAATCCGTACAAATGGCTACTGACAATAGAGAAGGTTTCTGTATAATGCCACCATTTATGCTTTGGTGTTAGCGGTTTTGATAGATTGAATCCAAGAGCCTTCGATGTCGAACTTAGACGGTGTATTATCATAAACTTATATAATGGTTTTGGAAGCTAAGGATTGTGATTTTTGTTGCAATGTACAACAGCGCCAACAACGACAATTTTTCGAGGCATCTCTTTGACATCAGTCATAATGCATGCTAAGTAGAATTAATTGTATTTGTTATCAAAACAATGGTTTGTGGAAGATAAAAGCAAAATTTTGATGGAAGGGGGATGCAAAAGGGTTGTTTTTTGTCCCAAAAGCACTTACTGAAAATGCGGAGAAGCGGAGGAATTTCTGAAAGTGCCGATTTAACTGGTCGTTGTGTTACCGAGTATTGTTCTTAGTCGAGTATTTTTTTGTCAGTCTGGATTCCGCAACATATGCGTTTCATTTTTTTCTAGTTTTGCTTCTATCTTCCATGAGTTCTCGAGATCTTGAGTGCTTTATCTTCTAGTTTTACTTTCCATCGACATCCTGCAGGATAGTTAAGTGTTTCTTTCTACTAGGAAGGATGTGCAGGAAATTCAAGATGCCACTCAACAACAAAAGGAAAACAGATAAGAAGAAGAAGAAGAAGAAGAAGAAGAAGAAGAAGAAGAAGAAGAAGATTTGGTCATATGTAATTTAGGATACTCGTGTGGGTTAGACATTCCAGAAGAAACTGAAGATGGGAACAAGAAGGAACAAGACATTTTTGTGTTTTTGGATTTATGTAGAGATAGGGGATTTTAGTTCAATGAATGTTGAGTGTTCATGTTGTTGTAATAACCTTTTCAAGTTGAAATGATCACCGAAGAGACAAGGCATTTCGTGAGTTGTTGTCTTCTTCGTTTCCTTTCGCCGGGTTGAACTTTTAGTTTAATAAAGATCAATTGTTTGCTTTTGAGATTTGATCCAATATATATATATATATATATATATATATATATATATATATATATATATATATATATATATATATATATATATATATATATGCTGTTTTTCAATTTATCCTTGAGATTGATCAATTTATTGTCTTTTGATAGCATTTTATGCAAACTATCGCAAGGCTTCCGGTAGAATTACATGTGCAATCTTATTCTTGCTTGTCTCGATCGACTCTACTCGAATTTTTGGTTATTATATTCTTATTATAAGAGTCTAGGGTACCATCACTTAATTAAAATTTCCATATGGGTTATCGAGAAGTGATCAATCGTGCCTATTCCTCGCGTCGTTTATAAATTGAGTGAGTTTTTGGTATTTTAAAAAGAATTGGAAGATTCTAACTAATTTGTTAATAGGTTGAACCAAAAAAAAATTGTTAATATGCTTTTTGCATTACTCTCAACAAGAAAATATAAAAGTTAGTTTTTTATTTTAATTTTAAGCAACTAAAATTAAAAAGCTTAAATTGATTACTTTTCCACATATATGTTTACCAAACAATATTTCTCCAAAAGCTGCTTCTCAAAGCAACTTTCAATTACAGTTTACTAAACAGACTTTGCATTTCAACAAACCTTTTTAGGCCAAAGGCCTTTGCCTTTTCTCAAAGGCTTTCCCCAAAAGCTAAACCAAATGCAACCATGTCCGAATCCAGGCAAATATTTCTCGAAGAGTGGGGGAAAGGATTGAAAGCTAATGGATTTCTAAGAAATAAAGGCAACTTCTGTTTTATGCAAGTCAATAGTCCTCATCATCTGACTACTACACTGGTCCTTAAAAGACTATTTCATTGTTTGAAGCTTGAACCATTATCGGCATAAAAAAATATGGAGAGTAGTTTTTTTTTGGTCGAAATGGAGAGTATTTTTTTTTTGGGGGTCCGAAAATGGAGAGTAGTTGAATGGTAGGGGTGTCAATGGGCTGGGTCGGGTCTCGGCCCGGCCCAAGCCGGCCCGAATTGAGCAGTACCATGCTCGAGCCGGCCCGGGCCGGATTTGGGCCAAATTTTTTTTTCTTTCATTTTTTTTTTAAAATTGAATTAAAATTAATTAACAAACCATCAAATGAAAAAATATAAAAGAAAATATAAAAATAAATTAAATTTAAAAGAAAAAATGGGTATTTACAAAAGTTTGGCGTCGGGCTGGCCCGGTCCGAAAAGGACTGAAGATGCAGAAAAATTTTGGGCCGGGCCGGTACGGCGCGAGCCAAATTGACAGCCCTATTGAATGGCAATTATTTAAACAGATTTTCTTTTATTATTCCCATGTTCATATCGCTAGTAGATCAATTACCTTAAAAAAATAAAAAGTTTTCACTTTTTTTGTACTAAAATAACCGAGTATTACTAATTGCCATATGAAATGCACAACGTTTTGCAAGGATTTATATTTGTGACCTTATAATTAGGTCGTCAGTGGGGGAAAAAAAAGACGAGTGTGATGAATGGTGGCAATATATTCTCGTTCTAAATTATATCCTATTTTGTGAGATGTTGGTCTGAAGTGACTAACTGAAAATGTAGTATTTTACTCTTTAATATATGACACATGTGCTTATGTGTTTGTAAAGTATTACCGTCTTTCCTCCCAAAATGCTATCTGTATATTATATTGCCTTCTTTAATGAAACGTTTTCTCAGTTGCGCGTAGAAACCATCTCGGTTCTTCCCGGAGGATGTCGGAATCCAGAATCTCAATCATTCATCCCAGCTTCCGGCCATCGTTGGAGAAATGACTTCCCTTTGTTTCGTTTTGATCGGTGAGATTCTAATTCTTTCTAGGTGATAATAATGTGATAGAATGGCACCAACTGAGCTTTGATTATAATTTTACAGGGTTTTAATCCTATGTTTTCATGTTGCAATGACCTATGGCCTAGACAGCGAGAGCGAGATCAGAGGGTCTGAATTATGGGTCACTTATGGAGAAAGAGACATGGATGGTTTGAAGTGTGCACCAAGCAAAGTGGGAGGCTTCCTGAATTATAAGTGGGGCGTTGAAATTAAATCGCAAAAGACGCGACGTAGTGGTGACGTTCAGCGTTGGAACTTCAATGCTAAGCATGCCTACATTAGACGAAGCTTGGGCGACCTCTCGAGAAAGTATTTACCCATGTATGAGAACACAAAAATAGTCATGCTTAATATGGATCGGTCAAAGTCGACAATTTTTCAGGGTTAAGCAGAATGGACCGGTCGAACTGAAAACCGCCCGAATCGAACCGAACAGACTGGCTGGGTCCGGTTCTCAAGGGTTCTGTTGCGCGGAACAAGCGATCGAACAATAAATAGACAGAATGAGCAAAGTAAACGGACACCAGATGTACGTGGTTCGGTCGTAAAGACCTACGTCCACGGGAAGAGTAGCAACGAATTTCACTATAGAACGAGTGATACACGAAGATTACAATACACTCGAGTTACACAAACACACTCTTGGTGTTTCCCAAAGCCCCAATTACATCCAAGAGCGCACACAGTGTTTAGCCCCAAAATTCCTAGCGAAATAATATCTCAATCTCGCAAAGGAATTAAAAATACAAATCTAACCTCAGATTTAATCGGCTTCGACACTTGAATTCTTGATATAATTCCGCGAATAGAGAACTCACAAAGAAATCCCAATACAAGCACTCGGAGTCGGCGCTTCACAATTTCCCTTCCTTTCTCTAGACGTCGATGGCACGAACAAAACTCCTTGCAAGTTGGGCGCATCAAGCACTCGGACAACCGGTGCTTCAAGGCTTCACACAGTCGACCCCAATCTACGTTTATTAACCCCAACTCTGCAACCCTTCTGCTTCTCAACTTCGGCACCACAAAAAAACGCCCTCAGTCCTAACATATATTGCCCACTAAAAAAGCTACAGAAGAGGACTCCAATATACACTCGCAAATCTCATCCAAGATTCCAAAACTGGTCAAAGAATATGCACTTTCCCTTTTAATAACTTAAAATAATACAAAGAGAATCAATCCAAATCCAGCTATGGACTTTCCTTGGTGATTGCGACTTCAACACGTAACAAATTCGACAATTTGCAAGATTCGTTTTCTTGAGCTTCTGCATATCATATTTTTATATAATTCAATTCAGATCGACTTTGTTTTATGAGCTTAAAATCGAGACACATTTAACAATCTTCATCTTGGCTCGATGTTTGAGCCATGTCACAACCGCTTCGCTAGAATCCGAACTTCACCGCTACTACTCTCCCACAGCCCCAATGGGCTCAACCGTCACATATATCATTCAAGTCCAAGCCGCGCTTGAACTTTGCCATAATCGTGGACCTCATTAAAACACTAACTGAACAAGCACCTTTAACTGCTCCACAAGAACTATCTGACACAAGCTCCTCAACCACAGATAAAGCAAAACCACTGTTGCATCCATATCTGTCAGGAGATCGAATACGTACCTTATCAATTTTAGCAGTTACATCAACTGTTGGCTCTATAGGCTCTACCTCGCTATAAGCACCATCTGTGTCGATTACCACGCTGGTATCCGCTACCTCGGGAGTTTCTGGTTGCAACTCCACCTCAAGCCGAACACCGTCCAGATCCGTATTAACACTGCTATAATCACTCATAGCTAGAAGTACTGGAGACTCGTCAAAGGTAACTTCTCTACTGCAAACATGTGAACTTATACTCGGGCACCACAATTGATCGCCACACTCACCTTGCGCATAGCCATGGAATATGCACATTGCCCTCACATCGAGCTTACCATCACTAACTCGATAATAACACGGGCAATTAAACATTCTAAAATTAGAATCATCAGCAACATTACCTGACCACACTTCTTCGGGAGTCCGATATCCAATCGCAGTCGATGGGGATTGTCGCGACCCTCTTGGGTGTGAGGCGGGAGCGGGCTAATGGGCCGCCCGATCGTTGGCTTGATCGGACGCGGGCCTCTCCCAAGGCCCATTACCCAAATCGCAACTGCTGGATATACGTGATCGACCTTCAGTGTGGTCTAGTGACATGTGATGAGTGTTCATGCCAAGGAGTCGCCACCAATCGTTTCGTGGAGGGTACGATCGGAAACCCTATCGAATAGTTGGGAGTGGTCTATTTGATTCTGCGGAAACTAGAGAAGTGGGTTCGGGGACTTAGTTACGCCAACTGTCAGAGTTGACGCCCTTTCGGTACCTAAGCTGGATGGTTTATCTGATCCTAGGATTTCATACAGATAAGTGTGGTACAGATCCTAAATCTAGGAGTTCATGCAGATGGAAATACTATTCTATCACTCACAACCAATAGAAATAAGTGCGCAAATCAAGGATCCAGTACATGCGGATAAAACACATGAAATCAGCATGGTATCCCTAATGAGGCCCTATTAGCCTAGAGAAATATCAATCAAGGCTTAGGAGTGATTTGGACATGATTCGCCCATGAAGGGCAGAATCGTAATTTTGAATAATTCGGGAAAATTTACCCTTAAAAGGGGTAAATCTGTCATTTTAGACGAATTGGGAAGTCGGAAGACGGGGGAAATAGGATTGGCCATCAATCCAATCAATTTCCTATTTTTCTGGAATTTCCAGGATTTTTCTGGAATTTAAAAGTGATTTTACCCTTGGAGGGGTAAAGTCGTCATTTTGGACAAAGATGAAAACTGAAAATATCAAATATTGGGGTTGGTCGTCCACCTGACCCAAACCCTAACTTCAAGTAATATTCAGAACTCGATTGAGACAAGAAAGATAATTTTCCTATTGAAGGGCAAAAATCGTCATTTTGAGAAAAGTTGCGGGATTCGAAACCCAAACTCGAGAATTGGTTGTCTAATCGACCCTAATTCTTACTTTGGTATTATCGATCTTATCTCGCATACACAGCAGAGGCGACTTACCCCTAAAGGGTAATGTCGTCAAGTCTTGGAAGATCGGATAAGAAACCCCAAAAATAGGGTTGACCAGTTGTCTGTGGTCAATCCTCGATTTTTGGGGGTTTCTGGGGGGTGTCTAGGATTTTTCCATAAATTTTTTTGGAATTTTCTGGAATTTTTCTAGCATTTTTTTGGATTTTCTAGGATTTTTCTGATTTTTTTTTATTATTTTTATTTTTTTAAAATCATTTTTTGATTTTTTATTAAAAAAAATATGATTCGGACCGGGTCGACCCGACCCACTCGGGTCGGAACCCGGCCCAGACCCGGACCCGCGCGGACTGAAACCAAAACGACGCCGTATTCGCCTTTTTTTTTTTTTTTTTTTTCGAATTATCAACTCTGATCCGACGGTCCTCATCGAAATGCATGGCTAATCTACAACCATCGGATCATTTGACTGAAATCTACGACCTGGATTAAACGAAGACCTGATCAGGCACGTCTGATCTAACTACTTGAACCTACGGCCACGATTAAAACATAGGACTAGATCTAGACCGTCCGTTCCTACTTAACCTAAAACGACGTCGCCTATCCCCTAAACCATACGACACCGTTTCAGCCATTTTTATTTTTTCAATTTAAAACTATTTTCAGATAACCCTAATTACTAATTGAACGGTCACGATTTGTTGGACTCGATTAACTTGGACCGTCCGATCTGATGCTGACTCAACCTAACAGACTAACGGTCGTGCTGACTCGACAGACACGTGGACCAATGGCCGAATGCCAACTAGGAGTTTGACCGGTTGACTGCGCCACGTCAGCTTCGTCTTCAACCTCGCGCCTGCAACTGGACGAACGGCTGTGCTTCTCCGGCGATGATCGTACGGTGAGATCTTGATGAAATCACACGAAACCGACGGCAATCGACTCGCAACCATCTCTAGTTTAACATATCTGAGAATCGAAGCATCCTATTCACAGAATCGGGAATATCGTGCGAATTGCCGAGTACGGCCATGGAAGTTCAATCATGCGTTTTACCCAAAATCACAGAAATTCAGTCACATGATAGCACCAACGGGGGTTCAGAAGACTTAACCTCGAGCTCCGATTGAGCCCGCTCGGCCCAGATTTGGCTGGGCAAGGATGAACAGCGGTCGGCTATGAAGGCTAAGTTCAAAGACTCGATTCGAGTTGTTCGAGCAAAATCAATGCAAAATCAAGATGCAGAGATGGTCAGTGATGTCTAAGGGATGAAACGCACACGGGAATCGCAAAGATTGAAACCGAAATCAGGGTTCGCCATTGAAGACCAGAGCTTGAGCTCGAAGTTCGAGATTACCTGTTTTGGCGGTTTTGGGCTGCGCGGTCGATGGCGATCGCTTCCTGGGGGCTTGAGCGTCTTTTCGTCAACCTTGAAGAGCTTCGGTTTGGCCTGGGAAGGCCTGACCAGCGCTATGCAAATCCGAGCTCTATCCTCGACAATGGCGATGGAGGAGAGCTCTCTCTCTCTCGTTCTCTCCCTTTCGCTTGATTCTGTTCGTCCTCCACCAACTGAATCGACTAACTTCCTTAACTGAAAGTCTCCACAGGCTTATATAGCCCTTTGAGTTTTGGCGCCGAATCGGGGACGGTCAACTGATTCGAATAGCACGTGCCATCACGTGATTTTAGGTCCAAACGGCGTCGGGGAAGATGGGTGAATCGTCTAACTCCGTTTGGTTCTCCGGCGGGCTTCATTTCACGCGAATTTGGCACGAATTTGAGCTGTGTTTGCTTTTGTTGACTTTTTGCAGCTTCAGAACTTGACCGGCCAATTGCCTTTTACTCCGACGACGTCGAGCGGCGCCATCAGTGTTGTTTGATAGGTAGGAGTATAGGCAACAATACGCCCACCATTGCGTGTTCGATTATCCACAAATTGGCCTTCAATTTGAGGATCGAAATCACCCTTGGAACTGTTCATCTGCGCAGGTTCTGAGGGAAGACGATGACACTGTAGCAAACCGGTCTGACCGGTCAGAACCGGTTCCGACTTACCATTTTCCAAATTAAGCCCAAATTAATGGGAAAATTTTGCAATTGAACCTCAAAATCGAATCTAGAGCATGGATTTTATCTAGAAATGTGGTTTTGCGCAAAAGTTTACATCGATTTTCACATTGACCCATCACGAAATTGAAGGTTCAAATGATCAAATTGGGCCAAATTACCTGTGCCAATCGATTCATAATGGTGAAAACCATTGGGCAGTATGTTCAATTTGCAATGATAGCCCTTGAATTGAAAGTAATTTCAATTATGCTTAATTTCAAGGACTAAAATGCAATTTTAGTATGTAATTTTGCCAAATCCGTGCAATTGAGCAAATTGCACAAACAATTGGGCTAAATTGAAATAGGGGATAGTTAGATTGAATGTCAAGATCCTAAAAAATGCCAAAATTGCAAATTAAAAGACTCAATTGTTATTTTTTCTTCAAATTCAATAGTACGGGTTACAAAGGAACACCTAAAATTGAATCTGATTTTGGATTTTTTGTGAGGTAAAAAATACAAGGGATTAAAAGGAAAAATATTGGATATTTTGCCATATTTTGGTGACCTCAAATGCTATTTTTCTTTATTTTTTGAATATTTTTCTATTTTCTAAAAATACTAAAAAATATGAAAATTATGAAAAATTATTTTTTGGTCAAGAATGGTTCCTTGGGGTTGGCCAAGGCCACCAAAGTTGATTTTGTAATTTTTTTGACTTTTTATGAATTTTTTGTGATTTTTCAAAGACAAAACTGAAAAAGACTTAGTCAAAAATCAGGTGTCAACATGGATCTATTCACCAGGTAGCTTGCCATACTAAGTGCATCCGCTGGAATTCTCCCAGCTATACTAGCACTAGAGATCTTTTCACGGGCCGTCTATAGTAATGCTCTACTCATCAATTCTGCAAACTGTTGTGGTTTACTAGCACTGGTGCGGTGTTTCAATATGCTCTTTTCCATGCAGAATTTATTTGGCAGCTTCGAGCAGGACTCCATGCTACTGTCAGTTCGCACATGCTTGATCAACTTACCAGTCTCCATTCCGATCAAAGCTCTCGACTGCGTATTCCTTACAACAGCATCAAAATTGTGCTTTCGCACAAACACCAAGCCTTCCTCGAGTAGCCATTAGACTCTCGAACAAATGTCGACGTCTCAGGAGCGAAACTTATTAATGTCTCACCTTGAAGTTCATACAGACTGCTATGCTTGATTCCCTTCATTATTACCAGGGCGCCTCGAACAATCTTCAAAACTCCATCTCGTGAAGAATACCTGCATCCAGCTGAATCTAGAGCACTCAAGGAAATTAAATTCTTTTTCAATTCTGGAACGTGTCTTACCCCAGTCAATGTCCTCACAATACCATCATGCATTTTGATTTTAACATCACCAATACCCACAACATCGCATTCAGCGTTGTTTCCCAACTGCACTTTACTACTATCCATGCATTGATAAGAAGTAAACCAGTTCTTATTTGGTGTAGCATGAAAAGAACAACCAGAATCCATAATCCATCCGTCAAACGACGAATTCTTAGTGACAGACAAGACACTATCGACACCATCAGAATTTTCAGTTACAGCTGCAACATCATTCGCGGTTTCAACTGCAATTCCCTTAGCCCTTTCGTTTTTCAACTTAAAACAATTTCTTCTAAGATGCCATCTCTTGCCACAGTTCCAACAGACATCACCGCCAGTCCTAGACTGACTGCGTCTATTCATGTTCATACTATTTCTGCTAATACGAGTACTAGCTCTTCCTCTTTCACCTACTAAAGCAGTAGATACAGATTCGCCAGATTCTTTTCTACGGATGTCCCCACTCAGAATTAAATCACGAATCCTATCAAACATCAAACTAGTTGACCCAGAAGAATTGCTAACAGCAGTAACAATAGTATTCCAACTATCAGGCAACGAGGATAATAGAATCAAAGCACGTACCTCATCTTCAAAGTCAATCTCAACTGAACTCAATTGACTAACTATCACATTGAATTCATTGATATGATTAGTAACTGATGTACATTCGCTCATCTTCAACTTAAACAGACGTTGCATCAAATAGACCTTGTTGATCGCAGAGGGCTTCTCGTACATGTCCGATAAGGCTTTCATCAAACCCGCAGTGGTCTTCTCCTTGACGATATTAAACGCGACGTTACGAGCCAACGTCAGCCGAATAACACCCATCGCTCGTCTATCCAGCAATCCCAATCGGGTTGCTTCATCGTTTCTGGTTTCTTCTCAGACAAGGGCTCGTGCAGCTTCATCTGATATAAATAATCTTCTATCTGCATCTTCCAGAAGCCAAAGTCCTTCTCCTCAAATCTGTCGATTTTTACTTTAGCTTCTTTTGTCGCCATCAATTCGCTTTAACTCTAGTAAGCCTAGCTCTGATACAAATTGTTGCGCGGAACAAGCGATCGAACAATAAATAGACAGAATGAGCAAAGTAAACGGACACCAGATATATGTGGTTCGGTCGTAAAGACCTACGTCCATGGGGAGAGTAACAACGAATTCCACTATAGAACGAGTGATACACGGAGATTACAATGCACTCGAGTTACACAAACACACTCTTGGTGTTTCCCAAAGCCCCAATTACATGCAAGAGCACACACAGTGTTTAGCCCCAAAATTCCTAGCGAAATAATATCTCAATCTCGCAAAGGAATTAAAAACACAAATATAACCTCAAGATTTAATCGGCTTCGACACTTGAATTCTTGATAAAATTCCGCGAATAGAGAACTCACAAAGAAATCCCAATACAAGCACTCGGAGTCGGCACTTCACAATTTCCCTTCCTTTCTCTAGACGTCGATGGCACGAACAAAACTCCTTGCAAGTTGGGCGCATCAAGCACTCGGACAACCGGTGCTTCAAGGCTTCACACAGTCGACCCCAATCTACGTTTATTAACCCCAACTCTGCAACCCTTCTGCTTCTCAACTTTGGCACCACAAAAAAACGCCCTCAGTCATAACATATATTGCCCACTAAAAAAGCTACAGAAGAGGACTCCAATATACAGTCGTGAAAGCAGCAGAGAAGAGGTAGAGATGAGAGAGTGACGTTAGAGAGAACGTGAGGAGAAAACCATGTAAACCCTACGTTGGGTACACGTCTTGTATTTATAATAGATAATATCTCATAATAAACACAACAAATAAAATAATATAAAGAAAGTAAAAGCCCACGTGACTTAACACTCCCCCTCAAGCTGGAACATAGATATTCATCATGCCCATCTTGTTACAAATAAACTCTATCCTCTTCCCAGTAGTAGATTTTGTAAGGACGTCTGCAAGTTGATCACTGGTCCGAACATATCCGAACTCGATGACATTCATGAGCAAAGCATCTCTGACAAAATGACAATCAATTTCAATATGTTTAGTCCTCTCATGAAAAACTGAATTATCTCTAATATGTAGGGCTGACTGATTATCACACCATAATTTTGAAGGACAATCAATGGAATAACCTATTTCTGTCAAAAGCTGTTGCAACCACATAATCTCGGCAGTTGTACTTGCCATTGAGCGATACTCTGCTTCGCAACTAGATCGGGCAACCACATCTTGCTTTTTACTCTTCCACGAGACAAGATTACCACCCATAAATATAGTGAAACCAGATGTAGATCGCCTATCAGCGGGAGATCCTGCCCAATCCGCATCACAAAATGCTTCGATGCGAGAATGTCCGTGATTTTGATAGAAAACACCCTTGCCAGGGTCCTTCTTCAAATACTTTACGATCCGCAGAGCAGCTTCCCAGTGAGGAACACGAGGGTCAGCCATAAACTGACTAACAAGACTAACTGGAAAGGCAACATCAGGTCTGGTCATAGTGAGATAATTGAGTTGCCCCACTAATCTACGATATCTCTCAGGCTCTGGAATCGGGGCTCCTT
The DNA here is from genome assembly GCA_021437785.1 of Rhodomyrtus psidioides. NCBI lineage: Eukaryota > Viridiplantae > Streptophyta > Magnoliopsida > Myrtales > Myrtaceae > Rhodomyrtus > Rhodomyrtus psidioides. The sequence continues at coordinate 572,144 of JAILYB010000092.1, read as the reverse complement.
CTCGTGGCATGAGCTTATCACCAGGAATCATAGGAGACTCACAATATTTTGCCCCAGAAAGTCCCGTATCCTGCAATAAATCTAAAACATATTTCCTTTGAGACAGAAAAATACCATTCTTACATTTAGAAACCTCGATGCCAAGAAAGTATCCTAGAGGACCAAGATCCTTGGTCTGAAACTGACTGTGCAGGAACTCATTGAGCCTAGAAATGCCTGCTGAGTCACTGCCAGTGATCACAATATCATCTACATATACAACCATGTGGATACAACCTACATGAGAAGTATGATAGAAAACAGAACTATCCTTAATACTTTGCTTCATGCCAAAATCTCGTACAACAGCCGTAGTAAATCTGCCAAACCATGCACGAGGTGACTGCTTGAGACCATATAAGGAGCGACGAAGACGACAGACCTTATTAGACTCCCCATGAGCAACAAACCCAGGAGGTTGCTCCATATATACCTCTTCGTCAAGATAGCCATTCAAGAAAGCATTCTTGACATCAAGCTGATGGAGGATCCAATCACGGGAGGCTGCCAAAGAAATAAATAATCAAACGGAGGCCATTTTAGCCACCAGAGAAAAGGTCTCAAAATAATCAATGCCATATTGTTGAGCATATCCTTTAGCAACAAGATGAGCTTTCAAGCGAGCCATCTGGGTTAACCTTGACAGTATAAACCCATTTACAACCAATAGCCTGCTTACCTGTGGGAAGAGAAACAAGTTCCCAGGTCTCATTCTGGACCAAGGCCTGCATCTCATCCACCATAGCAGCACGCCAACCAGAATGAGACAAGGCATCAGAAACTGACCGTGGAATAGAGATGGAGTCCAGAGTGGCAATCAACGCTTGTGTCTGAACAAATAAACCCTTGTAAGAGTCTGTATAAACAGGTCTATCACGACAGACACGAATACCTTTACGGAGAGCAATAGGCTCATCAGCTGAAGGGACATCCGACACCAATGGAGAGGTATCCAATGGAGCTGGCTCTGGCAAAGATGCATTCGGAGGAGGATCCAATGATTCATTAGAAGGCACATTGGACGGGGTCGAAGAAATCACAGGAGCCGGTTGCATATTGGCTGTAGGCGTGGATGGTGTCTCAGAGGTGGAACCAGACAAAGGAAGATGGACCTGGACATCCTCCAAGAAAGGAGATGGAGAATCATCCTTGGTTCCATAGGACTGAGACTCATGGAAGGTAACATCTGCAGAGACAACATAGCGACCCAAATCTGGAGAAAAATAGCGATAACCTTTCTGATGACGAGAATAGCCTAGAAAAATACAACGAAGAGACTTAGGGTCGAGTTTAGAAACTTTAGGTCTCGTATCGCGAACGAAACACACACACCCAAATATCTTAGGAAAGAGAGGAAACAGAGATTTACTAGGGAACAACACACGGAAAGGGATTTCTCCTTTGAGAATAACAGAAGGAAGACGATTGATAAGATAACAAGCGGTCAAAACTGCATCCGCCCAGAATGACTGAGGAATATTATGCTGGAACAAGAGAGCACGAGCAACCTCTAACAGATGCCTATTCTTGCGTTCTGCTACACCATTCTGTTGCGGTGTATCAGGGCAAGAAGTTTGATGAATAACACCATTGCAGGAAAGAAATGATTGGAATTGAGAGGATAAATATTCCCGACCATTATCACTGCGCAAACATTTAATAGAAGTAGAGAATTGAGTTTGAACTTCAGCATAAAATTCACAAAAAATTTGGAACACCTCAGAACGATTTTTCATTAATAGACCAACGTCATCCGTGAATGGTCATCAACAAAGGTTACATAATATCTGAAGCCAAGCTTTGACACAACATGACAAGGATCCCATACGTCTGAATGGACTAACTCAAATGGAGTTGACACTCTTTTATTGACTCTAGGAAAATAAGGCACACGATGGTGCTTAGCAAACTGACACGACTCACATTTAAAGGAGACATTCTTAAATTGAGGATATAGCTTTTGGAGGGTAGTAGGAGCCGGATGGCCGAGACGACAGTGAATCTCGTATGGACTAGGGGATGTGGCGGAGTAGGCAATTGACGGTGGTGTAGCTTCAATAATATAGATTCCTCCTTCGACCCTTCCTCTACCAATGGCCTTCCTCGTCAAAAGATCCTGAAAAATACAACCATCAGGGAAAAATGAGACTGAACAATTTAACTGTTTTGTGATCTGACTAACCGATAGTAGATTAAAGGGTGAACTCAGAACATAAAGCACAGAAGACAATGTTAAATCTGATGTAAGACAGGAAGTCCCACTTCCCTTTACAATTGTTGAAGAGCCATCCGCCACAGTAATAGCACTAACATGTGATGAAGAGGAATAGGTTGTAAGATTACCTATCATCCCTGTTAGGTGATCTGAAGCACCAGAATCAACAACCCATTTGCCACGAGACATGGAAACGCATGCCGTATGATTCCCTGTTTGTGCATATGTAGCAGTAGAAGCTTGCCATTCTATCTGAAACTGAGTATATCTTGAAAATTCCTCATCAGTCATCTCAATCATTCTCCTCCCGGCAATAGGAGAGGACTCTTGGATCTCAGAAGATGTAGGTATTGAGGTATTAGCCACCTTGTTATTACTCGGATAACCATGCAACTTATAACAGTTGCTCATTAGATGACCGGGAATACCACAATGATGGCAAATACGCTGGTCTTTATTACCAACACGGCCTCCACGGCCACCGCGGCCTCCACGACCACCGCGTGATGCACCACTTCCAAAAGAAGAGAACAAGGTAGACTTGTCAATAGATTCTTGTTGCACAGACGGAGTATGAGCTCCAATGGTAACACTACTTAATCGATTATAAACTTCGGGAATAGACATGAGAACCCTCTCAGAGAGGATTTGGTTTTTAATTGACTCAAGTCCAGGATGAAGACCCGACAAGAAACACATAACACCGAGTTGCTCCCTCTGTGCAATCATCTCTGCAGGACTAGTTGGAATCGGCCACAACAAATCAAGTTCATCAAACAGGGCCTGAAACTCTGTATAAAACTCTTGAATGGGCCGCTCCTCCTGATTAAGTTGAAATAATTTCTTCAACACATCATACACGCGAGATTTGTTGTTGGTGTTTGAATATAACATAGTCAAACGATTCCACACATCTCGAACCGTTGGACAATTAGCAATCATAACTTAACTTTGCGATCCATAGAATTTAAGAGAAGTCCGAAGATACGGTTCTATTCAATCTCCCAATTCAAATAATTAGGATCGGTAGACTCAGGAGGCAAATTAGTTAAGTATTTAGCCTTACTCATACCTTTTAAACAGACGAGAATAGTCTTTCGCCAAATCTGAAAATTTGGGGCTCCTTCCAATTTTTCATCTGACAGTCTCGTTGGGAAAGATACGACACCCTCGGTACTGCCGGAGCCTCCAGAGCCTGCTTTAAAACCACCACCCATGTTCACCTCCTTTTGCGGATCATCTCCTGCCATTGTCGTTGCAAAAGAAAGGAGACACTTGCTAGGTCTCCACACAAAGAATCCGGCACCTCCGGACCGGAGCAAGAAGATAACAACACCAGCACTTCAAGACTGAAAGTAGAAAACCAGCCTACATCGCTGGGTAGGTTGCGACAGGAGACGATGTAGAAAAACACAGAACCTCAGCCTCGACAGGAATCGAGGGGCTTAAAATCCATGCTTTTGTGTACCCATTATGGAAGAAAGGAGAAAAAAGAAAAGAAGAAGGAGAAGAAAGTGAGGGCCGATCAAAACAAGGGATGTAACAAAACCTTGCTCTGATACCATGAAAGCGGCAGAGAAGAGGTAGAGAGGAGAGAGTGACGTTAGAGAGAACGTGAGGAGAAAACCGTGTAAACCCTACGTTGGGTACACGTCTTGTATTTATAATAGATAATATCTCATAATAAACACAATAAATAATATAATATAAAGAACGTAAAAGCCCACGTGACTTAACAACTCGCAAATCTAATCCAAGATTCCAAAACTGGTAAAAGAATATGCACTTTCCCTTTTAATAACTTAAAATAATACAAAGAGAATCAATCCAAATCCAGCTATGGACTTTCCTTGGTGATTGCGACTTCAACACGTAACAAATTCGACAATTTGCAAGATTCGTTTTCTTGAGCTTCTGCATATCATATTTTTATATAATTCAATTCAGATCAACTTTGTTTTACGAGCTTAAAATCGAGACACATTTAACAGGTTCCTTTCATAAAATTAGAATCGGTTTTGGTCGGTCCAATTCTTGGCTCCTGGGAAACCCGCACCCCCTAGAACTGATATAATAATATATATTTTTTTAAAGAAATTTTCTAAAATGTAAGCCTAAATCTAAATTACTTTCAAGTTTAATGACAACATGATGCCATTAACAAGAGGTAGTTCGTTGAGTATGTCCTTAACGACAAATCACAAGAAAATGTGACTTGTCTAATAATTGGATCGCTTGGGATCAACGGTCTGGTTGCCGCTCTCTAAAGTTGGGAATCCGTCCTCTCGATCAGGTTCTCGATTCTAGAATTGGACCAAATCAGAACGGGAACCAATCACCCCTACAACTTACAGGCACATCTATGTGCTTTTTCATTTTTCCTTCCATGTCTGACTCATTTTGATGCCTCTATATTGCTCACAACATTATTCACATGATAATATAAAGGACAGAGCTAAATGCAAGGAAATATAATATTGTACACGGGAGAAGTGTCAAATAATAACATTATGTTATCTCTTAATGTCAAAGAGGAAAAGGAAAATAACAGAAAAATCTTTAAGACCATCACATAAGTTTGCAGATTATAGATTACATATATATAATCAGATATATAGTTGAATCCACTCTAATATTCTTGGAACATAAACGTTGGACGAGTCGAAGAATTAAACTTCTTTATGTAATTAGTCTAAAAGATATGATTAATTACTGATAACCTCTATATATATATGACAAGCATCCATTTTTAATTTTCTTAGGACAATATAATTATCAGATAAATGGAAAAATAAAACTAGACTTAGCAACATTGAAGTTAGATAATGAAAACAGTAATTTATGGAATTAAGGTATGAGTTAATGGTGACTATAACCGATGAAATGAATCACGATTGTTAATCTTGTTGGTCCCACGTGTGAACCTGGTGAGCCCCCAACTGCCTCCCACAAGATCAACGGTGGAGATTCAATTGGTCCAGGAAGAACTTCCCCTACTCCAGCGCTGAATGGGTACTCTTTGTCCCGATGCGCAGTGACGGATCCGGATACCTTAATGTAGAGGATCATTGAAATCCCCACCCTCCATGTGGCCGAGGTAGGAAATCCTCTCCCCGCAGCCCCCAACTGCCTACCACCGCATGCCCTGCGGTGTGTCCGCCATGTTCGCCACCATGATGCTCGGTGGACTGTGAGTCACTCTCTTATCTTCTCTTCTTTTTCTCTTCCAACGCAAGGATTTGGATTTCCTAACATTGCTCAAAGGGTATCATTATCAAATTTGAATTGTCCAAATCAAGATGGACGGCTCGAATTTGATACACATCATCAATCAAAAGGAGAAATTTTTAGGAGGAAAAATTTAATTTTTTATGGGGTATCAAATCCGAGACGTCCATCTTGATTTGGATGGCTCGGATTTGACAATGTTACCCTAACTACTTTGAACAATGTTAGGAAATCCCAATCCCCAGCTCACCAACACAAAAAATCACAAAGAAAAATCCAATCTTCAAACTACATGGCCTTGGGAGTAGACATGGCCGGTTCCGGTTCCGGGTCGGTTCTTGGTTCCGGTTCCAAAATTTTAATTTTATTTTTAAAATAATAAAATTAAATAAATAAATTATAAATTATAATCAAATTGTACATTGTAATAAAATTTAGAAAAAAAAAAGAGAGAATGAATGGGCTTGAACTTAATGAATTATCATTAAGCGCATACATATCTTCTTGGGGATAGAAGAATCAAAGCCCATGTAGTTCTCTTACCTTTTGTATCCCCCAACTTACCTCATCGTCGCTAGCCATTGTGGTGGTGGTAGTATCTCCACAGTCATCACTGAAAAATTTGTGTTCTCAATCCAGCTCTTGTTGGCGAAATCTAGCCTTTGTCCAATCATTGATACAAGCTTGATACTCCACATTTTTCCGGACTTAATCTTGAACGGCGAGAGTCCAAAATTAATCCTCCAACACTAAATGCTTGTCCAACCGCCACTGTTGAAGAAGGGGTCCCGCGATGAGGGAGAGAACTGGAAATTGAGTTGAATGGTTCTTCCACTACTCAAGAATCTTGAAATTTGCGTTGTGTTCGAGATCGCTAAACTCAAAAGAAATTGTTAAGTAGTTTTCTAATTCGAAAATACTACATGTTGATGTCCCTTTCTGTTTTTTTTTTTGCCTACTCTTGAGCATTTTATACTATATACTAAGTAGTGAAATACCCGCATTGCTTTCTGAGACACTATGCTGGGCAGATCCACATCCACTGTCACTTAAACCATATTTATTACAAAATTCATTATATAATGCTATTATAGCTTCTTTAACCTCTACTCGTATAATTGAAATATTTATTACTTCATCCAAATGTAAACAATCATAATAATAAGTATTCAAATAATCTAATAAACCATCTAATTTAGTACGTGAATCGAAAATAATACCAACTCAATAGATAAGAGGAATGTTCAAATAATAATGCAACCATTTTTCTCGCATTACTAAAATACTCGAAGCTAAGTCAGTATCTTTTTCATATGCATTAAAAATATTAGCAATATTAACACACTCTATTAAAAATAAATGCGTGGTAGGATAATAAATACCAGATAAAGTTTTAGTAGCATCATTAAAAATTTTCAAATAATCTAATTTTTTTTTACAAACGTCCCAATGTTGCGAGAGTAAAGTAATATCGGGAACAATATTTGAAATAAAAGAACATAATAAATCTTTGTAATCAAAAGTTTGTAGAAGCATCTCGTAGGTAGAATTTCAACGAGTCGGAACATCTTTTGGAAACATTTTTGTCTTTATCTTATTTTATTTACAAAATTTTCTCCACGCTTTCATAAGTTGAGGGCGGCTCCATAAAAATCTAATTGCACTATTTATTGGATAGAGAAAAGTCACAAGAACTCGTAAACCATCTTAAACACATAAATTCAAAACATGACAAGCACATCTAATGTGAAAAAATTATCCGCCAAAAGAGGGTTTACACATTTTTTCTAACTCGGGAATGGAAGCAGTATTTGCGGTGGCATTATCAAAACCAATTGAAAAAACTTTATCAATCAAACCATATTCTTCTAAAACTTGCCTAATTATTTTATAAATATTATGGGCAGTATGCCTTTCAGGAAAAACTCGAAATGCAAGAAGTCTTTTTTGAATAACCCAATCATCACCTATCCAATGGCATGCGACACCCATATAAGAATTAATATTCTAAGAATCACTCCAAATATCACTACCTATATGTACTCGTCCTTTGAATTCTTCAAAAAATATTTTCAAATCATTTTTTCGATCTTTATAAACTCGTTTAAGTATGCGTTTAAGAGTAGTTTTCGGAACAGATTGTGCTTGCGGAATTAGCGCAGTATTTACCAAATATCTAAAATTAAAATTTTCACCAGTATTAAACGAAGCATGCTCAAGGGAAACTTATTCAGTTAATGTTTGTTTATAAAGTGCATTGGTGAAACGGAATAAAGGACGAGGGTTAGGATTGGTAAACCCTGAAACTTGTTGTTGGCTAGTGTCGATCCCCGCTTGCGTTGGATGTTTTTTTGTCAGATGCCGACGAAATGTTCCATAGCCATCTCCTTTACCAAGTTTATACTTTTGCGGACAATATTTACAGCTTATATCAAACTTACATTTGTTTTCATTCCATACTTTGTCGAAGTATAGCCATAAGTCGGATTTTCGGCTCTTCCTTCCCGACTCTTTTGGTATCGACGATTCTTCGACACCAGTGGCAGTAGGAGGATAAAGACTTTCTTGCGTTGTGATATGCTCGACGTTGGGATTGGGAACATCGTCGTCTTCCCAACATGCATATTCACGAGGATCATATTCATGAATAGGAAATTCGAATTCTCTCATCCCCATCGGGCTCTTTCCCTTTTTAGTATTTCTGCTTTCACTTGCCATTTTTTGAGAGAATTGATCGGAAAGTTGATTCAAAGAATTGATACGGAATTGAGAGAGAATATCGGATTGAGAGAATTTAACTTGAGAGTTGAAACTTGAAAGTATTGGAGAGAATTGAGAGAAATTGAGAGAAAAATAAAGAGAAATTGTGAGGTTTTTATAAATTTTTTTATTATTTTTTTTTGGGAAGAACCGTTTGGCTCTTCTCGGGGGGGGGGGGGGGGGAGGAGGGGGCACTGCCCCCCTAGAGGGCCCGAGCCCTCTTTTTTTTTTGTTTTCCGGTTCGGAACCAAAACCGGCTCTTGAAGTCCGATTCCGATTCCGGTTCGGAACCGCGGGCCCGGTCAACGGGCCAGTTCTGGGCCCACGGGCCCAAATGGCCATGTCTACTTGGGAGTGCTCGCTCCGACCATGCTCGCGTTTGTCAAATCAAAAGCGTCCAAAATGTTCCGCAAACCCACCACGACAGCCAAGACAGAGTAGACACAAAACTCTGAAGCCGCAACGAGCCGGCACAGGTTGGCGACGATGACGAGGGGTTCCTAAGCTTCAGGAGGCCCGACACCCACGCAGCGTTCATCGATTGCCTCTACCACGACATGCTTGGCGCCAGAATCCCCGTCTATCAAGGCAGCGAGGAGCTCTGCGTCGGCAGGAAGATCATCGGCAAGCTCACGCGGGCGCTTGACGTGTCCAAGGTCTACGTGCCCATCTTCTCCAAGGACTAGGCGTGGAGCCTGCGGTGCCCCCGTGAGGTAGCGCTCATGGTGGACTGCACGGCAAGGTTGAAGGGAAATAAAGAGATCTTGCCGGCGTTATACAAAGCTTCGCCTTCGGATGTGAAGCTCAAGACCGGGCTGTACAGGAATGTCGTGCCCAAGCAAAGGAAGAAGTTCGGGCTGAGGAAGTGAAGAGGTGGGAAGATGCTCTTTAATGGAAAAGCGCACAAATTCCGAGATAGAAAGGCATCGAAACGATTCCATAGATCTGGAACCTACATTTACTCGAGGGTGAGTACAAATTCCAAGATGTTCAAAACTTGGATGTGAGCGAATATTAAGGTTCCTCAACTCCTAAGAATTTGTTTTTACTAATGTTCGGAACAATGATAACAGAAAAGAAAAGCGCATTCATTGTGCGACATGATTTATTAAGAAATTCCGAAGATTAAGAGCTACATAAGCGCCGGTGGTTTGGCTGAAAATGCCCATCGCTCTGTACATTTACCGTGCTTGCAGTAATACTTAGCCTCGCGGAGAAAATATATTGTTACTTTGCTAATGGGTGCTATAGTGATGTGAGCAATACAGAAAGGCATCAAAATGATTCAGACTCGGAAGGAAAAAAAGATGAATTATCACCGTAGCATCGTTAAAGTATCGTAGAAGGCATGTATCACACTTCTGAATTAACTCACCCGATAAATTATCTACTTTGACGGATCTTGCATTGAGCATGACTATTTTGCTTTTTGATACATAAGTAAACAATTTCCTATCATCCAAAAATAGCCCTAATTTTAGCAAATGCCTCAATTATATTAAAAAAAATTCTCATAAAAAACATCTAACTTTTACTTTTGTCTCAATTCTATTGGCTTAATACGAAAAAGAAAAATCCAACTTTAGCATCTATCCAAATTATATTAAAAAAATTCTCTCATAAAAAATTATTGACTTTTACTTTTATCTCAATTCTACCGCCATCATCCTTTCGTCTATAATCATTATTAGTTAATAATATGTGGCTCGAATTTTCTCATCGGATTTACCAATAAAATTTCGAAATTCGAAAACAGTAGGTTTTAATGACAACATGATCTGAGATCGTTCGTTCAGGTAATCAAATCTCAACGTCTAGCCGTTCTTTGGGCTGTTCAGTACTGGGGAGAATTCAGAAGGTGTCATCTTGAGTGATTCTGTGTCTCTTGGCAATGTGTAGGGGAAGGAAACAACATAAAAGAAGTTGAAGTTCTTTCATGTTAGTTTTGCTGAGATGTAATTCATTAACGACGTGAAAATACCACATATGATTAACTAATGATGATTATGAACTTTAGGACTGTTTGAGTCTGAATTGACGTCCGTACAATAAATTTAGGGTTGATTGGACAACTTATTTTATTTCTTTTTGGTCGCAAAGTAACTTATTTAACATATAATCATATAATTGTTATATAGTAAACGGTAATATACAACATTTTCAGTTATTCACGAAAGGCCAACGTCCGATTAATAGGATATAAGTTTGTCAATTTTTCTGTTCTGTTGATGAACTAAGGCTGCATTTGGTGGTCCCGATTTGGGCCCGGATAGGATAACATTTATCCTATCCGATGTTTGGCGACGTCGTCCGGACCGGATAAACCCGAATAAAACACTGGATAAGAAATCCGGGGGGAGGGGGTAGGATACACCCGGATTGGATAAAAAATAAGAGCCCTACCACCCATAGCCCTTTCCTCCCTCGCGCTGCTTCCACCGATTCCAATCCAAGCTCTCGTCTACATCCCCCTAACTCTCCTTCTCTCGGACTCTGGGTCTCAAAGCTGCTACAGAAACTGCATTTTCGGGCTCACTTCTCAAGTGGGTCATGCTCTAGGAGGCTTCGCTACAATGGCATGGTAGTGAACAACTCTGTATTCTGTGCTTCACTAGGTCGTGTTGCAGGAGCAAAAGAAGAACAAGAGGGTCCTGAAATGGAGGGTTTGGGTGTTAATGGAATTGATTGCGCCAATCAAAGGGCAAATCAATCTTTGCCAATGTTACGTTGATAGATTGGCAATCGAAGATATAGTTTCCTATTCTACGAAAGGAAATAACAAATGGTATATCTCTTTGGGTTGTCAACGTACGTCGTTTACTCTTCCACCCAATTCTCAGAATACTCTCCCAAAGCTCTCTCTTGCAGGTTCTCACGAAGAACGTCAGATCCTTGGATCGCCTTTTCTCGTCTGCTCAATCGAGGTTCTTAATCCGTGATATAGAGGTATTTCCGTTTCTTGTGATTTACCTCGTTGATCAGTGATACAAGTGAATTCCTGGGTATGCGATTTAGTTTGTTTAATACGTATATGTACGTATATGTTGATTTGAATGTTGTATGACTGAAATTCACATGTCTCGTTCATGGATCGACATGTTTAGAACAAGGGTATGTAGATCTGTTTTTGTTCCGCTGTTTGTATAGATCTCGTTATGGTTTTAGTATCATAAACCCTACAGTGATATCAGAGCATTGTTGTTCTTGTGTCCTGATCTAATTACATTCGTTAATCGCGATTAACCTTGAATATGATTTTCATGTACGTACTGTTCCCGAGTTTTTTTTTTTTATTCCGTACCGTAAAACCATTTTCTGAATATACCAAACGAACGGGCTCGACGAGACGAGAAAAACGAGAGGTCGATTGCCACCAGAAGATGCCGGAAGACGCCGCACGCGTTGCACGCGCCGGTGAAGCCCGCTGGGAATGGGCTTCACGCGTAGCGTGCGTCGCACGCACCATGCGAGGCGCGTGTGCTGTTGATGTCAGAATGACGTCAGCGGGTCGGGTTTCTGACCCGATCCGCGTTTTGGCCCGACTCTCTTTTTTGATTATTATTATAATAATATTATTTTTTATTATTTAAAAAAATGAATCTTTTGGGAAATTGCATTTTGGTCCTCGAACTTTTGAGAAATTGCGTTTTGGTCCCCGAACTTTTGGGAAATTACATTTTGGTCCCCGAACTTTTGGGAAATTGCGTTTTGGTCCCCGAACTTTTGGGATATTACATTTTGGTCCCCGAACTTTTGGTAAATTAAAGATTGATCTTTTTTTTGGGATTTTTAAATTATGACCCTTAAAAAAGGATTAAATGTACCCCATTGAATGTATAATATCTTGTAAGTTCTCATTGTATTGACATTTGCGCCATGGATTATGAGTGATCCTTATACTGTTTCCGTATACGTTACAGAAACAATAATGCGAATGTGGCATACTCCATGCATTGCAAGGACAAGAGCCCAAAAGGCCAAACTTAAGAGTTTGCGCCATGAATTGAAGAACATTGTGTGGGATGGGACGACTGACCTGATTGATCATGTCATAAAATTCAATGAGAAATTACAAGATTTTATTTGAAAGGGTGGCTGTATGGAAGACCACGACATGATTGTCGCTTTTGCTGACAGTTTGCAAGAAAGTCACATGAACTTTCTACATGCTCTCTGGGAGAGGAACCGTCGCCCTAGTTATAAAATACTTCTTGAAACCTTCATAAGGGAGGATATGAAGATACAGGCATCGAAGACGGTGACTCGTTCATTGAATGCCAGAGCATGCAGGAGTGCACCGTGGTGCAAGTCAAATGGACTTGCTAAGCAGTTGACCCTGTGGGGTGTTTCCCAAAAGGAGCTTCCATAACGCTTTTATGACACTCTCCCAGTCAACAAGAAAAGAATTTGTTGAAGTGTCGTACTTCTATATGCTGCCTGTTTTGGGGACTTTTCTTATCTTTACGTGTTAAGGATTGTTTGTTATTTGCGATGTTATTTATCGGGTGAAATTTTTGAACTTCCTTTATGGACTTTTGATGAGTAATGAATAATGAATGGCAGCTATTATGTTTTATATTGTGATGATTAATTCCTTTCTCTAGTGAGAGTTTATTTAGTTTGTGTAACTATTAATTGGACTCATTTTATATGAGTAATTATGTTAACAGTAATTTCAAATTAGGCTCTTTGGAAGATGATTGGGAACGTAGTGAACTCTCGAATCTTAAGGCCTTTTGTGAGGTTATTTGCTAATATAATTAATCAATATAAATCTTAGTGCATAAAAGCTATACATTGAAAGTTTCGTGCAAATAGTGTCTAAAGAACTTTGTGTTCTTATAGAATGACTTCAGCAACAAAAAATATCGTGGCTGAGCTGAATAAGGGAGAAAAGTTGAATGGCAAAAACTATGAGATTTGGAGCATGAAAATCCAATATGTTCTAGAGGAACAAGAAGCACTAGAAACCCTGAACCAGATTATGGATGAACCTGAAGAGGGCACCACTGCTCAGCATCGCAGAGATAGGGATGCATTTACCGCTTGGAAGAGGAAGAACTCTCTAGCTCGCATTACATTGCTGAGCAGCATGGAAAATGATATTATGAGAGAGTTTAGGTGCTTTGATAATGCTAAGGATATGCGGGAAGCACTAAAGGCCAGGTTTGATCAAACTTCTGTAACCAAACTAAGACAGCTCACTATAAGGTTCGAATCATACAAGATGCATCATGGCCAAAATATGAAACAACATCTGAGGCGGATTCGAATATGATAAGTGAATTGTCTGATGCTGGACACATATTGACTGATGAGCAACAGGTGCAAGCGGTTATACGCTCCTTACCAAATAGCTGGGAAAACATGAAAGTCCACTTAACTCATAATGACAATATTAAAACCTTTGAGGATGCAATGCGACATCTTGAGCTGGAAGAGGACCGCCTCCTTGCGGCCAAGCCACAAACAGATATTTACTATGCTGCTTCTAGCTCACGTGGAGCTGTTGGCTTCAAACGCAAGCATCCAGGTGGTTTTAAGAAGTGGAAGGGTAAGGGAGCGGAACCTTCAGGAAAGAAACCTAAAACCAGCCAACCGAAGAGAGGAAAGCGTCCTGTCAAAAGGAACATTTCAAAAGTGAAGTGTTTCAACTGTGGCAACAAAGGGCACTTCGCTCGTGACTGCGCTGAGCCAAAGAAGGTAGAAACCTTGTGTACACTAATGAGTGTTTCTTATGTTTCTAGTTCAGTCTTCTTAACTGAATCTCATCCTTTGTGGACTGTAGACTCAGGAGCCACAGACCATGTGACGAAGGACCGAGGAGCCTTCGTGGAATTTCGACAAGTTCCACATGGAGCAAAATGGATATATGTGGGAAACAACTCCAGAGTGGAGGTGAAGGGTATTGGCACTAGTCAATTGAGTATGCGAAATGGTCGCACCTTAATCCTGCATGACGTGCTGTATGCTCCAGAAATTCGTCGGAATTTAGTTTCGGTGTTGGTGTTGGTCAAACATGGTTTCAATTTGAATTTCCATAATAATGGTGTTGATTTGTTTTTGGGAACAAATCTATATGGTTCTGGTTATTTCCTGGACGGTTTTATTGTTTTGGATGTTAATGACAATCGTGTCAATAACAGTTATTCTCTATTTACATCTTTCGATTCCAGTGATAAGGATGTGAATATGTGTCATGCCAAACTTGGTCATATTGGCCAACAACGGATGAATAGATTAGCCAAAGAGGGCTTAATGGGCAGTATCGAAAAAGTCGATTTGCCTATCTGCGAGCATTGCCAAATGGGAAAAACAACACGAAAACCATTCGGAAAAGGGACTAGAGCTGAACTTCCGTTGCAATTAATTCATTCTGACGTCTGTGGTCCATTGAATGTAAGATCAAGGCATGGGGCTGTTTACTTCATCACTTTTATAGATGATTATACCCGATTCAGATATGTCTACTTGATTTCCCACAAATCTGAAGCATTATGTTGCTTTAAGAAGTTTAAAACTTTAGTGGAAAATCAATTAGACAAGAAAATAAAAGCATTGAGATCCAATCGAGGATGAGAATATCTATCTGATCAGTTCAGAGATTTGTGTGATGAAAAAGGAATAGACAGACAGTTGTCCATTCCATATACTCCTCAACAAAACGGTGTTGCAGAGAGAAGAAACAAGACCCTTTTGGAAATGGTTAGGTCTATGATGGCACAAGCAAATTTGCCAATCGCTTTTTGGGGTGATGCTTTGTTAACATCTGCATATGTACTTAACCGAGTGCCTACAAAATCAGTTACTTCCACTTCATAAGAATTATGGACGGGTAGAAAACCCGATTTGAGTTTCCTGAAACCTTGGGGCTGTGCAGCCTACACTCATGAATTGTCCCCCAAGTATGGGAAATTGGGTCCTAGAGGCAAGAAGAGCATCTTCATAAGATACTCCGAGAACTCAAAAGGATATGTGATCATAGGTGAGCAGGAAAGTGGGAGTGTAACTGAATTAGAATCACGAGATGTCACTTTTTTAGAGAACGAATTTTCTAAAAAGGGGGACATAGGAGAAGTAAATTCCCTATATGAGGTATTAGATAATGACAATGATGTGAATGGGAGCAATGTGAGGAGTGAGGAATTTATTTCAAACCAGTCTCAATTGCAACCAATTGATGAGTCAATACCATCGTCATCTAATCCAAGTGAGAGCATAATGGAGAATAAAGTACCTAGGGTACAGTCTTCTCCACGGCGAACGAGTCGCAAAAGCATACCCCGTCGATGTTTTGAGATTGAAGGGGAAGCTTTAATAGTTGCCCCACAAATTGAGAATGAGCCAAGGAATATAAATGAGGCTTTGTCTTCCCCTGACAAGGAAAAATGGTTACATGCAATGGAAGAGGAGTTGGAGTCAATGAGATCGAATCAAGTCTGGGAACTGATTGATCTTCCAAAAGGACGTGAAGCAATTGGGAACAAATGGGTTCTCAAAATAAAGCGAAAGGCTGATGGCTCAATTGAAAAATATAAAGCCCGCCTTGTGGCAAAAGGGTTCAATCAACAGGAAGGAATTGATTATGAGGAAACATTTTCTCCTGTGATGAGATTTACCTCAAATTCGCCTCATTCTGGCAATAGTGACAAGCATGGATCTTGAATTACATCAAATGGATGTAAAGACTGCTTTTCTCAATGAAAAATTAGAGGAAACATTATATATGCAACAACCTATTGGGTTTGTTGTAAAAGGCCAAGAACAAAAGGTATGTCGACTTCTAATATCGATATATGGCCTTAAGTAGTCTTCTAGACAATGGTACATACGTTTTCATAATGCTATCGTAGTATATGATTTTACAATGATTGATGAAGATCACTGTGTGTACATTAAAAGATCCAAAGAGCTTTTTGTGATTATATCATTATATGTTGATGATATTCTTATTGCTGGAAACAATATGGAGTTAGTTCAAACAGTCAAAGATTGGTTATCGTTCAACTTTGAAATGAAAGATATGGGAGAAGCTGCGTACATTCTTGGAGTTAAGATTTCAAGAGATCGTTCAAAAAGGTTGTTGTTTCTCTCACAAGAGACATATATAAATAAAGTCCTTGAACGATTCCGTATGTAAGATTGCAATCCCATTGATACTCCTATTGCCAAGGGTGAAAGCTTGAGCCGCATATTATGTCCTAAGACTCTACAAGAACATGAACGCATGGAAAAAGTTCCATATGCTAGTGCTGTTGGGAGCTTAATGTACGCTATGATGTGTATAAGGTCTGACATTTGCCATGCTGTTGGAATGGTGAGTAGGTACCAATCCAATCCAGGTCAAGCTCATTGGACGGCCGTCAAGAGAATCCTGAGGTATCTAAAGAGTACTGCAAATTATTCACTGACTTTTCAAGGAAGAGATCTGCACCTTGAAGGCTATACAGATGCTGATTGGGGAGGAGATTTGGATGAGAGAAAATCTACCTCTGGGTTTGTTTTCTTATTGTGCAATGGTGCAATATCTTGGAGTAGTAAGAAACAATCATGTATAGCTTTGTCGACAATGGAAGCTGAGTTTGTGGCTCTATCAGCAGCAGTACAAGAAGGAGTTTGGCTTAAGAAATTTTTGGATCGTCTCGGTGTTGCTAAGGATAGAGATGGTCCTTTGCTAGTTAATTGTGATAGCCAAGCAGCTATAACTTACACCAAAGATCCTAAATTTCATTGCAAGACCAAACATATAGATACAAAGTACAATTTTGTGAAAGACATGGTTGCACAAAAGATTGTGAATGTCCAGTATATATCTACGCATGATATGATAGCAGATCCCATGACCGAGCCGATTCCCAGAGATATATTTCTTGGTCATGTAAAGTCCTTGGGACTGCGTAGAAATTGATGAACTGGACACTTATATTTCTTTTTCCCGAAGTTCACAATAAATGGTATTTGTTATCATTGAATGATGTCTAATGAGTTTACTTTTATGCATTTTTAATGCTTAGTGCATTACATTGATAAAGTATGTCGGACAGATGGAAGATTAGCCCACTCACACGGGTAATCGCCTCTATTTGCTGGGTGTCAAGTAGAGATGAGACGATTATTCAAGCTCACTATCTAGGTGATATTTGAGAGCTCGAGCTTGAAATCTTTATGTCGCCTTAACAGGAGTGTTAAGATGAGGTCATAATAAGTTATGTTCGAAAGTGAAGTAAAAATGCATTTCACTTTATCTGTCTTTGATGCCAGATGTGAGTTCTGTTGGATTCTTTGAAGAGAGTAGATATGAGAACTCAAGCTAGACATTGAGTATGTCTGAGCTATCATCTGTACGGTATTAAATCTAGAGACATACGCTCCACGGGAAAGGAGTAAATACCGTAATACGTACTTCATATTACGTATGCAATAAGATGACCAAGATGAGTTGGCAAGAGTTTTTGATCTCAACTCTATAGCCGTGTGAGACTCTTGAGGATATGATTTCCTCAATCTAGTGCCCTCACAACTCTGACCTATTATTAAGATTTCTATTCAGCATTTGCTATCTTAGAGTGTTACCAATGATCATGCGATTGATTCGATCTAATGGGACATTTCTAGAAAAGCAAGCTGGACTGAGATTGAGAGGTTTAAGGAAGGAGGAAGATCAATTTTATTTTGGATGTCACATTCAATCTTTGTATTCACAGGTCGACCAATTATGATTATTCAAGTTTAATCATGATTGTGAATACAATGCATTGTAAATGAGTACTCAAAGAGATCAAGTGAGATATGATGATAATGTGACATATTGATCTGGGGTACATCATACAAAATCTACTCGAAAATAGTAAAGCCCAAAATGAGCTGTTTTATATTCCTAACAGATGTATGGCAACGAGCTCTCAGAGTATGCTGGTCGCACGGATTATTTGCCTATATGAAATTTGCAGCGAGAAGAAAGAGAGAGAGGGATGTTTAGCCCTTTATCGGCGAGTGGGAGATAATGGAATTGATTGCGCCAATCAAAGGGAAAATCAATCTTTGCCAATGTTACGTTGATAGATTGGCAATCAGAGATATAGTTTCCTATTCTACGAAAGGAAATAATAAATGGTATATCTCTTTGGGTTGTAAACGTACGTCGTTTACTCTTCCACCCAATTCTCAGAATACTCTCCCAAAAGCTCTCTCTTGCAGGTTCTCACGAAGAACGTCAGATCCTTAGATCGCCTTTTCTCATCTGCTCAATCGAGGTTCTTAATCCGTGATATAGAGGTATTTCCGTTTCTTGTGATTTACCTCGTTGATCAGTGATACAAGTGAATTCCTGGGTATGCGATTTAGTTTGTTTAATACGTATATGTATGTATATGTCGATTTGAATGTTGTATGACTGAAATTCGCATGTCTCGTTCATGGATCGGCATGTTTAGAACAAGGGTATGTAGATCTGTTTTTATTCCGCTGTTTGTATAGATCTCGTTATGGTTTTAGTATCATAAACCCTACAGGTGTCAAGAGCGAAGACACCGAGGGAAGCAGAGACGGTTTTTGCGAGAATGGTGGTGAAGTTGGGATTTTTGAGGATTTTATCGAGGAAGAGAGGTGTGAGAGCATTTCAACCTCTGCCTTTTTGACCTCGGAAGTGACGGGGGATGAAGAACAGAGTCATAGCAGCTCCGAGGTGTCGTATTCGCCGCCTCCTGTATTGCATTGGTCGGCGGACAAAGCTCCGGCGTCGGACTGTGCCAATGAGAATGGTGCGTCAGACTGTTCCGATTCTCCAGCAAGGATTCCTTGGCGGCATTGGGCGCCCGATTCCTTGGCGGCTCCGTGGTGGGAGGACGGAGGGCCGGAGGGACTTGTTCGGAAACCCTAGACCGATTCCTTGGCGGCTTCGTGGTGGGTGGACAGGAGGGCCGGGGGGACTTGTTCGAAAACCCTAGAGGAGCGGCTGAAGGGTTGCACACCGTGTGAATATCATATCCTATCCGGACGGCTACCAAAGATAAGATTGGATTTTACAAATCCAAAAATAATTCAGAGGATTTCTAATCCAACCTTATCCTATCCTATCCGGGCCCAAATCCGGACCACCAAACGCAGCCTAAAAGGTTGCCAATATAAACCCATGAAATCTTTATGCATTCTATATTCCAATTTTTTATGCTTGGTTATTTTTAATAGAGAAATATAACAAATGTTTATGTATATAAACTATTTTGATTCACTAGTGATCTTGACTCATGAAAGACAAAAGTTATCTTTTAAATTAAATTGACTGATAATGTGCATAAAAAGTTTTTAATAGAGAAAAGGGCAGAAGGACAGCAGAAGTGCCAATATTTGTGTACGGCGCTCACTTTAATGTCAATTTTTTTTTTCCGGATCACTTTAGTGCCAATTTTCGTAGAAAACGATCATTTTAATGTCAAGTTCGACGTGACTCGCCGAAAATCATACGTGGCGTACATGTGGCTCGCTGGAGCATCCTAGTGAGCAAATAAAAAAAAGTTAAAAATAATAAAAAAAATTCACCTAATACTCTAAAAAGTAAAAAAGTAAAAAAAAAAAGGCAAAAAAAAAAGATGGAGTTTGCAACGGCGAGGGTTCACACAAACCCTCGCCACCGCCGCCCCCACCATCGCCGGTAATGGCCGTCGAGGGGTGGGGGATGGCCCAGGGAGTCGCCGGGGTCGGGTGACCCCTATCGTGAGGCAGCCAGGGTTGGCGAGGCCTGGCCACGGCCGGGCTCGCAGACCCATGGCGAGGCCGACCTCGTCGTGGTGGGGCTCGATCGGCCTCGCCAGCGACGGCCAACCCTTCCCCTCGTTCAAGCCCCAAAAAACGACGCTGTTCCGGTGCCCAACCAACCAACCACTCGTCCTCTTCACACTCCGTTTTCTTCAAACTCGTATAAAGACGCGGATGGCCCTAGAAGGAACGCAACCACCATTCTCAACTTTCGGGAATCGGAGAAAACAATCTCATCTTGATTTGAGCAGGAGGATAAGCGGCGATGACCTGGGAATTCACAAGCCTCGTGATCCGAAATCCCAATCATCACTGCGGGGACCGGTCGCGGCTCGATGAAGGAAATGGAGTGACTGAAGCTCGTTTCTCTGGTCCTCGCCCTCCTGCTCGCATGTCCGTCCGCCTCCGCGACGTACCTCGGCGACCTTCGCCTCACGCAATCGAGTTTTCCCTCTATCCACGCCGAGAAGCTGATCATGCAGCTCAATTTGTTCCCTAGATCTGGGCAAGATCGGCCTCGCCGTGCGTTTGCAAGCCCGGCCGCGGCTGGGCCTTGCCAACCTTGGCGGCCTTGCAACGGGGATCGCCCGACCCCGGCGACCCTAGAGCCATCCCCCACCCCTCGCCTCCGTGACGGACCTCGGCGACCTCCGCCTTGCGCAATCGAGTTTCCCTTCTGTCCACACCGAGAAGTTGATCAGTCAGCTCAATTTTTTCCTTTCTTTTTTTTTTTAATTTTTTTAATGTTTAAGATATTTCTATTTTAATTTTAATTTTTTTGGAAAAATAATTATTTTAATAATTTAAATGTCCACGTGGCATCCACGTGGCTTAATTTTTTCTAAAAATTTGACATGTAATATTAAAAAATTAATAAAAAATGCCATGTGTATTGTTTGGCCGGAATTGACACTTAACTAATCATTTTTGGCCGGAATTGGCACTAAAGTGATCGCTGCACACAAATATTGGCACTTAAGTGAGCCGACGAAAAAAAATTGGCACTAAAGTGAGTGCCGTACACAAATATTGACACTTCTGCTGTCGTTCTGATTAGAGAAAAGTATTCAAATAAATGTGATTAATAACTCTCGTATACTCTTACGATAAAAAAAAGGCCTGAAAATTTCTTGGATAATGTTGTTAATTTTAATTTATGATATCACATTTCTAATCACAAAAGCTATATATAAGATTAATTTTTTTTATTATGACGACTATGATGGCTAATGATTCACAATTAATTGCGTTTATTATCAAATTGTTTGTGGCAAAAAAATTTCAAAGTAATTCAATCTAATTATCTGGCAGATCTTAATAAAAAATGAAAAATGAAAATCGATCAAAATATGGAAGCGTGATCCAATGTTAAACATATTTGTATATTTAGATTATATCTAAATATACCAAAAGACAAACACACAAGGGAAAAAAATGAAACTTCTTGCTGTTCTGCTTCTGCCATGAAGAAATTAATTAATATTAACTGTAGAATGAATCTCTAGCAAGTGAATCAAAACTTTAGAATGTACTTAAAACTTTTCTTTGAAATAAGTTGAAGTGAGTTTGAAAGTGATTAAATTGTAACTAGATTTTTAACTCCACCTAGCAATACATATTAAAAAGTGAAAAGCTAAAAAGAAAAAACAAAATAAGCCAAGTTTAACTTTGAAAACCTACAAATTACTTTCGGAAAAACAACCACAAGGTTAAGATCAACTAGATGTTTAGATTGACTTTTAATTTTCAACTTCGAATTAAAGCTTCATTAAACTACTTTATAAAAAGTAAGAAAATGTGATGTACTCATGAGACGTCATAGTCATCATAAATAAAAAATTTCAAATCTTCAGCTTTTGTCATTAAAAATATGATATCATAATTAAAATTAATAATATTTTCTAGACAAAGTGATAACAAGATGCATGATAAGATGATATCCTTTTTGGTGTCATTGAGCATTTGTATTGTAAAATTGACAAAAAAATATGATACAAATTGATAGAGTTCCGTTGATTAGCTTGATGAAAAAAAGAAATAATGAGTTTAAGACAGAGAAAGAGAGGATATTTCGATCAATTAACTAAAAAAGAGTGTCTTAATCAAAATGGAGGTCGAAATAGTGCTGCCCTTATAAAGTTTGTGTGTGTTAGATAATGTCTCGAGTTTGAATCGTTACAGATTATATCGATTTTGTTAATCGATAGGAAAGAAATCCAAAATTTCTAATTGGATTAGAATTCCTATTCTTGAAGATATTAATATATATGTTGGGATTTGTTTCGGTTGAGAAATTCACTTCTTGCGTGCAGTGGACGACTATTTTGCTGTTTGTGATTGGGGTCGGTCAATAAAGGAGTTAATTCTTTGACTTCTTATGGCCCACTAAGGAAATAAAGAAAGGGCTTCTTTATTTTTGGAAGTTGTCAGTGATTGTCTCCATATAGAAGCCGTAAGACCTAGTCTTCGTTGGAGGAGTGCGTGCCGCACGAACAGACAAAAGAGAGAATCCTTTTGTGAGACTGTTCTTGTACCAGCCGCAGAAAAGAGTCCGCAGCGAAAGAAAGTTGGACTATCC
Source organism: Rhodomyrtus psidioides (assembly GCA_021437785.1). Taxonomy (NCBI): domain Eukaryota; kingdom Viridiplantae; phylum Streptophyta; class Magnoliopsida; order Myrtales; family Myrtaceae; genus Rhodomyrtus; species Rhodomyrtus psidioides. The sequence goes on along the minus strand of JAILYB010000092.1, from coordinate 549,570 downwards.
CTTGGCGATATAGTGGGTTTATCCAAGGGAACGCGGACGCCACACGAGTAGGGGACGTTTTTCTTGAAGAAGCCTCGCACCAAAGAAGCCGCACGACAAACAGAGATAAGAACGAGAACGTCGTTTTTTAGTTTTATCGTGTGTAGAGCAAACAACAAGAATATCATATTTTCTCTGTGAGTTTTCTGCGTGGGTTCTCTGTGAGAGATTGTGAGATATTACTTGTGAGTTTTTGCGTTGGGCTTAATCTAGGTGCGGGAAACACTCGAGTGCATGAGTGATTGTAAATCTGACTTTCCGATTATAGTGGATTATATTGCTGGCTCTCCCCGTGGACGTAGGTACCGATCTCGGACCGAACCACGTAAATATCTGGTGTCCTTTATCGTTTCTCGTAATTTCTCTGGTAATTTCGTATCGACATATTTGCAAGATCCGTTGACGTTTCCGCGTTATCGTTATTATAATCTCAACAATTGGTATCAGAGCTACGGTTAGAATTTCAGCAGTTGATTTGGGGCTTTTGCTTGTCTGGTCATTGTTTGGAAATTCTGTTGCTGCAATTATGTCTCGAGCGAAATTTGAGATTGAGAAATTTAACGGGAAGAATAACTTTGAGTTATGGAGTCTCAAGGTGGAGGCGTTACTAACGACTCAAGGTTTGGCCGAGGCATTGGAGGGCAAGGATAAGTTGCCTGAAATAATGGAAGATGCCGAAAAGGACATGTTAATTAGAAAGGCGAGAAGTATAATCAGGTTGCACTTATCGGATGAGGTGTTGATAGAGATAGCCGAGGAAAAGGATGCCACAACGTTGTGGGCTAAACTTCAGGCACTCTATGGTATGAAAGATTTGAAGAATCGCTTGTATATGCTGAAGAGGATGTTTCAGTTGCGGATGGTTGAAGGTACATCTATCAGAGCTCACTTAGATGAGTTTGATAAACTCATGATGGACTTGAAGAACGTCAACGAGGCCTTACCTGATGAGAAACAAGGTATGTTGTTGTTAGCATCTCTACCGGATTCTTTTGAGCACTTTATAAATTCATTACTTCAGGGGCGTACTGCGATTACCTTGGAAGAGGTAAAGTCCGCTTTATTATCTAAAGATGGGCAAAAGAAATTAGGAGAAGATAACTTGGCGCAAGGTAGTGCGCAAGGTTTGTTAGTCCATGGTAGAGATGAACAGAGAGAATCTGGAGGTAACAGATGGAAGCGTCGTTCTAAATCGAGGTCCAATGTTCGGAACCGTCGATGTTATCACTGTAATTTGGTAGGGCACTATAGGAGAAACTGTCCGAAGTATAAGGGTAAAGGAGTTAAGGTGGAGTCTGCAGGTGATAGTAATATTGTTACTACAGCAGATAATAATTCTAGTGATGCCGGCGATGTGTTAACAGTTGCCACAAGTTCATCAGGTGATGAATGGGTGCTTGATTCTGGATGTTCTTATCATGTTACTTCTCATAGACACTTGTTTACTACTTATCAATGCATGGAGTGTGGTAAGGTGTTTATGGGAAATGGTGCTGCTTGTGAAGTAGCGGGGATCGGAACAGTTCAGATTAAGATGCACAATGGGATGGTGCGAACGTTGACCGATGTGAGGCATGTACCAGAACTGAGGAAGAACCTTATCTCGTTGAGTACTCTTGACAGGTTCGGATACCGAATTTCCACTGTAGGTGGAGTTATAAAGGTTTCTCAAGGTGCGCTTACCGTGATGCGAGGGAAGATAGACTGCGGGTTATATCTCCTCTAAGGAAAGACAGTGATCAGCTCGTCTGTTAGATTCTCAGATACTTCAGGTGAGGATACAACACAGTTATGGCATATGAGACTTGGACACATGAGTGAGAGGGACATGATTGTTCTGGGTCAAAGGGGTCTACTAGGAGGTCATCGAATTGAGAAGCTGGACTTTTGTGATCACTGCGACATGGGTAGTCAGCGGAGAGTGAAGTTCAGTACGGCAGTTCACCGGACCTTAGAGATTGTAGGCTGCGTACACTCAGACTTATGGGGACCCTCTCCAGTTCCGTCCAAGGGTGGTGCCAGGTATGTTTTGTCTTTTGTTGATGACGTTTCAAGAAAAGTCTGGATTTGTCTTCTTAAGCACAAGAGCGAAGTGCTTGATCAGTTCAAGTCATGGAAGGCGATGATCGAAAAGCAGATAGAAAGAAAGATCATGGGCCTGAGAACTGATAAAGTGTTAGAATTCTGTTCTGATGAGCTTGGTCAGTTTTGCATAGAGGAAGGCATGGTGAGACACCGCACTGTTGCCGAGTCACCACAGTTAAACGGAGTTGCAGAATTGATGAACAGAATTATATTGGAGAGAGCTCGCTCTTTACTCTCCAATGCTGGATTAGATGAAGATTTTTGGGCTGAAGCAGTTAATACAGCTTGTTGGTTAGTGAACAGATCACCATCACCAGAGATTGACTGGAAAACTCCTGAGGAAACGTGGTCAAGTAAGTCTGCTGATTACACCGAATTGAGAGTGTTTGGTTGCCCTGCTTATGCTCGTGTGAGTGATGGCGCGCTGGAGCCGAGGGCAAGGAAGTGCATATTCCTAGGCTATGCACATGGGGTGAAGGGATACAGGCTGTGGTACACAGATGATGATTCACCCGGTTTTATGTTCAGCAGTGACGTTACCTTTGACGAGTCTGCTTTATTTCAGAAAAGGAGTGATGGGTCAATTGAAGAGAAAGATCTGGACGGTGTTCAGAAACAGGTGGAGCTTCAGGTAGAGCCCAGAGATATTGAGAGTACGGCAGATGTGATAGAGTCTGTAGAGTCGTTAGTTTCCAAAGCAGTTGACAGTTGTTCCGAGGTCATAGATGATGAAGCTTCGAGGTGGTCAGCAGAGGTGGATGAGATAGAGCGACTGTTGTATGCAGATATTAAAACAGATGATTTGGGTGCAGCAGAGATAGCTTTGGGTATGGAGATACAAAGAGAGACTTCTGGAAGAAATTCTGTAAGTACCCTGCTTGATGCATGTGATAAATTATCTTGTCTGTCACAGTGTGCTTGTATGGAGGTGGAGCAATTGTCCCATGCTTCACATGCTAGTATTATTGGTTGTCTGAATTATGACATGGATAGTACTAGGCTTGATCTATCACATGCAGTCAGGAATATGTATATGATTAATCCAGGTATATATTGTGATGATGTGATGTGGATCCTCTTGATTTTGTCCGAGACGACAGGCGTTGGGTTATATTTTGGAGAATATAGTTCAGGTAGTGTGACGGTAACTAGGTTTGTGAACCTGGGTCATGCAGGGAACTTGAAAGGTAGTCGATTTCTGAGCAATTATGCATTTACTTTTGTCAGTTGTACTATGAGTTGGAAAGCGTCATTGGGAGACACTATGGTCTCGTTGGCGACTGAGACTGGTAACATAGTAGCAACTGAAAAAGTTGAAGAGGCATGGTGGTCTAATGGCTTGGTTGGTGATGTAGACATAGGACATCCGGTTGATGTGGTGTTTGGTAAAAGTCAGAGATATCACCGGAGAATCGAGTTCGTTGGTGACCGAAAATTTTGCGTCAGATATAGCATGTCAACAGAGGATATGACCAAGAAGAAGTTTCTTGCGGTGGAGAATCCTGCGCACATGTGGATCTACTTCATTACTCTAAATAGGTTCAAGCTCTACTTGAGCTTGATAGACGTCTGTGGAGAGTAAACGCCCGCGGGGGCATTGGGAGAGCAGCATGGATAACGAGGTACTATGACTTGGCTTCAAACGCCGAGCCAAGGTGGAGATTGTTAGATAATGTCTCGAGTTTGAATCGTTACAGATTATATCGATTTTGTTAATCGATAGGAAAGAAATCCAAAATTTCTAATTGGATTAGAATTCCTATTCTTGAAGATATTAATATATATGTTGGGATTTGTTTCGGTTGAGAAATTCACTTCTTGCGTGCAGTGGACGACTATTTTGCTGTTTGTGATTGGGGTCGGTCAATAAAGGAGTTAATTCTTTGACTTCTTATGGCCCACTAAGGAAATAAAGAAAGGGCTTCTTTATTTTTGGAAGTTGTCAGTGATTGTCTCCATATAGAAGCCGTAAGACCTAGTCTTCGTTGGAGGAGTGCGTGCCGCACGAACAGACAAAAGAGAGAATCCTTTTGTGAGACTGTTCTTGTACCAGCCGCAGAACAGAGTCCGCAGCGAAAGAAAGTTGGACTATCCCTTGGCGATATAGTGGGTTTATCCAAGGGAACGCGGACGCCACACGAGTAGGGGACGTTTTTCTTGAAGAAGCCTCGCACGACAAACAGAGATAAGAACGAGAACGTCGTTTTTTAGTTTTATCGTGTGTAGAGCAAACAACAAGAATATCATATTTTCTCTATGAGTTTTCTGCGTGGGTTCTCTGTGAGAGATTGTGAGATATTACTTGTTAGTTTTTGCGTTGGGCTTAATCTAGGTGCGGGAAATACTCGAGTGCATGAGCGATTGTAAATCTGACTTTCCGATTATAGTGGATTATATTGCTGGCTCTCCCCGTGGACGTAGGTACCGATCTCGGACCGAACCACGTAAATATCTGGTGTCCTTTATCGTTTCTCGTAATTTCTCTGGTAATTTCGTATCGACATATTTGCAAGATCCGTTGACGTTTCCGCGTTATCGTTATTATAATCTCAACAGCGTGAACTTAATAAAAAGCCCATATTTTTGCTGAGGGCATTGTTGTTTCTAGGAGGAAACATTGGAGGTGATCGATTTCAAGGTCGATCCCAATTCAACATGAAACCTATAACCTAATCGTCGAACTGGTTCTACAATTTTTGGAACTTTGATCCTACTTTATATATTTTGAAACCTGAAATTTACCCTTTCACGATTTCTAAGTTGGATTTTAGGGTCTCCTCAGGGTTCATATGTATTCTTAAATGAACGATCGCAATAAATCATAACCTATAATGATCACAATTTATTACTATGATTAACTAACCACAACTCATAATTAAGCACATAAAGAATGTGAAAAATTAACAAAGTAAAAGTCTTAGTAATGGATATTGTCAAAAAGGAAACTCAGATTTGTAATTTCAAATTACATACTCATCATCGAATACCATTAAATATCCTCAAATCAGACGAAGACATAGAAGAAGAAAAACACATATTTATTTTAAGTTTTGGGTGGAACATGTCAAAATTGGTTTTTTAATTTTTAGAAGCTGAAACCTAATCTGCACGATTTAAAATCTAGAACCTAGAACCGTATTGTTTCTCATCAGTCCGATCATTCAATTTTCGATTTTATCCTAAAATTATGCTCACCTCTACTAAATGTATTCTGGCGTCAAATGATGACAATTATTGACTTGCAAAAAACGCAAGTTGCTTTTATCCCTTTCCCCACTCTTTGAGAGATATGTACCTGGGTTCGTCAAATAAATCACGACCGTTAATCTTATGGATCCACGTGTGGAACCGAGCCCACCAGCCACCACAAAATCAACGGCCGAGATTCAATTGGTCCAGGAAGAACTCCCCACTGTCTCGGGCTGGACGGGAATTCTTTGTCCCGATGCCTTGATGCGCAGCGATAGTCCCAAGGTCAACTCTTTGACCATAACCAATCCCGCGGAAACAATAATCTGACTAGACCCAACACCAGATTACTCATCTCCCTTTGATGATCGTATGCTGCATCTGATCCTAAGCGAAGAACGAACTCACCAGTGATTTCAATGGGGTTCAAGTTCAACCTGAATGCACGATCTCGCTCCACGACGACGTACGGCTCTTCCTTAGCATGGTGTTCATCTTGCCAGCCACCGCCGCTCGGCTTCCACCGCACGCCTCGCGGTGTGTCCGCCATGTTCGCCGCCATGATGCTCGGTGGACTGTAAGTCACTCTCTTCTCTTCTTTTCTCTTCCACCTCAAAGCTCACCAACACAAAGATGGCAAAGGAAAAAAAAGAAAAATCCAGTCTTTAAAACTTCATTGCATTTTCTCAGGGCCTTGGGACTGCTCGCTCCGACCATGCTCGTGTTCGTCAAGTCAAAAGCGTCCAAATTCTTCCGCAGACCCTCCTCGACAGACAAGAGAGAAGAGGAGACAAACAACTCCGAAGCCGCGACGAGCAGCGGCGACGCGTCGGCACCGGCCGGCGAGGAGTATGAGGTGTTCCTGAGCTTAAGAGGGCCCCACACTCGCACAGGGTTCACCGATTGCCTCTACCACGACATGCTTGGCGCCGGAATCCGCATCTACCGTCATGACGAGAAGCTTCGCGTCGGCAGGGAGATCGGCGGCGAGCTAATGCGGGCGCTCGACGTGTCCAAGATCTACGTGCCCATCTTCTCCATGGACTACGCGTCGAGCTCGTGGTGCCTCCGCGTGGTCGCGCACATGGTGGACTGCGCGGCAAGGTCGAAGGGGAATAAGGAGATCTTGTCACGCCCCAAACCCCGAGCACGCGACATCCCTATCAAATCGTCCCAAGGGTCATAAGGGATAGCGTCCTAGGTTCGCTACCGACCCACGACAGTTTATTACGCATGCGGAAACGATTTACTCCCAGACAACATAAATTTGAATAGGGATACATTAGTAGGAGATAAATACCAAGACAGTTCACAAAAAGATCATCACACACATAAAATCAAACAACTAACGATAATTAACCCTATTGAGCTATAGCTGACATAAACGACCCCATACTTCGGGGCAGCTCACTAAGACCTCAAAAGGGTATTCGGTCGGGTAAGGTTAACTTCCCATCTACTTCAAAAGATCACTCCTACCGCCAAACCATGGCGTCCACGGGCTTCATCACTTGGGACCTGAAAAATGTTATCCCACGACGGGGTGAGAAATAAATATAAGTGAATTAAGCCTAAGCTCGGTTAGGAAACTGATTCGCCCGAGGCATCCTAACAGCAGGCTCACAAACTCATACGATCACATAAAATACCCAAGTATAGTCCCCATATACTAATCAATCACATGCATACTTACCAGTCTGCAGCCACACATAATGCAATGCTTGACTCGACTCAGCAGTGAAATAAGTCAATCACTCAAAACAAGCATCGCATCCACAAGTATGCACAGGACACCACACGAGTCCATTTATTAACGATGATCGTGCCAACGGCACCATGAGAGGATCTACACGACTGGCGTGATTCCACCCTCATAAATAGTACGATCCCATACTCATCCGGACGAACCGGGCTACGCTCCTTTTCCCTCTCGGCAGCGGCTACTACAAGCGATTATTCCAGTGCACCCGTTGCACGGTACGGCAAGTAGACATCCCTATAAGGGGCGTCGGTCCATCACAAGCTGCGACCGGCATCCGATCAGCCCTGTGCCCGTACTAACCGGCACGAGGCAGGACTGTCGTGCTTCTGGTAAGTCGTATGGTCCCACATGACTGGTACTGGTGTACTATTAGTACACTACGAACTTACCAGGAAAAACCCATCATCGTTCCGTCATATGACCACACAATGCACCCGCCAAATCAATCAATTTTATTCCCTTTGATTTAGGCCGGATGCTCACACAACGTGCTCAAAGACTCGGCCCACGGCCGTTTTCATGCTAAAATATATTTATTCGATTTTGCACACGGTCATATGCATATGCAGACTATCAATTAGATACTGCAATCACGGAATGAATAACTCCCAAATACATGTCAAATTATTCAAAGAACATTTCAGGCATCCAATCATAAATAGGGCGATAAATCCCCAAGTAGCAATTAATGCTCAATAGTAATTCCAATCACACCATCAACCCTCCAACGGGATAATCACACCGATGAAAATCATCGAACCAATTACGAGCATTTAATTTCATTTAGACAATATAAAGCTCAATTCGAACAATAATCATTTATTAGCCCATTTAATTTATAATTGTCGATCGATCACTTGTCTTTAATCTATCGCTCTCTCGCGATAAATCAATCAATTTCAATTAATCACAATCAACCATAGATAATATAATTAATCAAGCTAACTTAGTCGATTACGGTCATTTAACCTAAACCGGGGTTTCTAACTAAACCAACCGTAATCACTTTATGTTATTACCAAAATTTCTAACCCAACTAACCCTAGGCGCAATTAGCGCCCTAACTAAGGTTTAGGGTCAGCTCACAATTTATTTAAGCTCGGGCCGGCTCAAAATCAACAATGTGACGGCGGCGGCAACGAGCGACGACAACGACGGAGGCGACGGTTCTCGGCGATAAAACACGGTTAAGCCTCGGTTCTAAGGTTTCTCGAGAGGCGTCACGACCCGGCACCAACGAGGGTACGTGACGGAGGTCCGGCGAGGTGGCGGCGGCGACGGCGGAGCTCCGGCGAACTCCGGCGACCTAAAACAGAATTTTGCAGCAGCATTAAAACAGGGGAACGGGGCTATTTGAGGCGGTCCTGGGCCCCACGGGCTGAGGCGAGGCAGGCCAATGCTCGGGGACTCACCTAGGGGTCGAAGGGGACCGGTTGGGGCCGGAGGAAGGCGGCGGAAGGCGGCCAAAGGTGACGGGACAGCAGCGAACAGAACCGGCAAAAACAGAGGATTCGCGCGCAGAAAACAGGGGAGGCCGTTCGAGGTTGATTCCGGGCCCCACGTGCGGCGACCGGTGACCACAAGCTCAGGGAAACTCGTGAGGGGTTCTAGGAAGTCGTCGGTGGCGGTGGTGAGCGACGGTGGCGGCCGATTGGGTGGAAAATAGAACCGGACCGCTCAGGACTCCAAAACAGAGCACAATGGAGTTCGGGGCTATTTGCGGAGGCTCCGGCGGGTAACGACCAGCGAGGTGGCGTTGGGAAGGTCGTGAGGATACTGAGGGATGATGGTGAGGCGGTGGGAGGCGGCGGCGTTGCTGGAAATGGCCGGAGGAGGGGCGGAGCTCTCGGGTCAAAACAGGGGCAGAATAGGGGAGTTCGGCACCGGGGCTTCTCGTGGCTGTTTTCGATCATCTGGCGGCGAACGGTGGCCGGCACAAGGTCGACGGTGCTGGCAGGAGGTGGCTGGAGGTTGTGGTTGACGATAGTGAGGTGGTGGCCGAACAAGATCCACGAAGGAGGAGGGGAAGGAGGCTCGGCTGAGGGTGTTCTCGTAGGGGTGGAAGGAGAAGAAAAATAGAGAAAAGAAAGGGATGGGGGGCAAGAGAACGTGGGGGACAAACGGCAATGAGGGGGTGTGACAAATGAGTAGAGAGAGAAAAGTGGGTGGGGGACAAACGGGAAGTTTGGGGTGTCACAGATCTTGCCGGTGTTCTTCGACGCTTCGCCTTCGGATGTGAAGCTCAGGACTGGGTTGTATAGGAATGCCATGCCCAAGCACAGGAAGAAGTTTGGGGCTGAGGAAGTGAAGAGGTGGGAGGATGCTCTTGTGGAAGTAGCTGAATTGAAGGGATGGGACCTCAAAGCTAGAGGGTAATTAATTACTAATTCCTTTTCTTAATTTTTAGTGTCATTCATACACAATCTGATTGTTTTATTAGAATGCACAATTTGGAGTCCTCAGTCTTTGCCATTTTTTGCGGGAATAAGATTTATGGAATTGCGACAGTTTGAAATGAGGCAAGAAGTTGGGCAGTCTCATTTGGATTCTAGTATATTTTGTGTTGGAGATGGTCATTGATGTATAGATTCATGAAATCTGGAAGACTGTAAACCAAATTACAAGATTAAGGAGCTTGGATGATCTCTATTCTGTTGCTGACTTTGATTGACCTTTCATCGGTGGTAAGCGGCAACCGGTAGGAGTAGACTGATGAGTTGATTAACTCTCCGTTGTGGTCATGCTCGTTCATATACCAACCGCATCAGGAAGTTCCATTAAAAAATTTATCATTTGGCTAGTCTAGAATGCAATTTCTAGCTACAGAGTACAGTTCAAACAGAGACCAAACAGAAAACATCAAGGGGTAAATCATAATAGACTATCATATCGAGAAGGCATTTGCAATGAGATGAGATTGCATGCCTCCTCCTCTGTCATACATGTGGATTCCATAGATCTAGAACCTATAAATACTTGAGGCTGCGTACAATTTCCAAGATATTCAGTACTTTTGCCTGTAAGTTTCAAGTTCAACATGCCTACTCTGATGTTTTCAGGAGTGAAGTAACTAGTGGTTTCTGAGCAATGCTTTCTTTTACCAAGCCTCTCCCTTCACCCCTCTTTTACCCTTCACTGGATTTTTTTCTCTCTTTTTCTCCGTCTTCTTTTCATCAATTCTTCCTTTTAAGTTTTCCTTCTGTTCTGGCTCAACTCATTTTTTTATTTAAACTTTGAAGTCGAGTTATTTATTCTATCCGGCTCAATCTAGCTTGGAAATTATTCATGAAGCATGAAGAACTTTAAGCTTAAGTCATATTTTCTATTGATAGTATAAAAAAAGTAAACAATTAGAGACAGCATGAAGACAGATTCATATTGTCGAGAAAAAAGTTTAAAACATTGGAACTCCGTCTAGTGTGTAAAACTTTACCTTAATGTGCATGTTTCTTGAACTGGCTGCTTGTTTGTGAATCATTTACAAGTATTTCTAAGTAGTTTTGCTTCAACTTGAAAGATATGTTAATGTCTCTGTTTACTGTCTTCTTTCAACTGAGGTAGTTCGTATATGTGGCAGGCATGGGGAAGCTATTAAGCTGATCATCCGAGAGGTTTTGGTTAAGTTGAAGATAAAACATAAGTATGTGACGAATCAGTTGGTTGGAGTGGATGATCATGTAGAAGACATAATGAAGCTGTTGGATGTTGACTCTGAAGGTGTTCGTTTTGTTGGTATTCTTGGGATGGGCGGTGTTGGAAAAACAACTCTTGCGAAGGTTGTCTTCAACCAGCTCTGTTCGTACTTTGATGATTGCTGCTTTCTTGGGGATGTTCGAGAATCATCAGAAAAATGCGGCCTAGTAAATTTGCAGAAACAGTTATATTCTGACATTCTTGACTCTAGATTCGTTGACAATATTCATGACATTGATGATGGGATTTACCAGATTGGGACAAGATTTCGCAGCAAAAAGGTCCTCATCGTTTTGGATGATGTGAATAAAGAAGAACAACTAAAGAAGCTAGCAGGGGAACGAGATTGGTTTGGTTCAGGAAGTAGGATAATCATAACAACCAGGGATGAAATTGCTTTAAGAGTCCTCGATGAGGTTTTGATATACGAATTAAAGGAACTGAATTTTGATCAAGCTCTTAAGCTTTTCTGTATACATGCTTTTAGAAAAGACTCTCCACCATATCAATATGATACTCCTGCATCAGAAATTGTTGTCACAACTGGAGGGCTTCCTTTGGCTCTTGAGGTCATAGGCTCATTTCTCTATCGCCAACCGCAAGAGATATGGAAAGAGACTGTGGAGAGGTTAGCAAGAATACCCCATAAGGATGTTCGACAGCAGTTGATGATCAGTTATGAAGCATTAGAAGATGAGGAAAAGCAGATTTTTCTTGACATTGCATGCTTTTTCATCAAGGACATGAAAAAAACGAATGCAATTTACATGTGGGAAGCTTGCAATTTTTTTCCTGAGACTGGGATTCAAGTTCTTACGCAAATGTCTTTGGTAAAGATCGTTGATGGTGATACAATATGGATGCATGATCAGCTCAAAGATCTTGGGAGGCAAATTGTTCAAAGGGAATGCTTGCATGATCCTGGAGAGCGTAGCAGGGTGTTGGTTTGCGAGGAAGCCCTTGACATTGTAAGATCAAAACAGGTAAAAGAAATTCACTGTTTTCATGAGTTGTTCACATTCCCACTTAGAAGCCTCTTGGTTCTTTTATGCCAAAAGAGAATCTCAATATCTATTAAAATCACGCCTTTCCTTTGTGTTTTGACAGAGAAAGAAAAAAGTTCAGGCACTCATATTAGCTGGAAGTCAATTTCAACCACTTTTAATTACACATGACGAACTTAGAAGGTTACCCAACTTAAGGTTCCTTGAATTAGAGGATGGAACCTTTGCCGGGGACTTTGGGGAGAATTTTTCGAAGTTAAAATGGATTTCTTGGCATTCTCCTAAGCCACTAGATCTTGAGATAACCAATCTATCTATAAAGAATTTGGTTGTCTTTGAGATCTTTTCGGGCAGCATCACAGATGACTGGAGCGGATGGAACGTAATCAAGGTATGATATGCATTTACTTTGATTTTGATTGGCATATAGTTTAATATTTACTGTTTTCATCTCTTGATGGTCAATCGTTTTTCATAGATGGCAAAAAATTTGAAAGTTCTAAACCTCAGAGGTTGTGAAGGCATAACTAGAACACCGGACTTCTCTGGATGCTTGAGTCTAGAGAGGCTGAGTTTCTATAATTGCATAAACTTGGTTGAAATCGACCGCTCCATTGGGAAGCTAAAGCACCTGATTCACCTAAATCTTAAAGAGTGCATCTCTCTTAAATTTTTGCCCGAAGAAATCGGAAGGCTAATAAATCTGAAGCACTTTGCTTCCAGTGGATGTTTTCAGAAGCTCCCAGATTCATTTGGGAATTTGACATCACTGAAGGAGTTGGATCTGTCAAACATACAAATTGAATGCCTTCCCGAGTCTATTGGTGATAAGAAGTTTCTATCTGTCCTTAATCTAAGGTATACGCTGTTGACGATAAAAGAGCAAATCTATTATTTCTGAAGTAAGAGAGCGTACTTATAGGCTTAGAGTTAAGCCTAGATAATTACACATATACCCCCAACTTGCTAATACTCTAAAGTAATAAATCCAACACTCCCCGTCAAGTTGGAGCGTACATATCAAAAAGTCCTAACTTATTACAAATATATGAAACCCGTCCACGTCGAAGAGGCTTTGTGAAAATGTCTGCTAGTTGTTCTTCAGAACGCGTGTGCACCAGCTGTATGTCTCCACAAGTCACCTTTTCCCGAATAAAATGACAATCCACCTCTATATGCTTCATTCGCTCGTGAAACACTGGATTGCTAGCAATATGAATAGCAGACTGATTATCACAACAGAGAGTAGATGATCCAGTCATAGGTAGTCTAATCTCAGCTAATAACATACGTACCCATTGAAGTTCACCTGTAACATTAGCCATAGCACGATACTCAGCCTCTGCACTAGATCGAGAAATCACAGACTGCTTCTTACTTTTCCATGACACAAGATTACCACCAAGGAAGACACAGTATCCCGAAGTAGATCGACGATCCATATGGCAACCAGCCCAATCTGCATCAGAATATCCTATCACCTCCAAAGACTCGGGAGTAGAATAACCGGCTATACGAAGATGACCTTGATTATGGAACACAAGCCCTTGGCCCGGAGCCCCCTTCAAATACCGAACAATTTGTAGAGCGGCTTGCCAATGAGTAGTACGAGGAGAGCTCATAAATTGACTCACCACACTAACAGCAAATGAAATATCCGGACGAGTAATGGTAAGATAATTTAACCTGCCTACTAACCGACGATACTTCTCTGGATCATGAAGAAGTTCTCCGTGCTCATTATCAAGCTTTACTCCAGGTTCCATAGGTGTGTCACCAAGTTTAGCATCATGTAAGCCAACCTCCTTAAGAATGTCAAGAGTATACTTCCGCTGGGAGAGAGCAATACTGCCATTAGCATAGGCAACTTCGATGCCAAGAAAATATCGAAGACGACCTAAGTCTTTAGTATTAAACTCCTTTTGTAGAAACTGCTTGAGTCGTTTTATACCTTCAACATCACTTCCTGTGACAATGATATCATCAACATAGACAACAAGAATAACACACCCTTTTGAAGATGACATACTAAATACTGAGTGATCCACACTGCACCAATGCATTCCAAAAGTGATAACCACATCACTGAAGCGGCCAAACCAAGCACGAGGAGATTGCTTGAGGCCATAAAGGGCTTTTCGCAACCGGCACACCTTCTCCCCCTGAGCAACAAACCCGGGTGGTTGCTCCATATACACCTCCTCGTGAAGATCACCATGAAGGAAAGCATTTTTCACATCAAGCTGATAAAGAGGCTACTGAGACCGAGCAGCCAAGGAAATAACAACACGAACAGAAGGAATTTTCGCAACCGGAGAAAAAGTTTCATCATAGTCAATACCATAAGTTTGAGTATAACCCTTTGCCACAAGTCGCGCTTTTAAGCGCTCAACTGAACCATCTGGATTGTGTTTGACAACAAAGACCCATCGACAACCTACCAATTGTTTATTAGCTGGCAATGGAACTAGCTCCCAAGTCTTATTATGATGCAATGCAGCCATCTCCTCCTCCATAGCACGAGCCCAGCCTGGGTGGGTCAAAGCCTCCTGCACACTACTCGGTATTGTGACATTCTGAATTTCCGCCATTTTGAGACTATGAAATGAGAAGTATCTATCGATGTATTTCAGTTTTATCTCGCTCGGACATGATCAATTCGAGTTAACTGACCAGAAAGGGAAAGGCTAACGCGCGACGAGGTACGTGGACCTAGGAAATTCGATTTGAACACGGCTTTTTGACCATAAGGATCGTCGAGGGATATTTAGAACTGAGACCGATCAGAAAACGATTAAGGAATCCATTGCTAGTGTTATACGATTGGGACGCGGGTGATACCGCTTAACCAACGTATGATTTGCGAATTTTCCTAAATCGATTTATGACGATCGCGGCCGTCGGGACTGGTAATAGACCTTTGTGATTACATGACAACCAAGATTGCCGTAGTTTGGATTTTCCTAAGTGTGATGAGAATCACAGAGTCGATACGCGTAATATCCGCAAAAGCCGCCCGTTAGTTCGAGATAGATTGAAATGTACGAACGATGAGAAATCGATCACGATTTGGGATCTCGGAAATGAAAAATGGACATGAAGATTTGTAACAATGTGTTTGGATTGGACGACGCCTAGTCGAGGATGAAAATTTGCAGGAAAATGATTTTTCGGACGAAGGGTGTGAAAAGACGATTTTGCCCTTGGAGCTTTGACTTTATGTTATCAATTAGACAAGGGCATTTGTGTCAATTGGTCATCCCCAAGGTGCCAGCTGAATCATTGAGGGCAAAATTGGAAGGGAATTGTGATATTATGAGGAAAATCCAAGTGTCATGAATATATGGTTAGCAATAATTAAGCTATACACCTAAGCAAGCTCTAGAATATTTTGGGGATGACAAGTCATTTCCTTCCTCCTCTTTCTGCCATTTCTCACGACCAGCACCAGCAGCACCATCATCTTCTCCATTTTTCTTCTTCTTCCTCACGTTCAGAACCAGACCTGCAGGATCAGAATTTTCGTCCACTTCATCAGCGCCTAACTTTTCAACCGTTAACAACCAGCTCGCGAGCCATATATCATCGCGAAGATCTCCATGTTACCGAACTTTTCCAATTGGAATCACGTCGATTGGCCACCTGTGGAGCTCCGACCGGCCAATCTCCCGCGAGTCGACGGAAACTGACTGAACTGGAGGTAGGCTCCGGTTTGCTTTTCATTGAACCCCTTAATGGACGAATTTTGAGCTAAATTTTTGTGGAGACCTAGTAGACACATATACTGAGTTGCTGTAGAAATTTGGACGAAAAAGAACAACATCTTAATTTTGTTTCGTTGTGATGTTTGGAAGGACAGAATCTGTCCATCTGCAGACTCAGAAGGAGTGGTGTTATTCAAGGACCTTTTGGCGTCGCCTTGGGTTGGAACTTTCGGTGAGATCTCTTGGCATGTAGAACTTTGTGTTAGTAAGTGTATTTACAGAAAAATCAAGGAGTTGAATTGAGGTTTGAGGCTGATTGAGCTGATTGAAGACCGAACAGGGGAGTGCCCTGTTTCGGTTCTGTTTGTGGTTGTGTTTGTAAGGGCTGTTCGTGTTGGAATTCGGTTTGGACTTGGTCATTGAGATGTGTTAGGACGTTTATTGACATGTTATGGAGGTTTATACTCCGTGAATTGAGGTTTAGGCGAAGAAAAGTTAACGAATCACTTGATTTTCGCTAGGAGCGCGGCTGCCCTGTTCTGGAAGTGTGGGAGGCTGAGCATTTGAAGTGCTTGGGGAGTGAATTTTGTTGAGTTAAACTTGAGGTAAGGAAGTTCCTAACCTTGGTTAGAACAATTGGACTCGATTGGGTAAATCCGATGAGGAATATGCTAATCTTTGGTGAGCTTTGGTGATATTGTTTGATTTATGATCAAGTGTTGTGCCTATTGTTTATATGCTCATTGAATGGTCATGATACGTGTTGCTTGTTTCTCTTGGTTGTTGAAATTGATTGTTGCGCATGCCTTGAATTATAGCTCGATGCGTGAGCTTGTGTTTGATTACAATGTCTTGAGTTGAGATGAATCCTGGCATGCTTGAGAAACTTGTGGCACCCTGAGGCGTTGAGACGCGGGGTTGTTATGACCAATGTCCTGATGCGTGAGACGCGGGACGAGAATTGTTATGTGTCGACACGGGTTGGAGATGATATTGAAAACCTGATGCGTTTTACGCGGGTTTGTCAATGAGATGGTCTGATGCGTAAGTATGCGGACCTAGCCTGAGGCGTTACACACGCGGGCTTGAATCAAATAATGGTTGGAAAGGAAGACAGGCGTGGTTTGGATTGGTGATGTGAACTTGTATTATTTATGGTTGTTAAATGCATCATTTTATTGTTTATACGTTGGGTTCATATTCGCTTTTACCTGAGTGTACGGTTGGCCTAACTTAGGACTAGGACTTTTCTTACTGAGATGTCGATCTCACCCCTTAGTGGGACCTTATTTTTTTTCCAGACCCTAGGAATTGAAGAATGCTGCCAATTCGCTTGGGTGAACCCCAGGAGATGTCTAGGGCTATTGAAGAGTTTCCTGACTATCGTGGTATAGTATATATTAGACGGACTACTGTAGTATGGGTGGACGAGCCAGGAGCGCCAAATAAGCCCCATAGGTTCGAGGCATGGTATCGTAAGGAAGGTGAAGGTATGTCTGAGCAGTTAAGACCCCAAGATGTACCCAGAGGAGTTGTACCCCCTTGGTGCCACCCGACCCGAGAGGAAATAGAAATAGAGACTTCTACCGTGGGATCGAGGAACATACCTGAAGAAGAACCGACGGGCGAGGCAAGTATTGAAGTCATCGAGATTTCAGATTCCGAGGACGATATGGAAGAGGATTCCATCGAGGTTTCATCAGAGGCTTTTTCGGACTACGACCCAGCCGAGGATATGGAACAAGCCGATGAGTCTAGCACTTCTTAGTATGTTTGTAGTCACTTGACCTTTTTGGTGTGTTTTTATAGGACGATGGTCCGGTGGTTGGACTTAGTGGCTTCCTTTTGTTTGCTCTTTTTGTTGTCCCAACCTGTGCTTTTGTTGAGAGGGATCTTGGTCTTTTATGTACGGACTTATCTTTTCGATGTATAAAAGTTGTTTGTTTTCCCCGCATCTCATTCTTGGTTGTATGTATAAGTGGAGAGTATTTGGAGGGGTTTTATTTTCTTCTGTCTTCCGCATGCGAGTCTCATTTTAGCTAGCCGTATATGAGGAGTATCCTGGGACAAGAATTACAGCGTATTGTGGATGTACGTGCTCGTAAGGAAAGCGGGGTGTGACAGGTATAGACACAGATGCAAGGCTTGCCACAAAGACAGACATCTGAGGACTTAAGTTATGATAAGACACGAAATGAGAAAGAGGATACCGAGACCTAGTACGATGAGCAATAGGAGAGCTGTCAGGAGATGGTGGAGGAGGATCACAAGCCTGGACTGGAGGTGGTGGTGGTGGAACGCTGGCTGGTGGAGATGTATGGCCCCAAATAGGGCGAGGACCCTGTGTATAGACCTGAAGATGAGTCGATGCTAGTGATCCTGGATCTGGTGGAGCATCATTAGAAATAACAGGCGATCTATCTGGCTGAGACATAGGTGCTGAGGGTGGCAGAGAATCCATGGTTAATGGTGCCTGAGGACGAACATCGCCAAAATATGCTTGATCTTCAAAGAAAGTCACATTAGCAGAGACATACTCCCGATGTCGAGTAGGATTATAACAGACATACCCTTTTTGGGTACGGGAGTAACCCACGAATATGCACTTTTCGGCACGAGGTGATAACTTGTCAAATCCAGGAGACAAAGAATGAACAAAACAGACACATCCAAAAATACGAGGGCGGACAGACCACAAAGGTCGATTAGGATGAAGAAGAGCATAAGGAATAGCTCCTTTCAATACAAATGATGGAAGACGATTAATAAGATGACATGCTGTAAGAAGAGCATAACTCCAAAATGACTTAGGCATATGAGTGTGAAGTAGTAGACAACGGGCAACATCCAACAAATGATGATTTTTATGTTCAGCAACTCCATTTTGCTGCGGAGTGTGAGCACAAGAACTTTGATGTAAAATACCATGAGATTTGAGAAATGGAATGAATGTAGAAGAAGAAAAGTATTCACGGGCATTGTCAGTACGCAAACACTTAACAGAACAATCATACTGAGTATGGACCTCGTTATAAAATTGGCGGAAAGAATCAAAAACTTCCGTACGATCTTTTATTAAATATAACCAAGTCGTACGAGTATAATCATCAATAAAGGTGACAAAATATCGAAGACCAAATGAAGACTCTCGACTAGGACCCCACACATCAGAGTGAATTAATTCGAATGGATGTGATGCACGACTTGAAACACGAGGAGGAAAAGACACACGATGGTGTTTACCGAATTGACACGTTTCACAATTAAACTGAAGATTGGAACTAGACACAAAAGGAAAATGTCGGAGTACATCTGCTGATGGATGGCCAAGGCGGCAATGTAATCGATACGGATCATTTACGCCGTTATTCTGAACTGTTGCAGCAGCAGCAATAATCTCAGGATCCAGGATGTACAACCCACCAGCCTCACGCCCACCACCTATTCGGCGTCCAGTCTTCCGATCCCGAAGAACACACGATGACGAAGAAAAGATAACATCGCAATCAAGATCGCGAGTAATAGAACTAACGGATAATAAGTTGTAAGGGAAGCGTGGAATATGATAAACAGAAGGTAAGGAGACAGAGGAACTCAGTGATACATAACCAGTACTAGTTACTTTGGACAGAGAACCATCTGCTAAGGTGACCGACATAGAAGGGACAGATGAGGTGGACGTGAGAAGACGCGGATCACCAGTCTTATGATGAGTGGCTCCTGAATCAATAATCCAAGGACGAGGAGCAATTTGTCGTGGTCTGACCAACTCATCATATTCTGCACCAGTCAAGTGTACCATACTCTGTTCAGAAGATGATCCAGGGGAAGAAGTCCAAGGCTCAGTATTAATAGAGGCATGTAGACTCCGCAGCTCGGGATGAAGATCATAACAATAACGAATAGTATGTCCAGAAAGTTGGCAATGAGTACAAAAGCGGTTTGCTCGACCACCACCACGAATGACACCTCTACCCTGAAAACCACGACCACGACAACTACCACGATAAGAGCTGTCAGAACTCCAATATCCACCACGAGTCCTTTGACCTTTACGAGCTACCATGGCACTACTGTATGACATTATTGAAGTCTTGGGACTGGGGGTGTAACAAGCAACTTGAGAATAATCCTCTTCAATGGGAACTTGACTCGTATGTAATAAAATAACACATACCACTTACTATATGACTTCTTCGAATATCCACCAACCTCAAACTCTACAAATGTCACTCCAAATTTAAAACACTGAATTCAGAAAATTGACACCTCACTCCAAATTGACTGAAAACTTGCTCTTCTAACATCACAATCAAACAACACCAACAACTTCACTCAGCAACCATTCAGAACACCAATGTGAAGACTCAAGCATCCCCTTCAAATTCAGAAACCATTCAGAACACTATTCAGTCTCCCCAAGAGCTACAGTTATGTAAACTCCTCCAAAGGAAAGCTCAAATCCCCGACAAATTCAACTCCTCAAATCACTTCAGAACTTCCAATAATCACACAAATCACTCCACACTAATTCAACCAATTCAATTCAACATCACCGACCCCATAACCACACTAATTCAGTCTTCCAAATTCAGTCACATCAACAATAAATCAGTAAAACACCACAAACTCACGAAATACCCAAAATATCATTCTAGTAGCCAAAAAATCACTTCCACACAACTCCCGCCTCAGGAAATCTCCTGATAAAACTGATTACCATTCCTAAGGAATCAACACATCGAGAGATCTAGGTCACTTCCAGCAACACTACCTGAAAGAGTGCGACCCAAATCAAGATTTCCTGACCTGGGCGATGCTGGGAAGAGTCGTTGGGACGTCAACTGAGCTGGCCGAGAACCTGGGCCGTGGCCGGCCAAATTGGCCGAGAGCCTTGGGACGTGGCCGACCAAGATGGCCGAGAGACCTGGGACGTGGCCGGCCAATCTGGCCGAGATCCCTAGGACATGGCCGGCCAAGTTGGCCGTGATCCCTAACCGAGAGCCTGGGACGTGGCCGACAAAGCTGGCCGAGAGAGCAAATTTGAGCTTGATGGTGGGTGTTGGATAGGGTTTAGGTTGGGGCGGCTAGTGTTGGCTCTGATACCATGTTGACGATAAAAGAGCAAATCTATTATTTCTGAAGTAAGAGAGCGTACTTATATGCTTAGAGTTAAGCCTAGATAATTACACATATACCCCCAACTTGCTAATACTCTAAAGTAATAAATCCAACATACGCAAATTAGGAAACTTCCAGAGACTATTGGGAAGCTTGTGAGGCTTGAGTCTCTTTCTCTCTTTGGGTGCTTAGAGTTGGAAAAACTCCCGGACTCAATTGGGAAGCTAGAGTCTTTGCAGGAGTTGAATCTATCCAGTACTAAAATTGTTGAGTTGCCAGATTCGATTGGAAATCTGAAGAAGTTGAAAGTGATACTGATGGAAAATACTCCAATAAGGAAATTGCCCAGTACTATTGGAATGTTAAAGAATCTGGAAGAGCTTCATGCTAGTGGTTGTGAAGAATTAAGTGGTGAAATTCCGAGTGAACTTGGTGCATTGCCCTCTTTGAAAATCCTCGAACTATCAGATGCCCGTATTTCTGGAGTGCCTACGACAATAAATCATATTCCCCACCTTGAAAGACTGGACTTGACAGGTTGTAATGAGGTTCAAGAATTGCCAGAGCTACCAACAAGTCTGATCTATCTGCATTTTCAATCATTGGCGTTGCGGATAGTTCCAGATCTCTCAAACTTGACTAATCTTGTCGATTTGCTCTTATCTGATGGCTCTGAAGACGTGCTTCAAGATTCATCAGAACTACTGCCAAGTTCTAGCTTAGGGTGGATTAGGAGGTTATCCAAACTGAAGACGTTGGAACTGTCCCTTTCTAATATCCCTGCACCACCGACTGAGTTTGGCTCTCTTCCTCGTCTCAATGAGCTTATTTTATCTGGACTAGACCTGCAATCTATCACACAGCTTCCACCTTCCTTATCGGAGCTGCGACTTGTCAATTTCAACTCAACAATATCTTGGTCAATCTTTTCCAACTTGAAAAACTTGTCAAAGTTACGACTTTCTCAATCTCAGCTTCAAGAAATTGAACTCAGTGGACTTGAACAACTGAGAGCATTGACAGTGAGTAAATGTGAACTCCTTGAGAGGTTATTCATCCCGGGAAGCTTGAAGAAGCTTAAAGAGTTGTGGGTATTAGAATGTCCGAAGTTAGTTGAGATTGAAGGTCTGAAGTCCCTAGAATCCTTGGAAGAAATGTACGTACAGTATTGTGATTCCATCGAAAGGTTAGACGGGCTATCAAACTCGAAGTTGTTGAAACTTTTGGATATATCAGACTGCTATGAGCTTCGTGCTGTTGAGGGCCTCAGCGGCTTAGAATCTTTGAATGCATTACTTGTTCTTGAGTGCAGTTCACTGGAGAAACTAACTATTCCTTCAAGCTTAAAGAAGCTAAAACAGTTGGAGGTGTCAGGATGTCCGAAGCTGATTGAGATTCCTGGTCTCGGCATGTTGGAATCATTGGAGACTTTAGCCATTGAAAAGTGTCGATCCATTAGCCAACTATGTGATTTGTCAAACTTACAGATGCTGAAGTCTTTGTCAATCGATGGATGCCATGAGCTACGAGCTATTGATGGCGTTGACGAGTTAGAATTGCTGCATGAGTTCAATGTCTTTAATTGTCGGAAACTGGAAGCTCTGATAGATGTATCAAACACGAAGATACCTGACGGATGCCTGATAACAATTCGGAAGTGTCGGAAATTACACAGGCACGGTTATCCTGATGTCGAGAACCTTCCGTACAGGGATTACAAAGAAATGATTATTGCGACAACAAGCTCTCCGACGGGGTCACTCCCTTTAGAGACATCAGATGAGGTATGCACACTATTCTTCCTAATTTCTCCCCAGGCAATCCAACTCCTCTGTAATAACATAAGTAGTCTTGTCTTGACGACTTTAAGGTCTGACTTGTTAAATTATCCTGTAGGGAGAGGTTGAAACAGACGATGAAGCGGAAGAATTGGAGGTGGATGGAGACAGCTCTGATGAAAATAGATCACCTGTCATCATAACTTCTTGATACTGAGCTTTGTTCATCAGTGAGTTCTCGGGATGAAGAGACTCCCGTTGTAAGCGATGTTGAAGAAGGGACCCAACTATGACCAGCGTCTTTCATGATCGCACCCTGGGAGCTTCACCAAGGAGTTTCTTCCGACTCGGGAAAAAGAAGAAATTAAGGTACCTGAGATCCTAGACTTCTCCAAATTATTTACTTAGGACTAATTCATTGACTCCACATCAATGTTGACTGAACAAAGTTGGTGGCTATGTGTAATTTCGTAAGAGAGAAATAGAGAGAAGGGGAGGCTGCATGAGACACTGGTGATGCTGCCCACTCAGCCAGCGAGGGAGCATCAGGCAATAGTTGGGGTCGCAACCCCAGCTGCCGATTTCCAGGTCGGGCAATCGCGGCCTAGGCTAACTCTGCCATGGGGTTGTGTGAACAAAGGCAAAGGCAACGCTAGCTCTAGCTTAGAATATTGCAACCCCGTCCAGGCAACGATTGGGATCGAGTGATCATCACCGTCAATTAGGAGCGAGCGCTTATAGGACGAGTCCAGGTTCTATTTGGAAATCGTAACCTATCATATTGAGACTGGTTTTTAGTTTTTGGAACCTCAAACCTACCCTATATACTTTGCAACTGGCCAATTTATTTATTTAATTTTATTGTTATTTTGCATCATTTTTAGTCAAGGAGAATGAAAATTAAAGTAACAACAAAAATTTCCTATAAAATAAATAGAGTTTCGTCAGCAAAACTTCATATCTCAAATAGAACCATTTTGTAAATGAAGTGATCTATCAAACCTAACAAGAGAAGCCGTATTATGTCGTCAGAGTAATGAAAGGGGTTGGTTCAAGAGTATAATTAAAACCCGTGTAAATGAGTAGTGATTTGTTGATTTGGGGTAGTGATTTGTTGATTTGGGGTTTCCAAAGCGCATAATACGTTAAAGGGGGACCCAACAATATAGGTTCCAAAAAATTTGAAACTGAGAACGGGGTCAAGGAGTCTAAGAATCAGGACATGTACCAATTTTTAGGGTCAATAGGGTCCAATTTTTAAATCTACCCAAGACCGACTCTATACCTATTGTTAATCGTCAGGGTCATGTGACTCCCACGACGCTTTGTAGAGGTCACTTGATCGTAGGAGATCTAGCCTAGGAATTGCATACCCAGACCAAATTTGGCCTTAGTCAAGCACATCGACATCGACATCGACGTCACGCGACAGGGATCTCCCCTCCTGAGTTGGTCGTTGAAATTATGTCAAAAAAAAAATATTTGTTTTCTAAATTTTTTCATCTCTATATTATTTCTTATATATTTTTTTAAATACCACATAGGATGCCATGTTAGCATTAACGGTGGCTTATCGATCACGTCAGCAATTTTTGTCCATTATTTTGATAGAAGCGTCAACTTGAACAAATAAGAAATATAGTATGCAGGGATTGATTCAATAATTGAAAAAGTTTGAGGACCTTGGGTGCTTTTATTCCAGAAAATCAAAAACTACTCAGCTCAGAGAGATCCAAAGTCGAGTGAATTGACTGCAATTTTGTGAACCATAGTGTCATGTTTCAGATATTTAACGTGTAGCTAATGCAACTCCTTCAGGTTTCAATCTCTAGAAACCTTCGAGAAGGAGATCTCTTTGGCAAACCATATGGTGCACCATCAACAAAGATCGAGCCATTCTAGAATGTGCCCTCTATACTATCAGCGGCGATCCTCGCTCAGTCTGCGCGAGGTGTCCGTACCATTTCAGCCATTCGTGGACTCATGGCTGGCTTTTTCGACTCTAATTTAGCTCCGGGACACGGAGTAATAAGGAGGAGAATTTGTCGCTGAAAAAGATCTAGAACTTCACTTGCGTTCCATGTGCAATTCTGCACTGATGCCGCCGCAAGAAGAAGTAATTTCCAGGTGAAGCTGTAAGCCTGTAACAAATCGAAGATCACACTACGCGTGTTTATCCAAGTATATGCATGTAAACTACTACTATTAACTGCAGAGCTCAAATTTCACTGATCAAACTACTTATCCTCTAAAAAAAACTGGAATTCAGTGTAACCTAATCGTCCTATGAGTTGATTCATTTATGGAATAGCATAGGCTGAGGCTCGTTTGGAACTAACAACTTCTAACTTTGCGCACCAGTAGAGCGAGCAGACCATGTGGATAGACATCGGTGAGTGACGATTGAGCATATTATATACTTACTTCCTGTTCGATTTATTACTTTAGAGTATTAGCAAGTTGGAGGTATATGTGTAATTATCTAGGCTTAACTTTAAGCCTATAAGTACGCTCTCTTACTTCAGAAATAATAGATTGTTCTTTTATCGTCAACATGGTATCAGAGCCAACACTAGCCGCCCCAACCCAAACCCTATCCAACACCCATCATCAAGCTCAAATCTGCTCTCTCGGTCAGCTTTGTCGGCCACGTCCCAGGCTCTCGGCTAGGGATCTCGGCCAACTTAGCCGGCCACGTCCCAGGGATCTCGGCCAAATTGGCCGGCCACGTCCCAGGCCTCTCGTCCATCTTGGTCGGCCACGTCCCAAGGCTCTCGGCCAACTTGGCCGGCCACGACTGAGGTTCTCGGCCAGCTTCAGTTGACATCCTAGCGACTCTTCCCAACATCGCCCAGGTCAAGAAATCTTGATTTGGGTCGCACTTTTTCAGGTGGTGTTGTTGGAAGTGACCTAGATCTCTCGATATGTTGATTCCTTAGGAATGGTAATCAGTTTTATCAGGAGATTTCCTGAGGCGGGAGTTGTGTGGAAGTGATTTTTTGGCTGCTGGAATGATATTTTGGGTATTTCGTGAGTTTGTGGTGTTTTACTGATTTATTGTTGATGTGACTGAATTTGGAAGACTAAATTAGTGTGATTATGGGGTCGGTGAGGTTGAATTGAATTGGTTGAATTAGTGTGGAGTGATTTGTGTGATTATTGGAAGCTCTGAAGTAATTTGAGAAGTTGAATTTGTCGGGATTTGAGCTTCCTTTGGAGGAGTTTACATAACTGTAGTTGCTTGGGAGACTGAATAGTGTTCTGAATGGTTTCTGAATTTGAAGGGGATGCTTGAGCCTTCGCATTTGGTATTGCTGAGTGAAGTCGTTGGTGTTGTTTGTTTGTGATGTTAGAAGTGCAAGTTTTCAGTCAATTTGGAGTGAGATGTCAATTTTCTGAATTTGATGTTTTAAACTTGGAGTGACATTTGTAGAGTTTGAGGTTGGTGGATATTCGAAGAAGTCATATAGTAAGTGGTATGTGTTATTTTATTACGTATGAGTCAAGTTCCCATTGAAGAGGATTATTCTCAAGTTGCTTGTTACACCTCCAGTCCCAAGACTTCATAATGTCAAACAGTAGTGCCATGGTAGCTCGTGAAGGTCAAAGGACTCGTGGTGGATATTGGAGTTCTGACAGCTCTTATCTTGGTAGTTGTCGTGGTCGTGGTTTTCAGGGTCGAGGTGTCATTCGTGGTGGTGGTCGAGCGAACCGCTTTTGTACTCATTGCCAACTTTTTGGACATACTATTCGTTATTGTTATGATCTTCATCCCGAGCTGCGGAGTCTACATGCCTCTATTAATACTAAGCCTTGGACTTCTTTCCCTGGATCATCTTCTGAACAGAGTATGGTACACTTGACTCGTGCAGAATATGATGAGTTGGTCAGACCACGACAAAGTGAGAGTGATGTTTTCTCAAGTTCTATTGTTGCTTTACCACAGCATGATGATACACATCATGATGATCTTACCTGTTTATTGTCCAGTACAGTTGTTCCTCGTCCTTGGATTATTGATTCATGAGCTACTCATCATATGACTGGTGATCCGCGTCTTCTCACGTCCACCTCATCTGTCCCTTCTATGTCGGTCACCTTAGCAGATGATTCTCAGTCCAAAGTAACTAGTACTGGTTATGTATCACTGAGTTCCTCTGTCTCCTTACCTTCTGTTTATCATATTCCACGCTTCCCTTACAACTTATTATCCGTTAGTTCTATTACTCGCGATCTTGATTGCGATGTTATCTTTTCTTCGTCATCGTGTGTTCTTCAGGATCGGAAGACTAGACGCCGAATAGGTGGTGGGCGTGAGGCTGGTGGTTGTACATCTTGGATCCTGAGATTATTGCTGCTGCTGCAACAGTTCAGAATAACGGCGTAGATGATCCGTATCGATTACATTGCCGCCTTGGCCATCCATTAGCAGATGTACTCCGACATTTCCCTTTTATGTCTAGTTCCAATCTTCAGTTTAATTGTGAAACATGTCAATTCGGTAAACACCATCGTGTGTCTTTTCCTCCTCGTGTTTCAAGTCGTGTATCACATCCTTTCGAATTAATTCACTCTGATGTGTGGGGTCCTGATCGAGAGTCTTCATTTGGTCTTCGATATTTTGTCACATTTATTGATGATTATACTCGTACGACTTGGTTATATTTAATAAAAGTTCGTATGGAAGTTTTTGATTTTTTTCGCCAATTTTATAACGAGGTCTGTACTCAGTATGATTGTTCTGTTAAGTGTTTGCGTACTGACAATGCCCGTGAATACTTTTCTTCTACTACATTCATTCCATTTCTCAAATCTCATGGTATTTTACATCAAAGTTCTTGTGCTCACACTCCGCAGCAAAATGGAGTTGCTGAACGTAAAAATCCTCATTTGTTGGATGTTGCCCGTTGTCTACTTCTTCACACTCATATGCCTAAGTCATTTTGGAGCCATGCTCTTCTTACAGCATGTCGTCTTATTAATCGTTTTCCATCCTCTGTATTGAAAGGAGCTATTCCTTATGCTCTTCTTTATCCTGATCGACCTTTGTGGTCTGTCCGCCCTCGTATTTTTGGATGTGTCTGTTTTGTTCATTCTTTATCTCCTGGATTGGACAAGTTATCACCTCATGCTGAAAAGTGCATATTCGTGGGTTACTCCCGTACTCAAAAAGGGTATGTCTGTTATAATCCTACTCGACGTCGGGAGTATGTCTCTGCTGATGTGACTTTCTTTGAGGATCAAGCATATTTTGGCGATGTTCGTCCTCAGGCACCATTAAACATGGATTCTCTGCCACCCTCAGCACCTATGTCTCAGCCAGAGAGACCGCCTATTACTTCTAATGATGCTCCACCAGATCCAGGATCACTAGCATCGACTCATCTTCAGGTCTATACACGGGGTCCTCGCCCTAT
Organism: Rhodomyrtus psidioides; assembly: GCA_021437785.1. NCBI lineage: Eukaryota > Viridiplantae > Streptophyta > Magnoliopsida > Myrtales > Myrtaceae > Rhodomyrtus > Rhodomyrtus psidioides. Next base: position 521,778 of record JAILYB010000092.1, on the reverse strand, counting down.
TTGGAGCCATACATCTCCACCAGCCAGCGTTCCATCACCACCACCTCCAGTCCATGCTTCTGATCCTCCTCCACCATCTCCTGACAGCTCTCCTATTGCTCATCGTACTAGGTCTCGGTATACTCTTTCTCATTTCGTGTCTTATAATAACTTAAGTCCTTAGATGTCTGTCTTTGTGTCAACCCTTGCATCTGTGTCTATACCGAGTAGTGTGCAGAAGGCTTTGACCCACCCAGGTTGGGCTTGTGCTATGGAGGAGGAGATGGATGCATTGCATCATAATAAGACTTGAGAGCTAGTTCCATTGCCAGCTAACAAACAATTGGTAGGTTGTCGATGGGTCTTTGTTGTCAAACACAATCCAGATGGTTCAGTTGACCGCTCAAAAGCGTGACTTGTGGCAAAGGGTTATACTCAAACTATGATATTGACTATGATGAAACTTTTTCTCCGGTTGCGAAAATTCCTTCTGTTCGTGTTGTTGTTTCCTTGGCTGCTCGGTCTCAGTGGCCTTTTTATCAGCTTGATGTGAAAAATGCATTCCTTCATGGTGATCTTCACAAGGAGGTGCATATGGAGCAACCACCCGAGTTTGTTGCTCAAGGGGAGAAGGTGTGCCGGTTGCGAAAAGCCCTTTATGGCCTCAAGCAATCTCATCGTGCTTGGTTTGGCCGCTTCAGTGATGTGGTTATCACTTTTGGAATGCATCGGTGCAGTGTGGATAACTCAGTATTTAGTATGTCATCTTCAAAAGGGTGTGTTATTCTTGTTATCTATGCTGATGATATCATTGTCATAGGAAGTGATGTTGAAGGTATAAAACGACTCAAGCAGTTTCTACAAAAGGAGTTTAATACTAAAGACTTAGATCGTCTTCGATATTTTCTTGGCATCGAAGTTGCCCATGCTAATGGCAGTATTGCTCTCTCCCGGCGGAAATATGCTCTTGACATTCTTAAGGAAGTTGGCTTACATGATGCTAAACCTAGTGACACACCTATGGAACCTGGAGTAAAGCTTGATAATGAGCACAAAGAACTTCTTCATGATCCAGGGAAGTATCGCCGGTTAGTAGGCAAGTTAAATTATCTTACCATTACTCGTCCGGATATTTCATTTGCTGTTAGTGTGGTGAGTCAATTTATGAGCTCTCCTCGTACTACTCATTGGCAAATCGCTCTACAAATTATTCGATATTTGAAGGGAGCTCCGAGTCAAGGGCTTGTGTTCCATAATCAGGGTCATCTTCGTATAGCCGGTTATTCTACTCCCGAGTCTTTGGAGGTGATAGGATATTCTTATGCAGATTGGGCTGGTTGCCCTATGGATCGTCGATCTACTTCGGGATACTGTGTCTTCCTTGGTGGTAATCTTGTGTCATGGAAAAGTAAGAAGCAGTTTGTGATTTCTCGATCTAGTGCAGAGGCTGAGTATCGTGCTATGGCTAATGTTATAGGTGAACTTTAATGGGTTCGTATGTTATTAGCTGAGATTGGACTACCTATGACTGGATCATCAACTCTCTGTTGTGATAATCAGTCTGTTATTCATATTGCTAGCAATCCAGTGTTTCACGAGCGAACGAAGCATATAGAGGTGGATTGTCATTTTATTCGGGAAAAGGTGAATTGTGGAGACATACAACTGGTGCACACGCGTTCTGAAGAACTACTAGCAGACATTTTCACAAAGCGTCTTTGACGTGGACGAGTTTCATATATTTGTAATAAGTTAGGACTTTTTAATATGTACGCTCTAACTTGAGGGGGAGTGTTGGATTTATTACTTTAGAGTATTAGCAAGTTGGGGGTATATGTGTAATTATCTAGGCTTAACTCCAAGCCTATAAGTACGCTCTCTTACTTCAGAAATAATAGATTGTTCTTTTCTCGTCAACACTTTCATCATGTATATTGTGATGACATGCCCGGGGACACAACATGCAATCCAGCGTTCTCTGCGAAACCTCTCTGGATTAATGTGAAGGATTACCACCATGATTCCGTTGGCAGCTGGTGGCTACTAATTCTCATAATAAGCAGCCAACCTGGTATTGCTAGCATCCGCTCATCTGAAGGTAATTTAGAACGAGATCAGGTATGAAGCTGGGGATCACACTTTTTGTCAAGGTATTACTACAGAAGCGTATAGGTCATGTTCTGTCCCGCTACAGTGACGACATGGTAAAGAGGAAAGACAACAATTTTCGAAAAGCACAGTAACACATGCGTGTTACCGGCAATAGAAAGAGTGAAAAGATGATGAGATAAATGAAAATGAAGAATTCTACGTAAAAGGAAGAAGTTTTTGGAATGGATTGATGATCTTTTTCTTGGAGCATCATCCCGTATATATATTAATAAAAGAATCAATCACGTACAATAAGATCCCTAATAATATGACAATCAAATCTCTCAAAATATGAAATCACATTAACTAGCGTACTAATAATGAAATTTATAATATTTCATCAATTAGACCACTAATTATGGATCTAAATATAAAATAAATATTACAACACCCCCCCTCAAGTTGGCGCATGGATGTCGCACATGCCCAACTTGGACACATGATAATCAAATACTCGTTTGCTCACTGCTTTAGTGAATATATCTGCGGTTTGCTCTGAGGATTGAACAAATGGAGTACAAAATTCTCCTGAATCAAGCTTTTCTTTGATGAAGTGTCGGTCAATTTCCACATGCTTAGTCCTATCATGCTGGACAGGATTATGTGAAATACCAATAGCAGATTTACTATCGGAGTAAATCATCATTGGCTTATGAACTCGGAATCCCAGATCATCCAAAAGTTTCTGAACCCATAGCAATTCACACATGCCTTGAGCCATAGAGCGAAATTCAGCCTCTACGCTTGATCTAGCAACAACATCTTGCTTTTTGCTTCGCCAAGTAACTAGGTTACCTCCAACATAAGAACAATAACCTGAAGTAGATCGCCTATCATCCACACAACTAGCCCAGTCTGCATCAGTAAATGCCTCAACCTTTAAATGACCATGGTTTCGAAACAATATACCTTTACTTGGTGTGCCTTTCAAGTAACGAAGAATCTGAGTCACGACATCCATATGAGTAGTATATGGATCATGCATGAATTGACTTACAAGACTGACTGCATATGCAATATCAGGACGTGCATGAGAAAGATAGATGAGCTTTCCGACAAGCTTTTGATATCTTTCGCGATCTACCGGCTCCCCTACCTTGGCCTGAATCTTCGCGTTTGAATCAAGTGGAGTATCAATAGGTTTACATCCAAGCATTCCTGTCTGAGATAGAAGATCAAGTATGTACTTACGCTGACATAGGAAGATCCCATGTGAGGAGCGAGCTACTTCAATTCCAAGAAAATATCGCAGTTTTCCAAGATCTTTAATCTCAAATTCCTTTCCCAATGCGTTCTTCAATCTAACGATTTCACTAATATCATTTGCAGTCACCACAATGTCATCCACATACACAATTAAGAAAGTTGAGAGAGAACCACTACGACGAATGAATAAGGTGTGATCAGCATTACTCTGGGTGTATCCCTGAGCTCGCATAGCTTTGGTGAACCTGCCAAACCAAGCTCGAGGTGATTGTTTAAGCCCATATAGAGAACGTTTGAGGTGATAAACTGTAACAGCCCGGGCCCACCGCGCACCGCTGCGCGGCTACTTGCAAGATATTGTCCGCTTTGGGCTTTGCAACCCGCACGGTTTTGCTTTCCGAGCACTCAGCCCGGAAAACGCGTCTTGCTAGTGAAAGGGAGCCCAAGGCTTATAAGCCTATCCCAAGACCTCCCCCTAGGCAATGTGGGACTAAGGGGAGGGATATCACAATCTCCCCCCTTCGGACACAACGTCCCCGTTGTGCCCGTACCGCCCGCGGACTCCGCCGCTGTCCACACATGCGGTCGGGGGTCCGCTCTGATACCAACTGTAACAGCCCGGGCCCACCGCGCACCGCTGCGCGGCTACTTGCAAGATATTGTCCGCTTTGGGCTTTGCAACCCGCACGGTTTTGCTTTCCGAGCACTCAGCCCGGAAAACGCGTCTTGCTAGTGAAAGGGAGCCCAAGGCTTATAAGCCTATCCCAAGACCTCCCCCTAGGCAATGTGGGACTAAGGGGAGGGATATCACACAAACCTTTCCAACAGTAGTGCTATCTGCAAAACCCGGTGGAATGTTGTCGCGACCCTCTCGAGGTTCGCTGTGGTGGGCTCTCGAGGGCTAATGGGCCGTCCAGTCTGGTCGGACGCGGGCCTCTCCCAAGGCCCGTTACCCAAATCGCAACGGAGGTATGCGTAGTCGACCTTCAATGTGGTCTGGTGACATATGCTAAGTGTGCATGCCATGGAGTCGCCACCAATCATTTTTTGGAGGGTATGATTGGACCACCCTATTGAATAGTCGGGAGTTTCTATTCAATTCTGCGATAACCAGAGAAATGGGTTCGGGGACTTAGTTACGTCAACTGTCAGAGTTGACGCCCTTTCGGTACCTAAGTTGAATGAATTTTTTGCAATTTTTCTCAAATTTTTTTGAATTTTTATTCTTAATAATTCATTTTTTTTGAATTTTTTTTATTTGATTTTTTTTTATAAATTTTCTGAAAATAAATCCCAACTGACGGTCCCTAACTCGCCACGTGGCGTCTCGGTGACAATCGAATTATTTTAATTTTTGTAAAATTCGAAATTCATTTCTTTTAATGTTAAAAATATTTTTTATTCTGATAATCATCGGATCACGACACGTGGCTCATCTGCAGCCATCCAATCTAGCATTTTTTGTTTTTATTTTTATAGGACGCAACACAATGCAAAAAATAAAGAAGATATTAAGTCATTATACAACATAAACATAAGCAAAGGAGATGGGATCCAGTGAATTTTACGACGTCGGAGTCCGTCGGTGCTCGTGCAACAATGTGTGGGGGTATAAACCACCAGCAGGAGGCTCGGCCTTCCGATTCTGGGGTAGCACAATATAATTTGCAGAAAATAAATGAATAAAATGCCTTGAACACCAATAGGAGGCTTGGCCTTCCGATTCTGGGTCTGATAGGCGAAATAACATAAAGTAAATATACAACAAAAATTTAGACACCAACAGGAGGCTCGGCCTTCCAATTCTGGGTCTAATAAGTAAAATGTAGAAAATGCACACTTTTATTAAATGCAATACAATACAAATTAACTATATGATCCATGAAATGCTAGGACATAAAGTAAATACACAACAAATATTCAGACACCAACAGGAGGCTCGGCCTTCCGATTCTGGGTCTAATAAGTAAAATGTATGGGGTGAGAGGTGGTCTTACCAAGATTGAACCCAAAACAAGCCCGGAAATCCAATTTGGCACTCGCGGACTCAAGTCTGATCAGTCTGACCTTTGCTCCTTCAAACAGCTCTACGGGACAAATGGCTTGGCCAAATTGGACTCACGATATGTCATTAGAACGGCAAGAGAATAAGCTTTCTAACAGTATATGGCTCGTTCCCATACGATTCCTAATGAAAGAGTTATGGCCGAAAAACCGGACGGTTTTCAATCGCCCAATGACCAGAATCTGTCCCAGAAAACTCCTTCAATTCAACCATTAAAACCCATCCAAAACTCAACTAGACTACAATCTCAGCTTGCTAGATTCCTAAGTTATGTGCTAGAGACATCTTATCGAATATTGGAAGCAAGGCAAGCCCTTGAATCACTCACAATGTTCATGGCACCACCAAGATTGAACCGGTTCAGATTTTTCGAACAAAACCATAAGGGATCAGCCCTTAAATCCAAATATAATCCATCTTCAAACCATAAAACACAATAATATATGTCTTAACAAGGAGTGGGAGGTGGTCTTACCAAGATTGAACCCAAAACAAACCCGGAAATCCAATTTGACGCTCGCGGACTCAAGTCTGATCAGTCTGACCTTTGCTCCTTCCAAACGCTCTACGGGACAAATGGCTGGGTCAAATTGGACTCACGATATGTCATTAGAACGGAAAGAGAATAAGCTTTCCAATGGTATATGGATCGTTCCCATACGATGCCTAACGAAAGAGTTATGGTCGAAAAACCGGACGATTTTGGGTCTGGGCGGCAGGCTGAGCGAGAGAAAAAAAAACCAAACATCAAAGAGAGAGAGTTGAGGGAGAAGAAGAAGAAGGAGGAGGAGGAGGAGGAGAGGAAGAGAAGGCGACGGATGATGGGGGGAGGTGCCTAAAATACTAAAAATAAAATAATAAAATAATAATAAAATAAAATACTAAAAAATAAAAAAATAAAAAAATAATCAAAAGTGAAGACAAAATGATTAGTCCCCTTTTCCTTTTAAATGATGATGTTTTCACTCCTTTTCCTTTTTATCATTACTAATATTTTTGCCAAATTCAATTTTATGATGATCAAAGAACACCTAAAATCAAACCTGAATTTTACTATTTATGAGGTCAGAAAAATGGATAAAATAAAAATAAAAATACCGAATATTTATCTATTTTTGTGACCTAAAATATTATTTTTCTTGATTTTTTTTCTTTTTTTTTGTATTTTTCGAAAATATATTAAAAAAATGAAAATTATGAAAATTATTTTTTTGGTCAAAATGGTTCATTTAGCTTGGCTAAGGTCACCAAAATTGATTTTTCAATTTTTCAACTTTTTATGGATTTTCTATGAATTTTCAAAAAAAATAAAAATAAAAAAGTTGATCAAAATTTAGGTGTCAACAGCTGCCCCTCTTTAAGAGGAATCTCGTTAGAGGTTTCTCTCAAAGATAAGGTGACACCTGAGTCCTGATCGACTCGACTCGGGAAACTAAAGGAAAAGCAGTCATGACATCCAATCTTCATGCTTGTCCATGTATGCTCTTTCTTGAAGGGGGAAACATTCATTTGACATGAGAGAGTGAGATAATAGAGAGACATACCTGCCACTTACCTGTTCGATGTTTGTGCGATTTTTCGCGGTGTTTGATGGATTCGAGAGAATTTCTAGAAACTCGTTACTAGAGTATCCTAGAGAGGTTAAGCTCTGACCCGTATGGTAGGTCAAACCATAATGTGATTCCTAACTGATAGGAATCTAAGGAAGACGTGTCCCATTTGGGATTTGCCAATGATTTTGATCCGTATGGTGGATTGGACCATTGAGTTGACCATTTAAGTGATTTTTACTATTGGATTGACCCTTCAGGCGGTTTCTACCTTTGATTGACCATTCAGACGGTTTCTACCTTGAGTTGACCCTTCAGGCGGTATCTACCTTGAGTTGACCCTTCAGGCGGTTTCTACCATGGTTTGACCCTTTAGGCGGTTTCTACCTTTGTTTGACCCTTTAGGCGGTTTCTACCTTTGTTTTGACCCTTTAGGCGGTTTCTACCTTTGTTTTGACCCTTTAGGCGGTTTCTACCTTTGTTTGACCCTTGAGGCGGTTTCTACCTTTGATTTGACCCTTGATGCGGTATCTACCTTTGTTTGACCCTTCAGGCGGTTTCTACCTTTGTTTTGACCCTTTAGGCGGTTTCTACCTTTGTTTGACCCTTGAGGCGGTTTCTACCTTTGTTTTTTCTTTGAAAAGGGGTCTCATGACGAGGGTTCTCCACGTCCGATGAGACTGCCTAAATTTTGAAAAAGGGTCCTGAGACGAGGGTTCTCCACGTCATGCGAGGACTGCTTGATTTTTGAGAAGGGGTCCTAGGACGAGGGTTCTCCACGTCATGCTAGGACTGTTTGATATTTTTGAAAAGGGATCCTAGGACGAGGGTTCTCCACGTCAAGCTAGGACTACTTGATTTTGAAAAGGGGTCTCATGACGAGGGTTCTCCACGTCCGCTGAGACTACCTGATTTTTGAAAATGGGTCCTAAGACGGGGGTTCTCCACGTCTGATAGGACTTTTTCTATTGAAAGGGTTTTTTCTTCCCCCCCTTTTTTAAAGATCCCGAAGTTTGTCGGGAATTCATTTTTTTTTTGGAGCAGTGAAAGACTTTATTTTGACAAAGTTTCACTGGGTCTGTTGAGGCGACATTCTGGGAGCTGGGTTCTCCAGGTATCCTGCAGAAATTTGAGCCTGAAAGATTTTTCTTCACCAAGAAAACGTTAGTAATCTTTGGGAAGATCACGGCTGTCCATTTGACAAAATTTTGTGACTTAATTTTTAATCATGAAATGTGCATTTTGATGCTGGAGGTTATCCAAAGCATTCTTACAACATGCAAATGTGATCGCAAATTCCTTGCATGGAAAATTTGGATCAACAGTTTGAAAATTCCAAAACGAGTCTGTTCGAAACATCAATTGGAATATTTCTCGATAATGAGGTCTTCTCACCTGTTTTGGGATAATGGTTTTTATAGGGGATGCACTCGATTCCCTACTAACCTGTGCCTAGGTTTTAGGCTCATTCGCAGCGCATACATTTTGATTGGTCGGGAGATCTTCCACGGGACCGTAATGTTGGGCTGGTTATTGATCTTCAAGGGGGACCCGCCTTGGAGTCGAGGCCATTGAATGAAAGTCTTCACCATCTGCTCCGGGTTTACAAGTCAAGAACCCTGCAAAATGAGAAAGAAATAGTCTTGCTCGTACTTCTTCGAGCTAAGCTATATGTTAACCCAAGTGTCTTAGTCAGAGAAGACTGTTTCAGGGTTGTAACATTGGTAGGATTGGGGACCGAAAAAGGCTTGTTTTTGGCCCAGAATTCGTGACGGGTTTGACATTGGTGATCATTGCTGATTTGCCTCCTGTCATTTCCTTTCCGCATCTTTGGTCTTTGAGGTGCGCAACCGATTTTGAGGTGTGCACCAGCTCTTTAGAGATCGTCTCTTGTGGTATTAAGAGGTTGACAACTCTTTCTGTGTTTTTGCTCCACAGCTGACATCATTTGGGGAGCAGTCTTCTTGATCTGACTCCATTAGGGGTTTTTCCTCTTCTTTTCCCTACCAGGTTTCTTTAGGGATCGATCAAATTGTTCACCCGAGAATCGGCCTCGCTTTTACCAGGCACTTTGCTTTTTCTTGATGCTGGGGATTTCTTTAATCTCTTGTCGCAAGTGGGATGCTTGGCAATTGTGCTAGATATATGACTTGGCTCTTAGCACGCTTGAGTATCAACTTAGTAGTTTCTTCGTAAACCCTAAGTCTTGAACTTCTCCGTTCCTGAAGTGATTTATCTTTGCTTTGGAACTTGCAATGATCACCAATGGGTTTATGAAATGAATTTGCAGGCTCAACTTGGCTATGCAAAGGATATGGTGTGTGGGATAGAGAAATGAATACTTCTCATCATCATATGGCATTTGGATTACCATATAAACAACACACAAAGATTGATGTTAGTCCGAGCAAGAAAATTTCTAACCATTTTCTCCTGATGTTGCTGGACTCACCTCCATTTTGCCCCAATGTGGGGTGGTTCTTGACAGGGTTGAGAATGAAAACCGCCGTTCGAAGGGGTTGTCAATGGTCATCTGTAGTGTTTGGGGATAAGAAACGAATGCCTCCGTCGTCCCAATCCATGTAATCGCTGCGGATGGTCCCTACTTCCGTAGGTCCAGATTTTGCTATCTGATCCGCTCCACTTCTCTTTCAAGTGTGTATAGGACGTGTTTGGATTAGGCTTTGCCTTTCGTCTTTTGAGAAAACGTCCTTTTGAAAGTTTTGAACTTTTGATTGGAAAAAATCTCTTTCATTTTCTCCAAAAATTTTACCCGTCAAAGGGATTTTATGATGCACCATACATGTTCTTATTCATGTTTAGACAACCTCCTGTTTTAAAACATGAATGCCAATGAAGTTTGAATTCTATGTCTTTTCTAGACATTAGATTCTGAAAGCTATTTTTTTTCTCTATGTTTTTTATTTAACATCTTCAATGGATTGGGGAAAGGGATACTTACCTGTCCCCCGCGGCTGGAGATCCCTGAAAATGCGGAAGAAACATGTTATTGTACGTTCATGAATTTTTCAAAAAATTAGAACGATACAATTTACCCTTGGTCATGTATTCCAACGGGTAATACATGGGATGTGAAAACCCGTTTTGCCTTGATGGCGAGCCCCTGTAAAAAACAAAAAATAAGTGTCAGTTTGCGTTCCATAATTCAAGACAAATTGGAACGATACCGCCTTGTTCTTGCTTGGCGTTTTCATTTGAACACAAACGCGCGGCTTGCAGAATTTGGCTTTCTATCTTGTGGCCTTGATCCCTCCGTTTGGTTGGCGATAAATCCTTCTCAAGGATTTGCCCTAGAGGAGATCCATTTGTGATTTTGGACGCATTCCGGCGCCACTCTTCAAAGTTCCTTTTATTCAAGGAAAAAGGAATTTCTTATCGGAATGCATGTCAAAGCATGATGTGTGGAAGCGATACTTTTTACCCTCCACTCGATCTTATAATCAAAGACCATTTCTTGGAGTGCATGACTTCCAAGGCCGATAATTTTGTTCGCTCCCCAATTAGTGAGTTCTTTTCTTTTGTGGCTTTCGGCGCCAACGCCTTCTTGTTAAATGAGGAAAAACTCATGGTCCGGCAGGATCAAAGGAACGTAGCCTGGTCCGGCAAGGTCGCCAGGACAGGTGGCCGGCGGTAAGAGCTCCAGTAAGCGGTGGCCGGCGCTGTGAACAGTAACGGTCAGTGGAGAAAACAGGGCAACATGGCTGTTACGAGGTGTTTCTCGGCTTCGAGGGTCGAGGCGAGGCCGGTCAAGGATCGGGAGCTTACCTAAGGGCTGAGGGCGACCTACGGGATCGGCCAAGGGCGACGGACAGCGGCCGGTGACGATGGAGCAGTAACTACACAGAACCGGCAAAACAGGGGTTCCGCGCGACCAAAAACAGAGTAGGCAGTTCGAGCTACTCCCGGCCTCCACGCGCGGCGGCGACGCTCCATGAGCTCCGGGGTACAAGAGAGAGGTTCGAGGAGGTCGTCGGGGGTGGCGGTGAGAAACGACGACCATCAATTCGGTCGGATCTGAAGAAAACCCGACGAGACCTCGAAAACAAGGCACCGCGAGTTTGGGGCTTGTTCGCGGCGGCTCCAGCGATCTTCCGGCAGTGGGACCGGTTCGAGTTGGTCGAGGGGGAGGTGGTGAGTGGCGGTGAGGCGGTGGTTGGCGGTGGTGGTGCAGGAAACGATCGGGGATAGGTCGGAGTCCCTCGGGTCAATGAGGTCCAAAACATGGGATGGTTTTTTGAAATGGTTTTTGCGGCTTTCGGCGGCCGACGACGACGTCGGAGGGGTCGGGGGTGACGGTAAGAGGAAGTTGGACTTGGTGGTGGTCGAAGGTGGGTGGTGGTCGCGCAAAAAATCTACAGTGGAGGAGGAAGATGGAGGAGGAGTCGGTCGGGGGAGGGAAGCAGAGAAAGAGAGAGAGAAAAGAGAGGGAGACGTGAGCAGGTGGAAGGAGAGAGAGTGAGATGCGAGAGAGTTGACTTGTGGGGCCCACCAAGAAGACTTTTGGGGCCATTTTGTCCCATATGAATAATTGAGGGGCATTTTGATCTTTTGATAAATCGGGGCTGAAATGAACTTCGGCACACTGAACGACAAGTAATTTTGATATTCTCACAGACAAGGCTCGGTTAGGAATAGGCTCGAATCGCAAGGATTGAAATTCTAATTCGCGACGACTAAGAATTTCGAACCTAATCTAAACCGACTGAAATTTCAGAAATCGTCCAATTATCGTCTCTTCAGTCCTTACAATCCGATATATTTTATCGACTGAAATTCAATTTTAATTCCTTTTATTGAATTCTGGGACTTTACCGAAGTCGGATTTCCAAGGCGTCACAAGTTGATATTGGAGAACCTAGCTGTCACTGACCAGTATATGTAAGTACTTTTTTGCAAGGGGGCATGAGAGAAGACCTGATCAACTTAATCAAAGGATACAAAGATTGCTTCACGTGGGATTATCATGAGATGCTTGGTTTGTCAAGAGATGTTATTGAACATCGCCTTCCAGTCAAGAAGGAATTTCGCCCACACAAATAATCAACGAGAAGATTTGCCCTAGATGTAGTTGATAAAATCAAAGAAGAGATAGAAAGGCTGTTGAAGGAAAAGTTCATCGAGACAACTAGGTATGTAGAGTGGCTTTCGAACATTGTTCCAATAAAAAAATGAAAAGTGACGAGTCTGTATTGACTTTTGAGATCTTAATAATACCACTCCTAAGGATAAATATCATATGCAGATGGCAGACATGTTAATAGATTCAGCATCGGGAAATGAGATGATGTTCTTAATGGATGGTTATTCGAGTTACAACTAGATCTGTATTACTGATGAAGATGTCCCAATGACAGCATTTAGATGTCCTAGTGCAATTGGGACCTTCTAATGGGTGGTCATGCCTTTTGGATTGAATAATGTAGGGACAACATACCAGCGGATAGTGAAATTTATTTTTCATGATATGATTGACAAATTCTTGGAAATCTACATTGATGATGTAGTGGTCAAATCAACTCAGGAAGATCATTTGGATTATCTCGAGCAAGCTTTTATTAGGATGAGGAAATACAAGTTCATGATGAACCCAACTAAGTGTGCCTTTGGAGTACGTGCATGAAACTTTTTGGGGTTCTTAGTCAATCAAAGAGGGATTGAGATTGATAGGAACAAGGCAAAGGCTATCATAGAACTTTCACATCCTACATCAAAGAAGCAGCTTCAAATGGTGTTCGAAAAAATTAATTTTCTCAAGAGATTTATTGCCAATTTATCTGGGGAAATAGAGTCGATGACACAGCTCCTGTGGCTTAAAGACAAGGAAGAATTCATATGGGGAGAGAAACAGCAGGTGTTGTTTGATATAATCAAGACATATTTGACAAATCCTCCAATTTTGGTGCTGCCAAAAGTTGGCAGGCCATTGAAGTTATATTTATCTGCTACCGATACAACTATCAGGAGTATGTTGGCACAAGAAAATGAAGATGGAAGAGAACAAGCGGTATATTATCTGAGTAGAACATTGACTGATGTTGAAAAAGATATACCCGCAATTGAAAAATTATGTCATATTTTTGTACTTTTCTTGTATGAAGTTGAGACATTATTTGTTGCCAACTACTCTACATGTGCTCGATAAGACTGATGTGATAAAATATAAGTTGTCATGGCCCGTTATAAAAGGACGTACAAATAAAAAGGCATTTATTTTGTCCCAGTTTCATCTGATATACGTACCAATAAAAGGAATCAAAGGACATGCCATTGCTGAATTTCTTACCGAATATTCATGTTTACAAATTGAAGAGAATGAACAGAATTTTAGTCAAGTTGTACCACAGATCATGTGTTTTGATGGGTCTTGTGCTAATAATGTGGCTGGAGAAGGAATAGTACTTATTTCTTATGTAGGAGAACACACAAGGTGCGTTTACGAGTTAGACTTTGAATGTTCTAACAATCAAACAGAGTATGAAGCCCAGATAATAGGCTTAGGAATGTTGATTGAGTTAAGAGTTCAATTTGTCAAGATACTTAGTGATTATCAGTTGGTGGTTAAGTAATTGAAGGAGAAGTATCAATGCTTGAATGAAAACTTGATTGGTTATTATTATTTAGCCAAAGAGCAATTGGGTCAGTTCAAAGATTATGACATAGACCATGTTGAAAAAAATAAAATAAACTATGAAGCCAACGAGTTAGCAAAGATGGCTTTAGATTAGAAAAAATCAAAAGAGTTGGCGAGTTGCAACCACCATCACATTATCAGTACCTTCTATTGAACAAAGAGAGATATCAATAGCAGTTAGTGAAGTAATTCAAGAAAAAGATTGGAGACAACCTATCATGGATTACTTGAAGAATCCTGACTTGATGGATCAAAAGCTAAGAAGACAAACTCACAAACACGTGATACCAGGAGAAGAATTATATCGAAAGTCTTCTGATGGATTGTTACTACGATGCCTTAATCAAGATGAAGCAAAATTAGTCATGGAAGAAGCACATGAAGGCATATGTGGGGCACATCAAGCTAGAATTAAGATGAGATGGCTATTGAAGAGGTATGGTTACTTTTGGCCTATAACGGCCCAGGCCCACCGCGCACCGCTGCGCCACTTTGCAAGATATTTTCCTCTTTGGACACACAATCCTCATGATTTTATTTTTTCGAAAGCCGCCCATACAACGCCGGAAAATGTGTCTAACAAGTTTAATGGGGCCAAGGCCTTATATGCTAGCCCAAACACCACTCCTTAGGCAATGTGGGACTTAAAAAGGGTGGGGATGTTACAACCTCCCCCCCTTCGGACATAACGTCCTCGTTGTGCCCATACCTCACCCGCTTTTGGGCTACAGTCGCCCGCCGGCGCAGCCTCTTTTGTCATCCCGGCCACGACTGCCCACCTTCAGGGTTTGGCCCCCACACGCTGTGAGGAGTTGGCTCTGATACCAACTATAACGGCTCGGGCCCAGCTGTCGCGACCCGTCCGGAAGCGGACGCGGCTAATGGATTACCGATCACGGGTCTTGGATCGGCGCGAGCCCTCCCAGGCCCATACCAAATCGCGGCGGGAGTATTCTTCGACGATAAGAGTCGATCGCTTTCGACCTTAAGTGTGGTCGTGGTGGCATGTGCAAATTGTGCATGCATTTGGAGTCGCCACCGGTCTTTCTTGGAGGGTAGACCGGAAACCTTACCGATCGATTGGGAGAGATCGATCAGTTCTACGGAACCAGAGATTTTGGGTTCGGGAACTTGGTTACGCTGGTGTCGTTACCAACGCCCTTTCGGTACCTAATGCGAGTGATTTTCCTAACTAGGATTTCATGCAGGCACAATTTTGGGTGAGGTAAGTCTGACTTTGCACATTAACCAGTTTAACATGCTCACGTAATCATAATAAATAAATAGATGTCAATCACATAAATATCTATCCTACGTGGTGATCATGGAATTATGATTTAATGGGTCTCGAGCCAATGAGACCACATATAATCATTTTAATATTTTAATAACGGAGAGCCGCTCTTCGCTTCTTCTTGGTTTCTTGAACTCTTCAAGAATTGGGCCCCAAAGAGCTCGCCGACTTAAAAGGCTCCTCCACGTAATCCTCGTAGCATTTACATCAACAATTGACTATGCTAAAAATAAAGATTACATGAAAAATAAAAGGAGTACGCAGCCTCCATTTAATAATTACAACCCCAAATATATAAATAATCATCATACATTCATATATACATCAATCACATTGATTAGGGATTTTTCCATGATCACCACCCTTTCACGTAAGTAATAAATTCACAATTTAAAACTTAGGAAGGCACAATAAAAATTCAACGTTGAATCATATTCAGAATTTTTACGTAAAATAAGATAGCCATAAATTTTCGATTCAAAATTGATTTAGTCTCAATTTTTGCTACGTTGATTAATTTATCATATAAAATAATCAATCTCCATTAGCCATGTAAGACGAACAATTCGTTAATACATATTGGCCATAGTATTGCAAAAATTGCAAAAAATCAATTAAATGCACGAAAACACCTAAGGATTGGCTCTGATACCACTGTTGGGATCCACGTAACACGTAGCGGAAATAAATAACAACCCACACATGTATCTCCAGAGGCGTACTTCGTGCATTTCAATCGAAAAAAAATCACAAAGTCTCAAAGGGAGTAAATAGATTACCTCTCGTAGCGTGCTTGAACGGAGGTGTCGGTTCGATGTTCTTCGATCTCAGCCTCCACAAGTGTCAGGCATCTAGTTCGGACGCACCACCAATTGACGAACGGGGAGACGACTAATAACTCCACAACAATTGTGCTAGCAATATGCGGAATCAATATTCCGAACTTAGTATATTTTGCTCGCTCAAGATTATGAGAATATAGAGAGTGTTTGTGTTCTTCTCTCTAAGCTCTCAAAAATTTGCACACTCTACAAAATGTCTCTCCCCTTCAACCTCAAAACTCTTGCCATCCTTTTATAGCCAAAAATACCTTCCAATAAATTGTATTTAAAAATAGCACTAACAATTATAAATTCTATCTAAAAATAGCACTCACAAATAAATGACATTTAAAAATAGCACTAACAATAGCACTCACAATTTATAATACAAAAATGCTATTTAAAAATAGCACTAACAATAGCACTCACAATTTATAATACAAAAATTCTATTTAAAAATAGCACTAACAATTATAAATTCTATCTAATAATAGCACTCACAAATAAATGACATTTAAAAATAGCACTAACAATAGCACTCACAATTTATAATACAAAAATGCTATTTAAAAATAGCACTAACAATAGCACTCACAATTTATAATACAAAAATTCTATTTAAAAATAGCACTAACAATTATAAATTCTATCTAATAATAGCACTCACAATTTATGATAAATAAATGCCATTTAAAAATAGCACTAACAATAGCACTCACAATTTATGATAAATAAATGTCATTTAAAAATAGCACTAACAATAGCACTCACAATTTATAATACAAAAAATGCTATTTAAAAATAGCACTCACAATACAAAAATGCTAAAAAAGGCACTAACAAAGGTGTTAAAAATAATAACCATTATTATTATTACAAGAGTTAAAGAGGTTACCAAACAATACAAATATGCATAACGTATAAATACATATGATGTATAAATACGTAGAGCATACGTATACATCCGTGAAACCGGGGACTAATTGAAAGAAAAATGTGCAATTAAGCCCTTTTGGTAAAAATTGATTAAATTGGAGGGCAAATTGACCTAATTGCACTTTAAGACTTTAGAATCCAATGTCATAGCTTATAAAAAGTGAGAATTGAAAACTAAAAGACTCGAAAATGATTTTTTTTTTTAGGCTCGGTTCGGGTTTATGTTTGTGAAGGAACATAGTGACCCGAGCCGAATTTTTGAGATTTAAAGTGACACACTTGAAGAGGAAATTAAAACAAAATTATCGAATATTTTTGGGTATTTTTCTGACCACGAATGGTATTTTTCTGATTTTTTGGGTATTTTTATAATTAAATAAACTCGAAAAATATTAAAAATACCGAAAAATATTTTTTGTTCAAAATTGGTTCCTAAGGTTAAACCAAGGCTTCCAAAGTTGATTTTGTGATTTTATGACCTTTTTTGATATTTTTAATTAATTTTAAAGAATAAAAATCACAATAATAAATGGTAAAAAAATCAGGTGTCAACAGCTGCCCCTCTTTGAAAGGAATCTCGTTAGAGGTTTCTCTCAAAGATAAGGTGGCACCTGATTCCTAACCGACTCAACTGGGAAAATAAGAGAAGAAATGTTATGACATCGGATCCTTAAGCCTATTGATAAAAGCTCAAATCAATCTCCGGTTTGCTCTAACAATTTGAACATGGGCCGAAGTGAGAGAGGCTTACCTGAAGCTCACCTGTCGGATGCTGCCGGTTGCGACGACTTTCAAGAAGATGCCTAGGACTCGTCATTCAGAATATCCCAGGGAGATTAAGCTCTGACCTGTATGGTAGGTCATACCATGATGGGATTCCTAACTTGTAGGAACCTAAGGAAGGCGTATCCCACGCTTTGGGATTTGCCAAGAATTTTGATCCGTATGGTGGATCAGACCTTTGTGTTGATCCTTACTGCGATATTTATCAATGAGTGGACCCTTATGCGGTTTCTACCATATGTGACCCTTCAGGCGGTTTCTACCATTAATGTGATCCCTCAGGCGGTTTCTACCTTGGTTTGACCATTCAGGCGGTTTCTACCTTGAGTTGACCCTTCAGGCGGTTTCTACCTTTGATTTGACCCTTCAGGAGGTTTCTACCTTGTGTTGACCCTTCAGGCGGTATCTACCATGTGTTGACCCTTCATGCGGTATCTACCTTGTGTTGACCCTTCAAGCGGTATCTACCTTTGATTTTGACCATTCAGGCGGTATCTACCTTTGATTTGACCCTTCAGGCGGTATCTACCATGAGTTGACCCTTCAGGCGGTTTCTACCTTGTGTTGACCCTTCAGGCGGTATCTACCATGTTTGAAAAGGGGTCTCATGACGAGGGTTCTCCACGTCCGATGAGACTGTTTGATATTTTGAAAATGGGTCCTGGGACGAGGGTTCTCCACGTCTGTAGGACTTTTTCTTTTAAAAGGATTTTTCTTCCCCTTTTTTTGAGACCCCGAAGTTTGTCGGGAATTCAGTTTTTTGAAGCAGTGAAAGATTTTATTTTGACAAAACTTCACTTGAGTCTGTTGAGGCGACATTCTGGGAGTTGGGTTCTCCAAGTATCCTGCATAAGTTTGAGCCTGAAAGATTTTTCTTCACCAAGAAAACGTTAGTAATCTTTGGGAAGACCACGGCTGTCCATTTTGACAAAACCGTATGATTTAAGTTTTAATCATGAAATGTGCATTTTGATGCTGGGGGTTATCCAAAGCATTCTTGCAACATGCAAATGTGATCACAAATCCCTTGCACGGAAAATC
Organism: Rhodomyrtus psidioides; assembly: GCA_021437785.1. NCBI lineage: Eukaryota > Viridiplantae > Streptophyta > Magnoliopsida > Myrtales > Myrtaceae > Rhodomyrtus > Rhodomyrtus psidioides. The sequence continues at coordinate 503,300 of JAILYB010000092.1, read as the reverse complement.
TGGATCAACAGTTTGAAAATTCCAAAAAGAGTTTGTTCAAAACATCAATTGGAATATTTCTCGACAATGAGGTCTTCTCACCTGTTTTGCGATCGTGTTTTTTTATAGGGGATACACTCGATTCCCTACTAACCCGTGCCTAGGTTTTAGGCTCATTCGCAGCGCATACATTTTGATCGGTCGGGAGGTCTTCCACGGGACCGTAATGTTGGGCTTGGATATTGGTCTTCAAGGGGGACTCACTTTTGAGTCAAGGTCATTGAATGAAAGTTTTCACCATCTGCTCCGGGTTTACAAGTCAAGAACCCTGCAAAATGAGAAAGAAATAGTCTTGCTCGTACTTCTTCGAGCTGAGCTGTATGTTAACCCAAGTGTCTTAGTCAGAGAAGACTGTTTCAGGGTTATGATGTTGGTAGGATTGGGGACCGAAAAAGGCTTGTTTTTGGCCCAGAATTCATGACGAGTTTGACATTGGTGATCATTGCTGATTTACCTCCTGTCTTTTCCTTTCTGCATCTTTAGTTTTTGAGGTGTACAACCGATTTTGAGGTGTGCACCAGCTCTTTAGAGAGCGTCCCTTGTTGCATTCAGAGACCGACTCTCTCCATGTCTTTGTTCTGTGCTTGGCAGCATTTGGGGAGCAGCTTTTTTTATTTGACTCCTTTAAGAATTTTTTTTTTTTTTTTCATCCAAGTTTCACTGGGGATCAAGCAAACAGCTTTCATGAGCATCGGCCTTGCTTTTACCAGGCACTTTGCTTTTTCTCGATGCCGTGGATTTTTCTCATTCATTTTTGAAATCCCACTTTTTCTCATCTTCATAGGATCGCGTTAGACCTATGATCAAAGGTCTAACAAGGTTAAACATTAACTTAGGAATTCTTTTGCAAACCCTAAGTCTTGAACTTCTTCGTTTCTGAAGTGATGCTGCATCCGTCTTGGAATGTGCAATGATCACCAACGGGTTTATGAAATGATTCTGCAGGCTCAACTTGGCTATGCAAAGGATTCGGTGTGTGGGATAGAGAAATGAATGCTTCTCATCATCCTATGGCACTTGGATTACCATATAAACAACACACAAAGATTAATGTTAGTCCGAGCAAGAAAATTTCTAACCATTTTCTCCTGATGCTGCTGGACTCACCTCCATTTTGCCCCGATGTGGGGTGGTTCTTGACAGGGTTAAGAATGAAAACCGCCGTTCAAAGGGGTTATCAACGGTCACCTGTAGTGTTTGGGGGATATGAAACGAATGCCTCCGTCGTCCCAACCCATGTAATCGCTGCGAATGGTCCCTACTTCCGTAGGTCCAGATTCTGCTGTCTTATCCGCTCCATTTCTCTCTTAAGTGTGTATAGGACGTGTTTGGACTAGGCTTTGCCTCTCGTCTTTTGAGAAAACGTCCTTTTGAAAGTTTTGAACAACTTTTGATTGGAAAAATCTCTTTCGTTTTCTCCAAAAATTTTACCCGTCAATGGGATTTTATGATGCCCAATGCATGTTCAGATAACCACATGTTTCAAAACATGAATGCCAATGAAGTTAGAATCCTATGTCTTTTCTAGACATCAGATTCTAAAAGCTTTTCTTTTCTTCTCTATTTTTTATTCAACATTTTCAATGGATTGGGGAAAGGGATACTTACCTGTCCCCCGCGGCTGGAGATCCCTGAAAATGCGGAAGAAACATGTTATTGTTCGTTCATGAATTTTTCAAAAAATTAGAACGATACATCTTACCCTCGGTCGTGTGCCCCTGCGAGTGCACACAGGTTGTCAAAATTTGTCCTCCTTGATGGTGAGTCCCTATCAAGGAATAATAGCAAGTGTTAACTCATATTCCCAAATTGAAGACAAATTGGGACAATACAACTTTACTCTTGGTTCTCATCCCGTTCTGACGTCGCGTATTGATATGAACCACGTCTATCAAATCCGCTTATCCATGCTTGGAATATTTGCAATATCAATGGTTCAGCTGCCCCCGGTTGGGCAACGTCTGTTTTGTTATTTGAACAGATGGCTCCTTGGGTGATTTATCCACGTTTAACACCAAATGGGAGGCTTCGTGACCAAACGTATTTCGTGCTGAATGGGGGTAGATCCCATTATGCTCCGCGGGTGATAGTCATCGTTCATGGAATTTGCTCCACGGATTAAGTGATTAATCCATGGCCCTTGGCTCGAAGACGTTCAAAGGGTAATGTTGACACTCAGAGCGGTTAGTTTTCAGCGTTAATTACAATGTTCCCGCGGGAACTTTACAACGAAATCCGTAACACATTCATTCGATGTATTCACCTCTCACTCTCCTGAGCCTTCTAATGATTTAGCACACGAGCTTCGAACCAGATGTCCGGTCGCCGGTACCGGTCACGACTGCGAAGATGCACTTGTTCCAAAATGCTTGACCCATAGGCTGAGTTGCTCATTCAGGAGATCGTCCGACCGCTCGAGTCGTCCAAGTTGAGCATCCTTAATTGCTGGTGACGGACTTCTCCCATTTTCGGCATGAACAACCTGGTTTCTCGGTTTATGCGTGATCCACACGCCGAGTTGCTCACTGAGGGACTCGCTTGAAATATCAAGCCATTGACGCCCAAGTCGGGCATCCTCAACCGTTGGCGATGGGTTCCTCACACTACTTTCGACATGAACAACCTCACTTCTCGAGTTGGTATTTTCATCGTTGTCCAGTAGGTTTGTACCCGATGCTGGATTCGCCGTTGGAATAACACTAACGATCGGTTGGTGCTCAAATTGGGGAGTCCATACCTGCTGAAATTGTTGTACATACTCTTGGGGAGTACCAGGGTAACTCAGGGGGGAATTCAGCCGATCGAACCAAGAATAGATGTTTTCAAGGAGATCGTCTGAACCATCGAGCGACTGACACTCAGGTTGAGTATTGTCGACTACTGGAGAAGGAATCTTTTTGCCATTTTCGTCATGGACCACCTGATTCTTCGAGCCGGAATCTCCGTAATCGTCTCGCAAGATTGTATGTGCATCTCCTGCCAGTGTTAGATCCGCTGTAGGACTAGTATTAACGGCCAGTCGGTGCTCAGACTGGGGAGTCCCGATTTGCTGAAATTGCGGTACATACTCCTGAGGAGTACTGGGATAACCCATGGGAGTACTCTGATTGATGCCTGAACAATCGACCGTGTAATTGTCAGTCCCATCGGTGTTAAGAGGTGATTGGATGCTTCCTGCTTCATGAGGATTGCGATCACAGCCATGCTCATCGTTTAAACTTGAACTGCCTCTCTCTTGGTCTAGCGCCACTCGTCCATCTCTCAGTAGTCTTTTGTAGCACCAAAGGTGGTTCCTGACTTTATTTCTATCCAATTCCGGCATGTTCATGATCTTGAGTATGCGCGATGGGCGAGCCAAACTGATCCCTAACTGTTGAACTGCATCAACAAATTTGCTATGAAGCTCCGAGGTCCAATAAAACCTTGTTTTCTTGCTAGCCGAAGTAGGGTTGGCAACTCGGCGGCTACTCTTCGTGGAATCTGGTCGTGTTGAACCGCCTCTATCTTGGTCTAGCGACGCTCGTCCATCTCTCAGTAGTTTCTTGTAGCGCCAAAGGTGATTCTTGACCATATTTTTAGTCAGTCCCGGCACGTTCATGATTTCGAGTATGCGCAATGGGCAAGCAAAATTGATCCCCAACTGTTGAACTGCATCAACAAATTTGCTATGAAACTCCGGGGTCCAACGAAATCTTATTTTCTTGCTAGCCGAAGTGGTGTCAGCAACTTGGCGGTTACTCTTCTCGGAATCTGGTCGTGTTGGAGGTTGCTCTGGAGGGGATTTAGTGGTCTCAGATCGGCTGGTCATGATGGTGAGTTCATCATCGAGCGGACCCGACTTGTCATGACGCATGTTCCCTTCCACAATGGGCGTCGACTTTGACCTTATAGCACTAGTTTCCTCTTGTAGATCCTCGGCGGTACCCGCCTGTTCCGAAAGATGTTGCGAATGGCATTGCAACAAATGAGCATTATAAACCCCCAGATCTGGCTCTTCAGTGAATACTCCGTCCGTGGGAACAGGGTTACCGCACTCCAGGCAAATAGCGATGCTTAGAGCTTTTTTGTACTGAGTGTTTTTTATTCGAAGCTTTTCATTTTCCTCCCTTACAACCGCTAACTCGTGCCGATCGCGTTGCTGCTTCAGCCGGGTTCGTTTGTTTTCAAACCAGCACTTGACCTTCCGAGGCTCCCACCCTATCTCCTGGCCCATTTTGATTTTCTGTTCCATGTCCGGATAGGGGTATTCCCTGAAAAACAATTCGAGTTTATGGACTTGACCTGAAGTGTTGCGTTTGAGATATTCCCCTTTCTGACGCTGATAACCGTCGCGGGTACTGTTCTCGTTAACCAAGCCGCGGGTTTCATCATTAGAAGGATCGGTCTCCATGGCCCTCGTGTCAGGTTCGGTCCTGAGATCTTCAAACTCTTCCAGCAGCTCAAGCTCGGAGACCTCTAAGTCTGGCGCTTCCAGTAAATGACAGAATCCCTTGAACATTTTGACCGGGATATCACTGTTTGATTTTCCGTTAACTCAGCTTTCTTTGTTCCTCCTTGGATCTTCACTTTCTCTGCAAATTCTGAGAGGTTAAAGGAGCCGGATCACCGTTCTTCGATCAAAGGTGATGGCTACTCGACGAGCGCTCTTCTCAATGTTTCGAGATTCCCACTTCGTCCTTTTGTGATGGCTACTTGACGAGCGTTTTTCTCAAGGCTTCGTAATTCCCACTTTGTCCTTTTTTGCTCTTTTCTACGTGAACGGAGCCTGAAGATCTCTTGCGTTGATTTCGCTTTGTCGAGCACTACGCTTGTCCCCCTGGCCCAGTCTCTAGAGTAACAAGCCTGCCCACCTTTCGGCGCCATTATGTTTCGTAAAACCCGAGATCACAGGACGATGGTGGATTCGTGACTCATCGGGGATGCATTAACGAAACCCGCTTGGCTCTACTGCACATAAAATATTATTACCACTTCTCCCTGTACTCGAGCATTTATAAGGTGATAGATTGATGTCAAGAAGATTAACACTTTAGCCTTATCAGACTCAGCCTCTCAAACACTCTTCACATTCTCACTCTCTTCTCCGTCATTCCATCGCATATGGATTCCTCCTCTATGCCTGTTGCCTTACCTGAAGCTTCGACCCAATGGGAGAGATTTTACCACCTCTTGGGTAGGGGTTATGGCTACATAAACAATCATCCTGAAGCTGAGGTTGAAGTTCGTACTCTGATTCCGGCCCTGGATACTGCGTGTATTGAAGGTACGAAACTGCAAAGGGAGTTTGTGATCTTCCCAACTCTCTTTAACAATTTCATGCAGGCTTACGAAGTTGCTAGCCGGGAGGTCACTTTGGCTGGTATCGTGCGAGCCCGTTATCAGGACCGAACTGAGTCCTTGATGTTGGCCATGCTAGGCATCTAGTTCGGACGCACCACCAATTGACGAACGGGGAGACGACTAATAACTCCACAACAATTGTGCTAGCAATATGCGGAATCAATATTCCGAACTTAGTATATTTTGCTCGCTCAAGATTATGAGAATATAGAGAGTGTTTGTGTTCTTCTCTCTAAGCTCTCAAAAATTTGCACACTCTACAAAATGTCTCTCCCCTTCAACCTCAAAACTCTTGCCATCCTTTTATAGCCAAAAATACCTTCCAATAAATTGTATTTAAAAATAGCACTAACAATTATAAATTCTATCTAAAAATAGCACTCACAAATAAATGACATTTAAAAATAGCACTAACAATAGCACTCACAATTTATAATACAAAAATGCTATTTAAAAATAGCACTAACAATAGCACTCACAATTTATAATACAAAAATTCTATTTAAAAATAGCACTAACAATTATAAATTCTATCTAATAATAGCACTCACAAATAAATGACATTTAAAAATAGCACTAACAATAGCACTCACAATTTATAATACAAAAATGCTATTTAAAAATAGCACTAACAATAGCACTCACAATTTATAATACAAAAATTCTATTTAAAAATAGCACTAACAATTATAAATTCTATCTAATAATAGCACTCACAATTTATGATAAATAAATGCCATTTAAAAATAGCACTAACAATAGCACTCACAATTTATGATAAATAAATGTCATTTAAAAATAGCACTAACAATAGCACTCACAATTTATAATACAAAAAATGCTATTTAAAAATAGCACTCACAATACAAAAATGCTAAAAAAGGCACTAACAAAGGTGTTAAAAATAATAACCATTATTATTATTACAAGAGTTAAAGAGGTTACCAAACAATACAAATATGCATAACGTATAAATACATATGATGTATAAATACGTAGAGCATACGTATACATCCGTGAAACCGGGGACTAATTGAAAGAAAAATGTGCAATTAAGCCCTTTTGGTAAAAATTGATTAAATTGGAGGGCAAATTGACCTAATTGCACTTTAAGACTTTAGAATCCAATGTCATAGCTTATAAAAAGTGAGAATTGAAAACTAAAAGACTCGAAAATGATTTTTTTTTTAGGCTCGGTTCGGGTTTATGTTTGTGAAGGAACATAGTGACCCGAGCCGAATTTTTGAGATTTAAAGTGACACACTTGAAGAGGAAATTAAAACAAAATTATCGAATATTTTTGGGTATTTTTCTGACCACGAATGGTATTTTTCTGATTTTTTGGGTATTTTTATAATTAAATAAACTCGAAAAATATTAAAAATACCGAAAAATATTTTTTGTTCAAAATTGGTTCCTAAGGTTAAACCAAGGCTTCCAAAGTTGATTTTGTGATTTTATGACCTTTTTTGATATTTTTAATTAATTTTAAAGAATAAAAATCACAATAATAAATGGTAAAAAAATCAGGTGTCAACACCACCGCGCACCGCTGCACCACTTTGCAAGATATTATCCGCTTTGGACATACAGTCCTCACGATTTTATTTTTCCGAGCGCCGCCCATACAACGCCGGAAAACGCGTCTCACAAGTTTAATGGGGCCAAGGCCTTATATGCTAGCCCAAGGACCACTCCCAAGGCAATGTGGGACTTAAGAAGGGTGAATATGTTACATGGCCAACCATGATGCAAGATTGTATTGATCATGCCAAAGCATGTCATTCATGTCAAAGGCACGGTCCACTGCAACATGTGCCTGCTGTGGAGCTCTATTCCATTATAAAGCTATGGCCATTCAAAGGTTGGGGCAATGGACATAATAAGCAAGATCTATCCATCCTCTTCTCATGAACATAGTTTTATTCTTCTAGCTACGGATGATTATTATATTGTGACTCTAATTAGTTGATGTATGTGTATATTGTGATTCTGTGATCTTTGTGGTTAGGGTGTTCTAGGCGCATCAACGTCCAAGCCGGGCTAAGGCGTTGATTCACTGAGATTTATTTCTCTCACCGTCGTGGGTTAACATTTTCAGGTCCCAGGTGACGGAGCCCCGTGGATGCCAAGGTGTAGCTGTGGAGTAGTCGATTTGGAGTAGATGAGAGTTTAACCATACCTGACCTTGTATTGCTCTTTGAGGTCGTAGGGTGCCGTCCTGAAGAATGAGGTTGTATGTTATAGCTCTATAGAGTTAATGAACATATGCGGGTTGGATGTCTTGTGATGATCTTTTGAGGAGTTGTTGGTGAGAATATCTATTGCTTTTCTATCCCTTCTAGATGTGTTCTATGGAAGTGAATCATTTTCGGATGACACGGGGACCGAGAGTCGGGGCGTGACAGAAGGGGAAGCTGCACGAGGCAATGGTGGTGCTGCCCACTCGCCAGCGAGGGCTGCCAAGCCCTTGTTGGCTATTTCCAGCGTTAAGCAATAGCTAGGGTCGCAACCCCTGCTGTCAATTGCCAGACCGGGCTATCGTGGCCAAGGCTAAGTTTGCTATGGGTTTGTGTGACCAAAGGCGACGCTAGCTCTAGCTTGAAATTTTGTGACCCCATCCGAATGACAATCCGGGTCGAGTGATCATCACCATCAATTAGGAGCGAGCAATTATAGAACAAATCTAGGGTTTACCTGGAAATTATGACCCATCATATTGGGACTGATTTTTAGTTTTTGGAACCTGAAACCTACTCGGTATATCCTATAAATGATCAATCATTTATTTATTTTTTGGTCATTTTTTCATTTTTTTTGCTTCATTTTTAGTCAAGAAAAATGAAAATTATAGTGACGACAAAAATTCCCTATAAAATAAATAGAGTTTCATCAACAAAACTTCCTATCCCAAATATAATCACATTATGAGTGAAGTAATCTATCAAATCTAAAAAAATAAGTGATATTATATCGTCGATGAAACGGGTTGGCTCAAGAGTATACTAGAAACACGTGTAAATGAGTAGTGATTAGTTAGTTTGGGTTTGGGGTTTCCAAAGTGCGTAGTATGTTGGATTTCTCCTAAAAAAATGTACTTGTATGTTACAGGTGGATTATATCAGGACTATATCTTCCACCTGCACCGGACTAGTTTAAAATTAATATTAGTAAATAACGGTAGTAATGAAAACATATGAAATAACAAATATAATTTTTTTTTCGGGTTGTCGAATATGTATTAGCCTTGCAAGCAAGAAAAACAATTGGTCCTAAAAATATAAAATGACCACATTATGTAAAAAAACACAAAATAAAAAATAATTAAAAAAAAAAATTAAGTATGTGGCGCGCAAGTGCTGCGCGCCATTCTAAGTGCCTTGTGCGGCAATTTGATTGCCATACGAAATAATCGTTGCGCAGCATTTTGGTCTTGAAAATATAAAATAACCAACGATACGAAATAAATGTTGCCGAAAATATATTCCTGCTACCGTTTTTCAGATTGGGTTGTTGAATCTGCGGAATTTTACAATATAAAATAATTAAAAAAAACTAAAAGCATATGAAATAAAATATATATATATAATTTTTTTCGGGTTGTCGAATACGTATTAGCCTTGCAAGCAAGAAAAAAAATTGATCATGAAAATATAAAATAATTAAATTATGTAAAAAAATTACAAAAAAAATAATTGAAAAACAAAAAAAAATATAAATGAGTTCCTTGTGCGGCCAAACATGGCCGTACAAGGCCACGCCCACTCGCGCGCTCCTCTTGCCGGCGCGCGGTCTCGCGCGCTGCTTCCCCCAGCGCGCGAGACCTAAATCAGTAAATATTTTTACTGTTGAACTAATTTAGTAAATAATTATTTTATTAATATTAAAATGGAAAAAAAAACCCTATTCTATAGGCGGCGATCCTCGCTCAGTTGGTCCCTGTACCATCCGGCCATTTGTGGACTTCTGGTCTGCTGTTGTTGTAAGCTGCGTATTTAATCCTGTATGCAGCGACCCAAGATACACACGTACAGATACACAAATCCCTGTTCCATCCATAGAGTCAAAGAGTTAACGCACCTTGTTTTGGATTCATCGTTCTTGATGCGGAATTGCGAGAATCCGACGCTTAAGAGCTTCTCCTCTATGAACCCCCTTGATCACTGGCTTCAATGAGACGGCCCCTCACTGTCGTTTCTGACGATTTCTATATGTGAGGTTATGTGGACATTAGGGTTTAGAGGAGGGACTTAAGCACTATTTATAGAGAATGAACCCTACCCCCTCATCAAGGATAAGGATATCTCGGCCCATACTATCCAGCACCATATCCTACTTGAATTAGGAAATAATATATCTCTTTCTTATTAGACCAAATAATAATTACAGTAACAATTAATAAAGCCCACAATTGAATATTAAAACAGAATATTCTAACATTCTCCCACTTGGGCTAAATTAATTGAAACTGTACTGTATATGCGCATCTTTATATTGGTCTAGAGATAATTCCCAACAGTCAATCCGATCCCATAAAGTCTTAAGTACCGGACCATGCCAGTAACTGCATCAGAAGACACAGAGCCATCCACAATCACAAATACTCTTAACTTTACTGATATGGATTTGATATGGTAGTATGGCAATCGGATAACATCTCAAATAATAGAGACGCCTTATATGTTATCCTCATTGTCAGTCACCATTCTCTCACTTTATGTGTCACAAAACCAGATGTGTCACGAGAGAACATCTTTACGGTTCCAACGAACCAACATATGTCTCACCTTTATAGTTAACTATGCTTTACGTGTAACAAGACATATGCCTTTTGGCTAAAATAAATGCCCCAGCCATCACTCAAGGTTTACACAATTCCTTGAGATTTTTAACAGATATGCATTCAATATCACATTCAAAAAACTTCAAAGAATGTAGAAGTTCAATACATATCAAAATCATTACTAAAAGTAATATAACATTGTAAACTTTATTAGAGCAAATATCGAATGCAGCTCCCACTGAACAACAGCATCTCATGATGCTTACTCAACCCATCAATTAACACGTCATATCAACATCCCACGATCCTTTTATATTTGCGACATGTCATCTAAATGTGTATGGGAAGAGACCTTAAGTTAGTGAGTCTGCAGTCTTATCATCTGTGTAATAAGCTCTACTGTAGTGTCACACTTTCATCTGTTACCTTTATGGTCAAAAACTTGACCGCTAGATGTTTAGACCCCTTGCGACTCATGCTGTTGTTAATGAACAACACTGCAGAATTATAGTCACAATACAACTGTATGGGTCTATCCACAAAGTAAATACGGTCAACTCTTTAATGAGATTCCGGAGCCAAATAACCTGAATAGCAGTTGACAAGCATACTACAAACTCCGCTTTCTTGATTGAGGATTACATAGATTTATGTTTACGCTTTTCTGTAATACTGTACTTTTCTTTTGACATATAAATGTTTGTAGTTGTCAACTTCACATTATCCTGAAGCTAACAAAGCCTGAATCTGAATACTTTACTAATGCAGGTCCTGAATATGTCTGTAAATTAGCATATAGTATTTTGTCCTCTTTAAGTACCTCAAAACTTTCTTAGTAATCACCTAGTGAACGTGTCCTGGATTTAACCAATACATTACAAGAATGATCCATACGAATCTCAATGCCTAGGACAAAACACTATATATCAAGATCAATCACGTAAAAAATGCTTCGACAATATCTACTTCATCTTATGCAATAATTCAAGAAAAATTCCTTTCAAGCAAGATATCGTCTGCATAGAACACAAGGAAAATAAATTCTTCCCACTGATCTTGTAGTATATATATATACTAATTTACTTTGTTCTTGACAAAACATGATAAAGCTACAATACTATGAAACTTCAAGCCACAATTGTCTAAAAGCATACTTGATCCCATAAAATAGACTTTTCAGTCTAGAATCTCCATAAATATGATCAAACTTTATTCCATGATAACTTTGTGAGATTCTTCGTTCTTTATGCACAAGTTTATTTAAATCATCTGCTGCAAAACCTTCGGGTTACATAAAAAGACTACCTCGAAGTATCCAATTAAAAAGAAGTTTTAATACATGTATAATAAAGCTCCTTATAATAATGAGCTGTTAATACCTTAATCACTCTGAAAAACTCTTTATGAGAGACTGAATAAAAATTATTTTAAGTCTGCTCTTTCTTTATGAGTGAAAAATTTCGCTACCAATCTGTCTTTAAACTTCTTAAATAAAAAACATTGATCAAAATATAATTTGATATAATAAAGTAGACAAAAAACTTTCATCTTGAGTCCCTTAAGTTATGCACACCCAATTGCAGCAGATGGACTTGTGACCTTGAGGCATACTAATAAGCTTTCAAACACCGCATGTTTTATAGTCTATATCTCATCTACCATGCACCCAATCACAATTATAATTAAGAACAAGAAATAGCAACTGTATAAATTACTAGATTATTTACATAGTCGATTTTGTAGTCATGCTCTTCCAGATAGACTATACAAAGTGACTTGATACAACTGATCGTCTCTGCCTGATAGATCTTTTAGGTAGAGCTACTTTAACCTTTATTCTGCGCTTGTAGGGGTTGATAAATTTCATCAGGTATTATCTTAATAACAAGAACCTGAACCCCAACAGAATCATACTGTAATGTAGAATGCTCAATGATCATCTGTATAGACAGAGAAAAATGATACAATTGTCCCTACCATACTGTTACATTTAATAGTCTGTAAGCAACTACCATTATTCGGCTATATCAGGCTCCAGCAATTTAGCTATCTGTAATTCCACAATTCTTGTTCCTCTTTTGGGATGATAAATCAATACCCCTTTAGATGATATGGGTAAGGCACGAAGTAAAACCGAGTGGTTCTGGAGTCCAACTTATCTAATGTTGGATTATGTAACTTTATTTCTGCATGAACACCTCAAACTTTAATATGGTTCAAACTATATTAACGTCCAGTCCATGACTCAAAAGAAGTCAATGAAATATTTTGATAAAAACATAATGGGTTATTTTTAAAGTTTTACCCTACAGAAAAAACATATAAATTGATTTTACATATCATACTCGTCATCATATCCGTATGGTGTAATCTTGCCTTTCAGTCACACCTTTCTATTGAGGAGTATCGGGCACAAAATCACAACCCAGAATCCTCTCAAATATTTGGTAAATGGCTCTTTAAGCTATCCAGCATTGCCATGTCAACCATGATACTCACCACCTTAGTCAAAAATGACATTTTTTTATAATAAATTTATCGACTATAGTCAAAAATATGTTGAACTTGTCACAGAAATAAACATTTTCTTTAACCAAGTATGAAAAACATATAGAGAAAAATCATCATTTAAATGTGATAAAAACTCTACACAATATTACCATATAAGATCCACTTATACTAGTATAAATGACCTTCAATAGGTCATAACCATCGACTACAGTTTCACCATTTATCTTGGTTATCTTATATCTGCTTCAATCTACGCATGTGTCTAGGTCACTTTTAAGAGTGAGCAGAATGTTTGCCTTTATATGTTCTTTCACTCTTTCTTTACTGATGTGACCAAGAAATTTATTCCATAATACGCATGATTGTTCCTTAGGCAGATAAATTTTATAAACAACTTTTCAGCTGTATAAGTTACATATAATTCATTGGGAGATAAACATAATCTGTACAATCCATTGGACATAGAGTAGTAACCAACTTTATTTTAAAAGAAATAGTAATTATTTTATTTGAAATCTCAAAAAGGAGTAACTACACATGTCCATACTTGATACGGAAAATAAATTCCGTCTTTAAGAAGAGTACATATAATATGTTTCATAATGTCACAATAAAACCAGAATCCGGAATGACATTCCCATCAATTTAGCGTCAACTTTATAATTGTTTCCATAATGAGCTTGATTCAACCTGAATTTGGTACCTTTCAGTTTATGAATTCCTATATGGTAAATGCAACACAATATGCTGCACCACTATCTAGCCATCACATAACCAGATGAGGCCTAAGATAGAATGAATTCACAAATCAATACCAAAAAATCATTACTTTATACTCATACTTAGATAACCAAGTCTTTGTATTAACTGTAGTCTTTCTTTATGTGATCTTTCTTCTTATAAAAGAAGTAGCGATCACCATCCTTTTCAAAGGACGCATTTCATGGATCCAAATCATCAGAATGACCGGTGGTTTAATATAATACTTTATGAGTATGATTTTAGAACTGTTCAAAATATAATTTCATCAACTTTAAGACGTAATCCTTAATCTTAATAGAACCATTACACTTGATGTTGAGGAGTCATTGCAGATATTTATCACTCTTAATAATAAATGAGATATAATTTCAAAGCCTTCAAGGCTTCCTTTACTTACTTAGCAGTGCAGTTAACTGGTAGAAAACACTTTTCAAGTGTTCTTTAGTGGACCGCTTCATATCAAATAAGCGAATCCGATCACTCTTTACCCAATAAGTACATAATGCTCTTGAAAGTTCTCACCAATGAAGGTGAGAACTACGAGTCTTTCTTGACAAGAGTAATATAAGTATTTGCTAGTTCTTTGTAAACAGATAATCCTCATTCAGTTCTCAATAAGTCTTAATTCTAACAGAGTTGCCGTTCACAGAAACGGTGACTAAAAATAATCAATATTTTTAATTAGCATAATGTGAAATTTCACCTCGAGAGATACATACATCATCACATAATCACCTTTGGGCAGAAAACATGACATGCAGTTGTATACTCCCTACATTACAGCGGCCATGAGAACTTATTTCAATCTTCGTTAATCACCACCTTTGGGTGTATGACATCACTTAGACTAATCAATCCTCAACCATATGCTGTACATGTAACCCTCCATGCAAAAATACACAATTACCTCCTTTGGGAGTATAACTACGCATTAAAACAGGAGACATCCCAATACTATGTAAAATGTACTTTATTAAACTCAACTAAGTGTGCCGCTTTGGCGGTCACAACCCAACTGAATTTACCTGAAATTGGGATATAACTTTATATTTCACATTTACCGTGTGCATGTAATTTCAGAAATTATGGGCAATCATCTACAAAATTACACGCCGCTAATTTACATCGATACCTCAATAATTCATGTCAAACCATAAACATGAAATTGATCAAAAAATTTCCACATAATTCCACGTGATACTTTCATGTAAGCATGTACCTGTACTTCACAAATCCTTACAGAAATACCAGAAAATACCTCAAAAATACCCCAAAATACCCTCGTATTTGGCGTTCCGTACGTATTTCCATCCATGAAAATACCAAACATGAAAAATAAATGTACCATCCTGTAGAGCATGAGCATACGAGCACGCCGATACCTGGAACACCTCCATCGGAGCCCGCACGCGCCCTCACGCGCCGCCTGAAGCTTCGGCGCGTGAAGCTCACGCGCAGACACGTGTCGCGCACGTGTTCTGTATGTCAGCCGATTCTGAAACCGGTCCGACCGGCTCGACCGGTCCGACCGCTACAATGAACCGGTTTGGCGAACCCGGTCGAGGCGATCCGGTCGAACCGGTCAGCGACCGGTCCGACCGGAAGGTTCGAGTCAACGGTCAACCATTCCGGGTCGGGGCAGCGGGTCGGGTCAACGAGTCGGGTCGGGTCTGCCCGGCTAAGTTGACGTCAGCTGACGTCAGCCCCCACGTACCGCGCACGTGCGGGGCCCGAGCCAGCGCGTGATGCGCGTGGGGCGCGTGGCCGCCATGCGCCCGATAGCCACCGGCGAGTGGCGGCGCGTGGCGGCGCGTCCGGCGGCTTCTGGCGGCGATCTTTATATGGTTTTGCTCGTCTCGTCGAGCCCTTTCCGAATATATAATTTTCTTTGAATTTCGATAAAAATAAAATTTCGAAAATACACCGAGAACGCAATTCGTGACCTAATACGTGCAGGCTCTGATACCACATGTAAGCTGCGTATTTAATCCTGTATGCAGCGACCCAAGATACACACGTACAGATACACAAATCCCTGTTCCATCCATAGAGTCAAAGAGTTAACGCACATTGTTTTGGATTCATCGTTCTTGATGCGGAATTGCGAGAATCCGACGCTTAAGAGCTTCTCCTCTATGAACCCCCTTGATCACTGGCTTCAATGAGACGGCCCCTCACTGTCGTTTCTGACGATTTCTATATGTGAGGTTATGTGGACATTAGGGTTTAGAGGAGGGACTTAAGCACTATTTATAGAGAATGAACCCTACCCCCTCATCAAGGATAAGGATATCTCGGCCCATACTATCCAGCACCATATCCTACTTGAATTAGGAAATAATATATCTCTTTCTTATTAGACCAAATAATAATTACAGTAACAATTAATAAACCCACAATTGAATATTAAAACAGAATATTCTAACAGTTGTGACTTTAATTTAGCCCTGGGACATGGAATTATGAGGAGAATTTGTCGTCGGAAAAGATCTAGAACTTCACTTGCAGTCCATGCACAATTCTGCATTGATGCCGCCACACGAAAAAGTAAATGCCTGGTGAAGCTGTAAGCCTCTAATAACTGAAGATCATACAACACGTTTATCGAAGTATATGCATGTATACTACTATTAACCGAAGAACTCAAAGTTTGGTATCGACTCCAAAGCTGTCATTATACGATTCGCATATGCAATTATATTCCAACTCACTGTGGAATTCAGTGTAATCTAATCACCGCATGAAGTGATTCACTATGTAATAGCAAAGGCTTGTTTGGAGCTAACAACTTCTACTTTTACGCGCCAATAGAGTGAGCAGAGCAGACCATAAAGAAAGACATCAATGCATGATGATTGAATATATATTGTTAAATATGTCTTGAATTTTATGCACTCGGTCCGGTTCATCACCCGACCCAACCCGACATATTTTTTGTGCGGCCCAAAAGTGGAGAGAAAATTGAGATTTGGTTTGTGACGTGGAGAGTTGGGCCGATAGGGTTTATTTATGCTGCGGTTATGGTTTATTTGGTAGTACGGAAGTTGTTTCGTCATCTGAGAGATTTGTAGCCGTGTGCTTTTGTTCAGTCGCTGAGAACGACTTTTGTAATTTGTACTATCTTTGATTATAGTGGAATCTCGTTTTGCTCGCCCGTGGACGTAGATCACCTTGATCGAACCACATAAATCCTTGTGTTCTGTGTTTGTTTTCCGCATTTGTTACAACAAACTAGTATCAGAGCGAGTTCGTTTCTGGGATTCTTTAAGATGACATCTTTGAAGTTTCAGATCTCATCTTTTGACGGCAAGAACAACTTCGGATTATGGAGAATAAAGACGAAGGCTTTATTGAAGCAAGATGATACTGTTAGGGCACTGGATGGAAAATATCCAGGCGACATGACCTCGGCTGAGATTGAAGAGATTGATGAGTAGGCGCATAGTGCCATCCAGTGTTCTCTAGATGACAATGTTTTGCGAGAAGTCTCCGATGAGGAAACAGCGGTTGGTCTTTGGAAGAAACTGAAAAGTCTCTACATGAAGAAATCTTTAACATCGAGACTTTATTTGAAGCAACATCTTTATACCCTAAAGATGCGTGAAGGTACCCATGTTCAGGAACACTTGGATGAGTTTAATAAAATTATTATGGATATGAAAAATCTATATATTAAACTCGAGGATGAAGATCAAGCTTTAATCGTGTTATGTTCACTGCTTGCCTCATACGAGAATTTTGTGAACTCGATACTTTATGGACGTGAATCCATAACTTTAGAGGATGTTAAAACATCCTTGAATTCTACAGAACTGAGAACAAAGTTGAATGGGAATACCGGTGGAGACAGAGCAGATTGTTTGCTTGTGAGAGGCAGGACCAAGGGCAGGGATAAAGTTTTCCGAGGGAAATCTGTTAGTCGTTCAAAATCTAGGCCACCTGGAGATAATACGAACGTCGAGTGCTACTATTGTCATAAGAGAGGACATTACAAATCAGATTGTCATTTGCTCAAGAGCAAGGATAAGCAGCATGGTCAAAGACAAGATGCGGCGAATGTTGCTGACAAACATGAGTCTATTGCGTCAGACAATGTTCTTACGGCATGCTCTGCTGTTAGCTTCTCCAATAATGTTTGGATAATGGACTCGGGAGCATCATATCACATGTTCCCAAATAGGGAATGGTTCACCACATATGAGCCAATGAATGAAGGATTACTCTTGATGAGAAATGATGATGTATGCCAAGTTGTGGGAATTTGTACTGTTCGGATTAAGTGCCACGACAAAGCAGTGAGAACCTTGACTGAAGTAAGTCATATACCAGACTTAAAGAGAAATCTTATCTCATTGAGCAGTTTGGATTCCATTGGGTGTGTGTACTCAGGTGGAAGTGAAGTTCTCAAATTCTCCAAAAGCAATTTGGTTGTGATGAAAGGAAGCAAGGTGAATCACTTGTATCATTTGCAGGGTAGCACAGTTATGGGTCCTTCAATTGGCACATCTAATTTCGTTTCTGATAATGATAGAATGAAATTGTGGCATATGCGTTTGGGCCACATGAGTGAGCGCGGCATGACAGTTTTGAGTAAACGTTGTTTACTTTGGTGAGCAGACGACCTCGCTAGATTTCTGTGAGCACTGTGTATTTGGCAAGCAGTGCAGAGTTAGTTTCAGTACGGGCACGCATTCGACAAAGGGCACACTCGACTACATCCATTCCGATTTATGGAGACCAGCACAGGTTCCATCTAAGGGTGGTGCACTATTATTCTATGAAGGTTTCGGTTTATTTTCTGAAAAGAAAAAGTGACGTGTTTGAAACCTTCAAGAAGTGGAACGCCCTTGTTGAGAATCAGATAGGGAAGAAAATCAAATGTCTTAGGACTGATAATGGTCTTGAGTTCTGTGGTGGCGATTTCAATGAATTCTTTGCAGATGCAGGCATCGTTCGACACCGTATAGTTAGGCACACTCCACAGCAAAATGGAGTGGCAGACCGATGAACATAACTCTATTGGAGAGAGCAAGATGCATGCTCTCTAATGTTGGCATGAAAAAGGATTTTTGGGCTGAAGCAGTTAACACGGCTTGTTATCTGATTAATCGTTCTCCTTCAATAGCAATAGAATGCAAGATTCTTTTTGAGATGTGGTCAGGTAAGCCTTGTGACTATTCTAATCTAAAGGTTTTTGGATGTCCTGCTTATTTTCATGTTGAGGATGGTAAGTTAGAACCTAGAGCAAAGAAATGTATCTTTGTTGGGTATGCTGATGAGGTGAAAGGTTACCGTTTGTGGTGCCAGGAACCTAACTCACCTAAGTTCATTATTACTATGGATGTTACTTTTAATGAAATGCTTATGTTTGATCAATGAAAGGTTGTTGATGAGTCTGTAGGAAAACATGAGAGTGTTAGGAATGAGGTGGAGGTTCAAGTGGAACTTCGAGAAAAGACCTCTCAGAATGATTTGAGCGAGCAAATTGTTACTGTTAATAAGAGAAGCTTATGTTGTCTCTTTTGTAATCCATTGATTCTCATAGTGGATTTTGCTTCTCCTCTCTCCCGTGGTTTTTCCCGCAAGGGTTTCCACGTAAATCTTGGTGTTCCGTTCTTCACCTCTGTCTCAATTTCGTTTTAGTTTCCGCATTGTCGTAACAAACTGGTATCAGAGCACAAGGTTCATCCGTCGACGAAAGAGAGACACGAGAGTTCGGGAATTTGGATTTCGTCTTCGGTGCAAGACGATTTGATTTCGGCGATTTGGATTTCGAGATTTAGATTTCGTCAATTTGGATTTCGGCGATTTGGATTTCGGAATTTGGATTTCGTTTTCGGAATCTTCAAGTTCGAGCCTCTCGGTTTTGAAGTTTGGTCCGTGCAGGAAGTTTCCTGTTTGAAGTTTCAACGCGTTGAATATTGTCCCCAAAGCAACTTCATCCAATTGCAGTCTTCAAGTCTTCAACGCGTTGAATATTCAACCCAGTAAAGCAGAGAAAGAAGAAAAGTTAGAGACCGAATCCTGACAACACTAAAAGGGATGACTTTAAGTCTTCAAGTCTTCAACGCGTTAAATCTTTTTTTTTTATTGTTTGAGGACTAACAAATCCGCTGTCTTGGCACAAGAATTATTCACTGGTTGGAGCTTGGATTCGACACTAAAAGGGACGACTTTAACCCTTTTTAGCAAAGAGATCAGCTTGTGTGCTTGCAGGAGTTCGGTGTTGAAAAAGATTTAGTCCAAGAGCAAACTGTTCTGGACGTTGTCTCTGCGATTGTGCGTGTTCAACTAATAAAGTCCACGTTTTGGCGCAAACTCAGTGTTGTCCGAGGAGTTCGTGCGCGTTTCTTCGACTCGAAATAAATTATGGCTTCAAGTTCGGCAACGAAATTCGATATCGAAAAGTTTGATGGGAGCGGCAGTTTCAACCTATGGCAGGTTCGTATGTTATCCGTTCTTACGCAGCAGGGTTTGAAGAAAACTTTGTTTACTAAAGGGAAGAAACCGGACACGACAGATGAAGTATAGGAAGAATTGGATGAGAAAGCTTTGTCCACTATTCAGTTGTGCCTCACGAACGAAGTTTTACAAGAAGTACTAGATCAAAAAACAGCCGCAGGTTTATGGACGAAGTTGGAGAGTATTTTTCTGACAAAGTCTCTCACAAATCGATTGCGACTCAAGCAACGACTCTTCACTTTTCGTATGACTGAAGGTACTTCTCTCAAATCTCATATTTCTGAGTTCAATGCTCTTATCGCTGAATTAAGAAGCATTGATGTTAAGATTGAAGATGAGGATCAAGCCCTTTTATTGCTAGTTTCACTACCTGCTTCTTATAAGAATTTTAGAGAGACCATGATTGTTAGCAGAGAAACTATTGATTTTGAAGATGCCAAGACTAGTCTGTTAAATAAGCAGAAACTTGATACAGAATTGACTTCTGATAGTAGTAATAATCATGGGGCTGGTTTAGTTGCTCGAGGAAGGTCTGTTGAGAGAAGAAATAGTGGCAGGAGCAGGTCAAAGTCTAAGCATAGAGATATGATTTGCAATTATTGTAAGTCTCCAGGGCATATCAAGATAAATTGCCTAAAATTGAAGGCAAAGGAGCAGAGAGAAAATAATTCGAATCAACAAAATCATGGGAATGTCAATCGTCATAATCATCGCAACTATCATAATAGACAGAATAGGCGAAACGAAAATCCTGCTCAAGCTGATGTTGCTAAAGAAGAAGACAAAGATTGGTTATTGATTGCAGATAATAAATATAAATTCTGTGATAGTTGGATTCTTGATTCAGGCTGCTCATATCATATGTGTCCTCATCGAGATTGGTTCTCTACGTATAAAGAACATGATGGTGGAGTTATTCTCGTGGGCAATAATGCTAGATGCAAAGCTATTGGGATTGGCACAGTTAATATTAAGATGCATGATGGCATGATCAGAACTTTAGATAATGTCAGGCATGTGCCTGATTTGAGGAAAAATCTAATTTCATTGGGTACACTTGACGCCAATGGTTGTAGATTTACTGCTGAGGGTGGAGTTCTGAAAATTATGAGAGGCTCACTTTTGTTGATGAAATGGCTTAAAATTGGTATTTTGTATCAAATGCAAGCCTCTACTGTTACTAGTTCAGCTGCGGTCTCTTCTGATATGACAGATTCAGATAATACTAAATTATGGCATATGAGATTAGGCCATATGAGTATTAGAGGGATGGAGGAGCTAAGTAAAAGAGGTCTATTGTGTGGTCAGAAAATTGGAAAACTGGATTTCTGCGAACATTGTGTCTTTGGGAAACAGAAAAGAGTCAGTTTCAAAACAGGAATTCACAGCACAAAGGGCACTCTGGATTACATTCATTCTGATCTCTGGGGGCCTGCTAGAGTTCCATCGAAAGGCCTTGGTTCTAGGTATGTACTCACTTTTATTGATGATTTTTCAAGAAAAGTTTGGGTATTTTTTCTCAAGGCAAAAAGTGATGTTTTCGTTACTTTCAAACAATGGAAAACAATAATTGAGAATCAGACCGGTAAGAAAATTAAGCGGCTGAGAACAGATAATGGGCTAGAATTTTATGGAAGTGAGTTTAATGAGTTCTGCAAGAATGAAGGAATTGTGAGACATCATACTACAGTGTATACTCCGCAGCAGAATGGTATTGCAGAACGTATGAGCAGAACCTTATTAGAAAGAACAAGGTGCATGTTGTCTAACGCTGGTTTGGGCAAAGAATTCTGGGCTGAAGCAGTCAATACTGCTTGTTGGTTAATAAATCGTTCTCCTTGCATGCCTATTGATAACAAGACACCCGAGGAGGTATGGTCAGGTAAACCTGTTGATTATTCTTCTCTTCGAGTTTTTGGATGTCTAGCATATGCACATGTTAATGAAGGAAAACTAGAGCCTAGAGCGAAAAAATGTTTTTTTCTTGGTTATGCTTCTGGTGTAAAAGGTTATAGGCTTTGGTGTTTTGATTCATCTAAGGTTATAATTAGCAGAGATGTTACTTTTGATGAGTCTGCTATGCTTCATCCTATCAAGGAATCATCTGTAACTTGCTAGGAAAATTTGAAAAATGCGACAGAGAAGGTGGAGTTTGAAGTATCTTCTTCACAACCAGTTCAATCGGTGACTGATAATATTGAGATTGAAGAATCTGAAGAAGAGAATTATTCCATAGCCAAAGATAGACCGAGAAGAATAGTGAAACCTCCACAGATGTATGGATACTCAGATTTTGTTGCTTATGCTCTTTCAGCTGCAGAGTCGATAGAATATGCAGAGCCTAAAACTTACAAGGAAGCTATTTCTTCAAAAGATTCAACAAAGTGGTTAGTTGCTATGAATGAAGAGATGGAATCTCTTGAAAAGAATCAAACTTGGGAGCTTGTCAAACCACCAAAAGGAAAGAAGATTGTGGGTTACAAGTGGGGTTTCAAAAGAAAGGAAGGAATTCCTGGAGTTGAAGACATTAGATTTAAAGCACGTCTAGTCGCTAAGGGCTATAGTCAGATTGAGGGAGTTGATTTTAATGATGTGTTTTCATCCGTCGTTAAACGCAGCTCTATTCGGGTCTTTCTTGCGTTAGTTGCTATGCATGATTTAGAGTTAGAACAACTCGATGTGAAAACAGTTTTCTTGCATGGTGAACTTGAAGAGAAAATCTATATGGGTCAACCAGAAGGTTTTCAGTTTGAAGGTAAGGAAGATCATGTATGTTTATTGAAAAGATCTATCTATGGCTTGAAGCAATCACCTAGACAGTGGTATAAAAGATTTGATTCTTTTATGATGCAACTTGGCTATTGTAGAAGAAAATATGACAGTTGTGTATATCTGTGCAAACTTTCAAATGGATCTTATATTTATTTGCTGTTATACGTTGATGACATGTTGATTGCAGCAAAAGATAAATTTGATATGCAGAATTTGAAGGCATAGTTGAGCGCTGAATTTGATATGAAGGATTTAGGTTCTGCGAAGAAAATTCTTGGCATGAAAATTCAGCGAGATCGAAAAAGAGGAAAATTGTATCTTTCCCAGAAAAGCTACATTGAGAAGGTGTTAAATTGTTTTGGCATGAAAAATGCCAAACCAGTGAGTACTCCTCTTGCTGCTCACTTTCGATTATCAGCTGATTTATGTCCACATACAGATGATGAAATAAAATATATGTCAGGTATTCCATATTCTAGTGCAGTTGGTAGTGTTATGTATGCTATGGTTTGCACTTGACCTGACATATCACATGCTGTTAGCATGATAAGTAGATATTTATCATGCCCAGGTAAAATTCATTGGCAAGCAGTGAAGTGGATTTTGAGATATCTGAAGGGTACTTCAGATTATGGTTTAGAGTTTGGAAAAACTTGTGAAACTCTTACTGGATATGTTGACTCTGATTATGCTGATGACCTTGATAAAAGGATGTCTTTGACAGGATACATCTTTACCGTTGGGGGTTGTGCAGTCAGTTAGAAAGCTTCTTTGCAGCATACAATTGCTTTGTCTACTACAGAGGCAGAATATATGGCTATTACAGAGGCAATCAAAGAAGCTATATGGCTAAGAGGCTTATTTGGAGAGCTCAGTGTGGATGATGATGTGACTGTTGTGCACTGCGATAGTCAGAGTGCTATACATCTTACTAAAGATCAGATGTATCATGAGAGAACAAAGCACATTGATGTGCGGTATCATTATATTCGAGACATTCTTGCTGATGGCTATATTAAGGTCTTGAAGATTGGTACAGAAGACAACCCAGCTGATATGTTGACAAAGTCATTGCCCTTTACTAAATTCAAGCACTGCTTGGATTTGGTTAATGTTTGCAGCAGCTGAGTTTTATGTTGGTGGGAGGAGAAGATTGACTTAATGCTTATGTTTACTTGGGAATTCAAGTCAAGGTGGAGATTTGTTAATATGCCTTGAATATTTAGGGGCTTAAATTATGGGCCTTGGGCCAACATTAGGGTTGAGGGGTAATACTATAAATATTGCTCATTGCTCATTCTGTCTGAAAGAGAGAAGCTTACGTTGCCTCTTTTGTAATCCCTCGATTCTTATAGTGGATTTTGCTTCTCATCTCTCCCATGATTTTTTCCGCTAGGGTTTCCACGTAAATCTTGGTGTTCCGTTCTTCGCCTCTGTCTCAATTTCGTTTTAGTTTCCGTATTGTCGTAACAGTTACTGTTGATTCAAGTTCAGATGAGGAAGTTTTAGATGAGGTAGAGCAGCCATACTCTATTGCTACTGGTAGAGAAATGAGGCAGACTCGGCCCCCTAAAAAATATGGATTCTCTGATCTGGTGGCTTATGCTCTTACTACAGCAGAAGATATGGATATTCATGAACCTTCTACCTATACTGAAGCTATTACTTGCACAGAATCAGAGAAATGGGCTGTTGCTATGGTTGAAGAACTTGAATCACTCCACAAGAACCAGACTTGGGATTTGGTGCCGTTGCCTAAGGGAAAAAGATCCATTGGATGTAAATGGGTCTTCAAGAAAAAGGAAGGCATTCCAGGTGTTGAAAATGTTAGATGCAAGGCACGGTCTGTAGCTAAAGGCTACAATCAAAAGGAGGGAATTGATTATGATGAAGTGTTCTCTCCTGTGGTAAAACACACTTCCATTCGTGTGTTGCTGGCTATAGTTGCTCAATTTGACTTAGAGTTTGAGCAACTTGATGTGAAGACTGCTTTTTTACATGGTGAGCTTGAGGAGACTATTTATATGGCCCAACCCGAGGGCTATTATGTAGAAGGCAAAGAAGATGATGTCTGTAGATTGAAGAAATCCTTGTATGGTTTGAAGCAGCCTCCAAGACAGTGGTACAAAAGATTCGACAGCTTTATGATAGAAAGTGGTTATCATAGAGCAGCTATGATAGTTGTGTCTACTTCAGGAAAGGTTCAGATGGATCCTTCGTCTATCTTCTCTTGTATGTGGATGACATGCTCATTGCTGCAAAGAACATGTCAGATATGTTGATCTTGAAGAAACATCTCAGTGAAGAGTTCGAGATGAAAGATCTGGGTCCTGCCAAGAAGATCTTATGAATGGAGATTCAGAGGGACAGAAAAGCAAGGAAGTTATATCTCTCGCAGAGGAGTTATATTGAGAAGGTACTTGAGAAGTTTGGCATGCAAAACGCTACGCCTATTAGTACATCGTTAGCATATCATTTTAGACCCTCAGCTATACATTCACCTCAATCAGAGGTCGATGAGACTGCGATGTCTCATGTCCCATACTCTAGTGCAGTTGGTAGCCTGATGTATGCCATGGTATGTACTCGTCCCAACATTGTGCATGCAGTTAGTGTGGTTAGTAGATATATGGCACACCTTGGAAATGTCCATTGGCAGTCAGTGAAATGGATGCTTAGGTATCTTAGAGGCTCCACAAAGCTATGCTTAGTATTTGATAGAAACAGTTCCAATGGTACCTCAGTTGTGGGATTTATGGATTCTAATTTTGTAGGTGATCTTGATAAGAGAAAATCTTTAACTGGTTATCTTTTCACACTATCTGGCTCGGCTATTAGTTGGAGGTCAACCCTACAGTCGACAGTTGCTTTGTCTACTATAGAGGCAGAGTATATGGCAGCAGAAAAGCAGTGAAAGAGGCTATTTGGTTAAGGAATCTTGTTCAAAAACTTGGGCTCCAGCAGGAAGACAATTCAATTGTCTTTTGTGACAATCAAAGTGCTATATACTTGATTAAAAATCAAGCATACCATGAGAGGACTAAGCACATCAATATTAGGTATCACTTTATTCGAGAAGCATTTGCTGAGAGAAATATGATGGTAAAGAAAATTGGTACTGCTGACAATCTTGCTGATAGGGGTGTGCAAACTGGACCGGGCCTGCCTAGACCGGTCCGGGACCGGCCCGGACCGGGCGGGTTGGTCCGATCCTTGAGGTGGATGGGTTGGTCCCTGGTCCCAATAAATGGGACCGGTGACTGGGCGGTCCGGTCCTCGGGTTCTTGTGTTGGGACTGGACCGGCCCGGCCCGGACCGGACCATCAATAATATATAATTATTTATATATATAAATGTATATAATTACAAAAGAAATTGAAAACAAAACGGAGGACAGACTCCTTGGTCCTCTTCCGATGGTTCTTGGTGAGGACAACGATAGCTTTGGGGTGGTGAGGCCTAGTTCGTCGACGTGAAAGTGATGGGAGACGGGATGGTGCGTTGTGGAGTCTTCGTGAGGTTAACCGACGATAAATTTTGACATATTGTTTCATCTTGGAGGTTGTCTTTTGAATCCCGCTTCCCAGTTGTAAACTCGTTTGTTTGAGAGAACATGTGTGGATTGATGTCTAACTGTTGTTCATGTCTCTGTCGATGTATGCATTTGGTTAGTATGGCATGCCTTTTGCCTGCCGATCTATGTTTTGCTAGGGTGTCATTGATGTCTTACGCACTTGTTTGTATGGCTTTGTAGAGGTTGGGCTGGGACCAGGACCGGACCGGACCGGGACCGGACAGGACCGACGGTCCTGGTCCTGTTCGGTCCCAGTCCGATCCATGGTCCCGAAAGTATGGGGACCGGACTATTGGTCCGGTCCTCGGGTTCATGCTGGGATCGGACCGGCTCGGACCATGCACACCCCTACTTGCTGATATGTTGACCAAGTCACTCCCCGCCAACAAGTTTAAGCATTGCTTGAATTTGATTGGCATGCTTGGTTAAGTTTTGCCCTTTCTAGGGCCTGGTGGCGAGGTGAATGAAAGTTCTACATTTTTTATGAAGTTGATATGTTCTTTGGTTGCATCCCTTGTTTCCTACACCGAGTTAGCTCACGTAGGCTTAGGGATGTTGGGAGAATGTATTCGGCTTCTTGACTGTTTTCTTTAAATTCAATCCATGGTGGAGATTTGTTAAATATGTCTTGAATTTTATGCACTCGGTCCAGTTCATCACCCGACCCGACATATTTTTTGTGCGGCCCAAAAGTGGAGAGAAAATTGAGATTTTGTTCGTGACGCGAAGAGTTGGGCTGATAGGCCTAACTCGGAGGTTGTTTCGTCATCTGAGAGATTTGTAGCCGTGTGCTTTTGTTCAGTGGCTGAGAACGACTTTTGTAATATGTACTCTCTTTGATTATAGTGGAATCTCATTTTGCCTCGTCCATAGATGTAGATCACCTTGATCGAACCACGTAAATCCTTGTGTTCTGTGTTTGTTTTCCGCATTTGTTACAACATATATATCTACGTCCACCATGTTTATTGTGATGACATGCCTGGGACAGAACAAGCGATCCGGGGTTCTCCAGCGAAACCTCTGTGGATACTCTGAAGGATTACCACGATGATTCCGTTGGCAGCTGGTGGCTACAAATTCTCATAATAAGCAACCGATCTGGTTTTGCTAGTATCCGCTCATCTGAAGGTAATTTAGAACGAGATCAGGTATGAAGCTGGGGATCACACTTTTTGTTAACGTATTAGTACAAAAGCGTATAGGTCATATTTGATGGGATAAATCGACTGTGGGGCTCTCAACAAGCACTCTCAAAGGAATTTTGTTCACACAAGGAAGATGAGACGGAAGGTGGCTTTTCAATATAGTGTATTCACAATCGATTCACCCATATTGAAATGGTTACAAGACTCACCTATTTATAGGCTTAAAACATGACTCTTGAGTCTCTCTAGGAAAGTGAAAAGACTAAAACAACAATTACATCCTAAACAACAATTACATCCTAAAAGATGATATACTCAACTAATTATGTCTACTAAAACAATAATTACATCGGAATACTATAACACTTAATGAATTTGACTTAATTCCCAACAAAACTCCCCCTTAAGCCAAATTCTCTTCCATCGATCATTCCAAGTAAACTTCTGAATTTCCGAAACACTTCGATCTTGAGAGGTTTCGTAAAAATATCTGCGACTTGATCACCGGTCTTCACGTGCACAACTTCAATTTGTTTGTCGCTGACTTGTTCTCGAATAAAATGATATCGAACATCGATATGCTTGCTCCTCTCATGAAAAACTGGATTCTTCGCCAAAGCAATGGCAGAAACATTATCAACAAAAATCTCCGTTGCATCCTTTTGCTCCATATGGATTTCTTTGAGCAACTTTCTCAACCATATCGCATGACAAACACATGATGATGCAGCAACATACTCCGCTTCACATGTCGACAGAGTAACACTGGATTGCTTCTTTGATGACCATGTAAAAGCAGTTTCACCCAAATAAAATACAAAGCCCGTAGTGCTTTTTCGATCATCGACATCTCCCCCATAGTCACTATCTGAATAACCTCTGAGTTGAAATAGTTCAGATTGATAATAATACAAGCCAAAAGAGATAGTACCTTTGATGTACCGAAGTATCCTCTTCGCTGCCTTAAGATGAGATGTCTTCGGATTCTCCATCTATCGACTCACAATTCCGACACTGTTCATGATATCTGGTCTGGTACAGGTCAAATACCTTAAGCTTCCAATCAAGCTTCTAAAATATGTTGAATCAACATCGACACCTTCATCGAACTTCGACAGTTTTGCACCACAATCCATCGGAGTATTAACCGAAGTGCAATTCTTCATGTTGAATTTCTCAAGGATATTTTCAGCATATCTTTTTTGAGAAATAAAAATCCCATCTTCATTTTGCTTCACTTCGATACCCAGAAAATAACTCATCAAACCATTATCTGTCATTTCAAATTCTTTCACCATCGATGCTTTAAAAGTGTCAATCAATCCAGAATTATTTCCTGTGAAGACAAGATCATCAACGTATAAACATGCCAATAAAACATCACATTTCTCATGCTTCAAGTAGAGAGCATGTTCGTACGGACATTGTACGAAGCCATTTGCCTTGAAATAAGCATCGATTCTGGAGTTCCAAGCTCTCGGAGCTTGCTTAAGCCCATACAAAGCTTTCTTCAATCTCAGCACTTTGTCTTCATGACCTTTCACAAAAAACCCAGTGGGTTGTTCGACATAAATTTCTTCTTCAAGAACGCCATTCAGGAATGCCGATTTGACATCCATTTGATAGATTGGCCACCGATTTTGAGCTGCAATGGAAATCATTAGTCTGATGGTTTCCATTCGGATGACAGGTGCAAATACCTCGTCATAGTCGATCCCAGCTTTCTGTTTGTAGCCCTTTGCGACAAGTCTGGCCTTATAACGAGTGATTTCTCCTTTCTCGTTCTTCTTGGCCTTGTATACCCATTTGACACCGATCGCCTTTTTGTCCTTCGGAAGATCAGCGAGTTGCCACGTTTTATTCTTTTCGATGGCTTCTATCTCTTCATCCATGGCTTTCCTCCATTTTTCTTCTTTGGCAGCTTCATAAAAAATAAGTGGTTCACAATCTGCAAGAAGACATATAAGGTGAAGCTCATCGGTAGCTTCATAAATTTCAGAAAGTCTTCTAGATCTCGGTGCTAGCGATTCTTCGACAGTATTTGAAGTTGAAGCTGACGATGATGGAGAGAACATCGGAGAAGGTGAATGAGCTTCAATCTCCATTTCGACAGAATCATCACGAACGGTTTCGACAAATTTATCATGACTGGTTTTGACAAGTTGTCGATTTTCCTCCCACAAACTTTCTTCATCAAATTTCACATCTCTGCTTACATATACTTTCAAAGTGTCAGGATCAAACAATTTGTAAGCTTTTGATGAGGAATCATACCCGATGAAAATGAGCTTTTTACTCTTGTCTTCCAACTTCGATCTTTTCTGGTCGGGTACGTGAGCATACGCAACACTCCCAAAAATTCTTAAATGAGAAACCGTAGGTTTTCTCCCGCTCCATGCTTCTTCTGGGGTAACACCATCGAGTCCTTGCGTGGGACATCGATTCTGCAAATAAACTGCACATCTGACAGCTTCGCCCCAAAGCTCCTTTGACAAATTTTTGCTTTTCAACATACTGCGAACCATGTCGAGAATGGTTCTGTTCCTTCGCTCAGCCACACCATTTTGTTGTGGGGAATACGGCGCCGTTAAGAAACGTCGAATGCCATGGTAATCACAGAATTGATTAAATTCTCCAGAAGTAAATTCTCCTCCACGATCAGTTCTTAAAGACTTGATAAAATAACCACTCTCTTTTTCAACCATTTTCTTGAAGTGCTTAAACGTATCAAACACCTCTGATTTTTCTTTCAAGAAAAACACCCAAGTCTTTCGAGTAAAATCATCAATAAACGTAACAAAGTAGCGATGATTACCGTACGACTGAGGAGTGATCGGACCACATACATCAGAATGAATCAACTCCAGTGGCTTCTTCGCTCGATAAGTCGACTCCTTCGGAAAACTTGCTCGAGAATGCTTGCCAATTACACATCCTTCACATAATTGATCGGGGTGATCAATATGCGGTAAGCCATACACCATCTTCTTGCGAGAAAGCATATTGAGTCCGCCAAAATTGAGATGACCGAACCTCAAATGCCATAGCCACGAAGGATTGTCTACACATGCTTGAAGGCATGTAGACATATCATCTTTGATGTTCAGAGTGAACATCCTATTCTTCGACATCTTCACATTCGCAATCAACTTATTATTGCAATCTCTCAACATAAGACAAAGATTTTTCATCTGGACAGTAAATCCTTTCTCAAGAAGCTGTCCCAAACTCAAAATATTGCTTGACATCTTTGGCACATAATACACGTTAGTAATAAACTGACGTGTTCCGTTCTTCAGACGAATTAAAATCGTACCTTTCCCTTCGACAAGAATTTGAGAATTATCACCGAACGAGACTTTTCCTTTTACTGTCTCATCCATTTCAACGAACATCTCCTTTCGGCCGCACATGTGGTTACTTGCTCCAGTGTCCAAGTACCACGTATCATTCTTTTCATCAGCATTTTCTTTAAATGCCAGCATAAGAACTTGATCACCATCATTCACCAGGTTCGCCTTTTCATTTGCCACCGCACTTTCTTTCTGCCAACACTCATAAGCATAATGGCCACATTTATTACAACGATAACATCGAACCTTTGATTTATCATACCGGCTATTTGTGTTTCTTCCTCTTCCACGAGTGCTTCTTTGATTATGAAAGCACTCATTGCTTCGGGCGAAATCTCCTCCGCTTCGTCCACGACCTCTTCCTTGGAAACGGCCTCTACCGCGCCCTCGGTCACGATCTTGATTGACCCATCGAGTTTGCACAGGGTCGCTTCTTTGGCCTTTGTCATCTCGGATATTCAATCGAGATTGGAGTACTTCCTCCACCGGTTCAGACTTGTTTCTTTTAAGTCTTTCTTCATGGGCTTGCAACGAACCCATGAGCTCATCGACCGTCATAGAATCGACATCTTTCGATTCCTCGATAGCGACAACGATGTGGTCGAACTTCTTATCCAACGACCGCAGGATTTTTTCGACAACACGAACATCAGGAACATCTTCGCCATTCCTTTTCATCTGATTCACAATAGCTAAAACTCTTGTGAAATAATCAGAAATCGACTCAGATTCTTTCATACGGATTACCTCGAACTCGCCTCTCAAAGTTTGAAGGCGGATCTTCTTTACTTTCTCAACACCTTGGTGCGTGGTTTGAAGAATCTCCCATGCCTCCTTGGATGTAGTAGCATTCGAGACTTTCTCGAACATAGAATCATCTAAGGCTTGAAAGATGATTGACAACCCGAGTTGATCTTTCGAACGAGTCTTCTCCAACGCATTCCTCTGAGCCTGAGTCAACGCGACATCTTCATCTGGCTCATCATAGCCATTGTTGACAAGATCCCACACACTATGGGCGCCGAGTATGGCTTTCATTCTGGAAGCCCACTTGCCATAGTTTTCTTTGGTGAGGATTGGATACTGAAAAGGAAGGTTGCTTGTTGACGCCATAATCACGAAACCGTGAAACTCTGATACCAATTTGATGGGATAAATCGACTGTGGGGCTCTCAACAAGCACTCTCAAAGAAACTTTGTTCACACAAGGAAGAGGAGACGGAAGGTGGCTTTTCAATATAGTGTATTCACAATCGATTCACCCATATTGAAATGGTTACAAGACTCACCTATTTATAGGCTTAAAACATGACTCTTGAGTCTCTCTAGGAAAGTGAAAAGACTAAAACAACAATTACATCCTAAACAACAATTACATCCTAAAAGATGATAGACTCAACTAATTATGTCTACTAAAACAATAATTACATCGGAATACTATAACACTTAATGAATTTGACTTAATTCCCAACAATATTCTGTCCCGTTACAGTGACGACATGGTAAAGAGGAAAGAAAGCAACTTTCGAAAAGCACATTAAAACATGCGTGTTACCAGAGAAAGAGTGAAAAGATGACGAGATAGATGAAAAGGATGCAGAGAGACCCTCAACACGATATTCATTATTACCGTATCCTGCAACGTGTATTTTCTCATGCATTTATTATTTTCCTACTCCATCATATGCGTAACTACCAGTCTAAATGAAAGATTCAAAAGTTCTCCTGCAAATTCTCTTTCATTTTTTGCCCGTTCTTATAAATCTGTTTTTAACAGTCATCGCTTATCAGATATCTCCTCTGATAGGGACTTTCGGTTTGTGATGGTAAGGAAATATCGAGAGTCGTAGATCATTGCATAAGGTAAAGAAATGATTCCATAGACTGGCTTAAGGCTATTGAATTTTTTGGTCAATTTACATTGTCGGTTTAATTCTTGATCATTCCATAGATTTTTCTGTAGTATGATTGGTACATGCAATGACATGCTTCTCATTACTAATGTTTAAGTTGTTAAAAGAACTTTACATATAGGTGTATTTTGAATGAGATTCTTTGATGTAATAATCCTGGTTGAGGCATACCTTTTTTGTCTCTGATTCAGAGTCAGCTGTCGCGGATTTGGATTTTGGTCTCTCTGGGGGAGAACTTTCTTTTTGTAACGCCTGGAGGTAATATGATATGAAGTGTCAAGCGACTCCCTGCACTGTACAACTTTTATGAGGCACTTATCCTGTATTTTTGAGTTCGATATGTCGAGCAATGTTTCCAGTGAAGGACACCTGGAGAACTCTAAATTAATCAGAAACTCTAGTTCGTCAAGGCCCTCAACGACCCGTAGCTTAGGGCAATCACGGATGACCAACCTCTGAAGGTTCTTCAAGTGCGATATACTAAACTTTTCCATACCATTGCAATAGCGAATGCAGACATCTTGCAATGATAACAACGTACCTACAACTCGAATCTCAGCTAGGTATACGCAGGAATTCATGTCAAGTCGTTTTAGTTTCTTTAAGGCATCAGTGAGAAGAAGTACTGGTGCATAACAGCTCAGCGCACTTGAAGACGACTCTGATTGATCGAGGACCCCAAGAGATCCTACCTCATCACATCCTAACCTTTCAATTGAGTGGCAGGTGTCCATCGATAATTCCTCCAGTGATTCCAACGTACCAGTAATCTCCCTCAGCCTGAAGCAATTGGATACACTCAGTGTCCTTAAGCTAGATGGTATGGACAATCTCTCTAGGGCACAGTCGGTCAATGATAAGCTCTGCAAGTGCAAGAGTCCATTGAGTTGAATTTCTCGCAATTCAGAGAAACGAAGCGTCAAGGTGGACAGGAATTTCAAGCTGGATAGCTGTGACACTCTCAAGTTGAATTTGTCAAGTGTCAAATGAGATAAAGAAGGTGGTAACTGCTCGAGGGCTTGCAGGTCTAGTCTATGCAAAATAAGATTTTCCAGAAGAGAAAGGTGACCCAACTCTGTAGGGGGTGCTGCGACATTGAAAAGACACAACTCCAACTTCTTTAGTTTGGATAGCCTTCCAATCCACCCCAAGTCACACGTGCGCAGTCGACATTCAGAGCCATATGGCAAGATTCCATATTCAGTGCCATCAGATAGGAACAACTCTTCCAGATTAGAAAGCTTTGAGAGATTTGGGACTACCTGCAGTGAGCAAGATTTAACACGTAAAATGACTATACTCGCTGGAAGCTCAGGCAACTCTTCAATCTCATCACAGGATGTTAAGTCAAGTGTTGAGAGGCAAGAAAGCATGCTGATTGTGCTCGGAACATGACAGATTCTGGTCCTGCATAAATCCAGGACTTTTAGATAGGACAGATATCCTATTTCAGGAGGAATTTCGCCTTTCAACTGTGGGGTACCACAGAGATAAAGGCCCTCCAGTTTCTCCAACATTCCAATAGCTTTGGGCAACTCCCATCGATTTTTATCTGATTCAATCCCTTCGGATGACAACTCCAAAGTGCGCAAGGATTTTAATTTTCCAATGGAGTTTCGAAGTCTAATTTTTGTGTCTTTCAGACCAAGATATTGCAGTTCCACTAACCCTTCGATTGTGTTTGGAAGTTCAGTGATTCCTGACCTGTGTAGGTTGAGGACTAACAAGCACCTTAGCTTTCCGATGGATACGGGCAAGCTTGTAATTTTAGTCATCGAAAGGTCCAACTCCTTTAAAGATTCTAAGTTGCCGATAGAACTGGGGAGTCTGCAGACCTTGTAACAGCCCTTCAAAGAGAAGCGCTTAAGCTTCACTAGCTCTCCAATTTCTCCAGGCAAGCTTTCAAGGCGCCAACAATGGGTAATATTCAAGTCAAGCAAGTACTTTAGCTTTCCAATGGAGCTGTCAATCTCCTTCAATCTCTCACAATCATCAACTGTCAACCTCTCTAAAGTCAGGCATCCAGACAAGTCAGGAGTTCTAGTCATGCGATGACATTCTACGAGAGCAAGGATTTTAAGTTTGCTTGCCATCTGCAAAAAGGAAAGATAAATTTCAGGAAGAGAAACCAAAATAATCAACAAGAAAACCATCATAAAATGAGATGTAAACCATACCGTAATTAAGTTCCATACTTCTGAATCATCTGTGAAGTGATTGCCAAAAAGTTCAAGAACGACTAAATTCTTCAAATGAATATTAGCCGCGCAGAAATCTGGTGGGGGAGAAGACCAGGAAATCCATCTCAAATTTGGTAGACAATCGGTAAAATCCCCAAGAAAGGTCCCATTTGATAATCTTAGGAACCTTAAACTTTCAAAACTTTGGATTTGTTCACGGCTAATTAAGATATGAGAACTCCTTCCTTGCAGATCAAGTCCTTCAACCTTTTTCTTTCTCTGCCAATAAATGATTGCGGTGATTAGCAGAAGTTTGTCAGTAAACTGTAACTTTTTTTTCGATTTGGATTAATGAAATGGAAGAAAAGATCATTAGCAGAAAATTGAACCCTCAAAAGCAGGATGTCACTTTTTTCATCCGACCCTGATGGCTGTCTTACCTCTTTGGTCCTTAATAATTCAAGGACTTCCGCACTAAACCGCAGCCTACTACGCTTCCCAAGATTTGTAGGACTTTCTTGTCGAACAATTTCCCGTCCTAGATCTCTCATTTGATCATGCATCCAAATTTTATTGTTATCCATGATCTTTATCAAGGACATGTTGATAAGGACATCAATTTCCATGTTAGGATAAAATTTACAATCAGTCCACATGTAAATGGCACTAGTCATATCATCATTGATGAAAAAGCATGCAACATCGAGAAAAATTTTGCGCTGACGATCGTTTAGGGCATCATAACTAATCATCAACTTCTTCTGTACATTTTCATCAGGTATGTCCCTTAACTTGTCTAATGTTTCCTTCCATATCGCTTCATCTCTTCCACAAAGTAATGAACCTAGAATTTCCAAAGCCAAAGGAAGCCTTCCGGTTGTAGAGACAATTTCTCTTGAGAGGCTGTCAAAATCCTTTGCTATAGACGCTTCAAGAAAAGCATGCCTTTTGAATAGTTGGAGTGCGTGGTCAAAACTCAACTCCTTCATTTCATAAGCCAGAATTCCTTCCTTACTCTTCAGTACACTTGTGTTCCTAGTGGTGATCATTATTCTTGTTCCTGGATGCAATCTATCTTGTCCAATTAGATTCTCAATTTGTTCTTTCTCATCCACGTCATCAAGAACAATGAGGACCTTCTTATTCCCCAGTGTTTCTTCAATCCTCATCCTTCCGTAATCAACATCATCAATAACATCTGCTGCTCTAGGACTAACAATTTCTCTTACTAACTTCTTCTGCAACTCGACTAAACCATCCTTCTTTGACTTTTCTCGTATATCATCAAGGAAGGCGCAACACATTCCGAAGTGAGAAGAAATTTTGTTAAAAATGACTTTGGCTAGAGTGCTTTTACCGATGCCTCCCATCCCATGAATTCCGAAAAGTCTCACATCACTGCAGTTAACATCTAGCAATTTCAATACTTCATCCACTGGTCCATCAAGTCCGACTAAATGTTCAGTCACAAACTTATATCGTTTCTTCAGCCTATGCAAAACCTCTTTGACTACCAACTTCACAAGTTCCGCTTTGCTGCCACAAATAGAAGCCAGTTCATTAGTTAGAAAATCTGTATCGACGAATAGATTAATATGTAAGCCTCTAAATCCAAAAACTGTGCAGTTCTTTTGTTTATTCTTTGTAACTCTTGCATATGATTTATTTTTCCTTAAATTTGCAAAGATTTACTAATTTATTTATCCCCCGATATCACTTGTATTGGACGGGCTCGATTCCAGAGCTAAAGGTCAGGGATATTTAGAGCTTACCTTTTGCATTTTGGAAGTTCCCAGCCCTTGATTTGATCGACCTTCATAAGAGCCTTCTCCCAGGATTCTACTTCGTGAGGAGGAAACTTCTTCTTGTGTTCATCTATGGCCGCTGTGTATAATGAGGATTTAAGCTTAACATCATCTGGCTTCACATCGTAAAAAATGGGTAGAATCTGTTTTTTCCCCTTAGATATGGATGTGTTGTCTACCATCCTCACGAGCTCACGCAAACACCATTTGCTATTAGCATAATTTCTTGAGAAGATGGGTATGTAGATCTGAGAGTTGTCGATTGCTCGAAGAAGCTCTCCACCAATTTCTTCCCCCACTCGAAGGTCTTCATCATCTCTGAAGATGCGAATACAGTTATCTACCATGCCATGATAGAGGAAGTCGGTGAATCCCTCTCTAGTATCTAGTCCACAGAAACTCAGGAATACTTGATACTCGCTTCCCCTTGCAGTGTTGTCACTTGTTCCAGCGTCTGAGTTCGCCATAGGAGCTTTACTATCCAAACTAGGGTCTCTCTCTCTCTCTCTATGAGAACGTTCCTGGCTAATACCAAGGTGACTTTGATCTACCGTAGCTAAGAATTGTCGCCGAGGTTCCTCGATGTGAATGACAACTGGACTGAGTCCGGACCAGTTAAAAGAAGAAAAACAAACAAGCAGAGAAAGTAAACTGAATGAGAGTAAACTATTACACATTTTAGTTATGATATTTGTGATCTATGGACCTGGGTTGTCGCGACCTGATTTTTCCCCGCGCGGCCGAAAGATCATAGATTTAGAGGTGTTGCCCAAAAGGCGGGCCAAATGGTCCATGGTATAGGTGCGGGCTCTCCCAAACCCTTATTGCGCGTGATGTCGGATTTTATTTTAAAATCTTTAACAACCTAAATAATTTACTAGGATTCGCTATTAGCCTATTGGGGTGGGCTAGAAATCAATCGAGACGCAAGAGTGTCATCTCGATTCCTATGCCACTAGAGATTCTAAGATCGGAGACTTATTTACACTAATTGTCTAAGGAGAGCCCTTTCAACACCTAGTTAGTCTTTGACAAAAAAAAAAAAAAAACACCTAGTTAGTCAGTTGTTTACCTAAATGATCATGCATTCTTGGGGATAATAACAACATGAGTGTCAAAACTTTCATACGACACTTGAGTGGCATAACTTTTTTGTAGCTTCCTTAAGTGTCACAAATTTGAAAAATCAATTACTTAAATTTCATCGGCGATTTGTGTTGCCAGAACATTCGACGTTGACGCCAGAAAATATGACGTGGACAATTTATTTAATTTTATTCTTACTTTTTTATTTTTTATTTTCAAAAATAAATAAATAAATAGTAATAAAATGCATGTCACAATTGAAAATTGAAATACAAAATCCACGTAGGACGATTTGCTGGAAACGACACTCAAATGACCAAACTTGTACTCCGACGTAGCACTTGAGTGAGCAAAAAAAAAAAAAAATTATCACACTCAAGTGAGCGTTGTGAGAAAATTATGGCACTTCTGTTGTTCTTGTTTATTTATTTGGTTTAGGGTTATCTTCTTAGTCGATATTTTGGGATAATTACCCTGGTAAGAATTATAACTTATTTCGATAGTGCATTTGAGTCTTCAAACTTTCGATCGTTTAAGTCATTAAACTCGCATGAAAGTAACGATTGACGGACTTCGCTAAATTCGTTAGTTTCCAATGGACGGAAAATCCTAGGTAGCAATTTTTTGTTCGCAAAATAATTGGAGAGTCCAATTGCAAGTTCGACAAGAGTTTAAGAGACTAAATTGTATTTAATTGCAATGCCGGCCTAAGGATGCCCTATCAATCTCATTTCCCAAGAAAGACGCAAAAAGGTTGGATAAGTGATAGTATCCTAACCTCTAATGCAGGAGAATAATTCCAAGGATGTGTGTTCTTTGTTTTGAAAGAACGTAAAGTGTATTGTATTTTTGATAAAATGCTATTGTACATTTTTATCTCTCTTTACATCTTCTATTTATAAGAAGTGGACGATATAAACAAATCAACAATAAATTAAAAGAAATTAAGGAGCAATTGCGAGAGATTCGCTGAATATCAGGAGTGATTGCTGAAGTTGCAAGGGATCTGCTATATATCAGAAACGATTGCTGAATATCAGGAATATAAAAAATGACTGCTAGAAATCCACTGGATATCAAATTCTAGATTTTATATTCTTTGACATCCCCCGGAAGCTGGTGTGAGAGATCTCACAGTAAGCTTGGACTGTAATAGACGAAAGCGAGTGGTAGATAAGGCTTTAGTGAAGATGTCCGCAGGCTGATCTATGGAGGAGATGTATTGAACATGGAGTTGCTTCTGAGCCACCCGTTCTCGAACGAAATGATAGTCAATTTCAACATGTTTGGTTCGGGCATGAAAAACGAGATTTCCAATGAGGTAAATGGCCGAAATATTGTCACACCATAAGACAGGAGGACTTGGCAAGGAGACATGGAGGTCATGTAATAGGGCTTCTATCCATATGAGCTTGGCTGCTGTATCGGCTAGACATTTAAATTCCGCTTCGGTGCTAGAGCGAGCTATAGTTTGTTGTTTACGAGAGCTCTAGGAAATAAGATTAGATCCAAGAAAGATACTATTACCACCAACAGACCTACGAGTGGCATGATCGCCAGCCCAACTTGCGTCGGAGAAAGCATGTAGTTGACAAGTAGAGCGGCGAGTAAGCAGAATACCATAATCAATGGTACCACGTAGGAAACGCAGAATGCGCTTAACGAATTGCCACTGTGCTTCGGTGGGGGCATGCATGAACTGACATGTGGTATTGACTGCATAAGCAAGATCTGGTCGAGTGATAGTAAGATACTGAAGTGCGCCGACAGTACTACGATATAAAGTAGGATCATGAAATAAAGCTCCGTGTTGCAGGGAAGGCGGGTCAGTACCACTAACACAAGGAGTTGTGACTAGTCGAGCATCTTGCATTTTGGTACGTTGAAGAATGTCGCGTGCATACTTGCCTTGATGAAGCAATAGATCTCTGTCAGTTCTTTGCAATTCAATGCCGAGAAAATAATGAAGCTCTCCGAGGTTCTTAATAGCAAATTCTCGCTGCAAGGGTTCAATTAGAGCAGATAAAGGCGCTGACGGCGACCCAGTTAAAATTATGTCATCGACATATACCAAGAGAAAAACATTGTATGAGGCCGAGTGAAGCACAAATAAAGAGGAGTCAGTGCGAGAGACTTGAAATCCAAGAGAGAGAAGAAAAGAGCTTAGCCGTTGGTGCCATGCACGAGGCGCCTGTTTCAGTCCACAAAGTGAGCGTTGAAGAAGACACACATGGTGAGGATGAGAAGAGTCGACAAAGCCTGGAGGCTGCTGCATATAAATTTCCTCTTCAAGGTGACCATGGAGAAAAGCATTCTTTACGTCTAATTGTCGAAGCTGCCATCCTTGACTGAAAGCCAGAGAAATAACGGTGTGAATCATTACATGTTTCACCACGGGACTAAAAGTTTCATGGAAATCAACCCATTCTTGTTGATTGAAGCCTTTGGCGACTAATTGAGCCTTATATCTTTCAAGGGATCCGTTAGCTTTCTGCTTGACTTGAAATACCCATTTACAACCAATCGGTTTGCACTGTTTCAGTGGAGGTATGAGGGTCCATGTCTGATTGTGCATCAAGGCGGTGTATTCTTCATTCATAGCCGTTCGCCATGCTGGATCTTTATTTGCTTGAGTGAAAGAAGTTGGTGTCGATATGGAGGAAGCTTCGGTTTGTAGGGCATAAGTGTGATCAGCCCGAAGTTGACGTCGTGCCAAAGTTCCATCTCGCAGCCTTGTCACCATAGGATGAGATGAGGCAGCTGTCGGGGAAGGCGAATTAGAGGTGCTGTCATTACCGATTTGATCATCATCAGAGGGTGGTTCTGGGGGCAAAGATGACTCTGATTCTGAAAAAGGTGTTGGAGAATGTTGTTGAACTTGTATAGGAGAAAGAGAATTAGTTGGGGCAGTAGAGATGCGCTCCATTGATTGAGGTTGTTGCACGTCGTTGTTCGAAAATAAAGGGAGCGTAAGACATTCTGGAGCCACAGCAGTGGTTTGACAAGCATCCGTTGCACCAGAGGTAGCAAAGGGAAATAATTTCTCATCAAAAATTGCATTGTTGGTGATGTAGATGCGATGATCTCTTAGAGAATAACAACGGTAGCCCTTGTAGCCTAACGGATATCCTAGAAAAATGCATAAATGCGATCGTGATTGGAGCTTGTTCTTTGCATTTGATCGAAGATTGGGGTAGACTGCGCACCCGAAAACCTTGAGGTGCCGAATATCAAGAGTAGCTTTATGAAGTGTCTCCCATGGTGTTTGGTCCTGTACAACTGGCGTCGGCAGCCGATTGATAATATGGACTGCGGTTTCAAATGAAAAATCCCAGAAGTGAGGCGACACAGAAGCATGATTAAGCATTGAAAGGCCCATTTCAACAATATGGCGATGTTTTCGCTCAGCTGTGCCATTTTGATGATGTTGATGAGGACATGAGGTCCTTTGATGAATGCCACGATCCTGTAATAAACGCTGAAAAGAGGCTGAGAGAAATTCGCGTGCACAATCACACTGAATGGCTTTGATTGTGGTGGAAAATTGATTTTCGACAAAATTGAGGAACACGGAGAAAATGGAGAGGAATTGATCACGAGATTGAAACAAGTATAGCCATGTAAATTTGGAATAGTCATCAATAAAACAAATATAATATCGATTATTCGATGTAGAGGTTACAGGAGCAGGACCCCATACATCAAAATGAATTAACTGCAAAGGAAATGTAGACTTATGATGGGTTGGTGCATGAAATTGACTATGACTCATACTGGACATACACGCAGGACACGGTGAGAGTGCCATTGGTGATTTATTTAAAACTCGACAAACAACTGGAAAGGCGGCATGGCCAAGACGGTTGTGCCACAGACAAATGAGATCGGTTGCAGAGGCTTGGAACGCAGACGAAGATGACGATGGTGAAGAAGACGCTGGAACGAAATAAAGATCGTGATCAGTTTCTCCTTGAAGTAGAGTCCTCCCCGTGTGACGACACTTCATAGAAAAGGAGTTTGGTGAGAATAGAAAATCACAGTTATTTTCTTGACAAAACTTACGGACAGATAGCAAATTCTTTTTTATTGTGGGGACAACGAGAACATTAGATATGCGAAAATGAGGAGAAACATAGCTACCTGTGTGGGTAATGGGTAGATGTGACCCGTTACCTATGGTGACTTGTTGTGATCCAGAATAAGGCTGAATATTAGATAGACCTGAAGGATTATTTGTCACATGGTGCGTGGCACCAGAATCAGGGTACCAGGATTCACTGGAGAAGATGGAAGGTGGAGGAGGAATTTCAGCCAAGTTGAGTTGAGGAGAAAACTCGAATGGTGGCTGCTGAAGATATCTATCACGGCAAACATTGGCACTGTGACCGTTTCTGTTACAAATCTGACACCGAAGATTGCTTCGCCTTTGTCTCTGATTATTGCCAAAGGACGGATTGAAATTGTTGTTGAAATTTCGATTGTGATCATGCTGGCTAGCCCCTCGATAATTTCTGTCTCTTCCTGCTTGACCTCGATTTTGGAAAAAATGCCCATTACCTCGAGAATATCTGACAGCATGTTGTTGTTGTGATCTTTGATGCTATGAGGAAATTGGAGACCCATCAAAATGTGCGGCAAATGCAGCCGGTGGAGCAACAGTAGACTCCATGAGGTCTAAGCGTGCTTCATGGGACAATATGAGACCATGAAGGGCTTCTCTAGTCATTGTCTGATTTTGACTTTGCACTGATATGGATACCGCAAGGCTTTGATATCCAGCTCCCAATCCATGAAAAATGTGGGTTTGATACTCATGAGGGGAAATAATCTCGCCAATCGAAGCTAGTTGATCTGCAAGAACAGTGGCTTGTTGAAGAAATTCCGTAACAGTTTGGTTACCTTTCCGAAGAGCTTGCAGCTGCATTCTAAGATGAGTTGCTATGGCAAGATTATGAGTAGCATAAGATGCACCAAGGAATTTCCATGCTTCTGCGGACGTGTTGAAATTTGAAAGTTGTCCAACAATAGCATCGGACGTTGTGCTAAGAATCCAACCAAGTGCTATTTGATCACGTGTTATCCATTCGTCATATGTTGGGTTCGAAATAGTGATGGTGGTTCCATCGGCTGATGTTTGCACAATTTGGCTAGGTGGACATACTGAAGATCCTTCCACGATTGGTAGCAGTTCGCTTGCTCGAAGGCACGGTAACAAGCGTGCCCTCCAAATAACAAAATTGTCTCCTGTGAGGTTGACTCCAATGGCTGGACAGGAGATGGAATTTGCAGGAATTCCAGTTGGTGTAGATCCAAGTACCTGGGTTGTTAAGCCAGGGGTGGTACTGGAGATCGAAGAAGACATTAAAGAAGGCGAGGATGCCATTTGAGAGAAAGAAAAAAAAAAAAAAAGAGGCTTTCGCTAGAAAGGCTCTGATACCATGAAAGAACGTAAACTATATTGTATTTTTTATAAAATGCTATTGTACATCTTTATCTCTCTTTACATCTTCTATTTATAAGAAGTGGACGATATAAACAAATCAACAATAAATCAAAAGAAATCAAGGAGCGATTGCGAGAGATTCGCTGAATATCAGGAGTGATTGTTGAAGTTGCAAGGGATCTACTGTATATCAGAAACGATTGCTGAATATCAGGAATATCAAGAATGACTGCTAGAAATCTGCTGGATATCAAATTCCAGATTTGATATTCTTTGACAGTTTTCTTTTTTTTTTTCTCATTTGAAATTTTTGCACTTGTCCAATATGTAAATTCTTGACCACAAGCTCCAAATACCGAGAGATACTTTTCAAGACTTCTCCCAAGTATTACTATAAATATAAGTTTATTCAATGAGAGACACGTCTCTTTAAATTAGAGATAGTACTTCTCTCCCTCAAATGCAATATAGAAGCATAATGAGAGAAATGAAAGTTTTATCCACGTCAAAGAAAATATAAATACCCACATGGTATTTCCTTGCGGATGAATTATGTTCAGCTCATTGTTCGTAGGGGTTGACCATGAAAATCGAAAGAGTCATCCTTTGGTTTTTCTGATTTTGTATATGAATGCAACTTAGCTTATGCCCCTTGAAATGACGCGACTGGCAATTCTTTTTTCTTCAATGTAATCATGTGAGATACTTGGAAATGCAACATTTGGACAGTCTTTTGGTTAATCTAAAAAATAGATTGATTGGACGGACGGACGAGAGGGCGATGGAATGTTTCAAATTATTTTCTTTCTTTTTTTGGTAAAGTGTGTTTCAAATTCTTTACTGTCGTATGCATGAATAAATGTCTTATATCTATATATTTAGAGAGAGAGAGAGAGAGAAGACTTCATAGAAGAAACATTCACGAAAATATAAAATAATTAGTTCCACCTGGAGTGCAAATATTTGTGTACAACGCTCACTTTATTGTCATTTTTTTTTTGTCGGCTCACTTAAGTGCCAATTCCAACAAAAAGTTATCACTTAAGCGCTAATTTCGACGAAACCGTATACGTGGTATTTTTTTATTTTTTTAATATTACGTGGCAATTGCTTTAAAAAAAGAACAGTACACGTAGCAAAAGAAAAAGGCAAAAATTAAAATAATTTCCACATAATATTGAATTTTTTTGAAAAAAAAGCTAAATAATTAAGAAATAAACTAAAATTTTAAAAAATATATATATATAGATGGAGTAGTGAGGGCTTGCACAGCCCTCGCCACCGCTGGAAATGGATGGCGAAGTGGGGGGATGGGTCGGCAGTGGCCGGCACTTGGCGACCCTTGCTGGCCCATCCCCCACCCTGGCCAGCGATTGCCAATAGTGGTGGGGCGGCGATGGCTGGCACAGCCCTCCCTTGCCTTTTTCAATTTTTTTATTTTTTTAATATGACTTGAATTTTTTTAAAAATTTTTGATTTTTTTATTTTGCTGATTGGGATGCTCCGATGAGCCACGTAGACACCACAGACGCCACATCAGATTTCCGACGATGTTCGCCGGAATTGTCACATAAATAACCGTTTTTCAAAAATTGACACTTAAGTGAGCCAACAAAAAAAAAAGACACTAAAGTAAGCGCCGTACTTCTGCCTTA
The DNA here is from genome assembly GCA_021437785.1 of Rhodomyrtus psidioides. Taxonomy (NCBI): domain Eukaryota; kingdom Viridiplantae; phylum Streptophyta; class Magnoliopsida; order Myrtales; family Myrtaceae; genus Rhodomyrtus; species Rhodomyrtus psidioides. The sequence continues at coordinate 458,474 of JAILYB010000092.1, read as the reverse complement.
ACAAAACATAAAAGTCGAAGTGAAGTGAAGAAGGAAGCGGGACTTAGAGAAGCCACAGAGAAGGGCACAATGATCAATTTTGTTAGCGATTATTTCTCAATTTTCTCTCATAATAATCAGGATAACAATTATAATAATTATAAATGTCGCACCGCTGCTCCGGATGCGCCCAGGCCGTCACATATATCTAGTAATTCAAGTTTATTAGAAGGCATTATTGCCGAACCAATTGAATTTAATTAAGGGGATTATTAAACTTCAACCAATAGTGTCGTACAGAGGGGCATTCGATGTCATGACATAACCAAACTTCCCACCTTTATTTAAGAGTAAATTAAGGTCATGCAATTATAGTGTTGCATGCTCGGTGGGCACCAACTCCTTCAGATAGAACGACACATACTACATTGGGGACGGTTCATCTGGGAGTACCTGACCCCGCTATTTACATACAAAATTTCGAACCTCCCCTATCCGAACCGACAAAATGCCGCAACGCTCCCTCTAATTGCGGACTTTCTCCCAACACCTCCCTGGCTTTCCGGTCATCACTAGGCAGCACCCCCGGTGGAACCATCTCCAGGCGCTCCGAGGTTCGGACCACCGTCATCGTAGCTGTCAAGAGTGTTACTGAATCGGGTTGAAAAAATGGGACCCTCCCTTCGCCCGTCGACATTGACGTACACATTTACAAACTTGTCCTTCCGAAACTGCATCCCCCAAGCAACATCTACAATGACGGTGGTTACGACACGGGTGAGAATGACGCCTGGCTCGGTCGGGGACTCGAAATCTTGGCTTTCTGACTCCACCGAAACAGGAAGTCCGTAAAGGGCGCCGGGGGGAATTTGGATAGAGTCCATTTTCCTGTCAATCTAAAAGACAGTATACCCGCCAAGCGTAAGTAAACTGCAGCGAGTAAATTAGTCACTCTAGCGCTCGCTTGCTTGATTCAAGATACCATTCGATCTCGAAGTTGGCAGAACAAATAATTTATGTACACATGCAAGCAACGTCTTTAACATGCGCGTGAATGGCAAGGACGCAAGCATGGAATTCTCCCTTTTATGGCGTGTCCATGGTGTACCCGAGATCTTCCGACTCGTAATTTAAATATCCTTATCTGACTCTTCCTGGCCGGCCCTCATGCACGGAGTTGTCACCTTGTTTTAGTGAGTCCTAAGCCGTACCATTTCATGATCCGATTTAGGATGTGTCTCAATTTAATTTGCCATTACCAGTTTTGATTGAATCATTATTGACTGTACCGTTTGGTGAGGCCTGGCAGGGACGTTGGACAATATACATTTCTCGACCCTTGGAGCCAGTAAACGCCCTCGCACGCAACATGGTAACTCATATCCTGGAGCAAGAGAGGGTGAGAGAGCGAGAGAGAGAGAGAACTTTACTCGCCTAATTAGGCTGTTGATGTTTCCTTTTTCTTGGAGGTTGCGGCTGAGAACACCCTTGCGTGAATTTTGGACTCCCAAAATGAATCCACGACCTCACCTCTCCCTCTATTTATATACTGGTCGGTGTTCTTTCATTCATGGTGAAACCCTGAGATGCTTTTCCGCCTGTAACTTCCCTCCGCGTGCAAGGTCGAGCGGTGGAAATGGTCAGCCACTTGGCTTATTTCCTTCTTATGCGTGTGCCACGTTTTTTTCTACGTGGCTTCTACCTTGAGTTCCCCCTCTCAACTCCTTCTTGGTGTCGTCCATTTCTCAAGCGGTGTCTCTGTTGGATCTTAGAGGCGCAGCACTCTGATACCTAAGTGTTTGAAGAAGGAAATTCTGGAAATGTTATTCACTCTCATGTTCTACTAAACGATTACAAAATACGCCTATTTATAGGCTGTAGGCATGACTCTACGACTTCTCTAGACAAACGAACAGACACGTCCAGATACATGACATTTAAAGCTAATAAACATAATCTCCTAGATAACAACGTCTAGGACTCTTCCTATTCTCTAGATAATAATTGCAACAACTTAATATCTTCCAAGACTCCACTTTACGATGAGCTTGGATTACGAAGAGTCGTGACTCTTGCGATTCCCAACAGCCTCCCTTAAACCGAGCTCATCTTGACCATGCCGATCATTCTCTTGAATTTAAGGAAGGAGTCTGTCTTCAACGGCTTCGTAAACATATCAGCCACTTGGTCTTCCGACTTGCAATACTGCAGCACAATCTCCTTGGACTTCACTAGATCTCGAATGAAGTGATACTTTATATCGATGTGCTTGCTTCTTCCATGAAAGACTGGATTCTTTGCAAGTGCTATGGCTGACTTATTATCACAATAAATCACCGTCGAATGCTCTTGCTTATGACGAAGTTCAGCGAGCATCGAACGTAGCCAAACTGCTTGAGTAGCACAATAAGCCGCTGCTATATATTCTGCTTCTGCACTGGATAAAGCAACCACCTGCTGCTTCTTCGAAGACCAGGAGAAAATCCCATTTCCTAAAGAGAAAACATAACCGGAAGTACTCTTTCTTTCTCCAATATCACCTCCCCAATCACTGTCTGTATATCCCACAAGCTGAAAATCATTAGAAAAAGTGTAGAATATACCATCATCCACAGTACCTTTAATGTACCGAAGAATCCTTTTTGCCGCCTGCAAGTGTGATTGTCTAGGAGCTTCCATAAATCTGCTTATCATCCCAACACTATAAACAAGATCTGGCCGAGTAGAAGTCAAATATCGTAGACTCCCAACTAACCTCTTGAAATAAGTGGGATCGACTTCAGAACCACTTCCGTCTTTTGTCAACTTCAATCTTTCCTCCATGGGAGTGCTAATTGGTTTACAAGTAGCCATCTTGAAACGCTCAAGAATATCCTTGGCATACTTCTGTTGACAAACAAAAATACCATCCTCCGATTGAGTAACTTCTAGGCCAAGAAAATAATACATGAGACCCATATCTGTCATCTCGAACTCACGGGTCATGGCCTCCCTGAAGTCACAAATCATTTCTTGCCAATCTCCAGTAAATATGAGATCATCGACATATAAGCAAACAATGAGTATTTCACCATTCAAGCCAACCTTGACATATAAAGTATGCTCATAAGGACAGCGGATAAAACCATGAGTCAAGAAATAAGAATCAATTCTGGTATACCAGGTTCGTGGTGCTTGTTTGAGGCCATAAAGAGCTTTCTTCAATCTGTAGACTAAGCCCTCTTGTCCTGTTTTGACATAGCCCTCCGGTTGATCCACATACACCTCCTCCTCAAGTACGCCATTGAGAAATGCGGACTTGACATCCATTTGGTGTATTTTCCAGCGCCTTTGAGCTGCTAAAGCAAAAATCATACGAATAGTATCCATTCTTGCAACCGGAGCAAATACCTCAAAATAGTCAATCCCGGGTTTCTGTTTGTAACCCTTGACTACAAGACGAGCCTTCAACCGATCAACATCACCATTAGGCTTACGCTTGGTTTTGTAGACCCATTTTACACCGATGGACTTCTTGCCTTCTGGAAGAGACGTGAGTTCCCACGTATCATTCTTCTCGATCGCATATATCTCATCATCCATGGCATGAATCCAACCACTATCTTGGGAAGCCTCCTTAAAGTGTGTCGGATCACAATCTGCAAAAAGAGCATAATTGACAATTTCTTCATCAGATGGGTCATCATTATTCGACAAAGAATAATCCCTCAAACGAGCAGGTAAAACTCGTTCTCGCCGTGGACGGGAGGAACTTTCGACACGATCTTCGACAAGATTTTCAACAGGATTTTCGACAGGATATGCTGTCGAAGTAGGCTGCATCGAACTCGTTGCTGGTTCAGATTGAACTGACTCCTCCTCAGCGAAGACAAAATGAAACTGCTTCTTCTCTTCCCTGTTCCACATCCACTCAGCTTCCTCGTCGAAGGTGACATCTCGACTGATAACCACCTTCTTCGATATAGGATTATACCATAATCAGGTTGCACTTATCGGATGAGGTGTTAATAGAGATAGCCGAGGAAAAGGATGCCACAACTTTGTGGGCTAAACTTCAGGCACTCTATGGTATGAAAGATTTGAAGAATCGCTTGTATATGCTGAAGAGGATGTTTCAGCTGCGGATGGTTGAAGGTACATCTATCAGAGCCCACTTAGATGAGTTTGATAAACTCATGATGGACTTGAAGAACGTCAACGAGGCCTTACCTGATGAGAAACAAGGAATGTTGTTGTTAGCATCTCTACCGGATTCTTTTGAGAACTTTATAAATTCATTACTTCAGGGGCGTACTGCGATTACCTTGGAAGAGGTAAAGTCCGCTTTATTATCTAAAGAGGGGCAAAAGAAATTAGGAGAAGATAACTTGGCGCAAGGTAGTGCGCAAGGTTTGTTAGTCCATGGTAGAGATGAACAGAGAGAATCTGGAGATAACAGATGGAAGCGTCGTTCTAAATCGAGGTCCAATGTTCGGAACCGTCGATGTTATCACTGTAATTTGGTAGGGCACTATAGGAGAAACTGTCCGAAGTATAAGGGTAAAGGAGTTAAGGTGGAGTCTACAGCTGATAGTAATATTGTTACTACAGCAGATAATAATTCTAGTGATGCCGGCGATGTGTTAACAGTCGCCACGAGTTCATGAGGTGATGAATGGGTGCTTGATTCTGGATGTTCTTATCATGTTACTTCTCATAGACATTGGTTTACTACTTATCAATGCATGGAGGGTAGTAAGGTGTTTATGGGAAATGGTACTGCTTGTGAAGTAGCGGGGATCGGAATAGTTCAGATTAAGATGCACAATGGAATGGTGCGAACGTTGACCGATGTGAGGCATGTACCAGAACTGAGGAAGAACCTTATCTCGTTGAGTACTCTTGACAGGTTCGGATACCGAATTTCCACTGTAGGTGGAGTTATAAAGGTTTCTCAAGGTGCGCTTACCGTGATGCGAGGGAAGATAGACTGCGGGTTATATCTCCTCCAAGGAAAGACAGTGATTAGCTCGTCTGCTAGATTCTCAGATACTTCAGGTGAGGTTACAACACAGTTATGGCATATGAGACTTGGACACATGAGTGAGAGGGACATGATTGTTCTGGGTCAAAGGGGTCTACTAGGAGGTCATCGAATTGAGAAGATGGACTTTTGTGATCACTGCGACATGGGTAGTCAGCGGAGAGTGAAGTTCAGTACGGCAGTTCACCGGACCTCAGAGATTGTAGGCTGCGTACACTCAGACTTATGGGGACCCTCTCCAGTTCCGTCCAAGGGAGGTGCCAGGTATGTATTATCTTTTATTGATGACGTTTCAAGAAAAGTCTGGATTTGTTTTCTTAAGCACAAGAGCGAAGTGCTTGATCGGTTCAAGTCATGGAAGGCGATGATCGAAAAGCAGATAGAAAGAAAGATCATGGGCCTGAGAACTGATAAAGGGTTAGAATTCTGTTCTGATGAGCTTGATCAGTTTTGCATAGAGGAAGGCATTGTGAGACACCGCACTGTTGCCGAGTCACCACAGTTAAACAGAGTTGCAGAATTGATGAACAGAATTATATTGGAGAGAGCTCGCTCTTTACTCTCCAATGCTGGATTAGATGAATATTTTTGGGCTGAAGCAGTTAATACAGCTTGTTGGTTAGTGAACAGATCACCATCACCAGAGATTGACTGGAAAACTCCTGAGGAAACGTGGTCAGGTAAGTCTGCTGATTACACCGAACTGAGAGTGTTTGGTTGCCCTGCTTATGCTCGTGTGAGTGATGGCACGCTGGAGTCGAGGGCAAGGAAGTGCATATTCCTAGGCTATGCATATGGGGTGAAGGGATACAGGCTGTGGTGCACAGATGATGATTCACCCGGTTTTATGTTCAGCAGTGACGTTATCTTTGACGAGTCTGCTCTGTTTCAGAAAAGGAGTGAGGGGTCAATTAGGAAGAAAGATCTGGACGGTGTTCATAAACAGGTGGAGCTTCAGGTAAAGCTCAAAGATATTGAGAGTATAGTAGATGTGACAGAGTCTGCAGAGTCGCTAGATTCCAGAGTAGTTGACAGTTGTTCCGAGGTCAGAGATGATGAGGCTTCGAGGTGGTCAGCAGAGGTGGATGAGATAGAGCGATTGTTATATGCAGATGTTAAAATAGATGATTTGGGTGCAGCAGAGACAGTTTCGGGTATGGAGATACAGAAAGAGACTTCTGGAAGAAATTCTGTAAGTATCCTGCTTAATGCGTATTGTAAATTGTCTAGTCTGTCACGGTGTACTTGGATGGAGGTGGAGCAATTGTCCCATGCTTCACATGCTAGTACTGTTGGTTGTCTGGGTTATAACATGGATAGTACTAGGCTTGATCTATCACATGCAGTCAGGAAAATGTATATGATTAATCCAGGTATACATTGTGATGATGTGAAGTGGATCCTCCTGATTTTATTAGGGATGATAGACGTTGGGTTATATTTTGGAGAATGTAGTTCAGGTAGTGTGACGGTAACTAGGTTTGTGAACCTAGGTCATGCAGGGAACCTGAAAGATTGTCGATTTCTGAGCAGTTATGCCTTTACTTTTATTAGTTATACTATGAGTTGGAAAGTGCCGTTAGGGGACGCTATAGTCTCGTTGACGACTGAGACTGGAAACATAGTAGCGATAGAAAAAGTTGAAGAGGCGGTATGGTCTAATGGCTTGGTTAGTGATATTGACGTGGGGTATTCAGTTGATGTGGTAATCGGTAAAAGTCAGAGATGTCACTGGAGAATTGAGTACATTGGTGACCGAAAATTTTGCATCGGATATAGCATGTCAATAGAGTATGTGACCAAGAAAAGGTTTCTTACGGTGGAGAATCCTGTGGACATGTGGATCGACTTTATTTCTCTAAATAAGTTCAAGCTCTGTTTGAGCTTGATAGACGTCTGTGAAGAGTGAGCGCCCGTCGGGGCATTGGAGAGCAGCATGAATGATGAGTATTATGACTTGGCTTCAAACATCGAGCCAAGGTGGAGATTGTTAGATAATGTCTCGAGTTTGAATTCATGTTCGAAGCCTAATATAAATTGCATGAGTTTCGTAAAATTACGCAAGTGAGACCAAAAGCAAGTTTGGATCTCTGATTGCCAGAAAGGAAAAAGGGAACAATTTTATGTTTTGGTCGTACAAAAGATATCAAATATTATATATGCATATATAGATATTTGTGGGGGTAAAAAAGTGCTTTTGGGGTCAGAGAAGAGCACGAGGGTTTTCATCTTTCTGGTAGTGGTCGACTATTGTTGATTGGCCGCACGACGAAGAAAAAGAAGAGAAGCCGATCGTCAGACATACGAAGACCTCTGACCACCATGGGTTCTTGGAGCCGCACTGGATAAAGCCGCACGAAGACAACGCACGAAGAACTGGGGTTCTTGAAGCTGCGGGGTTGCGGAACGGTGAGTTCTTTGGGGGGTAAAATGCACAGGACGCAGCCCACGGAGAACGACGCGAACGCCATTCTTGGTTCAGCCGTCTCAAGAGCAAACAAGACAAGTATTGTTATTCTGAGTTTTTCTGAGTGAATTCTATGTGAGATATTATTTATGGGTTTGCGTTGGGCTTAATCTAGGTGCGGGAAACACTCGAGTGCATGAGTGATTGTAAATCTGATTCTCCGATTATAGTGGATTATATTGCTGGCTCTCCCCGTGGACGTAGGTACCGATCTCGGACCGAACCACGTAAATATCTGGTGTCCTTTATCGTTCCTCGTAATTTCCCTGGTAATTTTGTCTCGACATATTTGCAAGATCCGTTGGCGTTTCTGCATTATCGTTATTATAATCTCAACAAAGACAGTCCTGCCGTTGCTCCTCCCAACGTCCCGGCCCCTTTCCTTGCTAGATGTTCCAAGCCATGTGACTTATATGCTCCGGTTTCCCCCATACTTGTCGAATAGTAATTTACTGATTTATGGTGTTAGCCATATTTTGTCTTTGGCGGACATCTTCTTCACAAGGAACCGCATGGACCTTTTGCTCTTTTTAAGGTGGACAGCTAGATCTTTGAATTGGTGTTGGGAGGCAGCCATGCCATGTGTCCATTGGTTCCGTCTATGGCCTCAAAGTCACGCTTGTGTTATGGCGCCGATACTTCATTCACCTTGTGGCTAATGTCCTTAATTCTAACAAATCTTGTCATTGGGTTAAGCTACACAGATGTACATGTCGCACGTGGACTAATAAGTCGTGACTCATGAGACCTTAATTCTAATGATCACTGTCTTGTAGGGAGGGCTTAGTCAATCGTGACTTCAAGGTTTGAGGTTGTAGCGTTGTCCGTGGATTTCCGCCGTTTGTATTCTCTCTATCATTCCACTTGGTGAAGTAGTAGAGTGTGGCCGCCACTTGTTAGAGTGAGGCGCCCATTTGTCCTCTTCTTTTGGTTGTATATGGACACATTTCAAACTCTTTCCCCTATTGTGACACCTTCCCCACCTTCCTCCTTCCCAATCTTTGTCTTTCTTGTCACGTGTGCTTTAGTTGACCGTGACCTCTCTTATTGTCCAAGGCTGGTTTACCATGAGTTCTTTGGAAAGTTGAACTTACTTGACAAACGGCAAGTCTAGCGGAAGTTGTCACCACCACTACCACCACTTGCCGCACGTATCCCAGCCGGTTCCGCCTGTCATGACACTTCATTTTATTAATGCCGCATGTGTCCAACAAGTCTCATTCGCCGCGACACTTCATATTTACCCTCCAAGAGCTGGAGTCACTTGTCAATGACTGAATTACTACTTGGCAGTGTTGGATCTAGCAATATCACATAGATGGGGTGAATAGGTGATTCTAAACAATCTTGACTAGAAAATGCGGAATTAAAAAATCAAGTCAAAATATGCATAGAACCTGAATATGTGCAGATTTGAGTCTAAACACGAGTATGCAATATTATCAACCACAATCATAGGAGTTTAGAGATAGAGAATATTGCATACGATGATTATAGTGGTTTCGCTTAAATCAAGCTTACGTCCACTCTCACACGCTGACAGCCGATTAGCTAGATTCCACTAAATGAATCAATGGAGGTTTACAACAAGTGATGATACTCTGTTTGTATAATATCCCTGTCCCACATCACTTAGGAGGAGAGCCTGGGTTGGCTATAAGCCTTGGTCCCAATTAAACTTGCAAGACGCGTTTTTCGGAGATTGTATGGGTGTCGCGACCCGTCCGGAAGCGGACGCGGCTAATGGATTACCGATCGCGGGCCTTCCCCTGCACAAGGGTGCGGATCGCGGGCTTTGGATCGGCGCGGGCCCTCCCAGGCCCATACCAAATCGCGGCGGGAGTATTTTTCAAAGGGATTCGACGATAACAGTCGATCGCTTTCGACCTTAGTGTGGTCGTGGTGGCATGTGCAACTTGTGCATGCATTTGGAGTCGCCACCGGTCTTTCTTGGAGGGTAGACCGGAAACCTTATTGACCGATTGGGAGAGATCGATCAATTCTGCGGAACCAGAGATTTTGGGTTCGGGGACTTGGTTACGTTGATGTCATTACCAACGCCCTTTCGGTACCTAACGCGAGTGATTTTCCCTAACTAGGATTTCATGCAGGCGCAATTTTGGGTGAGGTAAGTCTGACTTTGCACATTAACCAGTTTAACATGCTCACGTAATCATAATAAATAAATAGATGCCAATCACATAAACATCTATCCTACGTGGTGATCATGAAATTATGATTTAATGGGTCTCGAGCCAATGAGACCACATTTAATCATTTTAATATTTTAATAACGGAGAGCCGCTCTTCGCTTCTTCTTGGTTTCTTGAACTCTTCAAGAATTTGGCCCCAAAGAGCTCGCCGACTTAAAAGGCTCCTCCACGTAATCCTCGTAGCATTTACATCAACAATTGAATATGCTAAAAATAAAGATTACATGAAAAATAAAAGGAGTACGCAGTCTCCATTTAATAATTACAACCCCAAATATATAAATAATCATCATACATTCATATATACATCAATCACATTGATTAGGGATTTTTCCATGATCACCACCCTTTCACGTAAGTAATAAATTCACAATTTAAAACTTAGGAATGCACAATAAAAATTCTACGTTGAATCATATTAAGAATTTTTACGTAAAATAAGATAGCCATAAATTTTCGATTCAAAATTGATTTAGTCTCAATTTTTGCTACGTTGATTAATTTATCATATAAAATAATCAATCTCCATTAGCCATGTAAGACGAACAATTCGTTAATACATATTGACCATAGTATTGCAAAAAAATCAATTAAATGCACGAAAACACCTAAGGATTGGCTCTGATACCACTGTTGGGATCCACGTAACACGTAGCGGAAATAAATAACAACCCATACATGTATCTCCAAAGGCGTACTTCGTGCATTTCAATCGAAAAAAATCACAAAGTCTCAAAGGGAGTAAATAGATTACCTCTCGTAGCGTGCTTGAACGGAGGTGTCGGTTCGATGTTCTTCGATCTCAGCCTCCACAAGTGTTAGGCATCTAATTCGGACGCACCACCAATTGACGAACGGGGAGACGACTAATAACTCCACAACAATTGTGCTAGCAATATGCGGAATCAATATTCCGAACTTAGTATATTTTGCTCTCTCAAGATTATGAGAATATAGAGAGTGTTTGTGTTCTTCTCTCTAAGCTCTCAAAAATTTGCACACTCTACAAAATGTCTCCCCCCTTCAACCTCAAAACTCTTGCCATCCTTTTATAGCCAAAAATACATTCCAATAAATTGTATTTAAAAATAGCACTAACAATTATAAATTCTATCTAAAAATAGCACTCACAAATAAATGACATTTAAAAATAGCACTAACAATAGCACTCATAATTTATAATACAAAAATGCTATTTAAAAATAGCACTAACAATAGCACTCACAATTTATAATACAAAAATTCTATTTAAAAATAGCACTAACAATTATAAATTCTATCTAATAATAGCACTCACAAATAAATGACATTTAAAAATAGCACTAACAATAGCACTCACAATTTATAATACAAAAATGCTATTTAAAAATAGCACTAACAATAGCACTCACAATTTATAATACAAAAATTCTATTTAAAAATAGCACTAACAATTATAAATTCTATCTAATAATAGCACTAACAATTTATGATAAATAAATGCCATTTAAAAATAGCACTAACAATAGCACTCACAATTTATAATACAAAAAATGCTATTTAAAAATAGCACTAGCAATAGCACTCACAATACAAAAATGCTAAAAAAGGCACTAACAAAGGTGTTAAAAATAATAACCATTATTATTATTACAAGAGTTAAAGAGGTTACCAAACAATACAAATATGCATAACATATAAATATGTATGACGTATAAATACGTAGAGCATACGTATACATCCGTGAAACCGGGGACTAATTGAAAGAAAAATGTGCAATTAAGCCCTTTTGGTAAAAATTGATTAAATTGGAGGGCAAATTGACCTAATTGCACTTTAAGACTTTAGAATCCAATGTCATAGCTTATAAAAAGTGAGAATTGAAAACTAAAAGACTCGAAAATGATATTTTTTAGGCTCGGTTCGGGTTTATGTTTGTGAAGGAACATAGTGACCCGAGCCGAATTTTTGAGATTTAAAGTGACACACTTGAAGAGGAAATTAAAACAAAATTATCGAATATTTTTGGGTATTTTTCTGACCACGAATGGTATTTTTCTGATTTTTTGGGTATTTTTATAATTAAATAAACTCGAAAAATATTAAAAATACCAAAAAATATTTTTTGTTCAAAATTGGTTCCTAAGGTTAAACCAAGGCTTCCAAAGTTGATTTTGTGATTTTATGACATTTTTTGATATTTTTAATTAATTTTAAAGAATAAAAATCACAATAATAAATGGTAAAAAAAATCAGGTGTCAACAGCTGCCCCTCTTTGAGAGGAATCTCGTTAGAGGTTTCTCTCAAAGATAAGGTGGCACCTGATTCCTAACCGACTCAACTGGGAAAATAAGAGAAGAAATGTTATGACATCGGACCCTTAAGCCTATTGATAAAAGCTCAAATCAATCCCCGGTTTGCTCTAACAATTTGAACATGGGCCGGAGTGAGAGAGGCTTACCTGAAGCTCACCTGTCGGATGCTGCCGGTTGCGACGACTTTCAAGAAGATGCCTAGGACTCGTCATTCAGAATATCCCAGGGAGATTAAGCTCTGACCTGTATGGTAGGTCATACCATGATGGGATTCCTAACTTGTAGGAACCTAAGGAAGGCGCATCCCACGCTTTGGGATTTGCCAAGAATTTTGATCCGTATGGTGGATCAGACCTTTGTGTTGATCCTTACTGCGATATTTATCAATGAGTTGACCCTTATGCGGTTTCTACCAATGAATTGACCCTTATGGCGGTTTCTACCATATGTGATCCCTCAGGCGGTTTCTACCTTGGTTTGACCCTTCAGGCGGTTTCTACCTTGAGTTGACCCTTCAGGCGGTTTCTACCTTTGATTTGACCTTTCAGGCGGTTTCTACCTTGTGTTGACCCTTCAGGCGGTATCTACCATGTGTTGACCCTTCAGGCGGTATCTACCTTGTGTTGACCCTTCAAGCGGTATCTACCTTTGAGTTGACCCTTCAGGCGGTATCTACCTTTGAGTTGACCCTTCAGGCGGTATCTACCTTCATTTGACCCTTCAGGCGGTATCTACCTTTGATTTGACCCTTCAGGCGGTTTCTACCTTTGTTTTGACCCTTCAGGCGGTTTCTACCATTGTTTGACCCTTCAGGCGGTATCTACCTTTGTTTTTATTTGAAAAGGGGTCTCATGACGAGGGTTCTCCACGTCCGTTGAGATTTCCTTGATATTTTTGAAAAGGGTGTCCTAGGACGAGGGTTCTCCACGTCTGTTGGGACAGTTTGTTGACTTCTTTTGAAAAAGGGTTCTATCCTCACACCTTTTTTTGAAAGATCCCGAAATTTGCCGGGAATTCAGTTTTGAAGCAGAGAAAGATTTTATTTTGACAAAGCTTCATTTGATTCTGTTGAGGCGACATTCTGGGAGCTGTGTTCTCCAGGTATCCTGCAGAAAGTTCAAACCTGAAAGATTTTTCTTCACCCAGAAAACGTTAGTAATCTTTGGGAAGACCACGGCTGTCCATTTGACAAAAACCGTATGACTTAAGTTTTAATCGTGAAATGTGCATTTTGATGCTGGAGGTTATCCAAAGCATTCTTGCAACATGCAAATGTGATCACAAATCCCTTGCACGGAAAATCTGGACCAACAGTTTGAAAATTCCAAAAAGAGTTTGTTCAAAACACCAACTGGAATATTTCTCGACAATGAGGTCTTCTCACCTATTTTGAGATAGTGGTTTTTATAGGGGATGCACTCAATTCCCTACTAACCTGTGCCTAGGTTTTAGGCTCATTCGCAGCGCATACATTTTGATCGGTCGGGAGGTCTTCCACGGGACCGTAATGTTGGGCTTGGATATTGGTCTTCAAGGGGGACTCACTTTTGAGTCAAGGTCATTGAATGAAAGTTTTCACCATCTGCTCCGGGTTTACAAGTCAAGAACCCTGCAAAATGAGAAAGAAATATTCTTGCTCGTACTTCTTCGAGCTAAGCTATATGTTAACCCAAGTGTCTTAGTCAGAGAAGACTGTTTCAGGGTTATGATGTTGGTAGGATTGGGGACCGAAAAAAGGCTTGTTTTTGGCCCAGAATTTATGAGGGGATTGACATTGGTGATCATTGCAAACTTGTCACATGTCTTTTCCATTCTGCATCTTCATTTTTGAGGTGTGCAACCGCTTTTGAGGTGTGCACAAGTCCTTTAGAGAACGTCTCTTGTGGTATTAAGAGATTGACAATTCTGTCCGTGTTTTTGCACCACGGCTGACATCATTTGGGGAGCAGTCTTCTTGATCTGACTTCTTTATGGGTTTTTCTCTCTTCCCAACTAGGCTTTATTGGGGATCAATCAAACAGTTTTCACGAGCATCGGCCTTGCTTTTACCAGGCACTTTGCTTTTTCTTGATGCTGGGGATTTTTTCTTTGTTGAAATCCCGCCTTTTCTTTTCCTTTGGAACTACGATGTTCAGAAAATTGTGCTAGATATACAACTTGAATCATAGCACATTTAAACGCCGATATGAGATTTTTCTATAAATCCCATCTCTTGATTTCTTCCGTTCTTGGAGTGATGCAGTTTCCATCTTGAAACATCCCATGATCACCAACAGGGGTTTATGAAATGAATTTGCAGGCTCAACTTGGCTGTGCAAAGGATATGGTATGTGGGATAGAGAAATGAATGCTTCTCATCATCCTCTGGCACTTGGATTACCATATAAACAACACACAAAGATTAATGTTAGTCCGAGCAAGAAAATTTCTGACCATTTTCTCCTGATGCCGCTGGACTCACCTCCATTTTGCCCCGATGTGGGGTGGTTCTTGACAGGGTTAAGAATGAAAACCGTCGTTCAAAGGGTTTATCAACGGTCACCTGTAGTGTTTGAGGGATATGAAACGAATGCCTCCGTCATCCCAACCCATGTAATCGTTGCGAATAATCCCTACTTCCGTAGGTCCAGATTTTGCTATCTGATCCGCTCCACTTCTCTCCAGTGTGTGTAGGACGTGTTTGGACTAGGCTTTGCCTCTTTTCTTTTGAGAAAACGTCCTTTTAAAAGTCTTGAACTTTTGATTGGAAAAAATCTCTTTCATTTTCTCCAAAAATTTTACCCGTCAAGGGGATTTTATGATGCACCATGCATGTTCTTATCCATGTTCAGATAACCTCCTGTTTTAAGACATGAATGCCAATGAAGTTTGAATTCTATGTCTTTTCTAGACATTAGATTCTGAAAGCTTTTCTTTTTATTTAACACCTTCAATGGATTGGGGAAAAGGATACTTACCTGTCCCCCGTGGCCGAAAATCCCTGAAAATGCAGAAGAAACATGTTATTGTATGTTCGTGAATTTTTGAAAAAATTAGAACGATACATCTTACCCTTGGTCGTGTGCCCCTGCGAGTGCACACAGGTTGTGACAATCTGTCCTCCTTGATGGTGAGTCCCTATCAAGGATAAATAACAAGTGTTAACTCATATTCCCAAATTGAAGACAAATTGGAACGATACAACTTGACTCTTGGTTCTCATCCCGTTCTGACGTCGCGTATTGATATGAACCACGTCTATCAAATCCGCTTATACATGCTTGGAATATTTGCAATATCAATGGTTCAGCTGCCCCCGGTTGGGCAACGTCTGTTTTGTTATTTGAACAGATGGCTCCTTGAGTGATTTATCCACGTTTATCACCTGAGAAGGGAAAGAAATGAGACATTACTTTGGTATGCGATAGAAGATCGTTTAGGAACGATACATCGTTTTACCAAATAGGTGGCTTCGCGGCCAAACGTATTTCGTGTTGAAGGGGTAGATCCCATTATGCTCAGCGGGTGATAATTATGGTTCATGGAACTTGCTCCACGGATTAAGTGATTAATCCACGGCCTTCGGCTTGAAGATGCTCAAAGGGTGATGTTGACACTCACGCGCAATTAGTTCTAGATATTAATGAAAGATGTTCCCGTGAGAACCTTACAGTGCGATCAACAACATATGCAATAGGAGTATTCAACCCCTTTTCTCGAAGCATTTTTCATCGAGTAGCCATGCCTTGCATCAGACGTTTGATCACCGGCCTCGCGTCACCACTGCGATGGTCCTCCGGCTCCAAATTGATCGAGCCAAAGATTGAACTCATCGCCAAGGAAATTGCTCGGGTCTTCGAGCCATTGATGTTCAAGTTGGGTATCAACGATTGTTGGGGGCAGATTTCTTTCATTGCCTTCGTTGTGAGGGATTGGAGTTTTTGAGCTGGAACCTTCATCATTGCCCTGTTGGGGTTGAGACATACATTCCTGAAAAGTATTGATCCAAGTGTCCAGCTCCTCATCAAGGAGATCACCTGTTCTTTCTAACCCTTGGTGCCCAGATTGGGTGTCGTCGACTGCAGGCGAGGGATTCCTCTCTTTGCTCTCGCCGTGAGCAATTTGACCCCTCGAATTGGAACTTCCTCCAATGACCGACAGGTTCATATGTGCACTCTCTACCAATGCCAGATCCACTTCAAGGACAGCATTAATGACTGATTCGCGCTCAAACTGAGGAATCTCTATGTGCTGGAACTGTGGCATATACTCCTGAGGAGTATTGAGATAGCTCGGCGGAGCATTCTGATTTGGGTTAGAGGAGTCGCTGACACGACTGCTAATCCCGTCATTGCTGAAACACGGTTGGGTGCTCTTGGCTCTCCAATCATCATGGTTGTAACTCTGCCCAGCACTTGAGCTCCAACTGGCTTTATGATGGTTTAACGCTATCCTTCCATCCCTTAGCAATCTCCTATAGTACTTGAGGTGAGACTCAACGTTAATTCTAGAGAGCCCCGGCACATTCATAATCTCGAGTATGCGTAGTGGGCTAGCCGAATCAACTCCCAGCTCTCGAATTGCATCAACAAATTTGGTGTGAAGCTCATAGGTCCAGTAAAACCTTGTTCTCTTATCACCCAAAATATCGTCAATACTTCGG
This sequence comes from Rhodomyrtus psidioides, assembly GCA_021437785.1. NCBI lineage: Eukaryota > Viridiplantae > Streptophyta > Magnoliopsida > Myrtales > Myrtaceae > Rhodomyrtus > Rhodomyrtus psidioides. The sequence continues at coordinate 441,855 of JAILYB010000092.1, read as the reverse complement.
TAGCTATTCTCTACGGGATCTAGTCGTTTCAAAAGTTGTCCAGGGAGGGACTCACCGACTTTGGATTGGCTGGCTGCGACAGCGAGTTCGTCATTAAGAGAATTCCCCCTATGATGATTCATATCCCATTTCTCAGAGGATGTTGGTGTTGATCCTATGGTGTTGACTTGCTCATGCAGATCTCCGGCGGTATCTGGCTGTGTCGGAAAATGCTGTGGAGAATACGGTAACAGCTGAGCGTTATTCGTCAACAGGGATGGTTCATCGAGGAACACCTCGCCGAGGACAACAGGATTACCACAATTAAGGCAGGTGGCCTTGGTCAGAGCTTCCTTATATCTCGCGCTTTCAGCTTGAAGCTTCTCATTCTCCTCCTTCAGGACCAGTAACTCATGGTCTGCGTATTGCTGTTTCACCCGGGTTCGTTTGTTGGCGAACCAAAACTTGACCTTCGAAAGCTCCAATCCTATCTTTCGGCTCAACTCCATTTTCTGTTGTCTGCTTGGAGTGGGGCATTCATTGAAGAAAGCTTCGAGCTCTCGGATTTGGCCTGGAGTGTGGCGTTGTAGTTGCTTCCTTTTCCGACTCCGGTCATCATTGTATACTCCTTCTTCGTAGCTGAAACCTAGAATTTCATCGCTGGAGGAGTCAGTCTCTATGGCCTTCGGGCAGGATTCAGCTCCAGGATCTTCAAAGTCTCCCAGCAGTTCGTGCTCAGAAATGTCCAGGTCGGGCGTTTCTAGCAGATGGGAATAACTTTTAAACATGATGGATCGGGGTATCTCGGGCTGATCTAGTTCACTCAGCTTTCTCAATTCGCTCTTACGTGTTTGCTCACTCTAGAAATTTTCTCAAGTGATTGTGCGTGTCCTGGAACCATCCTTCAGGCTGCATATGAAGACCAGCAAGCAAGTGCTCCTCCCGAGATCCTGCAATTACTCATCGTCTGTATTCCCCTTTCTTTTTCCTCGTGATAGGATCACAAACTCACTTGCATTGATTCGATTTCATCGAGTAATGCGCTCGTCCCCTAGTTCAGTCTTCAAAGTGGTGGGTCTACAATCTTTCGGCGCCTTTTATGATTTGCTAGGCCCGAGAACGTGGGGAGCAGCGGTGGACCCGCAATTAATGACTCTGTTTAATTCATTTAGCTCCATGGGAATTAACGCCATGATCTTCTCTCAACCCCTTTTCATCGTTCAAACGAAAGTGGCATTTTCCCTGTGCATGCTGTTACTCTTCATTTCAGCATCCCGGGCGCTTGGTGAGGAATGAGTTCGTAGCCACTCAAAATTTTAAAGACCGTATCTGGTTTCAGACTTAATCTAACAAGGGATCATCACAACTGAGCATGACGATGTTCGTCGATAGCGTTGGTTTTCATACATAATTAACTATAGCCATTAAAGAAAAATGTTCCCATAGGAACTTTACAATGGATAAAAAGAGTGATCCACTCGTGAACATGCTCTTCTTCCTATGGGTGTTCGTAGTGACCGACCCATCGTGCCCCGAGCTAGGTGCTAGATCATGGCTGTCCAAGCATGCCAGCTTCCCACTGATTGAACAAGGCATCGAGCCCCTCATCGAAGAAATCGTCTGTCGTGGGTTGACCAGCGGCAGGCAGAGCACCAGCCGACTGTTGCTCGAATGGAGGAGTGCGCACTCGCTGTACTTGTGACACGCGCTCTTGAGAAGTGTTGAAATGGCCTGGGAGGACATTCTGATCAGCTTTCAGTTTGCCGGTGGTCGGGTTGCTAGCTTGATTGATGCTTAGATTTGGCCGGGTATCTCTTGATGCCTGAGCATTACAATGGCGGTCGCCTCTAGCTTTTGGGCTCGAGACGGATTCCTCCCGGTTTAGCTCCGCTCGACGTTGTTTTAATAGTTTTCTGTAGGCAGCAAGGTGATTCCTGACCAGCTCCTTACTAAGCCCCGGTACATTCATGGCCTTAAATATGCGCGTCGGAGTTGCTGAGTCGATCCCCATTTGGTGAACCACGTCTAGGAATCTGGAATGCAGTTCAGGGGGCCAAGCGAACCTCCTCTTATCGTGGCCCAAAATCGCATCGATGGCTTGACGACTGATTAACTCATCTCCAGCAGGACCCGACCCTATCGAAAATTGTTGTGCATGAGGCTGATATGCTTTGAGCTGGTCGGCGGTAACATCCAGCTCCTTGAAACTATAACTCCAATCAAAGCGATGCAAATCCCATCCCCCAGGAGGCATTTGTATCACCTTCGTAGGATCATCCTGCTCATGCGTGACTCCGGCAAAATCTGGTTGAGCAGGAGATGCCCCGAGGGAGTAAGGTGGTAAATGAACGTCTTCAATCATCGCGTGAGGCTTATCGGGGAACATCTTACCGAGGGCGACGAGGTTATCGCAATGAGGGCAAACGGTAATATTGAGAGCTTTTTCATACCTCATGTTTTCTGTTCGCAGCTTTTGGTTTTCTTCCTTTAAAATCTCGACCACCTGACGTTTGCGTTGAGCCCTCGATTTGGATCTCCTATTTTGAAACCAAAACTGGATCCTCGACTGATTAATCCCCAACTCCCGGCTCAATTCAATTCTCCACTTCTTTTTCATGTAATGGCTTTTACTGAAAAGGGTTTCCAGCATTTGGGTTTCCTCCTGAGAGTATTGGTGAGGACGTCTTCTTTTCCCGAGTTGAGCATTGTGGATGTCGTTGTCGTCGTCGCCGTGATCTTGATTTCCGTTGCCAGAAGTGTTGGGCTCCATGGTTTTGGCGTTAGACTTGATCTTGGAATCTTCGAGATCCCTCTGTGGTTCAATTTCTGAGATTTTTGAGTCAGTCGCCTCTAGCAGCTGACAGTAACCTCTTAAATATGTTGGATTGAGAAATGTTTGATTGGTTCTTGCCCACTCAGAGTTCTCCACTCTCTCATGTATGCTCACTCCCTATAAAGTTTTCTTCGAGTGACTCTGCATGTTCAGGAGACGCTCTTCAAGCATCATTAGGCAAACGTTCCCCCTCAAGACCTTGAATTTCTCGCTTAGCTTTTCAACGTGATGGGACTGCCAAACCCTGTTAGGGCTCTCTTCGATAGTTGCGCTTTCCTCCCACCTAACTCTAATAATGGTGATCCCGACAAATCTTTTACATCTTTTAATTGATGAGCCGGAAATCGCGGACCGAAACGAATCCAATGGTTCTCGTGAGGGGACCTCCTGCTTTACCCCCTAACTGGGCTCCACCAGCATTATTACTGAGACCCTTCATCATCCTCGAGTTGCTATAAAATGAGGAATTAATGTATGGAAGGTTAACGTTCTCGCATAATCAGCTTCTTCCTTCTAATCTCTCTGTTAAACTCGTCTTATTCTCAAGCCAACCCAACGCAAATGGCCTCCTCTCCCGTACGCACTTTTTCAACTGATGTCTTGGCCCAGTGGGAAAAGCTTTATAACCTACTGGGTCGCGGTTACGCGCACATAACCGATCATTCTGCAACCGAGGATGCAATCTGTGTCCTGCTCGAGGACCTTGATACCACTTCTCTCGAAGGTACTACACTGGGGAGGGAATATAGAACTTTCCCGACTCTCTTTGCACACTCCTTAGAGGCCTATCGTGTTGCTAGCCGGGAGGTTCTGGTGGCTCGCGTCTTGCGGGCTCGTTATGAGGATCGATCTGATCATTTGGTGCTGACCAACTATCTGGTTGATAGTTACAAAAAGGCCGTCGAGTTTGCTAATGAGCGGGTCGCGACGTTGCTTCGCGAGAGGAGAAATCTGGTGGATCAATTGGCCATATCCCTGACCACCGGCGAGCATGACCGCCGCAACGTCCTGTTGAGGCTTCAGAGCGACTGGCAGGAAGAACGGCTCGACAAGATAACCGAGGACATAGCTCGCGGGAATGGACTGGTTCGGGACCTGGAAGTAGTCACCGAAGAACACGAGGCCAAGGTCGCCGAAGTTAAGGGAGAATGCAGAAGTCTTCTCCTCAGGCTTGCCGACCACAACATGCGGAGCTGGGAGTATGAGCAGAGCATTAACAACATGGAGGGTCAGTTGGGCTCCTTTGTGTCGTTAATTAGGGCTCACTTTGGCTTTACTTTTCCACCCCGAATTGTATGACCTGCTTCTGAAAACCCTCCGCTGAGCAAAATAAATGAAAGTTCTCGTGTGTGTTTTAACTTCTGCATGGTTCCTTTCTTCGAGCGTTCGAACATCTTCAACTTAGGTGAGCCGAACCATAATATCAATAAGTCGAGCAAATATGGATTTTATAACTCGCTCATGATCAGATGAAAGAATAGCCTCAGACTTATCCAGGAAAAGATTTCTCTCTATTACCTATTTTTTACCTGCAAATAGAAAGACAGAATCAGAAGGAATAATCTGAAAAAGAAAGCATAGACCCCTTTCAATCTTATGTTTGCTCGTGATTAATAAGGACAAGAACTTTTACAAGGGTTTTAATCTTGCGCGAAAAGTTTTTGTCAATATTCCTCGAAATAAAGCATACTATTGAAAGGAATGTAATTCACAATAATCGCCTTTGATCAATTTCGAGAGGAACGAATTACTCAAAAGTGCGAGGCATAATAACGTGTTTTAAATTTAATTGAAGATACGGCATCCAAATCAAGGCCGTTTTGTTAAGAACGAGAGTAATTTGGACATCTATCTCGTCATTAAATTCAAAACAACATCGATATTCTCGATCAATTATCGTGGATTACCAGCGACGTAAAACATGCACGAAACAATTCAAGTGTATAATTCCTTCTAGAGAAATTGAGATTGGACTACTCTATACGACCAAAAGGTCGTGTAAGACTTCCAATTTTAATTTCCTCTAAAGGAATTATAAACTTGACTTGGGAGTATTCGGATGATTAGAGAAAATGCCACTATCACATTCCCATGACCCGTCAAAAGAAATACAACCAAGTTCCATCTGAATGTATACACCAATAGATCCCTAATACAATCACTCTAAGGGGTGGGATAGAAAAGGCCTCGATAAAAATAAACCCTATACAAGAGGACTAGTAATGGAAAATGAAACAAAGGAATGTGATCCTAACGTTTAAGGATGCCCCAAGTTCGATCCGTGGCTTCCGGATCACTTGCCCCAACTCGTCATCTTCTTTGGACGATATCTCAATAAGGTCCATAGTAGGCTCTTTTGTTGCTCACTCGGTGTTCGCCATGGGATATCATCCTCCTCGTCTTCTATCAAGGACGTTTGGGAAAAACACACACATCTATCCTTGAAATGACATTTAATCTAATCACCAGAATGCAATGAATGAAATGCCTATATTTATATGAACTGTAATAGATTTGAGGGATAGAGAGTCTTACCAACCAAACTCGTCGACTTATGTGCGGTTTTAGGTGTACCAACCGCCTAAAGACATGCGCATGAGACAAGTGATGGTGAACTTCTAAAAATCAGAGGGTTTGGCACATAAGGTTAAGGTTCCCACTTCGAGTTCTAGAAAGAGCCGATTCCATTGCACAGCTATCGTTGCATTGGGACTCGATCCATAGTTCGAAGCGAGCGGAATTGAAAAGTGGATTACCCCGCGTTTTTCCTCACGGAGATTCCATTCTCAATTCCTTCTATTGTGTTCCTAAAGGCGGCGCCCGGGGTTTTAGGCGCGGTTGTGTGTGTCCACGTGTTGTGATCATCATAATGCAATTCATGCACAGCAGTTTATCAATCAGCACTTCAAATCATCCACACAACATACATTCCTACGCCCAACCTGCATAAGACAATGTTAATCACGGACTACACCCCTTATTTCTCCAATCTGCCAAAAACATATAACACCTACCATAAGCGGACTTACCTCACCTTCGAGAGCGCCTGCAAAGTTAGAAAAATCACTCAGCGTTTTAATTACGGCCTAAGTCCACTTGAGGTCTAGAATCATATGTTCTAGAGCAAGAGTCCCCAGTGGAGTCGCCAGCTGTCGCGACCCGTCCGGAAGCGGACGCGGCTAATGGATTACCGATCGCGGGCCTTCCCCTGCACAAGGGTGCGGATCGCGGGCTTTGGATCGGCGCGGGCCCTCCCAGGCCCATACCAAATCGCGGCGGGAGTATTTTTCAAAGGGATTCGACGATAACAGTCGATCGCTTTCGACCTTAGTGTGGTCGTGGTGGCATGTGCAACTTGTGCATGCATTTGGAGTCGCCACCGGTCTTTCTTGGAGGGTAGACCGGAAACCTTATTGACCGATTGGGAGAGATCGATCAATTCTGCGGAACCAGAGATTTTGGGTTCGGGGACTTGGTTACGTTGATGTCATTACCAACGCCCTTTCGGTACCTAACGCGAGTGATTTTCCCTAACTAGGATTTCATGCAGGCGCAATTTTGGGTGAGGTAAGTCTGACTTTGCACATTAACCAGTTTAACATGCTCACGTAATCATAATAAATAAATAGATGCCAATCACATAAACATCTATCCTACGTGGTGATCATGAAATTATGATTTAATGGGTCTCGAGCCAATGAGACCACATTTAATCATTTTAATATTTTAATAACGGAGAGCCGCTCTTCGCTTCTTCTTGGTTTCTTGAACTCTTCAAGAATTTGGCCCCAAAGAGCTCGCCGACTTAAAAGGCTCCTCCACGTAATCCTCGTAGCATTTACATCAACAATTGAATATGCTAAAAATAAAGATTACATGAAAAATAAAAGGAGTACGCAGTCTCCATTTAATAATTACAACCCCAAATATATAAATAATCATCATACATTCATATATACATCAATCACATTGATTAGGGATTTTTCCATGATCACCACCCTTTCACGTAAGTAATAAATTCACAATTTAAAACTTAGGAATGCACAATAAAAATTCTACGTTGAATCATATTAAGAATTTTTACGTAAAATAAGATAGCCATAAATTTTCGATTCAAAATTGATTTAGTCTCAATTTTTGCTACGTTGATTAATTTATCATATAAAATAATCAATCTCCATTAGCCATGTAAGACGAACAATTCGTTAATACATATTGACCATAGTATTGCAAAAAAATCAATTAAATGCACGAAAACACCTAAGGATTGGCTCTGATACCACTGTTGGGATCCACGTAACACGTAGCGGAAATAAATAACAACCCATACATGTATCTCCAAAGGCGTACTTCGTGCATTTCAATCGAAAAAAATCACAAAGTCTCAAAGGGAGTAAATAGATTACCTCTCGTAGCGTGCTTGAACGGAGGTGTCGGTTCGATGTTCTTCGATCTCAGCCTCCACAAGTGTTAGGCATCTAATTCGGACGCACCACCAATTGACGAACGGGGAGACGACTAATAACTCCACAACAATTGTGCTAGCAATATGCGGAATCAATATTCCGAACTTAGTATATTTTGCTCTCTCAAGATTATGAGAATATAGAGAGTGTTTGTGTTCTTCTCTCTAAGCTCTCAAAAATTTGCACACTCTACAAAATGTCTCCCCCCTTCAACCTCAAAACTCTTGCCATCCTTTTATAGCCAAAAATACATTCCAATAAATTGTATTTAAAAATAGCACTAACAATTATAAATTCTATCTAAAAATAGCACTCACAAATAAATGACATTTAAAAATAGCACTAACAATAGCACTCATAATTTATAATACAAAAATGCTATTTAAAAATAGCACTAACAATAGCACTCACAATTTATAATACAAAAATTCTATTTAAAAATAGCACTAACAATTATAAATTCTATCTAATAATAGCACTCACAAATAAATGACATTTAAAAATAGCACTAACAATAGCACTCACAATTTATAATACAAAAATGCTATTTAAAAATAGCACTAACAATAGCACTCACAATTTATAATACAAAAATTCTATTTAAAAATAGCACTAACAATTATAAATTCTATCTAATAATAGCACTAACAATTTATGATAAATAAATGCCATTTAAAAATAGCACTAACAATAGCACTCACAATTTATAATACAAAAAATGCTATTTAAAAATAGCACTAGCAATAGCACTCACAATACAAAAATGCTAAAAAAGGCACTAACAAAGGTGTTAAAAATAATAACCATTATTATTATTACAAGAGTTAAAGAGGTTACCAAACAATACAAATATGCATAACATATAAATATGTATGACGTATAAATACGTAGAGCATACGTATACATCCGTGAAACCGGGGACTAATTGAAAGAAAAATGTGCAATTAAGCCCTTTTGGTAAAAATTGATTAAATTGGAGGGCAAATTGACCTAATTGCACTTTAAGACTTTAGAATCCAATGTCATAGCTTATAAAAAGTGAGAATTGAAAACTAAAAGACTCGAAAATGATATTTTTTAGGCTCGGTTCGGGTTTATGTTTGTGAAGGAACATAGTGACCCGAGCCGAATTTTTGAGATTTAAAGTGACACACTTGAAGAGGAAATTAAAACAAAATTATCGAATATTTTTGGGTATTTTTCTGACCACGAATGGTATTTTTCTGATTTTTTGGGTATTTTTATAATTAAATAAACTCGAAAAATATTAAAAATACCAAAAAATATTTTTTGTTCAAAATTGGTTCCTAAGGTTAAACCAAGGCTTCCAAAGTTGATTTTGTGATTTTATGACATTTTTTGATATTTTTAATTAATTTTAAAGAATAAAAATCACAATAATAAATGGTAAAAAAAATCAGGTGTCAACAATGGGCGACCCTCGGAGGAACAAAACCGTGAGAAGTTGGCGAGTCTTGTCCTGCACTCCAAAGCAAATAATATCTTGCAAGTGACGCAGAGGAAGCATGGTGTGCCTAGGGCGTTATAGGGCGAGCTGAATCTTTTTTATTATCGGAAACTAGAATTTCTGATGGACGTATCAAACATGAAGATATCTAATGAATGCCTAATAACAATTTGGAAGTGTCGAAAATTACACAGGCGCAGTTACCCTAATGTTGAAGACCTTCTCATACAGGGATTACAAAGACATGATTATTGTGACAACGAACTCTCCGACGGGTCAATGCCTTTACAGACATCATATGAGGTATGCATACTGAAGGAAACCGATCCGTACTACGCACGCAGCGGAATTGCGGAATTAACAAGCCTTAGGATCATTTTCTTGAGTCACTGATCGGAGAAGCATATCACAAAACGAACATACCTCGTATTTTCACAGATTAAATGTCCACAATGCAATCCTCGAGAGATTGTTCATCCATTGACGATCGGGGAGGAGAAGTGAGAATTGTCGTCGTCCATCTTCTCTTTTTCTGTTCTCCGTTGGAAGAACGTATTAAGCGACGTTTGTGAAGGACGTGATTATTTCACGTTGTAACTGCCCTTTGGCAGTTTATCAATAAAAGGAGCAAAGGCTGTGATAGCCTACATGGGCGGACCATAGTCCTTCCCATGCACCCTCATTTTCTAACATCTCCCACTCGCCCATGAAGGGCTATCCACAACTCTCACTTGTCCACGAAGGATCACAACTCCCACTCACCCACGAAGGGTTAAATATAACTCTCTTTTATACAAAGTTCATATAGACAAATAATCTATGCAACCAGCATACTGTGAGAGCTCGTTGCCATACATCCGTTGGGAGTATATAGCAGCTCTAAAATGGCATGTTAACTCAGAGTAGATTCAGTATGCAGTACCCTAGATCAATCAATCATATTTACATCATATCCCTCTTGATCTCTTTGATCTCTTTGAGCGCTCGAATACAATACATTGTATTCACAATCATGATTAACTCAAATAATCACAATTGGTCGACTTGTGAACACAAAGATTGAATGTGACATTCAAAACAAATTGATCTTCCTCTTTCCTTAAACCTCTCAATCTCAGTCTAGCTCGCTTTTCTAGAAATGTCCCATTAGGTCGAATCAATTTCATGACCATTGATAACACCCTAAGATAGCGAACACCAAAAAGAAATCTTGAGAATAAGTAAGAGCCGTGAGGGGACTTAATTTGAGGAACTTTTGTCCTCAAGAGTTTCACACGGCTACAGAATTGAGATCAAAACTCTTGCCAACTCTTCTTGATCGATTCATGCATACGTAATATGAAGTACGTATTACGATATTCTCTCATTTCCCATAGAGCGTATGTCTTTTCACTTTTAATACCGTACAGATGATAGCTCAGACATATTCAATGTCTAGCTTGAGTTCATAAATCTACTCTCTGTAATAGAAACTTTCAGAACTCACATCTGGCATTAAGACAGATAAAGCGAAATGTGTAGGTTATATCACTTTCGGTATTTCACTTTCGGACATAATAAATATTATGACCTCATCTTAACATTTCATTAAGGCGACATTCATATTTTAAGCTTGAGCTCTCAATTATCACCTAGATAATGAGCTTAAAATTGTCTCATCTCTATTCATCACTGTCGCGACCTAAAATTTGGCTAATTTTAGGCTAATGGATTATCATATTAATTTGATAACTAACCTAATACGGACTCTCCCAAGTCCTACCAAATCGCAACTTAAATTAATTGAAAATGATTTAGATTTGAAGTCGCTATTAATCATTTTTGGTAAGTTGATTAGAAACCTAAGTAAAACAGCGGGAGAACCATTTACTTCTACGAACCAAAGATTGTGGATTCAGGGACTTGGTTACATTAGCTAATTAAAACTAATGCCCTTTCGGTACCTTAATTCCAAATGGGATGTCCTCAATTGACGACTCGAAATTGAATCGATTTTAAAGCTCAGACAATGAAGTTCTCTCTCTCTCTCTCTCTCTCTCTCTCTCTCTCTCTCTCTCTCTCTCTCTCTTTTAGAATTTTCGTTTTTTATATGCAGTGCATGAATGGTATAGATATGGAATTAAAGTCATATTTTCCCATATGCAAAATTTAACTAATTAATTAAGGCAAGCGAAATGACATGGCATAGAAATGCGAAAATGTAAATGCAATAATGATTCTCAAAAAAATGATGATGCATGCTGTGATATCCCCTCCCTAGTCCCACATTGCCTAGGGGGGAGGTCTTGGGTGGCTTTATAAGCCTTGGGGGTGCCCTTGATTTGCATGAGGCCTTTTCCCGGCTGAGTGCTCGGAAAGCAAAACCGTGCGGGTTGCAAAGCCTAAAGTGGACAATATCGTGCAAGTGGGACCCCGGCCGTTTCAAATGGTATCAGAGCGGACCCCCGACCGCATGTGTGGACCCCGGTAGCTGGGTAGCGGTAGCGGCGGAGTCCGCGAGCCCGTGAGCCCCAGTGCGGTACGGGCACAACGAGGACGTTGTGTCCGAAGGGGGGGAGATTGTGATATCCCCTCCCTAGTCCCTCATTGCCTAGGGGGGAGGTCTTGGGTGGCTTTATAAGCCTTGGGGGTGCCCTTGATTTGCATGAGGCCTTTTCCCGGCTGAGTGCTCGGAAAGAAAAACCGTGCGGGTTGCAAAGCCCAAAGCGGACAATATCGTGCAAGTGGGACCCCGGCCGTTTCAAATGGTACAGACGATTTGTGGAGAGGTTTTCAGCTATAGCCTCGCCTTTGACTAAGCTGCTGAAGAAAGACACGAAATTCGAATGGACAGACAAGTGCGAGCGTAGTTTTCAGGAGCTTAAGCATAGGCTAACTACGGCTCCTGTTCTGACAATTCCGTCTGGTCCTGGTGGTTATGAGATTTATAGCGATGCTTCGCTTAGAGGATTGGGTTGTGTCCTGATGCAGCATGGAAGAGTAGTAGCGTATGCATCTCGTCAATTGAGACCTCATGAGTTGAATTATCCCACACACGACCTGGAGTTGGCTGCGGTCATGTTTGCTTTGAAGATCTGGAGACACTATCTGATTGGTGAAAGTTTTCAAGTGTATACTGACCACCAGAGTCTGAAGTATCTGTTCTCTCAGAAGGAGTTGAACATGAGGCAGCGCCGATGGATGGAATTACTTAAAGATTATGACTGCGAGATTCTGTATCATCCGGGTAAGGCGAATAAGGTTGCAGATGCCCTGAGTAGAAAATCAGTGATTGCTCAATTACGTGTTCGTGAGTGGCGTTTGCTAGAACAAGTAAGAGATTCAGATTTCAAGTTTGAGATAAGTCACTTGTCAAGTCTTGTGGCAACTTTGAGAATCGAGCCAGAGGTTCAGGTTAAGAGTAAGACCATGCAGTCTACAGATCCAGTCATTCAAAAGATCATTCAGGAGGATTCAGCTAAGCGAAGGGTCGATTTCCAAATAGCTAAGGATGGAATACTGAAGTTCAGAGGAAGTTTGGTTGTGCCTGCCGATGAGAATCTAAGGGAAGAGATCTTGTCGGAAGCACATCGTAGTAATTATAGTATTCATCCGGGGAGTACAAAGATGTATCAGAACCTAAAGCAGCATTATTGGTGGAATGGCATGAAAGCGGACATAGCCAAGCATGTGGCTAAGTGTTTGACCTGTCAGCAGGTCAAGGCGCAGCATTGTAAGCCTGGAGGATTGCTGCAACCTTTGGAGATTCCGGAGTGGAAATGGGAGCATATCACGATGGACTTTGTCATGGGATTACCAAGGAGTCAGAGAGGGCACGATTCAATATGGGTAGTGGTGGACCGATTGACGAAGTCAGCCCACTTCATTGTAGTGAGAAAGGATTTTGCTCTAGACAAATATGCAGAACTGTATGTGAGACACATTGTGAGGTTACATGGAGTGCCAGTGACGATCACTTCTGATCGAGACCCTAAGTTCACTGCCACATTTTGGAAAAGTCTGCAAACAGCATTGGGGACGAAGCTGCAGTTTAGTACGGCCTATCACCCGCAGACGGATGGGCAGTCTGAAAGGACAATTCATACCTTAGAGGACATGTTGAGGGCATGTGTTTTGGATTTTAAGGGCAGTTGGGAAGAACAGTTGCATTTGGTTGAATTTGCCTACAATAACAGTTACCAGCAGAGTATAAAGATGGCACCTTTCGAGGCATTGTATGGCAGAGCTTGTAGAACGCCAGTCTGTTGGGAAGAAGTGGGTGAACGAAAGATCACCGGCCCTGAACTAGTGAAACAGTCAATGGAAGCGATTAAGGTGATTAGAGACCGACTGAAGACAGCGCAGAGTCGCCAGAAAAATTATGCAGATAAATGGCGCAGACCTTTGGAGTTTCAGATAGGCGACCATGTCTTTCTGAAAGTGTCGCCTATGAGAGGGACATCCCGTTTTGGCAAGAAAGGAAAATTGAGCCCAAGGTACGTAGGACCGTTCGAAATCCTGGAGCGGATTGGAAATTTAGCTTATCGTCTTGCGTTGCCGCCGAGACTTGCCCAGGTACATAACGTCTTCCACGTGTCGATGCTGAGGAAGTACGAACCGGACCCCGCTCATGTGCTGAGTTACGAAGAAATTGACCTGGATGAGCGAGCCTCGTACGTGGAACGACCAGTTAAGATTGTGGATAGGAAAGAACAAGTACTCCGGACCAAGACGATCCCGTTGGTCAAGGTGATTTGGCAACATCATGGTACCGAAGGAGCTACCTGGGAAAGCGAGGAAGTTATGAAGAGTAGTTACCCTTATCTTTTTGATTAGTTAGGACTGTGCTGCAATTTCGAGGACGAAATTTCCTAAGTAGGGGAGAGTTGTGACGTCCTGGAAATCCTAATTTCTGTAAGATTCAGAAGTCAATATAAGAATACTATATGGAATTATAGTCGACAATTATTTTGGACCGTCAGGACCGAAGTGACGATAAATCGGACGAAATTCGAAGTTTCGATCGTTTTAGATTAGGGATCGATTTCTTAGTCGTTTAAATTAGATTTTTCGATTTCACGCCCGAACCTAATCCCGACCAAGCTTAGCCAGTGAAATTTCAAAATTTTTCCGTCCGCCCAATGCGCCAAATTTTCATTCAGTCCTGGCGTGGCCAAAAGACCAAAATGCCCCCACCCTAATTAGCAAAAGACAAAAACAATTAATCCATTGGATAAGTCACCCCCAAAGTCTTCATTGGACCCACCAAGCTCTCCTCCCCATGCCCCATCAGCTCACGTCTTCTCCTTCCTGTGCACGTCCTGCAGCTGCTTCTTCTTCTTTTCTTCTTCTTCTTGTTTGAACCAAGCACGACCGAGCCTCCTCTTTCCTTCCCTCGTGGATTTCGTACGACCATCAGCCCATAACCAGCTACCACCACCTCAGGCCACCCCCTGCCGTCATCGTCGTCCAGTCCCGGCCGCCGTTGGCCGCCGGACAGCCGCGAAGCAGCTCGGCGAAGTCAGCCTCTGTTTTCGGGTGTTCTGACCCGAGGGGTCCAGCTCCTTCCCCGGCCGCTCGCGACACCACCAGGCCCGGCCACCGCCTCACGACCGACCACCAACCTCCCCTCGACCGGTCCGAACCAGCCCCGCCGCGCGTCGTCCGCCGGAGCCGCCGCGGTAAGTCTTGGAACCGCTGGTGCTCTGTTTTGAGCCCGGTTCGGTTTTTCTTCGACCCCGGCTGTTTCCGACGGCCCCGCCGCTCACCACCACCGCCAATAGACTCCCCTGACTCCCCTCTTACTTTCCCCAGCTCGTGGTAGCTCGTCGTCGCCGGTGGAGCTCGCGGGAAGCCCCGAAGTCCTCCCCTGTTCTCGGCCGCGGGATACTCTGTTTTCCGCCTGGTTCTGTTCGTGGCTGGACCGCCGCCGTCGGCCGCCTTCCGCCGCCCTCCGCCGGTCCTAGCTGAGCCCCTCCGACCCCTAGGTAAGTCTAGTACCCTTGGCCGACCTCGCCGTGGCTCGTGGGATCGAGAAGCACCCTTAACCGCCATATTTCCCCTGTTTTGCGCACTGAATAGGTTCTGTTTCGCCGTCGGCCGCCGCTCGCCGGAGCTCTGTCGCCGGCCACCTGTCCCGGCGACCTCGTGGGACCTTGCTGAGGTGTTCCCGAGGTTTGGGTCCGAGTTGTCGCACGGTTATCCTTTTTGGTTCTCAAGAACCGCCGCCGCCGCCGTCGCCGTCGACCGTCGGGGCCACCCGAGCTCACTCTCTCAGTGAGTTGACCCTAACCCTTAGTTAGGGCGCTAATTGCGCCTAGGATTAGTCGATTGTGAAATTTGAGTACTCGATCGGGGCCGGTTTAGTTAGAAATTGGGTTAGGTTAAATGGCCGATCGTTTAGGTTAATTGAGGTAATTTTATTATCTGTGGATAATTGTGATAAAATTTGTGATTGATTGATTGGGTGATAATTCGTAGATTGTGGTTAGATTACGGGCGAATCACTGGAGTGTTAAATCAATCTGGTTAATAATTGTCATGGCACGAATTGAGCTAGGTATTGCCTGATTGAATTGATTTCTCGTGGTTTAGTCATTAACCTCATGGGTTTGATTATCTTGTTGACATGCCTGACTGAATGTCTTGATTGGCCGTGGGTCGAGTTTGATAGCATGTCGGTATGAGTATTTGGCATTAATCAAAGATAATTAATGAATTGATTGCCAAATGTGAATTGTGTGGTCACATGAGGGATAGATGACGATTACCTGGCAAGTTCGTTTGGTACTGTTTGTGTACTTACCGTACCTATTGTAAACGACTTGTCGGAAGCACGATAATTCATGCCACGTGCCAGACGTACGGTCTTAAGGAATTATCGGATGCCGGTCGCTGCTTGTGATGGACCGACGCCCCGTTTAGGGATGCCTGCTAGCTGGTGCCGTGCTGGGTGCACTGGATACACCGCCTGTAGTAGCCGTCGTTGAGAGGGAAATGAGACGTAGTCCGGTTCTACCGGAAGGACGCTAGATCGCACTAAAGTGCTGGATCGCGTTGTGGAATTGGATCACGCCAGTGGTGTGGGTCATCTGATATAAGTTAACTGTGTGGTGCCTGATGTACACTTGATTTGTGATGCCTTGATGGGTTGTTCAATATGTTATGACTATATCTGGTTGAGTTATATGACTGAACTGTATGTTGGTTGTGGTGACTAGTATATTCTGGGCGAATCAATGTCCTAACTGAGCTTAGGCTTGATTCACTGAGATTTATTTCTTACCCCGTCATGGGTTAACCTTTCAGGTCCGAAGTAATGGAAAGGCCCGTGCGATTCGGTACCCCTACCCACTCGTCTCACGATGTCACGTCTCATCCGGTTCTAGGTACGGATCAGGTCTGGGAGCGTCACGTCACGACGATATGGGTCGATGAGGGGATGCCACATCTGGTGGCTCATCTCTTCAAGGCCTGGTATCTTCGTGACGGGTTTGATCTCTACGGCCCGGTTCGTGGGTTTGAGGGACCGCCTATTCAGGGGGTCGCTAATGCCCCCGCCTGGGACCCGATGGACATTGACACGCCTGACGGGGAGGTGGTGGATCCCGAACCCGGCACGCAGCCTGAGGTCGAGCCCGAGGAGTCTGTAGCCTCTTCTGTACAGTCCAGTAATAGTTCTTATGATGATCCCAACAACCCGGCTCCTCCGTTAGGGCCGCCGTGATCACTAGTCTGTACTGTGATCTTTTTGGTCTGTTGGTGGATCTTTTGTGAGGGTACCATTTTGGAGTAGATGTGAGTTGACCTTACCCCGACTCCTGTATCTTTTTGAGAGTCTTAGAGGGCCACCCCCAAGCATGGGGTTGTACATATTAGCTGTTAGCTCTGTAAGGTCATGGATCATCTATCTCATCTGTTTAGTACTTCTGTTTTATCAGACTGGCTGTTTCTGCTTCTCTATCCCATGCTGATCTTATTCGTTTGGAAGTTGCACGTTCCGCATGCGCCATATGTTAGTAGGTCGATAGTCCGCCTAGGACGCCATCCTTCGTGACCTAGTGGCGATTTGGCAAGGGATGTTGCGAGCTCGAGAGTCGGGGCGTGACATCCCCGCCCAAGGTGGTATCAGAGCGGACCCCCGACCGCATGTGTGGACCCCGGTAGCTGGGTAGCGGTAGCGGCGGAGTCCGCGAGCCCGTGAGCCCCAGTGCGGTACGGGCACAACGAGGACGTTGTGTCCGAAGGGGGGAGATTGTGATATCCCCTCCCTAGTCCCACATTGCCTATGGGGGAGGTCTTGGGTGGCTTTATAAGCCTTGGGGGTGCCCTTGATTTGCATGAGGCCTTTTCCCGACTGAGTGCTCGGAAAGCAAAACCGTGCGGGTTGCAAAGCCCAAAGCGGACAATATCGTGCAAGTGGGACCCCGGCCGTTTCAAAATTGTGATATCCCCTCCCTAGTCCCACATTGCCTAGGGGGGAGGTCTTGGGTGGCTTTATAAGCCTTGGGGGTGCCCTTGATTTGCATGAGGCCTTTTCCCGGCTGAGTGCTCGGAAAGTAAAACCGTGCGGGTTGCAAAGCCCAAAGCGGACAATATCGTGCAAGTGGGACCCCGGCCGTTTCAAATGGTATCAGAGCGGACCCCCGACCGCATGTGTGGACCCCGGTAGCGGGGTAGCGGTAGCGGCGCAGTCCGCGAGCCCGTGAGCCCCAGTGCGGTACGGGCACAACGAGGACGTTGTGTCCGAAGGGGGGGAGATTGTGATATCCCCTCCCTAGTCCCATATTGCCTAGGGGGAGGTCTTGGGTGGCTTTATAAGCCTTGGGGGTGCCCTTGATTTGCATGAGGCCATTTCCCGGCTGAGTGCTCGGAAAGCAAAACCGTGCGGGTTGCAAAGCCCAAAGGGGACAATATCGTGCAAGTGGGACCCCGACCGTTTCACATGCAATTTCGAAAATATGATGAATGACATGGCAATAGATGAACATATTTTTTAGTCTTTTCTTTTATTATTTTTCGGCAAAGGGAATATGCATGAAACAAGATATAGTTTAAAGATATGCAAGGATATTTAAAATACGGAATGCAATGAGTGATATTAAAAAATATATATATGAGATGCAATATATGCTATAAAATTCGAAGATATGCAAAGACGTGTTATCCTAAATTACATGAGATATGCAAGATGACAAGATATGTTTTTAGATATGATTTTTTGCTCTTCTTTCTTCTTTGAAATTTTCGGCCATGGTGGGGATTTTCTTAAAAAGTTTGTTATCTTGACTTAATCACCTAAAGTTTTATGAATTAGATAGGATTTCTAAGAAACCATATCTTACTAAAGTTTTTTAGGAATTTTCAGAATATGACAAAATCAAGTCAGGAAAACATATCCATCAACAATCAATCGAGATCATAATCCCCATTTTATTTTATTTTTCAAAAAAATCGGCATTGCCAATTTGAGATCAACTTTATGAAGATAGCAAATCGGACCTAAGCGGCGATAGGTCAGACTGACTAAATCCATAATTTATGACAAAGAAATTATGTCACACCCCGAACCCGGTGAGCTCGCGTACATACCACCAGGCCGTTCCTTTCTAAGTAGTCTTCTAGGATCTTTTGGCCCACAACACATACAATCCAATTTACAACCCGAAACTTCGGTCTTCTCTACTATTACCAATAAAACAATTGGCTTGGGACAAAAAGATACCCTTTACATATCTGTAAGCTACACC
This sequence comes from Rhodomyrtus psidioides, assembly GCA_021437785.1. Classification (NCBI taxonomy): domain Eukaryota; kingdom Viridiplantae; phylum Streptophyta; class Magnoliopsida; order Myrtales; family Myrtaceae; genus Rhodomyrtus; species Rhodomyrtus psidioides. Next base: position 423,381 of record JAILYB010000092.1, on the reverse strand, counting down.
TCAAAGTTAACCATGGTCAAATAGTACTGGTTCCATTTTACATCCGCAAAATCAAATACAATCCTTCAATTCACATAATGTCTTATAGTCATTCCATTATTACTCTCTTGAATGTCAATCCTTGGCAAACTGATGCTCCATCGCCTAGAACATGAAAAAATTTAATCCCCAACGGGATGAGATATAAATCTCAGTAAGCTCACCCTAAACCTAAACTAGGCCATCCGTCCTACCGAACCAAAGCAATGATAGTAACCTGCAATCATTAAATAAAACAAGGCAAACACGGCATCAAGTGATCAAGCTTTCGTACTAGCTTAGAAAAATTCATATCATCACAAGAATTATAAGGTGGTGCCACTTCACTTCACATCTCCAGAGACTAGCCTGCGTTCAGACACCTCAGGCTATCCCGATCAATAAACCCGCGTTCAGACGCATCAGGTTTAACAGCTTATCACCAAGCTCATGTCGACATGTGCAAACCTCATCCCGCGTTTAGACACATCAGGATGTACTTTCAACCACAACCCCGCGATCAAATCGCCTCAGGGTGTGTCACCGGCCTTAAGCCCTCATCTCATCAAATACTTTCCAAACAAACGTGCTTTGCCACAAAAACAACAATTCAAGAGTCGAATATCATATCACCACATAGGCAATCAAGGCACATCAACAAGCACGTCATCAATTTAATCATGAGAACACAATTCTATAGCACACAAGCACTCATGGCTTATTCATCATTGAAACCATTCGACACTCAATCATTCGAGCATAATAATTCAATTGATTCCTCAACAAGAACCGTCAAGTCGCGTCCAAATGTCCTAATATAGGTTTAGAGGTCACTTACCTTCGTCCGAGCTAACCAAAAATCCACCGAAAACACCTCGTCAAGCTCGATTCAACTCAATTCTACCTCTGTCCAAAACAGGGCAGCAACGCAACTTAAAAACAATCTGTCGATTCAATCAATTTAACACTCCTAACTTCAACCCCACCAATTGTACAGCTCGTTAACACCTCAAGTGACACCCTCGTATGCCTTAACGATGAAATAGAAGCATGGCAACACCTCAAACAGCTCTCAAGAACTCAGATTGCACAAACCGAAATATGAGACTTTTCGGTTCTGCCCTAAACCCAACTAATCAGTCCATAACTCATCCTTAAATCCCAAATTCACATCTAATTCACTTGCTAACATATAGTTCTATGTGCATGAGGGTCTCACCGAAAGTTTGAGGGTGAGTCGACGCTCAGAAGTCCCAAAACAGCTCCGGTTCTTTGAGTCCTACTGCCGGTCAGATTCTACTCGTGGAATCAACACCATTTCATCATCAAAACTCCATCAAATTCTAACCAATTGGTTACCTCAGCTCAATACACAAGTGTACTACATGTCTACAAAGTCTTGCTGAAAGTTTGAAGCAAAACGAGGTCCTACGGAGGCCAAATGAAGACTTACTCTATGTTGCGTCGAAATCTGTCCGCTTTCGGGAAAACGGTTGGCCGGAGCTCCACCGGTGTCCAATGGCCTGGCTTCCACTTGGAGGTTGTCGGCAAGAGGCTGAGGTTCAGGCGGGTGGTCGGCGCGAGGTGGAACGGTCTCCAGAAGGGCTGCTCGTGGAGGACGGCGGCGGCGGCAAAAGCTGGTCGGTACAGGGTCAACAGCGACCTTTGCTCATTCAAACTGATCTACAGGACAAAGGGCTGGGCCAAATGAGGCTTATAATGTGTCCCTGGAAAGATAAGACGATAAGCTTTCTATTAGCGGTAGTTTTAACTCAATCGGCCATCGGACGAAGAAGTTATGGCTGGAACAGTGACCGGCGACGGGACTGAGCGTGGTCTGGCCGAGAGAGAAAATGAAGAGAAAATTGAAGGAAATGAATAAAGAATGGGGGAATGGGTTCTCACGGCTGAAGCTGGCAGAAAGTAGTTCCCCAATTATTTTTTTCTGATTTTTTTTCTTGATTTTCTAGAAGCCTTTTTGGGGGAAAAGATGGCCATGCATTCACCAATTGACACTTGTCCTTGTGCCAATAATTTGAAGCTTAATCCTTTGACTTCTATTGACCAATTTCCAGCAGCTTTGGGGGAGAGAATAAATGTCCAAATTACCCTTCTTAATTTTCCAAAGGTAAGGTTTAGGCTGGAGGGGCAAAACGGCCATTTTGCACTTTTCGTCCGAAACTTCTTTTTTTCAGTCTTAATTTTCCCATTTGGCCAGATGTCGTCAAATTTATTTCCAATGTTGGAATTCCTCAATGTCCAATTCCTAATTTCGAAGTCACAATCCATACCTCAAGCCTTGAGGGCAGAAATTCGGAATGTCACAAATTAGGTTTTGACATTTAGATCAAAAAGTGATATCTTAAAATTCTGAAAAATTTGTACTTTGCTTAATGTCGACATCAAAACATGCGAGAATAACTTTTTCTTCAAACAAAAATCAGCATGTCGATGATGCGAAAATAGCGAGCAAACAGCCAATCACTTCGCGAAATTGCCCGAACTAATCTTCAAAGTGTACGAGCGTTACCTTAATCCGCAAGGTGTGAACGGGGGCAGTTTGATACTGAATCTCCTCCGAACAACAGTGCAATTAGGCACGAACAATAGAGGAAGTCGTGCACGACCCTGGACAGTGACCATAAAACCTGCACCATATAGCAATAAAAATCGGACTGATCAATAGCTGGAAACAACAGCGAACATCGGTGGGATTGGCGTGAATAGCAAGTTGAAGCAGCAACGATAGCAACTGGAATCAGCGGCGGTGGAGCAAAATCGTCAACGGCAATTGGACAGGGTTGAATCATCGGGGCAGCTGGACTTCAGCGGAGGAGATTCGACCGTATTGAGGTTCCCGGCTCTCGACTCTATTTGCTAAAAAATTCTGAACCTTTCCGAGGAGAATTTTTTTACGCTTTGCCGACCTCCCGAATTGTCAACCTTTTCTTCGTGGATCTTGTTAAGAACGTTCAGGACCATATGTAAAACCTACAAAAAAAATATAACCAACGCAACAAGTGTAGCGATGGAGGGACTCAATTGGACTTGATGACACTTTGAGTCCCACAAAAATATTCCAAAAGATAGACTGCAAAAAAGATGTCAGGAGTTTGACCAAGGAAAATTCTAGTTGAGAAATATGATTCTTCCCTGGATAACTTGTGAGACAAATATTCCTATGCAAGAACAGTGACTGGCTCATCCAGATGCTCGAGATGAAATTGGCGAGGAGATATGGACTCCTTCGGGCGGTGATAGAACTCCACTGAGGGTTCGCATGGCAGTTTAAGATGCGTTTGGACAGCATCTTCGTCGTTGTCGCGACCTAAAATTAGGCTAATTGATTATTAGATTAATCACACAAATTAACTAACCTACTCTCCCAAGTCCTACCAATTCCCAACTTAAATTTCACGAAAATGATTTAGAATTTGGAGTCGCCACAAATCATTTTTGGCAGGTTGATTAGAAACCTAAGTAAAATAGCGGAAGAACCATTTTACTTCTACGAACAAGAGATGGTGGATTCAGGGACTTGATTACATTAGTTAATTAAAACTAATGCCCTTTCGGTACCTTAATTTCATATGAGATGTACTAAATTGATGACTCAGAATTGAATCAATTTGAAGCTCAAATGAGATGTTTCTCTTTTTTTGGGGTTTTCACTTTTTATAATGCAATGTATGAATGATATGGATGCAATGATATGAAACTATCTAAAATATGTGATGACATGCAAAACATGCAAATTTGAGGTCCAATTGCCCTACATACAAAAGTTAACTGATCAAATTTAAAACATGCGAATGACATGATGATATTTATGTACTATGTAATAGCATGCAAGACAAAGCATTCAAATTGACATGATGTGCCAATGACATGAACATGCAACGTAACAAAATATGGTATGCAATGCATGATTTTCGAAAAATGAATGATGATGCGTAGACATATGCAATTCTTGAAAATATAGATGACATGCACGAGTGAGCAGATTTTTTTTTGTTTTCTTTTATTATTTTTCGACAATAAAAAATGCATGAAAATGTGGTTATAACTTAAAGATATGCATGGGATATTTTGAAAGATACGGAATGTGATGCAATGCTACATGAAAATATTCCATGGATATGCTCTAAAATATGAAGTATGGATGAGATATGCTAAAGATATGCAGGATGAGATATGCATGACATTTAAAAAAAATATGCTATCCTAATCTACATGAGATATGCAAGATGACAAGATAAGCATGGATAAGATTTTCTTTGCCCCTTTGGAAATTTTCAGCCACCAAGGAGATATCTTGAAGATTTCATTATCTTGATTTATATGCTTAAAGTTTAGTGAAATAAGGTTTTCTAGGAAACTTTATCTTCCTAAAATAATTTAATTAGATAGGATTTCTAGGAAACCATATCTTTCTAAAATCTTTTAGGAGTTTTCAAAATATGACAGGCCAAATCAAGATAACAATCCATCAACAATATTCATAACGAGATAAGGAAAGAAATCAACAAGATCACGACCATCATCCCTTTTCAATTTTTTTCCGAAAATATCCCCATTCCAAATTAAAAATTGGCCTTTTGAAGATAGCAAATCGGACCTAAGCGGTGATAGGTCAGATCGACTAAATTTTCCTAATTTTGACTTAGGTATTTTGTATTCAGAAAAATTTGCACAAAAGGTTTCAATTTTCCGATCAAAAGTTTATATCTTGCGATAGATATCAAATCATTCAATATATGCAATATATCTAAAAAAATTAATCAATCAAAGATCAGAAATTTTTAACATTACCTTGCAAATTGCTTTCCTAATTTGAATTTTTAACCAAAAATTGCAGCTCAAGCTCCCCCACTTTTGGACTGAACCTTCAAGGATCAAGGAACGGCAAGGACTCCCTTGAGGATACCAAGACGCAGCTGCGCGCAAGACGATCGACGAATATAGTAGATTCTTTCTTCACGAGATACACGATTATCAATGACGAAGCTTTCCCCGAAAAAATTATCTTTTGCTGGTACTATATGAAGTCATAGAATTCATGATAGCATTGTCAGACCAAGACAAAACCAAAAGTAGACAAACCAAGATTAAAGCTTAATTAGCCGATCATTTCAGGGTGCGGGGCCCACAGTTTTTTTTTTTAAACGGGTTGGAACCGGCCCGTGAAGGTCCGGTTCCGGTTCGGAACCACGGACCCGGTCAACGGGCCAGTTCCGGGCCGGTTCCGAGTCCAATTTGGCCATGTCTAGTTGAGCAGTCTTTGCGTCGCATAATTCTCCTTCATGGAAGACCCTTAAGGAGCAGAAATTTTGATTGCACCGATTTTCTCCATGAATTTGTCACCACTAGGTTGAAACCAGACACGTGCTAGGCTACACTTCCTTCTTCCTGTTCCATAATTTTCATGGCCATTTCCATAACCGGTACAAAAGAAGAAGATCCTTTTTAACGTCTAATTTTTAGCACCTACGTAAGCTACGAATTGCACAAAACAGTCCGCCTTTAGGCCCGTTTCCTCACCAAAATACTCCGAATGATCTAGCACAAGCGATAGAAAGGTTAGAGCTTTAAATAAATATGAAACGTGATCGATCGACCACAAAAACGTCGCTGGAAGTGGCTTAAAGCATGCTGCACAGCAGCGAATTGAATCACAAAACGGTCACTAAGCTTGAGCCCGAACACGATGGAGAGTTGCGCCCGAACAGAGGAGGAACCAGCCACCTTTAAACCTCAAATGCTTACCAACATACTTCACAAGGTGCAAGTGAGATCCACAAAACACTAGAGGAAAGAAAATAATAATAATAATAAAAGAGAGCTTCACCACCTTCCTGTCTTGTTTCGCTCACACCAGGGACGAATATTAAGCACTGCTATGGGCTTGGACGAGGAATTCGGCCACTAACCTCTCTTGTTCTCTAGATTGCCGAATTTTAATATGTGCCCCGATGATTCCAGCAACTCCCCTCCCACGGAGAGCTCAATCTTCTTTCCTCATCACGCCATTCTTCCTCTGAACCTGCACGAAGAACCAAAACCCTTTTTTTTATCATCTTGGAGGCCGTGTGCTTCTATTCTATGGCCCTCTATTCTGCTGTGTGTGTAAAATTATGTGGGCTCCCCTAACCCTAGGCTAATGTGAGATATATATATAGACTAAGAAAAGCTTTGAACCGTAGGGTTTATTTTTTACCATTGAATTCAAGAAAAAATGGCCATTGGACTGAAGTTTCTATCCTTGATAGGCTTGGATATTAAAATTTTGGTCACAATGGATGGGTCTAGGGCTTGGCTGAAATTCTCCCACTTAAGGGCTTATTTGCGCGAATTTAGGGCATGATCGGGCTTTAATTAATTAAATGGATAATTAATTAAAAACCTTGCTTTTAAAGAACTAAAATGGACTGAAATGAATTTAAATTGAGCCCGTCCATGTAAATTTTGACCATCCCTCTGATAATCAAAAATTTCAAATTGATCTTGGTCCCGTCACCTGTTAAAAACCTTGCTTTTAAAGAACTAAAATGGACTTAAATGAATTTAAATTGAGCCTGTCCATGTAAATTTTGACCATCCCTCTCATAATCAAAAATTTCAAATTGATCTTGGTCCCGTCACCTGTTAAATTAAGCTCGCTCGATTAGCCTTCGCCTGAATGTCAATGCATGACAAAAAAAAATAAATATGCAATGCATGAAAATTTATTTTTTTGCGAGAATTATGGTTAACCCTCATTTTATATTTAAATTAATGAATTTCTAAAAAATTCAAAATTTAGGTGTCAACAGTCGTCAAGGTTGAAGCTTGCGATGGTACATCACGGGGAACTAGAGAAGTCGCTTCACAGCGAGTGTTGTCGTAGCAGGGGTTTGCTTGAAGTGCTCTCTGGAGGTCACTACTGATGTTGGTCGAGTGGATGGTGCCTAGTCATGAAATAGAGAGCTGGATATTTGCTTGGCGAACGTACAGGCTAAGCCCCAAGGAGGAAAGCCATGTTTTGTCTTTTCTGCATGACCTCTCTCTTACAAGAAAGGCGACCTCTGCCTCTGTGCGCGGAGAAATCTCCAGACTGAAGAGCCACCCCTTGGCTGCTCCCTCTTCGACGAAGCTCCTCTTGGCTCTTTGTGGATCTTCTCTCGATCTGCCGTATCTTCAATTGAATTAACCTCCGAGAATTCTCTCTTTTTTCTCTCTCAATATGACCGTATGAAACAATTGTAGTGGCCCCCTCAACCCTACGCTAAAGAGTTGTATATATAGAGCTTTTCCCTCCTTAATGAACAAGAATGGAATATTGCCTGAATATTATTTGATGGACGCAATATCATCCTAATATTATCTGAATATTTGATCAATATCCTTCGGAATAAATATCGAAAGAATATCGCGGATCTTTTCTTCCTTTTCAAGGCAAAATTCGGATTTTCCATTTTATATTCATCAAAATTCAGCCAACGTCATGGGCCATCCGAAAATTATATTTCTGCGGGCTCAACTATGCAAGTTCAGAGTCTAATCGGGCTTTAATTAACTAAATGGTAATTAATTAAAAGCCTTGCATTATTAAAAAAGCTAAACTCGAATTAAGTCCAAACCCATATGCATAAAATCCGGCACACCCTATTGCTCTAGGCGAAAATTTCATGTTGAGTTTAGTCTAATCGCCTATTGAAATTAAGCTCAAATGACTCAACTTAAAATGCAATGCATGGAGAATTTTAGTTTTTGTGAGAATTACTCTCATTTTATGAAATAGATGAATTTCCTAAAAGTCAAAATTTAGGTGTCAACAATCACGTAGTAAATAGAGGCGATTACCTGTGTGAGTAGGCTAATCTCATCTGTCCGACAAACCTTCTCAACATAATGCACCAAGCATTAATATGTATAAACGTCATACAAACTCATAGGCATCAATAATGATAACAAATACTATTAATTATGAACATTGGGAAATATAAATATCAAGTACTCCTACTTTTCACACTTCTAGAGATTTCAATATCCTTTTGCTAACACATGACTGAGGAGCAACATCTCTAGGTACTCACTTTACAGAAGAACTGATATCATTATGTGCATGTACGTGTACTGTATGTTCACATCTTTTCCTATAACCATGTCTTTCACAAAAAAAAAAAAAACATATTGCAAGTCTATTTGCTTAGTTTGGCAATGGATCCTTGGTGTAAGATTTTGTTGCTTAGTTGTCACAATCAACTAATAATTGTACCTGCAGCATCATTAGCAACACATCACTCATCCAAACATCTCTTAAGCCAAACATTCTCTTGTACTGCTGTTGATAATACCACGAGATCATCTTCCATCGTGGATAAAGCTATACACGTTTGCTTAACGCCACGAGATCAATTTCCATCGTGGATAAGGCTATACACGTTTGCTTCTTACTACTCTAAGACATGCACCATTTCTAATTAAGAACGCAAATCTCAACATTTTCCTCAGTCAACATCGTCATAGCCTTCAAGGTGCAAATCTCTATCTTGATAACTCAATAAAAATTCAGCAGCACTTTTCAAGAATCTCAGGATTTTCTTGATGGCAATTCAAAGTACTTGACCTATAGTGGATTGGTATCTACATACCATTCCAACTACATAATAAATATCAGGTCTTTTACACACATAGTGTACATTAAGCTTCTAACAGCACTAGCATATGGAACACTTTTCATTCCTTTATTTTGCTTGTGGAGTCTCAGGACACATCTTCAGCTCAGACCTTCACCTCTTGCAATAGGAGTATCTTTTAGTTTACAATCTTGCATACGGAATCACTCAAGGGCTTTATCCATATAAGTCTCTTGTGAAAGATATTACAATCTCTTTGAACGTATGCAGATTCACCCATATCTTCTATATCAAAAATTGGAATATAACTAATTCTGACTGTATCAATTAACTCAATACTGCTCCCAGCAATTAGTATATCATCAACATATAATGATAAAACCACATATTGATAGTTGGATCTTTTGATATATACAAACGATCTTCATCAATCATTACAAATTCATATGCCACTACGGCATTACAAAAAAAAAATATATCATTGTCTCGAAGACTGCGTAAGGCCATATATCGATCTCAAAAGTTGATATACCTTTTGTTTTTGGTCTTCTATAACAAACCCAATGTTGTTTCATGTAAAATTCTTCTTTTAATTCTCCATTGAGAAACGTAGTCTTTACATCCATTTAATGTAATCCAAGATCCATACTAATCACTTACATAATAAGGTAAACTGATCATACTATTTCACCACAAGGCGAGCCTTATATCTCTTAATCGAGCCATTAGTTTTACGCTTTATTTTGAGGACACACTTGCTCCCAATGGCTTTGCGTCCATTCGAAAAATCAACCAGTTCTCATACTTGGCTTGACCTCATTGACTCCATCTCTTTTTCCATTATTCACCAAATTGGAGGTTGTACACTTAGTCATCATTCTCCATTACACTCCCACTCGGATCAGAAAATGATGATATCTTCTTCACATCAAGTGATTGCAATTGAGACTAATTCGAAATAAATTCCTCATTTCTCACATTGCTCCCACTTGGATGAGATGCCCCAATAAAATCATTATCACTATCCAAGATTCAAATAGAGAATAATTTTCACTTATCTCGTCCTTTTTCGAAAATACATTCACTAAGAATGTGGCATCTTGTGATTCAAAATTCAATTACATTTCTCACTTTCTTGCTCACCTATAGCACTTGCCCTTTCGAGTGCTCTTAGTATTTCACGAAGGTACTCTTTTTGCCTCTAGGGCCCAATTTCCCATACTTGTGGGAGAACACACATGTATAGGAAGCACATCAAGATTTGAGAAAACTCAAATCTCATTTTCAACTTGTCCACAACTAATATGGAGTAGAGGTAACTGATTTACAAGGCACACAGTTAAGTATCTAGACAACCATCAACAAAATATCATCACAAAAGGTAATACGCACAATAGAATGTGTCATCAAAGACTTAATCATATCTATTGGGACCTGTTTTCTCTACAATTCCAATTCTATTAAGGAATCGCTGAAATAGAAAACTATTTTTTCTATTCCTTTTTCATCACATAAATATCCGAATTGATCAGATAGAGTTTCTTGACTTCGATCGGTGTGACGAAATAAATATCACCATGCCTTGCTCTCACATTTATTGAACCACATATGTCTGAATGGATCAACGCAAAGGAAACTTAGCTCTTATTCATTTTCTAAATGATTTCCTCATTATTATTCCCACCATACAATGCTTACAAATAGGCAAATTGACATTTTCGATACTGCCCAATAAGCCCTCTTTTTAGCTTATTTTACCCAACCTAGCATGCCACATATTCATATCATCACAAAAGATGGAAATATGGAATAACTATCATTCACATAATTGTACTCAACAATCTGCACATTGAAACCATATAGAATTTTAATAACTTGTTCCTAACGACAAGTCATCACAAATGTTATGAAAATCCAAATTGATATCAAATTTAACCAAACTAACATGGAAACTAAATTCCGTCGTGTTTTATAGCATGTAAACATTAGTAAGAACAAGGTGCATCCATCGCACATATTCAATTGGCAGGTGCCAATTACTTTGATTTCCACTTAGAAAGTATTTCTCACATTTATTAAATTTGCTCAATGTGAAACTTATTAAAATTTCACTACTACATGGTCTGTGGCCTTTAGATCTACAATCCACAAAGGATAAAATTCAGTTACCAAAACTGAACTATAGACATATGTACACTCTTAAGTGTACAAAGGGATTCTAACTTCTTTAACTCATCACAATTGCGAGCAAAATGACCATTTTTGTCACAGTTAAAACACTTCACTTTTGAAATATTTTTCTTAAAAGGACATTTTCCTTTTCCATGTCGGTTAAACTTCGATTTTTATCCTGAATGATCTCTTCCCCTACCATTTCACTTCTTAAACCCACCTTGATACTTACACTTGAAGCACCGTCATCCTTTCGTCTATAATCATTGTTAGTTAATAATACATGGCTCGAATTTTCTAATCGGATTTACCAATTAATCTTCGAAATTCGAAAACAATAAGTTTTAATGACAACAAGATCTGAGATCGTTCGTTCAGGTAATCAAATCTCAACGTCTAGCCGTTCTTTGAGCTGTTCAGTACTGGGGAGAATTCAAAAGGTGCCATCTTGAGTGATTCTGTATCTCTTGATAATGTGTAGGGGAAGAAAACAACTTAAAAGAAGTTGGAGTTCTTTCATGTTAGTTTTGCGAAGATGTAATTCATTAACGACGTGAAAATACCATGTAGGATTAACTAATTGTGATTATGAACTTTAGGACTGTTTAAGTTTGAATTGACGTCCGTACAATAAGTTTAGGGTTGATTGGACAACTTATTTTATTTCTTTTTGGTCGAAAAGTAACTTATTTAACATATAATCATATAATTGTTATATAGTAAATAGTAAAATATAGTATTTTCAGTTATTCATGAAAGGCCAACGTCCGATTAATAGGATATAATTTTGTCAATTTTTCTGTTTTGTTGATGAATTAAAAGGTTGCCAATATAAACCCAAGAAATCTTTATGCATTCTATATTCCAATTTTTGATGCTCGGTTATTTTTAATAGAGAAATATAACAAATTTTTATGTATATAAGCTATTTTGATTCACTAGTGATCTTGACTCATGAATGACAAAAGTTATCTTTTAAATTAAATTGATCTTTAATGTGCATAGAAAATTTTTAATAGAGAATAGTATTCAAATAAATGTGATTAATAACTCTCGTATACTCTTATGATAAAAAAAAAAAAGGTCTGAAAATTTCTTGGATAATGTTGTTAATTTTAATTTATGATATCACATTTCTAATCTATATAAGATTAAATTTTTTTATTATGACGGCTATGATCGCTAATGAGTCACAATTAATTGCGTTTATTATCAAATTGTTTGAGAGAAAAAAAATTCAAAGTAATTCAATCTAATTATCTAGCAGATCTTAGTAAAAAATGAAAAATGAAAATCAATCAAAATATGGAAGAGTGATCCACTGTTAAACATATTTGTATATTTAGATTATATCTAAATATACCAAAAGACAAACACAAAAGGGAAAAAAATGAAACTTCTTGCTGTTCTGCTTCTGCCATGAAGAAATTAATTAATATTAACTGTAGAATCAATCTCATAGCAAGTGAATCAAAAATTTAGAATGTACTTAAAACTTTTCTTTGAAATAACTTGAAGTGAGTTTGAAAGTGTAACTAGATTTTTAACTCCACCTAGCAATACATATTAAAAAGTGAAAAGCTAAAAAGAAAAAATAAAATAAGCAAAGTTTAACTTTGAAAACCTACAAATTACTTTCGGAAAAACAACCACAAGGTTAAGATCAACTAGATGTTTAGATTGACTTTTAATTTTCAACTTTGAATTAAAGCTTCATTAAACTACTTGATACAAAGTAAGAAAATGTGATGTATTCATGAGACGTCATAGTCATCATAAAGAAAAAATTTCAAATCTTCAGCTTTTGTAATTAGAAATATATAAGATATCATAATTAAAATTAATAATATTTTCTAGACAAAGTGATAACAAGATGCATGATAATATGATATCCTTTTTGGTATCATTGAGTATTTGTATTGTAAAATTGACAAAAAAAAATATGATACAAATTAATAGAGTTTCGTTGATTAGCTTGATCAAAAAAGAAATAATGAGTTTAAACCAGAGAAAGAGAGAATATTTCGATCAATTAACTAAAAAAAGAGTACCATAATCAAAATGGATGTGGAAATAGTGCTGTCCTTATAAAGTTTGTGTGAACTTATTAAAAAGCCCATATTTCTATTGAGGGCATTGTTGTTTCTAGGAGGAAACATTGGAGGTGATCGATTTCAAGGTCGATCCCAGTTTCACATGAAACCTATAATCTAACCGTCGAGCCGATTCTCCAAATTTTGAAGCCTAGAGCCTACCCTATCTATTTTGAAACCACCCTGTCACGATTTCTAAGTTGGATTTTAGGGTCTCCTCAGGGTTTATATGTATTCTTAAATGAATGATCACAATGAATCATAACCTCTAATGATCACAATTTATTATTATGATTCACTGACTACAATTCATATTTAAGCACACAAAGAATGTAAAAAATTAACAAAGTAAAAGTCTTAGTCATGGATATCGTCGAAAAAGAAACTCAGATTAGTAATTCCAAATTACATACTCATCAAATATTCCAAAATCATACGAAGTCATAGAATAAGAAAAACGCAAATATTTATTTTAAGTTTTGGGTGGAGCACGTCAAAATTGATTCTCCATTTGGCCTTTTATCCCTTTCCCCACTCTTTGAGAGACATTTACCTGGGTTCGTCAAATAAATCACGACTGTTAATCTTATGGGTCCACGTGTGGGACCGAGGCTACCTGCCTCCACAAAATCAACGGCCGAGATTCAATTGATCCAGGAAGAACCCCCCTCTGTCACGCTGAACGGGAACTCTTTGTCCCGATGTGCAGCGTGCCAGCGACAGTCCCAAAGTCAACTCTTTGACCATACCCAATCCCGCAGAAACAATAATCTGACTAGACCCAACACCAGATTACTCATCTCTCTTTGATGATCGTATGCTGCATCTGATCCTAAGCCAAGAACGAACTCACCAGTGATTTCAATGGGGTTCAAGTTCAACCTGAACGCACTATCTCGCTCCACGACGACGTACGGCTCTTCCTTCGCATGGTGTTCATCTTGCCAGCCACCGCCGCTCGGCTACCACCGCACGCCTCGCGGTGTGTCCGCCATGTTCGCCGCCATGATGCTGGGTGGACTGTAAGTCACTCTCTTCTCTTCTCTTCTCTTCTCTTCCACCTCAAAGCTCACCAACAAAAAAATGGCAAAGAAAAAAAATGCAATCTTTAAAACTTCATGGCATTTTCTCAGAGCCTTGGGACTGCTCGCGCCGACCGTGCTCGCGTTCGTCAAGTCAAAAGCGTCCAAAATCTTCCGCAGACCCACCACGACAGACAAGAGAGAAGAGGAGACAAACAACCCCGAAGCCGTGACGAGCGGCGGCGACGAGCCGGCAGTGGTCGGCGAGGAGTACGAGGTGTTCCTGAGCTTCAGGGGGCCCGACACTCGCACAGGGTTCACCGACTGCCTCTACCACGACATGCTTGGCGCCGGAATCCGCGTCTACCGTGATGACGAGGAGCTTCGCGTCGGCAGGGATATCGGCGGCGAGCTAATGCGGGCGCTCGACGTGTCCAAGACCTACGTGCCCATCTTCTCCAGGGACTACGCGTCGAGCTCGTGGTGCCTCCGCGAGGTCGCGCACATGGTGGACTGCGCGGCGAGGTCGAAGGGGAATAAGGAGATCTTGTCGGTGTTCTTCGATGCTTCGCCTTCGGATGTGAAGCTCAGGACTGGGTTGTATAGGAATGCCATGCCCAAGCACAGGAAGAAGTTTGGGGCTGAGGAAGTGAAGAGGTGGGAGGATGCTCTTGTGGAAGTTGCTGAATTGAAGGGATGGGACCTCAAAGCTAGAGGGTAATTACTAATTTTTCCAGTCTTCTGTCCTTTTCATTTTTAATGTCATTCATACACAATCTGATTGTTTTATTAGAATGCACAATTTGAAGTCCTCAGTCTTTGCCATTTTCTGCGGGAATAAGATCTCTGGAGTTTCGACAGTTTGAAATGGGGAAGAAGTTGGGCAGTAATTGTACATTGTCTGGGGTCTCAGTTGAATGCCAGCATATTATGTGTTAGGGATAGTCATTGATGTATAGGCTCATGAAATCTGGAAGACTGTCAACCAACTTTCAAGATTAAGGAGCTTGGATAATCTCGATTCTGTTCCTGACTTTGATTGGCCTTTCATCAGTGGTAAGCGGCAACCGGTAGGAGTAAACTGATGAGTTGATTAACTCTCTGTTTTGGTCATGCTCGTTCATATACCAAAAGCATCAGGAAGTTCCATTAAAAAATTTGTTGTTTGGCTAGTCTAGAATGCAATTTCTAGCTACAGAGTACAGTTCAAACAGAGACCAAAAAGAAAACATCAAGGGGTAAATCATAATAGACTATCATATCGAGAAGGCATTTGCAATGAGATGAGATTGCAATGCCTCCTCCTCTGTCGTACATGGGGATTCCATAGATCTAGAACCTATAAATACTTGAGGCTGCGTACAAGTTCCAAGATATTCAGTACTTTTGCCTGTAAGTTCCAAGTTCAACATGCCGACTCTGATGTTTTCAGGAGTGAAGTAACTAGTGGTTTCTGAGCAATGCTTTCTTTTAGCAAGCCTCTCCCTTCACCCCTCTTTTACCCTTCACTGGATATTTTTTACTCTTTTTCTTCATCTTATTTTCATCAATTCTTCCTTTTAAGTTTTCTTTCTGTTCTGGCTTAACTCTCTTTTTTTTTTAACTTAAACTTTGAAGTCGAGTTATTTATTCTATCTGGCTCATTCTAGCTTGGAAATTATTCGTGAAGCATGAAGAACTTTAAGCTTAAGTCATAGTTTCTATTGATAGTGTAAAAAGAAGTAAACAATTAGAGAGAGCATGAAGACAGATTCATATTGTTGAGAAAAAAGGTATAAAACATTGGAACTCCGTCTAATGTGTAAAACTTTACCTTAATGTGCATGTTTCTTGAACTGACTGCTTGTTTGTGAATAATTTACGAGTGTCTCCAAGTGCTTTTGCTTCAACTTGAAAGATATTTTAATGTCTCTGTTTACTGTCTTCTTTCAACTGAGGTAGTTCATACATGTGGCAGGCATGGGGAAGCTATTAAGTTGATCATCTGAGAGGTTTTGGTTAAGCTGAAGATAAAGCATAAGTATGTGACAAATCAGTTGGTTGGAGTGGATGATCATGTAGAAGACATAATCAAACTGTTGGATGTTGACTCTGAAGGTGTTCGTTTTGTTGGTATTCACGGGATGGGCGGTGTTGGAAAAACAACTCTTGCGAAGGTTGTCTTCAACCAGCTCTGCTCGTACTTTGACGATTGCTGCTTTCTTGGAGATGTTCGAGAATCATCAGAAAAATGCGGCCCAGTAAATTTGCAGAAACAGTTATATTCTGACATTCTCGACTCTAGATTCGTCGACAACATTCATGACATTGATGATGGGATTAACCAGATCGGGACAAGATTTCGCAGAAAAAAGGTCCTCATCGTTTTGGATGATGTAAATAAAGAAGAACAACTAGAGAAGCTAGCAGGGGAACGAGATTGGTTTGGTTCAGGAAGTAGGATAATCATAACAACCAGGAATGAAATTACTTTAAGAGTCCTGGATGAGGTTTTGATATACGAATTAAAGGAACTGAGTTTTGATCAAACTCTTAAGCTTTTCTGTGTACATGTTTTTAGAAAAGACTCTCCACCATATCAATATGATACTCCTGCATCAGAAATTGTTGTCACAACTGGAGGGCTTCCTTTGGCTCTTGAGGTCATAGGCTCATTTCTCTATCGCCAACCGCAAGAGATATGGAAAGAGACTGTGGAGAGGTTAGCAAGAATACCACATAAGGATGTTCGACAGCAGTTGATGATCAGTTATGAAGCATTAGAAGATGAGGAAAAGCAGATTTTTCTTGACATTGCATGCTTTTTCATCAAGGACACGAAAAAAACGAATGCAATTTGCATGTGGAAAGCTTGCAATTTTTTTCCTGAGACTGGGATTCAGGTTCTTACGCAGATGTCTTTGGTGAAGATCGTTGATGGTGATACAATATGGATGCATGATCAGCTCAAAGATCTTGGGAGGCAAATTGTTCAAAGGGAATGTGTTGAAAAGTTGTAAAGTTGTTTGAAACTTTGTAAGTCTATACCTAACTTAGGTGAGTCTATACTTAACTTAGGTAAGTCTATACTTAACTTAGGTGAGTCAATACCTAAATTAGGTTTCTTGCCTAACTAGGGTCTCCTTTCTCTTGTATATATATTGACCTTGTAATTACTCAAGTGAATGTAAGGAAATACAGATTTTTCCTTCATGGTATCAGAGCTGAGTTTTTGAATTCAGCTCCCACTATAGTGAAAACGGCGATGACCGGTGCTCGTAAGGACACCAATTTAGGTGTCGAGCCAGAGAAAATTTCAACTAATTTCTCTGGCCAATCGGGCAATGTTGGAGAGCAATTCTCCCACAATTTCAGCATGCTATTAACAGTTCACCGATTGAACGGTCGAAATTATTTGGAGTGGGCTCAATCGGTGAAGCTAGCAATCGATGGAAGAGGCAAGCTCGGCCACTTGACAGGCGAGGAAAAAGAACCAGAAAAAAGCGATCCGAGATGGAAGGCTTGGAGATCGGAGAACTCCTTAGTGATTGCCTGGCTGATCAACTCTATGGAGCCATCAATTGGAAAGCCGCATTTATTCCTTCCGACCGCTAAAGATGTGTGGGACGTTGTGAGAGAAACATATTCTGATTTGGAGAACTCTTCCCAGATCTTTGAATTGAAGACAAAGCTATGGCAATCAAGGCAAGGAGACCGTGAGGTAACTATTTACTTCAATGAAATGGTTACTTTATGGCAGGAATTAGACCAATGCTATGATGATACATGGGAGAGTCCGGCTGATTGCAAGAGACAAATGAAGAGAGAAGAGAATGATAGAGTGTATATGTTTCTAGCGGGCCTTAATCGAAACTTGGATGAGGTGAGAGGTAGAATTCTCGGTCAGAAACCTCTACCATCCATCCGCGAGGCTTTCTCTGAAGTTAGAAGGGAGGAATCTCGGAGGCGAATCATGCTACGTGATTCAGAAACAAATGAGAACCCTCTATCCGAGAAATCTGCACTTGTAGCTCAGGGGTTTGATTCTGAAGAAGAGAGGAGGAAGAAACCATGGTGTGAACATTGCAAGAAGTCATGGCATACCAAAGAAACTTGCTGGAAAATTCATGGGAAACCGCAGAATTGGAAAAAAGAAGGCTGGAAAAAAAGGAGCAGTAATGATGGTCGCGCGTTCCAGGCGACAAATGAGGAAGAGCAAATAAAATCAGATTTGGTTCCATTCACAAAGGAACAATTAGAGCATCTGTACAAACTTCTTCAACCTCCACAACCTTCTTTAAATCCCTCTTGTTCTTTAGCCCATCAAGGTAATCATTTTTCTACTGCGTTCCTCATAGAAAATCCACATAAAAAAACTCCATAGATTCTTGATTCTGGAGCAACCGATCACATGACAGGTTGTTCAAAGCTTTTTTCCACCTATAATCCGTGTGCAGGGAATAAAAAAATAACTATTGCAGATGGTTCCCTTTCGGCTATAGCTGGATTAGGATCCATCAAGCTGTCCTCTGCCCTCACGCTTCATAATGTCCTTCATGTTCCAAAGCTATCTTGTAACTTGCTGTCCATCAGTAAAATAACTTCTGATCAAAAGTGTCGAGCTAATTTTTTCTCATCTCATTGTGAGTTTCAGGACTTGACCTCGGGGAGGACGATTGGCAGTGCTAGAGAGAGTGGAGGACTCTATTTCTTTGAAGATGGAACAAGCTCGGCTAGACAAGTTCAGGGTAGTTGTTTCGAATCTGTTACTGTTTATAAGGATGATGATATTATGTTATGGCATTATAGGCTTGGTCATCCGAATTTTCAATATTTGAAATTCTTGTTCCCAAGGTTGTTTTTGAATAAAAATCCATCTTCATTTCAGTGTGAATTCTGTGAATTAGCCAAACATCATCGAACAAATTTTCCCTCTCAAATCTACAAGTCGTCTAAACCATTCTCTTTAATTCATAGTGATGTTTGGGGACCATCTCGGATTCCTACACCCTCAGGAAAGAAATGGTTCGTCACATTTATTGATGATCATACGAGAGCAAGTTGGGTGTACTTGTTAAAAGAGAAATCTGATGTAGAATCTGTTTTTAAAAACTTTTTCACCATGATACAAACACAATTTCAAGTGCAAATCCAGATTTTCAGGAGTGACAATGGGAGAGAATACTTCAATAAAATTCTGGGACATTTTTTCTTGGAAAAAGGAATTATGCATCAAAGTTCTTGTCCTGACACGCCTCAGCAAAATGGGGTGGCAGAGAGGAAGAATAAACACCTTTTAGAAGTAACTAGAGCTCTACTCTTCACCACTAAAGTTCCCACATACCTATGGGGTGAAGCTCTTCTTACATCTATATACCGTATCAATAGAATGCCCTCTAGAGTGCTAAAGTTCCAAACACCCCTGAAAGTCCTTCAAAGGACCTATCCAACCTCTAGACTTACTGCAGCCTTGCCTTTAAAACTATTTGGTTGTACCTCTTTTGTACACATCCATGATAGAAATCGGGGCAAACTTGATCCTAGAGCAAAAAAATGTGTGTTTGTTGGTTATGCACCGAACCAAACAGGGTATAAATACTTTGATCCAATTTCCAAAAAAATGTTTGTCACCATGGATGTCACATTTTTCGAATTAACACCTTTTTTTGGAGCTCATCTTCAGGGGGGGAAAGAAAGTGTAGATTCGCACAACTCCATTATTGAGTCTTTTCGTCTTGCAGAATCTGAAAATCCTCTTTCAGCAACTCTTATACCTAATTTTGAACCAAATAATGGAAGTTCGGGTCTACCTATTTTGGCATTTCATCCTACTTGTGAGAGTAATAGGTGCGAAACTAGTACCAAGAATGCTGAACTTCCATCTTATGCTCAAGTCTACACGAGAAGAAACAAAACTCAAAGAAATGAGTCTTCTGCTCCTTTAGGGTGCCATGAGTCCGAACCAAGACATGACCAAAACTCCATACAATCATCAGGTAATGCTCCAACTCAATCTGTCCAACTTGATAGTCAACAAAATGATGAGCCTACTGATGAACTTGACATACCTATTGCTATTCGGAAAGAAGTTAGGTCTTGTACCAAACATCCTATGTCTCATTATGTGTCTTACGAAAATCTCTCACCCAATTTTCGTGCTTTTACCTCAACCTTGTCTTGTGTGGAGATTCCCAAAACTGTGCAGGATGCTCTACAAGTTTCTGAGTGGAAGGAAGCAATTCTTGAAGAGATGAAAGCTCTTGAAAAAAATGGAACATGGGATATGGTGGATCTACCCAAAGGAAAGTCCACGGTTAGATGCAAATGGGTATTCACAACCAAGCATAGGGCTGATGGGTCTCTTGAAAGGTATAAAGCTCGTTTGGTTGCCAAAGGATTCACGCAGACTTATGGCATCGATTACTTTGAGACTTTCGCTCCAGTTGCTAAGCTAAACACTATCAGAGTGCTCCTATCACTTGCAGCCAATCTTGATTGGCCTCTGCAACAACTAAATGTGAAGAATGCATTTTTGAACGGAGATTTGGAGGAAGAAGTATACATGGACTTCCCTCCAGGCTTTGACAAAAAGTTTGGGTCAAAGGTTTGTAAATTGAAGAAGTCACTATATGGACTGAAACAGTCACCAAGGGCCTGGTTTGAGAAGTTCACTCAGTCTGTGAAGAAACAAGGGTATGATCAAGGACATGCTGATCATACCATGTTTGTGAAGCATTCTCGTGATGGGAAGGTTGCAATTCTGATAGTATATGTTGATGACATTATTCTCACTGGGAATGATATTGCCGAGATGAACAGGTTGAAAAATTGTCTTGCTTCTGAATTTGAGATCAAGGACCTGGGAACTCTAAGGTATTTCCTTGGAATGGAGGTGGCTCGATCAAAGAAGGGAATTGTAGTTTCACAAAGGAAATATGTCCTGGATCTTCTACAGGAGACCGGAATGAGTGGTTGTAGACCAGCAGATACTCCAATAGATCCAAATCAGAAATTTGGAGACGACAAAGATGAGGTTCCTGTTGATACATCGAGATACCAGAAACTTGTAGGAAAACTAATCTATTTGTCGCATACTCGGCCAGATATTGCCTTTGCTGTGAGTATGGTAAGCCAATTTATGCATTCTCCCTATGAAAGACATCTTGAGGCTGTGTATAGGATCTTGAGATACTTAAAGAGCACACCTGGAAAAGGCCTGCTATTCAAAAAGTCCACTCAAGAAGAAATTGAAGCATACACAGATGCAGACTGGGCAGGGTCAATTACTGACAGAAGGTCGACTTCAGGATATTGTACTTATGTCTGGGGGAACTTAGTTACTTGGCGAAGTAAAAAGCAGAATGTGGTAGCCCGAAGTAGTGCAGAAGCTGAGTATCGAGCAATGGCCCATGGAGTTTGTGAGATGTTGTGGCTAACACGAGTGCTAGAAGAACTTCGAGTACCAGTGAAACTGCCTATGAAGCTGTACTGTGACAACAAGGCTGCAATCAATATTGCACATAATCCAGTACAACATGATAGAACTAAGCATGTTGAGATCGATAGACACTTTATCAAAGAGAAGATTGATGCAGGAGCTATTTGTATGCCATTTGTGCCAACAACGCAACAAACAGCTGACATTCTTACAAATGGACTGTTCAGACCTAACTTCGAGCATCTCATCGGCAAGTTGGGCATGATAGATATTTACGCACCAACTTGAGGGGGGGTGTTGAAAAGTTGTAAAGTTGTTTGAAACTTTGTAAGTCTATACCTAACTTAGGTGAGTCTATACTTAACTTAGGTGAGTCTATACCTAACTTAGGTGAGTCAATACCTAAATTAGGTTTCTTGCCTAACTAGGGTCTCCTTTCTCTTGTATATATATTGACCTTGTAATTACTCAAGTGAATGTAAGGAAATACAGATTTTTCCTTCAGAATGCTTGCATGATCCTGGAGAGTGTAGCAGGGTTTGGGTTTGCGAGGAGGCCCTCGATATTATAGGATCAAAACAGGTAAAGAAATTCACTGTTTTCATGAGTCGGTTCACATTCCCACTTAGAAGCCTCTTGGTTCTTTTATGCCAAAAGAGAATCTCAATATTTATTAAAATCACGCCTTTCCTTTGTGTTTTGACAGAGAAAGAAAAAAGTTCAGGCACTCATATTAGCTGGAAGTCAATTTCAACCGCTATTAATTACACATGACGAACTTAGTAGGTTACCCAACTTAAGGTTCCTTGAATTGGAGGATGGAACCTTTGCCGGAGACTTTGGGGAGAATTTTTCGAAATTAAAATGGATTTCTTGGCATTTTCCTAAGCCACTAGATCTTGAGGTAACCAATCTATTTATAAAGAATTTGGTTGTCTTTGAGATCTTTTCGGGCAGCATCACAGATGATTGGAGTGGATGGAACCTAATCAAGGTATGATATGCATTTACTTTGATTTTGATTGGCATATAGTTTAATATTTACCGTTTTCATCTCTTGATGGTCAATCGTTTTTCGTAGATGGCAAAAAATTTGAAAGTTCTAAACCTCAGAGGTTGTGAAGGCATAACTAGAACACCGGACTTCTCTGGATGCTTGAGTCTAAAGAGGCTGAGTTTCTATAATTGCATAAACTTGGTTGAAATCGACCGCTCCATTGGGAAGCTAAAGCGCCTGATTCACCTAAATCTTAAAGAGTGCATCTCTCTTAAATTTTTGCCCGAAGAAATCGGAAGGCTAATAAATCTGAAGCACTTTGCTTCGAGTGGATGTTTTCAGAAGCTCCCAGATTCATTTGGGAATTTGACATCACTGAAGGAGTTGGATCTGTCAAACATACAAATTGAATGCCTTCCCGAGTCTATTGGTGATAAGAAGTTTCTATCTGTCCTTAATCTAAGGTATACGCAAATTAGGAAACTTCCAGAGACTATTGGGAAGCTTGTGAGGCTTGAGTCTCTCTCTCTTTGGGTGCTTAGGGTTGGAAAAACTCCCGGACTCAATTGGGAAGCTAGAGTCTTTGCAGGAGTTGAATCTATCCAGTACTAAAATTGTTGAGTTGCCAGATTCGATTGGAAATCTGAAGAAGTTGAAAGTGATACTGATGGAAAATACTCCAATAAGGAAATTGCCCAGTACTATTGGAATGTTAAAGAATCTGGAAGAGCTACATGCTAGTGGTTGTGAGGAATTAAGTGGTGAAATTCCGAGTGAACTTGGTGCATTGCCCTCTTTGAAAATCCTCAAACTATCGGATGCCCATATTTCTGGAGTGACTACGACAATCAATCATATTCCCCACCTTGAAAGACTGGACTTGACTGGTTGTAATGAGGTTCAAGAATTGCCAGAGCTTCCAAAAAGTCTGATCTATCTGCATTTTCAATCATTGGCATTGCGGATAGTTCCAGATCTCTCAAACTTGACTAATCTTGTCGATTTGCTCTTATCCGATGGCTCTGAAGATGTGCTTCAAGCTTCATCAGAACTATTGCCAAGTTCTAACCTAGGGTGGATTAGGAGGCTATCCAAACTGAAGACGTTGGAACTGTCCCTTTCTAATATCCCTGCACCACCGATTGAGTTTGGCTCTCTTCCTCGTCTCAATGAGCTTATTTTATCTGGACTAGACCTGCAATCTATCACACAGCTTCCACCTTCCTTATGGGAGCTGCGACTTGTCAATTTCAACTCAACAATATCTTGGTCAATCTTTTCCAACTTGAAAAACTTGTCAAAGTTACGACTTTCTCAATCTCAACTTCAAGAAATTGAACTCAGTGGACTTGAACAACTGAGAGCATTGACAGTGAGTAAATGCGAACTCCTTGAGAGGTTATTCATCCCGGGAAGCTTGAAGAAGCTTAAAGAGTTGTGGGTATTAGAATGTCCGAAGTTAGTTGAGATTGAAGGTCTGAAGTCCCTAGAATCCTTGGAAGAAATGCACGTACAGTATTGTGATTCCATCGAAAGGTTAGACGGGCTATCAAACTCGAAGTTGTTGAAGCTTTTGGATATATCAGACTGCTATGAGCTTCGTGCTGTTGAGGGCCTCAGCGGGTTAGAATCTTTGAATGCATTACTTGTTCTTGAGTGCAGTTCACTGGAGAAACTAACTATTCCTTCAAGCTTAAAGAAGCTAAAACAGTTGGAGGTGTCAGGATGTCCGAAGCTGATTGAGATTCCTGGTCTCGGCATGTTGGAATCATTGGAGACTTTAGCCATTGAAAAGTGTCGATCCATTAGCCAACTATGTGATTTGTCAAACTTACAGATGCTGAAGTCTTTGTCAATCGATGGTTGCCATGAGCTACAAGCTATTGATGGCTTTGACGAGTTAGAATTGCTGCGTGAGTTCAATGTCTTCAATTGTCGGAAACTGGAAGCTCTGATGGATGTATCAAACACAAAGATACCTGACGAATGCCTGATAACAATTCGGAAGTGTCGGAAATTACATAGGCACGGTTATCCTAATGTCGAGAACCTTCCGTACAGGGATTACAAAGAAATTATTATTGCGAGAACACACTCTCCGACGGGTTCACTCCCTTTAGAAACGTCAGATGAGGTATGCACACTATTTTTCCTAATTTCTCCCCAGGCAATCCAACTCCTCTGTAATAACATAATTTGTCTTGTCTTGACGACTTTAAGGTCTGACTTGTTAATTTATCTTGTAGGGAGAGGTTGAAACGGACGATGAAGCTGAAGAATTGGAGGTGGATAGAGACAGCTCTGATGAAAATAGATCACCTATCATCATAACTTCTTGATACTGAGCTTTGTTCATCAGTGAGTTCTCGGGATGAAGAGACTCCTGTTGTAAGCGATGTTGAAGAAGGGACCCAACTATGACCAGCGTCTTTCATGATCGCACCTGGGGAGCTTCACCGAGGAGTTTCTTCCTACTCGGGAAAAAGAAGGGATTAAGGTACCAGAGATCGTAGACTTCTCCAAATTATTTACTTAGGACTAAATTCGTTGACTCCACATCAATGTTGATTGAACAAGTTGGTGGCTATGTGTAATTTCGTAAGAGAGAAATAGAGAGAAGGGGAGGCCCGAGGCTGCACGAGACAGTTGTGGTGCTGCCCACTCAGCCAGCGAGGGCCGCCGAGCCCTTGTTGGCTGTTGCCAGCATCAGGCAATAGTTGTGGTCGCAACCCCAGTTGTCGATTTCCAGGTCGGGCAATCGCGGCCAAGATTAGCTCTGCCATGGGGTTGTGACCAAACTGTGACCAAAGGCAAGGCAACGCTAGCTCTAGCTTGGAATTTTGCAACCCCGTCCAGGCGACGATTGGGATCTAGTGATCACCACCATCAATTAGGAGCGAGCGATTATAGGATGAGTCCAGGTTCTACCTGGCAATTGTAACCTATCATATTGGGACTGGTTTTTAGTTTTTAGAAGCTCAAACCTGCCTTATATACTTTGCAACTGGCCCATTTATTTATTTATTTATTTATTTATTGTCATTTTCCTTCATTTTTAGCCAAGAAAAATGAAAATTAAAGTGACAACAACAAAAATTCCCTATAAAATAAAAAGAGTTTCGTCAACAAAACTTCCTATCTCAAATAGAATCATTTTATAAGTGAAGTAATCTATCGAACCTAACAAGAGAGTCATATTATGAAAGGGGTTGGTTCAAGAGTAGAATATAAACCCGTGTAAATGAGTGGTGATTAGTTAATTTGGGGTTTCCAAAGTTCATAATATGTTAGATTTCTCCTACCTGCATAATATGTTAGATTCCAAAGTGCATAATTTTTTCCTCAATCGATCTTTGCTTTTTATTTTAGCTTTATTTTTTTTTTTTTTTTTGTTCATCGACCGCCGACCCCAACTAGTTTGGGATAAAGGTGGTGTTGATGTTGATGTTGATACTACAGTGGATTCTAATGGGCTTATATCTTCCACCTGCACCGGAGCAAGTTTAAAACCAATACTAGTAAATAACAGTAGTATTGAAATGACGTTCCAAATTTTGAAGGTTTGATACTACTTGTACGAAAATTGGTGAAAAGATCTATAAATGTCACTTGTCTTAGGATTGCCTCGATTCGATCCGGTTTTTTGGTTCTAAGGTTCTTGATCCGATTTTCTATCGTGGAATCAGAAACGGTACCTCACAGTATAGGTTCCAAAAATTTGAAATCGATAATCGGGCCAAAGAGTCTTAGAAGCAGGAACTGTACCAATTTTTAGGGTCAGTATGGTCCAATTTTTAAATCTACCTAAGACCGAAGCTCATCCCTATTGTCAATCGTCAGGGTCATGATATTTATAAAAATATACTTGGGGGAAGTCTTAAAAAGTTATCTCTCGGTATTTGGGGCTTGTGGTCAAGAATCTACATTCTCTCAACCTTGATTTTGGCATATGTCAAAGAGAAAATAAATATCTACATGTACATGATATTTCCTTCTGGATGAATTATGCTCAGCTCATTGTTCCTAGGGGTTGGCCTTGAAAATCGGAAGAGTCATCCTTTTGGTTTTTCTGATTTTGTACATGAATGCAACTTAAGCTTATGCCCCTTGAAATGACGCGACTAGCAAATTATTTTTTCTTCAATGTAATCATGTGAGGTACTTAGAAATGCAACATTGGACACTGTTTTCGGTTAATCTGAAAAAATAGATTGATTTGACATCATATGCTTATTGGACGGCCGAGAGGGCGACGGAATGTTTCAAATTCTTTACTGTCATATGCATGAATAAATGTCTTATATCTATATATTTAGAGAGAGAGAGAGAGAGAGAGAGAGACAAGACTTCAATCTCATAAAAAAATTATTAGTAGAAGAAACATTCACGAAAATAAAAAATAATTAGTTCACAAAACATAAAAGTAGAAGTGAATGAAGGAAGCGGGACTTAGAGAAGCCATAGGGAAGGGCACAATGATCAATTTTATTAGAGATTATTTCTCAAATTTCTCTCATAATAATCAGGATAATAATTATATTAATTATAAATGTCACACTGAAGAAGTGAACTTAAAAACAATTCCAAAAGAATACTGGAAATTGATTGAATGGTAGCATAGAGATTACAAAATTCCTATATCTCCTATATATAGAGATATGATTCCTTCAGAGAATAAAATCACTAAAAAAATATTATAAAAATCAAAAAATTCGAATCAAATATTACAAATAATCCGAATATTTAAAATTTGCCTAAAAACAAAAAACTAACCCTCCAAAATCCATAGTAACCGCAACCGACGATCGTTTCACTTCAATCGATTGATTTTGAGCGCGATCCGAGATCGTTTGACCCAATATCCGAATTATCGATAAAGTCGTACCAAATCATCGTATGCCAATCATTCTCAATTATTCTACATCATGCACCCCTGCTCCGGATGCAACCCTCGAGGCCTACGTCACGTATATCTAGTTCAAGTTATTAAGAAGGCATTGGCGAACCAATTGAATTTAATAAAGGTGATTATTAAACTTTAACCAATAGTGTCGTATAGAGGGGCATTCGATGTTATGACATCACCAAACTTCCCACCTATATTTAAGAATAAATTAAGGTCATGCAATTATAGTGCTGCATGCTCGGCGGGCACCAACTTCTTCGGATAGAACTACGCATACTACAATGGGGACGGTTCATCTGGGAGTACCTGACCCCGCTATTTACATACAAAATTTCGAACCTCCCCTATCCGAACCGACAAAATGCCGCAACGCTACCCTCTAATTGTGGACTTTCTCCCAACACCTCCCTGGCTTCCGGTCATCACCAGGCAGCACCCCCGGTGGAACCATCTCCAGGCGCTCCGAGGTTCGGACCACCGTCATCGTCGCTGTCAAGAGGGCTACTGAATCGGGTTGAAAAAATGGGACCCTCCCTTCGTCCGTCGACATTGACGTACACCTTTACAAACTTGTCCTTCCGAAACTGCATCCCCCAAGCAACATCTACAATGACGGTGGTTACGACACGGGTGAGAATGACTCCTGGCTCGGTCGGGGACTCGAAATCTTGACTTTCTGACTCCACCGAAACAGGAACTCCGTAAAGGGCGCCGGGGGGAATTGGGATAGGGATGGAGTTCATTTTCCTGTCAATCTAAAAGACAATATACCCCGCAAGTGTAAGTAAACTGCAGCGAGTAAACTAGTCGCTCTAGCGCTCGCTTGCTCGATTCAAGATACCATTCCATCTCGAAGTTGGCAGAACAAATGATTTATGTACACATGCAAGCAACGTCTTTAACATGCGCGTGAATGGCAAGGACGCAAGCATGGAATTCTCCCTTTGATTGAATCATTATTGACTATACCGCTTGGTGAGGCCCGACAGGGATGCTGGAAAACATACATTTCTCGACCCTTGGAGGCAGTAAACGCCCTCGCACGCAACATAGTAACTCCACAACTATAATATCATGGAGCAAGAGAGGGTGAGAGAGACAGAGAACTTTACTCGCTTAATCAGGTTGTTGATACTTCCTTTTGCTTGGAGGTTGCAGCTGAGGACACCCTTTTCCTTGCGTGAACTTTAGGACTCCCAATATGAATCCACGGACTCACCCCTCGCTCTATTTATATACTGGTCGGTGCTCTTTCATTCATGGTGAAAGTGAAACCCATGCTTTTCCGCCGGACGCGGCCGGTTCCAGTTCCACAAAAAGGCGGAACCGGCCGGTTCGGAATCGGATTTTGTAAATAAAATAAAAATGAAGGTGGGACGTCGCCTGGGGAAAGAACCAACGGCTCTTTCCCCCAGGCGACGCATGGGGAAGAGCAGGCGACGCATTGGGAAGAGCCAAAATGGCTCTTCCCCAGGTAAGGTGGGGCCCGCCTGGCCAGGCGAAGAGTCTTTTGGCCCTTCCTCTCCCGGTCTCCCGCGCTCTCCCTCTTCCTCTCCCGCTCCCCCACTTAATTTGTTTTTTCTTCTATAAAATGGTTTCGAAATTCCGGATCCATTCGAAAAATATAGAAGCGGAATCTGTCCTTGAAGGCCCGTTCCGGTTCGGGGTAGGTCAACGAGTCGGGTTCCGGATCCACGGTTTCAAATAGCCATGTTTATTTTCCGCCCGTAACTTCCCTCCGCGTGCAAGGTTGAGCGGTGGGAATGGTCAGCCACTTGGCTGATTTCCTTCTTACGCGTGTGCCACGTTTTTTTGTACGTGGCTTCTCTCTTGAGTTCCCCCTCTCAACTCCTTCGTGTCGTCCATTTCTCAAGCGGTGCCTCGCATCCCAAAGCGAGTTCGTGGCTGTATTTCAGAAGGGATGTGCCATTTGTATAATATTTTGTCTTGGGCGGACATCTTGTTCACAAGGAACCGTATGGACCTTTTGCTCTTTTTAAGGTGGACAGCTTGGTCTTTGAATTGGTGTTGGGAGGCAGCCATGCCACGTGTCCATTGGTTCCGTCTATGGCCTCAAAATCACGCTTGTCTGATGGCGCCGATACTTCATTCACCTCGTGGCTAATGTCCTTAATTCTAACAAATCTTATCGTTGTGTTAAGCTACATAGATGTACATGTCGCACGTGAAATAATATAAGTCGTGACTCATGAGACCTTAATTCTAATGATCACTGCCTTATAGGGAGGGCTTAGTCAATCGTGACTTCAAGGTTTGAGGTTGTAGCGTTGTTCCGTGGATTTCCGCCGTTTGTATTCTCTCTATCATTCCACTTGGTGAAGTAGTAGAGTGTGGCCGCCACTTGTTAGAGTGACGCGGCCATTTGTCCTCTTCATTTGGTTGTATATGGACACATTTCAAACTCTTTTCCCTATTGTGACACCTTGCCCACCTTCCTCCTTCCCAATCTTTGTCTTTCTTGTCATGTGTGCTTTAGTTGACCGTGACCTCTCTTATTGTCCAAGGCTGGTTTACCATGAGTTCTTTGGAAGTTGAACTTGCTTGACAAACGACAGGTCTAGCAGGAGTTGTCACCACCAGTTCCACCACTTGCCGCACGTATCCCAGCCGGTTCCGCCTCTCATGACACTTCATTTTATTAATGCCGCATGTGTCCAGAAAGTCTCATTCGCGGCGACACTTCATATTTACCCTCCAAGAGCTGGAGTCACTTGTCAATGACTGAATTACTAGTTGGCAGCGTGGGATCTAGCAATATCACATAGATGGGGTGAATAGATGATTCTAAACAATCTTGACTAGAAAATGCAGAATTAAAAAATCAAGTCAAAATATGCATAGAACTTGAATATGTGAAACACGAGTATGCAATATTATCAACCATAATCATAAGAGTTTAGAGATAGAGAATATTGCACACGATGATTATAGTGGTTCGGCTTAAATCAAGCCTACGTCCACTCTCCCATGCTGGCAGCCAATTAACTAGATTCCACTAAATGAATCAATGGAAGACGCGTTTTTCGGGGATTGTATGGGCAACCCTCGGAGGAACAAAACCGTGAGGAGTTAGCGAGTCTTGTGCTGCACTCCAAAGCGAACAATGTCTTGCAAGTGACGCAGAGGAAGCATGGTGGGCCGAGGGCGTTACAGCGCGAGCTGAATCTTTTTTATTGTCAGAAACTAGAATTTCTGATGGACGTATCAAACACGAAGATATCTGATGAATGCCTGATAACAATTCGGAAGTGTCGAAAAATTACACAGGCGCGGTTACCCTAATGTTGAGGACCTTCTCGTACAGGGATTACAAAGACATGATTATTGCGACAACGAACTCTCCGACAGGTCACTGCCTTTAGAGACATCAGATGAGGTATGCATATTCTTCTTCCTAATTTGTCCCCAGGCAATGCGACTCCTTGTCTTGACAACCATAAGGTCTGACTTGTTTATTTATCTTGTAGGGAGAGGTCGAGCAAATTCATTAATTAGATACCATTGAATGACCGCGAATAAGGAAAATGGTGACCACGGATTTGAATAAGAAATACTATCGAATAAACCTAGAAAAGTTGATTCAGAAGGGGCTTTGGTCTCTCTCTCTCTCTCTCTCTCTCTGGACCTCGGTCCACCATCCCAACAACCGCAGTAAGACGGTCGATACGGTCACCGATCTAATGGCAATTCATATGGCTATGTAAAATACAAAATTTCCAATTCTATCCGGATCCGAAAATTTGCTCTCCTCTCTCCAGTAGTTTTCGCCGGAAAACCTCAATTTCCGGTGATCTTGATTGGAGAAGATTGGTATCACAGGTAATCATTGGGCCCAATGTCAACCATCAACAACTGTGACAACTAACCTAAACTAGGCCGCCTCCAAGTTCAAAATATGCAATTCAAAAGCCCATGGCCATGTTCATCTGAGCCTCCACCACAACACCATACAGAATTTTATTTATGTGCCGAAAGATATCCAACAGACGCACTTTGTTATGTTTGGCCTTTACAATAACTTGATCACCCTGCTTATTCAATCACACTAATTACTTCGAGAAACGTGACGAGTCAAATTAACTGTCGTCTTTGTCCTTTTAATAACACGGTTACGAATGGATCTTATTGACAAAGAATCCAACACTTTGGAAGCCCAAAACAATGTCCAATGAGTTCATAAGATCCAAAAGCATGTGGGGATGGTTTGGGAAACCGAAGAAATTGGATCTAACTTCTGGTCAACCCTCATTCCTAAATGCTCTGATTACTACACCGACGCCCTTTGTTATCATTATTCATTGCGTTTAGAATCTTCTCGGCAGATACATCATTGACAAAACAATCATCAATCTTATTGTATATATGCCCTAAATTAATTTACGTTTTTGGAGATCCGTCTAGGTTCGGATTCCCATAGAGAGACATAGAGGGCAACATACATAACTACCGTGTTAATTTACAAATATCACCAACGCGGTGCTCAAAATAATTTTATTGCGAAAAGAAGTTAGGTAGGAATTTAGTTTACATGGTAAAGAAATGCACGCCTTTTTTGGTGATGGTGCGAGGGATTGTGAAAAGGCAAAATGTGAAAGAAAATAATTAGAGGACGGGGAAATATTCATACTGATCGGAGCCAATTCAAACATCATATCGAACCTGTCAACTGGTTTCTTCATCTGCTCCACATGGAAAAAAAAATTGATTCTCTGAACTATAATCTCCTTTTGATTAGATTTTCGGGGTGAGCGAACTGGGAAGTTTCATACTTACCGGGATAGAATATGGAAGAATAAAAAGGAAATTAATAGAGGCTCTGTTCATGTCATTATCCAGTTGTAAAGAATGAATTTGCGGAGGAAGTACACAGTAGTTGAATACAACTTCGCCTGCTTCTTCCAAAACTCAGGACCTTTGCTTTGTGTTCACGTCACATCGCGAGCCAACCCGCTCCACAGTCTCACTGGGCGTTTCTTCTCGGGTAGGTTTAACATTCATGAGCATTGAATTTTCAATGAGCTTAATCTGCTGATCATCTGTCGTCTGGTGGGGACTTCCCATTCAACTCCATTTGACAAAAGTCCTCTAGAAATCGAAATAAACCAAGGGCGTGGAGGAGTTGGACTGCAAAAATTAATTCCGTATGCCTTGGGCGTGGTACATGATACTCATGGATGACAGGAAAACACGGGTCCCACTCTTTGGATGTTAGAGAGATTTTTATTTCTGAGCACATCTATCGGTAGTTTGGGCTTAGATCATGTAGTGATATAATATAAAGGTGTGAGCTACTAGTTATAGTGAAATCACCTTCTGGATTGCTTTTACTCTCTGTTCCGTTGTAGTTGTGCACCGAATCATAATGAGAAGCATCCAACTTATTTTAGGACTTTGAACTCTTGGTCAATAACGTCAATCTCTAAACCATGTTCTTGCTGGAGATGGTGAAAATGACATGGTGAAATTCAACATGCGCATAAAGAATGATTTGGCGCGCAACCACAACGAAACAATGTTTTGGCCTTTGAAATAATTTGATGTGCCTACGATGCCATCAAATCCGATCCCATAATTACTTCGAAGGGTAGCATACAATAGGGAAGCTCTTCCCTTTCCTGATGAACTGTTACAATTAAATAGAGCGGTGTGCCACCGTGAATTACGAGCTAAATTAGCTGTCATCTTTGTTATGTCGACTCTTGTATTTCCCCTTCAATTAATAAAACTTTAAGAGTGGATTTTATTGAGAAAGAGGCAGCATGTTGGGAAGCACAAAACAATACCTGATGAGTTCATAAGACCCAAAAGCACGTGGGAATGTGTGTGGGGGAACTAAAGATACAGGATCTCATTTCTGGCTATAACCCTCTCGTTACTGATTTTTTTTTTTTTAATGTCGAAAGAAACATGTCATTCATGTAACATGTCGTTCATATATCATGATAATATTCGTGAATTACTTCTTTCAAGTTTAACAAATTTCAACTACTGAACAAAGCAAAAGCTAGAAATCAAATAATAAAGCATAGTCTAGAGCTAGAAACGCACTCTCGTCGCTCCAGAACAAATCTACCACTATAAAAATTTCGAGAGCCAATTATCAAATTCAGTGATGAGCACACACCGAGATCTGCCACTCCATTTGCAACGGCTTGCCGTACGCGTTTAAGTTCAAAGTCTTCATCATCATCGCCATGCAGAGACACCAATATCAATGTGTTAAAAGAATACATATCAAATATCTGTAGGGAACTCACAGATTTATATCTAGATCTAGTTCGTGAGTCATTACTAAATTCACCACCGTTGCTCTGATTATTTTATGGACGCCTATCATTAAGTGTTACGTTTAGAAACTTCCTGATAGCTGGACTATAGAGAAAACAATTATCAAGCTTATCGCATTAAAATTAGTTTATGTTTTCAAAATCTGTAAGGCATATTTAAATATGTTTAAGAAAGGTTCGGATACCGGTAGAGATTAATCGCAATGAATTATTAAATAGGTTATATTATGGAATAACATACTAGTATTATGGGACAATACTGGTAGTTATGTATGTTGAGCTTGAGGTCTAATAGGAACTATAAATACAACCCATTCGTAATATTCAAAGTAAATTTTTTGATAAATTACTGAAATAGTTGGTACTTTGAAACCAATCAAATAAAAACCAGTAAGTGCTAGTGGGCTCGAACAAGAATTGGTAATTTTTTTCATAAGAGCTAGTAACTTTAACATGCACATATAATCTGCAAATAGGTACCGTTAAATTATTAAGATAATTGGGGATTTTGAAACAATTAAATGAACGTGGATAACTCAATCATAAAAGAGTTAGTAAAGCTAAAACTAGTTGATAACTTAGTTGGCAAATAGTTGGTAAATCACTAAAATTGACATCAGTGATTTGCTACAAGAGCTAGTAACTTTTAGTAAGATTGTCGTAGTAGCAAAAAAATCTTGGTAAGTCTTGAAATCATTGCTAATTTGGATACAATCAATTAAAACTTGGTAAATATACTCAAATCAGAGAGTTGGTAATTTTCTATAGAAGTTAGTAGCCTTAATATGTCGGTAGGTCAGGTGAGCAAATATTGGTAATTGGTAATAATATGGATCAATCAGATAACTTGTGACACTTCACAAAATGCCGGTACCCTACTAAGACATTACTAACTAAATTACTATTGATACTATCGCGAAACTGTTGGGAACATGTTACAAATAGGGTGTGTTTTTTTTTTTTTTCCATAAAAATGAATGATTTGAAAAATATTTTTTTAGAAATATCGCTTACGTAGCTTTAGAAAAACTAACGAAGGAAAAACGTTTCATTCATCCTTGAAAATGTTTAGAAATATTTGTTGTCGATATTAAACTAGTCTGTGATAATCTCTCTTTGTTTAGTCGCCGGAGCTTTGACTTCGGTGGTTTGCATATTTTACTAGCTAACCTCCTCTTGAGAGTCGCTCCATTTTTTCATCTATTACAGGTATAATTATTTTCGAGATTAGTCGAACTTGTAGTTTGTTTGTTACTGTGCCTCTTTTATATATATATATATATATATATATGAGAAGCTTCAGACTCCTTCATGCATGCTTCACTTGGCTCGGGGATATAGCTCAGATGGTAGAGCTCCACCCTTGCAATTGAGTTGTTGTGATTATGGGTTGGATGTATAATTGTCCAGGTAGTAAGTAATGAATAACGTTTCGATACGTACATATTAATTTGGTCAATTCACATTTTATTTTTTCGCTATGAACTGAACAAATTTTGTATACTGCTTTTCCACTCAATTTAGGTACCAAATCGGACATTATTCTAATTCATCTCCATTTTCATGAAACTATTACCTGAAACTGATCCAGTTGCCCGTCTTATAGGTCTAATGAAAATTTACCAAATATATCCATTTTCTTTTTTCTTTTTCTTTTTTTGCTCATGCGGCTCTGCATGTTAATTACTTAGTCGACCGACCCCGGCATTATTTTGAAAAAAATGTATTCCTTTCAAAGTCCAATCAAGAAGATCTCCTTCACATCAGCCACGGTAGAACTAATTAATAGGGTTGTTGGGAGTGGCTTCGTGGAAGTTTATAGTGACAATCACGTGCATGTGCATGTGCATGTGCATGTGCTTGAACATTTGGTTGAAGATCGGTAAAATCCATAATAGAATGGTTGGACGTTGACTCTAGCGGTGTACGCGAATTGGGCAGCATGGGATGAGTGGTATCAGTAAAACAACTCTTTCTAATGTTATGCTAGACAAATTATCTTCTCATTTTGACCGCGTTGGTTTCCACACCCATGATTAATTTGTATTAAACTATTTTTTTACCACAATAAACCTCAAATTAGTATACTTGTGACAAATTTACTCCAAACTATTATTTTGATCACCAAAATCTCCAAACTGATACATCTGTGATAAATAGAGAGTAAAAATCTCAAATTGATACACCCATCAACTCAATAATTTGATGGTAAAACTTAATGAAAAACTAACGGGTGTAAATTTATCACAATTATACTAGTTTGGGATAAATTTTTCATATGCATATCGATTTTGAGGTTATTTGTGATAAAAAAAAATAATTTGGAGTAAATTTATCAGATATATACTGATTTATAATTTTTCGTGGTATTTAACCTCAAATTTAAATACCTCCCAGTTTATTGTATCATGCAATAAATAAGTAGGGTTCAGTACTAAAAAATGACTTTGTTTCCTACGCCAAACCTCACATTCTTCCCTCCCCCGGGTGGTATCTACGGGTCAGGATCCCATGACATAATGTCACACGATCATAGCCCCTGGACCGTCTGATCACTCCTGCCTCGGTCATCGGACGGCCCCCCTCCCCATGATCGCTGACTCTATGTCAGGCGATCCCCATCCAGTATCTACAGGATGGTCTTAGGCTTGGAGCTAGAGTTTTGCCTAACCCGCTCTTGTTTCATTTCCATTTGTATTGATACTACTGTCTGAGTCTGTCCTCCTCCCAGATCTCAAACTCAAACTTCGCCACTTTGCATCAACTCGCACGAATTCGGGCGACCAAATGCAGGTCTTTATGGGATTTGTTGATGATTACAGCTCTGAGCTCGATCAACCGCAGATGGGCCCGATTGAAGCCGTTGCTTTAATCACCATCATCTTGGCCTCGATGCTGTTCGGACTGTAAGTACTCTCCGTTTGGCTTATTTTCCAATGCTTGTTTGCTGTGTTCCTGTTTTGAAATCTCCTTAAAGATCTAAATCTCGAGTCCGTAACTATTGGCAGGGTCCTGAGACAACTGGCGAACATGAAGAAAAGCCGGAGGAACTCCGAGGCAATCCCGAGCGCGGACGATGTGCCGCTGCCAGGACAAGAGTACGATGTGTTCCTGAGTTCCATGGAACGAGACATGTGCGGCGACTTCACCGATTACCTTTATCACAGATTGAGACTCGCTGGGCTCCGTGTCTTCCTAGAAAGCAAAATCGATGGAGAGGTTTCGGAAGCGCTCGACAAGTCTCGAATCTACATACCAATTTTTTCCGAGAACTACGCTACCGATCCGTGGTGTCTCCATGACGTTGCGGACATGGTGGGATGCGCCTCAAATTCAGATGGGAAGAAAGAAATACTCCCCATCTTCTTGGACGTGGACCGCGACGACGTTAAGCTCGAAACCAGGTTGTACAAAAAGGCCATACCCGAGCACAAGAAGGATTTCGACTCTAAAGAATTGAAGCGGTGGGAAGCTGCTCTTGTGAAGGTTGCGTGTATGGAAGGATGGGAGATTCAAGGAAAACGGTAATTTTCCTCAACCTTTTCATTGTGTTAGTTACACTTCTCTTTTGAAGAAACTTTATCTCTCCAAATTTTAATTCCAAATTTCAGGAATTAACGCAATGCGTTTTTCTTTTGTGCTCCAGCCACGGGGAACAAATTGAATTGGTTGTTAAAGAGGTATCGCGTAAGCTTAATGCCAAAAATGTGGATGTGCCTGAATTTTTGGTTGAAGATCATCGTCAGATGGAAGCCCTCATGAAAATGTTGGATATTGGCCGTGGTGGTGTGCGTTTTGTTGGAATACATGGAATTGGTGGTATCGGTAAAACAGCACTTGCAAAGGTTGTGTTCAACAGATTATCTTCTCACTTTGAGGGCATTAGTTTCCTCGAGGACATTGGAGCATCATTCCAACATAGTCTTGATGGTCCTGTAAACTTGCAGGAAAAGTTATTATCAAGTGTTCTTGGTTCTAGGGATGCCGTCCAAATTAAAGACAGTGATGATGGGATGGCTCATATCAAGAGAGTGTGTAGTACTAAAAAAGTCCTTATTGTTCTCGATGATCTAAACCAGGAAGAGCAACTCATAAAGTTAGCCGGAAAATCTGATTGGTTTGGTTCTGGTAGTAGGATCATCATCACAACTAGGGATAAAACTATCCTGAATCACACCGAAGCAATGTTGCATTATGAAGTTCGGGGCATGGAAGTTGATCAAGCACTTCAATTGTTTCGTAAGTGTGCTTTTGGGAGTGCTTTTGGGAGTGACCCTCCTATAGAAGATTATGATGCTCTTTCAAAAGAAATTGTTCGTAGAGTGGCTAGTTTTCCTTTGGCTGTCGAGTTGATAGGTTCATCTCTTTATGGTGTGGGCTTTGACCGACCCAGGGATAAAAATGGTGAAAAAATAAAGCTATGGGAAGAGACATTGAAGCAGTTAGATGAAGGTCCTCATAAGGATGTCCGAGATGTATTAAATGAAGGTCTTGATAAGATTGTCTGAGATGTATTGATGATAAGTTTCAAAGGATTGGACGACAAGCAAAAGGAAGTATTCCTGGATATTGCTGGCTTTTTCACCAATAAGGACCAAACGTATCCAATCATCATGTGGGACATCTATGATTACTATCCTCACAGTGCAATTAGTGTCCTTTGCCAACGGTCCTTGATAAAAATTAGAGATAATAAGTTTTGGATGCATGACCAAGTTCGAGATTTGGGAAGACGCATCATTCTGGAGGAATATTCTCGCAAATTTAGTAGGGTGTGGATGCATGAGGATGCTATGGAACTATTGGGGAGCATAGAGGTAAGGCGTAAGAGTATGTCACATAATTTTTCATTTGTATGTACAAAATTCTTGAAGTTTTTATATTATTTCATAGTTAGCTTTGTTCAACTTTCCATTTTGGGTCAAAATTTCTTGCAAATTGATGGAGAGATACCAGATAGATTGCCCACGAAGATTGGAATAGATATGCAGATTGGAATATCTGAGACTATTAAAAAAAAACTATGAGGAATGGAAATGATGTTTTTATATTTCTTGAAAAGAAGAAAATAAGAAATGCTGAAATGATAAATAAGATGTCTTTGAAGGGAAGCTGAAAATTTTCGTTAATGGTGACAAGGAAAACAAATAAATCTAGTTGCCGGAAAAAAGCGTGTGCCATGGTGGGTCCCCTGTTGGAGAAATTGTTTTATCAGTGTTCAAATGCTCTGTAAGAGCGTTTAAGTGTTGTTCTCTCATTTAATCTCGAGTCTCTGCTGGCAGAGAAATGAAGGTGTAGAAGCACTAAGCCTGACGTCGGATTGCTGCAGCCGCAACATTGCACTTGAAGAATTAGCTGCTATGCCAAATCTAAGGTTCCTTTGAGTGAAAAACATCGATATTTTTCGCAGCTTCGAGAATCTTCTATCGAAGTTAAGATGGCTTTCCCAGCAATCGTGGAGAACGATTTTGCATGCGAATAACTGATTCCGCTTTAGCAATTTGGTCATGCTTGACCTTTCATATAGCAACATTCGAGATCGCTGGGGTGGGTGAAGCCAAATGAAGGTATTATATGCTTTACTCTATATATGTACTTTTATTCTTTGCCTCATTCGCGATGATAGAAGCAAGATATGTGTTTTACTGCTTTGTATCATTATCTTTTTACATATGCCGAAGTAAAACACAATCGTTGTCTCGCATAAAACATGCTTACGAGGTTTATAACTTTGATCTCGTAGTTCTCCGAGTTGCTTAGGCTTTGGAATTGGTGTTTTCGATTAGAAGTAAATGTCGTTTTTCATTTAGTTCTCTGCTTCAAACTTTCTTCTTTTTTTGTACAAATGAATAAATTGAAGGCTCTAGATTTAGTAAGTTCATGCGGTTCAAAAGTACACTTGGCTTCTCTAGCTTCTTGTCCTTGGAGATTTTAACTCTTGCTCGATATGTCGACTTTGTGAAATTTTGTAGGACCACCGCTAATTATTTTAAAAGCTTAAGTTATTAGATAAAAACGTGGTTTGATGTTTAAATATTCTATTGTATCCAGTCATGATTAGTCTAGTCTTTAATCCAAGTACTAGGCATGGACATATTTAATCGGAGAGCCAAGTACTCTCAACTATCCTAAAAACTTAAGCTGTTAAATGAATACATAGTTTAATATTTAATTATTTGTACGATATACACCTACTTGAGAAATATAATGCAGAAGAGAGGAATAAGAAATTCATATATTTCAATATTCATAAAGAACATTACATCAGCCTATTTATAGGCTCTCTAAGATCATTATCTAAGGTAAATCAAAATACGCATAATCAAAAGATATACACGCAATCATGGGAAATACAAAATATCAATTTAAATATTCTAAATATATCTAAGATAGGAAAATATCATAGAGAATTATTCTCTAACATCCGCCCTCAAACTCAAGGTGAGTTCAATGAGTTTGAAAACAATGTAAACAATGTCCAAAAAATAGATCTTCGATTGCCATGAAAAAAGATAGTGAAAATGGTTGAAATCGGCACTGAACTTCGTCGGCACGATAGATCCAATGTATTGATTGTCTGACAGCGATGAATCTGGTAGTGATGTTAACTTTCCAAAAACGACGCGTGAATGGTCGAGGATCGGAGGCAATTGAGCCGAACAGCATGCGACCTTTGCGGTCGACTTTGCTGTCGGGACAGTAACTAAACAAACGCGGTCGATACGGCTGGTGTGACTACAGCAAGCGAATTAAGCCAGGCACCGCTGAGCGAAGGTTATTGTGCGAAGACGCGTCTTCGCTGCGTCGAAAAATACCTCCGTGGAGAAGAAAGGACCTGCTGCGCCAATTTTGGATAGGAAATATCCATATGAGTATAGGAAATAACTTGTTTTATACAAGACAACACTTACGAATAGGAACCCTTGTCGGAATATAATTGACGTCAATACTCTATCGATACAGGCTAATTTGATCAACAACACAATTTGAGAACACAAAGATACTATGTCGGAATTTAATCAATGACAATAATATCCAGGATAGAGAGACGCCGAAATTTAATTGACGACGCAAATATAAAAGCAATAGTTAATGAAAGTAAAGTGCATTGTGGAAATGTAAAGATAAAGATAAGTTTGTTTGATTTGTGAGTACTAAATGGCTATTTACAGTCTAAAATCGACGGTTATTAATGGAGATTACAAACGGCAATTGCAAATGGAGGTTGCATACATATGTTACAAACGGTTACATTGATGGTTTGTTCGACTCCACTGCGTTGATGGTTTCTTCCATTCCATCACGTTGACCGTTATCTAGGGGCTTTTCGATTCAACTACGTTGACGGTTTCTTCCACTCCACCACGTCGACCGTTATCTACGGTTTCTTTGACTTTACTGCCTTGACCGTTTTCTCGACTCCACTATGTTGACGGTTGCTTTATTTCACTACGTCGATGGTTATTTCTTTGACGGATGTACCCAAGATTGTCAACTTACTTTTTGTCAATTCCTTCAAGTTGCGGTTTCGTCGAGTTGTTAGTAATTTTGTTCACAAATGACCAATCTCTGCTCTTATAAATCAAGTATGTCACTTGTTGATAATAACCAAAAGTTTGTTATTTTTGGGTGCAAAGAGTCAAATGCAGGATTAATTTGCTCACAGAAGTTACTCGGCCAGCAAGAAATAGGGCTGTAAGCACGAACCCCTTGCTAATTTAAATTAATATCCGCAAGAATCCCTAATGATACAATCGACGATACAATTCTCCTATTTATTTCCCTTCGAAACAGCTAAAAAGTCACCAGAGGGACCAACTGAATCTTCTCTCTTTTCCTTCCAGGCTCTTAGCTATTCTTAAACAGTCTTCTACACTGACCCACTGAATGCTGACAACAGACGAAGCAACTCGGGAATTGAATATCAAAAGAAGGCAGATGAGCAACATGGGAGATGATTCATTTCATTCTGTCCTGAACACACAAAACACCAGATGACCAGAGATAGGCATTTATCATACTTAAAAGTATGTCAAGAAGGGACAAGAATACTAAATTCTTTCATGCGACTACTGTCCAACGAAGGCAGCGCAACAGAATTTCCACTCTTAGGACCGCTAATGGGGAATGGATCCGCGATGCCGAACAGTTAAAAACTCAAACACTTCTATTCTTCAGTGATCTAAACAGCACTGTTGGCCCTCGATACCTGGATTCTGTCCTGGAG
This sequence comes from Rhodomyrtus psidioides, assembly GCA_021437785.1. Classification (NCBI taxonomy): domain Eukaryota; kingdom Viridiplantae; phylum Streptophyta; class Magnoliopsida; order Myrtales; family Myrtaceae; genus Rhodomyrtus; species Rhodomyrtus psidioides. Next base: position 381,603 of record JAILYB010000092.1, on the reverse strand, counting down.
TTCTGTCAATGTTCAGTTGGGGAGGACATAAATAAATGTTTAACAGCAAATGTATCTATGATGGAGGTAAAAGAAGCTGTTCACCAGTTGGGTTCTACTAAAGCCCCAGGCCCAGATGGTTTAAATGGCCTATTCTATAGGCATAATTGGGATGTCCTCCAGCATTCACTCTTGTCGGAAGTTCAGAATTTCCTCAACTCAGGCTCTTTCAACCCAGAACTGAATAGAACGTACATCACTCTCGTCCCAAAGAGTCCAAACCGAGAAAGATTGGACCAATTCAGGCCCAAACCGAGAAAGATTGGACCAATTCAGGCCTATCAGTTTGAGCAATTTTGCTTATAAAATCATCTCAAAAATATTGGCAAACAGGCTGAAAGTTTGGCTCCCAGATTTAGTTTCAGTGGAGCAAAGCGCTTTTGTTGGGAGTAGGCTTATCCAGGACAACATTTTGATTGTCCAGGAAGTTCTACACCAATTGCGGGTCCGAAAAACGAAAAGGAAATTTCAAGCGGTACTGAAATTAGATATGCAAAAGGCATATGACCGAGTGGAATGGGATTTCCTTGAAGCTAGCTTGTTAAAGATGGGTTTCAGTCCAAGATGGGTTCATTGGGTAATGCATTGTGTTACAACTGTTTCCTATAGTGTCAAATTTAATGGCGAGCCGACGCCTTTCTTTAAACCATCAAGAGGACTCCGCCAAGGTGATCCTCTCTCCCCGTACTTGTTTATTTTAGTCATGAATGTGCTTTCATGCATGTTAAGGAAGTATCTGAATACTGGGATTATAAAAGGCATCAAGCTGAAGACGTCGTGCCCTACTTTGACTCACCTATTGTTTGCCGATGATTTGATTTTCTTCCTGGACGGAACTATTAAGGAATGTCAACAAATATCAAACATCTTGAATCAATATTGCTACGTTTCTGGTCAGGCTATTAACCTGAACAAGTCAGGTTTGTTTTTCAGTAAGAATTGTCCACGAAGATTGAGAGCAAACATGCTTTATGAGCTTCGAGTCCCAGAGATAGAAAAGATGGGGAAATATTTAGGGATACCTTCGGACTGGGGTGTTTCCAAAAGAGAAATGTTTGCGTGGATTTTAGCTCGAGTGAATATGAAATTGGAGGGTTGGGAGGAGAACTTGCTATCAAAGGCTGGAAAGGAAATCCTCCTAAAGGCTGTGGTCCAAGCTCTCCCACAGTACGCCATGTCCATCTTTAAAATCCCTGTGTCAATTTGCAAGATTATTGAACGTAAAATAGCAGATTTTTGGTGGAAGAATACTGAAAATAGAAAGGGGATGCATTGGAGAAATTGGGAAACTCTGAAACTTAGAAAGGACAATGGCGGGTTGGGCTTCAAAGACCTTATATCTTTCAATAAGGTGATGCTGGGGAAACAGGCGTGGCGTTTGGCACAGTCTCCATCTTCTCTCTGGGGTCAAGTTTTGAAGGGTTTATACTTTCCAAACTGTGATTTTTGGAAGGCCAGAAAGAGCTCTCGACCCTCTTGGGGCTGGCAAAGTACACTCATGGGGAGAGAAACAATCGAACCTAATGTCAGGTGGTACGTAGGAAATGGGGAGAACATCAGCATCAGGGAAGATAAATGGCTTCCCAGAGGAGCTATTGGTGGACCTGCGAATAGGGGAGAACCAATCAAGGTCTCAGAGTTGATAAACAGACAGAATCACACCCGGAAAGAACAGACCATTGTCAAAATGTTTGATGACCAATTATCAAGTGAGATCCTTACAATTCCATTGGGTTCTCTACCAGACGAAGATAAGCTGGTATGGACCAACTCAAAATCTGGAGATTTCTCAGTCAAGAGTTGTTACAATATAAGCAGAAGGGAGTCAAAGAAACAGAGTCTGACCTCGGGATTTACTTCTTACCAGACTCCACGAGAACTGTCACGCCCCGACTCTCGAGCTCGCGACATCCCTTGCCAAATCGCCACTAGGTCACGAAGGATAGCGTCCCAGGCGGACTATCGACCTACTATCATATGGCGCATGCGGAACGTGCAACTTCCAAAACAATAAGATCAGCATGGGATAGGGAAACAGGAACAACCAGTCAAACAAAACAGAAGCACTATATAGAAGAGAATAGATGATCCATGACCTTACAGAGCTACCGGCTAATATATACAACCCCATGCTTCGGGGCGGCCCTCTAAGACTCACAAAAAGATACAGGAGTCGGGTAAGGTCAACTCTCATCTACTCCAAAAGGGTACTCCCACAAAAGATCCTCCAACAGCTCAAAAAGATCACGGTTAAGACTAGTGATCGCGGCGGTCCAACGGAGGAGCCGGGTTGTTGGGATCGTCATAAGAACTATTACTCGACTGTACAGAAGGGGCTACAGACTGCTCGGGCTCGTCCTCAGGCTACGTGCCGGGTTCGGGATCCACTACCTCCCCGTCAGGTGTGTCGATGTCCATCGGGTCCTAGGCCGGGGCATTAGCGACCCCCTGAACAGGCGGTCCCTCAAACCCACGAATCGGGCCGTAGAGATCTATCCCGTCACGAAGGTACCAGGCCTTGAAGAGATGAGCCACCAGAAGTGGCATCCCCTCATCGACCCATACAGTCGTGACGTGACGCTCCCAGACCTGATTCGTACCTGGCACCGGATGAGACGTGACATCGTGAGACGAGTGGGTAGGGGTACCGAATCGCACGGGCCTTTCCATTACTTTGGAAATAAAAATTTAACCCACGACGGGGTGAGAAATAAATCTCAGTGAATCAAGCCTAAGCTCGGTTAGGACATTGATTCGCCCAGAATATACTAAGCATTACAACCAACATACAGTTCAGTCGCATAACTCAACAAGATATAGTCACAACATATTAAACAACCCATCAAGGCATCACAATTCAAGTGTACACCAGGCACCACACAAATTCATTTATTCCAGATGGCCCACACCACTGGCGTGATCCAATTCCACAACGCAATCCAGCACTTTAGTGCGATCAAGCGTCATTCCGGTAGAATTGGACTACGTCTCTTTTCCCTCTCAACGACGGCTACTACAGGCGGTGTATCCAGTGCATCCAGCACGGCACCAGCAAGCAGGCATCCCTAAACGGGGCGTCGGTCCATCACAAGCAGCGACCGGCATCCGATAATTCCTTAAGACCGTACGTCTGGCACGGGGCATGAATTATCGTGCTTCTGGCAAGTCGTTTACAATAGGTACGGTAAGTGCACACACAGTACCAAACGAACTTGCCAGGTAATCGTCATCTGTCCCTCATAGGGGTGAGCGGTTCCAGGTTCCGGGTAGGTTCCGCCAAGAACCTGGAACCTACCCGCTAGTACAGGTTCCATATTTTTTGGAACCTGAAACCTACCCGCTATATCCTGGAACCTGGAACCTACCCTGTCACAGGTTCCAGTTCCGGTTCCGGGGTACCCGAGAACCTATCATTACAAATCTCTTGCACCAAAATACACGAACCCAACTACACGACTCGCCCATGACAACATTGGACGGCCAGAAATGCTTTTGATGATCAGCAGGCAAAACAACATTGGAAGGCCAGAAATACTTTGAGAAAGTGATTTCAACAAACGGAACATATAGCTAGTAACAATTTGCGCTAAAAATTGCTTACTAAACCGATGATAAGTACGAAACTTGCCCATAACATAATTTTCCACACTAAATCACTGACTCTGTGAACAGCATCCACAAACCGAAATCAACTTCATGACTCCCGAATCCTTCCCAAAGATCAGTCACTAGAAATAGCACAAAACTAGTTCAAGAAGCTTCCAAATGGACGGGAATCCGACACGACACTAAGAGAGATGGATTGCCAATTGCAAAATCACTCACCGTCTGTAGCAAGAAAAAAAAATAGATTAATGGACGTCTTCCGGTTCGATCTGACGCCCATGGTTAAGGAAATAGCAGAAAACAGAGGAGCTCACATGGAGGGAAGCAGGACACGCCCATGGTTCGATCTCCCATTGGAGCTTCTCTCCATGATTGGCAATCGGCTCCAAAATCGAATGGACGTCTTCCGGTTCCGCAACATGTGCTCTTCGTTCCGCTCCTCATTCCCCATGCCGGCCCCACGGTTCCCTTTGCCAACTCCAGAGGCCGGCCTCTTCCTCCGAGAGAGCACGATCTACACCCTTGACACGCCGGCAGACAGAGCCACCTCCAATCCCGTGCGGTGGCTGCTGAAGCTGGAGGAGTCGGACCTTGGGGTCATGCGGATCCTCAGCCTCTCATCGCGGAGGCCGATCGTGGGGTTGTCTGGCTGAAAGATCTTCCCTACCGTCCAGATCTAATGTTGTCCATGGTCCCAGGCCCCAGATCCATGAGCACAGCGTGCGGCACCAGACTTGGCAGTAATCGAGGGAAGGTCGTCGTCGAGGGAAGGCGCTGATAGGCCAGGGAGGTCGCCGTCGGAGGTATGGGTGCCAAGGACGTGGCGGTGGACAACAAGGAAAGGGTGGGAAGGTTGGGGAGTGAGAGGACAAAGTGAGAATAGAGAAGAAGAAGAAGAAGAAGAAGAAGAAGAAGAAGAAGAGGAGGAGGAGGAGAAGGAGGAGGCGTCAGGCGTGGAGCATTGGAGGAAAAGAAGAAGAGGTGGGGAGGAAGGAGGAAAGACGAAAGGGTAGAAATTAAAAACTAAAAACCTAGGGTTTACTGTTTAGAAGTTTCGATTCCGGTTCCAGTTCGGTTCTAGGGTAGAACCTGGAACCGGAACCGGCGGTTCCTAAAAATCTAGAACCGGGAACCGGACCCTAGCATGTTGGAACCGGGAACCGGGAACCGGACAGGAACCGTCGGCTCGGTTCTTCGGTTCTCGGTTCTACCTGGGAACCATGCTCACCCCTAGTCCCTCATGTGACCACACAATTCACACTTGGCAATCAATCCATTAATTATCTCTGATTAATGCCAGTTACCCATATAGACATGCTAACAAACTCAGCCCACGGCCATTCAAGATACTCAGTCAGGCATGTCAGCGAGGCGATCAAATCCATGAGGTTAATGACTAATTCACGAGCAACCAATTCAATCAGGCAATATCAAGCTCAATTCGTGTCATGACAATTATTAACCAGATTGATTTAACACACCAATCGTTCGCTCGTAATCGAACCACAATTAAGGAATTATCACCCAATCAATCAATCACAAATTTATCACAATTAGCCACAGATAATAAAGTCACCCCAAATAATCTAATCGATCGGCCATTTAACCTAGCCCAATTTCTAACTAAACCGGCCCCGATCGTGTACCAAAATTTCATAATTAACTAATCCTAGGCGCAAGTAGCGCCCTAACCAAGGGTTAGGGTTAACTCACGAAGTGAGTGAGCTTGGGCGGTCTCGACGGTCGACGGCGGCGGCGGCGGTTCTTGGTAACTAAAAAGGTTAACCGCGCGGCGACTGGAACCAAACCTTCGGGAACACCTCAAGAAGGTCCCACGAGGTTGCCGGGACAGGTGGCCGGCGACGGAGCTCCGGCGAACAGCGGCCTAAACAGAACCGGCACAATGAGAAAACAGGGCAAAACAGGGCTGTTCCGGGTGGTTCTCGATCCCACGGGCTGCGACAAGGCTGGCCAAGGGTCTAGGACTCACCTAGGGGTCGGAGGGGTTCAGTTAGGACCGGCGGAAGGCGGCGGACGGCGGCGGAGCAGCCACGAACAGAACCGGCAGAAAACAGGGCACGCGCGACAGTGAACAGGGGAGGTGGTCGGCGGCTGTTCACGAGCTCCACGGCCAACGACGATCTTCCATGAGCGCGGCGGCTCCGACGAACGACGGGCGGCAGGACCGGTTCGGAGCTGTTGAGGGGAGCTTGGTGGTCGGTCGTAAGGTGGTGGCTAGCTCCGGTGACGTCGCGAAAGGTCGGGGAAGGGGGAAGCTCGGCTCGGGTTGTAGGGGCCGAAACAGAGCACTCCGTCCCGAACTGCTCCCGCGACTGTCCGGCGGCAATCGGCGGCCAGGACTGGACGACGACGACGGTAGGGAGTGGCTGGAGGTGGTGGTGGCTGGCTGTGGACTGGTGGTCGCGCAAAAATCCACGAGGAAGAGAAGAGAGAGCTCAGTCGTGGGTCGCTCAAAAACCGCAGGGAAAGAAGAAGAGGAAGAAGCAGCGGCCAAAGAGAGGAAGAGAGAGAGGGAGGCGACGTGAGCTGATGGCTGCATGGGGAAGGGAGAGTGGTGGGGTCCAATGAAGACTTTGAGGCTTCTTATCCCTTAGGGCTTAATGGCACTTGTCTCATATACATTAGGGTAGGGATATTTTGGTCTTTGGCCATGCTGGGACTGAAATGAAAATTTGGCGCACTGGACGAACAGAAAATTTTGCAATTTCACTGGCTAGGCTTGATTGGGATTAGGCTCGGGCACGAAAATCGAAAACCTAATTTGTAAAGGATAAGAAATCGAATCTAATTTAAAACGATCGAAATTTCGAAATTCGTCCAAATTATCGTCACTTCGGTCCTAACGGTCCAAAATATTTATCGACTATAATTCCATATAATATCCTTATATTGAATTTCGAATCTTACAGAAGTTGAAATTTCCATGACGTCATAAGAATTGTGGACTAAGATTTGGCAGACTAAGACCTCCCCCAAGATTAAGTTCTTTATTTGGGGTTTGTGTCAGAATGCTTTACCGTCTAAGGTAAATCTACACAGGAGACAAATAATCGAGGAAGATACCTGCGAGCTGTGTCGACAACACCCTGAGACTTTAGAGCACATCTTTCTCCTATGTCCCTGGACGAATGAAATCTGGTCAGACCAAGCGCTCCAGATTAAGATAAACAGTCAGGGACTATCAAGAATTGAAGAGTGGCTGAGAAATTTTCAAAGCACCTTAGTCAGCTTTGACCTCCTTGTGGTGATACTATGGCAAATCTGGAAATGCAGGAATGATTTCATATTTCGGAGGCAAAAACCAAACCCAAAGTACTTGGTGAGTTCCGCCTTGGCATTATTTCAGAATATTAGTCGGTGGTCTCGCCGAGAAAGAAACCAAAGTGCTGGGGATGGAAACTTACCTCGACAATGGCATTGTCCGCCAATGGGGTCTCTCAAGGTCAATATCGATGGTTCGTTCAAGGAAGACTTGTCGGTAGGGGCTATTAGTTGTATCTGCAGGGATTCTCAAGGTCGCTTGGTGGACGGTTTCACTAGATCTGTGAGAGTACACCCGGCTGAGATCGCAGAGGCAAGAGCTATGGTGGAAACCCTCAAGTTTCTGAACGCACGAAGAGAAGAGAAGATTCTATTGGAGTCAGACAATCTAAGTCTTGTACGAGCTTTGAAGGGATTGGATCAGTACACATGGGAAGCAAAACAACTTATTTCGGAGGCCCGTTCCTTGCTGCTGGGCTTCCCCAACTTGTCTTTGGACCATTGTGGCCGTGAAGCGAATAGGGCCGCGGACTGGCTGGCAAAGACCCAACGGATCAACTGCTTGCCTTGGAATTGGCTTGCCAAACCACCTGAACCACTTTGGAATTTACTTTGTTGTGAGGCTTCTGTGTCTTTATCGCACACTGTTCTTTAGCAATGAAAATTCCTTTATTCGAACAAAGAAGAAGAAGAAGAAGATGTTCCCTCCATTTAACCCACAACTCTTGAATACCGCAAGGATAAATCTGAAAATAGAAGACATGGTCATCAACGGTCTATATGCACTTGTTCTCTTGTAACTACTAAAGCGAGACAAGTTTGAGGCATAAACAACCATACAAAACATAGCAACCTCAAGAAAAATAAGTTGTTTACCAAGTAATCGCGACTATGGTATCGGTACTTATGAAATGGACTGAAAAAAGGGTACTCAAGTTGGTTGCATCTAGGGTTGCTGTTCAGTGATGTATCACCCTAGACTTTCGTAATTTCTTCATTTATGTGCCCTTGGCTACTTCTAGCGCCACTCTGGGACTGGAAGAACCTCAAAACACGGTCACAATCGATGGGTTCAATGATGGTCCCCCTTAGATAGGATTGGAACTTGAGGATTCTTCATGAGGCTCCATAACTCATCAAGTTAGAAGCCGTGCTGCGATGTAACAAAACCTATCTACTAGTTGGTATCAATCTCACCAGACTGAAGATTTGACAGAGGAGGATAAATTGAAAAGAGTGTTAGAATAGAATTTTTTTCTAACAACAATTTCATCCTTGACCATTTCATTTTCTTTTCTTTTGAAAGTTCTAACAACAATTTTATCGTTGCGTTTAAATACCTATATCTCACATAGGTCTGATTAGAAAAAAAGAAGCCACCACCAAGATAAATGTTACGCTTCGACTCTCGAGCACGCGACATTCCTACCAAATTGCCCCAGGTCACGAAGGATAATGTCCCATGCACGCTATCGACCCAATTTACTACGCATGCAGAAATGTGTGTTGTGGAAATTCTCCTATATTTTGATTCTGACAAAACTATCGAAAGAAATTGTATAACATTATGTGATACAGAAAGAATGTGTAAGCAGTAGGTTGAGTGGATCTAATTCTGTCGCGCTGACGAAGGGTCAGATGGAAGTGCTTCTGACGAAAAGTCAGATGGAAGTGCCTCTGACGAAGGGTCAGATGGAGATGCTTCTGACTGAGGGTCAGATGGAAGTGCTTCTGACGATCTAAACAATGACGGATGGTTCACATCAAGTCTCCGTATTACCATTCCGTGTCAACTGATCTAGTAAAAAACAAATCTGTTCTAAGACGAAACCCAAGAAAGATCAGTTTCTGCATCTGCAAAACATGAAGACCCACGTATGGCAGGTTTCCGATCAAGGAAAGATTTCTATGGAAACTTGTGATATTCGATTGCCCTGATATCCCTTCAAATTAATCAAGGGACTTTCTACAATGGGATATCATCTTCTAAGGAATATTCCTTCAGGAACCAACTCAGACTTATCATACTTATGGAAGCTGGAGATTCAGTTGTATGGGCGACTGAATCAGAAGGGTTCAATATCTTACTCAACGGTCTACATATCTTCTGAAGATACAGTCTCGTTCAATCACGATTGATGACGTCCAATCAAGAATTGAAGAGCGATCCCTTGGCCGGGAATCCAATGGCTAGTTCGGAGGCAGGGGAGTATAAAAGAAGAACCATGATGGACTAAAGAAAAGGAAGGCGAACAACAATCCAAAGTGCAAGCATAATCTGAGTTCTATCCGAAAATATTCTGTGTACCCAAAATCCTTCATTGTGAAAATCTGTGAGAGAGAAAAATCAAGTGATTGAGTGTTTGTAATTCTCTTGATTCTTCATAGTGAAATCCAGCTGATCGGCTGTCATCGTGGGAGAGTGGACGTAAGCTTGATCTAAGCCGAATCACTATAATCGTCGTGTGCAATATTCTCTACTCTAAACTCTTACCTTTGCGTTTAGACTTCTTGCACACTGTTATACTGTTCCTGATTCTAATCGTACACTGAATTTTATTTATTCTGCAAGAAATTTTAATTTTATTCAGAATCACCTATTCACCCTCCCTTCTAGGTGATATTGCTAGATCCATCAATTGATATCAGAGCAGGTTGCTCATTTTACGAAGTGTTTATTGACTTCAAAGTTAACGATCTACTATGTCTAGCAATCACTCTTCAGGAACAAGCGATTCGCATTTTGCCAACAAGCCACCATACTTTGATGGAAAAGACTACAATATGTGGAGCAACAAGATGAAGTGGTTCTTCAAAGCCTATGATGATCTGATGTGGGATGTCGTTACGAATGGAGTAGTTCCTGCAACTACTACAAATCCAGCCACTGCTGACGGAGTAAATCCTGTCACAACAATGACCGATGCTGAAAAGGCTAAAAGAAGATGCCTTGATTCTAAAGTTGTCAATGCTCTCTTTTGTGCCTTATCTACCCCTCTCTATAATCGTGTCTCAGAGGAAGAATCATCTAAGGCGATATGGGATAGACTTCATATTACCTTTCAAGGAACAAATCGAGTAAAAGAAACGAAGCTCAGTATTTTACTGAGTGACTATGAAGCATTTCAAATGAAATCTGATGAATCTATTGCAGATATGATAGACAGGCTTCAGACTTTGGCAAGTGGACTTGCAAGACAAGGCGCACCTATTGCTGAACCAATGCAAGTCAGGAAGATACTGCGTGGACTCACAGATGATTGGAATTACATCAAACCATCAATCCAAGAATGCCAAACAAGCAGACCACTCTCGGTGGATGAGCTAGTCGGGACTTTGCAATCTTATGAAACAGAACGAGCAAACAAGAAGGGAGAACAAAAAGGTAAAAATCTATTGCCTTGAAAACTGAAATTACTCAATGTCTTTCTGATACAGATGATGAAGAATTAGCACTCATGGTCAAGAAATTCAGAAAGATGACTCGGAAAGCCAGAAATATCAAAGGGAAGAAACCTTGGAAGAAGAATGATATGAAAATGTCAAGCAACGACTCACTAGATAGCAAAGACGTGATCTGCTTTCACTGTAAGAAGGCAGGACATATCAAACCAAACTGTCCAAGTTTGAAGGACAAACTCAAGTACGAGAAGTACAAGAAGACCCTAAAGGCAGACACTCTAAGTGATTCTGAAGAAAGTGAAAATGATTATGCAAACATCTGTCTCATGGCCGAATCAGATTCAAGTTCAGACTCAAAAACTGAGGTATGTTCATCTGAACTCCCTGATGAAGTTACTGAATATATTGATGAATTGTGTAGAAATTACAAAGAATCTCTTGAAAAAGTTTCTGGTTTGAAAAAGGAAAATTCGTCCTTAAAACAACAGAATTTGTCCCAAAAAGAAAAAATCGATTTTCTACAACAAGAGTTTCATCGGTTGAAAGAAAATCATGATTTGATTTCAAAAGAAAATGCTTCCTTGAAAGAAAAGGTTTCCGATATATCAAAAAGGTTTTTACAAAGTTCAGAAACTATGAATAACATTATTTCAAAATAAATACCCTTCAATGACCGATCTAGGTTGGGTTTTAAAAAGAAGAGTAATCTCAAAAATTCCTTTAAACATTTTTCGATTACAGGCATCATTTTCATAAGCATTTTATTAGATCTTATATTCGACAATCCTGTGTGAACTGTGGTGATCCTAGTTATATCAAGAATCACTGCAAGAAAATTTGGAGACCTGTTAAAAGGTCAAAACCTACTAACACAGAAGGACCCAAGAAAGCATGGGTACCAAAGAAACAGTAAGTTGTTTATTTCTTGCAGGTACCAAAGAAAAGGAAGAACAAATGGTTTCTGGATAGTGGTTGTTCAAGTCACATGACTAGAAATCCAGATGTATTTATATCCTTCTCAGATTGTGATGGAAGAAGCGTGTCTTTTGAAGGAAAGAACAAGGGAAATGTCATTGGGAAAGGAAATGTAAAGATTGGAAATCTGATAGTTAAAGATGTCTCTCTAGTTAGAGGATTGAACTACAACTTAATTTCTGTAAGTCAACTCTGTGACTCTGGCTATGTATTTGCTTCCAAGATTTAAAATGTACAGGTATAAGCAAGGACAAGAAGCAATCCTTCACGGGACGAAAGCATGGGAATATTTACTTCTAGATATTGATGCTAACTGTGAAAGTGCAAAATGTCTTATTTCTGTTAAGGATGAATCTGATCTTTGGCATAGAAAGTTAGGTCATATTAGTGTAAAACATATCTCAAAGCTTTCCAAGAATGGACTTGTTTGAGGGTTACCTCAAACGACTTTTGAAAAAGGTGGACTATGTCATGCATGCATGTTGACACCTGATTTTTTACCATCTGTTATTATGATTTTTATTTTATTTTTTTAAAATTAATTAAAAATATAAAAAAGGTCATAAAATCACAAAATCAACTTTGGAAGCCTTGGCCTAGCCTCGGGGACCAATTCTGAACAAAAAATATTTTTTGGTATTTTATAATATTTTTCGAATTTATTTAATTATACAAATACCCAAAAAATCAGAAAAATACCATTCGTGGTCAGAAAAATACACAAAAATATTCAATAATTTTGTTTTAATTTCCTCTTCAAGTGTGTCACCTTAAATCTTGAAAATACGGCTTGGGTCACTATGTTCTTTCACAAACATAAACCCGAATCGAAAAAAAAAATCATATTATGTCTTTTAATTTGCAATTTTTGTAATTTTGAAGTCTCGACATCCGATTTGATTATCCTACGTTGAAATTTGATTAAATTTTTTCACAAAATGGAGGGGAATGTACGTGTGGCTCTTATTTTTATTTTTATTTTATTTTATTTTATGTTTTAGTGGTGGACGTTGGAGATGTCATTTTGGCCACGGATGATGGACAGTGAAAGAGGGATGGTTGGAATTAAAAAAAAAAAAGAAGAAGTGGAGGACGGTGGGAGCCTATCCTTCACCTTGGAATAGAAAAGAAAAGAAAAAAAAAAGAGAGATATTGGAGGAAGGAATCAGAAGAAAAGAAAGAGAAGAAGACGAAAGCTAGCAGATTGTGCGGTGCTTGTTGAGCAAAAGCTAGCAATGATAACGACAAAGAGTTGTGGGTTGGCTTTAAAAAATTGATTATGAGACCCAAAAAGCAGAACAAATAAAAAAGGAAAGGAAAGATGGGTCACCAAAAATAAAGAAAAGAGGGATGGAGAACCCACTAAACGAGGAGAGGTCTACGACACAGCGACGGTGGAACATTCTTCGGGGGCCTCACTCAGGATCTTCAAAGGCTCTTTCGCAGTCTCTCCTTTCGGCAAGGCGATACCTCGTTGTCCTTCTTCTCTCATTCGTCCCGAAAATCCTCAGAGACCGTCGCTCTCTGACGATCGGAGCAGCAACAATGGGCTCTACGAGACCAGGTACTTCACGCAAGTCCTCGACCACTTTGGCTTCCATCTCGAGAGCTACCAGACGATCCAGCAGAGGTACTTGATCAACTCCACCTTCTGGGGCGGCCCGGGGAGGAACGCCCCGATCTTCGTCTACACCAGAAACGAGGGCGACATCGAGTGGTTCGCCCAGACCACGGACTGGTCCTCCTGGCCCCGCACCCCGCCGATTAGTCAGGATCGACGCTAACCAACGCCACCACCAGACGGCTTCTCCATTCCCCTCATCGCCCATATTTGTGCGGCCACCGCTCCCTTAGCCACAAAGCATCGCCTCCAACCGCTGTCGCCGACCCGCAGCCACCGAGACAGCCCATCGCGGATCGCCGTCCGAGCACGACAACACCAAGACCGACCAAAGCTTTCAAATCTGTTTCATCATGTTTAGGGCCAAACCGAAGTCAACAGCCCCCTCTCCGAGCTTGGCGACGACCTGATAAGACTCATAGACCCGCTGGAATACTCCGAGATAGCCCATAAACGTGAGACGCGCCCTTAAGCTTCACCTCGGCCTCCAATGGCAAGTTGAGTTTGAATCATTCATTTGATGCGCTGTTTGTTGCAACATGCTTCTTTCACCTCCCTGCACCTTCTCATTTTTTGGTTTCACATATTTCATGGCCTGAAAACGACGAGCCGGCCCCAACTCATTCCGCTCGGTCTTGAGCGCCGTAGCTCGTTTCGCACCAAACCGCAGCTCTGTGATGGTCAGGTAAGTTTCCTCAACCCCCATAGATGCTCTCTAAACGATTAGAATCAAGCTTAAAGCTAGAAAAAAAAATTTCTGCAAATTGCTCGGCGGCGCCGGGATTGTGGGGTTCGGTTTGGCTGTTTTCCCGCGTCACTTCGGCCATGTTTTGAAGTTTTATTGACGTGGGACGCGTGGGTGTTGATCTAATGTCAAATTTTGGAGGTTTCGACGACGTTTTTACGTCGATTTAGCAACTCCGGCGAGGCGCCGGCGATTCTCGCCGGCGCCGGTCATCCTCTCCGGCGGCCTGGTCGCCCGCTGACCAGTCAACGCTGACGTGGCATGCCACGTCAGCGGCCACGTCAGCATTGGTAGGGCCCGGCCGAGTAAATCAAAGCCCAGATCGGACGGCCGTGGCTTCGCCACGTGTCGCGATCTGGAAATTTTAAAAAATAAAAAAAGATTTTCAGAATTAATAAATGATTTTCGAAAATAATAAAATTTTTTAATCCGACGGTTGATATCGCGCCAAGTCTCTAAGGAGCGTCCGATCTGACCGAAGATCGGATGCGCCAGAGGAGGCCACGTGGCGCGTCCTGGGCTATCCGATTCGGGGTTTTCGGACAATATTAAATTAATAATAATAAAAAATTCAAAAATCAATAAAAAAAAATAGAAAATCATAAAAAATTCAAAAAAATTCGGAAAATTCAGAAAAATTCTAAAAAAATTCCAGAAAATAGGAAATGGCCACATTCAACTGGCCATGGCCTGTTTCGGGTCTTTTGACCCCCGATCCTTCCAGAAATGACGGTTTTGCCCTTCCGGCAAACCGTTTTCCAAAAAAATTCTAAAAAAATCCAGGAAAATCCCAAAAAATAGGAAATGGCCACAGACAACTGGCCAAGACTCATTCCGGGTGTTTTGAACCCCGACCCTTCTTAAAATGACGATTTCGCCCTTTGGGCGAATCGTCTTCCAAAAATTGATTGTGATTGATAGGAATAGTCGTCCAATCTGCATGAAACCCTGAATCAAACCTACCTCACCCGAACTTGCGCCTGCATGAACTCTTAGTCAGGAAAATCACTCGCGTTAGGTACCGAAAGGGCGTTGGTAATGACACCAGCGTAACCAAGTCCCCGAACCCAAAATCTCTGGTTCCGCAGAACTGACCGATCTCTCCCAATCGGTCAGTAAGGTTTCCGGTCTACCCTCCAAGAAAGACCGGTGGCGACTCCAAATGCATGTACAATTTGCACATGCCACCACGACCACACTGAAGGTCGAAATCAATCGATTTTTATCATCGAAGAATACTCCCGCCGCGATTTGGTATGGGCCTGGGAGGGCCCGCGCCGATCCAAGACCCGCGATCGGTAATCCATTAACCGCGTCCGCTTTCGGACGGGTCGCGACAATGCACACTAGGCATGTGACACCCTGGAAATTCGCCTTCTTGTAAATCGTCTGAATTCGATCAGGGGAATGGAATTGAATTTCAGTCGATATGGAATTTTGGACCGTAAGGAATTAAGAGACGAATTTTTGGACGATCCTCGAAATTGTCTGTCAATTAGATTAGGCTCTGTAATTCTTAATTACCACGAATTAGGATCAAATCACCGCGACCCAGCCTAGCCTGTGAAATTACCGAAATGCCCTTCGTCTAGTGCACAAAATTTCGTTCGGTCCAAAATTGCCAAATGCTCATTTTACCCCGCAATAATTCAAAGTTGACTTGATTGAGGGGACCCCGGTCAAATCCCCACCTACCGGTCAACTTCTCACCCACCCTACCCACTCTCTCTCTCTTCTCTCTCTCTCTCTCCCTCTTTCCCTCTCTCTTTTCGTCGCTCGGCAGACCTCTCTCTCTCCCCCCTGTTCATTGCGCGACTCCCCCTCCCGAAGCTCCTCCTCGCCTCCTCTCCTCCTCCGTGAACGATTCTCGAGCGCCACCACCACCGCCAATCCTTTGCCGCTCCTCAACGCACTCAGTCGCCTCAGTTCGACCGCCGTCCGCCGACCGGAAGCCGCCGGAAGCAGCCCCGGAAGCTCCGCCGCGCCCCTGCTCTGTTTTCGGGTTTGGTGGGCTTTTTTAGCTCCGCCGGCTCTCGCGCCACTTCCGACCGCCACCAACGGCCTCACGCCACCCGCTCGATCACCCCTCGCCGTTCGTCGCTATCTAGAGCCGCCGCGGATCCCCGGGGACTCGAGAACAGACTCGGTGCTCTGTTTTGGGCCCGGGACTGTTCCGCCGTCCTTCGTCCTTCTCCACCGCCTCTTGCCGGTCGCCGACCACCCCTCACGACACCCTCGACTCCCGTGACGCCCCCCCGAGCCGCTGGGAGCAGGGCGACGCCGGTAGAGCCCGATTCAACCCCAACCCGAACCTCCCCTGTTTTTCACCGATTCTGCTAGTGGCCGTCCTCCGTCGCTCACGGCCGGTCCTGACAGTCGTCTTGAGTCGTCCGGTGAGTCCTCTAACCTCTTCCAGCTTTGCCTCAGCTCGTGAGGCTAAGGAACTCCCGAAAACAGACCCGGTTCCTCTATTTCTAAATCTGACCGATTCTGTTTTGCCCTAGCCGCCGGTCGCCGGAGCTCCGCCGCCGTCGCCGCCCCCTTGCCGAACCTCCGTGTTGTGTCCTAGCCGCTGTGGGGTAGTGTCGCCACTTGGTGAGCCGTGAAATCGAGTTGTCCGAAGAGAAAATCGAGAACCGTCGTCGCCGCCGTTGTCGCCGGACTTCGTTGCCGCTGTTTCGTCGTCACCGTGCCGTCGTGGTTGCTGCCCGAGCTTGATTTAGGGGTGAGTCAACCCCTAAACCTTGGTTAGGGCGCTAATTGTGCCTAGGGCTATTTAATTAGTCAATTAGGGTAATTAGTTAGAATAATCGTGGTCGGTTTAGATAGAAAACGGGTTTAGGGTAAATGGCCGCGATTAAGTAAGTTAGTTGATTTAGTTAGGTTGTCTGTGGCTAATTGGTGGTTAGAATTGATTGACTAACAGATTGGGCATTGATTGCCATTGCTTGGCCGCGAGCAAGCGATAGTACAGAATCGAGCGATCGATATATAAATTGATGAAATTGGGATTAATCAATGCCGTTTGATTAATTGAACTGGATAATCGATCGTGTCTTGATTGCGTGACTGATTGCAGTTGATTGGTTGTGATGTGATGTAATTGAATTTCTGAGTGTTTCATCGTCCGTGTCGGGCGCAAGCCTAGCTATGAGGTTATGCATTCATATGACCTGTGTGAGCTCAAACTGCACGTTTTAGCATGAAAACGGCCCGAGGCCGAGTCTTTGAGCATGTTTGTATGAGCATCCGACCTGAATCAAAGAGGATAAAATTGATTGATTGTCGGGTGTCATGTGTGGTCATATGCTTGGACGATGAGATTCCTGACAAGATTGTACCGTGACGATCGGAAAAATACGACTTGTTGGAAGCACATCATTCTGTGACGTCAGTTTGATGGTGTCGCGACCCGTCCGGAAGCGGACGCGGCTAATGGATTACCGATCGCAGGCCTTCCCCCGCACAAGGGTGCGGATCGCGGGCTTTGGATCGGCGCGGGCCCTCCCGAGCCCATACCAAATCGCGGCGGGAGTATTTTCCAAAGGGATTCGACGATAAGAGTCGATCGCTTTCGACCTTCAGTGTGGTCGTGGTGGCATGTGCAACTTGTGCATGCATTTGGAGTCGCCACCGGTCTTTATTGGAGGGTAGACCGGAAACCTTACTGACCAATTGGGAGAGGTCGATCAGTTCTGCGGAACCAGAGATTTTGGGTTAGGGGACTTGGTTACGTCGGTGTCATTACCAACGCCCTTTCGGTACCTAACGCGAGTGATTTTCCTAGCTAGGAGTTCATGCAGGCGCAAGTTTGGGTGAGGTAGGTTTGATTCAGGGTTTTCATGCAGATTGGACGACTATTCCTATCAATCACAATCAATTTAAATGAAAACGCAATCAAGTACATAAATAAATCACTTCAATGCACATCAATTCAGATCAATGACTTCCTAATATAACCATAAAGGCTTAAGGAATGTGTGACTTCGGACCAGGGGTAAAATGGGAAGATTTGGAGGCGATTAGCCCGAAGGGCAAAATCGTCAATTTTTGGAAGACTTGGATACCGAATTACCCAAAATATTTCATGGCCAGTTGATTGTGGCCATTTCCCATTTTTGGGAATTTTTTGGAATTTCTTGATTTTTCTTCAATTTTTGGAAGACGATTCGCCCAAAGCGCGAAATCGTCATTTTAAGGAGGGTCGGGGTTCAAAACGTCCGGATTGAGTCTTGGCCAGTTGACTGTGGCCATTTCCTATTTTTGGGGATTTATCTGGATTTTTTATAATTTTTATTTTTTTTTGAAGACGGTTTGCCGAAAGGGCAAAACCGTCATTTCTGGAAAGATCGGGGGTCAAATGACCCGGAACAGGTCATGGCCAGTTGAATGTGGCCATTTCCTATTTTCTGGAATTTCTTTAGAATTTTTCTGAATTTTTCGAATTTTTTTGAGTTTTTTATGATTTTCCATTTTTTTATTGAATTTTTGAATTTTTTTATTTAAAAATATAATTTTCCGGACCGGGTCAGACCCGGCTCACAACCCGGGCGCCCGGCCCAACCCCAGGGCCGAGACCGGCTTCGAAGAAAACGACGCCGTTTATTATTTTTTAATCAATTTTCGATTTTTTATTCATTTTCTATAATTATCCGAAAATCCTACAGATCGGACGGTCCACGTGATGCCACGTGGCCATTCCTGGTGCGTCCGATCTTGGATAAGATCGGACGATCCACAGAAAGCCACTTGGCACCATCTCAGCCGTTTGATCGATTATCCGAAAATCATTTATTAATTTTCTAAAAATCCACGATCGCGACACGTGTCGCGATCAGGACCGTTCAAACCAACTCACCTCGGCACGGCCCCCACCCGGCTGACGTGGCGCCTACGTGGCATGCCACGTCAGCCGTTGACCGATTGACTGGCCGGAGGGTCGCCGGGGAAGACGATGAACAGTGTCTATTTCCGGCGACCCTCGCTGGAACCTCGCCGGAAAACGCAAACCGGCCTCCAAAACCTGTTATTTTTCACCCATTTCTTCGCCATTAGGCTCCCTACACTACCAGCATCATCATACGGCATTAACATGCAAGGTTTAACGTCGGAAAGTGGCCGGACGAGGCTCGACCGAACCGGCGCCGGCGAGCAAATTTTCAGAAACTTTTGTTAGCTTTAAAATCGATTCTGATCAATCAGGGAGCATCCATGAAGGGTCGGGAAACTTACCTGAGGTCGCCCAATCCTCGGCGACCGCTCGAAATTCCCGGTCGAGCTCCCCGTTCGGACCGCGGCCGGCGAAGCTCCGGCTCACGTCGTCGGCGCGTTTTTATTGCGAAATAAACACAGAAAAAGGCGTAGAGGCGGTGTTAATGCATGCTAGAGGCTAAACACGCGCAAATGGAGCTTCGGGGTGGCTCGGCCGAGAGCCAAAAATTCAAAGCCCGTTTGGGCATTTCGTCGAACACATGGTCTACATGTAAAAGCGAAGGTCGGGGGAGGAAAACCGACCTGTTCCGGGCTCGACGGCGGTGGCTGAAGCTCTAGTGAGGTTCCGTGGTGTGCGGGGAAGCTTCGTCGCCCTTCGGCTTCGCTCTCACTCGCCCCTTTCCGAACCCCCCCTCTCTCTCTCGGCCGAAATTCCTTCTCTCTCTCCCCCTTTTTTTTTCATGGCCGACCGGCCTTTTCTGCGGCCGCCGGTCCACCAAAACAATCCTCCACCATTGCTTTTTGTCCCCCCCACGACTGGTTGTCCCTTGCTTTCTTCAAAGACGTGGCCCCGTTCCCCCTGTTTTTTTTTCTTCTTGCTCGGCGCGGTGGGTCTGCAACTAAGTTGCAGACCCGGTTCGGACCGGGTCGGGCGAGTCTGACCCGACCGGCCCGGTTCGACCAAATCGGCCCAATTAGGCCTCAAATTGACCTATTTTCGTAAAATTGATGACAAAATCGGACTCCTTGACACGTTTTCTATCGAAAATGGGTATTTTCGTGAACCAATTGATTGAAATTTAGTGAAAACCCCAAATTACCCTTAGGATCCGAAATTGATTTTTGTTTAATCAAGGGCCCAAATGACCGAATCAGTCAAAATTGAGGCCACCAATGGATTCATCATGATGAAAAACATAGGGTAGAGGTGTTTGATTTCAATGGGTATGCCCGTGTGAAATTTAATTTCGAAATTTGTGAAACCGGAGACTAAATTGAAAGATTTTTATGCAATTAAGCCCTTTTGGTTAAAATTGATCAAATTGGAGGTCAAATTGACCCAATTGCATTTCAATACTTTAGATTCCAATGTCATAGCTTATAAAAACCCAGAATTGAAAATTAAAAGACTCGAAAAGGATTTTTTAGGCTCGGTTCGGGATTATGTTTGTGAAGGAACCCCATGAATAGAGCCAAATTTCCCTGATAAAAAGTGAAACTATTAAAGAGGGAATTAAAATAAAATTTCTGAATATTTGTGTGTAATTTTCTGACCACGGATGGTATTTTTTCTGATTTTTTGGGTATTTTAATAATTAAATAAATTCCAAAAATATTAAAAAATTTAAAAAATATTTTTTGTTCAAAATTGGTTCCTAAGGCTATGATAAGGCTTCCAAAGTTGATTTTGTGATTTTATGACCTTTTTTGATATTTTTAATTAATTTTAAAGAATAAAAATCATAATAATAGATGGTCAAAAATCAGGTGTCAACAGATGGATGCCGGTCGCAGCTTGTGACGGACCGAAGCCTTGGAAAGGGATTCCTGGTAGATCCGTGCCGTGACGATCGGAACCACACGGACTATTAGAAGCAGTCGCCGGAAGTAAGGGACGATGCCTGGCGCCGCCAGAAGAGTACCAACTGATTAGTGTACTAGGCACCAACTGACTAGTGTGCCGGGCTGACATGCCTTGGGTTGACATGTCCTATCTGATAATAAATGGACTACGTGTGACGTCATGTATGCTAGTTTGATGTGATGCTTGCCTTGATTGGGCTGTTTGACTGTCATGTCGTGTCGTGTCTGCATCGCATTTCGCGTGGCTTCCTGGCGGGTAAGTTGCATGTGGTTGGATATCTGTATTGGTTGATGTGCCGAGTTTGTTTGGTAGGAAGTCTTGGGTGAATCAACGTCCTAACCGAGCTTAGGCGTTGACTTCACTGAGATTTATTTCTCACCCCGTCGTGGGATAACCATTTCAGGTCGCAAGTGACGGAGCCTCGAGGTTGCTGAGGCGTGACCTTTTTGGAGTAGCCCCTTTGGAGTAGATATGGAGTTAACCCTATCGACCACTGTCTCTTTTGAGGTCCTAGAGAGCCGCCCCGAAGAATGGGGTTATGTGTTATTAGCTCTATAGGGTTAATTAGTATCTGCTTTTGATTTCAGGGCCGAGTTTGTCTTTTGATGAATTGACTGAATGATTGTTCCTGTTGTCCTATCCCATGCTGATCTTGTTGTTTGGGAGTTTGGCACGTTCCGCATGCGTATTATGATTGTGGGTCGATAGCGAGCCTGAGACGCTATCCTTCGTGACCTATGGGTGTCAAGGTAAGGATGACGCGTTCCCGAGAGTCGGGGCGTGACATCCCCGCCCAATGTGGTATCAGAGCAAGGTCAGCCTGAACCATCTGGTCATTGGCCTAGAGTAATAAGGAGCGATGGGAAATGGGATAGTGGATAGGATTTTGAGCGTTGTGCATGTGATTGCTGCTTTTGTCCTAAGTAGTTGGGTTGCCTTCTGACCGCGTTTGCTACTGGGGTGGGCAGGACTCCGTAACTCCCCTGCGAAATGAGCGGACTAGGTAGAAGAGCTCCCCGAGCGCCCCGAAGGAGGCTTGTTAGGCCGGTCGAAGAGATCGTAGCTGGTGAGGGAACATCTTGTGCTGCTGAGCCTGCTAGGCAAGAGCCGACTATGGCTGATATTCTTCAAGCACTGGGAGCGCTAGGAGATAGGTTGGATCGACAGGAAAGGAGCCAGGGTGCTCCTGCTGGTGCTGCTGCTGTTCAGGCACCCCAAGGAAACCCAGTGGCTGGAAATGAGAATAGAGAACGACCGATGCATAAGCTGGTGGAACAGTTTCTCAAGCTAATGCCACCGAAGTTTGTTGGAGATGGAGATCCCGAAACAGCTGCCTCGTGGGTTAAAGAATTAGAGAAAGTATTCGAGGTATTGAAGTGTACCGAAGAAGATAAGGTCATCTTAGCCGTTTTCCAACTGAAAGGAAATGCAAGAACTTGGTGGGATGCATCTAAGAGAAGAATCTTTCCTGAAGGGACCGTTCAGAGTTGGACAGTGTTTGTGAAAGCCTTTAATGGCAAGTACTTCTCGGACTGTGCTAGAGAGCAGAAGGTGAATGAGTTTATGCGCCTGCATCAGGATCAAATGACTATGGATCAATATGAGGCGAGATTTGCTGAACTATCATGGTATGCCCCAAGGATGATTGAGGACCCTTTGGATAAATCTAAGAGGTTTCGGGATGGGTTGAAGCAGGAGATAAAGGATATCCTGATACCTTTCAACCTAAAGGACTATGATGACATTTATGAGAGGGCTCAGCTGATTGAGCGAAACCTGAAGGAAAGGGCTACTGCAAGTGGATCACGGTTCGCGCCATGGAATAAGAAGGATACCTGGAAGGGGAAGAAGCCGATGTTGGGTGGTAAGCACCACATTCCCCCAAACCGGAAGGGAGTGATCAACAAACCTATGCATCGTCAGGATGATACGTGCTGCCTGTGTCGTCAGAGGCATGGTTCTGCTCCGTGCCCGTATGCTGATGGATCTTGCTTTGGTTGTGGTCAGAAGGGCCACCAAGCGAGGAACTGCCCACAGAGGCAACAGTTCAGGCCGTAGGGAGGCCAAACTGGGGGGAATGCGCCACAGAACTTTCAGAACCGACCGCCGGCGCAAGGACGTGTGTTTGCTGTCACTCGAGAGGAGGCGAAGGATTCGCCGACCGTTACAGGTACGGTCTTCTTGCATAATCAGGTTGCTTATGCCTTGTTTGATCCCGGTGCCACGCAATCGTTTGTTGCTAAGCAATTTGTAAACTGTCTGGTATGGATTTCGTGCCTTTAGATGTTGTTTTCAAGGTGTCTACACCTTTAAAGGATAGTGTGGTAACTGTAGTAGGCTGTCCTGGTTGTAGACTTGTGGTAGATGGCCATGAGAGTGACATAGATCTGATCGTGCTGGAAATGTATGACTTTGATCTGATTGTGGGTATGGATTGGTTGACAAAGAAAAGGGCCACAATGGATTGTTTTCGTAAGGCGATACGGTTTAACCCGTTGAATGGGGTTAGTTATGAGTTTGTGGGTAATCGGGGAGGAACCTCGACTGTGGTGATCTCGTCGCTAGAGGCGACCCGTCTGTTGGAAAATGGATGCCAAGGTTATTTGGCTGCTGTGGTTGACATATCTGTTGGGGAATTTAAGTTGGAAGATATTGCGGTTGTACGTGAGTTCCTGGATGTTTTTCCTCAAGAATTACCTGGTTTGCCACCGGAAAGAGAAATTGAGTTTGTGATAGAGTTAGCTCCTCGGACGGAGCCGATCTCTAAGGCGCCGTATAGGATGGCGTTGTCGGAACTAAAGGAGCTCAAGGTTCAGATGCAGGAGTTGTTGGATAAAGGGTTTATTCGCCCTAGTGCATCGCCTTGGGGAGCGCCTGTGTTGTTTGTGAGGAAAAATGATGGATCGTTGCGGTTGTGCATTGACTATAGACAGCTGAATCAAGTGACGGTCAAGAATAAATACCCATTACCGAGGATTGACGATCTTTTCGATCAGTTGCAGGGAGCATCGGTATTTTCCAAGATCGATCTACGGACAGGTTATCATCAGTTGAGAATCAGAAAGGAGGATATACCGAAATCGGCATTCAGGACGCGTTATGGACATTATGAGTTCACCGTGATGCCATTCGGTCTGACAAATGCTCCTGCTGCTTTCATGGATCTAATGAATAGGGTATTCAAGGAGTTCTTGGATCGCTTCGTCATTGTGTTTATAGACGACATCTTGGTGTACTCGAAGAGTCCAGAGGATCATGAACAACACTTGAGGATTGTGTTAGAAACTCTTAGAGTACATCAGTTGTATGCCAAGTTCAGCAAGTGCGAGTTTTGACTAGCTCGGTGGCGTTTCTAGGTCATGTAGTTTCTGGTGAAGGTATCGCTGTGGATCCATCTAAGATTGAGGCTGTTAGGGATTGGCCGAGACCGACGACTGTGACTGAGATCAGAAGTTTCTTAGGATTGGCAGGCTACTATAGGCGATTCGTAGAGAAATTCTCAGCTATAGCTTCGCCCTTGACCAAACTGCTGAAGAAGGACACAAAGTTCGAATGGACAGACAAGTGCGAGTGTAGTTTTCAAGAGCTTAAGCATAGGCTGACTACTACTCATGTTCTGACAATCCCGTCTGGTCCTGGTGGATTTGAGATCTATAGCGATGCTTCGCTTCGAGGTTTGGGTTGCGTGCTGATGCAGCATGGTAGGGTAGTAGAATACGCATCACGTCAGTTGAAGCCTCATGTGTCGAACTATCCGACGCACGACCTGGAATTGGCTGCTGTTGTGTTTGCTTTGAAAATCTGGAGGCATTATCTGATCGGGGAAAGTTTTCAGGTGTACACTGATCACCAGAATCTGAAGTATTTGTTCTCTCAAAAGGAGTTGAACATGAGGCAACGTCGATGGATGGAGTTGCTTAAGGATTATGACTGCGAGATCCTGTATCATCCGCGCAAGGCGAATAAGGTTGCAGATGCCCTGAGTAGAAAATCAGTGATTGCTCAATTACAAGTCCACGAGTGGCGTTTATTGGAGCAAGTGAGAGACTTGGACTTTAAGTTGGAAGTAAGCCGCATGTCGAGTCTTGTGGCTACCCTAAGGATCGAACCGGAAGTGCAAGCGAGGGTTAAGACCCTACAGTCGACAGACCCTGCCATTCAAAAGATAACTCAAGAGGACTCAGCTAAACGGAAAGTCGACTTCCAAGTGGCCGAGGATGGGATACTGAAGTTCCGAGGACGTTTGGTTGTACCTGCCGATGAAGATTTAAGGGAGGAGATTTTGTCGGAAGCGCATCGTAGTAGTTATAGTATCCATCCTGGAAGTACAAAGATGTATCAAAATCTGAAACAGCACTACTGGTGGAATGGCATGAAAGCGGATATAGCCAAGCATGTGGCTAGATGTTTGACTTGTCAACAGGTCAAAGCGCAGCACTGCAAGCCTGGAGGATTGCTACAGCCTTTGGAGATCCCAGAGTGGAAATGGGAGCATATCACGATGGACTTTGTGAAGGAATTACCAAGGATTCAAAGAGGACATGACTCTATCTGGGTTGTAGTCGACAGATTGACGAAGTCGGCGCATTTCATTCCAGTGAGAAAGGACTTTGCCTTAGACAGATATGCAGATTTGTACGTGAGGTACATCGTGAGGTTGCATGGAGTGCCAGTGACGATCACTTCAGATCGTGATCCCAAGTTCACTGGCACATTTTGGAAAAGTCTACAGACTGCTTTGGGGACAAAACTACAATTTAGCACGGCCTATCATCCACAGACAGATGGCCAGTCTGAAAGGACTATTCAGAATTTAGAGGACATGTTAAGGGCATGTGTCTTGGATCTTAAAGGCAGTTGGGAGGAACAGTTGCATTTGGTGGAATTTACCTATAATAACAGTTATCAGCAGAGCATTAAGATGGCGCCTTTCAAGGCATTGTATGGTAGAGCGTACAGAACGCCTGTTTGCTGGGATGAAGTTGGCGAAAGGAAGATTACTGGACCTGAGTTAGTAGAGCAATCAATGGAGGCAGTTAAAGTAATCAGAGATAGACTAAGGACAGCTCAGAGTCGCCAGAAAAGTTACGCTGATAGGAGGCGCAGACCTTTGGAGTTTCAGGTGGGCGATCATGTATTTTTGAAGGTGTCGCCTATGAGAGGGACATCTCGTTTCGGCAAGAAAGGAAAACTAAGCCCCAGATACGTCGGACCATTTGAAATTTTGGAGCGAATTGGGAACCTGGCGTATCGTCTTGCGTTGCCGCCGAGACTTGCTCAAGTGCATAACGTCTTCCACGTGTCGATGTTAAGAAAGTACGAGCCGGACCCCACCCACGTGCTAAGTTATGGGGAGATTGAATTGGATGAGCGAGCATCGTACGTGGAACGACCAGTCAGGATTGTGGACAGAAAAGAACATGTGCTCCGAAACAAGAAAATCCCATTGGTCAAGGTGGTTTGGCAACACCATGGAGCCGAAGGAGCGACTTGGGAGCATGAAGAAGTCATGAAAAGTAGTTATCCTTATCTTTTTGTGTAGTTCCGAATATACTGTAATTTCGGGGACGAAATTTCCTAAAGTGGGGAGAGTTGTGACGCCCTGGAAATTCGCCTTCTTGTAAATCGTCTGAATTCGATCAGGGGAATGGAATTGAATTTCAATCGATATGGAATTTTGGACCGTAAGGAATTAAGAGATGAATTTTTGGACGATCCTCGAAATTGTCTGTCAATTAGATTAGGCTCTGTAATTCTTAATTACCACGAATTAGGATCAAATCACCGCGACCCAGCCTAGCCTGTGAAATTACCGAAATGCCCTTCGTCTAGTGCACAAAATTTCGTTCGGTCCAAAATTGCCAAATGCTCATTTTACCCCGCAATAATTCAAATTTGACTTGATTGAGGGGACCCCGGTCAAATCCCCACCTACCGGTCAACTTCTCACCCACCCACCCCACCCACTCTCTCTCTCTTCTCTCTCTCTCTCCCTCTTTCCCTCTCTCTTTTTGTCGCTCGGCACACCTCTCTCCCTCCTCCCTGTTCATTGCGCGACTCCCCCTCCCGAAGCTCCTCCTCGCCTCCTCTCCTCCTCCGTGAACGATTCTCGAGCGCCACCACCACTGCCAATCCTTTGCCGCTCCTCAACGCACTCAGTCGTCTTAGTTCGACCGCCGCCCGCCGACCGGAAGCCGCCGGAAGCAGCCCCGAAAGCTCCGCCGCGCCCCTGCTCTGTTTTCGGGTTTGGTGGGCTTTTTTAGCTCCGCCGGCTCTCGCGCCACTTCCGACCGCCACCAGCCGCCTCACGCCACCCCCTCGATCACCCCTCGCCGTTCGTCGCTATCCAGAGCCGCCGCGGATCCCCGAGGACCCGAGAACAGACTCGGTGCTCTGTTTTGGGCCCGGTACTGTTCCGCCGTCCTTCGTCCTTCTCTGCCGCCTCCTGCCGGTTGCCGACCACCCCTCACGACACTCTGTGACGTAGTGTCGCCACTTGGTGAGCCGTGAAATCGAGTTGTCCGAAGAGAAAACTGAGAACCGCCGTTGTCGCCGGACTTCGTTGCCGCTATTTCGTCATCACCGTGCCGTCGTGGTTGCTGCCCGAGCTTGATTTAGGGGTGAGTCAACCCCTAAACCTTGGTTAGGGCGTTAATTATGCCTAGGGCTAGTTAATTGGTCAATTAGGGTAATTAGTTAGAATAATCGTGGTCGATTTAGATAGAAACCGGGTTTAGGGTAAATGGCCGCGATTAAGTAAGTTAGTTGATTTAGTTAGGTTGTCTGTGGCTAATTGGTGGTTAGAATTGATTGACTGACTGATTGGGCATTGATTGCCATTGCTTGGCCGCGAGCGAGCGATAGTACAGAACCGAGCGATCGATATATAAATTGATGAAATTGGGATTAATCAATGCCGTTTGATTAATTGAACTGGATAATCGATCGTGTCTTGATTGCGTGACTGATTGCAGTTGATTGGTTGTGATGTGATGTAATTGAATTTCTGAGTGTTTCATCGTCCGTGTCGGGCGCAAGCCTAGCTATGAGGTTATGCATTCATATGACATGTGTGAGCTCAAACTGCACGTTTTAGCATGAAAACGGCCCGAGGCCGAGTCTTTGAGCATGTCTGTATGAGCATCCGACCTGAATCAAAGAGGATAAAATTGATTGATTGTCGGGTGTCATGTGTGGTCATATGATTGGACGATGAGATTCCTGACAAGATTGTACCGTGACGATCGGAAAAATACGACTTGTTGGAAGCACATCATTCTGTGACGTCAGTTTGATGGATGCCGATCGCAGCTTGTGACGGACCGAAGCCCTGGAAAGGGATTCCTGGTAGATCCGTGCCGTGACGATCGGAACCACACGGACTATTAGAAGCAGTCGCCGGAAGTAAGGGACGATGCCTGGCGCCGCCAGAAGAGTACCAACTGATTAGTGTACTAGGCACCAACTGACTAGTGTGCCGGGCTGACATGCCTTGGGTTGACATGCCCTATATGATAATAAATGGACTACGTGTGACGTCATGTATGCTAGTTTGATGTGATGCTTGCCTTGATTGGGCTGTTTGACTGTCATGTCGTGTCGTGTCTGCATCGCATTTCGCGTGGCTTCCTGGCGGGTAAGTTGCATGTGGTTGGATATCTGTATTGGTTGATGTGCCGAGCCTGTTTGGTAGGAAGTCTTGGGTGAATCAACGTCCTAACCGAGCTTAGGCGTTGACTTCACTGAGATTTATTTCTCACCCCGTCGTGGGATAACCATTTCAGGTCGCAAGTGACGGAGCCTCGAGGTTGCTGAGGCGTGACCTTTTTGGAGTAGCCCCTTTGGAGTAGATATGAAGTTAACCCTATTGACCACTGTCTCTTTTGAGGTCCTAGAGAGCCGCCCCGAAGAATGGGGTTGTGTGTTATTAGCTCTATAGGGTTAATTAGTATCTGCTTTTGATTTCAGGGCCGAGTTTGTCTTTTGATGAATTGACTGAATGATTGTTCCTATTGTCCTATCCCATGCTGATCTTGTTGTTTGGGAGTTTGGCACGTTCCGCATGCGTATTATGATTGTGGGTCGATAGCGAGCCTGAGACGCTATCCTTCGTGACCTATGGGTGTCAAGGTAGGGATGACGCGTTCCCGAGAGTCGGGGCGTGACATCCCCGCCCAGGTAAGAAGTTCTTTTATGTCCTTAAATCAAGTGTCCACTAAGCATTTTCTGCAGCTACTTCATATGGACATCTTTGGACCGAACAGAACCTTAAGCCTTGGAGGTAAGAAATACTGTCTTGTCATAGTTGATGATTTCTCTAGATTTACATGGGTTTTATTTCTAGCTCACAAAAGTGAGGCTTTTATGTCTTTTTCAAAACTTGCTAAAAGGATTCAAAATGAAAAGGGTTACACCATTTCTAGTTTGAGAACGGATCATGGGGGAGAATTTGAAAACCAAAGCTTCTCAAATTTTTGCATTGATTTCGGAATTCAGCATAACTTCTCTTCACCTTATACTCTTCAACAAAATGAGGTAGTAGAAAGGAAAAACAGATCCTTGCAAGAAATGGCCATAACTCTTCTTATTGATAGTAAAACTGCATCTCATTTTTGGGCTGAGGCCGTTTCCACAGCTTGTTATATTTTAAATCGAATTTCTCTCAGACCTTTTAGTGAAAATACCCCCTATGAAATCTTCAAAGAAAGAAAACCCGATGTTGCATATTTTCACGTATTCGGTTGCAAATGCTTTATTCTAAAGAATGCAAATGATCGAATTGGAAAGTATGATGATAGATCAGATGAAGGAATTTTCTTGGGATATTCAACAACGAGCAAAGCCTACAAAGTCTACAACAAGAACACTCGTGTCGTTGAAGAATCAGTAAACATCAAGTTCGATGAAAGCCATCAGAATGATGAACCTGAATCTATTCAAGTTCATACACTTCCTTTAGTCCCAGACTCACAAGAAGATTCAGGAGAAAAGCAAGACTCAAATGTGAATGTTGAGAATGGTCAGAAGGAAACTCTCTCAATTGAAGAAAGACCAGAAGATTAACAGAATGAACCCACAACATCCTCAAATGATTGCTTCGACAAAAACTGGAAGCACAAGTCAAGTCATCCAAAAGAACTTATCATAGGAAGCATAAGTGATGGCATAAAGACTAGATCCAGATTCAAGCAAGCAATGAGCAACATAGCATTGGTATCTGAATTGGAACCAAAGAGGATTGAAGATGCATTAGTAGATGATAACTGGATAAATGCAATGCAGGAAGAGCTACATCAATTTAAAGTCAACAATGTTTGGGAATTGGTCAACAGACCCAAAAATCGTCCAGTGATTGGAACTAAGTGGGTATTTAAAAACAAACTGGATGACAAATGAAAGGTTGTAAGAAACAAAGCAAGACTTGTAGCAAAAGGCTATTCTCAGGAAGAAGGAATAGACTACGATGAAACCTACGTATCGGTTGCCAGGTTAGAAGCCATTAGGCTACTTCTTGCTTATGCTTGTTACAATGACTTCAAACTTTTTCAGATGGACGTGAAAAGTGCCTTCCTAAATTGCTACATCAAAGAAGAGGTATATGTTGAACAACCCCTTGGCTTCGAAGAACCTAGAGAAAAGGATTTGGTATATGTCTTAAAAAAGGCACTCTACAGACTGAAACAAGCACCTCGTGCTTGGTATGAAAGGTTGAGTAACTTTCTATCTCAACACAACTTCACTAAAGGTAATGTAGACACTACCATTTTTATTCAAAGAAAAGGTAAAGATATTCTTTTAGTTCAAATCTATGTTGATGATATTATATTTGGTTCCTCTAATGAGCTTCTCTGCAAGAAATTTTCTAAAATAATGCAGGATGAATTTGAGATGAGTATGATGGGAGAATTACGGTTCTTTCTTGGTTTTTAAATTCATCAATCTCAGAAATGAACTTTCATATTGCAAGAAAAGTATGCACTGGAAATAGTGAAGAAGTTTGGTCTGGAGAATGGCAAAAAGACAGAAACTCCTATGTCTCACTCCTCCAAGTTAGATAAAGATGAAGATGGAAAGGAAGTTGATCCCAAACTATATCGAAGTATGATTGGATCACTACTCTATCTCACAGCTTCAAGACCAAACATCCTATATAGCGTCTGTTTATGCGCAAGATTTCAATCAAGCCCAAGGGAATCACACCTATCAACCGTAAAAAGAATAATCAAATACATTGGAACTTATCCCAATTATGGTTTGTGGTACTGTCGCGACCCTCTCGAGGTTGCATGAAAGGCTCTCGAGGGCTAATGGGCCGTCTAGTCTGGTCGGACGCGGGCCTCTCCCAAGGCCCGTTACCCAAATCGCAACGGAGGTATGCGTAGTCGACCTTCAGTGTGGTCTGGTGACATGTGCTAAGTGTGCATGCCATGGAGTCGCCACCAATCATTTTTTGGAGGGTATGATTGGACCACCCTATTGAATAGTCGGGAGTTTCTATTCAATTCTGCGATAACCAGAGAAATGGGTTCGGGGACTTAGTTACGTCAACTGTCCGAGTTGACGCCCTTTCGGTACCTAAGTTGACTGAATTTTCTGACCTAAGATTTCATGCAGATGAGTGGGGTACGAGTCCTAAATCTAGGAGTTCATGCAGATATGAATGACTATCCTAGCAATCACAATCAATGATAAAGTGCACAAATCAATGAATTCAAATGTACAAATAAATCACATGGCATTCCTAATAAGGCCATATTGGCCTAGAGAAGCATCAATCAGGCTTAGGAATGATTTAGACATGATTTTGCCCATCAGGGGCAAAATCGTAATTTTGAGACAAATGGGACAATTTGCCCAAAAAGGACAAAATCATCATTTCGGAATGAATCCGGAGTCAAAAACAGGTTTGGTCACTCAATTGACCCATTTCCTATTTTTTGGCAATTTTCGTGATTTTCGGGAATTTTAGAAACCGATTTACCATTCGAAGGGTAAAATCGTCATTTTCTAAAAATGGAAATGAAATGTGGAAATCTTAGACATAAGGTTTAGCCACCCATCTGGCCCATCACCAAATTCTAAGCAATTTCCACAATTCATCAGAATATCAAAGACGATTTACCCTTTGAGGGGTGAAATCGCCATTTTGGATTAAATGGGAGAAAATCCCAAAAATGAAAACAAATCAATTTTTTTTATGTTTTCAGCCTTGGAAAATTTTTAGAATTTTTTTGGAATTTTCTGCAATTTTTCTCAATTTTTTTGAATTTTTCTTTAGTTTTTTATTTGTTTAGCATTTTCTGATCGATTTTTTTTATTATTTTTTTTAATATTTTCGAAAAATATTTTAATAAAAAGCCTATCATTGGCAATAGACAACACTCAACCAGATAAATAAGCTAACTACTGAACTGAGATAAATACATGCAAACCAAATCTATAATGGCGACATTTTAGAAAAATAACCCTGATATACGGATCGGGTACGTAAAACATACCGGATTGGACACCGGCCTTCAATCGCCCAGCCTCAGCCTGCGACCATCTCCATGCACATCACCTGTCGATCACCACATCAAAATGTCAACAATCAATTTTACAAGTTTTAAGACCGACAATAAATAATAATAATTTAAAAAAATAAATCCAGGCTCGGAAACGGGCCGATTCGCTCAGCCATGGACCAGCTATGGGCTCAGCCACGGCCCAAGATCACGGCCTCGGCCCACGGCTTTGGCCCACGGCCTCGGCCATGGGCTCGGCCATGGCCTTGGCCTACGGCCTCGGCCATGGGCTCGGCCAAGGCCTTGGCCGACGGCCTTGGCCCACGGCCTCGGCCATGGGCTCGGCCGTGGGCTCGGCCTTGGCCTTGGCCTACGGCCTTGGCCCACAGCCTTGGCCCACGGCCTCGGCCATGGCCCACGGCCTCGGCCATGGGCTCGGCCATGGCCTTGGCCTACGGCCTTGGCCCACGGCCTCGGCTATGGGCTCGGCCGTGGCCCAAGATCACGGCCGCTCCACCCACGGGATCGGCCCACGGCCGGGATCGGCCCGAACACGATGGATTCGTGGCCAAGCGGCGACGACGAAGAGCGACGACGTGGCGGGGGGGGGGGCGAAACAGAGGAGGAAGATGGAGGGGGATTGCGGTATCTAGGAGCTCCACGAGGTCGCGATAAACAGCAAGACGGACGGGATCTCGGCACGGCGTCGGAGGGTGGCGGAGCAAGGTGGTGGTGAGGTGGTAGCTGGCTCGACAAAGGCGGCCGGATGTGTGGTGTCGGTGAGGTGGGGAGGTTCACGAAGAAGAAAAAAGAAAAACCAAGAAGAAAAAGGAGAAGGAAGGAAGGAAGAGGAGAGGGAGACCGAGCTGCCGAAGAAGAAGGGGGAAGAAGAAGGAGGAAAGGAGCGGACGATTCGCGAGGGCCCATCCTCCCTCTCCCTCAATTGAGTGCACTTGAGTGCAATAGCAAAAGAGAGAGAGAGGAAAGAGCAAAAGAGAGAGGGAGAGCGTGTGAGAAAGAGAGGGAGCGGGCGCGAGAGAGAGAGAAAGGGAAGAGAGAGAGAAAAAAAAAAGAAAAAAGAAGAGAAAAGAAAAGAAAATATAATAATAATAAAATAATAAAATAATAAAAGTAAAAATAATAATAAAATAATCAAAAGCGAAGACAAAATGATTAGTCCCCTTTTACTTTTAAATGATGATGTTTTTCCTCCTTTTCCTTTTAATCATTACTAATATTTTTGTCAAATTCAATTTTATGATGATTAGAGAACACCTAAAATCAAACCTAAATTTTACTATTTATGAGGTCAGAAAATGGATAAAATAAAAATAAAAATACCAATTATTTTTATATATTTTTGTGACCTCAAATATTATTTTTCTTGATTTTCTTCTTTTATTTTTCTTTTTTTTCTTTTTTTTTTTTGTATTTTTCGAAAATATTAAAAAAAATGAAAATTATGAAAATTATTTTTTTGGTCAAAATGGTTCATTTAGTTTGGCCAAGGTCACCAAAATTGATTTTTCAATTTTTCAACTTTTTATAAATTTTCTGTGATTTTTTTTAAAAAAATAAAAATAAAAAATAAAAAATAAAAAATAAAGCAAAAAAGGTTTATCAAAATTTAGGTGTCAACAGCTGCCCCTCTTTGAGAGGAATCTCGTTAGAGGTTTCTCTCAAAGACAAGGTGACACCTGAGTCCTGATCGACTCGACTCGTGAAACTAAAGGAAAATGAGTTATGACATCCAATCTTCATGCTTGTCCATGTATGCTCTTTCTTGAAAGGGGAAATATTTATTTGGCATGAGAGAGTGAGATAGTAGCGAGACATACCTGCCACTTACCTGTTCGATGTTTGTGCGATTTTCGCGGTGTCTGATGGATTCAAGAGAATTTCTAGGAACTCGTACTAGAGTATCCTAGAGATGTTAAGCTCTGACCCGTATGGTAGGTCAAACCATAATGGGATTCCTAACTGATAGGAACCTAAGGAAGACGCATCCCACATTTGGGAATTTGCCAAGGGTTTTGATCCGTGTGGTGGACTAAACTAGAAATGGCTTGCCTAATGTAAGGCTTATTAGGGAAAACGACTCTTCCCGCGTTCAGGATTCATCGAGGTTTTGATCCGTATGGTGGATCGGACCATTGGGTTGATCCTTCAGGCGGTCTCTACCAATCCTTTGACCCTTTATGCGGTTTTCTACTATTCATTGACCCTTCAGGCGGTTTCTACCATTGATTTGACCCTTCAAGCGGTTTCTACCTTGGGTTGACCCTTCAGGCGGTATCTACCTTAGTTTGACCCTTCAGGTGGTATCTACCTTGAGTTGACCCTTCAGGCGGTATCTACCTTGAGTTGACCCTTCATGCGGTTTCTACCTTGATTTGACCCTTCAGGCGGTATCTACCTTGAGTTGACCCTTCAGGCGGTATCTACCTTGAGTTGACCCTTTAGGCGGTTTCTACCTTTGATTGACCCTTTAGGCGGTTTCTACCTTTGGTTTTTGCTTTGAAAAGGGGTCTCATGACGAGGGTTCTCCACGTCTGATGAAACTACCTGAATTTTGAAAAGGGATCTCATGACGAGGGTTCTCTACGTCCGATGAGACTGCCTGATTTTGAAAAAGGGTTCTATCCTCATCCCTTCTTTTAAAAGACCCCGAAATTTGTCGGGAATTCAGTTTTGAAGCGGCGAAAGATTTTATCTTGACAAAGCTTCACTTGAGTCTGTTGAGGCGACATTCTGGGAGATTGGTGTTTCCAACGGATCCTGCAGAAGTTCGAGCCTGAAAAATTTTTCTTCACCAAGAAAACATTAGCAATCTTAGGGAAGACGACGGTTGTCCTTCTGACAAAACCGTATGATTTAAGTCGTAATCATGAAATGTGCGTTTTGATGCTGGAGGTTATCCAAAGCATTCTTGCAACATGCAAATGTGATCACAAATCCCTTGCACGGAAAATATGGATCCAACAATTTGAAGATTCCAAAGAGAGTTTGCTCAAAACATCAATCGGAATATTTCTCGACAAGAAGGTCTTCTCACCTGTTTTGAGATAGTGGTTTTTATAGTGGATGCACTCAATTCCCTACTAACCTGTGCCTAGTTTTTAGGCTCATTCGCAGGGCATACATTTTGATCGGTCGGGAGGTCTTCCACGGGACCGTAATGTTGGGCTTGGATATTGGTTTTCAAGGGGGACCCGCTTTGGAGTCGAGGCCATTGAACGAAAGTTTTCACCATCTGCTCCGGGTTTACAAGTCAAGAACCCTGCAAAATGAGAAAGAAATAATCTTGCTCGTACCTGTCGCGACCCGTCCGAAAGCGGACGCGGCTAATGGATTACCGATCGCGGGCCTTGCTACCCCAGCACCGGAGTGCGGATCGCGGGCTTTGGATCGGCGCGGGCCCTCCCAAGCCCATACCAAATCGCGGCGGGAGTATTTTTCAAAGGATTCGGCGATAAGAGCCGATCGATTTCGACCTTAGTGTGGTCGTGGTGGCATGTGCAACTTGTGCATGCATTTGGAGTCGCCACCGGTCTTTCTTGGAGGTGTTGACACCTGATTTTTGATCAGTCTTTCATAGTTTATTTTTAAAAAATTCATAAAAAATATATAAAAAGTTAAAAAAATTAAAAAATCATCTTTGGTAGCCTTGACCAAGCTAA
Organism: Rhodomyrtus psidioides; assembly: GCA_021437785.1. Classification (NCBI taxonomy): domain Eukaryota; kingdom Viridiplantae; phylum Streptophyta; class Magnoliopsida; order Myrtales; family Myrtaceae; genus Rhodomyrtus; species Rhodomyrtus psidioides. The sequence goes on along the minus strand of JAILYB010000092.1, from coordinate 345,953 downwards.
AGGAACCATTTTTGATAAAAAAAATAATTTTTCATATTTTTTAATATTTTTTAATATTTTCCAAAAATAGAAAAATACATGAAAAATGAAGAAAAATAGCGTTCGATGTCGTAAAAATATAGAAAAATAGTCAATATTTTTATTTTAATTTCTTTTACATTTTGAACTCATAAATAGTCAAAATTTAAGTTCAATTGCATGTGTTTCTTCACGACGCATAGAGTTGAATTTGGCAAAAAAATGTCATTCGAGTATTTTAATTTGTAAATTTCTACATCTTTTTTAGTCTTGACGTCCAATTAGATCGACCACCATCTACAATAAATGCCCCTTGCTGAATATTTTCGTTTTTGTTTCACATGATTTCATGGTGTAAAATGCCGAGTGGATCCCCAAATATAATCGGGTCGGCATGAGCTCGATAGCTCGTCCAAGACCAAACCAGGGCACGGCGAACCCCATGTGAGTACTCTCGAACTCCTTCGATGCTTCCTAATGCTTTTCTTAGGTTAGATCGTGTGTAGAATGGCTAGGACAGCTAAATCATTCTTGAGCTGTGATTGATAAATAGGACATTACTAGGAATGCCATGTGATTTATTTGCATATCTAGATTCCTTGAGTTGGGCATTTTATTACTGATTGTGATTGCTAGGATAATCACTCTTATCTACATGAATTTCTAGATTTAGGGTTCATACCTTACTCATCCGCATGAATCTCAGGCTAGAAAATTTAGTCAACTTAGGTACCGAAAGGGCGTCAACTCTGACAGTTGGTGTAACTAAGTCCCCGAAACCATTTCTCTGGTTCTCGCAGAATTGAATAGAAACTCCCAACTATTCGATTGGGTGGTCCAATCATACCCTAAAAAAATGATTGGTGGCGACTCCATGGCATGCACACTTAGCACATGTCACTAGACCACACTGAAAGTCGATCACGCATACCTCCGTTGCGATTTGGGTAATGGGCCTTGGGAGAGGCCCGCGTCCGACCAGACAGGACGGCCCATTAGCCCTCGAGAGCCCGACAACCTCAAGAGGGTCGCGACAGACTGGCGACTCCACTGGGGACTGGTTCTTAACCATTTAGTGGACTTGAGCCGATTAAAAAGTTGATTGATTCTTCTAACCTAATTTTATGCAGATGCTCTCGAAAGTGAGGTGTATATGCTAACGAATGTGTTAGATGTTTTTGTAGACGGGAGAAATAAGGGGTGAAGTGCTTGTTAACTTTGTTTTATGCAGGCAAGAGTTTTGGATGTATGATTGTGTGGATGTTTATATTGAAGCGGTGATTGTTAAATAAAATGCATGTCTTTTGCTTTAGCACGACACAATGAATACACACAATTGCGCCTAAAACCCCAGGCGCCCTCTTTAGGAACACAATAGAAGGAATTGAAAATGGAATCTCCGTGAGGAAAAACATGGGGTAATCCACTTTTCAATTCCGCTCACTTCGAACTATGGATTGAGTCCCAATGCAACGATAGTTGTGCAATGGAATCGGCTCTTCCCAGAATTCGAGGTGAGAACCTTGGCTTTAGGTACCAAGCCCTATCTTTTGATTTTTAGGAGTTTTCCCTCACTTGTCTCATGCGTTTGTCTATGGAAGGTTAGTATACCTAACACTGCTAAAAATACAGAGAAGCTTGATTTTCTCTTAAGTTTGGTTGGTAAGACTTTTCTATCCCTCGAACTTGTTACAGCTCTTAATCATTATATTCATTGCATAATTCCAGTGATTGGATTAAATGCCATTTTGAGGATAGATAGGTGTGTTTTCCTCCCAATGTTCTTGATGGAAGATGAAGATGGTGTCATCCCATTACGAGCGCCAAGTGGACAAGAAGAGCCTGCTATGGACATCATTGAGGTATCATCTAATGAAGATGACGATTTGGAATAGGTGATCCTGAAGTCACGTCTCAAAGATCGAAACTGGGGCATCTCTAAGTATTAAGATCACATTCCTTTGTTTTAATTTTCATTTCTGGCCTTCTTGTATAGGATTTATTTTGCTGAGATCCTCTCTATCTGATCCCTTATATTGATTGTATTAGGGATCTATTTGTGTTTATATACATTCAGATTGAAATTTGTTGTATTTCTATTGACTTGTCATTGGAATGTGATAGTGGCATTTCTTCTAATCACTCGAATACTCCAAAATCAATTTTATAATTCCTTTGGATGAAATTGAAATTGGAAGTCTTATACAACCTTTTGGCCGTATAGGGCAATACAATCCCAATTTCGCCAGAAGGAACTATAAACTTGAATTGGTTCATGCATGTTTTGCATCATTGGTAATCCACAATAATTGATCAAGAGTATTCGTGTTTTTCAAATTTAATGAAAAGATAGATATCCAAATTACTCTCGTTCTTAGCAAACGGCTTTAATTTGGATACCGTATCTTCAATTGAATTTAAAACACATCGTAATTGTGTACTTTTGAACATTCCATTGATTTTCTTGGAATTGATCAAAGGCGATTATCGTGAATTACATTCCTTTCAATGATATGCTTTCCTTTGAGGAATATTGATAAAAGCTTTTGCACAAGTCCAAAACCCTTGTAAAAGCTCTTATCCCTATTAATCACAAGTAAGCATAAAATTGAAAGGATTTATGCTTTATTTTTCAAATTCTTTCTTCTGATTCTGCCTTTTCATTTGAAACAGGTTAAAAACAAGTAGAGAAGAGAAGTCTTTTTGTGGATAATCGCGGTGGGAGGTTCCTTTATCCGATCATAAGCAAGATTAAAAAATCAAGATGTACACGCTCGAATCATCAATGTCAAAGCGCAGCTTGCCTAGGTTGAGAGTGGTCAGGTGTTCGAGAAAGTCAGCCATACAGAAGTTGAGACACACACATTAGAGCTTTCATTCATTTCGCTCAATCGAGGGACCTTAAAAGCAGATCATACAAATCATCGGGGTGGAAACATAAAACCGCAATGAGCCCTAATTAGCATCACAAAGGAACCAAGTTGGCCCTCCATATTATTGATGCTTTGCTTATACTCACCACCTCGAGACTCGAGATCTGCAAGCTTAAGAAGAAGGCGTTTACATTCCCCTTTAAGCTCGGCAACCTTGGTCCCGTGATCTTCGGCGGCTATTTCCAGGTCCCGAACTAGTCCTCTCCCATGGGCTATATCCGCGGTAATGCTGTCAAGCCTTTCTTCCTGCCACTCACATTGAAACTTCAACACGACATTACGACGGTCGTGCTCATAGGTGGTCAGGGATAAGGCCAAGCGCTCCACCAAATTTCCCCTCTCGCGAAGCAACATCGAGACTCGCTTGTTGGCGAACTCAACAGCCTTTCTGTGACTATCGGCCACAAGGTTGGCCAACACCAAGCAGTTGGACCGATCCTCATAGCGAGCTCGCAAAACGTGAGCCACGGTAGCTTTTCGATGAGCGACACGGTAAGTCTCTAAAAAGTTTATAAAGAGGGTTGGGAAGATTCTATATTCCCTCTCTAAATTAGTGCCCTCGATGGAGGTGGTGTCTATTTCCACGACCAAAATGCGGATTTCATCTTCAGTTTCTGGGTGATCGGCTATATGAGCATAGCCTCGACCGAGGAGGTTATAGAGTTTTTCCCACTGGGCCAAAATTTCGGCCGAGAAAGCGCAAATAGGAGAGGAGGTCATTTTCGTTGGAGTGAGGGAGAAGAAGATGAGTGTGGTAGAGTGATTAAAATAAGAAAAGGCAATTATGTAAGAGTGTTAATCTTCTCTGCATTAACTCCTCCTTTTATAGCAACTCGAGAATGAAGAAAGGCACAACAATAATGCTCGTGGAGCCAAGTTAATTGGGTAAAGCAGTGGTGGCTCTTTCGGTGAACCATCAGATCTGTCCCAGTCCGCGATTTCAGGCTTGATAAACCTAAAAAAGTTGTAAAAAGATATGTCGGTGTCACCATATTAAAATTGAGCGGGAGTTAAGCGCAACTATCGAAAAAAGTTGCGAAAGGATTTGGCGGTCCCATCATATTAAAAAACTGAGCAGGAGGCGAGCGTTGTTCCACCTTTTTGAAAATAAGTGGGAGACAGACATGGATATCGAGAAAAGGAAATCGATTTGGTGTCCCTCCACGTTGAAAAGAAGAAAGAAGACGACAAAGCGGGAAATACGAAATCTTGGGAGCAACGCTTGCTTGACGATCTTCATCCATGTTTAAAGAACGTTTCATGGGCATACAGAACCACTCAAAATAAAATTTAGAGAGAGTGAGCATACATGAGAGAGTAGAGAACCCTGAGTGAGCAAAAATTGATCGAACATTTTTCGATCCAACATGTTTGAGGGTTACCATCAGTTGCTAGAGGCGACTGATCCAAAAATCTCAGAAAATGAACTACTGAGAGATCTCGAAGATTCCAGGATGGCGTCTGGTACCAGAACCACAGAACCCAACCCTTTCGGCAACGAAGTTCAGGATCTCAACAGCGACGACAACAGCAGCAGCGATGGTCAATCTCGGAAAAGGAAACTTCGCCAGTGCCACACTCAGAATGAAATCCAAGAGCTTGAAGCTTTCTTTAGTGAATGCCCTCTCCCGAACATGAAACAAAGAAATGAATTGGGCCAGAAGCTAGGGATGAAACCTTTGAGGGTCAAGTTTTGGTTTCAAAATAAGCGAGCCAAATTGAGGGCTCAACACAGACGTCAAGAACTTGCGATTCTAAAGGAGGAAAACGAAAAGCTTCGAGCGGAGAACATGAGGTATAAGAAAGCTCCCAGCACTATCGCTTGCCTTAATTGCGGTGGCCTTATCACTCTCGGCGAAATGTTCCTTGATAAGCCTTATATGAGGATTGAAAATGCTCATTCACCACCCCACTCCCTCGAACCATCTTCGATACAATCGGATTTTGTTGGAGATATGCATGAACAAATCAATTCTACGAAGTCAATATCGATGCCTTCTAAAGGATGTGATATGCGTCACCATGATTGGAGTTTCCTTAACGATGAGCTTACTATCACGACCGACCAATCCAAAGCTGATGAATTCCCTCCACAACAATTTCCGGCTCGATCAAATTCTACTGGAAATAGGCCAGAGAGCAATAGCCAAGTTGTCAACACTGTTCCGGGTCGCAAGAAGACGAGGGTCAATTGGTCCCCCGAGCTTCATCTCAAGTTCCTTAGTGCGGTTCAGCAACTAGGGATCAACTCAGCATATCCAACGCGCATACTTGAGATCATGAACATACCAGGACTCACTAAAGATGGAGTCGCGAGTCACCTCAAGAGCTACAGAAGGGCGCTAAGACAGCGCCACACAGCACTGAACCTGAAAGAACTCAACTTGTGCCTAAACACTAGGCATGGCTATAACTATAATTCCCCTGAAGTAAGAAATACCCTGCCGAATCTAGGCACCGACCAAGCTGGTAGCAGCACCATCGACTACTTGGGCGCTAATCAGAATATTCCCCCGAATCATCTCAGCACCCCTCAAGAGTATATGCCACAAGTGCAGCAGGTACGAACTCCTTGGTTTGAGCAGCAACTTTTCGCTAGTGCTCTTCCTATCCCCGATCAACATATTGCGCCTAGTGTTCAAAGATCTGCCCGGCTTGGGCATATGATTTCGGAAGATCAAGCGGGCGGATGCTTTGAGGATTTTTGTTTCTCCCATTCCCAAATGGAATGTGCTTTTGATAGTGAACCGATCAATCATCCTCTTATAATCTCGAGCAACGACGAAGGTTCTAGCTCGAAGAATCAGATCGCTCACAACAGAAACAGGAATCCTTCAACGCCAAGCGATGATGGTCAACCCGAATATCAGTTGCTCGAAGAATCAAAAGATTTCCTTGATGAGGAGCTCCATATCTGGATCGATCAGTTTAAAACTGATGGACTTATGAAGTTATGATCCAAAATGACGATTATATGTCTGATTCATGGTGTAGCTGGCTGATCACCGAGAATCCTCAAGGGAACTAGGCACATGTGAATGGATGTATCATTAATCTTTCTGTCATAAAGTCTTCCATGCAAGATAATCTTCCTTAATGCCTAGAGTTAATCTGGGGCAGCGATCAGTACTACCTGCGAGCATCATCATGCTTGAGTACGACAATCCCTTGTTAGATTAGAGTCGAGGCGAATCAATTGAACGCCACGAAGAAAAACATTTAAAGGCTTCACATAGGAAAATGCGAGCAAAAGCCCGAGCGAGCTCAAAGACGGTTAGCTCTGTATCGTTCTAAGGGACCTTTAGTCGTTATGAACTCTAAATTGAGCTTGTTTCATTCTCGATGGGGGTCGCTAACTGCTTCAAGAATTTTATAACAAAAAACGAACCAGTTAGGGACGCCAATAGTGCTTTGTCCTGGTAGTCAGTGAACTGGAAGTGGTACGAAACGTCAGGAGTTCGATCTCAGGATTGAAAAATCATTTTATCAGTTTGTCTATCACCCGATGAAGTTCAAAGAGATTCGACGCAGATGACTATAGAACTTGGGGCAATTCGAAAATCATCGATTCATTTTCATCAAGCGGCGAAGTTGGTATTGTAAAATGTGAAGCACGCAAATGACAAATCCGAAGCAGAAGGAGATGAATCATGATTCGCTTATCCAAGGTCGGGATTTCAACCTTCGACTAAAGCCAAATCTAGGATGAGTTTTTGATCTTGCCCACTCGACAAAACCCATCTCCACTGAAAATGGGGGCAAACCATTCCTACATCTGGAAAGCATGTCGAAGCCGAAGACATCAAATTCATCGTTTGATCCGTGGGGCAAGTCCCCGAAGCAATAGTTATCATCCGCAGAGCGTAATGGAATCCATCCTTTCAATGTAAAACACATTTGGCCGCGGAGCCACCCATTTGGTAAAAAGAACGTATCGTTCCTAAATGATTTTCAATCAGATGCGGGGATAATGTTCTCTTATTTTCCTCTCAGGTGATGAACAGAGATGAGGCACCCAAGAAGCCATGCATTCAAATAACAAAACAGTGCATGAAACACGCCCAAAAAGATGAATGAATCTCCTCCGACGTAAATCCTCGAGGTGGATTCGTTGCCCAACCAGACGAAGAAATCATGGCCACAAGCTTGAGGGCCGGCTTCTACAATCCGCACATTGGCATGCAGAATGGAATTCAAATCAAGAGTAAAGTAGTATCGTCCCAATTTGTTTTGAATTTGGAAACCCAAAATAATGCTTAATATTTATCCTTGGCAGGAGCTCGCCATCAGGGCACACATGTAAGTTTCATTTTTCTCCAAAAACCAAGAAGTCGAAAGAACTTTAGAACACCCAACAATCTTGTGTTACTATGTGAAGTGCAGATTTTCACAACCCTTGTACACTCGTTGGAGCATATGACCAAGGGTAAGATGTATCGTTCCAATTTTTGTAAAGTTTTAGAATATACAATGACATATCCCTTTTATATCTCCAGGATCTCCAGCCTCGATGGGCAGGTAAGTATCCTTTTTCCCAATTCATTGGAGATTAAAAACTTTCAGAATTAATTCGATTCTCACATCTAAAAAGACATAGAATTCTTACTTCATTGACATTCATGTTTTAAAACATGAGATTGTCTGAACATGAATTACACATATATGGTGCATCATAAAATCCCTTTGAAGGATAAATCTTGATGAAATGAAATGAATTTTTCCAATAAGAGTCGTTTGAACTGTTCAAAAGGGTATTTTCTCATAAGAGAAGCGAGCCTAATCCAAACACGTCCCATACACACTTGAGAGATGAGGAGATTGGAAATGATAGCGAAACCTTAACCTATGGATATAAGGGTCATTCGCAACGATTACATGGATCGAGATGACAGAGGCATTTATTTCTTCATTCCAAACACTACAGATGCCCATTGAGAACCCCATTGAACGGCGATTTTCATTCTCAACCCTGTCAAGAACCACCCCACATTGGGGCAAATGAAGGTTAGTCCAACAGTATCAGAAAGTAAACGGTTAGAAATTTTCTTGCTCGGACTAACATAAATCTTTGTGTGTTGTTTATATGATAATCCAAGTGTCATAGGATGACGAGAATGATTCATTTCTCTATCCTACACACTGTTATCCTTTGCACAACCAAGTTGAGCCAGCAAATTCATTTCATCAACCTATTGGTGATCATTGCATATTCCAAAGCAAAGGCAACATCACTCTAGGAATGGAAGCGTGCCAAAGTTTAAGTTGCATATCTAGCATGATTGCCGAAAATCCTAGCTCCAAAAGAAAAGAAAAACACGGGATTAAAAAAAGGGGGAAAAGAAAAATCCCTAGACATCAAGAAAAAGCAAAGTGCCTGGTAAAAAGCAAGGCTGATGTCTATTCAAAATATCCCCAGTAAAGTCTAGAGAGACGATGAAAAGACCCTGCAAAGGAGTTAGATCAAGATGACTACTCTCCAAATGTTGTCGTGCTCAAATTGCAAACACACAAACAGACGGTCTCTTAATGTAACAAGAGACGCTTTTAAACATCCTTGTGCGCTCTAAAAGAGGAGTGTACACTTCAAGAAATGGAGATGTTCTTCGAAGGACATGTGGCAAATTTGCAATGATCACCAATGTCAAACCCTTCACAATTTCTGGGCAAAAAATAAGCCTTTTTCGGTCCCCAATCCTTCCAATGTTACAACCCTGAAGTAGTCTTATCTGACTAAGACACTTGGGTTAATGTATAACTTAGCTCAAAGAAGTACGAGCAAGACTATTTCTTTCTCATTTTGCAGGGTTCTTGACTTGTAAACCCGGATCAGATAGTGAAAAATTTCGTTCAACGGCCTTGACTCAAAAGTGAGTCCCCCTTGGAAACCGATATCCAAGCCTAACACTACGGTCCCGTGAAAGACCTCCTGATCGGTCGAAATGTATGCGTTGCGAATGATCCTGAAACCCAGGCACAGGTCGGTAGGAAATTGAGCACTTTCCCTATTAAAGATCATTATCACAGAGCAGTGAGGAGCCTTCTTGGGTGAGAAATACTCCAATGGATGTTTTGAGCAAACTCTTTTTGAAATTTTCAAATTGTTTGATCTAGAGTTTCCGTGCAAGGAATTTATGATCGCATCTGTATATGGCAGGAATGTTTTGGATAACCTCCAACAATCAAAATGCACATTTCATGACTAAAACTTAAGTCGTAGAATTTTGTCAGTTAGACAATTATTGTCTTCCCAAAGATTACTAATATCTTCTTGGCGAGGAAAATTTTTTCAGGTCTAAGCTTTCTGCAGGACTTTTGGCCACCCCAAAGACTGGGTGCGTCATCCTTAGGTGAAGCCTTTTAGTAGGCAAATCTTTTCTAAGACCGATCCACAGAATGATCGAGTCTCCGACTAGCCCCGAAGAGCGTACTAGCCCCGAAGAGCGGGTACGTCATCCTTTGATTCATATCAATTTGGAATCTCATAAATGGTAGAAACCGCCTGAAGGGTCAACTCAATGGTAGAAACCGCCTGAAGGGTCAATCAATGGTAGAAACCGCCTGAAGGGTCAACACAATGGTAGAAACCGCCTGAAGGGTCAATGTATGGTAGAAACCGCCTGAAGGGTCAACCAATGGTAGAAACCGCCTGAAGGGTCAAAACAATGGTAGAAACCGCCTGAAGGGTCAATGTATGGTAGAAACCGCCTGAAGGGTCAACCAATGGTAGAAACCGCCTGAAGGGTCAACTCAATGGTAGAAACCGCATGAAGGGTCAATGAATGGTAGAAACCGCCTGAAGGGTCAAAGGACTGGTAGAGACCGCCTGAAGGATCAACCCAATGGTCCGATCCACCATACGGATCAAAACCTTGATGAATCCCGAACGCGGGAGGAGTCGTTTTCCCTAATAAGCCTTACATTAGGCAAGCCATTTCTAGTTTAGTCCACCACACGGATCAAAACCCTTGGCAAATTCCCAAATGTGGGATGCGTCTTCCTTAGGTTCCTATCAGTTAGGAATCCCATTATGGTTTGACCTACCATACAGGTCAGAGCTTAACATCCCCAGGACACTCCGATGACAAGTCCTTAGGAATCTACTTGAACCCATCAGACACAGCAAATGCCGCAAGCATTCGGCAGGTAAGGGGCAGGGAAGTCTATCTACTCCTTAACTTTCTTACATCATATCAGGGAATTGAATGAGCACATCTCTTTTTAAGGAAAAGCACACATTGATGGGCATGAAAATTGGATGTCATGATTTCTTTTCTTTTCCCAGTCGAGTTGATCGGAACACAGGTGTCACCTTGTCTTTGAGAGAAACCTCTTACGAAATTCCTCTCAAAGAGGGGCAGCTGTTGACACCTGATTTTTGATCAGTCTTTCATAGTTTATTTTTAAAAAATTCATAAAAAATATATAAAAAGTTAAAAAAATTAAAAAATCATCTTTGGTAGCCTTGACCAAGCTAAAGGAACCATTTTTGATAAAAAAAATAATTTTTCATATTTTTTAATATTTTTTAATATTTTTCAAAAATAGAAAAATACATGAAAAATGAAGAAAAATAGCGTTCGATGTCGTAAAAATATAGAAAAATAGTCAATATTTTTATTTTAATTTCTTTTACATTTTGAACTCATAAATAGTCAAAATTTAAGTTCAATTGCATGTGTTTCTTCACGACGCATAGAGTTGAATTTGGCAAAAAAATGTCATTCGAGTATTTTAATTTGTAAATTTCTACATCTTTTTTAGTCTTGACGTCCAATTAGATCGACCACCATCTACAATAAATGCCCCTTGCTGAATATTTTCGTTTTTGTTTCACATGATTTCATGGTGTAAAATGCCGAGTGGATCCCCAAATATAATCGGGTCGGCATGAGCTCGATAGCTCGTCCAAGACCAAACCAGGGCACGGCGAACCCCATGTGAGTACTCTCGAACTCCTTCGATGCTTCCTAATGCTTTTCTTAGGTTAGATCGTGTGTAGAATGGCTAGGACAGCTAAATCATTCTTGAGCTGTGATTGATAAATAGGACATTACTAGGAATGCCATGTGATTTATTTGCATATCTAGATTCCTTGAGTTGGGCATTTTATTACTGATTGTGATTGCTAGGATAATCACTCTTATCTACATGAATTTCTAGATTTAGGGTTCATACCTTACTCATCCGCATGAATCTCAGGCTAGAAAATTTAGTCAACTTAGGTACCGAAAGGGCGTCAACTCTGACAGTTGGTGTAACTAAGTCCCCGAAACCATTTCTCTGGTTCTCGCAGAATTGAATAGAAACTCCCAACTATTCGATTGGGTGGTCCAATCATACCCTAAAAAAATGATTGGTGGCGACTCCATGGCATGCACACTTAGCACATGTCACTAGACCACACTGAAAGTCGATCACGCATACCTCCGTTGCGATTTGGGTAATGGGCCTTGGGAGAGGCCCGCGTCCGACCAGACAGGACGGCCCATTAGCCCTCGAGAGCCCGACAACCTCAAGAGGGTCGCGACAGGAGGGTAGACCGGAAACCTTACTGATCGATTGGGAGAGATCGATCAGTTCTACGGAACCAGAGATTTTGGGTTCGGGGACTTGGTTACGCTGGTGTCGTTACCAACGCCCTTTCGGTACCTAACACGAGTGATTTTCCTAACTAAGATTTCATGCAGGCGCAATTTTGGGTGAGGTAAGTCTGACTTTGCACATTAACCAATTTAACATGCTCACGTAATCATAATAAATAAATAGATGTCAATCACATAAACATCTATCCTACGTGGTGATCATGGAATTATGATTTAATGGGTCTCGAGCCAATGAGACCACATTTAATCATTTTAATATTTTAATAACGGAGAGCAGCTCTTCTCTTCTTCTTGGTTTCTTGAACTCTTCAAGAATTGGGCCCCAAAGAGCTCGCCGACTTAAAAGGCTCCTCTACGTAATCCTCGTAGCATTTACATCAACAATTGACTATGCTAAAAATAAAGATTACATGAAAAATAAAAGGAGTACGCAGCCTCCATTTAATAATTACAACCCCAAATATATAAATAATCATCATACATTCATATATACATCAATCACATTGATTAGGGATTTTTCCATGATCACCACCCTTTCACGTAAGTAATAAATTCACAATTTAAAACTTAGGAAGGCACAATAAAAATTCTACGTTGAATCATATTCAGAATTTTTACGTAAAATAAGATAGCCATAAATTTTCGATTCAAAATTGATTTAGTCTCAATTTTTGCTACGTTGATTAATTTATCATATAAAATAATCAATCTCCATTAGCCATGTAAGACGAACAATTCGTTAATACATATTGGCCATAGTATTGCAAAAATTGCAAAAAATCAATTAAATGCACAAAAACACCTAAGGATTGGCTCTGATACCACTGTTGGGATCCACGTAACACGTAGCGGAAATAAATAACAACCCATACATGTATCTCCAGAGGCGTACTTCGTGCATTTCAATCGAAAAAAATCACAAAGCCTCAAAGGGAGTAAATAGATTACCTCTCGTAGCGTGCTTGAACGGAGGTGTCGGTTCGATGTTCTTCGATCTCAGCCTCCACAAGTGTTAGGCATCTAGTTCGGACGCACCACCAATTGACGAACGGGGAGACGACTAATAACTCCACAACAATTGTGCTAGCAATATGCGGAATCAATATTCCGAACTTAGTATATTTTGCTCACTCAAGATTATGAGAATATAGAGAGTGTTTGTGTTCTTCTCTCTAAGCTCTCAAAAATTTGCACACTCTACAAAATGTCTCCCCCTCCTCAACCTCAAAACTCTTGCCATCCTTTTATAGCCAAAAATACCTTCCAATAAATTGTATTTAAAAATAGCACTAACAATTATAAATTCTATCTAAAAATAGCACTCACAAATAAATGACATTTAAAAATAGCACTAACAATAGCACTCACAATTTATAATACAAAAATTCTATTTAAAAATAGCACTAACAATAGCACTCACAATTTATAATACAAAAATGCTATTTAAAAATAGCACTAACAATTATAAATTCTATCTAATAATAGCACTCACAATTTATGATAAATAAATGCAATTTAAAAATAGCACTAACAATAGCACTCACAATTTATGATAAATAAATGTCATTTAAAAATAGCACTAACAATAGCACTCACAATTTATAATACAAAAATGCTATTTAAAAATAGCACTAGCAATAGCACTCACAATACAAAAATGCTAAAAAAAAGGCACTAACAAAGGTGTAAAAAATAATAACCATTATTATTATTACAAGAGTTAAAGAGGTTACCAAACAGTACAAATATGCATAACGTATAAATACGTATGACGTATAAATACGTATAGCATACGTATACATCCGTGAAATCGGGGACTAATTGAAAGAAAAATGTGCAATTAAGCCCTTTTGGTAAAAATTGATTAAATTGGAGGGCAAATTGACCTAATTGCACTTTAAGGCTTTAGAATCCAATGTCATAGCTTATAAAAAGTGAGAATTGAAAACTAAAAGACTCGAAAATGATTTTTTTTTTTTTTTTAGGCTCGGTTCGGGTTTATGTTTGTGAAGGAACATAGTGACCCGAGCCGAATTTTTGAGATTTAAAGTGACACACTTGAAGAGGAAATTAAAACAAAATTATCGAATATTTTTGGGTATTTTTCTGACCACGAATGGTATTTTTCTGATTTTTGGGTATTTTTATAATTAAATAAACTCGAAAAATATTAAAAATACCGAAAAATATTTTTTGTTCAAAATTGGTTCCTAAGGCTAAACCAAGGCTTCCAAAGTTGATTTTGTGATTTTATGACCTTTTTTGATATTTTTAATTAATTTTAAAGATTAAAAATCACAATAATAAATGGTAAAAAATCAGGTGTCAACAGCTGCCCCTCTTTGAGAGGAATCTCGTTAGAGGTTTCTCTCAAAGATAAGGTGCCACCTGATTCCTAACCGACTCAACTGGGAAAATGAGAGAAGAAATGTTATGACATCGGATCCTTAAGCCTATTGATAAAAGCTCAAATCAATCCCCGGTTTGCTCTAACAATTTGAACATGGGCCGGAGTGAGAGAGGCTTACCTGAAGCTCACCTGTCGGATGCTGCCGGTTGCGACGACTTTCAAGAAGATGCCTAGGACTCGTCATTCAGAATATCCTAGGGAGATTAAGCTCTGACCTGTATGGTAGGTCATACCATGATGGGATTCCTAACTGGTAGGAACCTAAGGAAGGCGCATCCCACGCTTTGGGATTTGCCAAGGATTTTGATCCGTATGGTGGATCAGACCTTTGTGTTGATCCTTACTGCGATATTTATCAATGAGTTGCCCCTTATGGCGGTTTCTACCAATGAATTGACCCTTATGGCGGTTTCTACCATATGTGACCCTTCAGGCGGTTTCTACCATGGTTTGACCCTTCAGGCGGTTTCTACCTTGGTTTGACCCTGCAGGCGGTTTCTACCATGAGTTGACCCTTCAGGCGGTTTCTACCTTTGATTTGACCCTTCAGGCGGTTTCTACCTTGTGTTGACCCTTCAGGCGGTATCTACCATGTGTTGACCCTTCAGGCGGTATCTACCTTGTGTTGACCCTTCAGGCGGTTTCTACCATGAATTGACCCTTCAGGCGGTATCTACCTTGATTTGACCCTTCAGGCGGTTTCTACCTTGAATTGACCCTTCAGGCGGTATCTACCTTGTGTTGACCCTTCAGGCGGTGTCTACCTTGAGCTGACCCTTCAGGCGGTATCTACCTTGAATTGACCCTTCAGGCGGTTTCTACCTTGAGTTGACCCTTCAGGCGGTATCTACCTTGATTTGACCCTTTCAGGCGGTTTCTACCTTGATTTGACCCTTCATGCGGTTTCTACCTTGAGTTGACCCTTCAGGCGGTATCTACCATTGGTTGACCCTTCAGGCGGTTTCTACCTTTGGTTTTGACTTTGAAAAGGGGTCTCATGACGAGGGTTCTCCACGTCCGATGAGACTGCCTAAATTTTGAAAAGGGGTCTCATGACGAGGGTTCTCCACGTCCGATGAGACTGCCTAAATTTTGAAAAGGGGTCTCATGACGAGGGTTCTCCACGTCCGATGAGACTGCCTAAATTTTGAAAAGAGGTCTCATGACGAGGGTTCTCCACGTCCGATGAGACTGTCTAAATTTGAAAATGGGTCTCATGACGAGGGTTCTCCACGTCCGATGAGACTGCCTGAATTTGAAAAGGGGTCTCATGACGAGGGTTCTCCACATCCGATGAGACTGCCTAAATTTGAAAAGGGGTCTCATGACGAGGGTTCTCCACGTCCGATGAGACTGCTTAATTTTGAAAAAGGGTCCCGAAACGAGGGTTCTCCACGTCTGCTGGGACAGTTTGCCGACTTTTGAAAAAGGGTGTTATCCTCATCCTTTCTTTTGAAAGATCCCGAAATTCGTCGGGAATTCAGTTTTGAAGCAGTGACAGATTTTATCTTGACAAAGCTTCACTTGGGTCTGTTGAGGTGATATTCTGGGAGCTGGGTTTTCCAGGTATCCTGCAGAAGTTTGAGCCTGAAAGATTTTTCTTCACCAAACAAACGTTAGTAATCCTTGGGAAGACCACGGCTGTCCATTTTGACAAAACCGTATGATTTAAGTTTTTAATCATAAAATGTGCATTTTGATGCTGGAGGTTATCCAAAGCATTCTTGCAACATGCAAATGTGATCACAAATCCCTCGCACGGAAAATCTGGATCAACAGTTTGAAAATTCCAAAAAGAGTTTGTTCAAAACATCAATTGGAATATTTCTCGACAAGGAGGCCATCTCACCTGTTTGGATGTAATGATTTTTATAAGGGACGCACTCAATTCCCTACTAACCTGTGCCCAGGTTTTAGGCTCATTCGCAGCGCATACATTTTGATCGGTCGGGAGGTCTTCCACGGGACCGTAATGTTAGGCTTGGATATTGGCTTTCAAGGGGGGCTCGCTTTGGAGTCGAGGCTATTGAATGAAAATCTTCACCATCTGCTCCGGGTTTATAAGTCAAGAACCCTGCAAAATGAGAAAGAAATAGTCTTGCTCGTACTTCTTCGAGTTAAGCTATATGTTAACCCAAGTGTCTTAGTCAGAGAAGACTGTTTCGGGGTTGTAACATTGGTAGGATTGGGGACCGAAAAAAGCTTGTTTTTGGCTCAGAATTCATGAGGGGTTTGACATTGGTGATCATTGCAAATTTACCACCTGCCCTTTCCTCTCTGTATCTTCGATTTTTTAGGCGTGCAACAGCTTTTGAGGTGTGCACGAATTCTTTAGAGAGCGTCTCTGGTTGCATTAAGGGATTGACAACTCTATCTGTGTCTTTCTTCCACGCTTGACATCATTTGGAGGAGCGGTCTTTTTGATCTGACTCCTTTAGAAATTTTCTCTTCCCAACTAGGTTTCATTGGGGATCACTCAAACAATTTATGTAAGCATCGGCCTTGCTTTTACCAGGCACTTTGCTTTTTCTTTTCCGATGCTGGGATTTTTTTTTCATTCATTTTTGAAATCCCACTTTTTCTCATCTTCATGGGATCGTGTTAGACCTACGATCAAAGGTCTAACAAGGTTAAGCATTAACTTAGGAATTTTCTGCAGACCCTAAGTCTTGAACTCCTTCGTTTCTGAAGTGATGCTGCATCCGTCTTGGAATGTGCAATGATCACCAACGGGTTTATGAAATGATTTTGCAAGCTCAACTTGGCTATGCGAAAGATTCGGTGTGTGGGATAGAGAAATGAATGCTTCTCATCATCCTATGGCACTTGGATTACCATATAAACAACACACAAAGATTAATGTTAGTCCGAGCAAGAAAATTTCTAACCATTTTCTCCTGATGCTGCTGGACTCACCTCTATTTTGCCCCGATGTGGGGTGATTCTTGACAGGGTTAAGAATGAAAACCGCCGTTCGAAGGGGTTATCAACGGTTACCTGTAGTGTTTGGGGATAAGAAACGAATGCCTCCGTCGTCCCAATCCATGCAATCGCTGCGAATGGTCCCTACTTCCGTAGGTCCAGATTTTGCTATCTGATCTGCTCCACTCATCTCTCCAGTGTGTGTGGGACGTGTTGGACTAGGCTTTGCCTCTTGTCTTTTGAGAAAACGTCCTTTTGAAAATTTTTTTTATTGGAAAAATCTCTTTCATTTTCTCCAAAAATTTTACCCGTCAAAGGGGATTTTATGATGCCCCATGCATGTTCTTATTCATGTTCAGACAACTTCCTGTTTCCAAACATGAATGCCAATGAAATTTGAGTTCTATGTCTTTTCTAGACATTAGATTCTGAGAGCTTTTCTTTTCTTCTCTATTTTTTACTCAACATCTTCAAGGGATTTGGGAGAGGGATACTTACCTGTCCCTCGCGGCTGGAGATCCCTGAAAATGCGGAAGAAACATGTTATTGTACATTCACAAATTTTTCAAAAAATTAGAACGATACAATTTACCCTTAGTCATGTATTCCAACGGGTAATACATGAGATGTGAAAACCCGCTTTGCCTTGATGGCGAGCCCCTGTCAAAAACAAACAATAAGTGTTAGTTTGCGTTCCAAAA
Source organism: Rhodomyrtus psidioides (assembly GCA_021437785.1). Taxonomy (NCBI): domain Eukaryota; kingdom Viridiplantae; phylum Streptophyta; class Magnoliopsida; order Myrtales; family Myrtaceae; genus Rhodomyrtus; species Rhodomyrtus psidioides. Next base: position 328,366 of record JAILYB010000092.1, on the reverse strand, counting down.
TTCAAGACAAATTGGGACGATACCGCCTTGTTCTTGCTTGGTGTTTTCATTTGAACACAAACGCGCGGCTTGCAGAAATTGGCCATCTATATTGTGGCCACGATTCCTCCGTTTGGTTGGCGATAAATCCTTCTCAAGGATTTACCATAAAGGAGATCCATTTGTGATTTTGGACGCATTCCAGCGCCACTCTTCATAGTTCCTTTTATTCAAGAAAAATGAAAATTTTATCAGAATGCATGTCTAAGCATGAAGTGTGGAAGCGATACTTTTTACCCTCCACTAGGTCTTATAATCAAAGATCATTTCTTGGAGTCCTGACTTCCAAGGCCGATAATTCTGTTCGCTTCCCTATTAGCGCGTTCTTTTCATTTGAGGCTTTCAGCGCCAACGACTTCCTGCAAAATGAGTAAAAACTCATGTTAGGCATGTGGTCTTCGAAGACCAAATTAGAACGATACAAGGTTACCGTTCACCCAAATTCGTATCTTGGGGGTTTGATTCTGATGCGGACGACTCTGTTATTGCGTCCATTGACTTTGCCGGAGGAGAAACGTCCGGCGTACAAATGATTCACTTGCCCCAGTTAGTCATGGTTTTGCAGTTTGTCATCTCTGGATTCGATGACCCTGGTTTGATGCGCTTTCATGGGGGGATCATGAGAGTTTGCCCCCGGTTTGGCTCCTCAAAGTAAATGGGGGGGAACCTGCTCCCATTGATTTTTGCAGATTCTGATCATCCGTCTCGATTGTCAGAGTCCTTGATCAATTTTATCTGTCTCAAGACAGCCTGATATTCTTGGGATTCGTCATGTGGCGGTTTGGTGATTTTCTCGATCACAGTCGCCGTTTGAGGTATTTGATGTTCCCTGTTTGTTATTTGAAAGCATTACATCCTGCGTCCTCTGCTCTTGATCATCATCTGAGAGGAAAAAGAAAGGAAGCATTATTCCCATATCAAGAAAATAATCATTTTGGAACGATACGTCCTTTTACACTTGATTTGCATTCCGTTTTGATGTTGCATATTGATACGAACAACATCTATCGAATCCCTCCATCCGTGCTTGAAGGTATTTGCAATGCTTACGGTTCATTTGCCCCAGTTGGGCGACGTCTGTTTTGTCATTTGAATGCATGAGCTTTTGGGTGCATTGTCTCTTTTATCACCTGAGATAAAGAAAAATGGAGAAAAACTTATCCCCAGATCTGATTAAAAATCAACTAGGAACGATACGTCCTTTCACCAAACGAGTGGCTCTGCTGCCAAATGTATTTTGCACTGAAGGGACGAATTCCACTATGCTCCACGGGTCTGGGGAATTTGCCCCCATTTTCGATAGAAATGAGCCTTATCAAGATGTATACAATACAAATAGATCCCTAATACAATCAATCTAAGGGACGAGATAGAGAGGATCTCAGCAAAATTAATCATATACAAGAGAACTAAGAATGTCAAATCAATCAAAGGAATGTGGTCCGAACACTTGGAGATGCCACAGTTCCAGTCTTCGAGATGTGACTCCAGGATCACCGATAGTTTTTTTTTTTAGGTGGTTTTAGATATACCAACCATCTAAAGACATGCACATGAGACAAGTGAGGATAAAACTTCTAAAAATCCAAGGATTTGGCACCTAAGGTCAAGGTTCCCACCTCGAGTTCTAGAAAGAGCCGATTCCATTGCACAACTATCGTTGCATTGGGACTCGATCCATAGTTCGAAGTGAGCGGAATTGAAAAGTGGATTACCCCATGTTTTTCCTCACGGAGATTCCATTTTCAATTCCTTCTATTGTTTTCCTAAAGAGGGCGCCCGAGGTTTTAGGCGCGGTTGTGTGTGTTCATGTGTCGTGATCACCACAATGCGAGTCATGCACAACAGTTTATCAATCGGCGCTTCAAATCATCCATACAACATACATTCCTACGCCAACCTGCATAAGACAATGTTAATCACAGACTACCCCTCTTATCACTCCAATCTGCAAAAACATATAACACCTATCATGAGCGGACTTACCTCACATTCAAGAGCGCCTGCATGGTTAGAAAAATCACTCAGCATTTTAATTACGGCCTAAGTCCACTTGAGGTCTAGAACCATTGGTTCTAGAACAAAGGTCCCCAGCGGAGTCGCCAGCTGTCGCGACCCGTCCGAAAGCGGACGCGGCTAATGGATTACCGATCGCGGGCCTTGCTACCCCAGCACCGGAGTGCGGATCACGGGCTTTGGATCGGCGCGGGCCCTCCCAAGCCCATACCAAATCGCGGCGGGAGTATTTTTCAAAGGATTCGGCGATAAGAGCCGATCGATTTCGACCTTAGTGTGGTCGTGGTGGCATGTGCAACTTGTGCATGCATTTGGAGTCGCCACCGGTCTTTCTTGGAGGGTAGACCGGAAACCTTACTGATCGATTGGGAGAGATCGATCAGTTCTACGGAACCAGAGATTTTGGGTTCGGGGACTTGGTTACGCTGGTGTCGTTACCAACGCCCTTTCGGTACCTAACGCGAGTGATTTTCCTAACTAAGATTTCATGCAGGCGCAATTTTGGGTGAGGTAAGTCTGACTTTGCACATTAACCAATTTAACATGCTCACGTAATCATAATAAATAAATAGATGTCAATCACATAAACATCTATCCTACGTGGTGATCATGGAATTATGATTTAATGGGTCTCGAGCCAATGAGACCACATTTAATCATTTTAATATTTTAATAACGGAGAGCAGCTCTTCGCTTCTTCTTGGTTTCTTGAACTCTTCAAGAATTGGGCCCCAAAGAGCTCGCCGACTTAAAAGGCTCCTCCACGTAATCCTCGTAGCATTTACATCAACAATTGACTATGCTAAAAATAAAGATTACATGAAAAATAAAAGGAGTACGCAGCCTCCATTTAATAATTACAACCCCAAATATATAAATAATCATCATACATTCATATATACATCAATCACATTGATTAGGGATTTTTCCATGATCACCACCCTTTCACGTAAGTAATAAATTCACAATTTAAAACTTAGGAAGGCACAATAAAAATTCTACGTTGAATCATATTCAGAATTTTTACGTAAAATAAGATAGCCATAAATTTTCGATTCAAAATTGATTTAGTCTCAATTTTTGCTACGTTGATTAATTTATCATATAAAATAATCAATCTCCATTAGCCATGTAAGACGAACAATTCGTTAATACATATTGGCCATAGTATTGCAAAAATTGCAAAAAAATCAATTAAATGCACAAAAACACCTAAGGATTGGCTCTGATACCACTGTTGGGATCCACGTAACACGTAGCGGAAATAAATAACAACCCATACATGTATCTCCAGAGGCGTACTTCGTGCATTTCAATCGAAAAAAATCACAAAGCCTCAAAGGGAGTAAATAGATTACCTCTCGTAGCGTGCTTGAACGGAGGTGTCGGTTCGATGTTCTTCGATCTCAGCCTCCACAAGTGTTAGGCATCTAGTTCGGACGCACCACCAATTGACGAACGGGGAGACGACTAATAACTCCACAACAATTGTGCTAGCAATATACGGAATCAATATTCCGAACTTAGTATATTTTGCTCACTCAAGATTATGAGAATATAGAGAGTGTTTGTGTTCTTCTCTCTAAGCTCTCAAAAATTTGCACACTCTACAAAATGTCTCCCCCTCCTCAACCTCAAAACTCTTGCCATCCTTTTATAGCCAAAAATACCTTCCAATAAATTGTATTTAAAAATAGCACTAACAATTATAAATTCTATCTAAAAATAGCACTCACAAATAAATGACATTTAAAAATAGCACTAACAATAGCACTCACAATTTATAATACAAAAATTCTATTTAAAAATAGCACTAACAATAGCACTCACAATTTATAATACAAAAATGCTATTTAAAAATAGCACTAACAATTATAAATTCTATCTAATAATAGCACTCACAATTTATGATAAATAAATGCAATTTAAAAATAGCACTAACAATAGCACTCACAATTTATGATAAATAAATGTCATTTAAAAATAGCACTAACAATAGCACTCACAATTTATAATACAAAAATGCTATTTAAAAATAGCACTAGCAATAGCACTCACAATACAAAAATGCTAAAAAAAAGGCACTAACAAAGGTGTAAAAAATAATAACCATTATTATTATTACAAGAGTTAAAGAGGTTACCAAACAGTACAAATATGCATAACGTATAAATACGTATGACGTATAAATACGTATAGCATACGTATACATCCGTGAAATCGGGGACTAATTGAAAGAAAAATGTGCAATTAAGCCCTTTTGGTAAAAATTGATTAAATTGGAGGGCAAATTGACCTAATTGCACTTTAAGGCTTTAGAATCCAATGTCATAGCTTATAAAAAGTGAGAATTGAAAACTAAAAGACTCGAAAATGATTTTTTTTTTTTTTTTAGGCTCGGTTCGGGTTTATGTTTGTGAAGGAACATAGTGACCCGAGCCGAATTTTTGAGATTTAAAGTGACACACTTGAAGAGGAAATTAAAACAAAATTATCGAATATTTTTGGGTATTTTTCTGACCACGAATGGTATTTTTCTGATTTTTGGGTATTTTTATAATTAAATAAACTCGAAAAATATTAAAAATACCGAAAAATATTTTTTGTTCAAAATTGGTTCCTAAGGCTAAACCAAGGCTTCCAAAGTTGATTTTGTGATTTTATGACCTTTTTTGATATTTTTAATTAATTTTAAAGATTAAAAATCACAATAATAAATGGTAAAAAATCAGGTGTCAACAGTACCTCTTCGAGCTAAGCTATATGTTAACCCAAGTGTCTTAGTCAGAGAAGACTGTTTCAGGGTTGTAATGTTGGTAGGATTGGGGACCGAAAAAGGCTTGTTTTTGGCCCAGAATTTATGAGGGGATTGACATTGGTGATCATTGCAAACTTGTCACGTGTCTTTTCCATTATGCATCTTCAGTCTTTGAGGTGTGCGCCCGCTTTTGAGGGGTGCACAAGTCCTTTAGATAGTGTCTCTTGTGGTATTAAGAGATTGACAACTCTGCATGTGTCTTTGCTCCCCGTCTGACACCATTTGGAGGAGCAGCCTTTTTATCTGACTCCTTTAGGGGTTTTTGTCTCTTCCCCCTAGGCTTCATTGAGGATCAATCAAACAGTTTTCACGAGCATCAGCCTTGCTTTTACCAGGCACTTTGCTTTTTCTTGATGCTGAGGATTTTCTAATAATTTTTTTTATCATCATCATTTTTTGAAATCCCGTCTTTCTCATATTCAGGAGACCATGTTAGACCTATGACTGAAAGTCTAAACATGCTTTAAACGTTAGTCGAGGAATTTTCTTCGTAATCCCTAAATCTTGAATTCCTCCGTTTATGAAGTGATGCTGCATTCATCTTGGAATGTGCAATGATCACCAACGGGTTTATGAAATAATTTGGCAGGCTCAACTCGGCTGTGCAAAGGATAAAGGTGTGTGGGATAGCGAAATGAATGCTTCTCGTCATCCTATGGCATTTGGATTACCATATAAACAACACACAAAGATTAATGTTAGTCCGAGCAAGAAAATTTCTAACCATTTTCTCCTGATGCCGCTGGACTTACTTCCATTTTGCCCCGGTGTGGGGTGGTTCTTGACAGGGTTGAGAATGAAAACCGCCGTTCGAAGGGGTTGTCAATGGTCACCTGTAGTGTTTGGGGATAAGAAACGAATGCCTCCGTCGTCCCAACCCATGTAATCGCTGCGAATGGTCCATACTTCCGTAGGTCCAGATTTTACTATTTGATCCGCTCCACTTCTCTCTCAAGTGTGTATAGGACGTGTTTGGATTAGGCTTTGCCTCTCGTCTTTTGAGAAAACGTCCTTCTGGAAGTTTTGAACAATTTTTGATTGGAAAAATCTCTTTCTTTTTCTCCAAAAATTTTACCCGTCAAGGGGATTTTATGATGCACATGCATGTTTTATTCATGTTCAAACAACCTCCTGTTTTAAATCATGAATATCGATGCATTGAAAAATCTCTATCCTTTTTAGGCATGATTATTGAAAGGATTATGACATTTTTTTTTATCTCCAGCTAACTGGGAAAAGGGATACTTACCTTCCCGTCGCGGCTGGAGATCCCTGGAGATAAAGAAGAAATATATCAGTGTATGTCCCAAAACTTTACAAAAATTGGAACGATACATCTCACTCTTGATCATGTGCTCTAGCGAGTATACAAGGTTTGTGAAAATCTGCTCGCCTTGATGACGAGTTCTTGTCAAGGATAAATAATAAGTGTCAATTCATGTTCCCAAATTCAAGATAAATTGGGACGATACAACTTTACTCTTGATTTTCATTCCATTCTGATGTTGCATATTGATATAAACATCTATCGAATCTCTCCATCCGTGCTTGAAGGTGTTTACGACATCAACGGTTCATTTGCCCCAGCTAGGTGACGTCTGTTTAGTCATTTGAATGCATGGCCTTTTGAGGCCTTGTCTCTTTTTATCACCTGAGAGGAAAAGAGAGGAAACATTATCCCCGAATCTGATTGAAAATCATTCAGGAACGATACGTTCTTTTACCGAATGGGTGGCTCCGCGGCCAAATGCGTTTCGCGTTGAAGGAATGGATTCCATTATACTCTGTGGGTGATAACCATCGCTTAGGGGATTTGCCCCACATATTAAATGATAAATACGATGCCTTCGACTTTGGCAGGTTTTCCTGATGTAGGAATGGTTTGCCCCTGCTGTCTATATTTTTGGCAGTTTTATGTATGCTAACCTTTCGTAGACAAGCGCATGAGACAAGTGAGGGTAAAAACTCTAGAAATCAAAAGATAGGATTTGGAACCTAAGGCCAAGGTTCCCACCTCGAGTTCTAGAAAGAGCCAATTCCATTGCACAACTATCGTTGCATTGGGACTCGATCCATAGTTCGAAGTGAGCGAAATTGAAAAGTGGATTACCCCATGTTTTTCCTCACGGAGATTCCATTTTCAATTCCTTCTATTGTTTTCCTAAAGAAGGCGCCCGAGGTTTTAGGCGCGGCTGTGTGTGTTCATTGTGTCGTGCTAAAGCAATAAACATGCATTTCATTTAGCAAACACCGCTTCAATATAAACATCCACACAATCATACATCCTAAACTCCTACCTGCATAAGACAGAGTTAACAAACACTTCACCCCTTATTTCTCCAATCTGCAAAAACATTTAACACCTCAAGGGTTAAAGTACGTACCTCACCTTGAAGAGCATCTGCATAAAACATGTTAGAAAAATCAATCAACTTTTTAATCGGCTCAAGTTCTCTAAAGTCCCCAGCGGAGTCGCCAGTCTGTCGCGACCCTCTCGAGGTTGCATGAAAGGCTCTCGAGGGCTAATGGGCCGTCTAGTCTGGTCGGACGCGGGCCTCTCCCAAGGCCCGTTACCCAAATCGCAACGGAGGTATGCGTAGTCGACCTTCAGTGTGGTCTGGTGACATGTGCTAAGTGTGCATGCCATGGAGTCGCCACCAATCATTTTTTGGAGGGTATGATTGGACCACCCTATTGAATAGTCGGGAGTTTCTATTCAATTCTGCGATAACCAGAGAAATGGGTTCGGGGACTTAGTTACGTCAACTGTCCGAGTTGACGCCCTTTCGGTACCTAAGTTGACTGAATTTTCTGACCTAAGATTTCATGCAGATGAGTGGGGTACGAGTCCTAAATCTAGGAGTTCATGCAGATATGAATGACTATCCTAGCAATCACAATCAATGATAAAGTGCACAAATCAATGAATTCAAATGTACAAATAAATCACATGGCATTCCTAATAAGGCCATATTGGCCTAGAGAAGCATCAATCAGGCTTAGGAATGATTTAGACATGATTTTGCCCATCAGGGGCAAAATCGTAATTTTGAGACAAATGGGACAATTTGCCCAAAAAGGACAAAATCATCATTTCGGAATGAATCCGGAGTCAAAAACAGGTTTGGTCACTCAATTGACCCATTTCCTATTTTTTGGCAATTTTCGTGATTTTCGGGAATTTTAGAAACCGATTTACCATTCGAAGGGTAAAATCGTCATTTTCTAAAAATGGAAATGAAATGTGGAAATCTTAGACATAAGGTTTAGCCACCCATCTGGCCCATCACCAAATTCTAAGCAATTTCCACAATTCATCAGAATATCAAAGACGATTTACCCTTTAGGGGTGAAATCACCATTTTGGATTAAATGGGAGAAAATCCCAAAAATGAAAACAAATCAATTTTTTTTTTTATGTTTTCAGCCTTGGAAAATTTTTAGAATTTTTTTGGAATTTTCTGCAATTTTTCTCAATTTTTTTGAATTTTTCTTTAGTTTTTTATTTGTTTAGCATTTTCTGATCGATTTTTTTTATTATTTTTTTTAATATTTTCGAAAAATATTTTAATAAAAAGCATATCATTGGCAATAGACAACACTCAACCAGATAAATAAGCTAACTACTGAACTGAGATAAATACATGCAAACCAAATCTATAATGGCGACATTTTAGAAAAATAACCCTGATATACGGATCGGGTACGTAAAACATACCGGATTGGACACCGGCCTTCAATCGCCCAGCCTCAGCCTGCGACCATCTCCATGCACATCACCTGTCGATCACCACATCAAAATGTCAACAATCAATTTTACAAGTTTTAAGACCGACAATAAATAATAATAATTTAAAAAAATAAATCCAGGCTCGGAAACGGGCCGATTCGCTCAGCCATGGACCGGCTATGGGCTCAGCCACGGCCCAAGATCACGGCCTCGGCCCACGGCTTTGGCCCACGGCCTCGGCCATGGGCTCGGCCAAGGCCTTGGCCGACGGCCTTGGCCCACGGCCTCGGCCATGGGCTCGGTCGTGGGCTCGGCCTTGGCCTTGGCCTACGGCCTTGGCCCACGGCCTCGGCCATGGGCTCGGCCATGGCCCACGGCCTCGGCCATGGGCTCGGCCATGGCCTTGGCCCACGGCCTTGGCCCACGGCCTCGGCCCACGGCCTCGGCCCACGGCCTCGGCTATGGGCTCGGCCGTGGCCCAAGATCACGGCCGCTCCACCCACGGGATCGGCCCACGGCCGGGATCGGCCCGAACACGATGGATTCGTGGCCAAGCGGCGACGACGTGGCGGGGGGGGGGGGGGGGGGGGGGAAACAGAGGAGGAAGATGGAGGGGGATTGCGGTATCTAGGAGCTCCACGAGGTCGCGATAAACAGCAAGACGGACGGGATCTCGGCACGGCGTCGGAGGGTGGCGGAGCAAGGTGGTGGTGAGGTGGTAGCTGGCTCGACAAAGGCGGCCGGATGTGTGGTGTCGGTGAGGTGGGGAGGTTCACGAAGAAGAAAAAAGAAAAACCAAGAAGAAAAAGGAGAAGGAAGGAAGGAAGAGGAGAGGGAGACCGAGCTGCCGAAGAAGAAGGGGGAAGAAGAAGGAGGAAAGGAGCGGACGATTCGCGAGGGCCCATCCTCCCTCTCCCTCAATTGAGTGCACTTGAGTGCAATAGCAAAAGAGAGAGAGAGGAAAGAGCAAAAGAGAGAGGGAGAGCGTGTGAGAAAGAGAGGGAGCGGGCGCGAGAGAGAGAGAAAGGGAAGAGAGAGAGAAAAAAAAAAGAAAAAAGAAGAGAAAAGAAAAGAAAATATAATAATAATAAAATAATAAAATAATAAAAGTAAAAATAATAATAAAATAATCAAAAGCGAAGACAAAATGATTAGTCCCCTTTTACTTTTAAATGATGATGTTTTTCCTCCTTTTCCTTTTAATCATTACTAATATTTTTGTCAAATTCAATTTTATGATGATCAGAGAACACCTAAAATCAAACCTAAATTTTACTATTTATGAGGTCAGAAAATGGATAAAATAAAAATAAAAATACCAATTATTTTTATATATTTTTGTGACCTCAAATATTATTTTTCTTGATTTTCTTCTTTTATTTTTCTTTTTTTTCTTTTTTTTTTGTATTTTTCGAAAATATTAAAAAAAATGAAAATTATGAAAATTATTTTTTTGGTCAAAATGGTTCATTTAGTTTGGCCAAGGTCACCAAAATTGATTTTTCAATTTTTCAACTTTTTATAAATTTTCTATGATTTTTTTTAAAAAAATAAAAATAAAAAATAAAAAATAAAAAATAAAGCAAAAAAGGTTTATCAAAATTTAGGTGTCAACAGGTACTCTAAATCTTCTGATTTTATACTAAAGGGATATTCAGATGCAGATCTTGCAGGTTACAAAATTGATAGAAAAAGTACATCTGGAACTTGTCAGCTCATGGGAAACATGCTTGTCTCATGGTATTCTAAGAAGCAAAATACAGTGGCACTTAGTACAGCTGAAGCAGAATACGTATCTCTTGAAAGTTGCTGTGCTCAAATACTTTGGCTAAAACAGCAGCTCAAAGATTATGGTGTTGAAGAATCAATTGTAGAAATTCTTTGTGACAACACAAGCGCCATAAATCTTACAAAGAATCCCATACTTCACTCAAGAACAAAGCACATTGAGGTCAGGCATCACTTCATACGTGATCATGTTCAGAACGGTGATGTTAACATTCAATACATTGATACAAAAAATCAACTTGCAGATATTTTCACTAAACCATTGGATAAACAGACTTTTAATTTTATTATAAATGAATTATCCATCATTAACCTTCCTTCTTAAGTATACTTTAGAACAGGGAGCATCAGAAGGAACGTCAGAAGGAGAGTCAAAAGGAGAGTCAGAATGAGCATCAGAAGGAACGTCAGAATGAGAGTCAGAATGAGCATCAGAAGGAACGTCAGAATGAGAGTCAGAAGGAGAGTCAGAAGGAACGTCAGAAGGAGCGTCAGAAGGAGAGTCAGAAGGAGCGTCAGAAGGAGCATCAGAAGGAGCGACAGAAGGAACGCTAAAAGGCGCGTAAGAAGAAATTCACATCTCTTTTGAAAAGTTCATAAATCCAGGTCAGTTAACTCTAAAAATTATCTTTAAGGTAAGTTTCTCATATGAATATATATTTCCGAATATCTGATTGACGGTGATTAATTGATTTGTTTAAAGAAATTCTTTTAATTCTTTTATTGATTTTGTTTCCAAAAATAACCGCCTCTTTTATACAACATCGAACCGTCACCTGCGTTCTCCCACTTTCAAAATTTTCTCAAATCAAAACCCTAAAACCGTATCCAAGATCTCTTGCTCTTAATTTCTTCCTCAAAACAACACTCTTTTATCCAAAGTTTCAAACTTTCTACGCATCAATGGCTTCGAAATCAGCCTCTGACTCGAAGAAGACTCCTCAGTTGAAGAGAAAGTTCTCCGCCTCAACAGCAAGCGACGCCGAACCTACAGAAACCCAAATCAACGAACAGCGAGAAGCACTCCGCTTGGCAAAAGGTCTGTCTCTGTCCGCTTTTGAAGGAAAAGAAGTTATGGCACATTCTATTAAGCCAGTGTATGATAGGATTAAGGCAGCAGGGGATTTTGGTAATGAACTTAGAAAACTGCTGAATACTCATAAGTTCGATAGTGAAAGCGAACTATTGGAGTTTCTTAGTTTGCCTGGAAAGATCGTTGAACCAATTGCTATTGAAAAACCTGAATCTGCTTCTAGAAAAGGAAAGGAGAAAGTGGCAGAGACAAGCTCGAAATGAAAATCCTCTCCAATTAGACCTGGCGGTACTAAGGCAAAGGTCGAAGATGATGATGACATTCTGTTCAATGACTTTGTGAAGAATATTGGGTTTATTTTGGATAAAAGCTTATCCCATGTTCCAGAATCAAGTTCACAAAGACAGGTTTGAATTCATGAAACAGAGAGGTGTTATACCTCACAGAGTATTTGAGTTAAAATACTTTGATAGTAATGGCATCTATCTGAAGAAGCATCTACAAAAGGTGAAAACAGATCAATTCATAACGCAGAGGGGCTACATCTTTCCTGATCTGGTAGCCTACTTCTACTCAAATCTTCAGTTTGTCAACTTCAACTCTTTGGCTTTCACGATGAAAAGAAAGCAGTATATTCTAACTGTTGATGAATTGGCATCTATCATGGGAACCAGAAAAGGAGATTTCAAACCCCTAGATGTCACTGTAGGAGAAGCATTTTGCTTCCTAACTGGCAAGTCAAGCTTCTCAAGGGAATCGAAGTCGCATATTGCCTACAATGACTTTCCCTTAAAACACATCATGATGCACAAAGTGATCATTGAATGTCTTAGACCTAAGGCAGCTTCAAAAACAGATATCTCGAAGTATGAGGCAAAACTGTTGTGGGGCATCTTGTCAATTGTGATCATGAGCAGTTGCTAGCACAAGTTCTAGCTAAATTGGCCTCAAAAGAGCAGGAGGAAGAACAAGATGACATTGAGGCTTATTCGGTATCCTCCACCAGACGAACAACTCACAAAGATGCTACAAGCCTGGCTTCAGCAATTGCACGAGAAGATCAACTGTCGAGTGCACAGTCCATACCAATGGACATTGATGAGGAAATAGTATCTATGCCGAGCTCAAAAGCAAAAGGGAAGAAGGATATAACTCAGGGGGAGCCCTTGCCTGCTACATCGGATGTCTTTCTCACTGAAGTGCTTGTCTCTCAAGCTTTTCCCAAGACACAAACTGAGGGGGAGAATGTAACTACAAAAGGGATTGACACCTCTTCTCAAGAACCTGCTCCTCCAAAACCACAGGTGGAATTTCAAGGACACTTTGAGAATCTTCAACATATCCTTCTTCAGACTCTAGCTGCTATGGAAACACGGTTCGATCAGAAACTGCAAACTTTTGAACAGAAGATAGATAGGAAGTTGCAGGGGATGACTAGTCAAGTGAGTAAGTTGGAGCAGTCTATTGATCTCTATGGAAGAATGTTTTGTGCTGAGGTCGCCAACATGCCTACCTACACACTGGTCAGAACTGACAGAACAGCTTCAGACCTGCCCTCATCGCAAGCTGTTAGAAGCCACGCTCAGCGAATGGGAGAAAGCTATGAAGGACCTTCCCTAGTAGAGGTTGATAACGAGCCTGAAGATCGTCCCTCTTCTTCAAAAATGCCTCCACCAACATCTTCTTAATTTCATTTTATATTTTTAGCCAAAAAAATTGTTCTTTGCTATGATACAACCTTTACTCTATTTTGTTTCAAATTGACTCGATTCAAGTTTTTAGCTTTATACACTTTTTCTGATGTTGACAAAAAGGGGGAGAAGAATCTACTTTTGAGCAGGTTGTATACTCTCATTATGGGGAGACGAGCTTATTTTTGTGAAGGATAACCATACTCTGATCATATTCTCCTACAGGAGTATTTTTAGTACAGAATCTCTAATGATGATTACCTGCAGGAGCAAATCGAATGATTACTTATTTTTGTCGCTGTTTAAATTCTTTAAGTTTACTCATATGTATTTACAATAAGAGCAGTTTTGTCACCATCAAAAAGGGGGAGATTGTTGTGGAAATTCTCCTATATTTTGATTCTGACAAAACTATCGAAAGAAATTGTATAACGTTATGTGATACAGAAAGAATGTGTAAGCAGCAGGTTGAGTGGATCTAATTCTGTAGCGCTAACGAAGGGTCAGATGGAAGTGCCTCTGACGAAGGGTCAGATGGAGGTGCTTCTGACTGAGGGTCAGATGAAAGTGCTTCTGACGATCTAAACAGTGACGGATGGTTCACATCAAGTCTCCGTATTACCATTCCGTGTCAACTGATCTAGTAAGAAACAAATCTGTTCTAAGACGAAACCCAAGAAAGATCAGTTTCTGCATCTGCAAAACGTGAAGACTTACGTATGGCAGGTTTCCGATCAAGGCAAGATTCCTATGGAAAGCTTGTGATATTCGATTGCCCTGATATCCCTTGCAATCAATCAAGGGACTTTCTACAATGGGATATCATCTTCTAAGGAATATTCCTTCAGGAACCAACTTAGACTTATCACACTTGTGGAAGCTGGAGATTCAGTTGTATGGGCGACTGAATCAGAAGGATTCAATATCTTACTCAACGGTCTACATATCTTCTGAAGATACAGTCTCGTTCAATCACGATTGATGACGTCCAATCAAGGATTGAAGAGCGATCCATTGGCCGGGAATCCAACGGCTAGTTCGGAGGCAGTGGAGTATAAAAGAAAAACCATGATGGACTAAAGAAAAGAAAGGCGAACAACAATCCAAAGTGCAAGCATAATCTGAGTTCTATCCGAAAATATTTTGTGTACCCAAAATCCTTCATTGTGAAAATTTGTGAGAGAGAAAAATCAAGTGATTGAGTGTTTGTAATTCTCTTTATTCTTCATAGTGAAATCCAACCGATCGGCTATCATCGTGGGAGAGTGGACGTAGGCTTGATCTAAGCCGTACCACTATAATCGTCATGTGCAATATTCTCTACTCTAAACTCTTACCTTTGCGTTTAGACTTCTTGCACACTGTTATACTGTTCCTGATTCTAATCGTACACTGAATTTTATTTATTCCGCAAGAAATTTCAATTTTATTCAGAATCGCCTATTCACCCTCCCTTCTAGGTGATATTGCTAGATCCATCAATGTGAACACTCCCAAAGCTCAAATCAAGAGGGATAGTAAAACAAGAAAGTAATACAGTCAACTCAGCAAAGGGCAATTCATTTCACTAAACAAAAGCAGATGAATTTTAACCCTACAGAGCTACATCTGGCATACAACCCCATACTTCGGGGCGGCTTTCTAATATCTCAAAAGAAATAAACGATCGATCAAGGTTAAAGGCTCATCTACTCCCAAAAATATCACTGCGCCCTTGTCCAACCATCCACGAGGCTCCAAAAGAGCTGTGGCGCGCCTACGCCCTAGAACCCTGGCGAGAAGATGGCTCTACCTCCATGTCTAGCTCGGGGTCCACTACTTCCCCATTCGGCATGTCCTCGTCCATGGGATCCCATGAGGGCACATAAGGGCATGGGTTAGGCGATCCATCATATCTCTGCAACGGGCCAAGGAGCACGCCATGGTCATTGAGAAACCAGGCTTGGAAGAGGTGTCGTACTTGTCACGCCCTGACTCTCGAGCCCGTGACATCCTTTGTCAAAACGCCACTAGGTCATAGAGATAACGTCCCAGGCACACTATCGACCTATCGCTTACTTACGCATGCGAAAACGTGTTAACTCCTTGATAACAAATCCGCATAGGATAGAGAAGTAGGAAACCACAACAGTTATTCACAAAAGATAGTTACAAAATATTAATCACAAGCAGATGGGTCTTAACCCTACTGAGCTACAGCTGACATAAATAACCCCACACTTCGGGGCGGCTCACTAAGACCTCAAAAGGTTAGTCGGTCGGGTAAGGTTAACTTCTCATCTACTCCAAAAGACTAATCCAAAAGCCAATCCTTGGCGTTCACGAGGCTTTATCACTTGGGACCTGAAAATGTTATCCCACGACGAGGTTAGAATAAATCTCAGTGAATCAACCTCTATCGATTGCTTCCATGTTTAATTTTTTGCACTCACTTTGTCGAGTGGTTGTCTTTGCTGCATGTCAACTACTCCATATTCACTACAAAAAAACACTGATTTAGCTACGAAAATTTGCTACGAAAAAACCAATTTGTCGCTATTTGCGACGAAAGAAATTCGTGGCTGATTAGCGATGAAAGCAGAAACCAAATAGTTTCATCACTAATTAGCCACGAATTCAGCGACGAAAAAAAATTTCGTAGCTAATTAGCTACGAAATTAGCGACGAAAAATGTTTCGTAGCTAATTAGCCACGAATTTAGCGACGAAAAACCTTTCTGTGGCAAATTTGCCACGAAATTTGCGAAAAAAAAAACTAAAATTTTCTTTTTTATTTAAATTATATTAGCGAATTTTGCGACGAAATCAACTTTTCTTTGCAAATTTTGCCACAAATTGTTGATTTCGTCACAAAATATAGACAATTAATTTATTTTTCCAGAAAATTTAGCGACGAAATCGCTTTTTCGTCCCTAAATAATTTTTACTATTTGAAATTTAGAGACGAAAATGGTTTTGTCACTAAATTTTTCATTTTTATTTAAATTATATTGCTGAATTTTGCGACGAAATCCGATTTTTGTCGCTAAATTTGCGACGAATTAATGATTTCGTCGCAAAATATTGACAATTAATTTAATTCTTTCAGAAAAATTAGCGACGAAACACTATTTTCGTAGCTAAATTACCTTAATAAATTAAAAATTATTAAAATTAGCGACGAAACATCATTTTCGTCGTTAATTTGAAAGAAATAAAAAGAAAAAAGAAAAAATTAGCGACGAAAGACCATTTCGTCGCAAATTTCCCCTTGAAATTTAGCGACGAAAGTCGACTTTCGTCGCTAAATTACCGTAATAAGTAAAAAAATTATTAAAATTAGCGACGAATCATCATTTTTGTCACTAATTTGAAAGAAATAAAAATAAATAAAGAACAAAATTAGCGACGAAAGTCCATTTCATTGCAAATTCCCCCTTGAAATTTAGCGGCGAAACTTTCGTCGCTAAATTACCGTAATTAATAAACAATTATTAAAATTAGCGACGAATTATCGTTTTTGTTTCTAATTTGACAGAAATAAAAATAAAAAAGAAAAAAAAATTAGCGACGAAAGTCGATTTCGTCACAAATTCCCCATTGCAATTTAGCGACAAAATTTAACTTTCGTCGCTAAATTGCCGTAATAAATAAAAAAATCATTAAATTTAGCGACGTGTCAGATTTCGTCGCTAATTTGATTGGAATAAAAATAAAAAAGAAAACATTTTAGCGACGAAAGCCCTTTTCGTCGCAAATTCTTCCCTTGCAATTTAGCGACGAAATTCGCCGTTTGTCGCTAATTAGAGACGAAAGTCGACTTTCGTCACTAAATTACCGTAATAACTAAAAAATTATTAAAATTAGCCACGAAATTCATCTTTCGTCGCTAAATTACCGTAATAAATAAAAAAAATTATGAAAATTAGTGACGAAACGACTTTCGTCACTAAATTACCGTAGTAAATTACTTTGCTTCAAACACGAAGTACATAGAGTTATGATAACAGCCCAATTGATAAACACACATGGGTGCATAGTAGTGGAATTAAACTAGAAATGCACACCGCTTAGAACGGATAAGGACAATAAGGCCAAATTTGTTGTGCGATATCCACTTTGGTAGCAAAACATTTTAAATAATCATTTATGCGCCCCAGCTTTAAAAAACTTATCACTTAACTTTTAATTTTTTTTATAAGAAAGCCACCTATGAATTAACATCTTATTAAATTATGTTTTCCTCAACTGTGGCATTCAAATCACTACAAAAAAAAAAAACGGATTTAGCGACAAAATTTTACGACGAAACAAATTCGATGGTGTGAAATTAAATTAGTAAAATTGAAAAGTTTATAATTGAACGTCCGTACAATAAAGTTAGGCTGATTGGGTATTTTACCCTTGTAAAATTGTCTCCAGGAGTGGCACCCCATTTTGTGTTATATATCATTGATTATGAACGTAGTGATCGAAGGATAAATTCTCCGGCTAGGTCTTTTGGTGTTTCATTATTCTTACATCACATAAACGAGTGCCCTTAATTTCCAATTCCACGGTCCAATTTGATGGCGACAAAAGAATAATTCGTCACTAATAGAATATGAATAAAAATAAAATTCAAATTAGCAACGAATTCGCTTTTTTCGTTGCTAATTTAGCGACAGAGTAAATATTCGTCGCTAATAGAATAATAAACTTCTCTAGGAAAATTGATAATATGATGCATTATGAAATCATATTTTCTTCGTGCTTTGGTTTCTTACATACAGCTCACCAATCAGTTTTGTCACAAATTAGGATATAATGCAAGTTCTCATAACTATCATCTTGTACTCGGCTCTTACTCTGTCCACAATAAGACTAAGAAGGGATAAACAAAGTCTTTATGTCATTTATCTCTTAGATATTTTTTGATCGAAAAAAAGGATTACATTCATAAGTTATAATAATCAAGAGATATATAGAAAACTATTGATTCTAGCAAATCAATCCTAAACATTTTAACATTAGTACTAATTTAGATTATGCGTAATTTAGATTACAAATTATATCCTAATTTTGAAATGTAGATTAGGTATTTTGTTCTTAAGATCATTGTACTTTACTCATTTAAAATGCTCGAAAATTGTATGACTGAAAATTTAATTAGAAACGTTGTACATTTTCTTGACTTGGTTAGTTTTACAAAGATCCATTTTTCTTTTTTAGTTTCTTTTTTTTTGGACAGATAGTTTCTTGTTAAAAGATGGGATTTAGCCACGAAAATTTGGTGGTCGAAATAGTATTGCTAATTCTGCTATTTTTCATAAGTTATAATTACATCTTTTTTATTTTTATTTTCATCAAATTAGCGACGAAACAATTGGTCGTCGCTAATTTAGCGACAAACTCCATGTTTCGTTGTTAAATGTTATTTTTTTAAAATTAAATTTGCTAATATGATATAAATAAAAATTTAAAGCAAAAAAAAATCAAAATTAGCAACGAATTGTCACTTTCGTCGCAAAATCTTGTTCTTGGTAATTTAGCGACGAATATGTTAAATATGCCTTGAAATTTATGCACTCGGTCCGCTTCATCACCCGACCCGACATATTTTTTGTGCAGCCCAAAAGTGGAGAGAAAATTGGTATTTGGTTCGTGACACGGAGAGTTGGGAGTTCGAATAGATCTTTATGGGGGTTCAGGGGCAATGCCCCCAAGAAATTTTTTTTGGGCTTTATTTATGCTGCGGCTAGGGTTTAAGCTGTGTGCTTTTGTTCAGTGGCTGTGAACGACTTTTATAATTTGTATTCTCTTTGATTATAGTGGAATTTCGTCGCTAACTAGCGGCAAATTTGGCCGTTCGTCGCTAATTTTCACCTAAATTTTAGCCGCGTCTTTTGATTTTTCCCTTTCTCTCTCCTTTCTTTTCCTTTTCCTTTTCCCTCTCCATCCCCAACCATTTGACCCCGTGCCTCGATTCCCTCCCCCCTCCCCCCTCTCTCTCTCTCTCTCTCTCTCTCTCTCTCTCTCTCTCTCTCTCTCTCTCTCTCTCTCATGCGCCGAGTCGGTCGATTCTTCAAGCTCTGGAGGCGTTTGATCAGTGGATGCGCATCAGCTAGGGCTACGAATCCCGGCACTGGAGGGGGGAAGGGGGATGAACAGCAATGTCGGAGGAGGAGAAGTTGTTGAAGGAGGCAAAGAAGCTGCCGTGGGAAGATCGACTGCTCCACAAGAAGTGGAAGGTGAGGAACGAGGCCAACACCGATCTGGCCTCCAGCTGCGACTCTATCGCCGATCCCAAGGACCCTCGCCTTCGCGAATTTGGTGAGTTGGCTCGCTCCCTGGTATGTATGGTCACGGTCAGCTCTTAGATCTGATCTCGCTGGTGGTGATGTAGCGGTCAATTCGCTCCCCTTTTGTGCTATTTCTGCTAGGGGTGGGTGGGGACCTGTGTGGGTGAATGTGGTTCGTGTGGGGGATGAGTTAAGTGATGCAAAATGGTCGATTTTTGGGGGGTTCGTTTTGGTTTGAATTCTTGATTGGGGATGAGCTAAGTTGGCGCTGATGGAGGATATCTTGCCCATTTCCTGAGCTGGAGATCTTTGGTGTCTTTGCCCTGAGAACTTTTTGACCATTTCCTGAAGGCGTATATTGTTGACACCTAATTTTGAATCAGCCTTTTTGTGGTTATTGTTTTTAGAAAATTCATAAAAAAATCCATAAAAAATCAAAAAATTGAAAAATCAGCTTTGGTGGCCTTGGCCAAGCCTAAGGAACCATTTTTGACAAAAAAATAATAATTTTTCATATTTTTTGTATTTTTTTATATTTTCAAAAATTAGGAAAATACTAGAAAAATCAAGAAAAATAGCATTTGAGGTCACAAAAATATGAAAAAATAGCCAACATTTTTCTTTTAAATCCCTTGTCTTTTTGACCTCACAAAAAATCCAAAATCAGATTCAATTTTATATGTTCCTTTGTAACACATATGATTGAATTTGGTAAAAAAATGTCGTTTGAGTCTTTTAATTTGTAATTTTGACATTTTCTAGGATCTTGACATTCAATCTAATTGTCCTTTATTGTAATTTAGCCCAATTTTTTGCACAAATTGCTCAAATGCATCAATTTGGCAAAATTACATACTTAATTGCATTTTAGTCCTTGAAATTGGGCATATTTGAAATTACTTTCAATTTAGGGACCATCATTGCAAATTAAACATACTGCCCAATGGGTTTCACCATTTTGAATCAATTGGCATAGGTAATTTGGCCCAATTTGATCATTTGAACCTTCAATTGCACAATTTCCCAATTTGCAATTACATGAAAATTTGGGGTTTTTATAGAAATTGGTATGAACTTTTGGGAAAAACCTCATTTTTAGATAAAATCCATGCCCTAAATTCGATTCTAAGGTCCAATTTCAAACATTTCCCATTAATTTGGGTTTAATTTCAAAAATTGTAAGTCGGAACTGGTTTAGACCGGTCAGACCGCTAGTCGGACCGGTCCGCTACAGTGTCTTCTTCTTCCTCAGATTCTTGCGCATATGAACAGTGCCAAGCTTGATTTTGATGACAAAATTGACCGACCAATCGACTATAATTGGAAAAACATTGCTGGGCGTTTAGTTCCTTAGGTCATTCCCCGTCGATTGGGACCAGAATGATGATCAATGCCGTCGGAGCGAGGAGTAATCGGCCGGTCGAGACGCGGGACCTGCAAAAGTCAACGAATACCAAACGCAGGTCAAATTCTTGCCAAATTCGCGTAGGATGAGACTCGTTGGGGGACCAAATGAAACTGGACGGAATACCCAGCTTCTCCGTCGCCGTTAGCATACCATTTGGCGCGTGATGGCACGTGAATTCAAGTGGGCAGAGGACCCCCCCAATGCGCGGCAAAATTCTTGAAATCGATATATAGCCAGAGGACCTTTGCGAAGCGAGAGGACGGTCAATTCAGTTGGGAGAGGGTAAATAGAATTGAAAGAGAGAGAAAAATGAAGAAAGAAAGCTCGCCCTCCATCGCCATTATCGAGGGCGAAGCTCGGAATTGCAGAGCATCGGTCGGGCCTTTCTAGGCTAGACCAAAGCTCGGAGAGACCCTCAGGAGGCCGCCCATACCACCAGGAAGCAATCGCCGTTGGTCGCGCAGCCTGAAACCGCGGGAACAGGTGAGTTGCAGTTTCGAGCTTCTCACTGTGCATTAATGGTGGCTCATGCATTTCTTGTTCATTCTTGCATTTAGAATGTGCGTTTTGTTCCCTAAGTCTCACTAACCATTGTCGCATATCTTTTTGGCATCGACTTCGCTTGAACACCCCGAATTGAGTCTCCCAATCGTACCTCTATTGTCGAACACTGTTCATTCCTGCTTAGCCCAATCTAGGCCGTGCGAGCTCGATCGAAGCTCGAGGTAAGTGCTCTGAACCTCATATGGTGTTAATCTATGAATGAATCGATCTGATTTTACGTGATTTGTGCGATTGAACTCCCATGGCCGTACTCGGCATTTCGTATGGTGATTGTGATTTTGTGGATGAGATGCCTCGATTCTTAGATATGTTAAGTTAGAGTCCATTGTGAGTCGATTGGCGTTAGTTTCATGCGATTTCATCAAGGAATCACCGTCGGATCGTCGCCGGAGAAGCATAGCCGTTCGTCCAGTTGCAGGCGCGAGGTTGAAGACGAAGCTGACGTGGCGTAGTCAGCGGGTCAAAGCTCCATGTGTCCCGTTGCGATTAGTCCATGTAGTTGTCGAGTCAGCTCGACCGTTAGTCTGTTAGGCTGAGGTGGTCTAGATCCAACGGCTGAAATTAATCGAGTCTAATAAATGGTAACCGTCCGATTAATAATTGGGATTATTCGAAAATAGTTTTAAATCGAAAAATCAAGCAGAACCGAAACGGTGCCGTTTAGGTTAGTGGCTAGGCGACTGTCGCGACCCGTCCGAAAAACGGACGCGGCTAATGGATTACCGATCGCGGGCCTCCACTCTGAAATGTGGATCGCGGGCTTTGGATCGGCGCGGGCCCTCCCAGGCCCATACCAAATCGCGACGGGTGTATTTTTTCAAGGATTCGACGATAAGAGTCGATCGCTTTCGACCTTCAGTGTGGTCGTGGTGGCATGTGCAACTTGTGCATGCATTTGGAGTCGCCACCAGTCTTTCTTGGAGGGTAGACCGGAAACCTTACTGACCGGTTGGGAGAGATCGATCAGTTCTACAGAACCAGAGATTTTGGGTTCGGGGACTTGGTTACGTCGGTGTCATTACCAACGCCCTTTCGGTACCTAACGTGAGTGATTTTCCTAACTAAGAGTTCATGTAGGCGCAATTTTGGGTGATATGAGTCAGGGTTTCATGCAGGTTGGAAGACTGGTCCTATCAAACCACAGTCAATATAATGAAAGCGCAATCAAGTGCATAAATAAATCATGTCAATGCACATCAATTTCAATCACTGGCCTCCTAGTATAGCCATAAGGGCTTAGAGAAGACGTGATTTAGGGCTAGGGGTAAAATGGGAAGATTCGGGGACAATTAGCCCGAATGGCAAAATTGTCATTTTTTGGAAGGTTTGGATACCGAATTACCCAAAATATTCCATGGCCAGTTGATCGTGGCCATTTCCCATTTTTGAGAATTTTTTGGAATTTCTTGATTTTTCTTCAATTTTTGGAAGACGATTCGCCCAAAGGGCGAAATCGTCATTTTTAAGAAGGTTCGGGGTTTAAAACACCCGGGATGAGACTTGGCCAGTTGTTTGTGGTCATTTCCTATTTTTTGGGATTTTCCTGGATTTTTTAGAATTTGTTTGGAAGACGATTTGCCGGAAGGGCAAAACCGTCATTTCTGAAAAGATCGGGGGTCGAAAGACCCGAAACAGGTCGTGGCCAGTTGAATGTGGCCATTTCCTATTTTCTGGAATTTTTTAGAATTTTTCTGAATTTTCCGAATTTTTTTGAATTTTTTATGATTTTCTATTTTTTATTGATTTTTTGATTATTTTATTATTATTTTTGAATTTTTTAATATTTAAAAATATTTCCCGGGCCGGGTCAGACCCGGCCCACGCCTCTCAGGCGCCCGGCCCGACCCTAGGGGTCGAAACCGGCCTAAAAACGACGCCGTTTCATATTTTTAAACATTTTTCCATTTTTTAACAATTTTTTTGATTTTTTATCTATTTTATTTAATTATCCGAAAATTCCCCGGATCGGACGGTCCACGTCGTGCCACGTGGCTTCGTCTCGTGCGCCCGATCCTCCACTAGATTGGGCGACTCACAGAGAGCCACGTGGCTCGATCATGACCGTCGGATCAAAAATCAATTTCTTTTCCTTTTTTAGAAAAAACCACAAATCGGACGCTCTAGAACGTGCCACGTGGCTTCCTCTGGTGCGTCCGATCTTGTACAAGATCGGACGTCCCTCAGCGAGCCACGTGGCACATCCTCGTCCGCCGGATCGATTATTCGAAAATCATTTATTTAATTTTGCAAAATTCCAAGATCGCGACACGTGTCGCGATCGTGACCGTCCGTTTGTTTTATTTGAAAATAACCGGACCGGACCCCACCCGGCTGACGTGGCTGCCCACGTGGCACGCCACGTCGGCCGTTGACCGTTGACCGGCTGGAGGGTAGCCGGAGAAGACGATGAACAGTGAAAATTCCGGCGAACCTCGCCGGAATTTTTGCCGGAAAATCGCGAACCGGACCCAAACTTGGTGTTTTTCGTTCCTTTTTTCGGCATTCGACTTCTTGGACCACCCACATCAACATACAACACAAATAATAACCATGAACACGCTAAAAACCGGCGAACCGGACCTCCCCGAACCCGGCTCCGGTGAGCCGATTTGCAAAAAAAAATTTTGCGTTTAAACTTGTTTCCAACCGTTCACATAGCATCCAAGGGAGGTTTGAGGACTTACCCGGGGTCCCTCGATGGTCGGCGGCCGCCGGAAATCCCTCGCCCAGCTCCCGGTCCGGATCAAAGCCGGCGAAGCTCCGAGCCGTGTTTCGTCGCGGTTCAATGCAAAATAAAGGTCAAAACGAGTTTAGGGATAACTCTAGTGTAGTTTAAAGATTAGAACCGCGCAAATAGAGCTCGGGTCGAGCTCGACCGAGAGCCAAAACGTCCGGGACTCCCTCGGGCATTTCATCAAACACATGATGTGCGCAGAGAAAAATGGAGGTCGGGGAAGATACCGACTTGTCCAAGGGACGCTGGTGACCAAAAATGCTTTGATGATGATCGGTGAGGGTTGCTGAAGGTCCGGGGAAGCTCCTCTAGTGCCGGTTTCGCCCGAAAAAATCCCCCCTCTCTCTTTGCCGAGCTTCGCTTAAATCCGAGCTCCCTCGCCGGTTTTCGTGGCCGACCGGCGCGCCTCGGCACGCCCAACGCCTCTGCCCAATGCGAGCCTCGGCCTCTTGCCTGTCCCCCACGCGTGATGCTTTTTTTCTTCCCGAAAATCACACGCCCCCATGCTCTGTTTGCTGCACATTCTGTTCTGTGCATGCTGTCCACGACCCGGGTCGGACCGGGTCGGGTCGGGCGGACCCGACCGACCGGGTTCGGCCAAATCGCCCAAATCGTCAAATTGACCCCCCAAATGACCTCTTTTCATGAAATTGATGGCAAAATCGGATTCCTTGACATGTTTTCCATCAAATATGGGTATTTTCGTGAATCAATTTATTGAAATTCTGTGAAAACCCCAAATTGTCCCTAGGATCCGAAATTCAATTTCGCCAAATCGAGGGCCTAAACGATCGAATTGGCCACAATTGAGCCCACCAATGGATTCATCATGATGAAAACTGTTGGGTAGAGGTGTTTAATTTTAATGGGTGTGCCCGTGTGAAATTTAATTTCACAAATTGTAAAACCGGGGACTAAATTGAAAGATTTTTATGCAATTAAGCCCTTTTGGATAAAATTGATCAAATTGGAGGGCAAATTGACCCAATTGCATTTCAATACTTTAGAGTCCAATGTCATAGCTTATAAAAACCGAGAATTGAAAATTAAAAGACTCGAAAAGGATTTTTTAAGCTCGTTTCGGTTTTAGGTTTGTGAAGGAACCCCATGAATAGAGCCAAATTTCCCTGATAAAAAGTGAAAACATTAAAGAGGGAATTAAAATAAAATTTCTGAATATTTTTGTGTATTTTTCTGACCACAAATGTTATTTTTTCTGATTTTTTGGGTATTTTTATAATTAAATAAATTCCAAAAAATATTAAAAAATTCAAAAAATATTTTTTGTTAAAAATTGGTTCCTAAGGCTAGGCTAAGGCTTCCAAAGTTGATTTTACAATTTTTTGACCTTTTTTGTCATTTTTAATTAATTTTAGAAATAAAAACTATAATAACGGATGGTCAAAAATCAGGTGTCAACAGCTGCCCCTCTTTGAGAGTGAGCTCGTCAGAGGTTGCTTTCAAAGACAAAATGACACATGAACCTTAACCGACTCGATTGGGGAAAAGAAATGCTATGACATCGAACCCTTAAGTCTTTTGATGAATGCTCAAATTAATCACCGGTTTACTCTTGCAATTCGAACGTGGGCCTGAGGGGGAGCGGGTTACCTGAAGTCTGCCCATTGGGTCCTGCGCATGCGGAGTCTGAGGTTTTATCACTGCGCTCTCAGGATGCCGGAAGAAGGAGGGGCTTGTTCCCATTTTTTTGTTTTCTTCCTTTTTTTTTGCTTGTTTTTGTTTTTGTTTTTGTTTTTTGTTTTTTTTTGTTGTTTTTTTTTTACAGGCCCTCGTAGCTTCTGACACACTATCCCAGGCTTTATTCCTCGAAAACCTTTCCCGGCTACTGACAGGAAACACTCACATAAAGATTTATCGAGCACCCTGAGCTTTGGGGATCCCATGACGCTGACTAGCGGTGACAGAGGGGATATTTTTGGCTTGAAAGGGGATCCCATGGCGCTGACTAGCGGGGCCAGAGGGGATTTCGCAGTCGGAGGTTTGCTACGTCCGGCGAGACAGTTTGATCTTTTGAAAAGGTTCCCAGGACAGGGGTTCTCCAAGTCCAATGGGATTTCCTGATTTTTTGAAAGGGTTCCCAAAACGGAGGTTTTTCACGTCCGATAGGATTACCTGTTTTTTTGAAAGGGTTCCCAAAACGGAGGTTTTTCACGTCCGATGGGACTGTTTGATCTTTTGAAAAGGTTCCCGGGACAAGGGTTCTCCAAGTCCAAGGGGATTTTCTGATTTTTGAGAAGGGGTCTCATGACGAGGGTTCTCCACGTCCGATGAGATTACCTGAATTTTGAAAAGGGGTCCCATGACGAGGTTTCTCCACGCCTGATGAGATTACCTGTTTTTCTGGAAAGGGTCTCATGACGAGGTTTCTCCACGCCTGATGAGATTACCTGAATTTTGAAAAGGGGTCCCATGACGAGGTTTCTCCACGCCTGATGAGATTACCTATTTTTCTGGGAAGGGGTCTCATGACGAGGTTTCTCCACGCCTGATGAGATTACCTGAATTTTGAAAAGGGGTCCCATGACGAGGTTTCTCCACGCCTGATGAGATTACCTGTTTTTCTGGGAAGGGTCTCATGACGAGGTTTCTCCACGCCTGATGAGATTACCTGAATTTTGAAAAGGGGTCTCATGACGAGGTTTCTCCACGCCTGATGAGATTACCTGTTTTTCTGGGAAGGGGTCTCATGACGAGGTTTCTCCACGCCTGATGAGATTACCTATTTTTTTGAAAAAGGGTCCCATGACGAGGTTTCTCCACGCCTGATGAGATTACCTGAATTTTGAAAAAGGGTCCCATGACGAGGTTTCTCCACATCTGATGAGATTACCTATTTTTCTGGGAAGGGGTCTCATGACGAGGTTTCTCCACGCCTGATGAGATTACCTGAATTTTGAAAAAGGGTCCCATGACGAGGTTTCTCCACGTCCGATGAGATTACCTGTTTTTCTGGGAAGGGGTCACATGACGAGGTTTCTCCACGCCTGATGAGATTACCTGTTTTTCTGGGAAGGGTCTCATGACGAGGTTTCTCCACGCCTGATGAGATTACCTGAATTTTGAAAAGGGGTCCCATGACGAGGTTTCTCCACGCCTGACGAGATTACCTATTTTTCTGGGAAGGGGTCTCGTGACGAGGTTTCTACACGCCTGATGAGATTACCTGAATTTTGAAAAGGGGTCCCATGACGAGGTTTCTCCACGCCTGATGAGATTACCTGTTTTTCTGGGAAGGGGTCTCGTGACGAGATTTCTCCACGCCTGATGAGATTACCTGTTTTTTTGAAAAAGGGTCCCATGACGAGATTTCTCCACGCCTGATGAGATTACCTGTTTTTCTGGGAAGAGGTCTCATGACGAGGTTTCTCCACGCCTGATGAGATTACCTGTTTTTCTGGGAAGGGTCTCATGACGAGGTTTCTCCACGCCTGATGAGATTACCTGAATTTTGAAAAAGGGTCCCATGACGAGGTTTCTCCACGTCCGATGGGATTGTTTGATTTCCTTAAAAAGGGGTCCCAAGTCGGAGGTTTTCCACGTCCGCTGGGATGGTTTGGTTCTCTTGAAAAGGGGTCCCAGGTCGGAGGTTTTCCACGTCCCCTGAGATGGTTTGTTTCTCAAAAGGAGTTCCCAACGCGGAGGTTTTCTACGTCCGATGGGATTGCTAAGTTCTTCAAATGGTTCCCAAGTCGGAGGTTTTCTACGTCCGGTGGGATTTCCTGATTTTTGAAATGGGTTCCCGAATTGGAGGTTTTCCTCGTCCAATGGGATTGCCTATTTTTGAAAAAGATTCCCAGGACGGAGGTTTTCCACGTCCGCTGGGATGGTTTGGTTTTCTTAAAAAGGGGTCCCAAGTCGGAGGTTTTCCACGTCCGCTGGGATGGTTTGTTTCTCAAAAGGAGTTCCCAACGCGGAGGTTTTCTACGTCCGATGGGATTGCTAAGTTCTTCAAATGGTTCCCAAGTCGGAGGTTTTCTACGTCCGGTGGGATTTCCTGATTTTTGAAATGGGTTCCCGAATTGGAGGTTTTCCACGTCCAATGGGATTGCCTATTTTTGAAAAAGATTCCCAAGACGGAGGTTTTCCACGTCCGCTGGGATGGTTTGGTTTTCTTCAAAAGGGGTCCCAAGTCGGAGGTTTTCCACGTCCGCTGGGATGGTTTGTTTCTCAAAAGGGGTCCCGGGTCGGAGGTTTTCCACGTCCGATGGGATTGCTAAGTTCTTCAAATGGTTCCCAAGTCGGAGGTTTTCTACGTCCGGTGGGATTTCCTGATTTTTGAAATGGGTTCCCGAATTGGAGGTTTTCCACGTCCAATGGGATTGCCTATTTTTGAAAAAGATTCCCAAGACGGAGGTTTTCCACGTCCGCTGGGATGGTTTGGTTTTCTTAAAAAGGGGTCCCAAGTCGGAGGTTTTCCACGTCCGCTGGGATGGTTTGTTTCTCAAAAGGGGTCCCGGGTCGGAGGTTTTCCACGACCGCCGGGATGGTTTGTTTCTCACAAAGAATTCCCAACACGGAGGTTTTCTACGTCCGATGGGATTTCCTGATTTTTGAAATGGGTTCCCGAATTGGAGGTTTTCCACGTCCAATGGGATTGCCTATTTTTGAAAAAGATTCCCAAGACGGAGGTTTTCCACGTCCGCTGGGATGGTTTGGTTTTCTTAAAAAGGGGTCCCAAGTCGGAGGTTTTCCACGTCCGCTGGGATGGTTTGTTTCTCAAAAGGGGTCCCGGGTCGGAGGTTTTCCACGTCCGCCGGGATGGTTTGTTTCTCACAAAGAGTTCCCAACACGGAGGTTTTCTACGTCCGATGGGATTACTTGGTTTCTATCATGATTTGACCTTTCAGGCGGTGTCTACCTTTGAGTTGACCCTTCAGGCGGTATCTACCTTTGGTTTGACCCTTGTGGCGGTTTCTACCATGAGTTGACCCTTCAGGCGGTTTCTACCTTTGGTTTGAGTTTGACCCTTATGGCGGTATCTACCTTCAGTTGACCCTTATGGCGGTTTCTACCATCAATTTGACCCTTCAGGCGGTTTCTACCTCCATTTGACCCTTCAGGCGGTTTCTACCTCCATTTGACCCTTCAGGCGGTTTCTACCTTTGGTTTGAGTTTGACCCTTATGGCGGTATCTACCTTCAGTTGACCCTTATGGCGGTTTCTACCTCCATTTGACCCTTCAGGCGGTTTCTACCTTGGTTCGACCCTTCAGGCGGTTTCTACCTTCAGTTGACCCTTCAGGCGGTTTCTACCTTGGTTTGACCTTTCAGGCGGTTTCTACCTTCAGTTGACCCTTCAGGCGGTATCTACCTTTGGTTTGACCCTTCAGGCGGTATCTACCTTCATTTGACCCTTTAGGCGGTATCTACCTTCAGTTGACCCTTCAGGCGGTATCTACCTTCAGTTGATCCTTCAGGCGGTATCTACCTTCATTTGACCCTTCAGGCGGTTTCTACCTTTGGTTCGAGTTTGACCCTTATGGCGGTATCTACCTTCAGTTGACCCTTATGGCGGTTTCTACCTCCATTTGACCCTTCAGGCGGTTTCTACCTTCAGTTGACCCTTCAGGCGGTTTCTACCTTGGTTCGACCATTCAGGCGGTTTCTACCTTCAGTTGACCCTTCAGGCGGTTTCTACCTTGGTTTGACCCTTCAGGCGGTTTCTACCTTCAGTTGACCCTTCAGGCGGTATCTACCTTTGGTTTGACCCTTCAAGCGGTATCTACCTTCATTTGACCATTTAGGCGATATCTACCTTCAGTTTGAGTTTGACCCTTATGGCGGTATCTACCTTCAGTTGACCCTTATAGCGGTTTCTACCTCCATTTGACCCTTCAGGCGGTTTCTACCTTCAGTTGACCCTTCAGGCGGTTTCTACCTTGGTTCGACCCTTCAGGCGGTATCTACCTTTGGTTTGACCCTTCAGGCGGTATCTACCTTCATTTGACCCTTTAGGCGATATCTACCTTCAGTTGACCCTTCAGGCGGTATCTACCTTCAGTTGATCCTTCAGGCGGTATCTACCTTCATTTGACCCTTCAGGCGGTATCTACCTTCAGTTGATCCTTCAGGCGGTATCTACCTTCATTTGACCCTTCAGGCGGTTTCTACCTTTGGTTGTTGAGGCGACAGTCTGGGAGCTGGGTTCTCCAGGTATCCTGCAGAAGTTTGAGCCTGAAAGATTTTTCTTCACCGGGAGAATGTTAGTAATCTCTGGGAAGACGATGGCTGGCCACTTGACGAAGCCGTGTGATTTAAGTTTTAATTGTGAAATGTGCATTTTGATGCTGGAGGTTATCCAAAGCATTCTTGTAACACACAGATGTGATCACAAATTCCTTGTGCGGCAAATCTGGATCAAACAATTTGAAATTTCCAAAAAGAGTTTGTTCAAAACATCTATTGGAATATTTCTCGATGAGGAGGTCTTCTCACCTGTTTTGCGATAGTGGTTTTTTTTTATAAGGGACACACTCAATTCCCTACTAACCTGTGCCTAGGTTTTAGGCTCATTCGCAGCGCATACATTTTGACCGGTTGGGAGGTCTTCCACGGGACCGTAATGTTGGGCTTGGATATTGGTTTTCAAGTGGGACCCGCTTTGGAGTCGAGGCCATTGAATGAAAGTCTTCACCATCTGCTCCGGGTTTACAAGTCGAGAACCCTGCAAAATGAGAAAGAAATAGTCTTGCTCGTACCTCTTCGAGCTAAGCTATATGTTAACCCAAGTGTCTTAATCAGAGAAGACTGTTCCAGGGTCGTAACTTTGGTAGGATTGGGGACCGAAAAAAGGCTTGTTTTTGGCCCAGAATTTGTGAAGGGATTGACATTGGTGATCATTGCAAATTTGCCACCTGTCTTTTCCATTTTGTATCTTTAATTTTTGAGGTGCACGACCGCTTTTGAGGTGTGCACAAATTCTTGTGAAAGCGCCTCTGGCTGCATCAAGAGACTAACAACTCTATCTGCGTCTCTGCTCCTCGCTTGATACCGTTTGAGGAGTAGTTTTTGGAATCTGACTCCTTCTGAATTTTTCCCTCCCCTTTTCAGTCATGTTTCATTGGGGATCAATGCAGATTGTTCATTCAAACATCGGCCTTGCTTTTACCAGGCACTTTGCTTTTTCTTGATGCTGGGGATTTTTCTCATCATCTTTTCCTTTTCCTTTTTCTTTTGAAATCCCGTTTTTTCTCATCTTCGAGAGATTGTGTTAGACATGTGACCAAAGGTCTAACAAGCTTCAGCATTAACTTAGGGATTTCTTCGCCAACCCCAAGTTTGAACTCTTCCGTTTTCGAATTGGCGCTGCCTCTGTCTCGGAACTTGCAACGACCACCAACGGGTTTATGAAATGAATTTGCAGGCTCAACGTGGCTATGCAAAGGATGAATGTGTGTGGGATAGAGAAATGAACGCTTCTCGTCATCCTATGGCACTTGGATTACCATATAAACAACACACAAAGATTAATGTTAGTCCGAGCAAGAAAATTTCTAACCATTTTCTCCTGATGCCGCTGGACTCACCTCCATTTTGCCCCGATGTGGGGTGGTTCTTGACAGGGTTAAGAATGAAAACCGCCGTTCAAAGGGGTTATCAACGGTCACCTATAGTGTTTGGGGGATATGAAACGAATGCCTCCGTCGTCCCAACCCATGTAATCGCTGCGAATAATCCCTACTTCCGTAGGTCCAGATTTTGCTATCTGATCCGCTCCACTTCCCTCTCAAGTGTGTATAGGACGTGTTTGGATTAGGCTTTGCCTCTCGTCTTTTGAGAAAACGTCCTTTTGAAAGTTTTGCACAACTTTTGATCGGAAAAATCTTTTTCTTTTTCTCCAAAAATTTTACCCGTCAAGGGGTTTTTATGATGCACAATGCATGTTCTTATTCATGTTCAGACAACCTCCTGTTTTAAAACATGAATGCCAATGAAGTTTGAACTCTATGTCTTTTCTAGACATTAGATTCTGAAAGCTTTTCTTTTCTTCTCTGTTATTATTTTTTTTTATTCAACATCTTCAGTGGGTTGGGGAGAGAGATACTTACCTGTCCCCCGCGGCTGGAGATCCCTGAAAATGCGGAAGAAACATGTCATTGTATGTTCATGAATTTTTCAAAAAATTAGAACGATACATCTTACCCTTGGTCATGTGTTCCAATGGGTAATACATGGGATGTGAAAACCTGTTTCGCCTTGATGGCGAGCCCCTGTCAAAGACGGGAATTAGGTGTCAGCTTGCGTTCCAAAATTCAAGGCAGATTGGAACGATACCGCCTTATTCTGTTTTGTGTTTCCGTTTGAACACAAACGTGCGGCTTGCAGAAGTTGGCCATCTATCTTGTGGCCATGATTCCTCCGTTTGGTTGGCGATAAATCCTTCTCAAGGATTTGCCCTAGAGGAGATCCACTCGTGATTTTGGACGCATTCCAGCGCCACTCTTCAGAGTTCCTTTTATTCAAGGAAAAAGAAATTTTTTATCAGAATGCATGTCAAAGCATGTAATTTGGGAGCGATACTTTTTACCCTCTACTCAGTCTTATAATCAAAGACCATTTCTTGGAGTCCTGACTTCTAAGGTCGATAATTCTATTTGCCTCCTTGTCGGCGAGTTCTTTTATTTTGTAGTTTTCTGGTGCCAACAGTTTTCTGTCCATCTTGACGGCGAATCCCTGTCAACAATAAACATCAAGTGTCAGTTCGTGTTTCGAAATTTAAGACAAATCGAAACGATACTGCTTTACTCTCGCTTCGCGCCCCCATTTGAACGCAAATGTAAGGCTTGTTGAAGTCGGCCATCTAGCTCGTGGCCATGATCTACCCGTCTGGTTGGCAACGAATCCTTCTCTAGGATTTGAACCGGATGAGATCAATTTGTGCTTTTGGACGTATTCTAACGCCATTTTGCGAGGTTCCATTTCCTGGCAGCTTGCCCCCTACAACGGATATTTCTTTTCACTTCCACGTTGGTCGAGATCCTTTCTTTTGTGGCTTTTTGGTGCCACCAATTTTCTGCCAAATGAGAACAAACTCATGTTAGGCATGGGATCTTTGGGAGATCAATTTGGAACGATACAAAGTTACCGTTCACCCAGGTTTGTATCCTGGGGTTTACTTCCGATGAGGACGACTCTGTCATTGCGTCCAAGGATTTTGCCAGAGAAGAAATGTCCTTCCTTTGTCCGGCGCACAAATGATTCACTTGCCCCGGTTAGACGTGGTTCATCATGGCTAGGTGATGCCTGCCCCAGCTAAATTCATTCCTGCGTTTTGCTATAATCTCCATCCTCTTTGGGGATGTCTTCCCTCTTGGGATTCCTGATGACGCCTTACTGACGTATTCCTTTCCTTCGTCGATTATTGACGCTTCTCATTTGATGTGGATGATGGATGCTGCTTCATCTCGTCTGTATTTGTGGGTGTTGTTCGCGAGACGATCCTCAATCACGTCGACAACTGCTTTGCCCCAGTTGGGCGGTGTTCATCTTGGCAGCGTGCCTTGGCATTCCCATGCTCCTGGACGATTTTCAATCCGATTTGAAGACATTCATGCACCTGCATATGAAGAGACAGGTGTGGGGATTTATTTGGCTTCATTTGAAATTTCAGGAAGGAGGTACTCCCTTCGAGACTTCGTCCTTCCAACATTTGAAGGAGTAGTGTTTTCCAAGTATTTTGCCCCAGTGAGGCTTGTCTTGGTGTTTGTCGTCTCTGGGTTTGATAACCCTGGTTCGATGCACTTTCATGGGGGATCGTGAGAATTTGCCCCCGGCTTGGCTCCTCGAAGCAGGTGGGGGAGCCCGCTCTCATGAATTTTTGTCGATCCTGGTCATCTATCTCGATTGCCAGATTCTTCGATTATTTGTTCTCTGTCCCTAGACAGCCTGACAATCTGGGGATTTGTCATGTGGCGGTTTGGTGATTCTCTCGATCACAGTCGCCATTTGAGATGTTCGATGTTCCCCTATTGAAAAGAAGAAATCTCATGAGTAAAGGGCATGTATGATTGACTATTGGAGTCGATACAA
This sequence comes from Rhodomyrtus psidioides, assembly GCA_021437785.1. Lineage (NCBI taxonomy): Eukaryota > Viridiplantae > Streptophyta > Magnoliopsida > Myrtales > Myrtaceae > Rhodomyrtus > Rhodomyrtus psidioides. Next base: position 294,237 of record JAILYB010000092.1, on the reverse strand, counting down.
TTTACCCTTGAAATTTATCCTGTGGGAACCGGCATTTCTCCCTTTGGGTTCTCTGTATGCAGGATATGTGCATGATATGCATGATGCATGTTATGTGTGCCAGCAACGAAACATGAGTTCGTGCTTTTCACTCTATTCAGAGAAAGCGTTTTTATCAGATATGTCAATCTGGAAAACTTGAAATTCTCTTTTCAAGCGCTCTTTTCACAGAGATTTCTAAATGATGATAAACTTCTTCAAGTTTTCTCAAAGATTTTGTTCGCAAATTGAGCTATTAGAATGCTCTTAAAAATATTTAGCCAAAGTGCATGTCTGAGATGCCATGAAAAGGGGTACTCCATGTTTGTCATTTGAAGGCATTGCTTCTTGGGCCCTTTGCTTCTGTTCCCAACCTGAAAGGAAAAAGGAATGAAACATTATTCTCATATCAAGAAAATAATCATTTTGGAACGATACGTCCTTTTACCAGAATCGATGGCTCCGTATCGTTCTCCTTCTCATTTAGAAGGGTTTGATGTGTTTTGTCTTTGATTGATTATTCCACTTCATCATGATTCATGGGTGATAACTGCTTCAGGGACTTCCCCTACGTATCCCCATGGTGAATTCGGCATATCCTACATTCGGTACCCTTTCTGGGTAGAGAGTGATTTGCCCCCAGCAACTGGATGCGTTGTCTGGGGCTGACTGATTTATTTATGGGTAGTTTGATCATGCCGTGTTGATGCATTCCCACTTAGTCGGAGCCGATCCACTCCGTGTCAGGTGATTTTGGCGTCCCGCACCTTTCAAATTCTCTGACGCCTGGTATCTACTCTGTATTCTCTTTTGGGATACCAGATGATATGCTCATACAATCCTTCGAAGATTTCAGCATTTGATGTTCCGACACTTCTTAGTCTCATCAATGCATTTTGATTTCTTCATGCACCTTCTGCCTTGTCATCGTTTCATGATGTCCCTCGAGCGTTCTGCTATTTGGCATCCGCCAGCGTGGGTTTACTCGCGACCGAGTACTTCAACAGCCTGAAGTGATACTTCACAGGCGACAGTTTCTTTCATCGTGTCCTGCCGCATTCACCCTACGCTTTAACAATCTTCTATTCCACCTACGCGATGAAAGGAATGAATGAGTCGATTGCTGCACAAGGAGCTTTAATTGAAACGACTACGGATTCACTATCCCCGCTCTTAGTCACTTCGGGCATCCGAGACGATGGAAATTCTTCAGTGGTCCCATTTATTTTTATCATCACCTGCAAGAATGGGAAACCGTATCAACTTATGAATAAATTAGTTTGATCTGGAACAGATACACCATTTTTCGGCTTGGGAGGGTCCATCCTAATTAGATTGCTCTTTCTTCATGCTGCCTGTTTGGGGTTCTTCCCGATTTGGTCCATCTTGTCTTTACAAACCCAATGGGTGACGTCTGATGAAGGCACCTTCTTCTTCATCTTGTAAGGAATGCAAGTTTCTCTTTGTTGGCCTTCAACCATCTTATCCATCGTTCCATGATCATCTTGCATGTGATCGGATGAGGACATTTTCGACAAATGTATGCCATGTAAAACATGTCCCTCGTGTCTTTCCACAAATGGATTTTCATTCTCTACCTGTTTTTCACCTGAGAGGAAAAGATAGAAAATATTATGCCGGTATCTGATTGAAAATCAATTAGGAACGACACGTCTTTACACTTGACCCGGCTGCCCCGGTTAGGTGGCGTTTGCCCTAGTTGAGTGGGATATGCCCCAGTCGACTGCTTTGATCCTTTCACAATTTTTACGGTTCCCTTTTCAATTAGGGATATCTGCTGTTTGGAGTTTCCCGTCTCCTTTTCATCTTGGTGGGCTTTTGCCCCGGTATGCTGTCTTGGTGAGAATCCGATTTCTTTGTCTGACTTCAAATATCCATCCATGTGGCTTGAGTTGTCGACCATCTTCGATCTTCTTGAAGGACCACTCCTGAGGATCAATAAAACACAATCAACAAATTTTCAAATTCAAAGAGATTAGATTACAGCTAATTCTCTTCTGAATGTGGCTCCTTTGATTGCATGTTGTTCAACGTCTTGAAAGATGGCAAAAATGCCCTCATCAGTTGACTATTTTTCTTGATGATTCCCTGGTCGGACAGTCAGGTTAGAATTTAAGACTGTCGGGGTACCCCCTGTGTAGTGAGGATGAGTGTCTTCATCTCTGTCATCATTGCGAACACCTAAGCCGACTGACTCTCCAGGGTGGTCAAGCACTTTTCTATGCCATCCTGGTCCATTTTAACTTGTGACTGATTCTTCACACAAGTCCTCGAATTTTGATTCTGGAAATTACCTGTTCGAATGACAGGAATATGTCAGAAAGGGAAGTAAAGCATAAATCCTTTCAATTTTATGCTTTCTTGTAATTAACGAAGATAAGGACTTTTACACAAGCCTTAACCTCATGTGAAAAATTCGTATTGATGTTTTTCGAGAGAAAACATAAAACTAAAAGGAGCGTAATCCATGGTTATCACTTTTGGTAAATCCCCAGAAAATCTGTGGAATTTCCAAGAAGATAAAAATGCAATTCCAATGTGTCCTAAATTCGATTAGAGATAGGACATCCAAATTGAAATGATTTCCCGAAGGTAATTTGGATATCATGTCTCCTCTTGAATTCAGGAAACATGGACGACTTTAGTTAATTACCAAGGATTACCAATGATGCATGCTATAGACCGGTTCAATTCCATGTCCGGCGCACCATGAAATGAATGTTAGATTCTCGTACTTGGGTTAAACATGCCAAGTGTGAGTTCTAACGAAAATTTCATCTGGGTAAGACGTGCAATTGAACCGAAAAGTCCGGATGGATGAGAGAAATTCCAGTGTCACATTCCAATGTCAAGACACTAGACAAGACTTAGAAATCGAGGTGTAGAAGATAAATGGGAGACCCACAGACGGGTGCTCCTTACAGACTCGACGATCCTGATAAAAGAAAAGGGACGACTGGAACGTGACCCTTAATAACCTAAAGAGATGCCCCAAGTCGGGTCTTCGGGGGACGACGCCTGGCGTCTTCGGTTCGGCCCTTCGGGTCTTCGTTTTTATCAGATGACATCTTGACAGCGTCTGGCGGGTGTCTTGGATTTGCTGTTATCGCCTATCCTTCAATTTCCGGTAAGGTCACTGGATCATTCCTCGGACAGCTCGAAAAGGGTAGACTCCGTTGAATGTCCAGGCAGTCTGATGGCGGATGACGCGTCGCTCATACTTGAATACGTCTGGGATGTGGGACCGACTTGGAGAGATCATCTCTTTTATCTATACTTTAAAATGGAATTGGACTCAACCATCGGACTTGATGAATGCAACATGTTGTGCAAAATGAAAGGCTGCAAGTGAATTTAAATAGAAATGGCAGGACCTTACCATGAGAGGTACCCAATGATTTTTTTGGTTTTAGGTATACCAACCATCCATATACATGCGCATGAGACAAGTGAGGCTTGACTCTAAAAATCAAAATGGCTTAGGTGAGGAACCTAGAGGCTTCCCTCTATCCGAGTCAATAAATTCGTCCATGAGCGCAATCCACAACAAATGGATAAAAGTCTCGACTTGGATAGTGAGTGGGATCGAATATGGTCGACCCCAGCGCAATCCACGCTAGGGCGTTGCATATCGATCCATGATCTATGGCTACCTGAAAAGGTGATTTCGCGGCCTGGGTTTGGGCGCTTTGTGCAAAGTGTCGTGATCCTCAAATATGCAGTGAATCATGCGCAACAATTTATATATCAATCAGCTCTTCAAATCATCCATATAACATACATTCCTACGCCCATCCTGCATAAGACAATGTTAATCACAGACTACACCCCTTATCACTCCAATCTACAAAAACATATAACACCTGTCGTGAGCGAACTTACCTCACCTTCGAGAGCGCCTGCAGGGTTAGAAAAATCACTCAACGTTTTAATTACGGCCTAAGTCCACTTGAGGCCCAGAACCAAGTGTTCTAGAACAACTTCCCCAGCGGAGTCGCCAGCTGTCGCGACCCGTCCGAAAAACGGACGCGGCTAATGGATTACCGATCGCGGGCCTCCACTCTGAAATGTGGATCGCGGGCTTTGGATCGGCGCGGGCCCTCCCAGGCCCATACCAAATCGCGACGGGTGTATTTTTTCAAGGATTCGACGATAAGAGTCGATCGCTTTCGACCTTCAATGTGGTCGTGGTGGCATGTGCAACTTGTGCATGCATTTGGAGTCGCCACCGGTCTTTCTTGGAGGGTAGACCGGAAACCTTACTGACCGATTGGGAGAGATCGATCAGTTCTACGGAACCAGAGATTTTGGGTTCGGGGACTTGGTTACGTCGGTGTCATTACCAACGCCCTTTCGGTACCTAACGTGAGTGATTTTCCTAACTAAGAGTTCATGTAGGCGCAATTTTGGGTGATATGAGTCAGGGTTTCATGCAGGTTGGAAGACTGGTCCTATCAAACCACAGTCAATATAATGAAAGCGCAATCAAGTGCATAAATAAATCATGTCAATGCACATCAATTTCAATCACTGGCCTCCTAGTATAGCCATAAGGGCTTAGAGAAGACGTGATTTAGGGCTAGGGGTAAAATGGGAAGATTCGGGGACAATTAGCCCGAATGGCAAAATTGTCATTTTTTGGAAGGTTTGGATACCGAATTACCCAAAATATTCCATGGCCAGTTGATCGTGGCAATTTCCCATTTTTGAGAATTTTTTGGAATTTCTTGATTTTTCTTCAATTTTTGGAAGACGATTCGCCCAAAGGGCGAAATCGTCATTTTTAAGAAGGGTCGGGGTTTAAAACACCCGGGATGAGACTTGGCCAGTTGTTTGTGGTCATTTCCTATTTTTTGGGATTTTCCTGGATTTTTTAGAATTTGTTTGGAAGACGATTTGCCGGAAGGGCAAAACCGTCATTTCTGAAAAGATCGGGGGTCGAAAGACCCGAAACAGGTCGTGGCCAGTTGAATGTGGCCATTTCCTATTTTCTGGAATTTTTTAGAATTTTTCTGAATTTTCCGAATTTTTTTGAATTTTTTATGATTTTCTATTTTTTATTGATTTTTTGATTATTTTATTATTATTTTTGAATTTTTTAATATTTAAAAATATTTCCCGGGCCGGGTCAGACCCGGCCCACGCCTCTCGGGCGCCCGGCCCGACCCTAGGGGTCGAAACCGGCCTAAAAACGACGCCGTTTCATATTTTTAAACATTTTTCCATTTTTTAACAATTTTTTTGATTTTTTATCTATTTTATTTAATTATCCGAAAATTTCCCGGATCGGACGGTCCACGTCGTGCCACGTGGCTTCGTCTCGTGCGCCCGATCCTCCACTAGATTGGGCGACTCACAGAGAGCCACGTGGCTCGATCATGACCGTCGGATCAAAAATCAATTTCTTTTCCTTTTTTAGAAAAAACCACAAATCGGACGCTCTAGAACGTGCCACGTGGCTTCCTCTGGTGCGTCCGATCTTGTACAAGATCGGACGTCCCTCAGCGAGCCACGTGGCACATCCTCGTCCGCCGGATCGATTATTCGAAAATCATTTATTTAATTTTGCAAAATTCCAAGATCGCGACACGTGTCGCGATCGTGACCGTCCGTTTGTTTTATTTGAAAATAACCGGACCGGACCCCACCCGGCTGACGTGGCTGCCCACGTGGCACGCCACGTCGGCCGTTGACCGTTGACCGGCCGGAGGGTAGCCGGAGAAGACGATGAACAGTGAAAATTCCGGCGAACCTCGCCGGAGAAGACGATGAACAGTGAAAATTACGGCGAACCTCGCCGGAATTTTTGCCGGAAAATCGCGAACCGGACCCAAACTTGGTGTTTTTCGTTCCTTTTTTCGGCATTCGACTTCTTGGACCACCCACATCAACATACAACACAAATAATAACCATGAACACGCTAAAAACCGGCGAACCGGACCTCCCCGAACCCGGCTCCGGCGAGCCGATTTGCAAAAAAAATTTTTGCGTTTAAACTTGTTTCCAACCGTTCACATAGCATCCAAGGGAGGTTTGAGGACTTACCCGGGGTCCCTCGATGGTCGGCGGCCGCCGGAAATCCCTCGCCGAGCTCCCGGTCCGAATCAAAGCCGGCGAAGCTCCGAGCCGTGTTTCGTCGCGGTTCAATGCAAAATAAAGGTCAAAACGAGTTTAGGGATAACTCTAGTGTAGTTTAAAGATTAGAACCGCGCAAATAGAGCTCGGGTCGAGCTCGACCGAGAGCCAAAACGTCCGGGACTCCCTCGGGCATTTCATCAAACACATGGTGTGCGCAGAGAAAAATGGAGGTCGGGGAAGATACCGACTTGTCCAAGGGACGCTGGTGACCAAAAATGCTTTGATGATGATCGGTGAGGGTTGCTGAAGGTCCGGGGAAGCTCCTCTAGTGCCGGTTTCGCCCGAAAAAATCCCCCCTCTCTCTTTGCCGAGCTTCGCTTAAATCCGAGCTCCCTCGCCGGTTTTCGTGGCCGACCGGCGCGCCTCGGCACGCCCAACGCCTCTGCCCAATGCGAGCCTCGGCCTCTTGCCTGTCCCCCACGCGTGATGCTTTTTTTCTTCCCGAAAATCACACGCCCCCATGCTCTGTTTGCTGCACATTCTGTTCTGTGCATGCTGTCCACGACCCGGGTCGGACCGGGTCGGGTCGGGCGGACCCGACCGACCGGGTTCGGCCAAATCACCCAAATCGTCAAATTGACCCCCCAAATTACCTCTTTTCATGAAATTGATGGCAAAATCGGATTCCTTGACATGTTTTCCATCAAATATGGGTATTTTCGTGAATCAATTTATTGAAATTCTGTGAAAACCCCAAATTGTCCCTAGGATCCGAAATTCAATTTCGCCAAATCGAGGGCCTAAACGATCGAATTGGCCACAATTGAGCCCACCAATGGATTCATCATGATGAAAACTATTGGGTAGAGGTGTTTAATTTTAATGGGTGTGCCCGTGTGAAATTTAATTTCACAAATTGTAAAACCGGGGACTAAATTGAAAGATTTTTATGCAATTAAGCCCTTTTGGATAAAATTGATCAAATTGGAGGGCAAATTGACCCAATTGCATTTCAATACTTTAGAGTCCAATGTCATAGCTTATAAAAATCAAGAATTGAAAATTAAAAGACTCGAAAATGATTTTTTAAGCTCGTTTCGGTTTTAGGTTTGTGAAGGAACCCCATGAATAGAGCCACATTTCCCTGATAAAAAGTGAAAACATTAAAGAGGGAATTAAAATAAAATTTCTGAATATTTTGTGTATTTGTCTGACCACAAATGTTATTTTTTCTGATTTTTTGGGTATTTTTATAATTAAATAAATTCCAAAAAATATTAAAAAATTCAAAAAATATTTTTTGTTCAAAATTGGTTCCTAAGGCTAGGATAAGGCTTCCAAAGTTGATTTTATAATTTTTTGACCTTTTTTGTCATTTTTAATTAATTTTAGAAATAAAAACTATAATAACGGATGGTCAAAAATCAGGTGTCAACAGCGAGGTCGTTTTAGTTTAGTAGGGATGGACGGCTCAGATCGAGTCTTAGGTTCCAATCTGGACCGGGCATTTTAGTAAGTCAATCAAACGGCCCTGGTCGAGTCTTCGTTTAATCTGGGCCGTAGATTCCAGTCGGATGATCCGATGGTCGTAGATTAGTCACGCGATTCAACGAGGACCGTCGGATCAGAGCCGGTTAATCCGAAAATAAAAAAATGGCAAATACGGCGTCGTTTTGGGCACGGGTTGTGCGGGTCCGGGTCTGGGCCAGGTTCCGACCCGAGTGGGTCGGGTCGACCCAGTTTGAAACATGTTTTAATATAAAAAAATCAGAAAATGATTTAAAAAATAACAAAATCAAAAAAATCATAGAAAATCCAAAAAAAAATGCTAGAAAATCAGAGAAAATCCAAAAAAATATAGAAAAATTGTGGAAAAATCCTAGACACTCCAGAAATCCCCAAAAATCGAGGATTGACAACAGAAAATTGGTCAACCCTATTTTTGGGGTTTCTTATCCGTTCTTTCGAGAATTGACGATATTACCCTTTAGGGATAAGTCGCCTCAGTTGTGTATGTGAGATAAGACCGATAATGCCAAGGTAAGAATTAGGGTCGGTTAGGCGACCAATTCTTGGGCTAGGGTTTTCGAGTCTCGTCCCTTTTCTCAAAATGACGATTTTGCCCTTCAATGGGAAAATCGTCTTTCTTGTCTCAGTCAAGTCCTCAAAATTGCTTAAAGTTAGGGTTTGGGTCAGGTGGGTGACCAACCCTAATATTTGAGGTTTTCAGTTCCCGTTTTTGTCCAAAATGACTACTTTACCCCTCTAAGGGTAAAATCACTTTTAAATTCCAGAAAAATTCTGGAAATTCCCGAAAAATATGAAATGGAAGGATTTGACCATCAATCCCATTTCTACCCCATTTTGACCACAGATTTCATCTGAAATGACGATTTTTCCCTTTTTATGGTAAATTGTCCCCCAAATTTCTCAAAATTACGATTCTGCCTCTCATGAGCGAATCATGTCCAAATCACTCCTAAGCCTTGACTGATACTTCTCTAGGCTAATAGGGCCTCATTAGGGATGCCATGCTGATTTCATGTGCTTTTTCCGCATGTATTGGATCCTCGATTTGCGCATTTATTTCTATTGATTGTGAGTGATAGGGTAGACATTCCCTTCTGCATGAACTCCTAGATTTAGGATCCATACCCCACTCCTCTGTATGAAATCCTAGAATCAGATAAACCATTCAACTTAGGTACCGAAAGGGCGTCAACTCTGATAGTTTGCGTAACTAAGTCCCCAATCCCATTTCTCTGGTTTCCGCAGAATCGAATAGACCACTCCCAACTATTCGATAGGGTTTCCGATCGTACCCTCCACGAAACGATTGGTGGCGACTCATTGGCATGTATACATATCACATGTCACCAGACCACACTGAAGGTCGACCACGTATATCCAGCCATTGCGATTTGGGTAATGGACCTTGGGAGAGGCCCGCGTCCGATCAGGCTTAGATCGGGCGGCCCATTAGCCCCCTCCGACAGGATGTCCTCGCTCCCCGAGGAGAGGGTCGCGACATATATTGCACAGATAGAAGGCGTTCCAAAGCCAGAAATCGTGATGATTGAATGTTTGTCACAAATCATTAGGTGGAAGTTCGCTGTTTACATTTATATCAATCATGTAGTTCATACTGTCGAATTGTTCTATCCATGCCTGTGTTACATATAAATGCTCAAGTTCTTTTCATGAAAGTAGACAGGACTTGTTGAAGAAATTGGATTAGGTTCTAAGAGATTACCCAATTCAAACTTTTTGTTGCCACTTGCCATAAAGGCCTGTAAAGACTCCGCATATAAGAGCATGATAGTGAAGCCTGGCATTCTTTTGAGTGCCTTAAGCTTATTAATAACAATGGGTACTGAGAATTGTGGATTCTTTTTGTACAGATTTGTTTGAAGTTATTGATCGAAGGGCAAAGCTGGTCGTTAATGATTTGGTAGAAGAGCAGAAGAGTTCACCAGGTGAATTATCGGTGGTTTCATTGGATGTATTTTTCTCATACTTCAATATTTAAGGGCGTGCTGTTAGGTTTCGATCCTATAGTTGTTATCTACCTGTAATTGTGGTTGGGTGACTGCCATTTGCTTGGAAGTTAGAACATATGCATTTCAATCCCCGTGTCTGGAGCCAATTTCCCTTCCCCAGTATAATTAGCTCTTTGCAGGTTGCTTGCTTTAGTGATTCTACAATTCATGAGGACTTTTCATGAAAGATAAGCTTTAGTAGTTTGGGACTTGTGGAGGGGCAGGATTGACACAGCAGATGTAAAGATTTACTTTCTCTGGAAATGCTTTTGAAGTTTGAGATTTCCCTAATTGCTAAGAGAGTCTGCAGAGGACTGAAGCAAACCCATATCATTTAATATTTCAGAGGATTTGTAGCTAAATTTCATGTTTGAGTAGAATATGTTTTCTTAAAGTTACCACTCAAGTTGCTGAATATGGACTGATAAAGACTGTTCATGTGGATTTTTCCTTGATGTATATGCAAGAAAATAGTCGTGTTCTAATGAGTAAGTACCAAAAGTTTGAGATGCCACTGGTAAGTGTAATTTCCACCGACATGTCTAGGTGAGAACCAGGGCCAGCTGCTATGAAAGAAGCACTCTCTTGAGTTCATAGTACGAATTATGAAGGTCCCTTTTTGCTAAATTTAAGTTTGTGTGTCTAGTTAATTATCTTCTTTCCTTTTGAAAATCTGAAGCTTCTAATGGGCAAGGATCTCAAGCCAAGAGGACAAAGCAGCAGAAGAAGTTTGTGTGCCTAGTTAATTATCAGAAGTACTGCTCATCAGGAAATGGTTTCCTTTCGGAATAAATCCTTAGACATCTATGAGGCATTCTCTTTTGTACAGTTCCCTTAGATTTAATTTCTGCGGGTTCACTAACCTGCAGAAACTCTTTTTGACTTTTGCCAATAGTTTTTCCAGCTTTCAATATCTATTGGTAGACATGATGACCAGTTAATGTTATTAAGGCACCCTTTGCTGTTTTGACCTCTTGTAGCTCTGTCCTCTATTTATTTTTTATTGGAAATACCACGTTGATGATTGCAAATGAGTTAAGTCATGGGTGTAGATCCATTCACGTGCACGACACTGTATTGAAGCTTTTTCTTTTGGTGAAAAACACTTCCGTAATGAAAACACTTCCTTAACGAAAACATAAAAAAGGTCCTCTTCACGAGCCATAGTGTTATAACTTTGTATATCTTCTAGTTTTTGTTGATTACATGTACAGATATCAGGGAGTGGCTCTTTATTTGCATTCCTTAGGTTTCATATGGCCTGCATTCGTTCGACTGCCTTCTCCCTTCATTGTCTTGACGCTATTCTCTACTTCGTCTTTTGACATCTAACAGCTTGATTTTTCGTCTGTTGCCTTTATTATTTTAGGTTGTACCAGAACAAGCATTGCAAAACTTTCATCCCTACGGGCTTCATGCCAAACAATTTTTGAATCTATGCCACACCAAGTATTTACTGTATTATGGAACATATATCCTCCCTCATGCTGCTTTGGAATTCAGATCGCGGGCATTTTCTAAGTGTTTAACATAATTGTCTGCAGCATGATTCTCACAAATAGGAAAGGTTTTTTTCCCCTTCAACAGTTGTTGGTGAACACCAACAACACGTGCGTTACCCAAGATAGTAATCATGTCGTCCATCTCTTTACGGACGCCGACCATCCAGGGGGCTTTCTTAGGTAAGTTTATCTCTCTCTTTGAAGCTACATAATCTCAGTGAGACATTGATGCTACTACATTATCTCAGTTAGACATGCTATTACTGAAAATGTACATCCGTAGATTTTTTTTTTTTTTTTTTGCTTGAAGCGGTTTAACTTTTATATTGGAACTTTCATTTTCTGCTGTAGATCAAGGAGAATGTAGTTCGGGTTGACTTAGAAAGACTTCATTGCACAAGCGTTCGTCAAGCTCTTGAGCAACCTCTCGGAAATCACTGTAATCGGTGGCGGCTTTGGAGAACTTCTTGGCCAGAGACGGGACAACGTTCTAGGCAGAGATAATTTTCACTTTGACATGTTTCATTTATTTATTTGATTAGCTGTTATTGTTTATTTGATTAGTTGTTACTGTTCATTGTGTTTGTATAGTATTTAGTCACTTTGACAATGATATATGAATGTATTTTATTTTCATATTACTATAATATTTAGATCTTATTACTTGCTTAATCAATATTAAATATAATTTTTTAGAAATTAATTTTGTTGTAATCAGATTTAAAATAAAAAATAAAAGAAATTATTTTATCATACCAACACGAAAGTTCGTCGCAAAATCCGTCATGTGCTCCGTTGTCGCAAATTGAAAAATAAAAGAAAATTATTTTGGCAAAATTATAATAATAATGAAAATTTTGGCAAAATTCGTTGCTAATTGATTTTGCGACGAATTTTGCCACGAAAAAAAAAAATTGTGGCTAATCTCGCGTCGCAAATTTTAGCTACCAACACGCTTTTCGTTGCTAAATAGCGACGAAAATTCTATTTCGTTGCTAAATTTGGCGACGAAACATCATTTTCGTCGTAAATGTTGCGACGTCAGATTAGCTACGAAAAATCAATTTCGTCGCAAAATTCGTAGCAAATTTGTGACGAAAGGGTAGTTTGTCGCAAATTTGCAACGAAAACCAAATTCGTCACAAATTGGCGACGAAAGTGTGATTGGTCGCAAATTTGCTACGAATAACTCTTTCATCGCAAATTTGCTATGAACCACCCTTTCATCACAAAATTGCTACGAATCGCCGAATTTTCGTCGTAAAATTTATGACGCAGTATTAGTGACGAAATTTTCTTTCGTCGCAAAATTCGTCACAAAACCCATTAGCGAGGAATTTCGGCGAAATTTTCGTCACAAATTTCATAGCTAAAAGGCTGTTTTTTTGTTCTTCTTTCTCAAGACAGTGGTTGTCTTAGACTATGATACACGGACTCGCGTTTTTTTTCATTTTTTGCCGTGTCGGACTCGTTCCCGACACGGCCGAACTCTTCTCGGATACGCGGTCAACGCGTGTCTGCGAGTCCGGTGCGCTCAACTACTCGAACACACGAAGGACTCGCGTGTCCGAGTAGCGGTTGGGCTCGGTTGGATGGAGGTTTCTCGGTTCCAGGCCAATTGGGTTCGTCGAGCAGCGGCTGGGCTCGGCTCACGGTGGTGGCTGGAGCGATGAGCAGGAGGCTGGACAGGGCCGTCGGAGGTAGGCAGAGGACAGATCTGGAGGGGGGGTCGCAGGCCTGTCAAGTTCATGAGCAGAGCTTTGAGGTGGTCTCGGAACGAGGCTTGGCCGCGCGACGGCTTCGGGTGGTGCGCGACTGGAGGTGAAAGGTGACAATCAAGCGGAGGCGCAAGCGTGAGGGTCGTTCGGTGCTGGTGTCTCGGGCACAAAGATGAAAGAACAGAAAGAAGAAAGGGAAATTATAAAGAAGAAGAAGATGAAGACTCAAGTAAGCGCACAGAAAATGGTTGTTGCCTGGTCCACGAGGAGAGAGAGAGAGAGAAAGAGAATTGATGGGATGGGTTGGTGAAGAGTGAAGACTTTGACTTGAGTGGCTCATAACTTTTTGTAAAAATATTAATTTATCGTGTATATATAAAAATATACGTATAATGTATAATCGTGTCCCAGCGTGTCGAAATTCTCTATTTTTTAAAAATTATCGTGTCGACGTGTCGTGTCGCGAGTTGTGTCTCGTGTCCGTGTAACATAGGTCTCAGACTCTCATGATCTTTTTTCCGAATTATAACTGTGTTTCCTCTAACATGTGTCTTTAACCTTTGTTATTGCTGCCCTGATTTCTTATTAGACATGCACGGTTCCGTCGAACCGCCGGTTCCGGTTCAGGAATCGGCGGTTCCGGTTCCGCCAAATGGTGAAACCGGAATCGGCCCATAAAGGACCGGTTCCGGTTCCGGGCCGGTTCCGGTTCCGGGCCGGTTCCTGTTCCGGAACCTTTAATTTTATTTTTAAAATAATAAAATAAATTAATAAATTATTAATTAAAATTTATAATCAAATTGTACATTGTAAAAAAATTTGAAAAAAAAAGATGAGGAATGGGCTTGAACTTAATAAATTATCATTAAGCGCCTACATATCTTCTTGGGGATAAAAGAATCAAAGCCCATGTAGTTCTCTTACCTTTGATAAGCCCAACTTACCTCATCCGCAATCGTCGCTACCTGTTGTTGTGGTGGCGGTGGTATCTCCATAATCATCACTGAAGAATTCGTGTTCTCGATCCAGCTCTTGTTGTCGAAGCCTAGCCCTTGTCCAATCATCGACGCAAGCTTGAAACTCCACACTTTCCGGATTTAATCTTGAACGGCGGGAGTCTAAAATTAATCCTCCAGCACTAATTGCTTGTTCAACTGCCACTGTCGAAGAAGGTGTCGCTAATATTTGTCTTGCGATGAGGGAGAGAACTGGATATTGAATTGAATGGTTCTTCCACCACTCAAGAATCTTGAAATCTGCGCTGTGTTCGAAATCACTAAACTCAAAATAAATTGTTAAATAGTTTTCTAATTCGGAAATACTACCTGTTGTCCCTTTTTTTTTTATTTTTTTTGCCTACTCATGAGCATTTTATACCCTCTACCAAGTGAAATACCTGTATTGCTTCTTGAGACACTCTGCTGGACAGATTCACATCCACTATCACTTAAACCATATTTACTACAAAATTCATTATATAATTCTACTATAACTTTTTTAACATCTACTTGTATACTATGAATATCTATTACTTCATTCAAATGTAAACATTCATAATAATAAGCATTCAAATAATCTAATAAACCATCTAATTTAGTACGTGGATCGAAAATAATACCAACTAAATAGACAAGAGGAATGTTCAAGTAATAATGCAACCATTTTTCTCGCATTACTAAAATACTCGAAGCTAATTCAGTATCTTTTTCACATTCATTAAAAATACCAGCAATGTTAACCCACTCTATTAAAAATAAATGCGTAGTAGGATAATAAATACTAGATAAAATATTAGTAGCATCATTAAAAACTTTCAAAAAATCTAAAAAAAATTTATAAACTTCCCAATGTTGCGGGAGCAAAGCAATATCGGGAACATTATTCGAAATAAAGGAACATAATAAATATTTGTAATCAAAAGTTTGTAGAACCATCTCGTAGGTAGAATTCCAACGAGTCGGAATATCTTTTGGAAACCTTCTTGCCTTTCTCCCATTTTTTTTACAATATTTTCCCCACTCTTTCATAAGTTGAGGACGGCTCCACAAATATCTAATTACATTATTTATTGGCTGAAGAGATGTTGCAAGAACTCGTAAATCATCTTGAACACATAAATTCAAAACATGGCAAGCACATCTAATGTGAAAAAATTGTCCGCCAAAAGAGGGTTTACATAGTTTTTCTAACTCAGGAATGGAAGCAGTATTTGTGGTGGCATTATCAAAGCTAACTGAAAAAATTTTATCAATCAAATTAAATTCTTCTAAAACTTGCCTAATTAGTCTATAATATTATGGGTCGTATGCCTTTCAGGAAAAACTCGAAATGCAAGAAGTCTTTTTTGAATAACCCAATCAGCACATATCCAATGGCACGTGATACCCATATAAGAATTAATATTCCAAGAATCAGTCCAAATATCACTACCTCTATGTACACGTCCATTGAATTCTTTAAAAAAAATTTAACAATTTCTTTTTTTGTTTTGTATAAACTTGTTCAAGTTTGCGGAGCTAACGCAGTGTTTACCAAATATCTAAAATTAGGATTTTCACTAGTATTAAACGGAGCATGCTCAAGGGCAACATATTCAGCTAATGTTTCTTTGTAAAGTGCATTAGTGAAACGAAATAAAGGATGAGCGTCAGGATTGGCGAACCAGGGAATTTGTTGTTGGCTAGTGTCGATCCTCGCTTGCGTTGAATGTTTTTTCGTCACATGCATACGAAATGTTCCATAGCCATCTCCTTTACCAAGCTTGTATGCCTGCGGACAATATTTACAGCTTATATCAAACTTGCCTTCATTTTTATTCCATACTTTGTTAAAGTGTAGCCATAAATCAGATTCTCGGCTCTTTCGTCCCGGCTCCTTCACTATCGACGATTCTTCGACACCACGAGGACGAGACTTTCTTGCGTTGGGACGTGCTCGACGTTGGGATTGGAAGGATAGTCGTCTTCCCAACATGCATATTCACGAGGATCATGTTCATGAATGGGATAATCAGATTCTCTCATCTCGATCGGCATCGGGTTCTTTCCTTTTCTAGTATTTCTGTTTCCACTTGCCATTTTTTGAGAAAATTGATTAAAAAATTGAGACGAAATTTAGAGAGAATAGCATATTGAGAGAATTTGAGAGATTGTGAGACTTGAGAGTATTAGAGAAAATTGAGAGAAATTGTGAGAAAAATAAATAGAGATCGAGAGGTATTTATAATTTTTTTAAATTTTTTTTATTTTTGGCCTTCAGGCCGTTGGGGAAGAGCCGTTCAGCTCTTTCCCGCGGGAGGGGGGGGCCCGCCCCCTGAAATTTTCAGGGGGCGGGGCCCACAAGGAGGTGGGGTATTTTTTTTTTAAATGGGTTGGAACCGCGGACCCGGTCAACGGGCCGGTTCCGGGTCCGGGTCCAATTTGGCCATGTCTACTTTCAAGCAATAACATCAATGCTCATATTGGCAACTATCAGTTTTTCATCGTCATATTTCGACAATTGAATTCATGGTATTCAATGAATTTTGATATCGACTACATGTGGTAATCTTGGAAAAATTGTAAAAAAAAGTTCTAAACCTATTGCACTTTTGTCAATTCAGTTCTAAATCTTTTGCATTTGTGCCAATTTAGCCCTAGAATTTTTTTTTTTACTAGTTCAGTCCAAACCTTTCGCATTTGTGTCAATTTATTCAATCTGACTAACTTTGACTGGCCACCTCCACGTCAACTCCGATCGATACTGACGAGGCATTGTTTAATAATATTTTATAATATATTTTTAGATTTATTTATTTTCTTTCCTTTGGTTCATCTTCTTCCCCTTGATTGTATGCACTATTGGGGCAGGTCAACTGTCGATTCTCGAGACTAAATTTGCCGTTTCATGCCTTTACTTAATATAAAGTTAACTATCCTTATTTTAAACGATCAATGCCGTTGTTTCTCTTCTCCTTGAAGAGCTTTCTTCCACCCATGGTGGTAGCAATCTCTATCTATGGTGATAGTTAATCCCTAATCCCAAATCCTTTTATCGTTATTACAATGGAACTTATAATCGTTCTCTACACCCTGTATCCCTCATGAATCCATACATTATTCCCCTGTAATCTTCAAGGCCTCGTCGTTTCACAATGTTCTCCTCTCTGAATCTGATTCACTCCTTCTCTGTTGGTTTTCATTTCGAGATCTAATATAGCTATTGACACCTAAATTTTGACTATCTTTTTAGTCATTTATTTTGCAATAAAAAATTAGGAGTTAATTTTAATTCCTACAAAAAATAATCAAATCACGTTTCAAGTTTATTTATATTATTCATGCATTTCATTTGCATTTGATGGACTAGTGGTGAAGTAATCGGAATTAATCATGCAAATTCGATGGGTGAAAAAAAATAAAATTATACTCACTTTAGCTGCAAATTCCAAGTAATAAGGCCAAGATTGGGATTTAATTGAGCACAATTCGGTCGTTCAAGGACTCAATTGGAAAGTGTTCTAAGGTTGGGACTATTTCGTAATCAAACGAAGAGAGCAAACCCTAGCACACCATTATAAATACACATGTAGGGTTCACGATTTAGGGAGAGGCCACACAATTATTGAATACACGGCCATTGAGAGCTTCAGATGAGACGACACATTCTCGTCTTAGACAGAAAATAAGATGAAGATTGCTTGAGGGAGGCTCCCACGGTGGAACCCTTGAAGAATTCTCTGGCATAGATAGCTAATCGTCATCAACGCATCCACAATACAACTTAAAGTAGCGGCTGGTTTGCTCTGAATTCGGTCCAGACCTGGTAAAGGGAGAGAAAGCTTGAGTCAACAAAGGACAAACATGAAGATTTTCTCTCCTTCACCGAGCAAGCCTACGGATTCCGGCGCCAGATTTCAGTGACCAGCGTGTCACACGATTCATGTACTACCAGCAAGGTCGTAGCTGCACATACTTGTTCACTCCATCAATCTTTGGCTACTCCAGCGACGTAAAGGTCACCCCGGATACCATCATCATCGGAGCATTCACAAACATCGACGTGGCGATTACTGCCTTTAGCCGCGAGCATGCTGTTGACGAATCGACAAGGCGGCTAGCTTGTCGTGTCTAACGAGTCTCGGGGCCTTGTTCAACGCTTGTTTTGCTGAAGCCCAGCCAGGAAATTCAACGAGTTGTGGTGTTCGGATAAAGGAAGGAACAAAAGGTTTGATAAAGCAAGTCGTCTTGTGGTACTTGAAGGAAGGGTAATGGATGATCATTGATCTTCTTATCATCCAAACCCCACGTGTTCCTTCGTTCCAGTCAAGGCGGTGGAGTTGTTCTCTTTTGGATTTTTGTCCAGGTTTAACGATTACATTGTGGTTTCTGTGGTTTACTTTATGCTTGCACAATAAAACTCTTGCAAGGAAATAATGGGGCATTGGAGCTGTGGCGACGTGCATATTCTTTAGAAGAAGAATCGACCACAATTATCACCTTCATCGTTGACATCCTTCTGACTATCTTCGCCGCCTCTTCTTGTCATACACCACAGTCCCGTCGAGAAGCTGAGTCCATCACCGACCACCGTCGTGAATAGTCACGAAATTTTTTGCCGAGAAAACCATTCAGTGTTGACGTCGAACTGCTCATCCAGTCCCTTCTGCAAGTGTGATCCGGGAATCGATCCGCAAAGATTCAACGTTTGATATTGTCTTGACATGCCTAGCTAGTTTGTTTTTGGCTATGTTTTGTTAATTTCTCTTGCAGGATAAACTGACGTCCTCCCACCCATAAACTTCAACTCTTGTGGGGTGTTTCAAGGCTAAATGTTACATGCACAGCAAAAATTTCATGTTCTGTGGTCTAGAGCTTTCTCAGTTTCTAATGTTGAAATTGTTCTTTTATTCTGGCGAGATATGGGAAGTGCATCTTCGGTCTAAGGTAAAAATCCTATCTTGCGAGATTAGAATATTTACTTTCTTTTTTAGAATGGTGCATATCTAAAATTGAGTGTTCTCGAGAAATATTGTGATCATCACTTGCCAATTTGGAAGATTGCATGTGAAAAAAAATCAAATCTTTGATGTTATGAATATGCGATGGCCAAATTGAATGCTTGAATTGCCTTGTTTAGAAAACTGCATCGAAAGTTTAGGTATCTTTTGCTTAGATTGGAAAATTGCATTCATAATGTGAACAAAATTTTGTGAATTCGAAAATCTTTCTGAAGTTACCCAAGATATTTAAATCTTTCAAAATGTCATTGATTAGGAAATTTCCTAATCCGCAACCGCTATTTCCATAGTGGGTGTTTCGAATTTGATGGTCAATCTGTCAGGCTTCAGATTGAACCTTGATTCGAAATAAATAGCGATAATTATCTTTTCATTAAAATATTTGCAATTTAATTTAAATATACTCATAAAGACTGAAAATAAAAAAAAATCAGAAATTTTTAAAATATAAAAATCATTCATGTCTCATGTCTTTAAATTTCATGTCAGAAAATCTCAAAAAAAAAGATATAGCAAGATATGGTTTCTTAAAAACCACATCTCATCATCTTTAGGAAAATAGGATTTTCTAGAAATCCTATCTAATGGATTGCATCTTTGTATAAAAACCTTTTCAAATCCATTTGAATCGTTTAAAAGTTGTAGAGATAGGGTTAAAAGATTTTCTTAAAAATTTGGGAATTAATGCAAATTAAATCCGAAAACTTTAAAATCTTGAACCAATTCATTCTCATTTTTCATTAAATTTAAATTTCAAAAATTCATAAAAAGAAATAAAAAGAAAACACAAAAATTGCACCTTTGAACTTCAATTCAGAATTCATCAAGATTGCCAAATTGAACATTTTTCATGAAATTGATATCGAAAGGGCTTTAATTGAAAAATTAATGTAACCAAGTCCCGAACTTAAAATCTCTGGTTCGCGGAAATAAAATAGTTTTCTCCCACTATTTTATTTAGGTTTCTAATCAACCTATTAAGAAATGATTAGTGGCGGCTCCAAAAAAATAAAAAAAAAATCTTCTGAAGGATAATCACTTGAACCATAAGTCATGATTTGGTAGAACTTGGGAGAGTTCGAGTTAGGTTAGTTAATTTAATTAATTAATCTGGTAATCCATTAACCTAAGGTTGGTAACCCGATTTTTAGGTCGCGACAATACCTGATCTTCTTCGTTCTTCATTGCAAATTCTGCTCTTCTTGGGTTGCTAGAGGTACAAGAAGCCGGCCTAGATTTATCTGTGAAATCAGAAAGAAAACGACAGTTATTAAGATGGAAAATGAGTTTGACAAAGAACAACAGTTATTTGCCTTGTGTAATAGTCTCGGGAACGTGTGGAAAAGAGATAGTATTGCCGATTTATCTAAGGAAGGGCCCAAGACCAATCTGACAACATGCAATCTTACACTTTTGAGTAAGCTTCACTCAAATCCAAACATTAATTTTCAGGCTCTCTTGTCTACAATGCAGAAGGCTTGGAAATCAAAGGATTTTGTGTTCGACCAACATGAACAGGATATATTCTCCTTTACCTTTAAGTTAGAAATAATTATGAGGAAGGTGCTAGATGGAAATCCTTGGTCCTTTTCAAGTAATTTGCTAATACTCCAGCAATTGATTCCTGAAGTGCCTATCCACTGCCATGATTTCACATACTGTGCTTTTTGGGTACATATAGTAGGATTGCCCCCCATTATGATTAAAGATTCTATTCTTAGACGAGTTGGTAACTTTATTGGCAATGTGGAGGATGTGAAAATAGTTGCTAAACAGGGTGGTTTGTGCAAGATGGGAAAAGTAAGGGTGAAGTTCAATCTCAGAAACAATCTTATACCGGGAATGATCTTGGATTTGGATAATGACCTGGTATGGGTTGATTTTAAGTATGAAAGGCTCCCTAGGATTTGCTACTCTTGTGGAAGAATTGGGTATTTCACAACTGGCTGTGATAAAGTTCAGAATTCTAGATCTGAGTTGGGCAAAGTGGCGAATGGTAAATTTGGATCTTGGCTTAGAGCTGAAGCACGTGAAGTGAGTCCTTTTTGGAAAATTTTCTTTGAGAAGGAAGTTTCTATGGATGATTAACAAGAAAAAATCCTAGAGACTTCTGCTTATGTTTCTGAGAAAGAAATTACTGTGCCTATAGAAGTTGAAACTCCAATTGCTAATAAGCCAACGGAGAATGTCATAGAGGAAAATATCAAGAGGAAAGGAAAAGAACCTATGAAGGACATGGGGACTCCTTTGGGGAAAAGAAATCAGCGTAAGCCTCTCCTACTTTCAGATACTCCTTGACCTGAGGTCTGTTTAAAAAACATTACAGATTCATCCAAGAAGATCAAGAAGAAAATCAAGCCCCCTATCTCAAAAAAACAACGAAGTTGCTCTGTGACTCCTCTTGGGGAGGCCTCTACTGAGTTAGATGATACTCAACTCCTGGATACGCCTATCTCGGTAGAGGTAGGTTCTAAGAATTGGGCTTTGGTGACTAGCCCTAATAAGCCACCGAGGGATATATGAAGTTTTTGTGCTGGAATTGTCAAGGTTTGGGCTCTCACCTGGCATTCCAGCATCTTCGAGTCCTTGTGGCTCAAGAGAGGCCCAACTTAGTGTTTTTAATGGAAACTAAAAATAAATTGCAAGTTGTGGAGAGGGTTAGGCGACGTATCAACTTTGATTTTTCCTACATTGTTGATCCGGTGGGTATTGGAGGAGGTTTAGCCTTATGGTGGGAGAAAGATGGAATGGTGGAGATTGTAGACAGTACGTGTCACGCCCCGAACCCGGCGAGCACGCGAACATCCCACCAGGCTGTTATAACTCTATAGTCTCCCAAGATCCACGGACAACAGTTCAATACTCCTAAATGACACAAGCATGCGGAAGTAAGAAAAAGACTCCAGAAAAAATAAACCCAAGATGACTTATGACATAAAAAGATACACCCCTCAATATTGGCAAATACACTTCAAATGTTACAGTCGTCCAATACCAATGATTTAATTCTAAATCCACAAATCAAAGTAAAATTTCAAAGATCACAAATGAGTTTATATCCATTTCCTTTAAAAACTTCTTCCAATGCCAATCCATGGCAACCTCGGGTTTCCATCGCCTGGACTTGAAAAATGTTGTCCAACGACGGGGTGAGATATATCATCTCAGTAAGTTAAACCTAACCCTAAACTAAGCTGCCAGTAGCTCCAGACACTTTTGAAAAACGTGGGTATTTTGGTATTAAAAACTTTGGCACAGCAAAAGCATAATTCCATCAAAATATGTCTTTTCAATATTTCCAAATCAGTTAGTCTCAGTCACAAGTCATGGCAAAATCTGAGCTTCGTATAGTGGCAGGTTTTTCAATCAAACATACACACTCGAGGCCACTCAAAACATGAGGCAACTTTTAAATTCCATCAAAGTACCATTATCGAAATTTCCAGAAAATATAGCCTTTTCTTTCACGCCCTTCCTGGGCCATTTTCAACTCATGAGGCAGATTTAAAACTCGAGGAAAATCTCAATTCAAGAGGCATCTTAGTTTCTCAAAAATCCATTCTTGATCCTTTCCAGAAAATCAGATCTTTTCATTTTCGCCCATCCATGGCCGCCCATTTTGGGCTATGAGATGATTCGGTCTCCATATGACCCGTCGGTCCATATGAGACTCTCACGTCCAAACCTAGAGATGATTCGGTCACCATACGACTCTTGACTCCCATTTTCAATCGAGATGAATCGTGTCAGTATGGGACTCTTTAGCCGCACGACCTCGTCAGATCAAATGGGAGTAACTCCCTCCCAGAGCTCTATTTGAGAGTAACTCCCTCTCAGTCAAAATTGATTGGCCTCAAGTTTTCTTTAAAAACAATTTCATGCCCTAAATCTTTCATTCAAAAATAATCTCATGCCTAAAAAAAATTCTTCATTCAAGAACCACTCATGGGATTCATTGCCAAAACATGGCATTTGTTTCAAACTTTAAACATATCCGGCCAAGGGATCATTCATGGCATATCAGGCAATTCACGGCCATTTCACAAACTCAGTTTTGGCATTCTTTTCGATAAAATCTAGGGCTTTTCAATCTCAAAATTTCGTTGAGTCATAAACAATGTACGTTCAAACAACCAAGCCCATAAAACCGAGCCAAACAACTAGCAATGTCCAATCTTGGTTTCAAAAACCATAGCTCCTTAAGTCATAACTTTGAACTCATGTGGATTAAACATGAAAACATAATTTCCAAGTAAAAATCAAGTCATCAAGAACTTAACTTCACACATGGACAGATTAGGGTCCATTGCGTTTCTCACAAAATTCAATCCATAACCATTCAAATCAAATTCAAACTTCGTCTGTTAGTGACTAACATCCCAATAGAGTGTTAAGAGCAACTTACTAGATAAATGAGCTAGCCAAAGTCCACAAGACTCTCCTTGAAGCTCATGGCCAGAATAGATCCGAAAATGGCAGTTTTGCCTGCTAAAGAGTTCATGCAAGAATCAACCATCAAACTCCATCAAATCCTCGTCAAACTTCAACCAATACCTCATTAACATGCCAAGCTAAGGTTTAGGGGTATCCTACCTTTCGTTCCAAGAAAAACCATTCCTTAAACCACTTCCAAAGTCTCCGGTTCAGTCAGCATATACCAATCTGTTCGATTCAAGGAAAAATGCCACAAATATCTATCAAACTCCATTGAATCTTCACTAAACCTTAACCATCCACATCTTAACATCCTAAACTAAGTCTTAGAAGCAGCTTACCTCATTGGAGATGCGCAATCAGTCCTCAATCAGCCTCTAAGTCACGATCCTAGCGAGAAATCCTTCGGACAAATTCTGTCCACAAATACTCCCCGAGAAACCACCCATGAAAATTTATCAAATCCATTCTTGCACCCATAAGCACAATGATATATGTCTTATCTAGGCTTGAAAGGTGGTCTTACCCATGATTGGGGCGAAGTGAGCTCAAAATCCAACTTTGGAGCTCTCGAGTTCAAATCTAACCAACCTGACCTCTGCTCCTTCAAACGGATCTACGGGACAAACGGTAGGGTGGATTTGGGCTCATAATACCTTGTTGGGACGACAAGAGGATAAGCTTTCTAATGGCGGTGGAATCACCTCAATCCAACACCGAACGAAGAAATGATGGCCGGAACAGTGAGCATGGTCGGAGCAAGGCAGTCTGGAGAGCGAGAGAGAGAAGAGAGGAAAATGAGAGAGAGATGAGGGGGAGAGGGCTTGGCCGAGAAAATGAGGGAGAGAGAGAGTGAGAGGCCTTCATTATCCCCTTGGTCAACATGGTTGAATGGTTGTTGAGAGGTGACAATCATTAATGCTAACTGACTTTTCTTACCAAATAATGACACTTGTCATTGGCTCATAAAAATCTTGATATCAAATGACTATTATAACCTCAAATTTTTGGCAGCTATAGGGGCTCTCAAAAGACCTAAATGCCCTTCTTCAAAACTTAAGGCAAGGCTAAACCTCAAGGGGCAAAATGGTCATTTCACACTTTCAGTCCAAAACTTCATTTTTTCAATATAAATCACCGTCGATGAGGCGACGTCCAATTCATTTCAAATGTTGGAATTCCTCAATGTCCAATACCCAATCTCGAGGTCCAATTTCATGTCGAGCTCTCATCGACTGTAATCCCAGTTTATCTCAAACTGACGGGAGACTCTTGCAGGTCCTACGTGTATCGACCTTAGGATTTCTCAAGTCGTGGCGACTTTGATTGTCATGTAATTGCGGGGTTTATCGCTAGTTCCTGCGGTCCTGATCATCGAAATTCGACTTAGGAAATTCTCGCAAATTACACATTGGTTAAGTAGAATCACCTGCGTCCCAACGTACAACGCTAGCAAGGCATTCCATGATCGTTCCTAGATCGATCTCTGCTAACCCAAAATATCCCCTCAACAATCCTTTTGGTCAAAATGACATTTCTCATTCGAATTTCCCATGTCCACATACCTGACCTCGCGTTAGTCTTTTCCTTTCGGTCAGTTAACTCAAAAGTGGCCAATTCCGAGCGAGATACAACTAAAATACACCGATCGATATCCTTCCATTCCATAGCCTCGAGAGGGGTCAGAATTCAGAATACCACAATACGAAAATCTACATTGACATCGTATGCACAGATTTAGCGACCTATGAGAAAATGAGAATCACTTTTGTTTATGCACCAACTAACTTTCGAGACAGGCTCCACCTGTGGTCAGTGTTTCGGTCTATGGCTTTAAGGAATGATCTTCCCTAGTGTGTTGCAGGAGACTCTAATGAAGTATTATACTATTGGGAGAAATTTGGGAGGTGAGGGGCAGAAAATTACAGACTTGTTGCTTTCCAGGAGCTATTACGTGACTGTTCTCTCATGGATATGGAAAGCAAAGGTTGTGCTTTTACCTAGTCGAATAATAGGGATGAGGAAGCCTTAGTCAAAAAACGACTCGATAGAGTGTTATGTGACTTCGACTGGAGAGTTCTTTTCCCACAAGCAGAAGTTTATGCCCTTCCTGCAATTCGTTCTAACCATAGCCCTTTCGTTCTTTCCACTGCTTCGCACTGCTTTAGGAGGAGGAAAGAGTTTAAATTGGAAATATTTTGGCTTGAACACTCGAAGTATAGAGACTTTGTGAGACATATTTGGAGGGATCATCATGTTTCTGTGGAGAATATGGCCCTTAGAATGGAGAAAATGGCTGCTGCGTTGACTAAATGGAGTAAAGGAAAGTTCTACAATAGCTCAAGGCAAATTAAATATCTACAAGGATTACTAACTGAGATCACAAATAGCACTAAAATAGATAGTGATACTGAGACAGCCCGGTTCATTGTTGAACAAATAAGAAGACTTTGAAGGCAGAAAGAGATGTACTGGGGTATGAGGTCCTGGATTGAGTGGCTCAAATGGGGGGATAAGAATACAAAATATTTTCATGCCTCAACGATTCAAAGAAGACAAAGAAATAGAATCTCTTTGCTGAAAATCGATGATCAAAATTGGTGCGATAATCCAGGAGAGCTGAAAAATCATATATTATATTTTTATGAATCCCTTTATGACTCGATGGGTGCGAGGAATTTTCAACAAGTTCTTGATGTCTGCCCATGCCTAGTTGGAAGGGACATGAACCTTGCTTTAATGGCTCCTGTAACTCTTAAAGAAGTTAAAACCGCTGTATTTCAGATGGGAGCGTCTAAGGCCCCGGGTCCTGACGGTTTTCATGGACATTTTTATCAATATCATTGGGACTTTCTATAGTAGGATTTATGGAGCATGGTTAAGAATTTCTTCTCTTCAGGTACTTTGGATCCCGCCTTAAACAAAACCGTTATCTCCCTAGTCCCGAAGGTTCCACATCCAAAAAGCATCTCTCAGTATAGGCCGATAAGCCTTTGCAATTTAAATTACAAGATTATTTCTAAGGTTATTGTGAATCGTCTAAAACCATGGCTTTCGGATATCATCACCTAGGAACAAAGTGCTTTTATTGAGGGTAGGCAGATTCAGGACAATATCTTTGTGATTCATGAGGTAATTCATCAATTGAGAGTCAGAAAATGAACAAAAAAGTTTCAGGCCCTTTTGAAGCTAGATATGTAAAAAGCATACGATCGGGTGGAGTGGGATTTCCTTTGTGCTAGTATGTCGAAAATGGGATTTTGTGATCAATGGGTGAATCTAGTAAGGGAATGTATTTCAATAGTGACCTTTAGTGTCAAAATGAATGGGGAACTACTTCCTTACTTCACTCCTTCTCGAGGAATAAGGCAAGGTGATCCATTGTCCCCATACCTGTTTATCATTATGGCAAATGTTCTTTCATTGTTACTTAAACAGGCTATTGAAGAAAGGAGATTAAAAGGGATAAAGCTAAATAGTAATTACCCCACATTATCTCACTTACTGTTTGCTGATGATGCTGTATTTTTTCTTGACGGGACTACCAGAGAATGTCAGAATTTAATTAATATTCTGAATTTGTATTGTAATGCATCGAGCCAAGCTATCAACCTTGAGAAATTAGGCATATATTTTAGTGCTGGTTGTCCGTCAGATTTAAAGGAAAACATGGCAAACTATTTGAGAGTGCCTATCATTACGAAGACCAGGAAATATCTTGGAATCCCGTCGAATTGGGGACAGTTGAAGAAGAATATGTTTGCGTGGATTCTAACTCGAGTAGATATGAAACTTCAAGGTGACGCCATGGCCGAGGACTTCAGTTTTGGGCTACGCCATGGTCGGGCTAGGCCGGCATCGCCCAGATTTGGCGTCCCGTCGCCATCGCTGGGGAGCTCGGCCTCGCCCAGCCATGGCGACTCCTACGGCTCTTCAATCGTCTAGAATTCGTTTAGTTGTCTTCGACGAGAGCGAGCGAGCATGAATGGCACGTTGTTCCTCTGGCTTCTCGACGATTCCCAAGCAAATTCGAGCAACCCAATCGAATCCGTAAACGAAGAAAGTTTCGAGCTTTTTTCCAAAGTAGAATTTTTTAAAAAATTACCGAAATAGGATAAAAAAATTACCTAATTGGGTGCCGCTCAGCGATGGGCTTGCCGAGCGGCACCCACTCGACAGTTAGGCTGCCGAGCGGGCCTAGGAGCCCCATTATTTTTATTTTAAAAAAAATTGTATTTTTTTCATTTTTTAGTTATTGATGGTTATAATATTTATTTTATTTATAATTATTTATCTTTCTAAGCTTATTTTTATAACATAATCATCAATCATTACTTAAAAAATGGAGTAATTAACTTATATCTTAATCATGTTTTTCATATATCTTGCTAATCTCAACTGGAGTATACTAATTTTAGGAAAAAAAAAAAAAGAGATGGAACAAACTAGGAATGGAACCCACGGGCCACGACCACCAAAGCACTTCGCCCAAACGACAACCAACGAGGTAAACAGTAGAATTAGCAATATTGTTCGCAATTTAATTAGTCTATACACATATTAAAAGACGTGATATTAATGAGTCTGGCATGGAAAAAGTGTCCACACCCCTTTCCCACTTCAAAAGATGCGATATAATGAGTCTGGTATGGAAAGATCGAAAGAGGAAAGAAGGGTTCGTTCGAGGACGAGAATTGGCAT
The DNA here is from genome assembly GCA_021437785.1 of Rhodomyrtus psidioides. Lineage (NCBI taxonomy): Eukaryota > Viridiplantae > Streptophyta > Magnoliopsida > Myrtales > Myrtaceae > Rhodomyrtus > Rhodomyrtus psidioides. The sequence goes on along the minus strand of JAILYB010000092.1, from coordinate 266,227 downwards.
CGGGGGGAGAAAATGCAAAATTGACAAGGAAAATGACATTTTTTTGGGGGGGCAAAAGCCCGGTCTAACCTCCTACGGCTGTTTGCCAATAGATTTTTCTTGACAAGTTACGTGAAATCAAGAAAAGAAATTCGTCCAAAACGGATGCCCAAGCAATGAGATATGTCATTTCAAAGTTTTTCCGTTTCTCTACTCGTTTCCACTCTTTTGCTGCGGTTTTACATCTATCCATGCGATTTTAAGCTATTTTACTGTGGTTTTCCATCAATCTATTACTGCGGTTTCCAATATATCACTGCAGTTTTCAACATATTCTTGCAGCTACAGCACTTTACCCTTTGTTGTCATTTTTTTTTAGTAATAATTGATGATTATGTTATAAAAATAAGCTTCAAAAGATAAATAATTATAAATAAAAATAAATATTATAACCATCAATAATTAAAAAATGAAAAAAAATACAAAATTTGAAAAAAAAAATAATGGGGCTCCTGGGCCCACTCGACAATCCGGCTGCCAAGCGGGCCGTGGTCCAGGCCCACTTGGTAGCTGGATTGCCGAGCGGGTGCCGTTCGGCGAGCCCACCGTCGAGCGGCACCCAATTAGGTAAAAAAAATTAATCCTATTTCGGTAATTTTTTTAAAAATTCTAATTTGAAAAAAAGCCCGAAAGTTTCAAGGAGAGTAGCACGAACTCGTCAGTATCGAACTCAATCGAACTTCACATGATTTCGGAACTTGGAAACGTTCATTCACGGCGAAATTAGAGGACGGGATTTGCGATTAACTGAGTTCGCCATTACCAATGCACTGTGAGCTTCATCGACATTCAAGAGCTTCAAAATATTCATCTAACAGTGAAGGAAGAAGATGAACACAATATATATAATATTGTTAAAAAAATTACCCGGTCAGCTTCGGCTGGTGTCCATGTTAGCATCGGCCGATGTCCATGTCAATGCCGGCCGGTCAAAGTTGAACAGATGGACTAAATTGGCACAAATGCAAAAGGTTTAAGATTGAATTGGCAAAAAAAAAATAGATTTAGGACTAAATTGACATAAATGCAAAGGTTTATGACTGAATTAGAAAAATTAAAAGGTTTAGGACTGAATTGATAAAAGTGCAATAAGTTTAGGATTTTTTGACAATTTTCTCCGATAATCCTTGTGCTCGTCGATATGATGAAATGCATAAAACAGAACTCACATGTCATGCACGTGACCACCTATTCTTACGTGAGTGCTATTCACGTATTTGCATCAAATATGCACTTATCGATGTGAGTGGATCCCCTGCCCGGGTGGTATCAGGGCAGGGAGTGCCCTAGTCAATCACATCCGTCCGTTGATTGAACGGACAGATGGGATTGATGGGAGCAAAAAGTGACCCCAAAAAAAAAATTGCCCAACCGCAATTTTTTTTATCGTGGCCGTCCGTTCAATCACAGACGGCCACGATCACATCAGGGCACAACTTTTTCGAGTTGGTAAACTTTCTTTGGTTGCAAGCAAAGCACGCGTGATCACATCGGATTCTTCAGGCATGACTGAAGTTTTAAAAGATGCTCATGGCAAGAAAAGAATAATGCCGTCAATCCAAAATAAGGTAACTTTTTCGACTTTGGTCCACTTTCTTTGGTTGCAAGCAAAGCACGCGTGATCTAAAGTCGGATTCTTCAGGCATGACTGAAGTTTTAAAAGATGCTCATGGTAAGAAAAGAATAATGCCGATCTTTGAATTTTAGCTTAATGCACAACGTAATTTTTGAATTTTAATTTATTTAATGTGGTTTTTAAATTTTAGTTTATTATGTAATTTGATCTATAAATTTAAATTTTTTTAATATGGTCCATAAATTTTTTGTACATATCTAACTTAATCCATAAGATGTTTAATATGGTACTTTCATTAATTCACGTTCAGAGATAATATTGACTATTTTCGTAAAGTTCAAATACTAAATTAAATATGTATCAAGAATCTATATCATAATGAATAAATTGAAAACTTAATGATCATATTAGATATTAAGCTATAATTTAGAGGTTACTTTGAATAAATTAAAAATTGAGGAAGGAGGTTCATGACGGACTGTTTGTGTGTCATTTTCCGCACGAAAGCGAGAGAAGAAGACCTTCGCTTGCTGTCTGGTAAGCTTGAAGAGAATCCCAACTGGTTTTAGCTTTTCACTTGGTTTGTCAATCTCGTGTCAACTGTCAACTCCGAGCATAGGCAAGCGAGCCGAACATCCTATTGTTGGGTGAACACGGAGATAGAGAAGGCCGAATACTGATGCCTGTGATTGCTGACCAAGAACCTCCAATGGCGACCTCGGCGGCCGGAGCGAGCAGCGACACCACCACACTAGGAGCCAGTTTCCAGGTGTTCCTGAGCTTCCGAGGACCCGATACCCGCCGCGGGTTCACCGACACTCTCTACCACGCCTTGGTCGACGCTGGGGTCCGCGTCTTCAGAGACGACGACGAGCTCCGCGTCGGCGAAACGATCGGCGGAGCACTTCTGCGAGCGATCGACGACTCCAAGCTCTACATCCCCATCTTCTCCAGATCCTATGCGTCCAGCAAATGGTGCCTCCGCGAGCTCGCGCGGATAGTGGACAACACGTCTAGATCGAAAGGGAACAAGAAGATACTGCCCATTTTCTTCGACGTCGAACCCGACGATGTGAAGCTTAAGACCTCTCTGTACAGCGATGCTTTAGTGGAGCATCATAAGAGATTTCCCGACGAAGCGAAGGCTTGGCGAGAGGCTCTCGCAGTGGTTGATGAAATTAAAGGATGGAATTTGAAAAACTATGGAGGGTAAACTCTGCAGATCCTTTGACTTTCTTTTGCATTCTCTGTATAATGAATAAATAGACTAATCTTCATAGGTGTGCAAATGGGATATCTAAAAGAACGAAATTTCCTTCTTTTCGTATCCCGTACTGTTGATTCAAACTTTCTGGTAAGAAACTTTGACATTTTGTGAATTTTCTCCCCGTTACTAGATAATCTTAGTGAATTTTGCTATTTGGTTTGATTCTGAGCCTTTTCTCCTGGGAGGTTGTGTTATGCGTTTATGAATGTATGTATAAGCCATCCTAATTTCGCAAGTTCAATGAAGGACACGACCTGATAGACACCTGACTCGAGAACTACAGTTCTTCTCAGTTAACGGGGAATCGAGAAGTCTAATCTTACACATTGGTTTTGCAATTCTGAAGTCGTGTAAGATTGTGGAACTAGTTTTGGTGGGTTCTATATGCTTGCTGATTTCTCTTCTACATCTCACTTCCTTCATAAGTTTAGCAAGAATAATAAGTTACAGCTGGTTATAGCACCCCTAATACCGTAATGTTATTCCAAACAGGAGTTGATATAAATTTATAGACATATTTTAACCTGCACTCAGTGTATTTGGACTGTTAAGGACTGGTAACAACTGACAGGACCTCCCCTGTCCGATGAATTTTGAGGCAACTCAATTGAGAAATTTTGATGAGGTCCATGATGGAAGCGGAGGGCCCAGTCGAATAAATTTCGCATTCCTTTCTAAAGTTCTGACATGAAATCCCTCTTTGTAATATACAGAGAGTGAGAATTCAGATGTATCGGTAGTTGAGGTATTGAGAGTTCTTCATGTACTCCAAATTTGACCAGTGACTTCTATGCTTATTCACTGGTGGATGCAGGGCCAATGGCCATACCACATAGGATATTGTATCAATTTCTCTCTCTGTCTATTTATATTCATATACATTTGTTGTTTAATTAACAGTATCGTATTCCGTATTTTTCCTCAAATCCTCATCAAATACTCATGGTGGTGTAATAGGATTGCACTGGGGAGTAGTTTTGCCACGTCCATATTTCGAGTTTACAAAAACTTGCATATATCATTCTTTTCTACTAAAAGAATGAGTTCTTGTTGACAGGCAAGGAGAGCTTACGAAACTGGTTGTTGCTGAAGTGTTGGATAATCTCAAGACAAAACACAGATCTGTGACTGAACATCTAATTGGAATGGATGACCGAGTAGCAGCCGTAAAAAAACTTTTAGACGTCCACGCTGGTGGTGTACGGCTTGTTGGAATTCACGGGATGGGTGGTATAGGTAAAACAACCCTTGCCAAAGTCATCTTCAATGAACTATCTTCTCAATTTGGAAACTGTGGAAGTTTCCTTAATGATATCCGAGAAGAATCAAAAAAGGATGGGTTAGTGAAGTTGCAAGCCAAATTAATATCCGACGTTGTTAACGCTAGAGTTATAGGCAAAATTGATGATGTTGGTTATGGAATGAAGAGGGTCGAAGAAACACTTTGCAATAAAAAGGCACTGATTGTTCTTGATGACGTGGATAAGAGCGAACAAATCGAGAAATTGATTGGAAGTTCTTTATGTTCGGGAGCTAGAATCATTATCACAACAAGGAATAGAAGTTTGCTGCAAATTAGGGGATTTAAGTATGAAATTCTACCTTATGAAATGCGGGAAATGAATTCTAAGGATGCGCTTCAGCTTTTCAGTTGGCATGCATTCTGTGGAGACTCACCACCAGATGTGTACAATCACCTTTCAAAAGAAATTGTCCGTGTAACTGGAGGACTTCCTTTGGCTGTTGAAGTTATAGGCTCGTTACTTTATCGTAAAGAGGAAGTAATATGGATAGAGACATTGGACAAGCTAAAAAGCATACCAGAGGAGGAGGTCCAAAAGAAGTTGAAGATAAGCTTTGATGTCCTTGATGAGTTTCAGCAGCATATTTTTCTCGATATTGCATGCTTTTTTGTTAGTGAGGATGTAACCGATCCGATTTACATGTGGACCGACTGTAAATTTTTCCCACAACGTGGGATAGAAGTCCTTATCAATATGTCCTTGATAAAGATAGTAAAAAAAAATAAGCTTTGGATGCATGATCAGTTAAGAGATCTTGGAAGGGAAATCGTTCGTCAAGAAAGTCCGATGGACCCTGAGAAGCGTAGCAGGATATGGATCAGAGAGGAGATACTCGACATCATAAGATCAAAAGAGGTAAGTGAGAAAAACTAGTAGTTTTTGAAATGAAAAATGATATTCCCTGTTATTAGAAGTTTACTTGTCCACTTAGTAGCTTTCTTTTCCCTTTTCCTTCTATTTAAGCTGTGAAACAGAATAGCTATTAGTCAACGAAACTTCTTACATTTAAGTTCACTCATCCTAAGTCTTTGTGGGCAGAGGAAGGAAAAAATTCAAGGACTTGATCTAAATGGAAGGCATACTCAGATCTTACTTAAAAATGACGAGTTTGAAAGGCTTCCACATTTAAGGTTCCTCAAATTATGCAACGGAACCTTTGTTGGGGACTTTGCGAATTGTGGTACAAAGTTAAGATGGATGTCATGGGATTCTCCTCCTCCAGATTCTAGGGTGGCCAATATGTATCTACAGAACGTAGTTGTTCTTAAACTTTCTACCAATCACTTCAATGATTCAGATGTATGGAGCCTAATCAAGGTATGGTGTATGTTTACTTTTACTCTAATCGTCTCTTCCCAAAATCATTAGATGTTCCACCATTCCGAAGCTTCATTTATTTTGGCAGATGGCCTGCAAATTGAAAGTTCTATCTCTTCAAGATTGTCGTTGCATAACAAGAACTCCAAACGTCTCTGGATGTTCCACTTTAGAGAGGTTGACTCTTCAGGAATGTGAAAATTTGAGGACAATTGACTGCTCCATTGGGATGTTAAAGTGCTTGATTGACTTGGATATTGACAGCTGCCCCTCTCTCGAAGAGTTGCCTGATGAAATTGGAGGGCTCGTGACTCTTAAGCGCTTCTCTTTAAAGCACTGTTTAAAGGTGAGGAAACTCCCCGAGTCTATTGGTAAGCTAAGATGCCTATTATCTTTTGACATTTCGAATACCTCGATTAATGAACTTCCAAATTCTGTTGGAGGGCTGCCGAAACTTGAGTTTCTGTCCATGGCATTGACAAAGATAAAGGAACTCCCAAAATCTATTCTTAACTGGGCATTATTGCTTGAGTTGGATTTGTCATTTGCAAAAATCATTGAATTACCTGAATCAATTGGAAATCTAAAAATGTTGAAAGTGATACGGGTGGGTCATAATCCGATAAAGAAGCTTCCTCGTGCTCTTGGAACATTGAAGAATCTTGAAGAGCTACATGCACCTGATTGTAAATTGGAAGGTGAAATCCCTATCGAAATTGGAGAGTTGTCCATGTTGAGAATCTTAGTTTTGAGGTTTAACGAAAGAGTTACTCTGCCGAGGACAATTGCCATGCTGCCTGTCTTGCAAATGCTGGACTTAAATACGTGCAGTGAGATTCAAGAATTGCCGGAGCTTCCCTCTAGTTTGACCTGTCTACTGCTGGAATCCCGTTCTCTGCAATTTGTCCCTGATCTCTCAAACCTTACTAACTTAGTTAGTTTGGTCCTATCTGATGGATCTCCGATTAGAGGCACAACAAGCTTAACACAAACTTGTGACATGCGATGGCTAGGGAGTTTATCCAAACTGAATGAATTGAACTTATGCCTGTTGAATATCCCCGCACCGCCTACAGAACTGGGCTCCCTTTCTTTTCTGGAAAAACTTACTATGTACGGACTAGACCTGCAATCCCTCGCAGAGCTCCCATCATCTCTGCTGTACTTGCGAGTCCATTGTTTCAACTCAACAGGGTTACCCATCTCCAAGTTGAAAAACTTGTCGACTTTCAGACTCTCACGATCAGAGCTGAAGGAAATTAAGCTTGATGGGCTTCATCAATTGGCAAGATTGAGTGTCTTGGACTGTGAACTCCTGGAGAGGTTATCCTTTCCATCTAACATAAATGAAATTTCTGTCATCGGTTGCCCAAAGTTAGTTGAGATTCATTTTCCGGGTGCTTTGGAATTGCTTGAGAGATTGGGTATTGAGAGGTGCGAATCTTTTGAAAAGTTATGTTGTCTGCTGGAGCAAGGATGTGATGAGATGATATTCTGTGGGGGGAGATTGTCCCTTCTATCAAGCACCTTTAAGAAGCTCAAAGAATTCAGTGTTCTAGAGTGCCCAAAGCTAGTTGAGATTCAAGTCGTGGGCGTTCTGGAATTATTGAATATATTTTCCGTGGATGGGTGTTTGGGTTTGGAAAGACTAGGCGGTTTATCAAACTTGAAGAACCTCAAGTCGTTAAGTATGAGAGAGTGTGGTGCTCTTCAAGCTGTTGAGGGTCTTGATCAACTGGAGTGCTTGTGTCGATTGCTTGTTGGTGATTATGGATCATTGGAAAGGTGGGTTGATGTGTCGAGTGCAAAAATACCAGATGAATGCGAGATGTTAATTTGGGATTGCAGGGGTTCAGTAAGTGAGCTCTGTCCACGTAAAATTGAGTGCGTCTCATTCGATCAGTACAGAGAGAGGATTCTTCTTCGACCAAACAAGGTGCACCTTCTCTTCCTGGCTTATGTTTCTTCATTGCAAGCGCAACTCGCCCTTTCTCCTCTACCTGTTCTTTTCTTCCATGTATTGTATTTATTTTCTGTTAAGAGTATTTTCGTCTGGTGGCGCTTAGTGCATGTTGTGTTATGATATCAATTGTTGGTTATTGTACTTTTGACTATTATGTTTATTGGATTGTTTAATTGATACCATTTCTCGTACGCTGTGGTGGTAATTGAAGAATAATGGTAATATGAAAATCAAGACACGCTGGTACCATATTGTATTTGTAGTGCATGTAAAATAATCTGTATCATCTCACACACTGTTTGTAAGACACCACCTTTTTTGGGGACAACGTCGAGACATTACTTTGCCATGACAATCAATTCACTCTTACCACACACAAAATACTTCAGGTTTCATGAATGAGCATCATAATTCATAGCTATACAAATCCACATGTAAATATGCTTTAAAATTTTAACTACGAAGAAACTTCATCTCTCAATGCATTTCTTTAGACAAAGACTCCGTGTTTTCCTCTTTTCGGATGGTTGATATTTCTTAGAACAGGTGATATTACATCTTTATCATCTCAGAATATTGAATTTATCATTTTAAAATGAGCTTATAAATTCAAAGCAAGGTTGGCTAATCAATCTGCAGATAGATTGCTTTCGAACCTGCGCTGCTTCTGACTTGCTTCTTGTTTGAAGGAAGGTCTAGTAGGCATGTTGACTCAACTTTGCAGTCCGCTGTTCCAACCATATGAACAAATTAAAAAAGGAAACCCACGATTCTGCTAATACAGAGGAAGAAGTAACTATATAGCTAACATAAAACCAGGGCAATCACCGGCCTCATTGCAGGGAAACTGCCCCACAAGTTTAACACACAGGCCCAAGGCGAAACTCAGACCATCCCAATTGGATTAGAGAGGGAGACTCCCCAGTTGACGACTTATTCTGCCACTCATTTGTCTGTAACCTCATTTGCATACTGCTGAATTTAGAGAGAACACTTTCAGGGAGGTAGAATCCTTATGAAACAACAGCTTATTCCTCCGAGCGTGTCAGTGCTCGCTGACCAATCTGAAGAAAAAGTCCAATTCACAGTGGATAATATTTTTGCTATCTCCTCTGTTGGGTTTAGTTAAGACCACCGTTTAGGGTTTGAAGCAAAGAAGTGCAGATAAACTAACTTGAGATGGGGGCTTCTCACTGAAGGACAATTCCTCAAGCATTGAAGTAAAGATTCAAGCTTGTTTTCGTGGAACTGACAATCTGAGGATGCTAGAGTTTCTCACAGATTGTGCTTCATTTCTTAGAAGCCTTTTACATGCAACCAGCCCCAATATTTTTCTGACACTCTTGAGGACCTTGCCTTTGAAAGCAGGCATCTATCACATGCCTTCTTTAAAAGTTTAAGTTTATGGACCCAAAGAAAGAAAATGTTTATATCTTAAAAGCATTTCTATGTGTATATATTTATCTATATTTTTATTTTTGTTTACTTATTTTTACATATTATTTCTTTTCCCTCGATCGGTCTTGCTTTTATTTTATGTTTTATTTTATGTTTCTTTGGGGTTTATCGACCGCCGACCTCAACTAGTTTGGAATAAAGGTGTTATTGATGTTGATGTTGATTAGAGCGGATGTGCTAACACCAATATTTTGTCTTTTCGGAGGAATTTAACTTCGGATCAGTTACCGAAATATATCATTTAACAACTCCAAATATCTGGGTTGTGAATGCGAATATTCTCCTATGTTGCTTATGCTTAGTTTCAAACAAAAACTTCACAACCCCATTTTTGCTTTATTTATGACAGTAAATCCTTGGACTGTTATTTATTATTATCATTTTTTTCTTGCAGCGTCCATGGTATTATAGATTGCTTTGCTGGCGCTTATAGCTCTAGGAGATATAGTTATTGCTCCGAGGAGGAAGAGGAATCATGTCACCGGTTCCATGCTCCATTGGTTTAAGTATCTCTTCCTTTCTATTATTAGTGTAGTAGGTCCTGTAGTGTAGCCCTTCATAAGGAGCCCATGGAAGCTTCAATTTTGTTTTGCTTCTGTTTTCAATGTTCTCTAATATGTGTCCAAAACACTGAAATTGTATGTTCACCAAAATATTGACGGAATACATTGGTAAATAGCTTAGTCATACTTTATAGGTGCATTTTTCCATTATGGATATGGAAGTTCGTTCCGCTGGTCATGGTTCTATTCACAACTATTGTTCTCTGAATCTCGCAACCAGTTCCTTGACTTATTTTTCTCAGTCGAGTTTTCATTTCTCAAATGTCAAATGTCAAGCATTTGAAACTATTATCATTAGAGTTGCTCAGCTTCTGGGCTTATTATGATTAGATTAAAGGTTCAAGTTTCAACGTGTTAGAGATAATTTTGTCTCTTGCCATGTCTAATTCGTTGTTAAATGTTTTGATCCCAAGTCTATTGACTAGAAGGAAGAAGGCTAGGTACATACTGCACCTGTAAGGCCAATGCTTTGCAATCTCTATGAGATTAATGACTAGTTACTGAGTTTTGATTTCTTATGGTTGCAAAGAAAATCAACTTTCTAGTCAAAATTACAAGCACAAGAATGATGGCACTTGACAGATGTGGAAGCGCAATAGTTACGCAGGCGAGGGGCATCTTCAGTTTTGTCAGTCTGTTTGCGTTCTCTTAAGATCTGATCTGGTACATATTTGACATAGGTTGATTTGTTGCCTTTCTTTTCATCATCGATACTCATTTATCGTGGAAGCTGCAGTTATCAACTAAAGAATCTGTCAAATAACTTAATATCTCGGTAGGAATGTAGTGCTACCTTTGGGTCAAATGGGGGTTCCAAGCAAAGATTCATGTGGAGATTCTGGTAATGAATGTCCAGTTCAGTCTCAGCTGTTCAACATCTTGTGATGGGAGATCACAAGGGAGCTCAAATTTGAACTCTTGTAATGCTTAGGTGGACTGAGTTTCACTTAATGACTCCAACTCGTTGAGTTTTGAGCCAACCAAAACATGTTCAATTGGCCCAATTTATACCCAATGTAAAGTTATTCATTGCTTTGACACCTCATGCACGACTAATAACAAAATCCACCTACAGAACCCAACATGAGCTTTGCTTTCGATTTCCTTCATCGTAAGTTTGTCAAGAACATGGGCCTCCCGTCGCAAATCAATTTGGCATGCTATAGAAGAGTAAAAATAATAATTGCAGACTCAATTGCGGCACTTCTGGTAGAACTAAAATGTTGAAATTAGTGGGCATCATCTTGAATCTAGTTAATATATTTGATGAAAACTAAATTTTTTTTCTCGATGTCAAACAACCAGCGGAAAATATTTCTTTCTCATTTTTTTTTTGCCAAAAGGAGAATTTAGTTCGTTCTTGAAAAATCTATGCTACTCAAGTTATATTTTAGGTTCTCCACATGTAAAGAAACTCATAAAAATTTGACGACAAGGGAGACAAAAGGACAAGGTCGCATGGGAAAGAAGTAAAGACTGAGAGTCTCTCCACATCGGATTCTTGGAAAGCACCACCAATTGCGTTTCCTTGGAACTCATAAAAATTTGACGACAAGGGAGACAAAAGGACAAGGTCGCATGGGAAAGAAGTAAAGACTGAGAGTCTCTCCACATCGGATTCTTGGAAAGCACCACCAATTGCGTTTCCTTCTTCCAAGGAGTCAATAGAATTTTCAAAGATCTGCCCACTGTATTCAAAGCCATCGATTCTCTGTGTCAACCACTTTTCCTGAGCAGGTGCATAATTACTGGTGAACCCCTTTACCGGCCGATATACTGCCAACGCCAGTCTTAAAATATTGAATACTTATGAGAAACAGAAAATATCACGATCATTGATTAAGCAAACCAAACTTTTCTGTCTGCATTAATGCTACATAATACTGGTGACTTTCGCTCTGGCTGTCTATATTGAAGATCTCTAGCTCTCAGCTTAGGTATATACACACCTATAATTCCTCTATAGGGGCATCTGGGACAGAGATATCTGGTAAAACAAGCGCTCATGGCGAACCTAGAGGCCGGAACGAGCAGCGTTGGTGCACCAGGAGGTGAGTATCAAGTGTTCCTGAGTTTTAGAGGAACAGACACTCGTTATGGATTCACCGACTGTCTCTACCACGCCTTGGTAGGCGCGGGAATCCGCGTCTTTAGGGATGACGATGAACTCCGTGTTGGGGAAGTCATTGGTGGAGAGCTGCTTCGGGCTATCGACGACTCCATAATCTACATACCTGTCTTTTCTCAAAATTACGCTACCAGTAAATGGTGCCTCCGCGAGATCGCCAGGATAGTAGTGAACACAGATGTGTCTGATAAATCTGAGGGTATTAAGAAGAAGATACTTCCCATTTTCTTCGATGTGGAACCTGATGATGTTAAGCTTAAAACATCATTGTATAAGGATGCCCTTCTGAAGCACGAGAAGAGGTTCCCTGAGGAAGTGAAGGAGTGGCAAAAGGCTCTTGTGAAGGTAGATGAAATCAAGGGATGGAACTTGAAGAAGGATGAAGGGTAAACTCATCCTTAAAACTCATTTTTTTTCCATTTAGAGGAAAAAAAGAGCACGATATCATATCACTGTTTGTTTCTTAGTATAACTTCTACTGGATCATGAAAACAGATTCTCAGGGGAAATAACTGTACTTTCTTTAGTATCTTTCAAGAAGAAAGTTTTTGTACCAGATTCTGGCGAATTCATTACTCTTAACTATTATGTTTGGGGTTAAGTTCGTTATTGTTACTTATGTTGTTTGCCATTTATTGCTTTGTCTTGAGCTGCAATTATGAGATTTTCTGAGAATAGGTGATTGGAAGATACATGAAATTATCAAACTTACGAAATCACAGTTCGATGGAACATTTGAGAAATCATTGAATCTCGCTGGAACTCTAATCAGATGCATTTGCATATAGTTAGATCAATTCCCATCCTGAAAATTTTGTTGTCTTTTTTTCCTCATTGATTAGATAGAAGGGCTTTTCTTTTTACAGCCAGGGACAACTTATCAAATTGGTTGTTGAAGAGGTTTTGGATAAGTTGAAGATAAAGCATAAACCCGTGACTGAACGTTTAGTTGGGCTCACTGGTCGGGTAGAAGATGTCATGAAATTACTAGACATCGACTCTGATGACGTGCGGCTTATCAAAATTCATGGAATGGGTGGTATTGGTAAAACAACACTGGCCAAGGTCATCTTCAACCAACTAAATCCGCAGTTTGGAAAGCGATGCAGCTTCCTTGAAGACATTCGAGAAGAGTCGAAGAAGGATGGCTTAGTCAAGTTGCAGGAGAAATTGCTGTCAGACATTGTTAATTCTAGAGCAATAGAAAGAATTCCCGACACAGATTATGGCATGAGGAGGACCGGAGAAATACTTTGCAATAAGAGAGTCCTCATAGTTCTTGATGACATTGACAAGGGCGAACAAATCGAGAAACTACTAGGAAAATACATTCTGCATCCAGGAACAAGGATAATTGTTACGACTAGGGATACAAGCGTGCTGCCAATTAAGGGATTCAAGTATACAGTTCTGCCTTATCCGATGGAGGAGCTGAATTTTAATCATGCACTCCAGCTTTTCGAAAGGCACGCCTTCAGTGGAGACTCTCCTTCAGATGATCATCGCGTCCTTGCTAGGGCTATTGTCTCTACTACTGGAGGGCTTCCTTTGGCTCTTGAAGTGATAGGTTCACTCCTCTATCAAAAGCCGAAAGCAATATGGAGTGAGACATTGGACAAGTTAAGAGAAATACCGGAGAAGGATGTCCAAAGGAAGTTGAAGATTAGCTATGACGTGCTAGACGATTATCAGCAACAGATTTTTCTCGATATTGCATGCTTTTTCGTTAATGAGGATAAGACTAATGCAATTTATATGTGGACTGACTGTCGGTTTTTCCCCGAAGGCGGAATTGATGTCCTTATTAGCATGTCCTTGATAAAGATATTGGACAACAATAAATTCTGGATGCACGACCAACTAAGAGATCTTGGAAGGGAAATGGTTCATAAAGAAAGTTTGACAGACCCTGGAGAGCGTAGTAGGTTGTGGATAAGTGAAGAGATCCTCGAAACATTAAGAACAAAAGAGGTAAAGTATGAACAATTACTAGTTTGCAATTAGAATATTTTACATAGATTGCTTTTTCTATTGAGCAACGTACCTTTATATGTGATAAAAGAAACATAGCTTATAATTAATGAATGTTTACGTGCAATTCATTGGCAGAGTAAGAAGAAGGTTCAAGCATTTGATCTAGATGGAAAGGTTTCTCCGAACTTGATCACAAATGAACACCTTGAAAGGTTTGGAAATTTAAGGTTCCTAAAGCTATGTAACACAACCTTTGCTGGAGATTTCTCGGATTGCCTTTCAAAAATAAGATGGTTTTCTTGGCATTCTCCTCCACCAAGTTTCTGGGCGGTCAATATGCATTCAAGAAATATAGTTGTTCTTGAACTTTCTGACAATCACTTTGCAGATGATTCGGAGGTGTGGAGCTTTTTCAAGGTATCTTCTCTTATGTATTTATTAATACTTCTACTCTAATTTTCCTTATTAATATGTCTAACTGTTTCCATGTGAAATATAATTATCTTCTGTAGATGGCAACCAAATTAAAGGTTCTAGCTCTCAAAAAGTGCTTTGGCATTACCAGAACTCCAGACTTCTCCAAGTGCTTGATGTTAGAGAGGTTGACACTTGAAAGATGTGACAATTTGACAGAAATTGACTGTTCAATTGGAAGACTGAAGTATCTGATTGACTTGAATATAAACGGCTGCTTGCGTCTTGAAGAGTTGCCTAAAGAAATTGGAGGGCTAGAGAAACTAAAGCGCTTCTCTTTGACGGATTGCTATAGGGTGAGCAAACTTCCTGACTCAATTGGAAAGTTAGCATCCTTGACGGAGTTGTATTTATCAAACATGAGAGTCACAAGCTTACCTGATTCAATCTGTAGACTCAAATGTCTGTCAACTCTCAATGTATCAAGAATGCCAATCACTGAACTTCCAGACTCTATCGAAGCGCTAGTGAAGCTCGAGTCTTTCTCACTGATTAGCACTAAGATCAGAGAGCTTCCTATCTCCATCGGAAAGCTGAGATCACTGCGTTTGTTGGATTTTTCGTGTAAGATGATACCTATATTAACTGGAAAAGGGTGGAAGTTGCCTAGTGCTATTGGAATGTTGGAGAATCTTGAAGAGATACATGCTGAGCGCTGTGAAGAGTTAGAAGGTGAAATTCCTAAGGAAGTTGGCAACTTGCTCTCGTTGAGAATCTTAAACTTATCAGGTACACGAATAGACACCATGCCCAGCATAATCAACTTGCTTCCTAGCCTCCAAAAACTGGACTTAAGTAGATGCCACGAGATTCAAGAGTTGCCGGAGCTTCCCACAAGCTTGATCTGTTTACGTGTTGAATCTCGCTCGCTTCTGTTGGTCCCTAATCTCTCGAACTTGACTAATTTGGAGGAGTTGCTCCTTTCTGATGGCTCTAGAAATACAGAGGGATCACATCTAATGCAGACTTCTGACATATCGTGGATTGGGAGGTTATCCAAATTGAACAAGTTGGAACTGCGCCTCTGGAACAACCCCGCACCGCCTACAGCGTTGAGCTCCCTCTCTCTCCTGGAAAAACTTACGTTGTCAAGTCTGAATCTGCAACCTCTCATGCAGCTTCCGTCTTCCTTGTTGGAGTTGCAACTTGATAACTTCAACTCGACCAGATCACTATCATCCAACTTGAGAAGTTTATCGATGTTAGTGCTCTACGGCTCTCGAGTGAAAGAGATACAACTCCATGAGCTTCCACAGTTGAGAAATTTGACTGTGGAGGGGTGTGAACTCCTAGAGCGGTTGTCCATCCTATCAACTTTAACAAACCTGATTTATGTCCGGGTGTGCAAATGCTCAAAGCTGGTCGACATGCAATTTCTTGGTGTGATGGAATCGCTGCAGTACTTATCAATTGAGGATTGCGAGTCTGTGGAAAGGTTAGAGGCTAAAATCCCTGACGAATCAGAGTGTTCGAGTGAGTCAACCTTTTGTGGGGAGGGAGTGTCCGTTCTATCAACTGCCCTAAAGAAGCTAAAAGAATGCAGTCTGGTAAGTTGCGGAAAGCTACTCGAAATTCAAGTCGTTGGCATGTGGGAATCATTGGAATACTTTCTTCTTTACCATTGCTATGCTGTGGAAAGGCTAGGTGGTCTGTCAAACACAAAGAACCTGCGTCATTTGGCCATCGGGATGTGCTCTGGATTAAGGGTTGTTGAGGGACTGGACCAGTTAGAGATTTTGGATGAGTTGCGTATTTTTGGGTGTTATTCTCTGGAAAGGCCGATAGATGTGCAGACCACAAAAATACCAGATGAGTGCCAAATATATTTTAGTTACTGTGGGGAGTTACTTGACTCCGATCCAGATGGAGGCAATGACATCCCATTTGAACGTTACAAAGAGATGATTCTTCATGGAACAGCAGACGCCGGATCCAAGACCAAGAAATCTCAATTGGAGACTGAGAAGGTATGCCTCCCTGATTATTTGATGATACGCAATGGCATCTCACTTCCTTCCATTTTTGTTGGTCCTCTCTTTGGCCATATTCTTCCATTCATTGACTTTATCTACAATATCTGTTTATACAAACATGAAGATGGAAATTCCAACTTGTAGACTGAATTTCTGACACTAATGGAACTGATCGACGGTACATTGAATTGAAAATTTGGTAGTTCCTCACCATCTGCAGTAAATGATGTCTCGTTCCATATAGTGCATTTTATTTTAAATTTCTGTAGTGATGCGGCCATTTCGTTTTGCTTCTTTCATCAATTAATTCTAGTTCACTCACCTGAATGTAAGAAACTCAATGTTAGATATCGTCACTTCTGGACATTCTGATGGATATGAAAGGTTATAATATGCTTCGTAGAGGAAGGAACTATATTTGGACTCTTGACTTTGTAAGTCCCACATTGCTTTAAAATGGGTATTTGGTGCTCTTTATATACTTGAGGTCTCCCTCCACCTAATAGTTTAAGTTATTGGGTTGGACTTTCTAACATGGTATTAGAGCCAGTGTTTGCCCTTTCGCAATGTGCGTTTGCCCAAATTCCATATGCGGCTCTTTATATACTTGAGCTCTCCCTCCACCCTCCTCCACCTAATAGCTTAAGTTAACTAGACTTCATGATGTCTTGCAGATAGGAACCATGAGTTTGCTGTACCCTTGTTTATGAGAGAGGCAAAACCTTTGTTAAGGAAAAGATTTATTTGATGACATTTGTATTTTCTCATCCTAGAATACTGGCTAAAGAAAATCTTATTTGTCATTTAGGAGGAGGCTAAAATGGAAGGGGATGCCGAGGAGCCCGACACTGAAGTTCAGCTTCAGTTTCATCCATCTGCAAGTTCTCAGGATCACGAAATTAGCGAAGAGCCTCGCCTTGAAAATGTCAGAGAAGGGACTCCGCCTGGGGAGGAAAATCACACTGCGGAGCAAGACTCAAGCTCTTTAAGTATTTCACTGCTATTGTCCATCATTCGATCTACTGTTATCATGTCACACAGACTGAAAAAGTATATCCTGAATTTAATCACAAAATATTTTTTGCAGGTCCAGATGAACTTGTTCCACCAAGAAAATTTTCTGATAGGTTCAAGACATGCTTAGTGAGCATATTGGAATGCATCTGCAACCGCGACTTTCCTAGCTTTTAAGCATTCGAAGGATAATTCATAAGTGGAGATGGAAAGACCAAGTCTCGTCTCGTCATTTTGGTTGATTGAAGGGCCAAGTGACGGCTTCAAAAGATTACTTTCAGACTCCTCTAGATGAAACTCAAAGAGGAACTGCAGTCGAGGGACATTTTTCAGAAACAAGAACTCGTGCCGCCTAAGAATTTCCTCTGCGTTGGGGATTCATTATCGATTTGTCCAAGATAAGTCTTTCTCTTAGCGGAGTACAAATTGATTTTCCACATGGGGTCAACTAACAAAGTATTTTCTACTATTTGGCTTGCGTATGACAGTTTCTTCAACCTTCGATGGCATGTGATAGACCAACTGATGCACCGATAGGCAGCTGACTGGCGCTGATATACATTGTCAGATGACTAGGTGGCTGGTTAGCGGTGGTGTTTTGTGAACATTCACTGGCCAAGATTTAATAGAAGTAGCCTTATCTTGGAAGCAGGGAGTTCCTAAAAATGGACTTAATGCACTTTCACCATCCAGTATGCACCGTTCATAAACAGGGGAATCATTCTCCAAAGTTGATAATCTGGTATTGTTCCCATATTTGCTAAATTTCTCATGAATTGCTTGGTCATAGCAAGCAAGCCCAGAGAAAGGATTTCAGTTGTGTGGCCATGAGTTATAAGGACCCTAATATCAAAGCATTACCTTGGCTCGTTCCCTCGTGGGAACCAAGAACAACTGGCCGAAACAGGAAGATTCAAAACTGATAGAGAGAGCTACTAATTAAGGCAGAGTTTCTTTTTGTTCTTCTTGTCGGGCTTGTGTTTGTCTGTGTCGATTTTATGGGGGGAAAAAGAAAGATTAGACATACAAAACTGACAGATCTTGAACTGTCAAGAGCATGCAAGAACCACAATAAAATCAAATCACACGGTCTAAATCCTAATCGAAAAAAACAAAAGGGATAGAAGACCGTGAAAACTTATCAGCATTCATATATCTGTCATATAGAGGGTTCTCGCGAGGCTGTCGGTAGTTCGAGCTCGAGCTCGGGCTCAGATTTTAGTGAAGAGACATAACAGTCTTACGATCTCCTTGGTCACTTCTTCCAAACATGGAAGATCCCACTGCACATTATTTGACAAACCCACAATAAATTCCTCATGCTTGTGTAGTAACGAAAACCAACCTACATGACCCAACATGAGTTTTGCCATTGGTTTCCTTCGTCGTAAATTTCTCAAGAACATGAGCCTTCCCGTTGTAATTCAACTTGGGATGCTGTAGAAGAGAAAGGGGGGAAAAAATCAGTTGCAGAATTGGTTCCTGCACTTCTGGTAGATCTAAAATGTTGAATTTAGTGGCCATCATCTTGGATAATATAGATGAGCCAATTCGACGAATGTGTTTGATAACAACTAAATATTCTCTCGATGTCAAACTTCCAGCAAAAAGCATTTCTTTCTCATCTTTTGCCAAAAGGAGAATTTATTAGTTCGTCCTAGAGATGTTAAGTGGGTTGCGTTGAGTCGGGTCGTTTCGAATATGATCCGATCTATATTGATCTATTTAACCCATTTTAATCTATTTTCATACCGCACAAATTTAACAATCCATACCCAACTCGACATATATTACTTAAATATTTCTATATTTAGTCCAATTATATAATATTTATTTCTTATAATTTATTAAGAAAAATGAAATTGCAAAAATACTTTCGTGCAATTGAATTTTTGGGAGTAATAATTTTTTATTCATCTTTAAAAAATAAATTTTTAGCATTAAAAATTATTTTTTTCTTTTTTTCCTTTTTCTTTTTCTTTTTCTCCGGCGGCCGGCAACTCAGCGGCGGCGATCGCAGTCTCCACCACGTTGTTTGCTGCATCATCTCGTCACAATCTTCTCTACATGGGATGTGCATATATAAAGCACAGGTCTAGGAAATCGGCAATCATTCAATAAATAATATGGTCTGCCACTCTGCGGCGGTCCTTGAAGGACGGCAGTTGCGTGAGGCAGCCGGTAGTGGGAGGTATGCGGGTCAAGGCGGCCGCGTTCCAAAATAATTTTTACATTTCTACATTTTATCTTTTATTTATTTTACTTATGAAAAATATATAATATAATATAATATACTTGAGGTCCATTAGAATCTGACCCATTTGCTTGGAAAGCTGAAAGCAACGGGTTGAAAATGGATAGGGCTAAAACTCATATTTAAATAGGCTTTATAAATCTAAACTTATATTTGATTCATTTTTTAAATTTGCTAAATTCATATATAACCCAAATAAATAAAAATAAGTTAAAAAGGAGGCCAAAAACCCACTTTGATCCTTCTAGTTTTTTTTTTTTTTGGGCGTTGATCCTTCTAGTTCTTTTGGGTAAAGAAGTTGATCCTTCTTGTACGTTCTTGCAAGATTTATAGTACTCAAGTTATGTTCGTTCTTGAAAGAAGCGAGGACTGGGAGACACGTACCCGGCAATTGTCACGTGGCATCCAACTCGGTAATTTGACTATAAAATTTAACAAACATTAACAGAGAGTGAATTTATCATACACGTATCAATTTGAGGTAAATTTATAAATTAGTTTTGCATTTTCTATGATTAAAAAATAATTTAAAATAAATTTGTCATCGAAGAAGGTAGAAGAAGAAGAAGAAGAAAAATGGGGAGAACTGACAACAAGATGGACAAAAGGAGAAGGTCGCATGTGAAAGAAGCGAAGACTGGGAGACAGGCGTTATCGTCCCGGCATTGGATTCTTGGATACCACCAATTGCGTTTTTATTTTATTTTATTTTATTTTTGGTGGAGCGTTTGAGCTATCTAAAGTCTTCAAAGACCTACCCCACTTTCTTGCCATTAGATTTCTATAGGTGGCAACCACTTTTCCCGAACAGGAGCATAATTACTGATGAACCCCTTGACCGGTTGCTGTGCTGCCAACGCCAGTCTCACGAATCGAATACTGCTTGGAAAAACAATGATATTATAGTCTTGATTAAGCAAACCCAACAGGTTTGTCTCCATCACTTGGCTGTATATATTGACAATCTCTAGCTCTAAGCTTTGGTATACACACCCCTCATAATTTTTCTGTATGGACATCTGAGAGACTGAGAGAGAGAGAGAGATCTGGTGAAATAAGCTCCCATGGCGAACCTAGAAGCCGGAGGGAGCTGCGGTGGTGCACCGGGAGGTGAGAGAAATGAAATCAAGGGATGGAACCTGCAGAAGGATGAAAGGTAAACTCCATTTAAGATCCTTAAACTCGTTTTTTCTTTTTTTTGGGTCCTTTTTCATTTGAGGGGAAACTAAGAACACGATCTCACGTCATCGTTTGGTTTTATATTTCCAGTTGTTCATGTAAGTTTTTCCTGATCATGAAAATATATTTTCGGACGAGATAACTGTGCTTTCCTTAATATCTTCGAAGAAGTAAGTTCTTGTACCAGAGTCCAAAGAATTCATTACTCTTTAACTTTCATGTTTGGCGAATACCAATATTAATGATGTTTTTCTTCCTTATATAGAGTTTTACATGATCGATGTTGCTTTGTCTTGTGCTGCAATTATGTGATTTTCTGTGGAAAAATGATTGCAAGACCACTATATTATCTAAACATATCAAATCACAAATCCAGAAAGTCGCAGGAAAAACAAAGAAACATTGCATCTGGCTTGAACTGTAATCAGATGATTTGCATATAGTTAGATCAACTTCAGTCATTTATTAAATGGACGGGTTTTCTGTTTGACAGCCAGGGACAACTCATCAAATTTGTTGATGAAGAGGTTTTGGATAAGTTGAAGATAAAGCATAAACCTGTGACTGACCATTTAATTGGACTCACTGGTCAGGCAGAAGAAGCCGTAAAATTACTAGACATTGATTTTGTTGATGTGTGGCTCATCGGAATTCATGGAATGGGTGGAATAGGAAAATCAATAGCAGCCAAGGTCGTCTTCAACCAACTATGTTCACACTTTGGAAAGCGACGTAGCCTTCTTAAAGACACTCGAGAAGAGTCGACGAAGGAGGGCTTAATCAAACTACAAAATATATTGTTGTTTGGACTGTTGGAAATGTAAAATTGATTGTGTTTGGCAACCTACCACTTGGTCAAAGATTAAAAGTGGACGGTAGCATACCTTTCACATTTCACATTTGTAGCATACCTTCAAAGTTAGGCAAGTTAGGCAACATTTGTTTTACACTTGAAGGTCAACAAATTGATGCTTTGTTAGGCATGGAAACTCTCTATAAATAGAGATGTCTTGAAGGCATTTGAGATATGCCATAGTTGTATTTGTGTGGTGTTAGAACATAGAGAGCAAGAGAGTTAGAGAGTTGTGATTTTTGTATCTCAAGCTTAGGAAAGCTTGTATGTGTGTTTTGTTTGTGTAAAAGCCTTAGCAAGGCTATTTTAAATATCACTCTCATTTTACATATTCGAAAACTCTCTCGCCTTGAAACCACCAAATTTCCGCAAAGAACCATCCGGGTTTCTACATTTGGTATTAGAGCCACGGTGTCGAAGGATCGTGCCGGAACCTAGGCGGTCAATAATCCAATCGCGGAAATCGAGAACCTAGAGTGGACGATCGAGGATCGTGAACCCGGAGATAGCTATGGCATCCACAAGTTCCGTTCAAATGCAACTTCCAAAGTTGAATGAGAGGAATTTCAACAACTGGTCCGTCCAGATGAAGGTTCTATTCAAATCACATGATTTGTGGAACCTGGTGGAGAGTGGCTACACCGAAGTAACTAACGCTGAAGAATTCAATGCTTTGAAGAAGGAAGATAAGGATTCGTTGGTCGAGTCCCGAAAGAAAGATCAAAAAGCATTGTATGCGATCTTTCAAGCTGTGGAAGAAATGATATTTGAAAAAATATCGTGCGCGGAGACGGCGAAAGCGGCGTGGGATATTCTACAAAAATCCTACAAGGGCGATGATCGTGTGAAGCGAGTTTGGCTACAAACTCTTCGAGGTGATTTTGAATCTTTACACATGAACGACTCTGAATCTATCTCGTTGTATTTTGATCGTGTACAAACCATCGTTAACCAATTAAGGGTTAATGGTGAGGAACTCCAAGACATTCGTGTCGTAGAAAAAATTTTGAGGTCTTTGACTGAAAAATTTGACTACGTTGTCGCCGCAATCGAGGAAGGACAAGATGTGTCAACTCTCACGTTAGAGCGGTTATTGGGTTCATTATGCTCTCATGAGCAAAGAATGAATCAGAAGTCCGCTGATTTCGTTCCCGAGCAAGCATTGCAAAGTCGAATCGCTCAACCAAACCGATGAGGCTATCAAGGCAGTCGAGGTCGTGGAGGAACTCGAGGTAGAGGTGAGAATTCAAATTTCACCAGAAATTTTAAAACTCGTGACAAATCAAAAGTCAAGTGTTTTAAATGCAACAAATTCGGACATTACAAATCTGAGTGTCATGCAAAGGCGACGTACGTGCCCGCGGAACATGTGCATGTCACAGATGCTGAAGAGTACATGGTACTAGCATGTGCGAAGGATGATTTGAGTATCGTGGATACCAACACATGGTACCTAGATATTGGGTGTAGCAACCATATGACCGGAAGAAATGAGTTATTCTCACAACTGGATGAAACAAGTCGTGGCGAAGTCAACTTCGGGAATAAATCAAAAATTCCTGTGATGGGCAAAGATAACATTAATATCAAGTCCAAAGATGGTACTAATGTTACTATTGCAGATGTTTACTTTGTGCCAGGACTCTTTTGGAATTTGCTAAGTGTTGGGCAACTTTCCGAAAGAGGCCACAAAGTTCACATTGAAAATGGAGTTTGCACTATAAGAGGTGTAAATAATAAACTGATTACGTCGGTGCATATGACAAAGAACCGGATGTTCCCTCTATCACTTCAGACGAAGAATCTCTTGAGTTTTCAAGCGATGACAAAAGACAGCAGCTGGCTGTGGCATCTTCGATTTGGGCATCTAAATTTTCGTGGAATGAAGCTATTAGTCCAGAAGAGGATGGTGACTGGCATGCCGTTGATTAACGATCCAGGACGTCCTTGCGAAGGATGTCTAGTTGGAAAACAACATCGAGACTCTTTTCCAATCGGAAAAGCCAGAAGAGCAAACCAACCGCTGGAGTTGATACATACCGACATATGTGGGCCTATTGAGGTGGAATCGTTCGGACAAAAAAGGTACATGCTAATTTTTGTCGACGATTTTAGCAGAAAAATATGGGTATACTTCTTGAGGGAAAAATCTGAAGCTTTTGGCAAGTTTAACGAATTTAAAGTCTATGTTGAAAAACAAAGTTGCTTTAAATTGAAGACGTTGAGATCGGATAGAGGTGGAGAATTTACCTCAAATGAATTGCACAAATATTGTAAATTTCATGGAATCAAACGTCAGTTGACTGCCAGCTATCTCCTCAGCAAAATGGTATAGTAGAAAGAAAAAATAGGACAATTTTTGAAATGGCAAGAAGTATGATGAAAGCTAAGAATTTGCCCAAGAAATTTTGGGCAGAAGCTGTTGCTTGTGCTGTATTTGTACTAAACAGGTGTCCTACAATGAGTGTTCCTGGAAGAACTCCAGAAGAAACTTGGAGCGGAAACAAACCAAATGTTTCATTCCTACGAGTATTTGGGTGCGTGGCATATCCCCACATACCAGACGAGCAAAGAAAGAAGCTGGATGACAAAAGCGAGAAGTGCATCTTCATCGGCTACAGTGATACAACTAAAGGTTATAAGCTGTATAACCCGGTCACTGAGAAAGTCATTATCAGCAGGGATGTCCAGTTTTTAGAAGATAAAGCCTGGGACTGGAACCAGAAGGGTGACCAGAAAAACATCACTATCGAAGATGAGCCACTGGCGGGTGAAACAGAAACACCTCCATCATCTTCAACGAGTGATCCATCTTCCTCAACTGGAGGTACATCTTCACCAACATCAGTTTCAGAACCACAACTACGTCGTTCACAACGACTGAAGGAGACGCCAGTAAAATTCAGAGATTATGTAGTCACAAAAAATAGAGACAGTGATAGCAAAATCACTGACGAAACACTGGTAAACTTTTGTTTATTTGCTGATTGTGACCCTATAACCTATGATGAAGCAGCTGTAGATGAAAAGTGGATTGAAGTAATGGATGAAGAAATTCACTCTATTGAAAAGAACGACACATGGGTGTTGACTTCTTTACCACCTGGTAAGAAGCCTAATGGTGTCAAGTGCGTGTACAAGACAAAGTACAAACCCGACGGTCAAATGGACCGTTACAAGGCTAGACTGGTTGTAAAAGGCTACAAGCAAAAGTCAGGTATTGATTATTTTGAAGTATTTGCACCAGTTGCTCGGATGGATACCATTTGGATGGTCTTAGCACTTTCAGCTCAAAACCATTGGAGGATCCATCAAATGGATGTGAAATCAGCATTCCTCAATGGTGTCTTAGAAGAGGAAGTTTACGTGGAACAGCCACAGGGTTATGAGAAAGGGCATGAAAAGCAGGTTTACAGACTGAAGAAGGCTCTGTATGGACTAAAACAGGCACCACGTGCTTGGTACACACGTATCGACACATACCTATTGAAGTATGATTTTCAAAAGTGCCCTTATGAGCATACATTGTATATCAAGTCAAATGCTAACGGTGACATCTTAATTGTGTGCCTTTATGTTGATGACTTGATATTTACAAGGAGCTGTGAAAAAATGTTTGCTGAATTCAGGAAGGCTATGACTAGCCAGTTTGAGATGACTGATTTGGGACTGATGTCCTACTTTCTTGGTCTTGAAGTGAAGCAGACAGATGATGGCATATTCATTTCACAGCAGAAATATGCAAATGATATTTTGAAGCGATTTAAAATGGAATCACTCAAACCAATCCGAACTCCTGTGGTAGAACGATTGGAGCTGAAGAAAGAAGGAACCGGTGAGCTGGTAAATCCCACTTATTTTAAGAGCATTGTTGGCAGTCTGAGATATTTGGTTTCTACGAGGCCAGATATTACCTATGGAGTGGGTATTATTAACAGGTTCATGGAAAAAACCATACCAATCACATTTGCAAGCAGCAAAAAGAATTTTACGGTATGTCAGTGGAACTCGTGATCATGGAATTTTATATTCTTCTACTGACAACTTTGGTCCAGTAGGGTATACAGACAGTGATTGGGCAGGTGATACCGAGACTCGAAAGAGTACGTCGGGGTATGCTTTCTTCCTCGGATCAGGAGTGATATCTTGGTCCTCAAAAAAGGCAGCAAGTCATTGCTCTCTCGACAGCTGAAGCAGAATACATGGCATTAGCTTCAACGGCTTGTCAAGTGATGTGGCTTCGTATGATGTTAAATGAATTGATGCATGAGCAAACAGGTCCTACTAAAATTATGTGTGACAATAAGTCAGCTATTGCATTAGCCAAGAATCCTGTATTTCATGGCAGGAGCAAGCACATCGACATCAAGTATCATTATATCCGTGAGCTAGTCAAAGATGGTGAGATTAAACTTGATTTCTGTAGGTCCGAAGACCAGATTGCAGATATCCTCACAAAACCTTTGAAAGCGGATTCGTTCGAGAAATTGAAGACGATGCTTGGTGTTATAAGTCTCCAAAATCAATTTTAAGGGAGGCTGTTGGAAATGTAAAATTGATTGTGTTTGGCAACCTACCACTTGGTCAAAGATTAAAAGTGGACGGTAGCACACCTTTCACCTTTCACATTTCACATTTATAGCATACCTTCAAAGTTAGGCAAGTTAGGCAACATTTGTTTTACACTTGAAGGTCAACAAATTGATGCTTTGTTAGGCATGGAAACTCTCTATAAATAGAGATGTCTTGAAGGCATTTGAGATATGCCATAGTTGTATTTGTGTAGTGTTAGAACATAGAGAGCAAGAGAGTTAGAGAGTTGTGATTTTTGTATCTCAAGCTTAGGAAAGCTTGTATGTGTGTTTTGTTTGTGTAAAAGCCTTAGCAAGGTTATTTTAAATATCACTCTTATTTTACATATTCGAAAACTCTCTCGCCTTGAAACCACCAAATTTCCGCAAAGAACCATCCGGGTTTCTACATGGACATAGTCAATTTTAGAGCGATACAAAGCATTCCCGATGCTAATTATGGCAGGAGGATGACCAAAGTAGCAGCTTACGAATACATGCATCTATAAGAATATCCGTGATAACGGTAATAAATAATAACAAATTATGGATGCATGATCAACTGAGAGATCTTGGAAGGGAAATTGTTGTATAGGTAACAATAAGTTTTGGATGCATGATCAACTTAGAGATCTTGGAAGGGAGATTGTTACCTAGACAACAATAAATTTTGGATGCATGATCAACTTAGAGATCTTGGAAGAAAAATTGTTACATAGACAACAGTAAATTTTGGATGCATGATCAATTAAGAGATCTTGGAAGGAAAATTGTTACATATAGAAAATCTGAGAGACCAGTTACTAGTTTGCTAGTACAAAACTAGACATTCCATTATTGAGAATGCCTTTTCTACTGTGAAACATTTCGTTAATTGATGATTACTAAATATTTACTTACAATTAGTTGGCAAAGTAAGAAGGTTCAAGCGTTTGATCTAGATGGAAAATATTCTCCCATCTTGATCACAAATGAATAGCTTGGAAGGTTTGAAAGATTAAGGTTCCTAAAGCTATCTAATGGAACCTTTGTCGGAGATTTCTCGGATTGTTTTCCAAAGATAAGATGGATTACTTGGCATTCTCCTCCTCAAAACTTTTGGGGTAGTCGATATGCGTTCAACAAATATAGTTGTTCGTGAACATTCTGAGAATCCCTTTACAAGAGCTTAATCAAGGTATCTAAACTTATGTGTTTATTACATCTACTCTTATTTTTCTCCTTGTATTTATGTCTGATAGTTTTGCATTTGAAACAGAACACCGTCTGTAGGTGGCAACCAGATTAAAGGTTCTAGCTCTCGAAAAGTGTTTCGACATTTCTAGAACTCCAGACTCCTCTAAATGCTCGACGTTAGAGAGGTTGACTGTTGAAAGATGTGACAATTTGAGGAAGCTGATTGTTCAATTGGCAGACTAAAGTGCCTGATCGACTTGACTATAAACAACTGCTTGCGTAGAGTTGCCTAAAGAAATCAGGGGGCTAGTGAAACTTACGTGCTTCTCTTCGACAGATTGCTTTAGGGTGAGCAAACTTACCGACTCAATTTGGACATTAGCATCCTTGACAGTGTTGTGTCTGTCAAACAGGAGAGTTACAAGCTTACCTCAGTCGATTTGCAGACTAAAATATTCGTCAACTCTCCATGTATCAAGAATGTAAATCACCGAATTTTTTACGCTAATGTCACTGATCTATGGTAGATTAATTTGAGAAGTTTATGGTTCCTCATCCTGTGCAGTGATTGATATCTTGTACCATATAATGCATACTTATTTTAGATTCCTGTATAAATACTGTCTTTTCTGTCTGCCTCTTTCATCAATACATTCAAGTTCAATCAAATGAATGGAAGAAATTTAAGGTTAGGGATTGACTTCTGAACATTCTGAGCAATATGAGAGGTCATAACATGTGTCGTACCGGAAGGAACTTAATTTGGAGAAGTAAAACCATCTTTGAAGGAAGAAAAAAGGTGATTTTACACTATGTCTTACAGAAAGCAGATAGGAGCCATGAGTTTGCTCTACCCGTGCTTGTGAAAGAGGCAAAGCCAATGTTAAGAGAAAGATATAATTGATGACATCTGCATTTTCTCATACCAGAATACTGGCTAAAGAAAATCTTATTTTCCATTTAGGAGGCGGCCAAAAAATAGAATGGGATGCCAAAGAGCCCGAGCTTCAGCTTCAGTTCCATCCATCTGCAAGTTGTGAGGGATCACGAAGCGAAGAGCCTCCCCTTGACAATATGAATGTGAGCGACGGACTCCGCCTGGAAAGCAATATCAGACCACTGAGCGAGACTTGAACCCTTATTGTATTTCACCGCTATTTTCTATGTCACGGTTTATCGTTTTCATGTCACACGGTCTGAAAGTATAATGTTGAACTTAACCACGACCTATTTTTGCTGGTCTTGATGAACTTGCTCCACCAAGAGCATTTTGTGATAGATTCAAGAAATGGTTAGTGAGCATATATATCGGAATGTGTCAGCAACCACGAGTTTCCTAGCTTTTAAGCCCAAATTCTTTTTAGTTCAAAACAGCAAAAGCATTTGAAGGATAAGTCAGAAATTGTGGAGATGGAAAGACAAAAGTCAACCCGCCATTTTGGTTGATTGTAGAGCTAAGTGATGGCATCAAAGGATAAGTTTCCAGACTCCTCTTGATCGAGTTCCAGAGAAGAACTCGCGTTGCATATGGTTCAACTCACTAAGTATTTTCTAATATTTGGCTTGTGTGTGACAGTTTCTTCAGCCTTCAACAGCAGGCGATAAACCAACCGACGCACCGAAAGGCAGCTGATCGGCGCTGAGATACATTTTCTGCCAATGATTAGGTGGCTAGTTACCAGTTATCTTTGTCTACATTCACTAGCCGATATTTAACATGAGTTGCCTGATATTCAAAGAAGCGATGGACTTGGGAACCAGGAACAATTTAAGCCAAAATAGGAAGATTCAAACTCTCTTGTGAAATCACTGTGGTTATAATTGTAACCTGCCATCATGTCATACAGATAAAGTGCCTTAGACATAAATTCTAGCCTAACTTTGCGGGTTTGGATGTAGCTTTGATGAAGCATGAAAAAGAATATTGCGCTACAATGCTCTGTTGGAGTGTAATTTCAAAAAAACCAGCAATATTGGGAAAGACTCTAGCAGTGATTGCACAAACAAATAACCAACAAACCAGAGAGAGAGAGAGAGAGAGAGAGAGCTGGTGATTAAGGTGTAGTTGCTTTTTCATCTTATCATGCTGGTGCGTTGTCTCTGTGGAACTTCTGGAAGAAAGATTTAACATACACGGAAAACATGATTGACAGATCTTGAACAGTCAAGGGTATAGTTCTAGCTCAGGCTCAGATATAAGACGAGAGGACATAAAAGTCGACCATCTCCTAGGTTATTTCTTCCAAACTTCGAGGATCCCACTTCACATCATTTGAAAAACCCACCACAATTTCTGCAGAAGTACATCAAAAGTGTCAATATTTGTGTACGGACATCATTTAGTGTCAATATTTTTTTTGGATCACTTCAGTGCCACATCGGAGAGAAAATGATCACTGAAGTATCAATTCCGATCAAAAAAAGATTATTTGTACCAACTAGCACACGTGGCATTTTTTATTAGTTTTTTAATATTATGTGTCAATTTTTCTTAAAAAATAATACAAGCGAATGCCACGTCGATTTTTCAACATTAAAAAAAAATATTTAAAAAATAAAATTAAATAGAAAAATTAAAAATCAACATAAGTGCATTGTTTGTCGTCAACCTTCCTGAAGAAAGAATCTATATTTTCTTCAATGTATTGGGTTCTTACAAAGTGAATATATATACAAGAGAAAGAAACCTTAAGTTAGGTAAGAAACCTAATCTAGTTAGGTAAGAGACCTAAGTTAGGTAAGAGACCTAATCTAGTTAGGTAAGAGACCTAATTTAGGTATAGTTACACCTAAGTTAGGTAGGGTACCTAAGTTAGGTATAGATACACCTAAATTAGGTAAGAAGCCTACTTTAGGTATTAAATTACAGAATATTCAGCCATTTCAACACTCCCCCTCAAGCTGGCTTGAAAATATCATCCATCGTCAGCTTGCTTATTAATCTGTCAAACTGCTTCTTATGTAGCCCTTTCGTAAGTATATCAGCAACCTGCTCATTTGTTGGAATATATGGCATGCATACTTGTCCACTGTCCAGCTTCTCTTTAATAAAATGTTTATCCACCTCCACATGTTTTGTACGATCATGGAGGACCGGATTATGTGCAATTGAAATTGCTGCTTTGTTGTCACAGTAGATCTTCATTGGTTGGGAATATGAAAATTTCAGTTCTTCCAGAATCCTTTTAATCCACATCACCTCACACATACCAAGAGCTACAGATCGAAATTCGGCTTCAGCACTACTCCTTGCCACCACATTCTGCTTCTTGCTCCTCCAAGTAACGAGATTACCACCAACAAAAGTGCAATAACCAGAAGTAGACCTCCTATCTGAAATACTCCCGGCCCAATCTGCATCAGTATATACTTCGACCTGTAGATGTCCCTGCTTCTTGAACATCAAACCTTTTCCGGGACATCCCTTCAAGTATCGCAAGATCCTGTAAACAGCTTCAAAATGCTTTAGACCTGGTGAATGCATGAACTGGCTTACCATGCTCACTGCAAAGGCTATATCTGGCCGTGTGTAAGACAAGTAAATCAGCCTCCCCACCAATCTTTGATATCGTTCTCGATCCACTACTTCTTCATTCTTTGCAGGTTCTAGCTTCATGTTGGGTTCCACAGGTGTATCTGCAGCTTTACACCCAAGTAAACCTGTCTCTTTTAGCAAATCGAGCACATATTTGCGTTGATTAACAAATATTCCCTCCTTAGACCTTGCAATTTCTATACCAAGAAAATACTTCAAAGTACCCAAGTCTTTAATTTCAAACTCAGCGGCCAAACTCCTTTTGAGATCTTCTAGTTCACTAACATCATCTCCGGTTAATATTATGTCATCTACATAAACAATCAAGATAGCACTTTTACCATCCTTTGAGTGTTTATAGAACAGGGTATGATCTCCTTGACTTTGGCAGTAGCCAAGTTTCTTTATAACATGCCCAAACCGCTCAAACCATGCTCTGGGTGATTGCTTCAGTCCATACAACGCTTTCTTTAGTCTACAAACTCTTTTTTTGCCATCCTCTTCCTCAAAACCAGGTGGCATATCCATCAAGACTTCTTCCTCTAAGTCACCATTCAAGAAAGCATTCTTGACGTCCAACTGATATAAAGGCCAATTAAAGTTAGCAGCCAAGGATAATAAAATCCGAATAGAATTTACCTTGGCAACTGGAGCAAATGTCTCATGGTAATCAACTCCATGAGTTTGTGTGAATCCTTTTGCCACAAGTCTGGCCTTGTACCTCTCAACACTTCCATCTGCTTTACACTTTACTGTAAACACCCATTTGCAGCCAACTATCTTCTTCCCTTTTGGTAAATCAACAAACTCCCAAGTGCCATTTTTCTCAAGTGCCCCTATCTCTTCCTCTACCGCCACTTTCCACTTTGGATCATTCAAGGCTTCTTGAATGTTTCTAGGAACAGTCATGTGAGATAGATTTGCGATGAATGCTCTGTAGTTGTGTGATAGGTTTTTGTAGGACACATGATCTGCAATAGGGTGCTGAGTACAAGACCTTATCCCTTTTCGAAGTGCTATAGGAATATCAAGGGTAGAAGGATTCAAATCAGAAGAAGATACTGAAGGTAAAGTGAGATCATAATTACCGGAAGGATGAGAGGAGTCATCTTTCGAGGCTTCAGACTGGTGTGGTTCGAGAATGAGATGGTCTCTTGCCGTTTGAAGTGTCTTTCTTCTAGAATAAACCTGAAACTCAGAATCTAATACTTTTTCTCCCCCTATCCTTGGAACATCAATACTTTTTGGTAGAGAAGGTGTTTGGACTGACACAGGAGATAGAATAGATTCGGTTGGAGTCAAAATCGGGACCGGATTAGGGAGAGATGGTCCCAAAAAATTATCTTCATTATCCCGCTCCCCCTGAAGAAGTTTTTTTGGGAAAAAAAGTTGTAGTTCAAGAAACAAGACATCAAGGCTAACATAATTTTTTTTTGTTTGAGGATCATAGCACTTGTAGCCCTTTTGAGTTGGAGAGTATCCAATAAAAACACACTTCACAGCTCTAGGATCAAGCTTGGACCGGAAGGGAGCAGGTAAATGAACAAAAACAGTACAACCAAATACCTTTAAAGGCAAATCTGAATGAATACGGGCTGTTGAAAATACCGCGAAAAACCCCAAATTGATACACTTGTGATAAATTTACCTCAAACTATTTTTTTAGCATAAAAAACCCCAAACTGGTACACTTGTGATAAATTTACCTCAAACTATTTTTTTAGCAAATTATTTTTTTTTACCATAAAAAATCCCAACCTGATACACATATGACAAATTTACCATTTGTTAATTTCTGTTAAATTGAGTTAATTTCATGAAAAATTTCAAATTGATGATAGCAAACATAAGGTAATGTGTACACTCGACAATAGCCACGTGTCATCCAACTTAGTAATTTGTCGGTAAAATCTAACGAAAACTAACGGAGAGTAAATTTCTCATGACTATATCAGTTTGGGGTAAATTTGTCACAAATGTACCAGTTTGGAGTTTTTCATGGTCAAAAAAATAATTTGGGGTAAAATTGTCGCAAGTGTACCAATTTGAGGTTTTTGGTGGTATTAACCCTTATTTTAATGTCCACGTGGCATCCACGTGTGCTGACTTAGATCTCTGGCAAACCACGTGTGCGCCACGAGTGATTTTCGGCAAGCCACGTCAGACATGGCACTCAAATAGCCATTTAAAAAAAATAGCACTGAGGTGATCCAAAAAAAAAAAAATTTGCATTTTTGGTGTATTTCTGCCTCACAATTTCTGTCATGTAAGTTGAGAAAATGAGTAAGGTTGGAAAATTTGGAACTTAATTTTACCTTTGAAGCGAAGTCCTTACCTACTAACCGTGCCCGAACACCCCCACAGATGGCAAAGAGCACTATTAATCAGAACATGTATAGATCTTTGAAACCCCACAGAGGGCAAAGAGTACAATCATCTGACGATAACGAGAGAAGGAAAAAAAAAAACGACTCAATCATACAATTGCAGTGGATGTCCAACATTCGCATATCTCCCCGAAGTCTTTGGAAACTTCCCCATAGATTCCAGGAAGGGATATTCGGTACTCCCGAGTTAAACATTGATCAAGCGTCTGGAATCTGCCTTCACGAATCTGAAAGGATCAATTATAGCCAAACAAATGTTTGAGAGGAGGAATCAATGTCAAACAAAGAAAAACAAGAGAATGGTAACTCACAGATCATAAGGTGACTTTTAAGCTCAATGGAGAAGCTTCCCTTATTTTCTCGAGGGTCATTGCACACCATCCATCAGAAGAGTCAGCTTCTTCAATTTGCTAAGCAACACCAATTTAATAAGATGGTAATAAAAGTATTAAAATATTCATAAAATTGATTTTATAAGACCATGGAAGAGTTAATGCAACATGGAGTTGTTAAATGCAAGTTTGGTGTGACTATCATTACTAGGTGTTATCATTACTAGGTGTCTTGTGTTTCATAGTAATTACATGTTGTGTTATCATTACTAGGTGTCTTGTGTTTCATAGTAATTACATGTTGTCTTCATAGGAGTGTTTAGTTTTTGCTATAAATACTTAAGTGTGTTGTATTGTAAGATAAGCAAGAGAGAAGCCAAAGCAAGTGTTCTCCAATATACAGATTTTCTCCATCCATTTCGTGCCTCGTTTTTTATATCCGAAAGGTCACCCACATTGTGTTTTTACGGTTCCAACATTTGGTATCAGAGCTAGAATGGCATCTACTAGTTCCGTTCAAATGCAGCTTCCAAAGTTGAACGGAAAGAATTTCAACAACTGGGCTGTCCAGATGAAGGTTCTGTTCAAATCGCAAGATTTGTGGAATCTAGTTGAAAGTGGCTACAACGAAGTAGCCGATGCCGAAGCATTCGAGGCTTTGAGAAAGGAGGAGAAAGAATCTCTGGTGGAGTCCCGGAAGAAAGATCAGAAAGCATTATATGCGATTTTTCAAGCCGTGGAGGAAACGATATTTGAAAAAATATCGAGTGCCGAGACCGCGAAAGCTGCCTGGGATATCTTGCAGAAATCCTACAAAGGCGATGATCGTGTCCGGCGGGTGCGGCTTCAGACTCTTCGAGGTGATTTCGAGTCTTTACGCATGAATGACTCGGAAACAATATCGGCATATTTTGATCGTGTGCGGGCCATCGTTAACCAATTGAGGGTTAATGGTGAAGAACTTCAAGATGTTCGTGTCGTAGAAAAAATCTTGAGGTCTTTGACCGAAAGATTTGACTACGTCGTCGCAGCGATCGAGGAAGGACAAGACGTATCAACTCTCACGTTGGAGCGGTTGATGGGTTCATTATGCTCCCATGAGCAAAGAATGAACCAGAAGTCTACGGGTTCCGTTCCCGAGCAAACATTGCAAAGCCGGGTCGCTCAACCAAACCGAGGAGGCTATCAAGGCGGTCGAGGTCGTGGAGGAGCTCGAGGTAGAGGTGAGAATTCAAATTTCACCAGAAAATTTAGAACACCTGACAAATCAAAAGTCAAGTGTTTTAAGTGTAATAAATTCGGACATTATAAATCCGAGTGCCATGCAAAGGCGACGTACGTGCCGGCGGAACATGCACATGCCACAGATGCTGAAGAGTACATGGTACTAGCATGTGCAAAGGATGATTCAACTATCGTGGATACCAACACATGGTATCTAGATACTGGGTGTAGCAACCATATGACCGGAAGAAATGAGTTATTCTCACAGCTGGATGAGACAAGCCGTGGCGAAGTCAACTTCGGGAATAAATCAAAAATTCCCGTGATGGGCAAAGGTAACATTAATATCAAATCCAAAGATGGTACTAATGTTGCTATTGCAGATGTTTACTTTGTGCCATGACTTTTTTGGAATTTGCTAAGTGTTGGGCAACTTTCCGAAAAAGGCCACAAAGTTCACATTGAAAATGGAGTTTGCACAATCAGAGGTGTAAACAACAAGTTGATCACGACGGTACAAATGACGAAGAACCGGATGTTTCCCCTGACTCTTCAGACGAAGAATCTCTTGAGCTTTCAAGCGATGACGAAAGACAGCAGCTGGCTGTGGCATCTTCGATTTGGGCATCTAAATTTTCGTGGAATGAAGCAATTAGTCCAGAAAAGGATGGTGACCGGCATGCCGTTGATTAATGATCCAGGGCGTCCTTGCGAAGGATGTCTCGTTGGAAAACAACACCGAGACTCTTTTCCAGTTGGAAAAGCCAGAAGAGCAAACCAACCGCTGGAATTGGTACATACCGACATATGTGGCCCTGTTGAGGTGGAATCGTTTGGACAAAAAAGGTACATGCTAATTTTTGTCGACGATTTTAGCAGAAAAATATGGGTACACTTCTTGAGGGAAAAATCTGAAGCTTTTGGCAAGTTTAAAGAATTTAAAGTCTACGTTGAAAAACAAAGTGGTTTTAAATTGAAGGCGTTGAGATCGGATAGAGGTGGAGAATTTACCTCAAATGAATTTCACAAATATTGTAAAATTCATGGAATCAAACGTCAGTTGACTGCCAGCTATACTCCTCAGCAAAACTGTATAGCAGAAAGAAAAAATAGGACAATTTTTGAAATGGCAAGAAGTATGCTGAAAGCTAAAGATTTGCCCAAGAAATTTTGGGCAGAAGCTGTTGCTTGTGCTGTATTTGTACTAAACAGGTGTCCAACAGTGAGTGTTCTTGGAAGAACTCCAGAAGAAGCTTGGAGTAGAAACAAACCAGATGTTTCGTTCCTACGAGTATTTGGGTGCGTGGCATATCCCCATATACCAGACGAGCGAAGAAAAAAGCTGGATGACAAAAGCGAGAAGTGCATCTTCATCGGCTACAGTGATACAACTAAAGGTTATAAGCTGTATAACCCGATCACAGAGAAAGTCATTATCAGCAGGGATGTCCAGTTTTTAGAAGATGTAACCTGGGACTGGAATCAAAAGGGTGACCAGAAAAACATCACCATCGAAGATGAACCATTGGCGGGTGAGATAGAAACACCTCCATCATCTTCAACGAGTGATCCATCTTCCTCATCATCTTCAACTGGAGGTACATCTTCACCAACAGCAGTTTCAGAACCACAACTACGTCGTTCACAACGACTAAAGGAGACGCCAGCAAAATTCAGAGATTATGTGGTCACAAGAAATAGAGACAGTGATAGCGAAATCACTGATGAAACACTGGTAAACTTTTGTTTATTTGCTGATTGTGACCCTATAACCTATGATGAAGCAGCTGTAGATGAAAAGTGGATTGAAGCAATGGATGAAGAAATTCACTCCATTGAGAAGAACGACACATGGGTGTTGACTTCTTTACCACCTGGTAAGAAGCCTATTGGTGTCAAGTGGGTGTACAAGACAAAGTACAAACCCGACGGTCAGGTGGACCGTTACAAGGCCAGACTGGTTGTAAAGGGCTACAAGCAAAAGCCAGGTATTGATTATTTTGAAGTATTTGCACCAGTTGCCCGGATGGATACCATTCGTATGGTATTAGCACTTGCAGCTCAAAACCATTGGAGAATCCATCAAATGGATGTGAAATTAGCATTCCTCAATGGTGTCCTTGAAGAGGAAGTATATGTGGAGCAACCACAGGGTTATGAGAAGAAAGGGCATGAAAATCAGTTTTACAGACTGAAGAAGGCTCTGTATGGATTAAAACAGGCACCACGTGCTTGGTACACACGTATCGACACATACCTGTTGGAGCATGATTTTCAAAAGTGCCCTTATGAGCATACATTGTATATCAAGTCAAATGCCAACGGTGACATCTTAATTGTGTGCATTTATGTTGATGACTTGATATTTACAGGGAGCTGTGAAAAAATGTTTGCTGAATTCAGGGAGGCTATGACTAGCCAGTTTGAGATGACTGATTTGGGACTGATGTCCTATTTTCTTGGTCTTGAAGTGAAGCAAACAGATGATGGCATATTTATTTCTCAGCAGAAATATGCTAATGATATTTTGAAGCGATTTAAAATGGAATCGCTGAAGCCAATCCGAACTCTCGTAGTAGAACGATTAGAGCTGAAAAAAGAAGGAACCGGTGAGCTGGTAAATCCCACTTATTTTAAAGGCATTGTTGGCAGATTGAGATATTTGGTTTCTACAATACCAGATATTACCTATGGAGTGGGTATTATTAGCAGGTTCATGGAAAAACCCTACCAGTCACATTTGCAAGCAGTAAAGAGAATTTTACGGTATGTCAGTGGAACTCGTGATCATAGAATTTTATATTCTTATACTGACAACTTTGGTCTAGTGGGGTACACAGACAGTGATTGGGCAGGTGATACCGAGACTCGAAAAAGTACGTCGGGGTATGCTTTCTTTCTT
This sequence comes from Rhodomyrtus psidioides, assembly GCA_021437785.1. NCBI lineage: Eukaryota > Viridiplantae > Streptophyta > Magnoliopsida > Myrtales > Myrtaceae > Rhodomyrtus > Rhodomyrtus psidioides. Next base: position 228,764 of record JAILYB010000092.1, on the reverse strand, counting down.
GGATCAGGAGTATTCTCTTGGTCTTCCAAAAAGCAACAAGTTGTTGCTCTCTCGACAGCTGAAGCAGAATATATGGCATTAGCTTCAGCGGCTTGTCAGGCGATATGGCTTCGTAGGATGCTGCATGAATTGATGCATGAACAAACGGGTCCTATTAAAATGATGTGTGACAATAAGTCGGCTATTGCATTAGCCAAGAATCCTGTATTTCATGGCAGGAGCAAGCACATCGACATCAAGTATCATTACATTCGTGAGCGAGTCAAAGATGGTGAAATCGATCTTAATTTATGTAGATCAGAAGATCAGCTTGCAGATATTTTGACGAAACCCTTGAAGGCGGATTCGTTCGAAAAATTGAAGAAGATGCTTGGTATGGAAATCAATTTTAAGGGAGGCTATTAAAATATTCATAAAATTGATTTTATAAGATCATGGAAGAGTTAATGCAACATGGAGTTGTTAAATGCAAGTTTGGTGTGACTATCATTACTAGGTGTTATCATTACTAGGTGTCTTGGGTTTCATAGTAATTACATGTTGTGTTATCATTACTAGGTGTCTTGTGTTTCATAGTAATTACATGTTGTGTTATCGTTACTAGGTGTCTTGTGTTTCATAGTAATTACATGTTGTCTTCATAGGAGTGTTTAGTTTTTGCTATAAATACTTAAGTGTGTTGTATTGTAAGATAAGCAAGAGAGAAGCCAAAGCAAGTGTTCTCCAATATACAGATTTTCTCCATCCATTTCGTGCCTCGTTTTTTATATCCGAAAGGTCACCCACATTGTGTTTTTACGGTTCCAACAAAAAGAACATCTAGGATATTAATTTGTGCTCATTGCATTTCTCAGTTGAATAGTGCCAATTCTAACATCATGTCATCTGGAAAAATAAAACATAAGCGGTACCATCTCAAAATCCAGTATGAGGTCAAGCATTAAGGACTTCCCAATGATAAACATAAGAGTCCCTTTCGGGTCTCCCATCCAACTTACCAGTGCGTGGACAATTTCCTCGACTGTGTTATGGCTAAAGCATTTATCGATCACATCAATCCTGCGTCAACACTAGAATATTGTAAGAGAACAAGACAAAGATACTCCGTTTGAAAAATTATTCAATACTTACTTCAATAACTGCAACCAAAAAAACTCAAAGAGATTAGAGAGCAAAAGAACTGCTGGCCATAAGCAAAACAAAATATGCAAGTTCATTCTTTAATAAAGACGAAAAGGAATATACTTGTACAGAGAAGGAAAAAAACCTTTTTTCCATGAAAGCAGCAATCACTGTGCTATCTGGAATATTTACACGTCCCTTGGACAGCTCCAATGTGCAAAACAACAAATAATATGTTATCACTAATGACTTCTCATGCAGATTTGAAGTGTTTAGAATAAACTGATTCATAGTTCTACTCGGGTTTGGATAAAACAGAATCAACCACAGAAAAGTGTGAAAAATAGCTAGTACAAAAAGGTACTAGAACGCAATGTACTCACAATGTACATCATTTATTAGCTACATAGTCTATTGTGCTCCCCTAGACAGATGTATAATGTAAAGTTATACCATATAGATCCAAAAGCATAAAGTCATTCACGCAGAGGAGGACGAAAGTGAAAAACACCATGCTGCAAAGATCCCAAAAAGCTGTAGACCAAAGTTGAAAGTCACTTATGAATGATACTCCTCCTGTCGGGATAAACACGATCACCATATTGTGGAAGGGATGTCTCTATAACAGATGGATCATCAGTAGTCAGTTTACCAAGAAGCTCTTCGATCAAAGCCAATCTCTGTCAAGGTCGTTGTTCATAACTCAGAAGAGATTATCATGTATGTAGTGCTAAAAAAATGGCAGCAGTCAAAGGTGCATTAGAAGCAAACCGCATTTAGTGAATAGTGAGTAGCCAAGAGGCAGGCAACCATTTCCACACCATTAAGCTTATCCCCTGTGAGAGCCAGGTATTACCCTGGAAGAAGAAGCCACACATTCTAAGGGTGGGTTTGGTTCAGCATTCCCAAGGAGCTTTCAGCCCTTAAAACCCATTGGGAAAATACCGAAGCACCTTTAAGCCAGGTTATGTTGTCTGCTGGAGAAAGGATGTGATGAGATGACATTCTGTGGGGGCAGATTGTCCCTTCTATCAAGCACCTTTAAGAAGCTCAAAGAATTCAGTGTTCTAGAGTGCCCAAAGCTAGTTGAGATTCAAGTCGTGGGCGTTCGGGAATTATTGAATGTATTTTCCGTGGATGGGTGTTTGGGTTTGGAAAGACTAGGTGGTTTATCAAACTTGAAGAACCTCAAGTCGTTTAGTATGAGAGAGTGTGGTGCTCTTCAAGCTGTTGAGGGTCTTGATCAACTGGAGTGCTTGTGTCGATTGCTTGTTGGTGATTATGGATCATTGGAAAGGTGGGTTGATGTATCGAGTGCGAAAATACCAGATGAGTGCGAGATGTTAATTTGGGATTGCAGGGGTTCAGTAAGTGAGCTCTGTCCACGTAAAATTGAGTGCGTCTCATTCAATCAGTGCAGAGAGAGGATTCTTCTTCGACCAAACAAGGTGCACCTTCTCTTCCTGGCTTATGTTTCTTCATTGCAAGCGCAACTCGCCCTTTCTCCTCTACCTGTTCATTTCTTCCATGTAGTGTATTTATTTTCTGTTAAGAGTATTTTCGTCTGGTGGCGCTTAGTGCATGTTGTGTTCTGATATCAATTGTTGGTTATGGTACTTTTGACTATTATGTTTATTGGATTGTTTAATTGATACCATTTCTCGTACGCTGTGGTGGTAATTGAAGAATAATGGTAATATGAAAATCAAGACACGCTGGTACCATATTGTATTTGTGGTGCATGTAAAATAATCTGTATCATCTCACACACTGTTTGTAAGACACTACCTTTTTTTGGGGACAACGTCGAGACATTACTTTACCATGACAATCAATTCACTCTTACCACACACAAAAAACTTCAGGTTTCATGAATGAGCATCATAATTCATAGCTATACAAATCCACATGTAAATATGCTTTAAAAATTTAAGTACGAAGAAACTTCATCTCTCAATGCATTTCTTTAGACAAAGACTCCGTGTTTTCCTCTTTTTGGGATGGTTGATATTTCTTAGAACAGGTGATATTACATCTTTATCATCTCAGAATATTGAATTTATCATTTTAAAATGAACTTATAAATTCAAAGCAAGGTTGGCTAATCAATCTGCAGATAGATTGCTTTCGAACCTGCGCTGCTTCTTACTTGCTTCTTGTTTGAAGGAAGATCTAGTAGGCATGTTGACTCAACTTTGCAGTCCGTTGTTCCAACCATATGAACAAATTAAAAAAGGAAACCCACGATTCTGCTAATACAGAGGAAGAAGTAACTATATAGCTAACATAAAACCAGGGCAATCACCGGCCTCATTGCAGAGAAACTGCCCCACAAGTTTAACCCACAGGCCCAAGGCGAAACTCAGACCATCCCAATTGGATTAGGGAGGGAGACTCCCCAGTTGACGACTTATTCTGCCACTCATTTGTCTGTAACCTCATTTGCATACTGCTGAATTTAGAGAGAACGTTTTGAGGGAGGTAGAATCCTTATGAAACAACAGCTTATTCCTCCAAACGAGTCAGTGCTCGCTGACCAATCTGAAGAAAAAGTCCAATTCACAGTGGATAATATTTTTGCTATCTCCTCTGTTGGATTTAGTTAAGACCACCGATTAGGGTTTGAAGCAAAGAAGTGCTGATAAACTAACTTGAGATGGGGGGCTTCTCACTGAAGGACAATTCCTCAAGCATTGAAGTAAAGATTCAAGCTTGTTTTCGTGGAACTGACAATCTGAGGATGCTAGAGTTTCTCACAGATTGTGCTTCATTTCTTAGAAGCCTTTTACATGCAACCAGCCCCAATATTTTTCTGACACTCTTGAGGACCTTGCCTTTGAAAGCAGGCATCTATCAGATGCCTTCTTTAAAAGTTTAAGTTTATGGACCCAAAGAAAGAAAGAAAATGTTTATATCTTAAAAGCATTTCTATGTGTATATATTTATCTATATTTTTATTTTTGTTTACTTATTTTTACATATTATTTATTTTCCCTCGATCGGTCTTGCTTTTATTTTATGTTTCTTTGGGGTTTATCGACCGCCGACCTCAACTAGTTTGGAATAAAGGTGTTATTGATGTTGATGTTGATTAGAGCGGATGTGCTAACACCAATATTTTGTCTTGTCGGAGGAATTTAACTTCGGATCAGTTACCGAAATATATCATTTAACAACTCCAAATATCTGGGTTGTGAATGCGAATATTCTCCTATGTTGCTTATGCTTAGTTTCAAACAAAAACTTCACAACCCCATTTTTGCTTTATTTATGACAGTAAATCCTTGGACTGTTATTTATTATTATCATTTTTTTGTTGCAGCGTCCATGGTATTATAGATTGCTTTGCTGGCGCTTATAGCTCTAGGAGATATAGTTATTGCTCCGAGGAGGAAGAGGAATCATGTCACCGGTTCCATGCTCCATTGGTTTAAGTATCTCTTCCTTTCTATTATTAGTGTAGTAGGTCCTGTAGTGTAGCCCTTCATAAGGATCCCATGGAAGCTTCAATTTTGTTTTGCTTCTGTTTTCAATGTTCTCTAATATGTGTCCAAAACACTGAAATTGTATGTTCACCCAAATATTGACGGAATACATTGGTAAATAACTTGTCATACTTTATAGGTGCATTTTGCCATTATGGATACGGAAGTTCGTTCCGCTGGTCATGGTTCTGTTCACAACTATTGTTCTCTGAATCTCGCAACCAGTTCCTTGACTTATTTTTCTCGGTCGAGTTTTCATTTCTCAAATGTCAAATGTCAAGCATTTGAAACTATTATCATTAGAGTTGCTCAGCTTCTGGGCTTATTATGATTAGATTAAAAGTTCAAGTTTCAACGTGTTAGAGATAATTTTGTCTCTTGCCATGTCTAATTCGTTGTTAAATGTTTTGATCCCAAGTCTATTGACTAGAAGGAAGAAGGCTAGGTACATACTGCACCTGTAAGGCCAATGCTTTGCAATCTCAATGAGATTAATGACTAGTTACTGAGTTTTGATTTCTTATGGTTGCAAAGAAAATCAACTTTCTAGTCAAAATTACAAGCACAAGAATGATGGCACTTGACAGATGTGGAAGCGCAACAGTTAAGCAGGCGAGGGGCATCTGCAGTTTTGTCAGTCTGTTCGCGTTCTCTTTGTCACACCCTAAATCCTACAATGACCTAGGAAATGACACGATCGTCCTTGTACCTAAAAGACGCAGCCTTAGTGTTGACACCTGATTTTTTATCAGTTTTTCATAGTTTATTTTTTAAAAATTCATAAAAAATATAAAAAAAGTTAAAAAAAAATTAAAAAATCATCTTTGGTAGCCTTGACCAAGCTAAAGGAACCATTTTTGACAAAAAATAATTTTTCAGTTTTTTAATATTTTCCAAAAATAGAAAAATACATGAAAAATGAAAAAAATAGCATTCGATGTCGTAAAAATATAGAAAAATAGTCAATATTTTTATTTTAATTTTATTTTCATTTTGAACTCATAAATAGTCAAAATTCAAGTTCAATTGCATGTGTTTCTTCACGACGCATAGAGTTGAATTTGGCAAAAAAAATATCATTCGAGTCTTTTAATTTGTAAATTTCTACATTTTTTTAGTCTTGATGTCCAATTAGATCGACCACCATCTACAATAAATGCCCCTTGCTGAATATTTTCATTTTTGTTTCACATGATTTCATGGTGTAAAATGCCGAGTGGATCCCTAAATGTAACCGGGTCGGCATGAGCTCGATAGCTCGTCCAAGACCAAACCAGGGCACGGCGAACACCATGTGAGTACTCTCGAACTCCTGCGATGCTTCCTAATGCTTTTCTTAGGTTAGATCGAGTGTAGAACGGCTAGGACAGCTAAATCATTCTTGAGCTGTGATTGATAAATAGGGCATTACTAGGAATGCCATGTGATTTATTTGCATATTTAGATTCCTTGAGTTGCGCATTTTATTACTGATTGTGATTGCTAGGATAATCACTCCTATCTGCATGAATTTCTAGATTTATGGTTCATACCTTACTCATCCGCATGAATCTCAGGCTAGAAAATTCAGTCAACTTAGGTACCGAAAGGGCGTCAACTCTGACGGTTGGCGTAACTAAGTCCCCGAAACCATTTCTCTGGTTCTCGCAGAATTGAATAGAAACTCCCAACTATTCGATTGGGTGGTCCAATCATACCCTAAAAAAATGATTGGTGGCGACTCCATGGCATGCACACTTAGCACATGTCACTAGACCACACTGAAAGTCGATCACGCATACCTCCGTTGCGATTTGGGTAATGGGCCTTGGGAGAGGCCCGCGTCCGACCAGACAGGACGGCCCATTAGCCCTCGAGAGCCCGACAACCTCAAGAGGGTCGCGACACTTAGATAGAAACCAACATAAACCTGTTATCAAATATATGTATATCCTTCTATGTATACATATAGACATCTAACTAAACATAAAATTGGTTCCTTCATCAGAGTTTCTACAATCCTCAAAAATATTTACATCTTACTGTTCAGCTAAACTCGACAACTAAAAACACACGTATATATAGTCCTTTTTCAGATCATACCCAAAATCCGACTCCCAAAAGTTCCCGACGTTGCGCTTTCGTTCTACTTGCCGACGACTGAAGAACCTGAAAAGATTGGGATGGAAAGGGGGGTGAGCAACCACAGCTCAGTGAGTAGTACATATCTCTTCTAAGCAGATCAAACATTCATTATGCACATATAATAATAACATATATCACAGAACTATTCTGTAAATCAATAAAAATCATAACAAAAATCAATAGTCAAGTCCACTGATTAATCTCAAATCACATATCGATGGTATCCATCGACAAATCTCATATCACATGTCAATGGTCCATTCCATTGACCAATCTCATATCACATGTCAATGGTCTATTCCATTAACCAATCTCATGCTCAAATATCTAGCCATGATCACGTATAACGTCTCGTGACAAGACGATCAAGATTCTCCCTTGGCAAGGTCCCCACCTATATCAGCCGGTGGTTCGACCCCAAAGGATATCCTAACCAGTATGCGCATACCCAAAAACCCTTCACTGGATTCACAGCGATATTGAGCATCAAAACCAACATTTGCAAATAATCCACAAATCCAATCCAGAAACCATTTTGCGAACCAGAATATATTCCACGATCATTTCTGATAAACCAGGTTCAGAAATCGATCACACTTTTCACAATTCATTTCGTAACATATTTCTCAAATAGTTCGCAAGTATCAAAATGCAGTAATTGCCCGATCCAGATTTTGATGCAACAAATATGCCGTTAGCATTCATGGTATATCAAATCCGAACCACTTTCAAGATATGACTTTATAAATCCAAAGAAGAGATAAGCACGACTCACCTGATATAGCCTAACTCAGATCTCGATAACTAATTCAGGCCATCGAACTCAAGTCCTATCAATTTAGCGAAAATCGGTATCACAGTCAAATAAAAACTCTATCGTAACTACGAATCCACTAAGATAAACTTATTTGCTAGTCAATCTATTTCTACGAATTAACAAAATGCTAATCCGAATCGCATAATCTAAACTATCCGTAACGCGGAGCCTAAACATAGCGTAACTTCGAAAACTATTCCGGCGATATGAACGAGGGGCTTGAATTCTTACTAGACGCGGAAAAACGAAATTGATTCGGCTTGATTCTGGACCCGAACAGATTTCTTTCTTTCTTTCCTCTTCTTTTCCTTCTCTTCCGCGCGTTCTCTTCGTTTCTGTTTTTGATGGACAATGAAGCACCCTCACTTTCCCTTATACTCAGCCGAATGTTATCAATTGAGGCGGTGGCGTTGTTTGTTGTTTTTTTTTTAATATAAAATATGTTGACTAGTCAGGCCACATGTCACCGAGCGGGCAAATATAAGGCCAGCAGTGCATGTGATGCTGCATATTACACTCTTAAAATCTGATCTGCTACATATTTGACGTAGGTAGATTTGTTGCCTTTCTTTTCATCATCGATACTCGTTTATCGTGGAAGCTGCAGTTATCAACTAAAGAATCTGTCAAGTACTTAATATCTCGGTAGGAATGTAGTGCTACCTTTGGGTCAAATGGGGGTTCCAAGCAAAGATTCATGCGGAGATTCTGGTAATGAATGTCCAGTTCAGTCTCAGCTGTTCAACATCTTGTGATGGGAGATCAAAAGGGAGCTCAAATTTGAACTCTTGTAATGCTTAGGTGGACTGAGTTTCACTCAATGACTCCAACTCGTTGAGTTCTGAGCCAACCAAGACATGTTCAATTGGCCCAATTTATACCCAATGTTGATGGGATTTATCGCAACCGAATCAGAACGATCAAACAGAAAATTAAGAAAAATTGAACGACGCACAGTTTACCCAGATTCACCTCAGAATAAGGCTACGTCTTGCAAAGATATTTCACTATGATATTCGATTTACAGTCACTCAACTCGTTACAATGATCCGCATAAACGATAGCAAAATATATATGCACTAAACGGGCTCAAAACATTAACCTAGCGAAATCTCTATTAAGCCCACAACATACGGGTTCACTTAAATAAAAGCCCAAATCCGTTGAGGTTTCGGGGACGCTTCCCCCGAACCCCCGCCCGCTCACCGGCGAGCGAGGCAACCGTCCGCTGACCGGGCAGCGGAAGTCCCGCCCGCTGACCGGGCAGTGGGACACCCGTGTTAGGGGCGCTGTCCCCGAATCCCCGCATCCCGCGCGCATAGATCACATGTCGTCGGATAACACTTTGGTTTCCCTAAGCTCACGTGGATGTACCCGATGTGAGAAACAAGGGTCCCCGAAATATTCGCAAACTCCAACAAATGTGAAGTTATTCATTGCTTTGACACCTCATGCACACGACTAGTAACAAAACCCACGTACAGAACCCAACACGAGCTTCGCTTTCGGTTTCCTTCATCGTAAGTTTGTCAAGAACATGGGCCTCCCGTCGCAAATCAATTTGGCATGCTATAGAAGAGTAAAAATAATAATTGCGGACTCAATTGCGGCACTTCTGGTAGAACTAAAATGTTGAAATTAGTGGGCATCATCTTGAATCTAGTTAATATATTTGATGAAAACTAAATTTTTTTTCTCGATGTCAAACAACCAGCGGAAAATATTTCTTTCTCATTTTTTTTTTTGCCAAAAGGAGAATTTAGTTCGTTCTTGAAAAATCTATGCTACTCAAGTTATATTTTAGGTTCTCCACATGTAAAGAAACTCATAAAAATTTGACGACAAGGGAGACAAAAGGACAAGGTCGCATGGGAAAGAAGTAAAGACTGAGAGTCTCTCCACATCGGATTCTTGGAAAGCACCACCAATTGCGTTTCCTTCTTCCAAGGAGTCAATAGAATTTTCAAAGATCTGCCCACTGTATTCAAAGCCATCGATTCTCTGTGTCAACCACTTTTCCTGAGCAGGTGCATAATTACTGGTGAACCCCTTTACCGGCCGATATACTGCCAACGCCAGTCTTAAAATATTGAATACTTATGAGAAACAGAAAATATCGCGATCATTGATTAAGCAAACCAAACTTTTCTGTCTGCATTAATGCTACATAATACTGGTGACTTTCGCTTGGCTGTCTATATTGAAGATCTCTAGCTCTCAGCTTAGGTATACACACACCTATAATTCCTCTATAGGGGCATCTGGGACAGAGATATCTGGTAAAACAAGCGCCCATGGCGAACCTAGAGGCCGGAACGAGCACCGTTGGTGTACCAGGAGGTGAGTATCAAGTGTTCCTGAGTTTTAGAGGAACAGACACTCGTTATGGATTCACCGACTGTCTCTACCACGCCTTGGTAGGCGCGGGAATCCGCGTCTTTAGGGATGACGATGAACTCCGTGTTGGGGAAGTCATTGGTGGAGAGCTGCTTCGGGCTATCGACGACTCCATAATCTACATACCTGTCTTTTCTCAAAATTACGCTACCAGTAAATGGTGCCTCCGTGAGATCGCCAGGATAGTAGAGAACACAGATGTGTCTGATAAATCTGAGGGTATTAAAAAGAAGATACTTCCCATTTTCTTCGATGTGGAACCTGATGATGTTAAGCTTAAAACATCATTGTATAAGGATGCCCTTCTGAAGCACGAGAAGAGGTTCCCTGAAGAAGTGAAGGCGTGGCAAAAGGCTCTTGTGAAGGTAGATGAAATCAAGGGATGGAACTTGAAGAAGGATGAAGGGTAAACTCATCCTTAAAACTCATTATTTTTTCCATTTAGAGGAAAAAAAGAGCACGATATCATATCACTGTTTGTTTCTTAGTATAACTTCTACTGGATCATGAAAACAGATTCTCAGGGGAAATAACTGTACTTTCTTTAGTATCTTTCAAGAAGAAAGTTCTTGTACCAGATTCTGACGAATTCATTACTCTTAACTATTATGTTTGGGGTTAAGTTCGTTATTGTTACTTATGTTGTTTGCCCTTTATTGCTTTGTCTTGAGCTGCAATTATGAGATTTTCTGAGAATAGGTGATTGGAAGATACATGAAATTATCAAACATACGAAATCACAGTTCGATGGAACGTTTGAGAAAGCATTGCATCTGGCTGGAACTCTAATCAGATGCATTTGCATATAGTTAGATCAATTCCCATCCTGAAAATTTTGTTGTCTTTTTTTCCTCATTAATTAGATAGAAGGGCTTTTCTTTTTACAGCCAGGGACAACTTATCAAATTGGTTGTTGAAGAGGTTTTGGATAAGTTGAAGATAAAGCATAAACCCGTGACTGAACGTTTAGTTGGGCTCACTGGTCGGGTAGAAGATGTCATGAAATTACTAGACATCGACTCTGGTGACGTACGACTTATCAAAATTCATGGAATGGGTGGTATTGGTAAAACAACACTGGCCAAGGTCATCTTCAACCAACTAAATCCGCAGTTTGGAAAGCGATGCAGCTTCCTTGAAGACATTCGAGAAGAGTCGAAGAAGGATGGCTTAGTCAAGTTGCAGGAAAAATTGCTGTCAGACATTGTTAATTCTAGAGCAATAGAAAGAATTCCCGACACAGATTATGGCATGAGGAGGACCGGAGAAATACTTTGCAATAAGAGGGTCCTCATAGTTCTTGATGACATTGACAAGGGTGAACAAATCGAGAAACTACTAGGAAAATACATTCTGCATCCAGGAACGAGGATAATTGTTACGACTAGGGATACAAGCGTGCTGCCAATTAAGGGATTCAAGTATACAGTTCTGCCTTATCCGATGGAGGAGCTGAATTTTAATCATGCACTCCAGCTTTTCGAAAGGCACGCCTTCAGTGGAGACTCTCCTTCAGATGATCATCGCGTCCTTGCTAGGGCTATTGTCTCTACTACTGGAGGGCTTCCATTGGCTCTTGAAGTGATAGGTTCACTCCTCTATCAAAAGCCAAAAGCAATATGGAGTGAGACATTGGACAAGTTAAGAGAAATACCGGAGAAGGATGTCCAAAGGAAGTTGAAGATTAGCTATGACGTGCTAGACGATTATCAGCAACAGATTTTTCTCGATATTGCATGCCTTTTCGTTAATGAGGATAAGACTAATGCAATTTATATGTGGACTGACTGTCGGTTTTTCCCCGAAGGCGGAATTGATGTCCTTATTAGCATGTCCTTGATAAAGATATTGGACAACAATAAATTCTGGATGCACGACCAACTAAGAGATCTTGGAAGGGAAATGGTTCATAAAGAAAGTTTGACAGACCCTGGAGAGCGTAGTAGGTTGTGGATAAGTGAAGAGATCCTCGAAACATTAAGAACAAAAGAGGTAAAGTATGAACAATTACTAGTTTGCAATTAGAATATTTTACATAGATTGCTTTTTCTATTGAGCAACGTACCTTTATATGTGATAAAAGAAACATAGCTGATAATTAATGAATGTTTACGTACAATTCATTGGCAGAGTAAGAAGAAGGTTCAAGCATTTGATCTAGATGGAAAGGTTTCTCCGACCTTGATCACAAATGAACACCTTGAAAGGTTTGGAAATTTAAGGTTCCTAAAGCTATGTAACACAACCTTTGCTGGAGATTTCTCGGATTGCCTTTCAAAAATAAGATGGTTTTCTTGGCATTCTCCTCCACCAAGTTTCTGGGCGGTCAATATGCATTCAAGAAATATAGTTGTTCTTGAACTTTCTGACAATCACTTTGCAGATGATTCGGAGGTGTGGAGCTTTTTCAAGGTATCTTCTCTTATGTATTTATTAATACTTCTACTCTAATTTTCCTTAGAAATATGTGTAACTGTTTCCATGTGAAATATAATTATCTTCTGTAGATGGCAACCAAATTAAAGGTTCTAGCTCTCAAAAAGTGCTTTGGCATTACCAGAACTCCAGACTTCTCCAAGTGCTTGATGTTAGAGAGGTTGACACTTGAAAGATGTGACAATTTGACAGAAATTGACTGTTCAATTGGAAGACTGAAGTATCTGATTGACTTGAATATAAACGGCTGCTTGCGTCTTGAAGAGTTGCCCAAAGAAATTGGAGGGCTAGAGAAACTAAAGCGCTTCTCTTTGACGGATTGCTATAGGGTGAGCAAACTTCCTGACTCAATTGGAAAGTTAGCATCCTTGACGGAGTTGTATTTATCAAACATGAGAGTCACAAGCTTACCTGATTCAATCTGTAGACTCAAATGTCTGTCAACTCTCAATGTATCAAGAATGCCAATCACCGAACTTCCAGACTCTATCGAAGCGCTAGTGAAGCTCGAGTCTTTCTCGCTGATTAGCACTAAGATCAGAGAGCTTCCTATCTCCATCGGAAAGCTGAGATCACTGCGTTTGTTGGATTTTTCGTGTAAGATGATACCTATATTAACTGGAAAAGGGTGGAAGTTGCCTAGTGCTATTGGAATGTTGGAGAATCTTGAAGAGATACATGCTGAGCGCTGTGAAGAGTTAGAAGGTGAAATTCCTAAGGAAGTTGGCAACTTGCTCTCGTTGAGAATCTTAAACTTATCAGGTACACGAATAGACACCATGCCCAGCGTAATCAACTTGCTTCCTAGCCTCCAAAAACTGGACTTAAGTAGATGCCACGAGATTCAAGAGTTGCCGGAGCTTCCCACAAGCTTGATCTGTTTACGTGTTGAATCTCGCTCGCTTCTGTTGGTCCCTAATCTCTCGAACTTGACTAATTTGGAGGAGTTGCTCCTTTCTGATGGCTCTAGAAATACAGAGGGATCACATCTAATGCAGACTTCTGACATATCGTGGATTGGGAGGTTATCCAAATTGAACAAGTTGGAACTGCGCCTCTGGAACAACCCCGCACCGCCTACAGAGTTGAGCTCCCTCTCTCTCCTGGAAAAACTTACGTTGTCAAGTCTGAATCTGCAACCTCTCATGCAGCTTCCGTCTTCCTTGTTGGGGTTGCAACTTGATAACTTCAACTCGACCAGATCACTATCATCCAACTTGAGAAGTTTATCGATGTTAGTGCTCTACGGCTCTCGAGTGAAAGAGATACAACTCCATGAGCTTCCACAGTTGAGAAATTTGACTGTGGAGGGGTGTGAACTCCTAGAGCGGTTGTCCATCCTATCAACTTTAACAAACCTGATTTATGTCCGGGTGTGCAAATGCTCAAAGCTGGTCGACATGCAATTTCTTGGTGTGATGGAATCGCTGCAGTACTTATCAATTGAGGATTGCGAGTCTGTGGAAAGGTTAGAGGCTAAAATCTCTGACGAATCAGAGTGTTCGAGTGAGTCAACCTTTTGTGGGGAGGGAGTGTCCGTTCTATCAACTGCCCTAAAGAAGCTAAAAGAATGCAGTCTGGTGAGTTGCGGAAAGCTACTCGAAATTCAAGTCGTTGGCATGTGGGAATCATTGGAATACTTTCTTCTTTACCATTGCCATGCTGTGGAAAGGCTTGGTGGTCTGTCAAACACAAAGAACCTGCGCCATTTGGCCATCGGGATGTGCTCTGGATTAAGGGTTGTTGAGGGACTGGACCAGTTAGAGATTTTGGATGAGTTGCGTATTTTTGGGTGTTATTCTCTGGAAAGGCCGATAGATGTGCGGACCACAAAAATACCAGATGAGTGCCAAATATATTTTAGTTACTGTGGGGAGTTACTTGACTCCGATCCAGATGGAGGCAATGACATCCCATTTGAACGTTACAAAGAGATGATTCTTCAAGGAACAGCAGACGCCGGATCCAAGACCAAGAACTCTCAATTGGAGACTGAGAAGGTATGCTTCCCTGATTATTTGATGATACGCAATGGCATCTCACTTCCTTCCATTTTTGTTGGTCCTCTCTCTTTGGCCATATTCTTCCATTCATTGACTTTATCTACAATATCTGTTTATACGAACATGAGGATGGGAATTCCAACTTGTAGACTGAATTTCTGACACTAATGTAACTGATCGACGGTACATTGAATTGAAAATTTGGTAGTTCTTCACCATCTGCAGTAAATGATGTCTCGTTCCATATAGTGCATTTTATTTTAAATTTCTGTAGTGATGCGGCCATTTTGTTTTGCTTCTTTCATCAATTAATTCTAGTTCACTCACCTGAATGTAAGAAACTCAATGTTAGATATCGTCACTTCTGGACATTCTGATGGATATGAAAGGTTATAATATGCTTCGTAGAGGAAGGAACTATATTTGGACAAGTAAAACTGACTTTGAAGGAAGTAAAGGGGTGATTTTGACTCTACCTGAACCACTGATACATCATTCAGTAGTATCTAGACTTCATGATGTCTTGCAGATAGGAACCATGAGTTTGTTGTACCCTTGTTTATGAGAAAGGCAAAACCTTTGTTAAGGAAAAGATTTATTTGATGACATTTGTATTTTCTCATCCTAGAATACTGGCTAAAGAAAATCTTATTTGTCATTTAGGAGGAGGCTAAAATGGAAGGGGATGCCGAGGAGCCCGACACTGAAGTAAAGCTTCAGTTTCATCCATCTGCAAGTTCTCAGGATCATGAAATTAGCGATGAGCCTCGCCTTGAAAATGTCAGAGAAGGGACTCCGCCTGGGGAGGAAAATCACACTGCGGAGCAAGACTCAAGCTCTTTAAGTATTTCACTGCTATTGTCCATCATTCGATCTACTGTTATCATGTCACACAGACTGAAAAAGTATATCCTGAATTTAATC
This sequence comes from Rhodomyrtus psidioides, assembly GCA_021437785.1. NCBI lineage: Eukaryota > Viridiplantae > Streptophyta > Magnoliopsida > Myrtales > Myrtaceae > Rhodomyrtus > Rhodomyrtus psidioides. Next base: position 213,456 of record JAILYB010000092.1, on the reverse strand, counting down.
ACAAAATATTTTTTGCAGGTCCAGATGAACTTGTTCCACCAAGAAATTTTTCTGATAGGTTCAAGACATGCTTAGTAAGCATATTGGAATGCATCTGCAACCGCGACTTTCCTAGCTTTTAAGCATTCGAAGGATAATTCATAAGTGGAAATGGAAAAGACCAAGTCTCGTCTCGTCATTTTGGTTGATTGAAGGGCCAAGTGATGGCTTCAAAAGATTACTTTCAGACTCCTCAAGATGAAACTCAAAGAGGAACTACAGTCGAGAGACAAATTTTTCAGAAACAAGAACTCGTGCCGCCTAAGAATTTCCTCTGCGGTGGGGATTCATTATCGATTTGTCCAAGGTAAGTCTTTCTCTTAGCGGAATACAAATTGATTTTCCACATGGGGTCAACTAACAAAGTATTTTCTACTATTTGGCTTGCGTATGACAGTTTCTTCAACCTTCGAAGGCATGTGATAGACCAACTGATGCACCGATAGGCAGCAGACTGGCGCTGATATACATTGTCAGCCAATGACTAGGTGGCTGGTTAGCTGTAGTGTTTTGTGAACATTCACTGGCCAAGATTTAATAGAAGTTGCCTTATCTTGGAAGCAGGGAGTTCCTAAAAATGGACTTAATGCAATTTCACCATCCAGTATGCACCGTTCATTAACAGGGGAATCATTCTCCAAAGTTGATAATCTGGTATTTTTCCCATATTTGCTAAATTTCTAATGAATTGCTTGGTCATAGCAAGCAAGCCCAGAGAAAGGATTTCAGTTGTGAGGCCATGAGTTATAAGGACCCTAATATCAAAGCATTCCCTTGGCTCGTTCCCTCGTGGGAACCAAGAACAACTGGCCGAAACAGGAAGATTCAAAACTGATAGAGAGAGCTACTAATTCAGGTAGAGTTTCTTTTTGTTCTTCTTGTCGGGCTTGTGTTTGTCTGTGTCGATTTTATGGGGGGAAAAAAGAAAGATTAGACATACAAAACTGACAGATCTTGAACTGTCAAGAGCATGCAAGAACCACAATAAAATCAAATCACACGGTCTAAATCCTAATCAAAAAAAAAAAAAGGGGATAGAAGACCCTGAAAACTTATCAGCATTCATATATCTGTCATATAGAGGGTTCTCGCGAGGCTGTCGGTAGTTCGAGCTCGAGCTCGGGCTCAGATTTTAGTGAAGAGACATAACAGTCTTACGATCTCCTTGGTCACTTCTTCCAAACATGGAAGATCCCACTGCACATTATTTGACAAACCCACAATAAATTCCTCATGCGTGTGTAGTAACGAAAACCAACCTACAGGACCCAACATGAGTTTTGCCTTTGGTTTCCTTCGTCGTAAATTTCTCAAGAACATGAGCCTTCCCGTTGTAATTCAACTTGGGATGCTGTAGAAGAGAAAGGGGGGAAAAAATCAGTTGCAGAATTGGTTCCTGCACTTCTGGTAGATCTAAAATGTTGAATTTAGTGGCCATCATCTTGGATAATATAGATGAGCCAATTCGACGAATGTGTTCGATAACAACTAAATATTCTCTTGATGTCAAACTTCTAGCAAAAAGCATTTCTTTCTCATCTTTTGCCAAAAGGAGAATTTATTAGTTCGTCCTTGAGATGTTAAGTGGGTTGTGTTGGGTCGGGTCGTTTCGAATATGATCCGATCTATATTGATCTATTTAATCTATTTTAATATATTTTCATACCTTACAAATTTAACAACTCATACCCAACTCGACATATATTACTTAAATATTTCTATATTTAGTCCAATTATACAATATTTATTTCTTATAATTTATTAAGAAAAATGAAATTGCAAAAATACTTTCGTGCAATTGAATTTTTGGGAGTAATAATTTTTTATTCATCTTTAAAAAAATAAATGTTTAGCATTAAAAATTATTTTTTTTTCCTTTTTTTTTTCTTTTTCTTTTTCTTTTTCCTTTTCCTTTTTCTTTTTCTCCGGCGGCCGGCAACTCAGCGGCGGCGATCGCAGTCTCCACCACGTTGTTTGCTGCATCATCTCGTCACAATCTTCTCTAAATGGGATGTGCATATATAAAGCACAGGTCTAGGAAATCGGCAATCATTCAATAAATAATATGGTCTGCGACTCTGCGGCGGTCCTTGAAGGACGGCAGTTGCGTGAGGCAGCCGGTAGTGGGAGGTAAGCGGGTCAAGGCGGCCGCGTTCCAAAATAATTTTTACATTTCTACATTTTATCTTTTATTTATTTTACTTATGAAAAATATATAATATAATATAATATACTTGAGGTCCATTAGAATCTGACCCATTTGCTTGGAAAAGCCACGGGTTGAAAATGGCTAGGGTTAAAACTCATATTTAAATAGGCTTTATAAATCTAAACTTATATTTGATTCTTTTTTTAAATTTGCTAAATTCATATATAACCCAAATAAATAAAAATAAGTTAAAAAGGAGGCCAAAAACCCACTTTGATCCTTCTAGTTTTTTTTTTTTTTGGGGGTTGATCCTTCTAGTTCTTTTGGGTAAAGAAGTTGATCCTTCTTGTTCGTTCTTGCAAGATTTATTGTACTTAAGTTATGTTTGTTCTTGAAAGAAGCGAGGACTGGGAGACACGTACCTGGCAATTACCACGTGTCATCCAACTCAGCAATTTGACGATAAAATTTAACAAATATTAACATAGAGTGAATTTAGTTTGAGATAAATTTATCAAAAGTCAATTAGTTTTGTATTTTTTGTGGTTAAAAAATAATTTAAGATAAATTTACAGGGGACCGACGACAAGACAGACAAAAGGAAAAGGTCGCATGTGAAAGAAGCGAAGACTGGGAGACAGGCGTTGTCGTCCCGGCATTGGGATTCTTGGATTCCACCAATTGCGTTTTTATTTTATTTTATTTTATTTTTGGTGGATCGTTTGAGCCATCTAAAGTCTTCAAAGACCTACCCCCACTTTCTGGCCGTTAGATTTCTATAGGTGGCAACTACTTTTCCCGAACAGGAGCATAATTACTGATGAACCCCTTGACCGGTTGCCGCGCTGCCAACGCCAGTCTCGCGAATCGAATACTGCTGGAAAAACAATGATATTATAGTCTTGATTAAGCAAACCCAACAGGTTTGTCTCCATCACTTGGCTGTATATATTGACAATCTCTAGCTCTAAGCTTTGGTATACACACCCCTCATATTTTTTCTGTATGGACATCTGAGAGACTGAGAGAGAGAGAGAGAGAGATCTGGTGAAATAAGCTCCCATGGCGAACCTAGAAGCCGGAGGGAGCTGTGGTGGTGCACCGGGAGGTGAGGTAAATGAAATCAAGGGATGGAACCTGCAGAAGGATGAACGGTAAACTCCATTTAAGATCCTTAAACTCGTTTTTTTTTTTTTTTTTGGTCCTTTTTCATTTGAGGGGAAACTAAGAACACGATCTCACGTCATCGTTTGGTTTTATATTTCCAGTTGTTCATGTAAGTTTTACCTGATCATGAAAATATATTTTCTGACGAGATAACTGTGCTTTCCTTAATATCTTCGAAGAAGTAAGTTCTTGTACCAGAGTCCAAAGAATTCATTACTCTTTAACTTTCATGTTTGGCGAATACCAATATTAATGATGTTTTTCTTCCTTATATAGAGTTTCACATGATCGATGTTGCTTTGCCTTGTGCTGCAATTATGTGATTTTCCGTGGAAAAATGATTGCAAGACCAGTATATTATCTAAACATATCAAATCACAAATCCAGAAAGTCGCAGGAAAAACAAAGAAATATTGCATCTGGCTTGAACTGTAATCAGATGATTTGCATATAGATAGATCAACTTCAGTCATTTATTAAATGGACGGGTTTTCTGTTTGACAGCCAGGGACAACTCATCAAATTTGTTGATGAAGAGGTTTTCGATAAGTTGAAGATAAAGCATAAACCTGTGACTGAACATTTAATTGGACTCACTGGTCAGGCAGAAGAAGCCGTGAAATTACTAGACATTGATTTTGTTGATGTGTGGCTCATCGGAATTCATGGAATGGGTGGAATAGGAAAATCAATAGCTGCCAAGGTCGTCTTCAACCAACTATGTTCACACTTTGGAAAGCGATGTAGCCTTCTTAAGGACACTCGAGAAGAGTCGACGAAGGAGGGCTTAATCAAACTACAAAATATATTGTTGTTTGGACATAGTCAATTTTAGAGCGATACAAAGCATTCCCGATGCTAATTATGGTAGGAGGATGACCAAAATAGCAGCTTACGAATACATGCATCTATTAGAATATCCGTGATAACGGTAATAAATAATAACAAATTATGGATGCATGATCAACTGAGAGATCTTGGAAGGGAAATTGTTGTATAGGTAACAATAAGTTTTGGATGCATGATCAACTTAGAGATCTTGGAAGGGAGATTGTTACCTAGACAACAATAAATTTTGGATGCATGATCAACTCAGAGATCTTGGAAGAAAAATTGTTACATAGACAACAGTAAATTTTGGATGCATGATCAATTAAGAGATCTTAGAAGGGAAATTGTTACATATAGAAAATCTGAGAGACCAGTTACTAGTTTGCCAGTAGAAAACTAGACATTCCATTATTGAGAATGCATTTTCTATGGTGAAACATTTCGTTGATTGATGATTACTAAATATTTACTTATAATTAGTTGGCAAAGTAAGAAGGTTCAAGCGTTTGATCTAGATGGAAAATATTCTCCCATCTTGATCACAAATAATAGCTTGGAAGGTTTGAAAGATTAAGGTTCCTAAAGCTATCTAATGGAACCTTTGTCGGAGATTTCTCGGATTGTTTTCCAAAGATAAGATGGATTACTTGGCATTCTCCTCCTCAAAACTTTTGGGGCAGTCGATATGCGTTCAACAAATATAGTTGTTCGTGAACATTCTGAGAATCACTTTACAAGAGCTTAATCAAGGTATCTAAACTTATGTGTTTATTACATCTACTCTTATTTTTCTCCTTGTATTTATGTCTGATAGTTTTGCATTTGAAACAGAACACCGTCTGTAGGTGACAACCAGATTAAAGGTTCAAGCTCTCGAAAAGTGTTTTGACATTTCTAGAACTCCAGACTCCTCTAAATGCTCGACGTTAGAGAGGTTGACTGTTGAAAGATGTGACAATTTGAGGAAGCTGATTGTTCAATTGGCAGACTGAAGTGCCTGATCGACTTGACTATAAACAACTGCTTGCGTAGAGTTGCCTAAAGAAATCAGGGGGCTAGTGAAACTTACGTGCTTCTCTTCGACAGATTGCTTTAGGGTGAGCAAACTTACCGACTCAATTTGGATATTAGCATCCTTGACAGTGTTGTGTCTGTCAAACAGGAGAGTTACAAGCTTACCTCAGTCGATTTGCAGACTAAAATATTCGTCAACTCTCCATGTATCAAGAATGTAAATCACCGAATTTTTGACGCTAATGTCACTGATCTATGGTAGATTAATTTGAGAAGTTTATGGTTCCTCATCCTGTGCAGTGATTGATATCTTGTTCCATATAATGCATACTTATTTTAGATTCCTGTAGTAATACTGTCTTTTCTGTCTGCCTCTTTCATCAATACATTCAAGTTCAGTCAAATGAATGGAAGAAATTTAAGGTTAGGGATTGACTTCTGAACATTCTGAGCAATATGAGAGGTCATAACATGTGTCGTACCGGAAGGAACTTAATTTGGAGAAGTAAAACCATCTTTGAAGGAAGAAAAAGGGTGATTTTACACTATGTCTTACAGAAAGCAGATAGGAGCCATGAGTTTGCTCTACCCGTGCTTGTGAAAGAGGCAAAGCCAATGTTAAGAGAAAGATATAATTGATGACATCTGCATTTTCTCATACCAGAATACTGGCTAAAGAAAATCTTATTTTCCATTTAGGAGGCGGCCAAAACATAGAATGGGATGCCAAAGGGCCCGAGCTTCAGCTTCAGTTCCATCCATCTGCAAGTTGTGAGGGATCACGAAGCGAAGAGCCTCCCCTTGACAATATGAATGTGAGCGAAGGACTCCGCCTGGAAAGCAATATCAGACCGCTGAGCGAGACTTGAACCCTTATTGTATTTCACCGCTATTTTCTATGTCACGATTTATCGTTATCATGTCACACGGTCTGAAAGTATAATGTTGAACTTAACCACGACCTATTTTTGCTGGTCTTGATGAACTTGCTCCACCAAGAGCATTTTGTGATAGATTCAAGAAATGCTTAGTGGGCATATATATCGGAATGTGTCTGCAACCACGAGTTTCCTAGCTTTTAAGCCCAAATTCTTTTTAGTTCAAAACAGCAAAAGCATTTGAAGGATAAGTCAGAAATTGTGGAGATGGAAAGACAAAAGTCAACCCGCCATTTTGGTTGATTGTAGAGCCAAGTGATGGCACCAAAGGATAAGTTTCAGACTCCTCTTGATCGAGTTCCAGAGAAGAACTCGTGTTGCATATGGTTCAACTCACTAAGTGTTTTCTAATATTTGGCTTGTGTGTGACAGTTTCTTCAGCCTTCAACAGCAGGCGATAAACCAACCGACGCACCGAAAGGCAGCTGATCGGCGCTGAGATACATTTTCTGCCAATGATTAGGTGGCTAGTAACCAGTTATCTTTGTCTACATTCACTAGCCGATATTTAACATGAGTTGCCTGATATTCAAAGAAGCGATGGACTTGGGAACCAAGAACAATTTAAGCCAAAATAGGAAGATTCAAACTCTCTTGTGAAATCACTGTGGTTATAATTGTAACCTGCCATCAAGTCATACAGATAAAGTGCCTTTAGACATATAAATTCTAGCCTAACTTTGCGGGTTTGGATGTCTTTGTACAAGTTTGAAACCCTTTTCACAAGGAAATTGAGGCTTATTTGCAAGAGACTAAATTGCATGAATTTCCCTCAACCAGCCATGTACTATTTTTAAATCTCTGAAGGTCATATTGACATTAGTAATTTCAGCATGTCACTGTGCTTGGAGGGAATAGCTGTTTTTGGTACTTTTGGATCCTATTCCAGTGGCTCTCCCCTTTTTATATATCTGGAAGTCGCCTCGCAGGTACGCCTTCTGATTTCGACTTCAAAACTACAAGATATCGTCTCTGCACCAGCTTTGATGAAGCATGAAAAAGAATATTGCGCTACAATGCTCTGTTGGAGTGTAATTTCAAAAAAACCAGCAATATTGGGAAAGACTCTAGCAGTGATTGCATAAACAAATAACCAACAAACCAGAGAGAGAGAGAGAGAGAGAGAGCTGGTGATTAAGGTGTAGTTGCTTTTTCATCTTATCGTGCTGGTGCGTTGTCTCTGTGGAACTTCCGGAAGAAAGATTTAACGTACACGGAAAACATGATTGACAGATCTTGAACAGTCAAGGGTATGCAAGAACCAGGATATTATTAAATCACACAGTTTAATACCTAACCAACAAAACTGAAGATATGGTGAAAACTCGTCAGCATTCATGTCTGTCGTACAGAGGGTTCTCGCGAGGCGGTGGGTAGTTCTAGCTCAGGCTCAGATATAAGACGAGAGGACATAAAAGTCGACCATCTCCTAGGTTATTTCCTCCAAACTTCGATAAGTACATCAAAAGTGTTAATATTTATGTACGGAGATCATTTAGTGTCAATATTTTTTTTTAGATCACTTCAGTGCCACATCGGAGAGAAAATGATCACTGAAGTGTCAATTTCGACCAAAAAAGAATATTTATGTCAATTCCGACCAACTAGTACATGTGGCATTTTTTATTAGTTTTTTAATATTATGTGTCAAGTTTTTAAAAAAAATAATACAAGCGGACGCCACGTCGATTTTTCAACATTAAAAAAATTATTTAAAAAAATAAAATTAAATAGAAAAAATAAAAATCAACATAAGTGCATTGTTTGTCGTCAACCTTCCTCTTCTTCCTTCTTTTGTTCTTTTGCTCGGCAGCCCATCCACCCCCGATCGATCTCTTGCCGCCGCATCAGCTCCCACCTTCGTTGCTCCGCCATCGCTTCGCCAAGCTCGTCGCCGACTCCACTCGAGCCCTCTAACCCGCGACCACCAATAGCCGAGATCTTTCTCAGCCAACTTTCCACCCTCCCTTTACGTCGCTCGACGCCACCATGCTCAGCCACCATCGCCACTGCCACTTTGTCCTAGCCGTGAGGATCAAAGCTGCCGAGGCCCCACGCGGTTCGAACCCCGGCACTCGAGACTCATAGGACCTGACAAGAAACCCCAGCCATGTCCTTCACCGATGCCCTCTGTCTTCGCCTCGCGAACCCTCGCCCCAGCTGCCACAGCCCTGGATCTGAAATCCACAGCCCGTGAACCCTCCCCCCAGCTGCCATTTTTGCTCCCTTAATTTCTCTCTTTGCTATCTCCACTGCTTTCTCTGAGGAGGGCGGTATTTGGGGACGAATTTCGTTGTTCTTCTTCTTCTTCTACTACTGCTCCTTCGAGAGGGTCGTCGGGGTCGGGCAACCCCATCGTGGGCTCGCGAGGGTCGGTGAGGCCCGGCGGCGACTGGGCTCGCGAACCCAAGGCGAGGCTGACCTCACCCAGATCTGTGCGACGTCAGCCTCGCCATGGGTCCGCCAGCTCGCGGGGTGTTCTCCCGACCTCGACAAACCCACGGAGGGGCGGGTCGCCCGACCTCGGCGACCCCCCTGGGCCCCCTCGTCAACCATTGCCTACAAGGGGTGCGGCGATGACGGGCGAGGGCTCACAGCCCTCGCCACCGTTTTTTTTTTAACTTTTTTATTTTCTATTTTTGGGCTATTTTCTAGTTTTAATTTTAAATTTTTTGGAAAAAAAATAATTATTTAAGGGTTAATACCGCGAAAAACCTCAAATTGATACACTTGTGATAAATTTACCTCAAATTATTTTTTTTAGCATAAAAAACCTCAAACTGGTACACTTGTGATAAATTTACCTCAAACTATTTTTTTTAGCATAAAAAATCCCAACCTGATACACATATGACAAATTTACCTTTTGTTAATTTCTATTAAATTGAGTTAACTCCATGAAAAATTTCAAATTGATAATAGCAAACATAAGGTAATGTGTACACCCAACAATAGCCACGTGTCATCCAACTTAGTAATTTGACGGTAAAATCTAACGAAAACTAACAGAGGGTAAATTTGTCATAGCTATATCAGTTTGGGGTAAATTTGTCACAAATGTACCAGTTTGGGATTTTTCATGGTCAAAAAAATAATTTGGGGTAAAATTGTCACAAGTGTATCAATTTGAGGTTTTTTGTGGTATTAACCCTTATTTTAATGTCCATGTGTGCTGACTAGGATCTCTGGCAAACCACGTGTGCGCCACGAGTGATTTTCGGCAAGCCACGTCAGACATGACACTCAAATAACCATTTAAAAAAAATAGCACTTAAGTGATCCAAAAAAAAAAAAATTTGGCATTTTTGGTGTATTTATGCCTCACAATTTCTGTCATGTAAGTTGAGAAAATGAGTAAGGTTGGAAAATTTGGAACTTAATTTTACCTTTGAAGCGAAGTCCTTACCCACTACCGTGCCCGAACACCCCCACAGATGGCAAAGAGCACTATTAATCAGAACATGATGGCAAAGAGTACAGCCATCTGACGACGACGAGAGAAGAAGAAAAAAAAGACTCAATCATACAATTGCAGTGGATGTCCAACATTCGCATACCTCCCCGAAGTCCTTGGAAACTTCCCCATAGATTCCAGGAAGGGATATTCCGTACTCCTGAGTTAAACATTGATCAAGCGTCTGGAATCTGCCTTCACGAATCTGAAGGGATCAGTTATAGCCAAGTCGCTGTTTGAGAGGAGGAATCATTGTCAAACAAAGAAAAACAAGAGAATGGTAACTCACAGATCTTAAGGTGACTTTTAAGCTAAATGGAGTAGCTTCCCTTAGTTTCTCGGGGGTCATTGCACACCATCCATCACAAGAGTCAGCTTCTTCAATTTGCTAAGCAACACCAATTTAATAAGATGGTAATAAAAGAACATCTAGGATATTAATTGTGCTCATTGCATTTCTCGGTTGAATAGTGCCAATTCTAACATCATGTCATCTGGAAAAATAAAACATAAGCCGTACCATCTCAAAATCCAGTATGATGTCAAGCATTAAGGACTTCCCAATGATAAACATAAGAGTCCCACTACAAAAAAAACATGCATTTAGTGACGGAAAATAGTGACGAAAATTTGACAAAATTCGTCGCTAAAAGAATTTGCGACGAAAAATGGCGATGAAAAAAAATTCGTCGATACCACGGCATCGCAAAATTTAGCAACGAAAATTTAAAATTTCATCGCTAATTTGTGACGAATTTTGTGACGGAAACAAGTTCGTCGCTAATTTGTGACCAAAATTGTTCGTCGTAAATTAGCTACGAACATGTTTTCGTCACAAAATTCGTCACAAATTAGCGACGAAAATAATTTTCGTGGCTAAATTCGCGACACCGTGTTATCGACGAGTTTATTTTTTCGTCGCCAAATTCGTTGAATTAGCGACCAAATAAAATTCGTTGCTATGTTTGTCCCTATTCGTCAATGAAATTAGCGTCAAACACTGCTATTCGTCGCTAAAGTTAGTGACGAATTGTTCATTTCGTCGCTAGTTTTAACGGAACTTTTTAGCCAATTAACGGAACTTTAGCGACGAATTGCATTTTTAGTCGCTAGATTTAGCGACGAAATGCCTTTTTCGTCGCAAAATTTAGTGACAAATAGCTTTGGTCGTCACTAATTTTATTGGCGACGAATTTGTGTTCGTCGCTAATTTTAGCCACGAATTTTTCTTTTCGTCGCTAATTTGTATATTTTCTTTTTTTATTGATATTCTAATATAGCGACGAAAATTTTATTCATCGCTATATTGAATATATTTTATTTTATTTTGAAAAATTAGCGACGGCACGTCCTTTTCGTCACCAATTAGTGACGAGACGTCAAAAAATCGTTCGTCGCTATTTTGTCTTAAATTTTCGCAGAACTGGGAGCTCCGACAAGGTGCTTCTTTTTTTTTTCTTTTGCTCTCAAGACTGAGAGACTCCGGCGCAGCCCAGACGAGAACATACGATGGCCTAGAGAGGACGGGGGAGTCGGGGGAGAGGATGAAGCGGTCGACGTAGGCGAAGTGGCCGAGCCGGAGGTAGTTGGAGAGGATGAGGTTGGTGTCGCGGTCTGAGAGAGAGCCGTAGGTGGAGTTGAGGTAGTCAGAGAGGTGGCCGAAGAAGCCCTGGTTGGGCCAGAGTCGCCGGGGGCGGAGAGGGCGAGGACGATGCCGATGACCTGGAGGAAGCGGAGCGGTGCTCGTCGGCGACGCAGGTGCTGAACATAGAAGACATCACCGTGGATTTAGAGCTCGTGGGGTAGGCCGAGGTTGAGCTGGTGGAGGAGGACGAAGTCGTTGAACTCGAGGCTCGGGCTTGACAATGGAGAGGACGGCAGAGTCGACCTCGGAGGGGCTGGCATCGACGCTGAGGGAGAGAAGAGAGAACAAGTGGCGAGTGGAAGGACAAGAGTGGGGAAACTTTATAGATGAGTGGCCCCGAGAAAAAAAGCGCCAAGTTTTCAAATGAGCAGGAATGGAAAATTTAACGACGAAAACTGGCGTTCGTCGCTAAATAGTGAAGGTAAAATTGGCGACGAATACATCACTTCATCGCTCATTAGAGACGAACCACTTATTCGTCGCTAAAATTAGCGACGAATTCTTCACTTTCGTCGCTATTTCATCGCAAATAGTCGGCCCGGAAAATTTTAACAAAGCGCCATGTTTCAAAAGGAGCGGGAACGAGAAATTAGCGACGAGTATCATTTTTCGTCGCTAATTATAGACGAAAATGTGTTTTCATCGCTAAATCGGGAAGGTAAAATTAGCATAAATAGAGCCAAAAAAAAAATTCGGGGGCTTCACCCCGGGCCCAACTCTCCGTGTCACGAACCAAATCTTATTTTTTTCTCTGCTTTTGGGTGATGAACCAGACCGAGTAAATAAAATTCAATACATATTAAACAAAAATGTAAAGCTTCTTAAAATTAGCAAGAAAATATATCATATATAATTCAAAAGAATTCGTTAAATTAGCAACGAAACAAAATGAATAAGATGAAACAAACTGGGAATATCACCGAAGTACTTCATCCATGCAACAAGGCAAATAGCAAAGTTAGTGAAACTATTTATATTTCAATTGATATATGCACACATTAAAAGACGTGACCTTAATTTGGACATAAAAACTCTATGGATCCCTTCCTCCCTACAAAAGATAAGGTATAATGAGTCTAGCATAGAAATATTGAAAATAAAAAAAGAGGGAATAAAGTACAATGATCAAAAGATGTGGTATAATGTGTAATAATGATTACACATAAATAATGAAACAGAAGGAATGCTTTCTAATTCAGGAATAAGGATAACAAAAATAAGCCTCAATTCCAAGAAATTATATTTTCTTTAAAGCATTCATTGAAGAAGCAGAAACCCTTTTGAAATAAGCTATTTAGGAACAAAAGGAATGCTTTCTAATTCAAGAACAAGGATAATATAAATAAATAAATTGATCGCTCTTCATTTATGCTTATTAATGTAATCTTTACTTAATTAATAATATATTCATTTTTAAATTTCAAAAAAATATTCGCTTTATTTTCATTTTCTTTTAAAATGAATTAATGTAGATTAATATAAAATAATATAATCTAAGAAAGAAGATAAATAAGCTAAGCTAAACGATGTGTCATAAGCGTTTCTTATTTATATCATTCACTGTTTGAATAGAGCAAGGATTCCAAATAATCGATCTTTCTTTTAGTTATTGAACCTTTCTTTGGTTGATTAACGTGTGATATTATGAATCACCATTATTAATATTGAACAAAACTAGATTTTATAGAATCACATTTGAATATTTGATGATACATTCCGTACCTTGCAAAAAAACTGATCCTTCTAATGTTTTTGAAATCTTCATTAATTATTTTACAACATCTCTTATTCGCTTATAGTATCTTATCTATCTTTCAAAATTAGAAGAAAGAATCGATCGATTTCATTTTCGTGGATAACACAATTACAATATATATTTTTGGTGATCAAATATTATGCAAAGTAAATCATTTTCGAATAGATCCTTATTCTACTCTATTTAGTATCTCATCAAAGACGAATTTTTTTTTCTAAGTTATATTTTATCAAAAGAATTGATCTCCATTTTTTGTTTGCTCACAACTTTATATATCTAATAAATATATAAATTAAGGATAGCAATTAGCGACGAACGATTGTTTTCGTCGCTATAGAAAAATTACATATGATTCACGAAGCTTATAGCAATTGATAAAATAAAATTAAAAAAAAAGAACTAATTAGCGACAACCTTCACATTTTGTCACTAATTTAATTTAAATAAAAAATAATATTTATCTACGAAAAAAAGGCTTTCCTCGCTAATTATACTTTTTTTAAAATTATTTTAGCGACGAAAAACCAATTTCGTTGCTAATAAATTCTTTTTATATTATTTTTCCTCAAATTAGCGACGAACAACACCGTTCGTCGCTAAATTTACCAAAAAAAATAAAAATTAAATAAAAAAGAAACACTAAATTAGCGACGAACTCATCTGTTCATCGCTAAAATTTAATAACATAATTTTTTTTTATGTCGTCTTAGCAACGAAAAGTGATTTCCGTGGCAAAATTTAGCGACGACTTATGTCTTTCGTCACTAAATTTCGGAAAAATTAAATTTGGTCACAAACTTTTGCGACGAAATGTATTTTTCGTCGCAAAATTTAGCGACCGAATTTAATTTTCGTCTCTAAATTAGCGACGAATAGATGGTGCCATCGCTAAATTTCGGAAAAATTAAATTATGTGGCGATTTTTTGTGACGAAAACATATTTCGTCGCTAATTTAGAGACGAAAATTAAAGTCCGTCGCTAAATTCGTAGTAAATTAGTGACGGAAAATTAATTCGTCACCAAATTCGTCTCTAATTTGTGACGAATTTTGTTCGTCGCTAAATTTCGGGAAAATTAAATTATGTCGCGATTTTTTGTGACGAAAACATATTTCGTCGCTAATTTAGAGACGAAAATTAAAGTCCGTCGCTAAATTCGTAGTAAATTAGTGACGTTAAATTAATTCGTCACTAAATTCATCTCTAATTTGTGACGAATTTTGTTCATCACAAAATTTCGGAAAAATTAAATTATGTCGTGATTTTTTGTGACAAAAACGTATTTCGTTGCTAATTTAGAGACGAAAATTAAAGTCCGTCGCTAAATTCGTTGCAAATTAGTGACGGAAAATTAATTCGTCGCTAAATTCGTCTCTAATTTGTGACGAATTTTGCTCGTCGCTAATGTCGTCGCTAATTAGCCACGAATTTATTTTGTCGCTATTTTCGTCATAAATAGCGACGAATTATTTTTCCATCGATATATTCGTCGCAAATTAGCGACGAATTTTTTTCGTCACTAATTGTCCGTGGCTAAATCTGTATTTTTTTGTAGTGTCCCTTTCGGGTCTCCCATCCAACTTACCAGTGCGTGGACAATTTCCTCGACTGGGTTATGGCTAAAGCATTTATCGATCACATCAATCCTGCGTCAACACTAGAATATTGTAAGAGAACAAGACAAAGATAATCCGTTTGAAAAATTATTCAATACTTACTTCAATAACTGCAACCAAAAAAACTCAAGAGATTAGAGAGCAAACGAACTGCTGGCTATAAGCAAAACAAAATATGCAAGTTCATTCTATAATAAGGGCGAAACGGAATATACTTGTACAGAGAAGGGAAAAAACCTTTTTTCCATGAAAGCAGCAATCACTGTGCTATCTGGAATATTTACATATCCCTTGGACAGCTCCAATGTGCAAAACAACAAATAATATGTTATCACTAACACTAATGACTTCTCATGCAGATTTGAAGTGTTTAGAATAACTGATTCATAGTTCTACTCGGGTTTGGATAAAACAGAATCAACCACAGAAAAGTGTGAAAATAGCTAGTACAAAAAGGTACTAGAACGCAATATACTCACAATGTACATCATTTATTAGCTACATCACAAACTGCTTTAGTGTGCTCCCCCAGACACATGTATAATGTAAAGTTATAGCATATAGATCCAAAAGCATACGGTCAGTCACGCAGAGGAGGATGAAAGTAAAAAAAAAAAAACATGCTGCAAAGATCCCAAAAAGCTGTAGACTAAAGTTGAACATTACTTATGAATGATACTCCTCCTGTCGGGATAAACACGATCACCATATTGTGAAAGGGATGTCTCTATAACAGATGGATCATCAGTAGTCAGTTTACCAAGAAGCTCTTCGATCAAAGCCAATCTCTGTCTAGGTCATTGTTCACAACTCAGAAGAGATTATCATGTATGTAGTGCTAAAAAACTGGCAGCAGTCAAAGGTGCATTAGAAACAAACCGCATTTAGTGAATACTGAGTAGCCAAGAGGCAGGCAACCACTTCCACACCATTAAGCATATACCCCTGTGAGAGCCAGGTATTACCCTGGAAGAAGAAGGCCACACATTCTAAGGGTGGGTTTGGTTCAGCATTCCCAAGGAGCTTTCAACCCTTAAAACCCATTGGGGGAATATTGCAGCCTTTGATTCAGCTTTAACCTAACATTTGATCTAATTGATACACGAAAAATCACTCAGTGCTGCACAAGGCACTTTACGTTTTTTTTTATATTGTTTTTCAATTATTTTTTTATTTTATATTTTTTAAGTTATTTAATTATTTTATATTTTCAGGATCATTTTTTTCTTTTTGCTTGCAAGGCTAATACGGATTCGACAACCTGATAGGAAAAAAATTATATTTTTTTATTTCGTATGTTTTTTACATTTTTCGATTATTTTATATTTTAAAATTTCACGAATTCAACAACTCAATACGGAAAACAGTAGCACGGATATATTTTCGGCAACATTTATTTCGTATCATTGGTTATTTTATATTTTCAGGACCAAAATGCCGCACAAAGGTTATTTCGTATAGCAGTCGAATTGCCGCACAAGGCACTTGCTATTTTTTTATTTCTTTTTTCAATTTTTTTATTTCGTATGTTTTTACGTTATTTAATTATTTTATATTTTCAAGACCAAAAAAATTTATTTTTTTAGCCTGGCAAGGCTAATACGGATTCAACAACCAAATACGGAAAAAAATTATATTTTTTTATTTCGTATGTTTTTATGTTTTTCAATTATTTTATATTTTAAAATTCCGCGAATTCGACAACTCAATAAGGAAAACAGTAACACGACTATATTTTTGATTTCGTGTGGTTGGTTATTTTATATTTTCAGGACCAAAAGGCCCCACAACGGTTATTTCGTATGGTAATCGAATTGCCGCACAAGGCGCTTGCTATTTTTTTTATTTCGTTTTTCAATTTTTTTTATTTAGCATGTTTTTTACTTTATTTAATCATTTTATATTTTCAATACCAAAAAAAATTATTTTTTTAGCCTTGCAATGCAAGGCTAATACGGGTTCGACAACCCAATATGAAAAAAAATTATTTTTTATTTTGTATGTTTTTATGTTCTTCCATTATTTTATATTTTAAAATTTCGCAAATTCGACAACTCAATACGAAAAACAGTAACACGACTATATTTTCGACAATGGTTATTTCGTATGGTTGGTTATTTTATAACCTTTGTGCGGCATTTTGGTCCTGAAAATATAAAATAATTAAATAACTTAAAAACATACGAAATAAAAAAAAAATATTAATTTTTTCCATATTGGGTTGTCGATAAATTTACCCTAAATTATTTTTTGACCACGAAAAAAAAGAAATAAAAAAAATATTTTTTTTTTCGTTTGGGGTTGTCGAATCCATATTAGCCTTGCAACCAAAAAAAAAATGATCCTGAAAATATAAAATAATTAAATAACCTAAAAAATACAAATTAAAAAATAATATAAAAAAACGTAAAGTGCCTTGTGCAGCACAGTGCCGCGCAAGTACTGTGCACCACTCCAAGTGAGACATTTTTATTTTTTTGAATTATTTTGAAGGGAAAAAAAAAAGGTGGGGAGACCTGAAAGAAGCGTTGACTGACAGACAGGCCTCATCGTCCCGACATTGGATTCTGGGACACCACCGAGTGCGTTTTTAACTTTGTGGTTTTCCAAGGAGTCATCTTAAAGTCCGCAAAGACCAACCAAAACTTTATTCAAAGCCATTAGATTCTACAGGCATCAACCACTTTTCCCGAACAGGAGCATTATTATTGATGAAGGCAGGCCTTGGCGGTTTGCTATGCTGCCAGATCCAGTCTCAACGTAATGAATACTGCTGGAAAAACAGTGATATTATAATCTCGATTAAGCAAACCCAACAGGTTTGTCTGCATCACTTGGCTGTATATATTAAGAATCTCTGGCTCTCGGCTTAGGAATACACACCCACACAACCCACCCACCAACCCCCCCAACACAACCCCCAACCACCACACAAATTTTTCTATAGGGACATCTGCGAGAGAGAGGGAGATCTGGTCAAATAAGCTCCCATGGCGAACCTAGAGGCCGGAAGGGGCAGCGGCGGTGCACCGGGAGGTGAGGTAAATGAAACCAATGGATGGAACCTGCAGAAGGATAAAGGGTAAACTCCATTTCAGATCCCTAAACTCGTTTTTTTTTTCCACTGGAGGGGAAAATAAGAACACGACCTCATGTCTCTGTTTGGTTCTTTATTTTCAGCAGTTCATATAAGTTTTACTTGATCATGTAAATATATTTTCAGAGGAAATAACTGTACTTTCCTTGATATCTTCGAAGAAGTAAGTTCCTGTACCAGAGTCGAAAGAATTCATTATTCTTAACTTTCATGTTTGGCGAATACCGATATTAATGATGTGTTGTTTTCCCTTACATGGAGTTTTACATGATCGATGTTGCTTTGTCTTGTGCTGCAATTATGTGATTTTCTGTGGAAAAATGATCGCAAGACTGATATATCAATTTTTTTTTATTTTTTTTGGGTAAGGCTGATATATCAATTTATCGGAACATATCAAATCACAAATCCAGAAAGTCGCAGGAAAACCGAAGAAACATTGCATCTGGCTTGAACTCTAATCAGATGATTTGCATATAGTTAGATCAACTTCAGTCACTTATTGAATAGATGGATTTTCTGTTTGACAGCCAGGGACAACTCATCAAATTGACTGTTGAAGAGGTTTTGGATGAGTTGAAGATAAAGCGTAAACCTGTGACTGAACATTTAGATGGACTAACTGGTCAGGTAGAAGAAGTCATGAAATTACCAGACGGTGATTCTGGTGATGTGTGGCTCGTCGGAACTCATGGAATGGGTGGAATAGGAAAAATAACTATGGCAGGAGGATGACCAAAGAAGGGGCTTACGAATACATGCATCTATTAGGATATCCTTGGTAACGATAATAGATAACCATAAATTATGGATGCATGATCAACTAAGAGATCTTGGAAGGGAAATTGTTACATATGCAACAATAAGTTTTGGATGCACGATCAACTTAAAGATCTTGGAAGAGAAATTGTTGCATATATAACAATAAATTTTGGATGCATGATCAACTGAGAGATCTTGAAAATGATCAATTGGAGCATATTATTTCTCAGAACAATGTTGAAGCTCAAGCTCAGGTGCAGACTCCTTTCACTTATGTAGGTCCTGATAAGGCAGTGGAAATGTCTACTCACCGCAAGAAGCTTTCGTCCATTCTTGCCATGGATTTCTCATGCTTGCTGTCCTCAGAGTGGAGATTGAAAGATCTTAGAAGGGAAATGGTTAGATAGACAACAATAAATTTTGGATGCATGATCAACTGAGAGATCTTGGAAGGGAAATGGTTGGATAGACATCAATAAATTTTAGATACATGATCAATTGAGAGATCTTGGAAGGAAAATTGCTACATATAGAAAGTCCGAATGATCAATCACTAGTTTGCTAGTAGAAAACTAGACATTCCATTACTGAGAATTGCCTTTTCTACCGAGAAACATTTCATTAGTTGATGATTACTAAACGTTTACTTATGATTAGTTGGCATAATAAGAAAGTTCAAGCATTTGATCTAGATGGAAAATATTCTCCCATCTTGATCACGGATGAATAGCTTGAAAAGTTTGGAAGTTTAAGGTTCCTAAAGCTATCTAATGGAACCTTTGTTGGAAGTTTCTCGGATTGTCTTCCAAAGATAAGATGGATTACTTGGCATTCTCCTCAAATTTTTTGGGGCAGCCGATACGCGTTCAACAGGTATAGTTGTTTGTGAATTTTCTGACAATCACTTGACAGATGATTCGGAGATGCAGAGCTTAATCAAGGTATCTAAACTTTTACACCTACTCTTATTTTCTCCTTGTGTTTATGTCTGATAGTTTTGCATTTGAAACAGAATACTGTCTGTGCATGGCAACCAGATTAAAGGTTCCAGCTCTCAAAAAGTGTTTCAGCATTTCCAGAACTCCAGACTTCTCTAAGTGCTTGACGTTAGAGAGATTGACTCTTGAAAGATGTGACAATTTGACAGAGATGGACTGATTCAATTGGAAGATTGAAGTGCCTGATTGACTTGAATATAAATAACTGCTTGCGTCTTGAATAGTTACCTAAAGAAATTGGAGAACTAGCGAAACTCAAGCGCTTCTCTTCAACAGATTGCTTTAAGGTGAGCAAACTTCCCAGCTCAATTGGGAAACCAGCATCCTTGACGGAGTTGTGTCTATCAAAACATGAGAGTCACAAGCTTGCCTGATTCAATTTGCAGACTAAATTTATGGTTCCTCATTCTCTGCAGTGATAGATGTCTTGTTCCATTTAATGCATATTTGTTTTAGATTCCTGTGGCGATACTGTCTTTTCCTTTTGCCTCTTTAATCAATACATTAAGTCACCTGAATGGAAGGAATTCAAGCTTAGAGATTTTCATTTCTGGACATTCCGAGGTATATGGAAGGTCATAAAGAGCGTCATGCAGGAAGGAACTTAATTTGGAAAAGTAAAACCATCTTTGAAGAAAGAAAAGGGGTGATTTTACACAACATAGACTACTCTTTGAAGGAAGAAAAGGGGTGATTTTATACAACATAGACTACTGAATGTTCATTTAGCTGTGTATAGACTCATGATGTCTTTCTGTTAGGAGCCATGAGTTTGCTGTTACCCTTGCTTGTGAAAAAGGCGAAACCAATGTTAAAGGAAAAGATATTTTTTCCTGACATCTGCATTTTCTCATACTAGAATACTGGTTAAAGGGAATCTTGTTTTTCATGTAGGAGGAGGCTAAAACAGAAGGGGATGCCACAAGCCCGACACTGAGTTTCAGCTTCAGTTCCATCCATCTGCAAGTTCTCGGGATCATGAAATTAGCAAAGGGCCTCCCCTTGACAATGTGAGAGAAGGGACTCCGCCTGGAAAGCAAAATCAGACCACGGTGCAAGACTCGAACCGTGTGCATCTCACCGCCATTTTCTATGCTGCGATTTATTGTTATGATGTCGCAGAGACTGAAGAAGCATATATTGAGCTTACTCACAACCTGTTTTTGCAGGTCGTGATGAACTTGCTCCACCAAGAACATTTTGTGATAGGTTCAAGAAATGCTTAGTGAGCATATTGGAATGTGTCTGCAACCGCAACTTTCCTTTCTTTAAAGCCAAAGTTCATTGACAGTCGAAACAGGAAAATGCGTATGAAGGTTAATTCAGAATTTGCGGAGATGGAAAGATCAAGCCAAGTCTCGTCATTTTGGTTGATTGAAAAGCTAGCCGATGGCTTCGAAGGATAACTTTCAGACTCCTCTTGATCAACCTCAAAGGCAACTACAGTCGAGGGGCAAGTGTTCCAGAAACTGGAGCTCATGTTGCATAGTATATTGCTCTGCACTGGGGATTCATTATCAATTTGTCCGAGGTGAGTCTTTCTTCTAGCGTAGTGTTCCAATATGGTTCAGCTAACAGAGTATGTACTAATATTTTGCTTGTGTATGACAGTTTCTTCAACCTTCGGCGGCATGGTGCGCACCTAAAGGCAGCTGATTGGCGTTGATGTACATTTTCAGCCAATGATTAGGTGGCTGGTTAGAAGTTACCTTTGTCCACATTCATTAAGCCGAGGTTTAATATGAGTTGCCTTATATCGAAAGCAGCGACTTCCTAAATTTCGGACTAAACGCATTTTGTACATAAACAACCTTTCATCGTCTAGTGTGCACTTCTCGTTGATAAGGGAATCGTTCTCCAAAGTTGATAATCTGGTAGTTCTCCTGTATCCTGCTAAATTGCTCATGAGCGTAGCAAGCAAGCGCAAAGAAAGGATTTCACTTGTGGCCATGAGTTCTCAGGACCCTGATATCGAACTCTCTCTTGGCTCGTTCCCACCAAGAACAACTTAGCCAAAATAGGAAGATTCAAACACTCTTATGAAATCACTGCGGTTATAATTGTGACATGCTATCATGTCATACAGACAAAACTGCATTGAAACATATAAATTCTAGCCCAACTTTGCAGTTTTGGATATATTTGCCCCCCACTAACTACATAGATCTTTGTACATGTTTGAAACCTTTTTCACAACGAAATTAAGACCTATTTGCGGGAGACTAAATTGAATGAATTTCCCCACACCAACCATAGTTTTTTGAATCTCTGAAGGTCACGCTGACATTAGTAAATTTAGCATTTCACCATGCTCGGAGGATTTGCTGTTTTTGGTACTTTTGGATCGTATTCCCACGGCTATCCCCTTTATATATCTGGATTTCACCGTCGCGATATTGTCTCCGCACCAGCTTTGATGAAGCAGTGAAGAATAATATTGCGCCAAAATGCTCTGTTGGAGGAAAATTTCAAAAAAACCTAGCAACATTGAGAAAGACTAGCAGTGCATGAATAAATAACAAACAAACCAGGGGGAGAGGAGGAGAGGGGGAGAGGGAGAGAGATCTAACATACAAGGAAAACGTGATTGACAGATCTTGAACTGTCTGAGGTATGCAAGAACCAAGGTAAATTAAGTCACACAGTTTAATAACTTTAACAAAACTGAAGATGGTGAAAATTCATCAGCATTCATACATCTGTCATACAGAGGGTTCTCGCGAGGCGATGGGTAGTTCTAGCTCAGGCTCAGATATAAGTGGAGAGACATAAAAGTCGACCATCTCCTTGGTTACTTCTTCCAAGCTTGGAGGATCCCACTGCACATTATTTGGAAAACCCACCGTAATTTCAGTCACGTGAGTTGAGAAAATGAGTAAGGTCAGAAAATTTGGGACTTGATTTTACCTTTGGAGCGAAGTCCTTATCCACTAAACGTGCCCGAACACCCTACACAGAACACATATAGATCTTTGAAACCCACATATGGCATAGAGTACAATCATCTGACAATAACGAGAGAGAGGAAAAAAAACACAAGACTAAATCATACAATTGCTGTGGATGTCCAAAATTCGCATACCTCACGAAAGTCTTTGGAAACTTCCTCAGAGATTCCACGAAGGGATATTCGGTATTCCCGAGTTAAACATTGATCAAGAGTCTGGAATCTGCCTTCACGAATCTGAAAGGATCGATTACAGCCAAGTCAATGTCTGAGAGAAGGAATCTATGTCCAACAAAAAATCAAGAGAATGGTAACTCACAGATCTTAAGGTGATTTTCAAGCTCAACGGAGAAGCTTCCCTTAGTTTCTTGAGGGTCATTGCACACCATCCATCATAAGAGTCAGCTGCTTCAATTTCCTAAGCAAGACCAATTTAATAAGATGGTAATAAAAGAACATCTAGGATATTAACTATGCTCATTGCATTTCTCAGTTGAATAGTGCCAATTCTAACATCGTGTCATCTGGCAAAATAAAACATCAGTCATACCATCTCAAAAACCAGTATAATGTCAAGCATTATGGACTTCACAATGATAAACATAAGAGTCCTTTTCAGGGTCTCCAGTCCAACTTACCAGTGCATGAATAATTTCCTCGACTGTGTCATGGCTAAAGCATTTATCGATCACATCAATCCTGAGTCAACACTAAAATATTGTAAGAGAACAAGACAAAGACACTCCATTTGAAAAATTATTCAATACATACTTCAACAACTGTAACAAACAAAACCGAGAGCAAAAGAATTGCTGGCCATATGCAAAACAAAATATGCAGGTTCATTCTTTAATAAAGGCGAGAAGGAACGTACTTGCACAGAGAAGGAAGAAGCTTTTTTTCCATAAAAGCAGCAATCACTATTCTATCTGGAATATTTTCATGTCCCTTGCACAGTTCGAATGTGCAAAACAACTAATAATATGTTATCACTAATGACTTATCATGCAGATTTGAAGTGTTTAGAATCACTGATTCATAGTTCTACTCGGGTTTGGATAAAACAGAATCAACCACAGAAAAGTGTGAAAATAGCTAGTACAAAAAGGTACTAGAACGCAATATACTCACAATGTACATCATTTATTAGCTACATCACAAACTGCTTTAGTGTGCTCCCCTAGACACATGTATAATGTAAAGTTATAGCATATAGATCCAAAAGCATACGGTCAGTCACGCAGAGGAGGATGAAAGTAAAAAAAACATGCTGCAAAGATCCCAAAAAGCTGTAGACTAAAGTTGAACATTACTTATGAATGATACTCCTCCTGTCGGGAAAAACAAGATCACCATATTGTGAAAGGGATGTCTCTATGACAGACGGATCATCAGTAGTCAGTTTACCAAGACGCTCTTCAATCAAAGCCAATCTCTGTCAAGGTCATTGTTCATAACTCAGAAGAGATTATCATGGTATGTAGTACTAAAAAACTGGCAGCAGTCAAAGGTGCATTAAAAACAAACCGCATTTAGCGAATAGTGAGTAGCCAATTGGCAGGCAACCATTTCCACACCATTAAGCTTATCCCCTGTGAGAGCCAGGTATTCCCCTGGAAGAAGGCCACACATTCTAAGGCAATATCCTAATGCCAGTTATTGACAAATTTGGATTCAAAGAGGAAGGGTAATAAATTGTGCAAAGAAAATACTGCGGAAACTATATAAGCTTTTCATTACAAACAGAAGGACAAAACAACTGTATGATCTCTTCATGGTTTCAATGATTAAGTATACTTTACAAACAAAGGCTTCTCTTTAGTGCAATTCATTGGGTGGTCTTCAACATAATTTCTGCATGCCAGAAGGGAACTCATGGATACAGTAAAACATACAACCATGCAGTAAAGATTAAATTTCCGAAGAACTTCCAGTTTACAGACACCAACTGAACAGTTTGAGGCCTAGATATTATCGAACACTTCTTGCCTATTTTAAATTTGGTGAATGATCTTTTTATTTTGTTACACAGTTCCTCCAAGACCTTCCCTTTATTTGCAGAGACAATGTACCTAGATAGCCAGGTAAACGGGAAAGGTGGAAGGTAGCTCCTGCATCTGGATGAAATCCTATTTGAACCTCTGGATGGGAAAAAACCTGCAATTGAAAGCATTAGATGAAGCATTTACTATGCGGAATTGCTGCAGAAATATGAAACCAGGTGCATTATGTGTTTGTTTGTTCAAGTCAGTCCTTCCATTAGAAAACTAAACAAAAATGCTGACATGACTGTTAAGAGGCTGTAGCATGCCACCTCGGCATCTATGGTAGCCACGTGGGGTCCACATGGCTATTACACGGTTAAAAAAAATAAGTTTTTGGTTCCGAAAGAAAATTGAAAAAAGAATAAAAATGAAGGAAAACCATCTTCAGATTGCTCCGGCAAATAGAGGGCAATCACACACCGTCAGCCACCAGCTATGGTGGCCAGATGCTCCCCAGGCTCAGGCAACAGTGGCTAGACCCTCCCCATGCTCAGGCGACAGTGGTCAAACCTTCAAGGAGCTTAGGAGTGGTGCAGGCCCCATCCATCACAGAGGTACACACCCGAGAGGGAGAAATGAGGGAAAAGCTGTCCTGGTCCTTGGCCACCCCTCTGCACACAGTGGCAAGGGCCATGGCCTCACCACAAATCTAGGCGAGGGTCAGAGCCTCACGTCAGATCCGCAGTGGTTCTGCTGGGATTTGAACTAGTCCGAGAAAGATAGAGTACGAGAATTTAATGTGTTCAAATTTTCCACTCATTGCCAAACCGTTGTCAATAAATAAATAAATACTAGATCAGAAGGATTGAGTGAACCAAGTGCTTTGTGATTTGGAGGATTCAAGAATACTTTTCTTTCTTTCTTTCTTTCTTTCTTTTATTTTTTTGTTTTTTGTGGTCCATGATTCAAAGAGCACAGCTCGAGAGCTCGGGTCATTGTAGCCTTGTATTCTTGTGCTTCTGTATTGAGCTCAAACAGAGTCAACCCCCTAAAAGAAAAGAATTATGCTATTTTTGTTGATGCTTTGTTAAAATTTCTTCGATTTGGGTTGATGGATTATGTGGAGCTTGATTGGTAGCGTTAGTTCTGGCTTCCTGTTTCAAAACTTTTGCTATTTCATGTTTGCTGACCCAGTTATTTGATTCCTCTTTTCTTGAAGATTTTGTTTTGTGCGAACACAATGTCAAGGCTCTCTCACACACTCCCTCTGTCTCTCTGTTGCATGTGGCATTCAGAGGCAACAGTGGCAAGTGCCCACTCACTATGACCCTGGCGATGGCTGGCGGACACTGCCTCCACGGCAAGCCACCCTTTCCTGCCAAGTCGCCCTTACCCAGACCTTCCTCATCTTCTCTCTCTAGGCTTTGCTTTAGCTAATTCTCATTCCACCTCAAAAATTTGCTGAAGAAGAATGATGATGTGGCATTGATGTGGAGGGGCATGTCCGCATCCAAGTCTAACTATTTGACGGAAGGACTAACTTGAACGAACACATAGTTCAAGGACTTGATTGCACAAAAAAAAAAAAGTTGAGGGACAACAATGCAAGTTGGAAAAGTTCAAGGACCTCCCATATCATTATACCATGTATAAAATGTGTGTTAATCGCCAATCCCATGATAATTTAGCTCACTAAACCCATGTTCCAGCTAAGAGGCAAATTCCAGAATAATGACGGACAATGGCATTGAACCTCACTATTAAGATAAGAAATAAGTTGCCAAGGAAGTTGAATGAATACAACCCCAACGAGCACATATATGACAGCAGTTAACATCTATATTAGTATTCAGAAAAAGTCACATACAGTTTTATCAGTTGCTAATTGAAACATTCCAGGGAGAGATATCCCAGCTCCACATGCCATAGTGACACCATCCAAAATAGCCAGCTGCCCAAGAGTGAAGTAAATAATAAGCGACCAATTCATAAGTTGATACCAATACAAATGCGGAGACATTCAAATAACTTTGATTGACTCGCGATTAGATCCCAGATATTGAATATTACACCTACTAAATGGTTAGCGCTTGCAATTTTTACTGTGAAAATGGGTCAACAAGTTGATGTCAAGTAAACAATCACTTTAATAGAATATTAAATGCCAGATAATAAATAATGAAAGTATCTTGAAGGGCATCATGCAATTAATTTTAGAAACGGAATCCTGCTTGACATGGAACAAACTATGCCTATAAGATGACTCCTATAAACCAATTGCAGTAAATGTCACTCTCTTTACATTTGACTCTAGGAACAAAGAGTGAAAATGTAAATGATTTTCAATTGTTCTTCTTTCTTAATTAAACCTAGAGCGGTAAGTAGACAAGAGCTAAACATTAAAAGGACTAACTTTTACCCCAAGAAGAATCATGTCAAGAATCACAAGGGCTTACTTTCTCCTCTAATCTCAAGATGAATTGCCTTACATATAAAGATCATGGTCATGCAGATCATTAGTCAAAGATAGTTTTACTGGTCATGCCACCAATGCGGAGGTACCTCATCTACTTAAGATTCATTTGTAACAAAGTATGTCCACCTTAGTGACCTAGACTGCCTGTGCTACGGAAAATGGTGCCAAAGCAGAATGGAGCATATCACATCACGATATCCAACTAGTAGGTTTAATCCTGACCCAAAAAAAAAAAACACTAATACATTTAATAATTTCAATAATTTGGATAGTGATAGAGCTCCAAGGATTCATCCACCATCACTCACTTTGTAACACGGAAAGTTTCTTTTGCCATTTTTTTTCAAGATTCTGAGTTCAGAGCCACATTTACTGTGGTGTTACTATAATCATTCATCCAAGTTACTTCCAAGATTTCAAAAGTTCATGTAAACGCTTTCTAATTGTATAGTGAACTGGCTATTGTTGAGATTCCAAAGACTAGCGATCCACATTGTAAGAGTACCCTATATCAGCATGTTTACATAGGTTGTAGTTGCAGGGATATTAGCAATCTCCATATCTTTGGAATTCAGTAATACCGCAGATGTAAGATTCAAACTTCTTATCCATGATAAAAAAATCTAACTCTTAAGCATACTTCAACCACCTATTCACAAAACATGAAGCATCAATTCAAAGACTATAAGACGAGTTTTATAGTATCAACTATATAATTTATTAGAACTATAGGAATCTAGGGTGAAAGTTCTGTTTCTCATCCAGCCAGGTTAAATCATACCCTACTCTATGATGTCTGGCCAATGATATATTGTGTCAAGAGGTCAGTCATTACACAAAGCAAGAGAAATTCAGAGGAAAATCCAAGCCATGAAATTTTCCATTACACAGTAGACTGACTCTATGTCTCAAAAATGCTCACAGATTATAAACCTCAAAAGGAGGTACTCACATGTGGTTTCAAATATGTCCCTTGCACGTAAACGAACTTATATAATGTACCAAAAAAAGTTTTGCACTCCTCAATATTCCCTGCATATATATTGACTATTTGATTAGAAACGACATTTAAGAAAGAAAAGAAAAAGAACTAAAAGATCATAATAAAAGGAGTAAAAGTAGATTCATAGCAGAGTTGCATGTTCTTTGAAGAGCACTTGAGGGGCATTACTTCACACTTTCAACTAATTTTATCTATCATATATCACCTGATTCAATTTATAGTTCCACTTAAATACACTAATTCCTAGTCCTTGACATTTACTCTACAGCCACAAAGCCACCATTGCATATCTTGTTCAGTTATAAACATTACCTTCATCTGTTGATATCTAACACCCCAAATTATAACATCAACAACACCTTTGGGATAGTTGGGATAACACCCCAAATTATAACCTAATATAATATTATTTCCCTTGAACCAATCCTCTACTTCTAACAACTAATAATATAAATAGCAAAGAAAAAGGCCACCATAAAAGCTATAAGAGGAAAACATATGTTCATAACAGAAAGCCAAGTAATGGAAACGATTCATCACCAACCGACCTTCAGTGAGCAAATGATAAAGGGCAACGACATCTCCACCTGAGCAGAAAGCTCTGTCACTACCCTTCACATCAACAAAATTGCGAATGTTAAACCAAAGATTGTGAATCCTGACAATAATAAAAGGAATGACTGAAATGTGAATCAATTCCTCCTTCTGTCTAGACTCCAGACAGAAGAAAACCAGGATCTATCTGAAACTATCAGCTCTTATATCAGAGCATGTAATGGTAATACCTTCATCACCACAAACCCGATGTTCGGATTCTCTTCCCATGATTCATAGAGCCTCTTTAGTCTGGCCACCTGTGGAAAAAAAAAAGCATAAAGTTGAAGCTCAAACTGTTCTAGAAAAGAAAACTAAACTGGGTATCATGAAATGCGAAAAATGAAAAGGCTTTTCGTTTTGAATGGGGTTGGTGAGGAATTATTTCGAGTTGGATAGAGAGGAAGAACTGAACCATTGTAGTAGTGAGGGAATTAAGAGCAGATGGTCTGTTGAGTATCGCAGTTCTTGAGTTGGCTCTTCCATCCACTAAAACCTGACGCCACAGACATGTATGAAACGAAATATAAGCTCCCAATCTAAATGAATGAATCAAAATGGCTACCTGGACAAGTTGCATCAAATGAACAAATTGAAACTCGGAGAGAGAGAGGGAGGGAAGGACTTGGTCTTGGATGTCGTCGTGGCTAGCGTAATGGGGCTGAGCAGAGAAACTTCTCTGGTGAGGGAAAGAGCCGAGCTTGTGAAGGGAACGCCTGGCTCTCACTAAAACCTTCAAGCTATGCATCTCTCTGTCTCTCTCTCTCTCTCTCTCTCTCTCGCTGTTGTTTGAACACTCTTGAAGGGCGTTTCTCTGGAGCAATGCCTGAACCTGTCCCTCCAGCGGAGTCCAGCCACCCCTCAAAGTGAAGAACTGAACGCTGAACAGGGCACGCTGAAACGACCCAAAACGAAGAACAGAGCCCACTGCCAGAATCTGTAGATCAAGCGGCCATTTGGGCCTACGCATATGGACCGGCCTGATCCAGTCTAGAATCTGAACGAGAAGGCCTAATTCCAAATGAATCTCATTCAGTGGTTCCTCCAATAATTTTTCTTTAGTTTGAGACCAAATTTTGTGTCGTTGAGTAAATTTTTGCCATATGATTTTTTGCAAACTTATGCTTGTCTTCTAGCATTTCACGTTTAGCAGGTGTCAACATTATGTTCTCAATTAGTTCTACCCAATTTCATGTCGTGTGGTTTTGTGAAGCGCCTCAGGAACTGCTCATCCTAAGAAGATGTACAGAAGCAATGAAGCTGCTGCTTTTTTGACTGTCGTAGTCAAGGTGGAGACACCAATGGCTTCAGTTTTGAGATTAAAAAGTGGAGACAGAAATGCTTTATTGCACTGCTTAACTACAAACAAATTATTCTGGTCAAATTAAGACCAAAAGAACGAGGTTGCATAAATTTCCAAGAGATTTAGCTTTGAACAACAATGTTACTCGTCTCAGAAAGCGGTGCAACTCCATTGGCCGTACTTTTCATGTTAGAAGACTTCTTTTGATTGTCGTTTCGGCCCTTTTTTCAGTTAACTGTAGCCGGTCCGCACCTCGTGTTTAGCACTAGTCAGCTCGAAAACGAGTGCCCTTGCTCGGACTCTTCCACAGGAACAGCATATGGTGAACTCCAATCAGCATCGAAGACTTCTTGAAGCTGCGAAACTATGTCCGGGTTATGCGTCCCGAAGCCGACACCAGCAGTAGTATAGAAATAATCCCATACGAGGTTGCTTGTTCCAACGTGGGCTCTCACATCGCTAACAGCATACTTTCCATGGTTGACCCGGGTGAAACCAGGATAATTATTCCCAGTGCTAGTCCCATTGCTAATCGCAGCTCCAGTCACGTTAAAACCCGGGACGAAGTAGTACTTGATCTCAACTTTGCCAGAACACTTGTTGTATTTTGAAGATGAGCAGAGGACATTTGAATGGAGGAGAGACTTCAGGTAAACGTCAGTGTTGTTTATGAAATGAGCCCAATATGCTACCAATATCTTCACCTTGGCATGCTTGGCAAAGACAACCTGAAAAAATTATTGTTACCTCAGAAAATTTGTTCCCAATAACAACACATAGGAGGATATAAAGTGGCAAATGGCTGCAGCAGGAATACTACTGCTTATGACAAGCTGAAAGCATTTTCATTTCTCCGTTCCAAGCACAAGAGATAAACTCGAAAAAAGCAGCCCATGACCATCCATCAGAGTTCTTTACTGGGGGTGCCATTAAATTTTTCATTGGTTCACTCTTTGAATTATCATGCAAGTCATAGTCCATCTCCATAACAGAAAAAACACAATCCGGCAGATGCAAGACTGAAAATGATTCGCAATGAACACCATATTAACTAGTACCAGACAATTTGGTCTCACACGTACAAATGAGGGCAGAAACTGTTGCAAACTTGCAAGAAAGGAGCCTACCTCTGACACAGCAGAAGAAAGGGATGACCAATAAACAGTTTGCTCAGCATATTGTGATTGACCAAGCCAGTCCATTGTGCTGATCCTAACAGTCCCTCCACTTCCAACTGATTTAATTGTGTCAACCCATGCCTGTTCGTCAGCCTGGTACTTGCCAAATGACAGCTGCAATGGCAGTATATTATGTGTTAAAGTAGAAGCTTCAAAGATGAAACTTAGGGGATCCTCCAAAAGGATCAGTAGAGCAATCGCAACAGGATTCAATCAACTTAAAAGTTGAGCACCCTCACTATTCTTTAAGGAAAATGTACAAGAATGTTCCACACTGAAAAATGTTTACCCGCCAGATACCAGACACAATTAGACTGGGGTCAATTAGCCAAATTATAATCAAGCACAGACACCTGAACAGCAATATCGGAAAACAACAAAGTTAATAAACTCAACCTCAAATGCAACCATTCGATGTCTTTTGATTCAACAAACAGTTTAGGACGAAACAAGTCTAAACTGTGATGGCAATTATTTCAATGATGTCCAATTGCAATTCTTACTTTCTGTATTAACACGAAACTGTAAAAGATAAATAGAAAGGTTTTGGACAAGTTACCTCTGGAGGAGCAAAGGAAAGATAGCTAAGTTGAGATTGTGAATATGTATGATTACGTCCAGGAGTATCTATTGGAAGACGAAACATGTGAGGATGTGACAGGACTGGATAGCCCACTACATGAGGAACCTCCACAAATCGAGGAAGAGGCGACCTGCCATGACACGTTTGCTCACAGACAATAAGTGGACTCGAAAAATTGTAATGTCACCTTTTCTCTAGATCATTACGATAGGCTATAGCAACTGAACTGAAATTTAATCAAGCACTGATCAAATGGTTACAACATTACATACAGGCTAATGTCAGACAACGAATAAGCTGCTGAATTCAAATTTTAGAAAAACATTTTGACAGAAGCCTGCGCCCAAGTCTAAGCATTGGAGTTGCCAAACTAGAGTGAGCCATGACCATCCAGTTGTAGACAGACATACTAATAGAAGTCCTCAATAGAGCAAATCCTGTCCTTGTATCTTGTTTCAGAAACTTCTTTCTTCTTTAAAGGCTATGTATTATTCACTGAAGAATTTCTGCTTGATCATCAACCCCACGGAAAAGCATTTTCCCAACGAACAGTTTAAAAGTAGAACCCAAATCTCTTACTTTCAATCTGGATATCTCTACTTTTCTTCTATTTCCCATATACGAGAACAGTGCTTTCTCTTTGCTCGTATATAGCATTCAATCATCTGGGAGAAAAAAACTGAAGAATAAGTAACAAACGCCAGGAATAAGTATTTAAGATTCGCTTTGGCAAACTTTAACACCTGATCCAACCTAGTGCGTTAAAGCTTAGTTTGTTGTTGTTGTAAATGGTCATAGTAATTTTAAAGAACTGACGAAGATAAGAATAAAAAATCTGTCAAAATATTCTAAACTGCAGCAAAAGATCGGTCGATGAGTGTGTGTAAGTTAGCAAGAAAAAAAGTTCTAACAAACAACAAAGGATTCAATTTACCCATCCCCTGTCAATCAGCATAACCTCAGAAGTTTTAGACCTGAGCCTAGAGTTAATCTGAAGGTTCAAAGACCAAAAAAAGATATTCCTTGACTAAAGTTGATGCAACGGAAAATCCCATTGAGCAGAGACATGTTTTATGAAAGGAAATTGTATTCTTTATCACCAAAAGAAACAAAGAAAATGAACAACACAACCAATGGCCAGGGGGGGAAAAAGGAAGAGCAACATGACTCACAAATTCTCAGATTATGCAGGCAATAGAGTCACGCAAGAAAAAGTGCAATATGCAGATTTTTGTCATACTTGCATCTCTCTTCAAACTCGAGGAAATGTGACCAACAAGGAACTTTTCTAGTAATCTGCCATTGATGATCCGAGACATTCTTCGTGTAAGCTGAAGCGTTGAGAGAGGAAAGTTTCCACAGGTTGTCATTGTAGGATTCAACCTTCTTTGCTATTTTGGGACAATTAACAAGGTATATTCCAAGTTCCTTCACCTGTAAAGGTCTGATCATCAAAATTCTTCTATATGGCTCAAATACACTAACAAATCTACAGGTTGTAGAGATTAAAAAGAGGCGATCCCGCACCTCTTCTTTTGCTCAGTCAAAATTTATTTAGCCGCAGTCGGATCAGTATCCTCAGCAATAACAGAATGCAGAAAAGGCTCTACTATATTCCTGAGAAAGGGACTTCTTAAGTAAAATGCGTACCTGAGAAAGGGACTTCCAATCGTTGTTGGCAGATCCAATATAAACATCTCGATTATCTGATATCCACACTTTTGCATGAACTATGCCTGATCCCCACCATTTGGCAAATAACAGAGTTACAGATTTGACGTTTGTCCTTCCCGAAGCAAGGTCATTTGGTTCTGTGTCGTAGTCAGGATACACTCCTGAGTGCTGTAAAAGCCTGATGGAGTTCAATATTCTTCAGAGGTGGGCTAATGTTTGCATGAAGTAAATGAGAACATATAATGATATACATGGCAAATATGAAAGCAAAAGCCTCAGAGAAGATGGGTTTGGGCTTGGGCAGCATAGACATTTTCCTCTACTTCCTAGATACTTAATATTAGGTTCCAGACTTCTCTATAGGTAATCAATTACTCACTGCTTTGGAAAGTAATTCTGGGACTACAGTCGTTCACTATCTCATCCATCGGATTAATCTCCTCTTTGAGGCTCCCACTGAGCTCTTGGAGGACTAGGGATTCTCCAACGAATGAACTTTTAATTTCTCAAAGTAGAATGCATACATCAATTGCATCACTTAGAGCCCGTGCAGTACTCCAAGATAGACGATTTTCTGGGATTTCACGTGGGAGAACACATCAAGCAAATTACGTGACACGTGCTTCAGAAACTTAGAATAAGAAAACATTTGACACGTTAACAGAAAGTTCGATAAAATACCACGAGCAACAAAACTACGAAAAAAAAAATCCCAGATATAAAATAAAAGGTAGCCGTGATCAGCCATTTTGCGAAACACCCCGAACTTAAAGCTCCAATTGCTACCAAAGCAGCTTTACACATCAGTATATGCAAGGGCATGAGCAAGCACTATCTGGAATTACCTGATAGTGACATTCCGATCAGCGGCATCTTCGATGGATTTGTAAACACCGCGACCCAAATCGGCCCCGAATCGGAGCATATCAGACTGAGAGTAACCATAATCGCCGGACTGGGGATCATCCGAACGAGCAAGCAGCTGCCAATACTGTGTTATGATGTCCAGCTTCTTCGTCGAGTTTCCCGCCAACCACCGGAAAACATCCCCTAAACCATTGGTTTCCGCCAATCAGCAACTAATACATTTAATAAGATCCAATTTTTTTTTTAGTCACCAACCTCAGTCTCTCCTACTCTGTTCCTTCAATTACGCTTTCTAAAACCAAACAGCAGCGCATTGCTTTAGTTAAACGCGTCGTTGCGACGGAAAAGGGGGGCGCTTACCAGTGGAGAGGACCCCGGGGACGCGGCGGAGGAGGGGCATGTCGGTGGGGATTGATTGGACGAGCCATGCCTTGCAGTGAGACGAGCTCGCCGAGACGGTGGGCGCAGAGAGATTGGCTATGGCGATGAGTGTCAGAGCAGCCAAAAGAGGAGATGAAGGGACACGGGGCTTCATCTTCTGGGTTCAGTTGAAATGACTCCGCGCTTTGTCTTTAGTCAAAATCAAGATGGGCATGCGACAATGGCTGAAGAAAGAGAGACAAAGAAGAAAAGAGCAGATTTTTCGAACACGGTGGTTCCCTCGTCGGGTTTGACTTTTCGAGTTCACCGAGGTGGCGTTGTCATCGTCGGCACGTGGCAAAATGTTTTGACAATTTCCTTTCCTTTTCTTGGCGTTTGGAAATAAGGAAAAAAAATTCGACCAAAAAAAAAAAGAAATAAGGAAAATGATTGCTTGACGGTCGGTCATCCCACGAAGAACC
This sequence comes from Rhodomyrtus psidioides, assembly GCA_021437785.1. Taxonomy (NCBI): domain Eukaryota; kingdom Viridiplantae; phylum Streptophyta; class Magnoliopsida; order Myrtales; family Myrtaceae; genus Rhodomyrtus; species Rhodomyrtus psidioides. Next base: position 178,538 of record JAILYB010000092.1, on the reverse strand, counting down.
GGATGAGCTGGTCATCCGGTCACAAACAGTTCTTTCGCATTTGACAAGCATATTCTCAATTTCTCATATAAGAGGTAGACAACACAAGCAATATTCGTCGCGAGCGTGGTAAGGCTGCGCATGAAAACACTTCTTCTCTTTTTTATTTTCCTGCCAGAAATTGATCTGACAGAAGATGCATTTGGTAAAATTCTATCCGAAGCAAAAATATATTTGGTAAAAAAATTAATTTCTGACAAAAAATTTTGTCAACTTGGAGAAGTAAAAATTTTACTTCTCTGATCCAGAAGTCATTCTCGCGGTGGCCGGCTGCCGGTCGCCGTCGCCACCATCGAACATTTCTTTAATAATGTTTCGATTATTGTCTTTTTTAATTTTTATCAAACACATTTCTCTATCAAAAATCAACCCACTGTCAGAAGTCATTTTCCACCTGGAAGTATTTTCATGCGCAGCCTAAAAAACTGATTTCGTTGACACGTCCTTCGTTATGTGCAGCCTATAATTACAATCAGTGAAAAAAAAATGATCAGATCTATCATCTATTAATTACTCTTTTAGGATTATGTGTTAAGTATTGCCCTGTTTGTTTTTCAATAATCTCGTACACATATATAGAGCAAGACGGTCCTCTCGTATTTTGCACAGGGAGGGTTTGTTATTGATCGCGTAGCTAATAGCTATTGCCTTGGAACCGGATAACTTGCCCTTTCGATCCCAAAGAAATTCTGGCCTCTCGAAACACTGCATAGCTTCTAGAAGGCTATTTAGTCTTAGGTTATGCTTAATTGAGCAAAAGACCTAAATGACCGGGGCCACTGCACTGCCCCTACACACTGATGCAACATTATTATACTCGAAATATATCAGAATTAACAACTTATTACCTATAATTATTATTATTATTATTTTATGACCGAGGTGTCCGGACCAGCTTGCACGCACCTCGACTATTCCTCGGGGGGACTAGTATGACAACCACCAGCCGCGGCCCCCACTTAAGTCACGGAGCGCGAGATGGGAGATTTGAACCAGTGGCCTGACAGGGGATAGTCCATCTCTTAATCAACTCGATCATGCGTGGGTGTATCTTATTACCTATAATTATGATCATGCACATTGCCAATAATGTTCAAGGCGTAACACGCTATAGCATCATTCAATTACATGAACCGCGATTTATGAAATTGATTTATCTCATTTGATATCCGTTGAAATTGAGTTATAAAATTTTATGTCCTCCTCTTCAGAATAATTTTTCCTAGGCTATTGCTACGTTTTCTTGAAGCCGTCTCATACTAATAGGCTCGGATAAAATTAAAGTTAATGATTTAATCTAAAAAAAATATTCATTTGCCTCAAGCATAAAATGCCTATACTGCAACAAGGTGAATTCGGGAGGCCAACCCTATGTCAAACTCGAAATAGCCCTAAATGAAAATTGAGCCTCCCAAATCCCAGTTGGGTTTCCCAATAATAATTTCAAAGACATCCCACTTCAACATGCAAGAGCCCGAAACTTTATCCATTTACGTTCTTTTTACACTTGGGTTAAGATCAACTCAAAATTAAGTTATTGCTTAAGTAATTTAGTACTCAATAACTCAAGGCCTGAAAACCAAGGAAAATTATGGAAAAAAAAATCATAGACCTATTGCAGTTTTGCCAATTTAGTCCTAAACTTTTTAGTTTTGTCAATTGAATCCTAAACATTTTATTGTCTTGTCAATTAAGTTTATCTGGACAATTTTCGCCGAAAATAAGTGGACGTCGCATGTCCTACAAAATAAGACAGACATTGACGTGGATAATCTTACATAATATTCAAAAATATTCAAATTTTATTTAAAAGAATAAAACTGAAAAGAGAGAATACAAGCTCAGCGGCAGTGCACTACCACAGTTGCCGCCTCCTATCACCTGAGAGACCGTTGGAGGTCGCCGGCCGTGAGCAAGGGCGGCTAGCCCTCGCCAGGCCCATGCAAGGACGCCCAAGATTTGGGCGACACCAGCGCCCGCCCCTAGCGAGGAAACAGATAGGCGGAGTAGAGAAAGGAGTCACGAATTAGCTGAGGAGTAATCAAACAACACGATCCACCCGTTGTAATAAACTTATGATGTCCATCGATTCTCAACCTTCCGACGTTGGATTACCAACTCACAACGCTCTCCACTCAAACGTGCTTGAACAATGTTGAGTTCTTGTCATCCAATAACTCATCTCACGGGCCTAGCGAAGGCCGCATGCCTAGGGGAGGGCCAGCCGTTCCCGAGATCGATGGCGGCAGCGACGGCACCCCACGAGCGAGACTGCCATGTTATTTCATTTTTCTCTTTAGTTTTTTAATAAGATTTTATCTTTTCTATTTGGAAAAATATTAAAAATTCGTCCATGTCAGCGATTTCCGCCTAAAATTGGCTGGATAAACTCAACTGGCTAAATTTGAAAAAAAAAATAGGACTAAATTGACATAATCAAATGGTTTAGAACTGAACTGGCAAAAGCGCAATAAATTTGAGACTTGGACAATTTTCACTGAAAACCAATTATATCCTCGTAGAGAAGAAATTAGACAGTACCTTTGCATATAAAACCGAGAGTTGCAAATGATGGTGCTTAAAGTGTAGAGGAAGATAGAGGATGGATCCAGAAAATTTTGTTAAAGAGGAACAAAAGCAATCAATCATTACAAACAAATCCAAAACTTTGCCGAGGGATAGTGTAACTCTTTTTTATTTTTCTCTTTTTTTCCCCAATTCTTCTTCATGGAATTTGGAAATTTTTCCGAGTAGTATTTACTATTTACTACGTAGATAATTTAAAAGTTGTTTCGAAACCCATGAGAGATTCTTCCTGAAAATGGAATAAGAACCGAATTGGGATGGGATGTCTTCCCGTTGTATAGACTTCGAAAGTAAGGCCAAAACATCATTTTCGTTTCTTGTGACCGAAAGAAAGAGAAAGTGTTTTTTTTTTTTTTTTAAGGATACATAGCCGGGAGGACTGGATTCAGGTAAGAAAAAAGAAAACGAAAACGACAATAAATAAAAGAAAGAACGGTATATATATAGATAGCCATCCGAATCTTCGTGAATCGTGAGCCTCATTTCCTTTTTCATCTCGTTCTCTTTGCATCTTTGAAACTCACCTTAACGGGTCAATCATTCTGGCAATTGCTCTAGCGCATAGAGTCTCGGCGAGGGCGAATTAGAGCTCAATCACTACATCGACATTTTGGTCGACAACATCGCGGCCCATGAAATGTTCTCCTTCATGAATGGATGCTCGAGATATAACGAATTCTTGCCTGATGAATAAGATCGGGAAAAGAGAGCATTCACTGCACCATGAGCTGCCTTCTGCTATCGAGTCGTGCCCTTTGGACTCAAGAATGATGAGGCATCGTACCAAAAGGGCCGTGAATCACGCTCTTCCACAACGGCCTGCCGAACATGGCATTGATTTTCATTAATATGAAATGCAAACCTATGTATGCTGTAAACATAGCATTTCTTGTGTTCCTAGTCTTCCTATATGTATGTTCTCTCAAATGCGTTCGTTCTGTCAAATTACATGTGCCGCTAGATAGGTAGATAGATACATGATAGATAAGTATATAGAAATCTTAAATTACAAAACTGCGGCGTTGACTGATATAAAAAATTTGAAGCGAGGAAGTTGCAGTCGCCTAAGATTTGATTTTACTCCAGTAGTAACAATTAATTTTATTTTGCTTAAATTAACATAAATGGTGACTCTTGCGATGCATCTTTTGTGCTTAGTTTTATTTTATTTTATTGTAATTGGCGGAATACTGATCCTAAATTAACATAAATCGTGACTCTTACAATTGTTCTTCTATGTGTTTCTTAGCTGAAGCTTTGTTGGAGCTTTGACATTCGGTTGGATTTGTTATAATTTGAACCAATCGTATGATGGTACATACTCCCTTTTGGCAAAGTAATACCTTGTCAAAATTTGGTAAATGTTTGTAAACAAATACATGAATACGAGTTTTCAAAAAAATTCCCAATCCAATGAATTGAAAGCCTTGAGTTGTGGGCCTTCCGTAGATATAAAATGGAGCCAATAGGACATCGGACGGAAAACTTATGCATGACCAAAGTTTAGCCAAATTTGTGTTAAAAAAATGCATAAATATGATTTTCTTTTGGAATTTTTCCCAATTTGATCAATTTTGAAAACATAGAGTTACGAGTTTTCCATAGGTGCAAAAATCGAGTACGTTGGACAAAAAAACTATGGCTGATCAAAGTTTAAGCAAATTTGTGCAACACCCTGAACATAAAGGCTCTTGGCTCACATAAGGAAAAGTTCGGGGATGTATAGTATATGGGTGTCCCATTACACGAGATTACCACATTTCAGGATGATGATGCACGCCGAATCAACCAAACATCTCATTCCTCTTTTAAGTTTATGTGGACTGTGCTTCAATTTCATTCATTTTGTAAAAATAGTGAAGGGTTCTCGGAAACGCATTTGTCGCCACCCACAGAGCTCGCTGTCTCTGTTTTCGTGCGTGTTTTGGTGCATGATTCAGTCTTACAGCAGAAGGATTCTCGTAAAGTTGATTTGCACCGTCCATGCGTGCATCGCCTTCCCCCTTCTCATCCGAAGCACAGAGAAAGCCACTCAGCGCATGAATATGAAGCCACCTTCATGTCTCCACCATCTCCATATGCATGCACGAGGGACTTGAGAAGCTCCCCCAAGCCACCTTCTCCTCGCCATTTTAGCTTTAATCCAAGCGAAGGACTGTCTGTCTGTCTGTCTTTCTTAACGCATGGTGCGTCCACTAAATCTAATCCTGCCGACATATTGAGGGATTTGGTATAGCAGGGCGTTGATTTTGACTGTCCAGAAAATTGTTTATCTTGATTTACAGCTGGGCGTTGCGCTAGTACAACTTATTAAGTAGGAGCAAAGCTCAGTCCAGCTATTTTGGGCTTCATCTGCTTCGAGTTGAGTTCAAGTCGAAACTTTATTCTGCATTTGCCGTGTTCGACTACTTTAAATAGCGCTTAACCTTATTTTGAATTACAGCAATCAAATACAGTTGGATATTAGAGTGGCTCCAACGTCTAATACAACAACCAAGGGTGATTTTGACACTGAACAAAATGTCGCCATCCTTAATCCAATCGATGATGCAAAACTGGAGAGAAGAAAAACTCCATGTGTTTCTCTTACAACACATCGAAGAGTGTTTGAAAGGCAAAAAGGTCGGGTGTCGAAATGTGTGTAATTTATTCATTCCTAACCGTAGCTTCAGAATCAGCCAAAAAAATAAATCCATTCACACAAAAAAAAAAAGCAATCAGTTAATATAAGTTCTTAATAAGATAAAGATAAACCCAGGTAGAGATCCGAGACACAAATAGAGGGAACAAGGCAAATGCTACGGACGGTTAAAGAAAAGAGCGACAAAACAAAAAAGATGTGAAAAAAAAAACAGAGCTTGCCCAGGTGATAAGGAAAAAAAAAAAAAATCTAAGGCTCAACCTTGACTTTCAGTTCGCAGTCCAACTCAAATTTAAATTTGAGTTCGCAATCCAGCTCCAGCCCCGCCTCCTCCAGGATCATCCATATCCTTCGCTTGCTCTCGTCCCTGTCCGTACCCAGCTTCACCGTCCTAAGCTGGCCACGGTTGTCAAAGTACGAGCTGAGCAGTGCGACGAAAGTCTTGGCTTCCTCGGCCGTGTTCAAGACAAGGGTGTCGGCTTGCTTGACCTGCTCTACGGCGGTATAGAGCTCCTCGCGCGCTGCATTTCTCAGCCGCGACGAGTAGTACTTTTCCCCATCACTGATCCAATAGAAATAGTAACGGAAGAAAGTTCAGAGACACAAAAACAAGTTATTTTTATTTTTGTAAAGAACTGGAGTTACTCACGTGGCCTTCGCCTTCTCTAGGAGCGTTCGGTACTCACTGTCCAACCTAAAGAAATTTTCCGCCTTGGCACGAAGAGTCGCAGCAGGATTCATGGGGTCGAGATACAGTGAGAACTATAAGAAAAGGAAGATCAGAAAATGGGAAGAGGCGTTTAAATGAGAAGAAGAGAAAGAGAAACCTCTATATATATAATGAGAAGGAGCAATTTGAAATAGAGAAGTAAAAAGGAAAAAAAGGCTAGGCGTTGTATGAAATTGTTTCCATCATCTGGACAAAAATTAACCCAGAGCCAACGCATGCTCTGTGATCTCTGTTCAACAGAACCTAAATGAGGAAAAAGTCCTTTTCCCAACAGCTTGCGTTGCGCAGGCAACGAGAGAGTCCTCCGTTTGTGCCTCTGCAAACAAGAGAGAGAGAGAGAGAGAGAGAGTCTTACGCTCTTGTGGGATGCTCGGGGTGGGTCGTATTCCCCAGCTGAGCTGATGACGAGGTTTCTGCCAGAGAAAGCGTGGGCCCAGCCCAGGGATCGTTCAAAACGCGTGGTGATCCCCAGCTGATGGTGAGATTATCTCCGAGAGATAATGAGGGGGCGATCCGATCCCAGATGCATTGAATTGCGGTATCATCCTCAATTGAACTAACCCAGTTCCCCGACCAAAAAAAGCAACCCAGTTCACCGAGCAAGGAAGAGACCTCGCAGAACTATAGCTAATGGTCCCCCCCAAAGACCAAAGCAGAGGGACAGATTGCGAAAGAAGAAAAAAGAAACGAGCTTCACAGTGATACCCAGAATGGGGGGAGGAAGGAAATAGACAGGAAAAAAGATTTAAACTTTCTCAAAAGCTCGCAATGAAGAGAGAGAAACAGAGAACCCTTTCTCTTAAAGGCAGAGGAGCCATTAAATCCCCACCGCCCCCTCCCCTTTTTATAGAGGGCAAATGTTTGTGGGCGGTGGGGATTTGTCTGCCTTACAAAAAGTAAGGCAGACGATCCAGACGCCAGAAGCAGAGAGAGAGAGAGAGAGAGAGAGAGAGAGAGAGAGAGAGAGAGAGTGTTCTTCGTCTTTTCATCTCCACTTCCCAAAGTCCCTCCACGTCATTCAAGTTCAAGGAAAAAAAGAGAGGCAAAAATGAATTGTTGAAAGGGAAAATATCACTGACCTCCTTTCTTTTCTATCTTTTTATTATTATTATTTTTTAATTATTGGTTTCTGGGGTTACATAAAAATCGCCTTATCCAATAGAATCTGAACGGACAATCCCCCAAATTGATTAATCCGATTCTCGGCTTCTGCATTTTGTGGGTATTTTATAGCCGAGGGCAAAATCGTAAATGCGGCTGGCGGTCCGGCGAATTGTCGAGATCCCATTCGGCGAGGGTGAATCGGGAACGGAGTCGTTGGCTAAAGTTTTTTTTTTAATCCTGCCCTCTAGGTCAAATTACGTGGAAATTCAACCCCACCCACGCCACACGACCTTTTAAATTTCGGGGGAGGACGGGGGGACGGGTTTACGAGATCGTCCTCGTAGAGTTTCTGAGAGGAGCCCGTCTTATCCACATCAGCACGAGGCCTGGGTGACGACGACTTGGGCGAATCGGGGGGAGAGAGAGAGTACTTAATAAGTTAATACGATACGAAAATACGAGATACAAAGTACCTAAAAAAATCAGCATGTCCTACGTCGAGTACAAACATTAAGAGACGTGTATGAAGTTTTCCGAACTAGTTCTCGATGGACCGAAATCGGCACAACGTGATTAACTCGAAAGGTCCATTTATGTCCATTTTCAATAAAAGTAAATTTTTAATCATCATATCCCAAAATTATAAGAAAAATTATTGAATGTTATTACATCCGTTTTTATGGTATTTCATAAATCTCAAAACAGCGGCTATACGTTTGAGTTGTGGATGATAAATGGATAAATACCGCGCGCTCTTGGAATAGTCGTTGTGTCTTGCACGCTGTTGGAGTATTACGGGGGTCGAATTAAATAATTTATTCATTTGGGTTTGTAACCCGTACGATCTAACGTCTGAACAGTGAACACGAGTGAGTTCATGTGGAGCGGGAGCATGTGATCATTGGTTTCCCCCGGTTCGGGAGGCCGGTGTGGAAAAGTAGGGAGGAGCAGAGAGGAAGACCGTGTAGGTGTCAGGTGAGATAAAAGCGGGGCCCGAGATGACCGGTTGAGCCGGTGGGCCGGGGGGGGGATTGAACTGGAATGGACTGGGTCGTCTGGCGTCCGCCAATCAGAGAAATAGACAGAACATTGAAATTTTGAATGGTTTTTAACTCATCGGAGTCTATTTCACGTCTTTTCATTCGTGAAATTTGCACGTTAAAAGGACTATTGAAAATTGAAAAATAAAAAATATTTAAATGCATGCAATTTAAAGAGACATGCACAGCTTTAAAATCTTAAATGGAAATGTGTACCGTTATGCGGAACAAGCGATCGAATAATATAATAGATAGAACAGGAAAATAAATCGAACATTAGATATACGTGGTTCGCTCGTAGAGACTTACGTTCGCTGGAAGAGCAACAACAAACTCCACTATAGAACAAGTGATACACGGAGATCACAAACTACGCTCGAGTTGCTCAAACATTCTCAATATTTCTCACGACACGATTACATCCAATACTCGCACACAGTGTTTAGCCCGAAATAATAATTAAAACGCAAATTCTTGCCATAAGAATTTCTCAAACCACAACACAAAAATCATGGATGTGAAACCAATATTAATCCTGTAGAAAGAAACCCACGTATCTTGATATTTGAAATCCAAAATCTTTTGAATAAAGATCGGCAACAACTGTTTCAGTAAATTCTCTTCCCAGGGTCAAAGTCCAACTTGGACTTTGCGTGGAAAAATAATTCAGCCTTCAAAAGGCATCCACAAATAGACATGGCCATTTGAAACCGTGGGCCCAGAACCAACCAGTTGATCGGGCCCACAGTTCCCAATCGGAACCGAAATCGGACTTCAAGATCCGTTTCTGGTCCTATAATATTGGGACGGGCCGGTTCCAAACTGTTAAAAATTATATGTGTGTGTATTTTTTTATTTTATTTTTTTACAAATGAAACTCTTTCTATAAATACCTCTCCAGCTCTCCTCCACTTTCATTTTTTTCTCATAAATCCTCTCAAATCCGCTCGATTCTCTCGATATCGTCTCAATTCTTTGGATCGGCTTTCGTAGTGACACGATAATATTGGGCCTAATTCCATAAAAAAGTATCAACTTTGGGTCTAATTCCAAATCTGGCCCGAACTTTATTTTGTCTTAAAAAAAGTCACCAACTTTCACTCATATCCCAAATTTGGCCTGTTAACTCTACATCCACACTCATATCCGACGTGGTGTTTCATGTCAGTAATTTATTCACCTCAAAAAGGCCACGTGGATTTAAAGCCAAAACTGCAGTTTACAAGGGTCTTCACATCTTCATCTTCTCAAGCACGATTTATGCAACACAGGGGAAGTTCTCTCTAGGGTTTTACTCGCGCTTGATTGTCGCTCACTCTTATCCTCCGATTGAGTCATCTAGGGCTCTCACGAGCTTCGTTGACCTCCTTCCGCGCCTGGGAGTGTGTGTATATTATTTTATTTTATTTTTTTACAAATGAAACTCTTTCTATAAATACCTCTCCAGCTCTCCTCCACTTTCATTTTTTTCTCATAAATCCTCTCAAATCCGCTCGATTCTCTCGATATCGTCTCAATTCTTTGGATCGGCTTTCGTAGTGACACGATAATATTGCCACTAAAGGGGAAGAATGCATTCAACCCTTTCTCCTTTAACTTAAAAAAAAAAACACAACAGATGTCCTGTCCTGGCCTTCTTGCATATGACACTGCAATGTTTTATTTACAAATCACTACAAACCGTACATTAAAAATTAATGATTCTCAGTTAATGTTTAGCTAATGTTTTTTTCTTTTTCTTTTTTTGGCGGGAGATGCCGCCAATAATTTGGCTGGAACTAAGGTGGAGATGAATAGGCACTTCACTTTGCATTATGGAGAAGTTGGGCTATTGGGGAAAGTAACCTTTCGCGGAAAATAACTTTAAGAATAATATTCACGAAATATAAATGAGTTAAACAAAATATTTTTCATCAAAAAACACTTTCAAAAGTGAAAAAAAAATGATTTCTTTTTTTTGAAAAAAAATAAAGAATTTTCTCCCATCTTTGATTCGTCCACTCATTCAGATTCATTTTATTCTTCTTCTTTTCCTTTTTTCCTTTTCTTTTCCTTTCTCATCCTTCTTTCGCTAGCCATTGGCCTCGGTGATGGCCATGGTGCGAGCTGGCGAGCTCGAGCTTAGGGCTCGTCAAATCCAGGCGAGACCAAATCTATCCATCGTCCTTCTCTTTTAAAGATTATCCCGACTTTGCATTGGTAATTTAACCGCACTCGTACATCACGCGCCTATTCAGTAATCGCAAATTTTAACCGCTTTGTTTTTTTTTTTAAACCTTTGCCTTCTATTTGTTATGCTATTCCCGACTTCCAAGTCTAATTAGGACTTTCTATCATGTTATCTGTCGGTGTTTTCGACCAGTAATTTCCGTTCTGAATATTTCCACCCCTTTAGAAAATTTAAAATTTGTATTCGTCCTTATTTGATTGTTGTGTATTTTCATTATGAGTTGATTTAAATTGGACCCCATTGTCAAATTTATCTTCTCTCCATACCTACCCTCGGTGACGCCCAAAATTAGCCTTTGGTGTGGCAAGCTACCAAGCACCAAGTTAGGTATAGAAAATAGCGGGGAGGACTGGATTCAGATAAGAAAAAAGAAAAAGAAAACGGAAATAAATAAAAGAAAGAAACGGTATATATATATAGCCATCCGAACAACTGAAAAATATAACAGTAATTTAATGACATATTTGCAAAAAAGATTCTGGCAGCTAAAGATGACCCATCACCTAACTTTCGTCCAACCCAAATTAAGCGGGAAAAATATGAACTGTCCCACATCATTTTGAAGATTGGTTGCGAAATGGGATAGTGGCAACAAATCATCTTTGGACTTTGATTCGTTGTATGACGTGGTCCATAAACTTTTAATTTATTCAATGCGGTTGTCTTGTACTTTAATTTTTTTTCAATATGATCCATAAAATTTTGGTTTGTGTTCAATTTAGTCGCTAGACTCTATGAAAATATCCAATATTCATAGAGCATAGGGACTAAATTGAATGCGCACGGAAAGTTTAACGAGTATACCGAACGAATTTAAAGTTTAAGGACGATATAGCACATTAAACTAAAGTTTAAATATCATATTGAATAAATTACAAATTAAAAAATCGTATTATGCTCAAACTAAAGTTTAGGGATTACCGGTGTCTTTTCTCTTGCGAAATATAGTCTTCGCTTTATCGTAGAAGAAACGCCGCGGGGGTGTGTACTGTGTAGTACCCGCGGAAACCGCTAGCTGGCAACGATGCTGCTGCATATGAACCCTCAAGAACGACACTTGTAAGGACAGAAACACGTGCGGCCGCCACGTGTCACGTCAGCTCTGATAAGAAAGAAAGATTAAGAGAGAATGGTATATATTCTCTATTAATGATGTGTAGAAACAATGTACATGAGAAGCCTTTATATAGGCTTAGAAGATGTAAAGAGCTTAGTGCTCTTCCTATGTGGGACTAAAGAGAAAGAAGAAGTGCAAGAGAAAACTACAAGACTATACAAGTATGTCTAACACCCCCCCTCAAACTCAAGGTGGATCAAACAACGAGAGTTTGGAAAGAAGAAATTTAAAGCGTTGTGATGTGAGAGCCTTCGTAAAACAATCCGCAAGCTGATTCTCAGTTCCAACAAAAGGAAGAGAAATGGTGCGAGCTTGAAGATGATGACGAGTCAGATGACAATCGATCTCAATATGTTTTGTACGCTCATGAAAAACTGGATTTGCACCAATATGGATGGCACTCTTGTTGTCACAATGTAGAGGAGTGGGATCCAGAAGTGAAACACCCATGTCAGCAAGTAAGCGGCGAAGCCAAACAATCTCAACGGTAGTGTCAGCTATAGCACAATATTCGGACTCTGTAGAGGAGCGTGAGACAATATGTTGTTTCTTGGCACGCCAAGAAATGAGAGAATCGCCAAGAAAAATACAATAGCCAGTGATAGATTTGCGATCAGTCATATTAGAAGCCCAATCGGCATCAGAATAGGCACGCAACTTGAGCGCAGAAGAAGATGGCAGAAATAAGGAACGCGATAAAGTGCCTCGGAGATAGCGCAAGATCCTCAGAACAGCAGCATAATGAACCGTGCGAGGAGCAGCAACAAACTGACTAACAACATGAACAGCATAAGCGATGTCGGGTCGGGAGATAGTAAGATATACAAGGCTGCCAACCAAAGTCCGATAGCGTGTCACATCAGAAAGAGGCTCCCCGTCATCCGGGCAGAACTTCTGATTCAGCTCAATAGGAGTAGCAGCAGTGCGTGAATCCGAGAGAGCAGCTCTAGAGAGAATATCAGCAGTATATTTTTGCTGAGAAATAAGGATACCACGCGAACTGCGAGCAATCTCAAGCCCCAGAAAGTAGCGTAGTGGTCCGAGATCCTTCATGGCAAAATGTTGCTGAAGGTGCCGCTTGGTATGTTCAATATGGTCGCTATTATCTCCAGTAATAATCATATCATCAACATAAAGAAGAAGAATAGTGCAACCAGTAGAAGAGGTATGAACAAACATAGCATGATCAGCCTCGCTTTGAGTAAAACCAGCAGATCGAATAGCATCACTGAACTTCTCAAACCAAGCACGAGGAGCCTGTTTAAGACCATAAATAGCCCGTCGCAAGCGGCAGACTTGTCCAGAGATATGAGCAAGACCAGGCGGAGGCTGCATGAAGATATCCTCCTGAAGATCCCCATGAAGAAAAGCATTCTTGACATCAAGCTGAAAGAGAGGCCAATTACGAATTGAAGCAATAGCTAGTAAAGCTCGGACAGATGTCATCTTTGCTACGGGAGCAAAGGTCTCTTCATAATCAATACCATACTCCTGCGAGAAACCTCTGGCAACTAGACGTGCTTTGTAGCGCTCAATACTGCCATCAAAACGGGTCTTAATCTTGTATATCCATCGGCAGGATACTAAGGAGCGACCTAGAGGAAGAGGCACTAGCTCCCAAGTACCAGTACTTTCCAAAGCCGAGAGCTCCTCAGACATAGCCTGACGCCACTCAGCATGCTGAACTGCCTCACGATAACTGGTGGGTTCTTGTACAGCATGAACAGCAGCCAAAAAGGAGCTAAACTCAGTAGAATAAGAAGTAGAAGCAACATACCGAACTGGCAGACGCCGATCTCGAGGAGGATTACGGCGTGGCTCTAGAGGTGCATAATTATCAAGGGTAGGTGGAGCAGGAGGTGCAGTAGAAGGGAAAGACGAAGATGGGGATGGTGGCGATATATCTGGATCCAAGGTGGAAACATGACAAGGAGGATCAGGAAAAGGATCAACAGGGAAATCCATAAATGGAACAGGAGACGACACAGGAGGTGTGGCATTGGTAGGGAAGAAAGGAACGTGTTCATGAAAAGTAACATTGCGAGAAATACGTATGCGTCGCGCATTTGGGTCATAACATCGATAACCCTTGTGTTGGGTGCTGTAACCCAAAAATGCACACGAGACAGAGCGAGCGGTGAGCTTCGTACGTTCAGTGGGGGGAAGAATGACAAAACAAGTACACCCAAAAACTCGAAGATGATTATAGCTAGGAGATCGAGAATAGAGACGCTGGAAAGGTGTGTCTTGATGAAGAACAGATGAGGGTAGACGGTTAATTAGATGGACAGCTGTGAGAAGGGCCTCAGCCCAAAACTCAGTAGGAACAGATGTCCCAAGTAAGAGAGCGCGAGTGGTGTCTAGAATATGACGGTGTTTGCGTTCAGCAACCCCATTCTGAGCTGGAACCCCAGGACAAGATAGTTGAGGAAGTGTACCATCATTGGCCAAGAGGGAACGAAAAACAGTAGAGAGATATTCTCCTCCCGAGTCTGAACGAAAAACTTTGATTTTTGTATTAAATTGGGTGGAAATCATGGCTGTAAAAGATTGATAGATGGAAAAGAAATCACTGCGTTGACGCATAAGATAAACCCATGTATAACGAGAATAATCATCAATAAAAGAGACATAATATTTGAAGCCACTCTTGGAAGAAAGCGGTGCAGGACCCCATACATCAGAATGAATAAGATCAAAAATTGCACTAGATCTAGAGTTACTGATAGGAAAAGGCTTAGCAGATTGCTTGGCCAAAGGACATATAGAACAGGGAGGAAGATTACCAGAAGAAACATGACCCAAAGCACCTCGTTGATGAAGGACGGCGAGACGAGAAGAAGGAATATGCCCGAGACGCTGATGCCATCGGGCAAGATCCATGGTAGCCAACACAGGAGAAGGATCAGGAGAAGTTGGAAGATGTAAATGTTGCATAATATAGAGCCCGTCCTGTCTACTGCCCTTCCCAATCATCCGACCACTCAAACGATCATGCACAAAGCAAGAGCTATCTGTAAAGCTCACAGTACATCCAGCATCAGTAAGTTGTCCAACAGATAATAAATTGAGAGCCAAAGAAGGAACATGTAATACATCAGGGACATTGAAATCTCGAGAGACGGTGAGAGTACCCCGCCGGGTAGCCAAGAGAGGAGAGCCATCAGCAGTAAAGAAATGTGCTGGATGCTTGAGCTCAGAGAGCTGAGTGAGACAAGCAGCGGAACTAGACATATGTCTAGCAGCTCCTGAGTCAAGTATCCAGGTAGTAGAAGTGCCACATGAAGATGGAGTGGCTGCAGCATTTCTTTCTGTAGAGGAAGAATGTGTAGTAGTGCCGGAATCAGGAAAAGACCCAAGTAGAGAAGGACTCAACCGAGCAAGCTGGGCTTCAAGAGCAGCAATACGATCATCCGTAGAAGAAGAAGCCAAAGTAATAGGTCGAGAGTGTGGAATAGGACGCGGTGTCACAGAAAGGCGTGGAGCATCCTTATTCTTTTCCCAACAATGCGACTCTTCATGTCCAAGATGGTGACAACAAGTAGATGAAAGATGCCGAGAGCCACGTGTATGTGGAGCACGTGGTGGATCGGTCAAGATAAACCGATCGAAAACATTGATGTGATCACTAGAATCGCCCATGAAGACAGAAAAATCGTTGGCGAAGCTAGAGGTGTGAGTTGAGGTGCACAAACTGATCGAAAAGATCGAGAAGCACTGATTTGAGGCGCGAACAAAACCTCTAGAAAGAAAGATAAATATAGGGAAGCTTGACTAAAGCAAGCAAGGAAGATAGCACAATAGCCCAAAACTCACTGTCTTAATTTCTGATGCGGAAGATCCAATTTATGGCAACCGCAGAGCATACTTTTAAAAACAATGAGCTCATTGTCTTAATTTCTGATGCGGAAGATCCAATTTATGGCAACCGCAGAGCATACTTTTCAAGACAATGATCTTGGCTCTGATACCATGATAAGAAAGAAAGATTAAGAGAGAATGGTATATATTCTCTATTAATGATGTGTAGAAACAATGTACATGAGAAGCCTTTATATAGGCTTAGAAGAGGTAAAGAGCTTAGTGCTCTTCCTATGTGGGACTAAAGAGAAAGAAGAAGTGCAAGAGAAAACTACAAGACTATACAAGTATGTCTAACAAGCTCGACACCTACACAAACATGTCCGGTCGGACCTCAACCGATTCCCTCTCGCCATTTGGTCAAAGACCCCTATCCCCTCTCTTTCATTTCATCAACCTCAGGTCGGTGCGTTCTCTCAAGAGAGACAGAAAGAGAGTGAGCAGGAGATGGCGGCAGACGATGCGCACAAGGTGAGGGCAGGAGGGAGGGACTGGCGGATGAGCCCGAGGACGATGGCGGTCGGCGGGATCCTCCTGGTGGCGGCGGCGGGTTATTACGTCTACTACAAGGACAGGAGGAACACGAGGGAGGGGCGGGCCAGAGCCAGGAACGAAGTCACCACCCACGACCCACCTTCGGATGTTCGTGCGAGGAAGTGAACGGGATACAGCACGCATTTTGGGTGCGGGCGAGGGATGTAACTTGTGAATATACGTGTTCTGGAGTCTTGGTCAAGTCTATAATGTATCTCGGCCTTCTTGGAGTTTACGTTGATAGATGATGAATAGAAATGAATCGAGCATGAGTGAAATCCAAACTAGAAAGTACATATTCACGCTATGCTTGCCATTAGGGATGATAGAGGAACAGGTTTTGATGCACGTGGGCTCATTTCATTTCGCTATTAAGATGTCCGAGTGGCTCTCCGGCAGTCTAGATTGTTGAAATTTCGCGAGTGTCGTACATAAACTGAACGTTGTGGCAGTTATAATGCTCTTCCCAAGTGCAGATATGTTCGGACATGGCGCTCCGACGGAGTCGAACGATACTTCACGCGTGAATTTAACCACAAAACATGGCCCGTCATCCACAGCACGCTACCTTATCCAACCCGTCTCTCCTTTTCTTGTTCTTTGCCGCACCATTTGGTCTGCAGTCGGCGGCCCCGATCATCGACTCGGTCTCTGTCGCAAACGGTGGTACGTTCGCTCCCTCTTTTGATTCGTCGGAAAGAAGTGGATATGTATCTGGATATGTATCTCATCCTCTTGACGGTGGCAGGTCCCGTCGGAGCCATCAACCCCAGAACGATCCTTGTTTACTGAATTGATGCTAGCACCGTGGAGGATGAAGTCAACTCCGGCCAGACCTCTCGATCCTGCCTCGTCGACGATGCACAGAGTGCCAATCCGCAATCACGATGCTCACTGTTGTGGCGGATGCAAGCAAACCATTCCCACTTGTCTGGCTTCTTTTTCCCAGGGGACATCATGGGAGAACAATGTCGGAGACGGGGCAAGAACCTTCCTTGGTTACGCCCTCGTTGCATTGGTGTTCTTCCGTGTTTAGAAAAGTAGAGAAATGTCTCGTTGCCTCGTTTTCACTCTCGATAAACAAGAACTGTCAAGAAATAATTTAATGGCCTTATTGCGACAATGCTAGGTTGCTGATCCCCGAGCCCGCACAACCCTACCAAATCGCCTTTGGTAAAAAAGGACGTCCCAAACACGTCATCGACACATTATTTTTATTATCTTTTAATTAGCGCATGCGGAACGTACTACTCCCAGACAGTTATAAAATCTATAGAACAGTAAAGCAGGATAATACAACAGTCACATCAATCTACATCAGCAAAGATCATTTTAATCATTTACTGTTAATCCTGAGAAGTATATATACACAAGCCTTATCTTAGGGCCACTCCCTATAAACCTCAAAATAACATATCAGCTTTAGGGTTAATACTACTCCAGGCTATCAAAACATCTCCAAAAAAGGGCTTCACGGCACATCCACTAAGGAGTGAAAGCCAGGCGATACCTCATTACTTTGATCCTGAAAATGGTAACCCACGACGGGGTGAGATATAAAATCTCGTGAGTCAACGCCTAAGTCCGAGTAGGACACTAACTCGCTCAAGGCAACCTAAACATGCCGGAAATATCGATGGCAGATCAATACGCCACGCTCTAACTATCACATGATCAAGTACAATATCACAGTGAATCATCAATCACATGCAAACTTACCACGCCTTGGTACACACGACGAATGGTTCATATCATAACAGCTAACAACATACAAACCAAGGCATTCAATCAGAACATTCATTATAGTCTCATACATAATGTATGGCATGTATTCCGATTATTAACGACCATTCTCGGTCTTAATAAAATCATGTTTTTCCGGCAGAATCGGACATTGTTCTAAAATGGATAATAACAACAACAACTGATAATCCCCCTGGTACCCCCGAGACGGATATATCACGTATATTAAGTATCGTCCCCTGGTATCCCTGGGCCGACGATAAAAATCCCCTAATACCCTCGGGACGGATAGATTATGTATATTAAATATCGTCCCCTGGTACCTCGGGCCGATGATAATAATCCCCCTGGTACCCCCAGGACAGATATCTCAAAATAGTAACTGATAATATCCCCCTGGTACCCCCGAGACGGATATATTAGGTATCGTCCCCTGGTACCCCGGCCGACGATAATAATTCATGTGACCACACAAGTATGCCAGATAATCAAGATAGTTTATATCTTTGTATTTAACTCAATACACACACAGTCGTGCTCAAAATTTGGCTCAATGCCATTTTCATGGTTAAAACTCAGTTCACACTTGGTCACATAAATACACGCATTATCCACCAAATTTTGCATCTATAAACTCGGTGATCAAATACCACATCCACATATGGTATAAACATTGCATTTGTAAAACGTATGCTTTCGCAGTTATTCGTTTTTCATAAATCTAGAATTTATGAAAGACGAACAACTACGAAAGCACGCATTTTACAAATGCATCACTAAGATACTAGCCAACCGAGTAGCGTCTATATTGCCTTCCATAATTTCCCTCTCTCAAACTGCTTTTGTTAGAGGAACGAGGATTAATGACAATATAACGCTTGCTCAAGAGCTATTTGCGGATTTTCATATGTGACATATCTTCCTCAATAAGTATCATGTTATTGGTGGATTGATTGGTGATTGTTATATGCCTGGATTGTTTATATCCAAATAATAATTATTTATTCATTTATTATTTATCCAGGCCATGTATAATTAATCCGACTCGATTAATTAATTCATATTTCAATTCACATAATTAATATATTTAGCGAGCACAAATAAATAAGTCAATTATCCTTACCAAAAAAAAAGTCAATTATAATTTTAATAAATATATCCAACACCCGCTAATTATTCTAATCGCAATTAATTTCAGTTAAACTAATCCTCGAACGCAGTTAATGCCCTATTCAGAGTTTAGGAGTTAACTCACAAACTCCGACGGTTGGTGTCGAGCCGGATACGTAGTGACGACGAATAAGGCTTTGGAACGATGGCGATCCTCGAAAATCTTCGGACACGAACTTTGAACTCGGGCTCGGAAACTTGACCCACGGCTTGGCCACTCGGCCTAAAATCTTCGCCCACTTGGCCTACGGACTCGGCCCACGGGCCCGGACACTCGGCACAAATTCTCGGACACGGCCCAGATTCTCGGCCGCGGCCCAGTCTCACGGGCACACGGCCCAGGTCGGGAACAGGGCATGGCCCGAAGCAACAGGGCACGAGCGACTGAACGGGGGCGTCGGGAGCAGGGGAAGCTTCGATGGGGCTCGGCTGCGGCTGTGACAGAGGCGCCGGTCGTCTTGGGTTCACTGAACAGCGGCCATCCTGAGGTGTC
Source organism: Rhodomyrtus psidioides (assembly GCA_021437785.1). Lineage (NCBI taxonomy): Eukaryota > Viridiplantae > Streptophyta > Magnoliopsida > Myrtales > Myrtaceae > Rhodomyrtus > Rhodomyrtus psidioides. The sequence goes on along the minus strand of JAILYB010000092.1, from coordinate 159,250 downwards.
GGGGCTGCTGGTGGTTGAAGGCAAGGCGAACAGGCGACGGCGCGGCTGGCTGGAGCGACGAGCAGATCTGGTGGGGTCGTCACTGGCTGAGGTGGAGGATCGCGGGGCCTCAACTGGTCGCGGCCGTGTAGCTCGAGGCTCACGGGTCGAGGTCGCGGTGGTCGGGGTGGAGTGGAGGAGCGTCGAGGCGACAACCGGCTCGTGGGTGGCTGGTGAAACGCTGTCCAACTGAAACAGAGAAGGGTGGAGCTTGCAGATTTCAGAGCTCTCGAGCTCGGATCTGGCGATGACGGGAATACGGGTAGCCACGGGGCTGAGCTCAGGTCGACGCTGTAGAGAACAGCGGGCCGACAGCGAGAACGGCTGGCAGCGGCGGTGGCTTGAGTCGGCGTCAAGGCTCGACAACGACTAGACAAAGGAGGCCGAGTTGCGGATCGGGGTCCTTGGGTCTCGTAGATCCCGAGTCAAGGAAGCCGACGACGACTCAGGCTGGTGGTAGCGACGGCTGAGACGACGTGGACGGGCGGACGGCACAGAACAGAGGTCGTGGTCGCGTGGTGTGGATGTCGGCCACTAGATCCTCGCGACTCGCAGCTGGAACGGAACGACGAGCGGCGGAAGCTCAGGAACAGCTGGGTGGTGGTCGTGCCGGGTCTGGTGCAGGCGCCGGGCTCGGCTCGGCTCGGATCTGTGGGTCTCGGCCAGCTGCGACTCGGGCTGACGGGCGGAGCTGGGGTCTCGGGTCCGTCGAGGCTCGGGAAAGAGACCGGGGTCGACTCTGCTAGGACGACGGCTGGCACGGCTGAGCTGCGAGGTAGCCGCGCCGGGGTGGCGAGGTGGCTGCGGATCAGATAGGAGGGCTGCTCGGCCAAAACAAAGAAGAAAAGAGAAGAAAGGAGGAAGAAGATGATGAACAGGAGGTCGAGGTGGGGTCTGGTCGCATGGTCCACCGACAGAGAGAGAGAGAGAAAGGAACCACGTGGGCTTGAGGGGGAACTTTTGAGATGGGAGATGGGGGGCAAAAGGCTGACATGAGCAGGAGTGATGTCAGCCAACAAGATAAAAAAAGGGAAACGAGGGATGTTCGGATGAAAATGGGAGATAAGGGCCCCACAATATTTTTAAAGATCCACTACATATCTTCAGTTGATATTTTTTTTTTGGTCGAAATCTTCAGCTGAATGAGGGAGGCGGAATTTGGCTGAAACTCAAAGGAGTGGGCCCAATCTTTCTATTCTTACTTGACCATATACTTGGGGGGGAAACAACCGAACCAAATGGAAAGAGAAATTTTCGGCATACCAATGGACCCCACGGTCTCTTCTAATTTTAATTAGTTTTTGTCTTAATCTAAATAAAATTTAAGGGCAAAAATGTTATTAGACAAATAGGCATCGAATGATCATTTGGCTCTGAGGGCAAACATAGTATTTTACTTTTTGGGTTCGAACGAGGCTAAATTTACACGCGACGTTATACGTGTCAAAGTTTGACGATTCAAACTTGACTTTTCTGACGGGCGTTCCAGAATAGCTAATTATCGTCTCATAACTCCTTAAAATCTAAATTTATTTGCCACGCTGGAATTCATAATTTTTCTTATGGACGTCGATTCTGAAACTCACGATGGTGTGTTCGATTCCTACTTTAGAGAACCTCGCATTCAAGTGGGAAATTATATTAACCAGTCGTTGTTGGGGATTGTCTATATATAATCTCTTTCTTTTTAAATTGACAGTTATTGGAAATAGAAGTAAGGTGCTAATTATAGTAGAATCATACGTTGGATGTAGCCCTAATTTAAATGTATACCAAACTTTGCATCTTGATTTCTTTCTTTACATCACTATCAATTTTATTGTATTCATGCACCTAATCCTAATCGTCGTGCTAATTTCATCCAAATAATTGATTAGTTACGATCAAACCTCTATATTACTACAAGGACACCGTTATTTCATGAGCAAACTCCTCGATCTTTTTTTTTTTTTTGCTTTTCCTACTTTATTAAATAGATAAGTGGACTAAAAATCCTAGAACTTATCATGAAAGTGCAATTAAGTCATGAAATTAGCAAAAGGTGCAATCAAAACCTAATCTTATTAAATTGGTTCAATATTATCATTCCGTTAATTCAGTCGAATTTGGTTAATGAAAAATGATGACATGGCTTCTTTTATTACCTTTTTTTTTAATCTTATGTGGGGATAACATGACTAAAACGACGACATTTTAATCAAATTTGATTTTGACTACAAATTCTATTTAAACTAAGTTTAAAAATTTAGCTAAATTAAAAAGAAAGAAGAAAAAAAAAAGAGAAAACAAGCTGTCATCGCCTATGTAGCACTGATACGACACGGGACACGATACGACATGCCGATACGGCAGTTTTCAAAAAATAGAGAATTCCGACACGCCGGGACACGGCATATATATATAAAATATTATGTATATATGTCATAGCTATTTCATATTTGACATTCAGATATTATTGATTTGCGATAACGGTGACCACAAATAGTAGCTTCAAACTTATAAGATCACAGCACATTTAAAAAAAAAATTTACCAGTCGGGGGTGTCGGGACGTGTCCCGTACGTGTCGAAACGTATCCCAAATGTGTCGGCGTGTCGGACACGCCTATCATTTCTTGTTGGCCATCTGGACATGCGGTCCCTCGTGTCCGGCCGTGTTGCTATGTTCGACACGCAAAATTTCTCCTGGTAGGCGTGTTCATGCTACATAGGTCATCGCCGCAGCTGCCCCACCATCGTTGGCCTTCCCGGCGATGGTGGAGGACGTTTAGCGGAGGTCATTGTTGACACCTGATTTTTTACCATTTATTATTGTGATTTTTATTCTTTAAAATTAATTAAAAATATCAAAAAAGGTCATAAAATCACAAAATCAACTTTGGAAGCCTTGGTTTAGCCTTAGGAACCAATTTTGAACAAAAAATATTTTTCGGTATTTTTAATATTTTTCGAGTTTATAAAAATACCCAAAAAATCAGAAAAATACCATTCGTGGTCAGCAAAATACCCAAAAATATTCGATAATTTTGTTTTAATTTCCTCTTCAAGTGTGTCACTTTAAATCTCAAAAATTCGGCTCGGGTCACTATGTTCCTTCACAAACATAAACCCGAACCGAGCCTAAAAAAAAAAAAAAAAAAATCCTTTTCGAGTCTTTTAGTTTTCAATTCTCACTTTTTATAAGCTATGACATTGGATTCTAAAGTCTTAAAGTGCAATTAGGTCAATTTGCCCTCCAATTTAATCAATTTTTACCAAAAGGGCTTAATTGCACATTTTTCTTTCAATTAGTCCCCGGTTTCACGGATTATACATATGCTCTACGTATTTATACGTCATACGTATTTATACGTTATGCGTATTTGTACTGTTTGGTAACCTCTTTAACTCTTGTAATAATAATAATGGTTATTATTTTTAACACCTTTGTTAGTGCCTTTTTTTAGCATTTTTGTATTGTGAGTGCTATTGTTAGTGCTATTTTTAAATAATATTTTTGTATTATAAATTGTGAGTGCTATTGTTAGTGCTATTTTTAAATAGCATTTTTGTATTATAAATTGTGAGTGCTATTGTTAGTGCTATTTTTAAATGTCATTTATTTATCATAAATTGTGAGTGTTATTATTAGATAGAATTTATAATTGTTAGTGCTATTTTTAAATAACATTTTTGTATTATAAATTGTGAGTGCTATTGTTAGTGCTATTTTTAAATAGCATTTTTGTATTATAAATTGTGAGTGCTATTGTTAGTGCTATTTTTAAATGTCATTTATTTGTGAGTGCTATTTTTAGATAGAATTTATAATTGTTAGTGCTATTTTTAAATACAATTTATTGGAAGGTATTTTTGGCTATAAAAGGATGGCAAGAGTTTTGAGGTTAAAGAGAGAGACATTTTGTAGAGTGTGCAAAATTTTGAGAGCTTAGAGAGAAGAACACAAACACTCTCTATATTCTCATAATCTTGAGTGAGCAAAATATACTAAGTTCGGAATATTGATTCCGCATATTGCTAGCACAATTGTTGTGGAGTTATTCGTCGTCTCCCCGTTCGTCAATTGGTGGTGCGTCCGAACTAGATGCCTAACACTTGTGGAGGCTGAGATCGAAGAACATCGAACCGACACCTCCGTTCAAGCACGCTACGAGAGGTAATCTATTTACTCCCTTTGAGGCTTTGTGATTTTTTTCGATTGAAATGCACGAAGTACGCCTCTGGAGATACATGTATGGGTTGTTATTTATTTCCGCTACGTGTTACGTGGATCCCAACAGTGGTATCAGAGCCGATCCTTAGGTGTTTTCGTGCATTTAATTGATTTTTTGCAATTTTTGCAATACTATGGCCAATATGTATTAACGAATTGTTCGTCTTACATGGCTAATGGAGGTTGATTATTTTATATGATAAATTAATCAACGTAGCAAAAATTGAGACTAAATCAATTTTGAATCGAAAATTTATGGCTATCTTATTTTACGTAAAAATTCTGAATATGATTCAACGTAGAATTTTTATTGTGCCTTCCTAAGTTTTAAATTGTGAATTTATTACTTACGTGGAAGGGTGGTGATCATGGAAAAATCCCTAATCAATGTGATTGATGTATGTATGAATGTATGGTGATTATTTATATATTTGGGGTTGTAATTATTAAATGGAGGCTGCGTACTCCTTTTATTTTTCATGTAATCTTTATTTTTAGCATAGTCAATTGTTGATGTAAATGCTACGAGGATTACGTGGAGGAGCCTTTTAAGTCGGCGAGCTCTTTGGGGCCCGATTCTTGAAGAGTTCAAGAAATCAAGAAGAAGCGAAGAGCGGCTCTCCGTTATTAAAATATTAAAATGATTAAATGTGGTCTCATTGGCTCGAGACCCATTAAATCATAATTCCATGATCACCACGTAGGATAGATGTTTATGTGATTGGCATCTATTTATTTATTATGATTACGTAAGCATGTTAAACTGGTTAATGTGCAAAGTCAGACTTACCTCACCCAAAATTGCGCCTGCATAAAATCCTAGTTAGGGAAAATCACTCGCGTTAGGTACCGAAAGGGCGTTGGTAATGACATCAACGTAACCAAGTCCCCGAACTCAAAATCTCTGGTTCCGCAGAATTGATCGATCTCTCCCAATCGATCAATAAGGTTTCCGGTCTACCCTCCAAGAAAGACCGGTGGCGACTCCAAATGCATGCACAAGTTGCACATGCCACCACGACCACACTAAGGTCGAAAGCGATCGACTGTTATCGTCGAATCCCTTTGAAAAATACTCCCGCCGCGATTTGGTATGGGCCTGGGAGGGCCCGCGCCGATCCAAAGCCCGCGATCTGCACCCTTGTGCGGGGGAAGGCCCGCGATCGGTAATCCATTAGCCGCGTCCGCTTCGGACGGGTCGCGACAGTCATCAAGCCCCGATTAGAAGCCGGCAATTCTTGCCTACCGTCGGGGACCCTCTTTTGATATGGGTAAGGATGGCAACCCTTGCTTAGAAATGGGCGAGGGCCTATGGTGGGCGAGAATTGATGACCCCAAACCGAGGCCCAATGATCCCCACTGGCCATCTCCTATCCTTGTTGGCCCTTCCCGGCGATAGTGGAGTTACGGCGAGGAGGTTGGCAAGGGCTTGCCACCCTTCAAGCTTGGTTTGTACTTTTCTTTTCTTTTTTTTAATTTAGCTAAATTTCTAAAGTTAACTTAAATAAAATTTGTATTAAAAATCAGATTTTGATCAAACGACGTCATTTTGACTTTATCATCGTGATTTAGTCATGTCATCGCCACATAGAATTAAAAAGTAATAAAAAAACTCAAGTAAGAATTTTTGTTAGCCAAATTAGACGGAGTTAACAGAAGGATTCGGTTCAATTCAATAAGTTTTAGGACTTGATCGTATTTTCTTGCAAGTTTTATGACTCAATTACATTCTTCGATTTTTTTTTATTTTCCTACATTAGGGATAAATACACTAGAAGTGCCTTAACTTTTGTACGACGTTCACTTAAGTGTCTTAAATTTCAAAACGTTCACTTAAGTGCTACATCGAAAAAAAAAATCATTCAGGTGAGTGCCAATTCTGACCAAAATCGTTCATCTGAGTGTTATTTTCGCCGGAAAAGTTGACATGGATTTTACTATTATTTTATTGATTTTGAGAGTGTCACGTGGATTTTATTTGCATTTTTAATAGTTTCTGATTTTTTTTATTTTTATTCAAATAAAAAAAACAAAAAAGACAAAAAAAAATCAATGAAAAAAAAGAGAATGGTGGCCGGAGACGACCAACGGCCGGCCCAGGGGCCAGGGCCAGGGTCGGCTCGCCTTGGGCCGGCGAGGCGCAACGGCCCTGGTCGACGGTCGTCGTGACCTGGGCTGGCGCAGTTGAGGGCTCGATGCCCTCGCCAAATCTGAGCGAGGGCTTCGCGCCCTCAATCACCACTGTCGAGGCCGCGACAACCATTGACCAGGGCCTTCGCGGCCTCGCCGGCCCAGGGCGAGCCGACCCTGGCCCCTGGGCTGGCCGGCAGCGACCCTCGTCGGCCACCACCGAGAATAGCAAAGGTTTGGCCTCCTTTTTTTTTTAAATAATTACACAAATCAGACAAATAAAATATGCAAAAAAATTAATGAAAAATGCCACGTGTACATTAAATATTCAGAAAAATCGATTCGTCGGCTCCACATCGGCATTTCCGGCGGCCACGTTAGCATTGACACTCAAGTGAACGCTTTTTAAAACTTAAGGCACTTAAATGAACGTTTTCAAAGTTAATGCACTTAAGTGAACGCCGTACAAAAGTTAAGGCATTTCTAGTGTACTTTTCCCTAAACAAATGAGAGACGGTTCTACATATTAGACTAATTCGATCAAAAGCGCAATAGCCGTGGGGAAAAACGAGACCATACATTCACAAGGGATTGTGTAGGGAAACAAATTGAGATCATACATTGCAATGTTAAGTGATCCGGATCCACAAATTGACCCATAGAGTGATTTATTAAAAAACGGCGAGATTCATTTTGTTTTGTGACTTATTCAAGTTAAATTTATATTATTTCATAAAAAATTGAATCATTTGAAAATAATAACGCGAAGTAAACAAAGCTTAATATTTCGACAAAAGAAAAAACAAAGCTTAATATCTAATTGTTATCTGCAGATTAGTAAGTAGGCTTCAGAAATATCCCTCGGAATCGGATAACACAAAATCCACGGTGTGAGTCATGTTGGTTCTTCCCTCTACGAGCGTGCCATCTACGTTTAAGCGATGAACCACGTGTCCCATGCCGCAAGAGGAGGCAGACATGCAAATCGCCACGTGGCGTTCGAAGAGGCGCGCACTTCGGGACCCTCAACTCAACAATCTCAAAACCGTCGAGCGTCGTCCCGAGGGAAAGAAAGCAGAAGAAGAAGACGACGATCGAGAAGATGGCGAAGGATGGAGATCAAGATTGGAAGAAAATGGTGGACACCCACAAGATGAGCCCGGAAGAAGTGAGTGCCGCCGGAGCCGAGGCGTCGAAGCGGCCGCCCGGGCACAGGCCCGGCGAGGTCCTGCACCAGCGGCGCAGCCTGCCCTACAGCTTCGCCACCATGGCCGTCGCCGGCTTGCTGATAACCGGGGCGGTCGGCTACTTCACGCTCTACATGTTGAAGAAGCCCGAGGCCGATGCTGGGGACGTCGCCAAAGTGGCCGCCGGCGCCGCTACGCCCGAGGACACTCGCCCGAGGAAGTAGCCGACCGACGCCTCCTGATTTCGGATTCTTTTTGGTTTCTCTTTTCATTAAGAAGGTTGTATCAGCTACTTTTGACTTGTGAGATTACTTGGAAGGTCGAGGTTTTGCCGAATACCACCTTTGGTTTGCACTTTGTCAGTTCTATTCAGCGAGAAGTTGGGTCTTTTTGTACGTTGAGTTTGCTCGGATGCACGCAAATCGAATTCGGATCTCCTAAACATTATTTGGGAATGACATAATCGATCCAGGCCGTCTAAATAAAAAATGGACGGTCCAAATTGATTCGGGGCCCAGATCTCATCACGTCATGGGTAAAGGAATCCGCTTCCCGCAAATCGTCCGATCGATCGCAATGCGAACATGGCATTGGGCATTCTGAACTTAATCCTAACCTCTTATGCTTCTTCCGCTTAAATGATTTAGGAGTGAATACTCGGCTAAAGGTGATATCCGCCGGCGAGTGGTTTGCGTGTATTTTGATTTGTTTGATTGTCATTCGAAGTCAATAAAAGGGATCCGGATCCCCTGCCCGGGTGAAATCCGGGCAGGGGTGCCAAGATGTGATCGTGGCCGTCCATTGATTGAATGGACGGCCACGATCACATCAAATTGCGGTCGGCCATTTTTTATTTTTGTTTGCTTTTCTGTCACTTCTTTCCCCCCATCATTCACAGCTGTCCGTTCAATCAACGGACGGCTGAGATCGACCCGGGCAGGCCTTGGCAGGGAGGCACCCGGGCAGGCGATCCACGCCCCAATAAAAGTATGTGCGGATCGGATAGTAATGGCACGTAGATGCAGTGCATTGCGTTTGAGATGCATTGCGTTTGAGATCAATGCTCGCCGACATGATTGGAATTTCTATTAAAGTTAACTACTGACCACAGACATATTCAAAAGGATTCCGTGCCATCATAACTTCGTGACAATAACTTCGCTTCCTATGCATGTTTCTTTTGGTTTAGCCGTCAAAAGATGGGATTCCATTGCCGTCTTAATAGGGTCTATTCCTCTTTATGATTATTATTATTATAATAACCGCAAGTCTATAGCAGTTTGCACTTAAGCTTTTAATATTATTTAGCATTCTAACACTCCCGGACTGGACTTTGGTGTTAGCCTAAAACATGGCAATATGTAATTGGGAGATATCCTCTCATTTGATATGAGGCTTTCTGAGATCACTTTAACGTGAATGCTTGATTTTATCATTTGGCATTCTAACAAAGGTGTCGACCCATTTTTTTCCTCCCTTTTTGATTGGTGAAAAGAATGTAAAGGTCTCAAATTCATTTCTGGGATAAATGTGATGTTGATTTGATTGGTAAAAAGAGTGGAGAGTCGAATTTGTGATTTTGTATAATATGGCCCTGTTTGGTTCAACATCTGGTCAAGAGATTTTGAAAAAATGTAAATATTTTTGGGCTAAAAGCCTTTTTCAAAATGCAAATAGTGTTTGGTAAAGTGTATTTTAAATACACATTGAAAAGTAAATTTGACGTAAATGTTGTTTGGTGAAAAATGAACTATGTAAAGTATTTTTACCTTTTGGAATAAAAAAAAGTGACTGGTGGTGGCCGCCAGCGACGGCGATGGGCGGCGACAATAGGGGGTAGCAGGCGGCGTAGGGTGGCGGCGATGGGCCACGGTGGGTGTCGGGGACGATGGGTGGCAGGCGGCGGTGGCGGGCGGCGGCGGCAACGGGTGGTGACAAACGAAGGTGACAAAGTTAAAATAAAAGAAAATAGTTATATTTTGCAAAAGTCCTTTAGCCCCTAAAGGACTTTGGAGAGTATTTGAGATACAATTATATATCCCTAAAGTGAGTTAAAAAAGTAGCCAAACGCCATTTGCATTTGGGCAAGTAGCTTTAGGGTGCGTATGGTGACGCTCCAGAAAAAGTGTTTCTGTTCCCAAAGTGTTTCCGGAACACTTTGGGAACAGAAACGCGTACGGTAAAAAAATGTTCTCAAAATATTCCGGGAACACTTTTCAGAAAAAAGAACACTTTTGAAGCATAATTGAGAAACAACAAATACTTGTTTTTGTGTTCCCGGAACACTTTTTAGAAAAGGTTTTGGAACATTTTTGTCAACAAAATGGAAAATTCTAAAAAATTTCAAAAAATAGGAAATTGCCACAATCAACTGGCCATGACCTGTTTCGGGTCTTTCGACCCTCGATCTTTCCAGAAATGACAGTTTTGCCCCTCCGGCAAACCGTCCCCCGAAAAATTCATAAAAAATAAAAAAAAATCAAAAAATAGGAAATGGCTACGATCAACTAGCCAAGACCTATTCCGATATTTTGATCCCCGATCTTTCTTAAAAATGACGATTTCGCCATTTCGATAAATCATCTCCCAAAAATTGAAGAAAATCAAGAAATTTCGAAAAAATTCTCAAAAATGGGAAATGGCCACAATCAGCTGGCCATGGAATATTTTTGGGTAATTTGCTATGCAAACCTTCCAAAAATTGACGATTTCGCCCTTTGGGCAAATCGTACCCAAATCTTCCCATTTTACCCCTGGCCTTTAATCACGGATTCTCTAAACCCCTAGGGCTATGTTAGGAGACCCTTATTGGGAATTGATGTGCGTTGACATGGTTCATTTATGCACTTGATTGCGCTTTCATTATATTGATTGTGATTGATAGGACTACTCTTCCAATATGCATGAAACCCTAAATCAGGCTTACCTCACCTAAAATTGCGCTTGCATGAAATCTTAGTTAGGAAAACTACATATGCTACTGGGGAGCGAGCAATAGGAAGTGGTCAAAATTTGATATTGTCGGATGATGAGGACAGTTGTGAAGATGATGGTAATCCTGACTATGGTGATATTGTCTATGCATATGGGTCTACAGAAGAAGAGGTTGTTGATGATGTATTAGATGTGCAGGGAAGTGAGATGAACATGTTTAGGAAAAGCATTGCAAATAAAATGGCAAGTGACTACAATATGCCTGCAATTCCATGACTTTGTATTTTTCTATCATGTAATCATATTTTTAATTACTTGGGAACATTTATGTATGTCTCATAATTGTAATTTTTTCTATCAATGGAAAACATATTTGATATTCTCATTATTTAATTTCAAAATCGACTTGTCTTTTATTTTTTTTATAGCTGATCTTGTCCATATTGTAATTATAAACCGTGCATAAAATTTGATTTACTAAATTGAATGAGATTTAATTTAATTTTAATATATATATAGTCGCCTTAATTAAATGAAAAAATTGGAACATTTTTTTTTGCTGTTACCATAAGCATTTATGTTCTTTTTTTGTTCCGAGAACAGAATTTTTTTGCAGTTACCAAACGCGTTTCTGTTCCCAAAAATCGTAGCCGGGAATAGAAACACAAAAAAAGTGTTTCTGTTCCAAAAGTTATTTCGGGAACAGAAACGTTACCATACACACCCTTAGGTTGCGTTTGGTAACGTTTATGTTCTTGGGAACATATTTGGAACAGAAACATTTTTTTGTGCTTCTGTTCCCGGCTACGATTTTTGGGAACAGAAACGCGTTTGGTAAGTTAAAAAAAAAATATTTTTCTTGCCAAAAGGAAAGATCGGCGGGGTGGCGGCGACCGGCGGAGGCGGCGGCGACTGGCGATGGCGGCGACGACCGGCAGAGGCGGCGGCGGCGACCTCCGGCGGCAGGAGGGGGGCGACTGGCAGCCGGAAGGGGCGGCGGCGGTGACCGGCTACCGGCGGTATGCAGTGACCGGCGACGGTCGATCGGCGGCGTCGGCTAGTGGCGGGTGGCGACCGGCAGCCGGCGGCGGGGACCGGCGACGGCGGCCGCGACCGGAGGGGGCGGCGACGGCGGCAGACCGGCGGCGGGCGGCAGCGACCGGCGGCGCCCGACGGCGACTAGAGAGCGTTGGACCAAAAGTGTTCCAGAAACAAAAAAACATGTTTTTTTTGTTTCTTTTTTTAGGACCAAAAGTGTTGCCAAACGCGTTTCTGTTCCAAAAGTGTTCCCAGAACACTTTTGGAACAGAAACACAATCCCTGGAGTGTTGCCAAACGCAGCCTTAGAGTCTCAATACTCATATCAAATGCTGAATCAAACGGAGCCTATATTGCGATAACCTTTTTTTTTATCATGAGGTCCATTTTTGTCATTGGGCTATATCGGCCCATTCTCAAAGCCCATAAAAATTTTCGTCGCCCTTTGCTTTTGGACATGCACTCGTCATCCCTGCGCAATCTCTTTGCATTTGGAATGCAGGTCTCTCTCTTGCAGAGTCTGATTTGAAGCTTAAAACTTCAACCTTTTCTGTGTTAAAGCCCTAAAATTTTCGACAGCGTCTGATATATAGAGAGAGTGCTCTTTTGGTATCGCTGAGAGAGAATTTCTTCAGATACTGCAATGAAGGGAGGCTCGAGCGACAGCATGGTGCCCGAACCGGTGCTCGATTCAGCGAAGACGACGTTGCGCAAGTTGGAGGCGTTGCGGGGCCAGTTCCTGGAGTTCCTCTCCCTCGCCGACCCCGATGTCCTCGCCGAATTGCCTCCTCTCCAGCGCGCTCGTGCCCTGCTCGTGCTCGCCAAGGCTGCTTCGACCCTCTTGGCTGGTAACTCCCTTCGCATTTCCCCAGCCTTTGCGTTTTTATCTTTATGATGACAAAATTTGGGTCTGGGTCTTAATTTTTAGGCCGCGCGTTTCACTTTTTCGATAGATGATAGCTCGGTATTTTGTCTGATACAGTGAGGTTGAGGTGTACTGGTGTCGACCCGTATGACCATCCTATCAAATCTGAGCTTGTAAGTGCTGAAAGCTCTCACTGAGTATTTTTTCTTTTCAATTCTGAATATTTGTAGATGTCAATCACGACATATTCCTGGCTCGATGAATTATATTTGGCGGTTGAATGTGCTTAATTTCTGTGTGACTCTGGCCTCTATTTGAACTTGATTGTGTGGAGCAATTTCTTTTGAGTGCTGGCGTAGTTTGTGTAATCTTCGGTTTGTTCTGTTTTGACATTTGTAGGAGAGGCTAAGCGTGTATGAAGACAAACTTGGGCAGCTTGTGGATTTGAGTAAAGGTACTCGTTAAGTCGATATATCACTGGAATTTTTATTCTTCAGTTGAGTGGGTTACCGATATTTATTCATAGTCGCATAGTATGGCTGTGCCTAATCTGATCTTAAGTAACCTTTATGCACGCATTTAATCGCTTAGTCTATATACATTAGGTTTCCCATCTAAGTCCTTTAACTGATGTATTTCGGCCAAGAAAGTCTGAATAGAGCGCCATTATCCCTAGCAATAAGTATCCACCGGAGCATACTCACCATAATCATCTGCTAGTATTCTGTTTTGGAATGAAGAAAAAAATATATGAAAAAAGTGAATCACAGAGAAAACCAACAGCAGAGATCCTCCCATCAGACCGGTAACTATTTGAAGAATGCACAATCTACGGGATGTCTCAAAAGGCAGACGCTGGAGTTTTTTTTTGGGTCAAATACGCCGGATAAAATGAGCAAAAGCTTCACTTCCACAGAAAAAACTGTGCTCTTCACAAAGAGTATTACAGCTTTAGATTTGCCAGAGAAGCACTTAACCGTAGCACAAAAGCTCTAATTATGGTGACTTTACCCATAATTTCTTTTCATTCATCACTTCATAAATGAAGGACAAATAACATGCTGAGGTTGGTTGAGCAATCGCGGTTCAATTTTTCTCTATATGGTCTGAATATGATCCTCGGGATCAGGATTCAGGAAGAATGAGGAAATGAAAGGGAGATCAGCTTTTCGAAAGAGAGAGTCCATTGCGAACCCATTCTAACCTGCCTGAGGAGGAATTTGTGTTATAAAGCTCCTGGTTCGGTTAAATGTGAGTTTAAACTTGGGTGTATGACCTTCATTGCCAGCTCTATTCTTGTTCAATCCAATAAAGTAGGATGTTAAACTAATCATGGCAAAGTTTCATATTACGGTCTTCAAGCTTATTTTCCCCAATTTCTTTATTTTTGACATACAATCTGTTGTGGGATGGTAACCATGATCTGAATTGTTTGAAATGGTGGCATTCCTTGGTTTTGTCTGCAGCTTTTAATTGTTATGCTATATCATTAGCCGACTATTTGACTTAACAGTTTGCAGCATCTGGTTTTTTTATTTTTAACCCGGTTGCTATATACTGTTTACTAAGTTGGTATCCTTGTTTCTTCTTCCTGAAGCTCCACTCCGGCCTTCTACTACCTTGAATCACCAAGCGGCCACCCGCTTCATCGAGCATTCTTTGCCTGGTCTCACCCCAGGTATGCTTTCAATCACTTTCTTCATAGCACATTGATTGTTGCTCGCAGATCCGAGTAGGTTTCATGGAGAGGTTCTTATTGCAGACCAGAGGCAGAGTATGAGGGAACTAAGTAGAGGGGGGGCAAAGCCAAGGAGCTATGAGAGGAAGAGGAAGTATCAGTCTTCCGGGTTCCAGTCTGTTCAAGCTACCACCAAGGATTTTCTTGAGAAAGCTGCGCAGGAGCTTCTTGGTCACAATAGAACTGGTTTTAAGGGGCCTCTGATCGACGATTCGGACGATGAAAATGAGCATGAAGAGGTCATCAAGGGATTGGTGGAGATTTCATCGGATGAAGATTGACTTTTCTTGCTGGGTAGATATGGGCTCACAATAGAACTGGTTTTAAGGGGCTTCTCTGATCGACGATTCGGACGATGAAAATGAGCAGGAAGAGCATCAAGGGATTGGTGGAGATTTCATTGGATGAATATTGACTTTTCTTGCTGGGTAGATATGGGCTCTATACCCTTTGTTGAACAGGCTCTTTTCTTGTAGAGATGCTATTACATTGCCCCTATATTTTTCAGCAAAGTTCTTTGGCCATTCCGGGCCTCTTTCTTGTTTTTTTTTTGGCGGCCACGTCTCCATGTGTTATTTTAGTAAGGCGGTGTTGCCACCGGCTTCCAACGTTCTTTCTTTTCTTCGGCCAAAACTTCAGCTGAACGTTTGTTTGACAATGGTGAGTTGGGTCGGGGGGGTATTGGAGTTAAAACCCTTGTTTTTGACGAGATGACATGGGAATGCTTTACTTGTCTGTTTAAGATTAGAACGTACTAAAAGCTAAAAGACTACATAATTTCTCTTTTCTTCAGAAAAAAAAAATGAATGAATTGCTCAAGCCAACAGTAATACATGTTAAATACGATAGCCTGCAAATTTCCAAAGAATGAACGAATCATGGTAAAACAATTGAGGAGGAGACATCACAACTCCATCTCGTCCCCACACAAACGGAATTCCTGTTTCTTCAACTCAAAACAAGCCCAAGCCAAAGACGCCCAACAACGAGCCGGCCGCCAAGGCCAAACCCATCTTGAGCCCCGACCTCACGGCCCCACTGGTCGGAGCCACTGCCGGCCCCTCAAGCTCCGCCGGAGCTGGAGCTGGAGCTGGAGAGCTCACTCTGGCGTAGGCATGCCTGGGCGACAACACGACAACGATCAGCTTCTGGCCCTTCTCGCAGTTGCCCGGGGCCCCGCTGATGAAGTAGAAGGGGCCGGACCTCTCCAGCTCCACCTTGGCCTCGCCGTCCTTGTTGGCGTACTGGGCGACCGGACCGGACGCGTTGCAGCTCAGGTAGCCGGCCCTGGTGACCTGGAGGACGGATTCCTGGGCGGCGTCGTACTTGAAGACGAGGGCGTCGCCGATGCGGAAGCGGGAGCTCTCGGCCCAGGCGTTCAGAGTGTAGGCCGTCTCCGAGGAGGGGATCCTCCACCCGCCCTTTGGGGATCCTCCCACGACGATCTCGACGGCTTGCGACGAGGAGATGCTTAGGAGCAGAAGGAGAAGGGCCAGCGAGAGAGAATGTGGAAGAAAGGTCGCAGAATCTGCCATTGAGGGAGGGAGAGAGAGAGAGAAGATGCTGATTTATGGTGGTGCTGGTTTTACTTGTGAGCTCTGTGCGTGTAGGGAGAGATATATATAGTGGAGGACTTGGGAGAGATGAGAACCGGAGGTAGCCGTTGGAGAGAGAGAGAGGAAGAAGCTGGCGTGGGGTCAGTGAGTTTTTTGGACGTTCTCGAGGTGAGGGACAGACGGCGCAGGCTGGCGTGACAGGAGAAGGTGAATAGGGGAAGACTCAACGGTCCGAAATGAACTTGGTGCTGGTATGGTCGGGGGATCCAGATTTCCTAAGTTAACGTTACCAGGGGTGGCATTGATCGAATTGAATCAAAATAAACAGCTTGATTTAATTTTTGTCACCTCTCAAAAAAGGGAGAAAAATTTCACTCAAATTTTTTCTTCGTTTTTCAAGAGGTGTGACATAGATCAAGCCATGCATTTTGATTTGGACAGCTCGATTTGATCAATGTGATCCCTAACAATGTTAAGGGTCCATTTTCCTGGTCAGGTTAGTCGAGCTCTGTTTGGTAGTGTATTTTATTTTATTTATTTCTTTTTTTTTCTTCGAAATAGAAATTCATTTGGTAAACTCAGCTAATTTTTCCTTTTCTTAGAATACAAATTATTTCTGAGAATAGATAG
Organism: Rhodomyrtus psidioides; assembly: GCA_021437785.1. Lineage (NCBI taxonomy): Eukaryota > Viridiplantae > Streptophyta > Magnoliopsida > Myrtales > Myrtaceae > Rhodomyrtus > Rhodomyrtus psidioides. The sequence goes on along the minus strand of JAILYB010000092.1, from coordinate 142,921 downwards.
CACAAAAAATAAGAAGTAAAAAAAAAAGTATCATCTTTGTTGTCGTGAAGAAGAAGAGAAATAGTGTCATTTTATAAAAATAAGCTCATTGTAACTTAATGCTTGTCTTTACAATCACGAATCCACCACTAGTCTTCGTCGATTGTCGTTGCCCCCACCGACCTCCGGTCGCCATCGTCGCCAGTCTCTGGTCTCCACCGCCAGTCACCGATCTCTATCGTTATCGGTCGTCAGTCACCGTCCCTGCCGTAGCTCATCGTTCCTCGCCCCCTCCATGACATTTTCATAATCAAATAAAAGAATTAGGAATAGAAATGTGTAGGTTCATACTTCATACCATATGCATTTATCTTATTTTTCTATCCCGAAAATAAAAATTTTAGGTAGCTACCAAATGCGTTCTTCTGCTCATAAACTATTGCCGAGAATAAAATCAAAAAAAAATCATTTCTGCTCAGAAATTATTCCCGAAAACAGAAACAATACCTTGCGCACCCATAGCAAGTCTGATGCATTTAAAGTTGGCGAGGTCGGAATGGGCTAAAATTTGATCTGCTGCATGGAAACGGGCTGCTGATCAAAACTCACCCCTTTGCTATGATCAACGTCGTTTTTCGCGTTTCAGAGTCATTTTGATGGGTTTTTAAGCCCTTTTTTTTTGTAATTTTAGTAGAGTTTTCGTAATTTTGTGCTTCCTATTATAATTAGAGTTAACACCGCATAAAAGGGTATTTAAGACTCCTAGTGGAGAGACTTTTTGACATTATATTGATTTTGATAATCGTAATTGAGAGAACAAATTGTTTCTCTTATCCATTCCAATTTTCTATTTAGTCAATTTCTATTGCTTTTCGGCATTAAAGTCAATCTTTGTGGGTAGGTTATGCTTATGCGCAACCGTTTGCAAACAACCAAGTGAATCATGATTTAACAGAACGAGCATGATTCTAGTGGACAATTTTATCGTGTTGGCAATTTATTTTACCTTACGAAACTGTTTGCAAACAACCAAGTCAATCACAATTCGACAAAACGAACAAGTTTAAAATATTGCTTTTAAATTTGAAATACTATACTCTCTACCCTATGGTTCGCCACCGGTACAATTTTAGGATTTGCAAGGTAGGTATTAGGTTTCAAAAATTAGGGTGCATGTCCTGACAGGTAGATTGCAAGTCGATGGAACCTAGAACTGTAACTTATAACAAGATTTTGTGTTTTACTCGGTATCTATCTTCGCGCAAGCTTGCGGCATTCCGTGGCGTTCGATGATGAATGTGTAATATGGAACCACTAATTTCAATTTCAATTTTTCGCTAATTGAGATTTTTATTTTGTTAATGTTTTATTTTTATTCACTATCTAAATATAAGTTGTAGTCAGTGGATTGTAACAATAAGTAGTAGTTATTAAGATAATAATTCACTGTAATCGTTCAATTAAGAATACATGTAGAAATTGAGTAGACACTATAACCGATTTTAGAACATGTGATGGGGTAGGTTCTAGAATCTAAAGTATGCAAGATGTGTTTTAGGTTTCAAAAAATGAGAACCGTGCTTCCATGGACATGCTTTTAAGTTACGGATGAAACCTGTGAAGAAACCTAGAATCGCTCACCCTTAAGTTTTGAGGTAGATCTCTCCCTCACCTCCCTTTTTCTTTTCTTTTTTTCTTTGGCTGATTTGGTCTCTGTTTACTTTTCCTTGCTTTCCTTTCATTCCGATGAACTTTTCTTTTTTGATTTAATCTAGATCTTGCAACTTTTTCTCCCGTTTCAGGGAGATTTCTATATCGATCTAGTCCAGATTTGGGGTTCTTGCATGTATAATCCTTGGGTTTCACTTTCCTCGGGTTTTTTTGGTGTACGAGTCCAATTTGAAAGGAGATTCGAGGCATTTTGTGAATGTTTCGCTCTCAATTTATTTCTCTCTTTTTCTTTTTTTTTTCCTTAAAATGAAATGAATTGTTATTTTAACCGAAAAAGAAGAGCAAAACTTAAAGAGAGTAAAAGCAAATGTGGATCTGAATCCCAATTGTTTATTATACATGGGGAAGTGGGGCTCCTCTCATTTTGCCTCGCACGATGTGATGCATCTGCATTCCTTGCGCAAAGGTTCGTCCATTGGCATTGACCCAGATGGCCAAAAAGGAAAGGATAGACAAAAAGCGTCCATGCCCTCTTAAACTTCGTTAGATCAAAATTTTGGCATGAGTAAGACGGACCCATCGAATCGAGAAGAGGCCCGACTCATATCAAATCGATAAGTTCGAGCTAGATTTCGAGAGCGCCGGTCCAATTTTCGATTCCATAACTTTTTCTATTGATCGAAATGTTCCATAAAATTGAAATTGGAAATTTTTTGTTGAGTTCCCCGATCAGACCGATCATTTTTTTTTTATTTCTTAACGAACCTAATAATTTATCGATTTTTTTAATTGAATGCAAACTTAATTTTAATGGATATATTGAAATTAAAATTTGTGTTGCTCGTCCTTGATAATAATCCACCGATTCCACTAGACCTCCCCGAGAATCGGACTAGGAACCGATCATCCCTACCAAGATTTACAAAATTGAAAAATCGTTCTTCTCATCTGACCGTATTGATCCACTAACTTCCCTTCTCGTGTATTTACGCACATGTTCGGTCCTAACATTATAAACTTTTGACCCGGTTTTGTCAAAATTAATCCGGGTTCATCCGCTCCCACGTTAAAAAGAGGGAGAGTTTTATGATTCGTCGTTTTATTTTTCCCGACGGGTCGATTTTTAGTATATAATAAAAATTATTGAATTTATATTTTTAGAGAAGACGAGAGTTCGATAGATAAGATATTAATTTATAATTGAGAAATCGATGGAAATGGACACTAAACTTCACAAAAATTAAAAAATCCATGTACGAATTCCGTATATTTTGGAATTACCAGAAATAATTGCAAGAAAAAGAGTGAAAAAGAAGAAAGAAATTTCACCAGTTGGGGCCTCTCTCTCTCTCTCTCTCTCGCTCGCTTGGATTCCACACAACCTTTGCCTTGACGCTTATAATCGCGGAGGCCAATAGCTCCTCTAGATCTGAAGCTCTCCTCATTTCTTCCATCTCACTGTTCTCCTCTTCCCTTTCTCGCTCCCTCTCTCGTCCTCCATGGATTCTCTGAGGAGATCTCTCTCGTTCCGCTCTCTAATCCTCCTCTTCTTCCTGATCCATGGCGCTCGCTCCTTCTATCTCCCCGGCGTCGCTCCGGAGGACTTCGAGAAGGTCAGTTCCCAGCTCGCATCCGAGACTCGACTTTTTTTTTTCCGCCCGCCCTCTACTGCGCTCGCTCCATCTTAGTTCTGTCCGCCGGGATGCGATTTTAGTTTTTTTTTTTCCAGATGCATGTGGGTTTGAGAGAGTGTGCGTGCGTGTCCGGTGGCGATGTGTTTCGTCAGTTGTGTGACCCGGGGGGGGGGGGGGTGCGCATGCTTCGAGTAGCGGCTCGATCTGTGCTTGGTCGTTGGATCCGGTTGATTTGTGACTTCGGTTCTCTCGTGTCGTGTATCGGATCTGATTTTTTGATTTTGCGGTCGAGGAAGCTGAGGGCGCTAGGGATTTGAGATTTCTTGCTCGCGTGGTGATGTGGCGATTTTGGTTTTTCGCATGTGGAAACGTTGAAATGGTACTTGATCGGATTTACCTGAGTTCTGATTTTCTTGGTTTGTCCGATGCTTTTTGGCTGCCGACACTCTTGATGGAAGGAATTCGGCAGTAGAGATTGCTACCTTCACGGGAAATGTGAAATGACGTTGCATTGGTGTCTTGAGCAATGGAGAGCCTCTATGATGAAGTCGTGCAAATGGCTATACCTGTTTACTTTAGGAGAATCTCCAATTCCTGATTTTTAGGGCACTGCTGTTGAGCTCTAGAGTAACTCGGTGTGGGGATAGGAGTGTCATCTTGTGGCTGTGCATACTAATCCTGAGATTGGGAGGTGGACTTGTGATGTAGTTAGTTCGGATCAGAAATTCATTTGAATAGCTAGATCTTCCTCACTCGTGAGCACATACTTCTTACGCAGACCCAACAATAAGCTGTATGTAGCACATGATACATTTTATTTCTTTTATGTTAGCCATATCTGGGATGTTTCCTTACGTATTGTAAGTCTGCATTTCTAGATCTGGCAAGTGAGGAAGCAAGATTTGGAGATGTAGACAACTTGGCTTTAGATATGTAAATTTCAGCCATAGAACCAAGAGAAAATTTCTACGACTTATGTGGTGTTTGGTAGCAAGATGATGATAGCAGTTAACGTGAAAACTGATGTAGTTTGATTCATTTCATTCTGCTGGAAGGCTTGAGAAATACATTGCATGCATTGCCCATGGAAGACTCATGATCGAGCTAGACTTTGTGGAAAGAAGAAACAAACTTGAGAAAAGAATGAAAGACGAGCTTCAATAAATGGCGTAGGTGTTAAGAATTGCAGAATCTATTTACCTAATTCTCGGTTCCTAATAGACGATGATCGCTGGTTGGAGACTTGATTTGGAAGGAATTTGTTAATTCATGAAAATTCTCTCTTTGGTTCTCTTTGTTGTGACGTATTTTGGATGCATGGCCTATGTATAGCAATCAAGCCATTTTGTTAGGTGGATGTCTTGGTTGTCGAGCTCTCCTTTTAGCATGCCACTAATAGACTGAGTTTCATCATTTGTTTTTCCTTATGTAAGTTGAATATTTATTTTTTGTTATACATGTCGTGTTTCAAAGATGACTAGTGACGATATTTTCTATCTAAAATTCTGTTGAAACTGTGTCTGTTCCCACTTGCCATGATTGTCTTGCTGTGCTATGTATCCTTTTTTTGAGCTGTGAATATCTGTGCCTTCTGATATATGACGGTTTTACTTGGACATAATCTCATGATGACTTTTTGTTTGTCACATTCTTAAATGCAGGGACACCCGCTGAAGGTTAAAGTGAACAAGCTGACATCTATTAAGACACAGCTTCCTTATTCTTTTTATTCTCTACCATTTTGCCGCCCCAAAAAGATATTGGACAGTGCAGAGAATCTTGGCGAAGTACTACGTGGGGACCGTATTGAGAACTCTCCTTATGAGGTTAGTTTTGGTGTTTGCAACCTTTTATCTTGAGAATGAATTTTTTATTTTGCTAATTACCTAATTTGTTTCCGCAGTTTAAGATGCGGGATCCTAAGATGTGCAAATTTCTCTGCCGGATATCCCCTAATGCAAAGGAAACAAAGGATTTAAAAGAAAAGATTGCTGATGAGTATCGGGTCAATATGTAAGGAACATGCTTTTGGACCAGTCTAGCTTCTGTTATTTTCTAGTGCACATTGCTCAATCCAATTTTCTTGATGTGCTTAACGACAGGATTCTTGACAACCTTCCTGTTGTCGTTCCCTTACGGAGATCAGATCAGGACTCTACTCCTGTATATCAACTTGGTTTCCATGTTGGGCTTAAAGGCCACTATTCTGGGGTATGCTATTCCATAACAGAACAAACTTCTCTCTCTTTGCTATTACTTTTTACATAGCGTGATAAGTTTTTTACTTTATTATGCACAGAGCAAAGAGGAGAAGTATTTCATCCACAACCATTTGGCATTCACTGTCAAGTATCACAGAGATGCAGAGACCGACTTAGGAAGAATTGTGGGTTTTGAGGTCAAACCTTTTAGGTTGGTTTTGCTTGCTTTTCAAGTATTACTATTTGCTGTGTCTTCCTCTCCTTCTAGCAAAACCTGATGTGTTTGATTGTGATTTCGTGAATATAGTGTTAAGCATGAATATGAAGGGACATGGAATGAAAATACTCGGCTAACGACATGCGATCCCCACGCGAAGCACACAGTAGTGAACTCAAACTCTCCTCAAGAGGTTGAGGAGAAAAAGGAAATTATATTCACATATGATGTTGAGTTCCAGGTGAGCTTCCTTTCTTCAATGGTAACCTTTTCTGGGACATGCTGAGGAATTTTGGGCATTGCTGATTTTTGTCAGTTTCCTTCATATAAACTGTATCTATCCTTCCTTACCAAAAAAAAAAAAACTGTATCTATCCTTCCTGTGAAGAGTCTTTTTATTAGCTGAAGCACTTTTTGACATTTTTTTTGTAGTTACCTTCAAATAAATCTTCTAGATGAGAGTTGTCTCTTTGCCGACGCATTATCTCATTAGAGTAACACCTCTCTCCTTCATTTATCTTTCAGGAGAGTGATGTGAAGTGGGCTTCTCGGTGGGATACCTATCTTTTGATGAGTGATGACCAGATTCACTGGTTTTCGATTGTTAATTCTCTGATGATTGTCCTATTTCTCTCTGGAATGGTGGCTATGATAATGCTGCGGACACTATACCGTGATATTTCCAAGTACAATGAGCTTGAGACTCAGGAAGAAGCCCAGGAAGAGACTGGATGGAAGCTGGTCCATGGTGATGTTTTCAGACCCCCTTCCAACTCAGATCTGCTGTGTATCTATGTGGGAACAGGTGTTCAGTTTCTTGGCATGATTCTCGTAACGATGATCTTTGCCATCCTCGGGTTCCTCTCCCCTTCAAACCGGGGTGGTCTCATGACAGCCATGCTCTTACTTTGGGTATTCATGGGTCTCTTTGCTGGATACGCTTCTACTCGTTTGTACAAAATGTTCAAGGGAACTGACTGGAAAAGAATAGCTCTGCGGACTGCAATTGTGTTCCCTGCAATCGTCTTTGCCATTTTCTTCGTCTTGAATGCTCTTATATGGGGCCAGAAGTCTTCTGGGGCAGTGCCGTTTGGTACCATGTTCGCTTTGGTATTCTTGTGGTTTGGAATTTCAGTCCCACTTGTTTTTGTGGGTAGCTACATTGGATTCAAGAAGCCAGCCATTGAGGATCCCGTCAAAACAAATAAAATTCCCAGGCAGATCCCAGAGCAGGCTTGGTACATGAATCCGGCCTTCTCAATCTTGATTGGTGGGATCCTTCCATTTGGAGCTGTCTTCATAGAACTCTTCTTCATCCTCACTTCGATCTGGCTGAACCAGTTCTACTACATCTTCGGTTTCCTCTTCCTGGTCTTCATTATCTTGATCGTCACTTGTGCTGAGATTACGATTGTGCTCTGCTACTTCCAGTTGTGCAGCGAGGACTATCTTTGGTGGTGGAGATCTTACCTCACAGCTGGATCCTCGGCCTTGTACCTTTTCCTCTATGCCACGTTTTACTTCTTCACAAAGCTCGAGATCACGAAGCTAGTTTCTGGGGCGTTGTACTTCGGCTACATGCTGATAGTCTCTTATGCATTTTTCGTGCTGACCGGTACCATCGGCTTCTACGCTTGCTTTTGGTTCACGAGGCTCATTTACTCGTCAGTGAAGATCGACTGATCACAATGCAATGAGCATGTGCCGGTTAGCTTCTTCCCTTAAAAGAATGAAAACAATGCGACTGTTCCATTCTCAGATTTAAGGCGTCTTCAGATCATTCATATGTATTCTTATGTTTTCAATTTTGTATGTCGGCAGAACTACGATTTTTGTTATAGTGATTCCAAAATCCTCATGTCAAAGTGGTATACCCTTCTGAAGCTTCTTGTCTTTGATGTTCGATGTTCATGCTTGGCGGGTTGCAGTTGATCTTATCTCCATGATGCTTGATAATGAAGATGCTCTTGAAAAGCTTCCTACGATTTTTGAGGCCTAGTTCCGATAGACTTTTGCTTTTCTTTATCGATAGAGTGCTTGTTGGTGGAATTAGCCGATCTTGTTACCATCATTTTGCATCATTTAGATGCTCATTAATTAATTCAGCTCATGTAATCAAGCAAAGAAGGGTGCAATTGAGTCGTGCGACTTTCGAGCTTCGGAGTAGAGCTCGAGTAAAGCTTAAGTTTGGAAGCATACCAGGCCTTCAAAGGCCCACGAGCCTAATGTGAAGTATATATAGCTGCATATATTATCTGTTGACATACACAGTGGTTTGCTCATGTTTTGCTCTAATTGTCCTGTTACTGTTGGTGGTCCAGAGTAGCTTTGAGCAAGAAACTGAAATTTACATGCAACTAATCGAACTGAACTAAAAGCTTATACTTGAACTGATCATCCTCCAAATTAGCTCGAGCCGCGTATCGTCGGTACCGTGATTAAATCACGCCCTTAATTGTCAGATACCAAAGGCATTTGAGTGACATTTCATAATATTAGTAGCATTTTTCACGTTGAAAGAAACACACGCTAATATACTTTTTCCGACTATTAAATTTTGCGTTCGCAAAACTCGAGCTATGAAGATTGCCCTAGGTATTTGCACTTCTCAATATTCTCCTGAATTTTGAAGCGTGCTTTGGTATCTAGCAGCCAAATTCCCAACTTGGCACCCAAAAAACTCAGTGCAAATGTCAAAACAACAGTAGCAACTACAAGCAGCTAAACCTTGTCCCAAGGTCTCTCTTCCAATCGCTCATCACACGCAGAAAATAGTCAAGACAAACTTGATTGCACTAACGTCACATGCTTCCATCTCGTGGAAATCTTCTCTACCGCTATAATAAATTTACATGAGCAAATAAGAGCAACAGAGAAATAAACACTATTTTTTCAAGAAATCAGAATCCTCTAGGAAGAGATCCCCAACCGTAAACCCCATGCATCAACACCAGCTTGCGTCGAGTTTTACTCAGGTCCGGACCCATTGTTCTCCAGTTTCGACTCTGCATCGGTAGGCTGATGTGAGGATTGCTCCTCGGCGGGAGCGGAGGATTGGATGGGTTTCTTGAACTGGACCAAGATCATGGTCATGTTGTCGCATCCCTCGCCAGTTACAGTGGATGGTGCCAAACATCTATCCAGAACTCTCTCACACACCGCAGACAGCTTGGTTTCCTGCGTTGCATGTCGACTGAAATGAAGATGCAAAGATCATGTCGCCCTCGTACAAACATCTATAGGAGCATAAACAGCTTACCGATTTCAGCTGGTCGTGTATGAAATCCACTAGCTGCTGGCTTGACATGCAATCCCTGAACCAAAGTGAAGAAAATCACATGACCATCTTTTCCCTTACCTTTCTTACCATGGCAATTGGCATGATCATCTAACTTCAGGTAAATGCCGATAATTGCATCCCATATGCCACGGAATCAGATGACCTTGAGATTTATATGTGGAGCATAATAGTCATGGACCTTTTCCTTGAATTTATATCATAGAAGTTTTTTGGTTTAATCAATGCAGACCTCATATCAAGCAAGTCCTATTCCATTCAGGCACCCAAAGTCATGATCTCTTAAAAATGTAAATGGGTGGAAAAGTAATTAATCACTGAATACAATGCACAAACTACTGTATATGGAAAAATCTTCTGCCTTTACGCTAGTTAAGCAAGACATGAAGAATATCGAGATATACCAGATTCCATCACATGCCAGCACAATGAACTCGTCGTCGTCACAAAGCTCCACCTAAGGATGAAACAGTAAAAAGGAAGGATTAGAAGTAGCACCTTATATAAATCCAATAATATTAAGGACTAAAATGAGGCACAGCCACACCAAAATCCTAGTTAAATATTAAATCATAACAAGGATCGAAGGAACTCTAGATCAGGAAATCTCCACAACTACCGCTTTTGCAATACCTAGAAAACAAAAGAGTAATATTTTGGAACTATACATACAGTATTTATATCTGGGTTGGCAGTTACAATTTGCTTCTCAACAGGCAAAAATTTGTTCTGCTTGAATTCCATGTCACCTGCAATATGTGGAAACTGGTACGCTTAAAATACTGAAATTGCAGAGTGGTGCTTATCAATGCCACATGCTGCGTGATAAATTCCACTATCAATGCGAAAAGTCAAATTTGCTAATCACACCAACAATGTGAACCAATAGAAATGACAAGACAAAAATGGAATCTAGAATAAAATCCGCGGTGTTCACATAAAAACATGTAACATAAAAAAAAAAAACCAAGGAGACAGGAAGTACCTATAGCCCTGGCAAGATTCAAACTTCCATTAACCCGTCCAGCATGGATGAAACCACCAGCTTTTATGATCCTCTCTTTTTCAGCCTCCAAGTCAGGTTTGTGGTCTCGAGAAAGGTTGTATGCCTTATCAAGGAGAATCCAGGACAGAATGTCACATTATTCCTCTATCCAGAAATACAGGAGACATACTATGTCTACCAATCAGAATATCTTGACCACGACAACAGATTTTAAGTTATATGGGGTCCTTAGTCATATATGGTGCAGAAGTTCAACATCATCCTTAATCCAAGATAATGGATACTCAAAAAAGGAAAGCAAATTCATGATGACCTTTTCCAATAAATACAAAAAAGGTTTTGAGTAGTGGCTTTGGCATCCTACCTGACCCTTCCTAGATATGACACACCGAGAATCACCAGCATTTGCAACAACAAGCTGGTTGTTTCTAACGATTGCAACACAGGCAGTACTCCCAGAAGTTGGTCCAGTAAAATCAGAATGAGGCCCCTGACAAAATGCGAAAAGGAAAATGTCAGTATCACAAAGGGGAAATATTGATAGAAATTCAAGTAACTGGGACTACAATGACAATAAGAGAAACTCTTTATGTATGGCTAGCTGCACCTACATCCTCAAAAGCCCAATCATCGAGCCGGCCGTTAGCGTCACCACCCCTTGGAGACCATATTAGCCCTTCTATCATACCAGAGAACTTGTTTATTTTGTCCCCAAGAACAGCTAGCTCCCTCCACCCTCTTTGGCCACGCATCATCTCATCCATTCTGCAAAAGAAGAAGCGAAAAAATCCCAGTTTTGAACTATAAAATGTCAACAAAATTATGCATGTGAGTCTGTCTCGGATAAATCAATGCAGCAGAACTATATTCCAGTAGTCTCGTATAATTCAAACTTTGTCTTGCAGATCTCAACATAATATGATTCATCAGACATTTTCTGCAGTACAGAAGCAACACTTAGCGAACTTTCATCATTAAACCAAATACAATCTGATCCAATATTATTCCAGAAAAAGCTTTGAAGTTGTCCACCCATTCTTGGTTCGACACTTTGGTTGATGATCTTGTCCACCATTTAGTCTGATAATGGATATACTTGATTTACAATACCCATTTCTTCAGAATTTCAGCTTTTAGAACTTGCTGCATATCATAATATTTGAGTGTATAGGTCGAGTGTTCACACCGCCACACTCCATTTTATAATAATTTTTTCTTTCACTCTATTATTCCTTCATTGTTTGTTTGACATGATCATGGCCACATTCTGCATATTACATGTCACACTCGACTTACATGTAAGAAGCAGCACTGCGATATCTTGAGACAGATTCAGTTCTAATTTAAACGTTTTTTTTTTTGGGGGGGAGGGGGGGGGGGTTATTTTTTAGTATTGGACCATTCTCAAATTAAGCAAATACTTAACAAGGGCAACAAAAGGTTAGATTTTGAAGTTCTATCGTTTGAAGCAGCAACCCATTTTGTCTTTTAACTTGTGATAGTTATTACAATACAAGAATGACATGATAGAATAGGATGCCGTGTAACTCCATTTCATGTCTTCACTTTCCGGAGCTAACAGATTCAGCCATACATATTTTGCACCTTATCCATTACAAAGAATTCTCGCACCAGAGATCAAAGTCACACAAGCAGCAACCACATACTAAAACTCAATGAACCGTATATGCAAGAGCCTGGTGAGAAAGCGGAAATATGGACGACAATACATTGAAACTCAAAATATCAATGAGCAGCAACCTGAAAAATGCCTTTTGAACAGAAGTTCCAATGTCGCCAGCTGAATAAGCCTCGTCCTTCAAAACCTGCTGGTGAAGAAATTTGGCACAAAACTTGGCAACCACCTTACCTGCAAGTGATGGAAAATTGTAGCTTTGATGTAAACTATCCACCTTGCTGACCAAAAGAAAGAGAGAATTCAGGAAAGTGACTGATATTGAGAGTATACCAAAAGCATGTTGTTACCTCCGTGGCCATCATAAACACCAAAGAACGAGGTGGAAAAGTCCAGATTGGGATAGGCAGCATGCTAGCAACACATACAGTAGAAGGAACTAAGCAACATCAGTAACGGCAACTGCCCTGAATGTCATGCAATAATCTCAAAGGCCAAACGCCAAACCATGCACTCACAGCATCTTCCATAGTGGCTCGCCACCCTTGCATTGACGACAAACCATATCTGAGCCGGTCACTCTCGCCATCTTCCGAGAATTTCTCGGTCTTGGGAGTGCTCAAGTATACTCCCATCTCTGTTTTTAACCCAAATTTAACACATCAGGGGGAATATTGGCGGCAACCAGGACCTCTTTTCATGGGTCAAAAACTCTTTAAGTCCACATGATTCAATCCCGAGCCACAAAGAAAATTTACCGAAAAAACTTTTCTTGCTAAAAGAAGAAGCCTAATAAAGTATCACTCTCTACACTATTTGAGAAATGCGATGCTCGAAACAGTACTCATCACCTAACACGAACGCTTGAAATGGAAACACAAAAGGAAGAGATAAAAAGTCAAATCCTCATACAACAGAGCAAAACCCAGAAGCGCCCTGCACCAGACCCACGTGTTATTCCCAACTCAGGGAAAACAGAGAGATCGTATCAGGCAAAAGCCACGCACGATCACACTAGTCACCAACACAAAAGCAGAGGTTAAGGCCTCGTGTACGTCACCCAGCTTGACTTACGCGCTTTGATCGAGCTCCGTGCAGCGCTGAGAAGTCTAGAGCAAAACTCGGAGAGGGCCGTGAACGAGACGGGGGAGGCGAACTTTCCGCGATTTGGCCAAGAAAGCAGAGGAATTTCTCGACGAACTTCTCGAAGATTCAACGGAGAAGAATTGGGTTGGGGGGAGAGAGAGAGGGAGGAGCCAAAAGGAGAGAACTTTAGCAAAGCGCCATGGAAGGTGAGAAGACCCAGAAGGAAGGAAGAGGGAAGGAGATGAATTTTGTCCTCCTTTTTTGTCTGGTAATGAGTGGGGGACTGTTAATCAACTTCGAGACGGGTGCCAGCCAACACGAAGGAGACTCTCTCTCTCTCTCTACTGTGTCACACGGTAAAGCGACACGTAGAAAGATTTACTTTATTTCTGGCCATTGAACATATCCACTTTCAGATTTTTTGCCCCTCTTCTATCCGTCTTTTTCTCTCCCTTTCTAATTTTGTCCTTGCGTAATGTTTATATTCCTGAAAACATTTTTGAATTAAAAAATATTTTTTTTATATTTATGTTTTCAGTTACGATTTTTAGGAAACAGAAACGTGTTTACTAATCACATAAAATTTCTGTTCCTAAAATAAATGAATAAAACTTATTTGGTAAATACAAAAACGTTGTTCCTATTTTTTCATTTAATTAAGGAGATTATATATATATATATTAAAATTAAGATGTATTTATCTTTTTAAATTACTAAATCAAATTAAATCTCATTTGTTCAATTTATTAAGTCAAATTAGATCAATATATATATAAGTAATTTATGCATAATTTATCAAATTATAAGATGAACGAGATCAATTATAAAAAAAATATTATGAAAGAGAACGAGAATTATAATTGGACAATGAGAACATCAAATATGTTTTCTATATATAGAAAAAATTACAATTATAAGTCACACATAAATGTTTTTGAATAGTTAAAAATTTGATTACCTTGAAGCGGGGACCCATAGAAAAATATTAATTGCACTTTGAGTGAAACTGAGACTCAAATGAAAAATATTTGTGTATTTAGGTACTTTTAGTCTGGTTGTGCAGTTTTTTCAAATATGATGATTGAAATGAGATGCAATGTATCAAAGTCTCATGTTATGACTCTAAAATAAAACATTTTGCCTAAAATGATTTAACATTAAATTTTTTAGTCAATTTAGGATTATGCTCAATGAAAAGGCATGTGGTCCCAAACTGAATTTTTAAAACTTCAAGAGGCCAAAATGAAAAGTTAATTAAAATAAAAATATAGACTATTTTTTGCGCATTTTTCTAATTGCGAATACTATTTTTCCTGATTTTTGGCTATTTTATAATTAAAATAAATCCGAAAATGCCAAAATTAAGAAAAAAATTATTCAAAATTGGTTCTTGAGGCTTGGCCAAAGCTTTCAATATTGATTTTGTAATTTCATGAATTATTTTGATATTTTTAATTATTTTTTAAAATAAAATGATGAAAAATTAGGTGTCGACATCGTGCAAGAAAAAAAAGAGAAGAGAGTGTGTTAAAAAATAAAAAGAATTTCAATTGTTTCTAAAAAAATGTTCCTAATGTGTTTCAAAATAGTGTTCTAGAAATACAGACGCAATTTTTTTGTTTGTTTCTTGTTTCTGCTCTAAAAGTGTTTTTGTTTCTCAAAAGTGTTTCCGAAATACTTTGGGAACACTTTTTTTACCATAAAACTTTTCAGGGAGTGTTACCGTACATGCCCTTAATGCACATGCACCATTTTTCATAGATAAAAAGGTTAATGTAACATTGAAAATTCCATATTGGTATTTCGATGACATGTATATTTGAAATTGATCTCCATACTTTAAAATGAATCTTCATCTCATGAAATATTCAAAATCAATACTTTAGTGACACGTTCGATTCATGTGGTAAACGACCTGAAGATGAATCTGGCGTGGAGAATGACGTATTCGACATACATAATCCACATGTATTGATTCGTATGTATTTTAATAGAGGGTAGATTTGGGCCGAAGGCACTAGCTTGAGATTTTCTTTTAGACTGAAATTTTTAACGGTATTTTGACGGCTGATAAAAAGTAAGTAAAATTACAATAGAAATGTTGTCAATCACTCGTATTCAAAAAATGAATTTATCCATAATTTGATATGCATGTTAACCTTGTAATGTCAATTTCAAAATAACTACTATTTCTATTCTTTTCTGAAAACAGAGTAAACTGTTGCGTATTGAGGAGTTATTTATTATGCCACACTTTTTAATTCTACATAATGTTGCTTATTGAAGTTATAACAAAAATATTCGACAAAAAAAAAATTCCAACAAAAATAAGAAAGAGAAAGTACCCCAAAAAACCCTTTTTTAATTAATTCCAAGAACAGATTTTGTCTTTTCCTTCTTAATGCTTTTGTGTTCAGGATTTGAATCCTAGAATGATTGATGCCCAAGAAAATACCCCCAAAAAGCTTTTTGGACAAGTTTTTTTTTTTTCCATCTTCCCCACAAAATCACGCGAACGACTGGATTTCGCCAGAGCTAAGCTCGTTTGAACATGGAAAGAAAATGACTCCCTCTTTCTCTCTCTCTCTGGGCTAACTGGAAAGAAATGATTGGAGCACGAGTATCAGATAGGGAAATATGAGCCTTTCCTAGATATTATCATCATATTGAGCCACACGCTTGCCTAATAACTGCTGAAAGCAAAGACCTTTTCTCCAATGTCGATCTTCGCACTCAGCTTACTTACGTCTGCTCGTGGACCACAACAGTTCACCCTTGTGATAACCTTGCCAGCAGCAGAAAAAAAGGAATGTCTGCGCCCACAGATAATCTTGAAGCAATGGGCTTTGCTTCTTAATCTCTCCCTCTCTCTCTCTCTCTTTCTATCTCGAATTCTCAAGAAATTAGTCTTTTTCAGCATCTTTTTCTGACTTTCCGTGTACTTCAGGAGATAAATCTGGCTTCATACATCACTTAGAGTGAGACATTGTATTGTGTCTATGTAGCAATTGGACAGAAACGCTCAACTGCGGCACAATTAGTTCAAATTCTTTCTGAAGCGACTGCCCTTCCAAATTCTTCTGTCCATTTGCGAGTAACAAACGTATTGGGACAAGACAACCCAACAGAGCCTATCACTTGTAATGATAATGAATTGTTTATGGGGTCATCAGATTTGGATTGGTTTGCATTGGAAAAAGCTCCAACAGTGCAGGGATATAGTTAATTTTTTGGGAGGCATGGCATTAAAGGTGGGCAGAGGTCAATGCGTTTGCATCTGTAAAAGCAACCGTTCAATAATGTGGACAGTGACTTTTTTGCATTGGAGGGGACAGGATTGCCACGAAGGCCCAAGGCCAAAAGAGTGACGTTGAGAGTTATCAGCTCCAATAGAAGTAATAAATAATTCGGTAGTCGTTTGGTGAGACTTCAACTTTGCAGGCATAATTAAGATAGACATGAAGTGGTCTGATAGAGAGAGAGAGAGAGAGAGAGAGAGTGAAGAGAGATATAATCCAAGGATCACTCCCATTCTGTGTGCTCAGAGTACTGTTTAGGTCAAACCAAAATGTATGGCTGGGAGCATGGAGCCCCCTGTGAAAAAAGTCATGTGTAGGATCATAGGATATGGGGCAAATTCTATGTGCTGATGAATGAACCCCAATGAACTTGTCTCCTAACAAGCAAAATAATTCGAAAGTGACAGGTTCAGGTGCAGGTCACTTGGAGCATATGGGCACTTGTGACTTAACTTCAAGAGCTAGAAGAAAGGTGAAAATTCATGAAAAGGTTTGAGAAAGAGGAGCAAGTGATTGTGGCAAGACGCTCCTTTGCAAGATAGATTCAGCCTAGCTCCATCAAAGATTGCAGGCATGTAATTCTGTCCAATTTTGTTGGAATCAAGAGGAAAGTTTGTAAGCTCGACGAAGCTAATCGGCGTTCCAGGTTTAGCTGGGTCGAGAAAGTAACATTTCAACGAGCAATTGCACGGTACACGCACAACCAATCTCTACATCTTGGTCTGTACAGAGACATCCTTAATGAGGTTTAGGCCAAGTTTGACCTGATCAATTAAATTTTTAGGCTGAGTTGGTACTCACTTGTGTCAGCTCTTATTTGCTGCAATAGTTAGATTAAAAGATATGTTGACCATGAGGGGAAGATACTATAAGCATTTTCAGCTTTAGGGAAACCAAAACTTATAAAAAGTTGGGATTCCAGTAATGATCTTATCTGAATGCTGCGGCTTAGCTCACAACGAACATTTAATAAGAACAGGACAACTAAAGAATAGAGCGGACTCCCAACACAATGATCGGCGATCCACTCGTATTAGTCAGATCATGAGGAGCTAGCGTATCAGAAGAAGACTCGTCGACCATCTGGTGCAGCCAGGAAAACAAGACAAGAAGGTTCATCTTCACAGGCCCAAGCCTGATGAATCTGTTCACTAATATACAGCTCTTTCTGGGCAAGTTAAGGCGCGATAACCATTCTGTTTCTCTGTTTGTGTTCCAAGCCCGTGTTTGGAGCAAGTTTGAAACATAAATCCGTTTGGTAACGCAATTCCATTTTTTTTTCTTTTTCTGTGATAGAAATTTGTTCCAGAAATAGGTTTGGAGAAGAAATGAGAAATAATGATTCTTCTCATCACGTACTTCCTCTCTCTCGCATCCCTGTCACGTGTGTTGGTCCCCAGTCCGCGTCGGCCAATTGCGGGTCCGCCATCCGCCTGTCGCTCTTCGGTCTGCCGGTCACTGGTAGCCGGCCCACCAGTTACCTGCAAATCGCCAATTTGCCTTTTGCCTTGCCCATCGTCCATCGATTGCCCGCATTACGAATTTTATACTGCTATCAAACGAATTTCTATTTTGGGAACATAAATTTTATGTCGTTATCAAACGTGTTTATCTACTCAGAAACTCGTCCAAAAACTTTTCTTTATTTCTAGTAAAAAAATAATTTAAAAAATATAATGATTATCATTCGCGCCCTCACAAACTCATTCCATGCCCACTTATGACATGTCCATCGACAAAATTCTGGAACTTCGGTTCGGCTGCTCATGATGGGCCTGGGCCCAACATGATTGGGTGCATGAAAATAGTCTGAGGACCTCATCTGCTTACTAAATTTGGATAGATTCGGAATTGCCTTTTTCTCGAGGAAAACAAGAAATTGCGTGAGATGTTACAAATTGTTGATTAGATTTCTCCTGAAATTGAAGATTGCTAATCATATAATCAGTAGATACGTATTGATGTCTTTTGACATGACAAGTCAGCTTTCATTGTCCTCTCCGATTATATCGGCGAACTTTGAGCTCTTTTCTCTAGCCTCCCGGATAAGAATATAAAGAAAAGCCGGGATCCCTCCATCAACCTAAAATGAAAGGAGCGATCTCGTGGCTTTTGGCCTGTGAAAATACATTGATAGTTGCTCCGTTTTATTTTCCCATTGAGGCAAAATCTAAACATGTGCTCGAGAGACAGCTGTCCATGCATCGATAAGGAATTTAATGACTTATCGAAAAGAGTGGAGCCGTGATGGCGTGGACTTCTTTCTCGAGGAAGGCCATATCCTAATAAACACCAAATAAGAGAGGGCCCTAAAGGCAAAACGGACCCTTTTTTTGGGAAAAAGATCATGCAGCACGATTCTTGCTAATAAGAAGATGGCTTCATGTGCTTTGCTTCGCTATTTTGGTTTCCACTCGAAGCATTACCAAAATGCTTCAAATAGGTTTCTTGGACGTAGGCTTGCTTCTTGCCGAGCGAATTGAACCGAGAACCTTTTGTTATGCTATCATTATCTTATTTTGTTGTCGCAAATAGGTCTGCTTCAAACCGGGCGAATTGAACCGAGAACTTTTTGTTATTCTATCATTATCTTATTTTGTTGTCGCAAATACCGCTATTCTTGTTTTTGTATCCTTCAAATTATTCGCGCAGGAGATCTAGAACCATCATTTTCATTTCTCAATCCTTGGTTTATTGCAGTGGAGTGAACCAAAACAAACTTCCCTTCTTCTTTTTTACTCTTGTTTTTTTTTTTTTTCGATGACCGGTGAGACTTTGGAGAGAAATGGACCAGAAAGGAAAAAGAAAAGAATTTTGTTAAACTCACTAGTGAAAGCAGTTTGTGAATTTCAATAAATAAGACTCTTTTGTATGATTTATTAAGTTAACGAGATTCTTAAAAAAAAAGGAAGACTAAAATTGAAAAGTCGGCTGACCAAAAAAAAAAATATCCACTTGGAACAATGGAAAAGGCACATTTTTTTGGAAAGGGATCGCCTAACATTTTCTTAGAAGATTAGGCTCTAACCTTGCAATTTGGGCCGTCCGTGTTATGAATGGATGGCCCATATTAGTGCTAACAAATATATATATATAAAATTCAAAAAATTACCTCCTAAAAACAGGAGATTTAGGCCGTCCGTCCAAAAATGGACGGCTTGAATTGCAATATTAGGTGTCTAATCTTATGAGGAAATGGTACAATGAAATTAAAAAAAAGCACCATTTTATTGAGTCATAGGAGTACTGTGCAAAAAAAAAAAAAAGGGACCACGTGGAACAACACCTTCCACTCCCACTGCCACCAGTCCACAAACTCCGGAGTGCCTTCACTTGCAATTTGCCATATTTTAGCGGCTTCTTCACTTGCAATTCCCAACTGAATCGCTCTCTCTGCAACTTTCATCCTTCCCTCACAAAAGCAAAAGCTCAGTCCCCCTCCAAAAATGGCTTCGGCCCCTTCCTCGGCAGCTTTCTCCACTCCTTCAAATGTCTTCCATCAAGCCAGGACGAATCGAAATTCCTCCTTTTCGACCTCTTTTTGGTCTCCAACCGCTTTTCTCACGCCGTCGTCGATAAGATCCTCGCTCCGTTCCTGTAAATCGCCTTTTTTCGTCAATGGGTTGCCGTTATCCCTTCCCACTTCGTCGCGACTTGGCTTCAGTTCTCAATCGTCGGGTGTTTATGCTAGAGCCGCCACTGAGAAGACCCTCTACGATTTCACTGTGAAGGTATCGAATTACTCTCCTGGGTACAGCTGAAATTTGTTCTTGAGGACGTTTCCTTCTGCTGGCCATTAGGGAGTTTTGTAATTCACTTAAATTCGACATTTTTATTTTTTGTGTTTCTCTGTAGGATTAAGCAATTATGTTGACTTGCCCAAAGAAATAGAAAAGAATATGACGTAATTGTATCAGCCGCCACACTGTTTTTGCATCTTCTCTGTTTGATTGTTTTGGACGACGAGGAAGCACATTTTAGCTAGTAAATCTTGGTACTTTTAATCTGGACTAGAAGACATTAAGCTGAAGTTGAGGTCTCTTATTTGCTTTTTGTGCATGAATTGATCTCGTTTGCAAATTCTCCAAGGTATGCAAATCCTTAGAATTGAGATTCGTGCTGTCATGGCTGACAGTTCTATGTTTTTTTGGCATGGCTGACATTAATCTGGACTATGTTTTGGTAATATATGTGGACATAATCTCCTATTCATTTTTGGATGTATATATTGAACTTTGGGTAAAGCTCTTTTATTCATGATAATTGCTAATTGCTGCATACATCTTTCTTCATGGTTCAGGACATTGATAGGAATGATGTTTCATTGAGAAAATTCAAGGGAAAGGTCTTATTAATTGTGAATGTTGCTTCGAAATGGTAATTCTTTGTCGCCATCAATTATCTGATTTAATTTATTAAATGCACGGTCTCATTGAAGAATTTTCTTATGATTTAGTGGTTTGACGACATCAAACTACAAGGAGCTCTCGCACATATATGAGAAGTACAAGACTCAAGGTGAGATGTAGTTTTGAGGAGAGTAATAGAATTCCTTAAAAGCTTCCTCTGTTTGGAAGTTAGACTGCTATGTTTGAGCTACTTGTAAGAATCATAAGCTAGTAAAAATTGTAAATATAATCAACATCCAGCTAAAGGTTTTAAATCACCTTATTTTGTTGGTATCTTTTCGCACTCATCTGCAACTGTGCAATTGTGCGGGAGTTTTGTCCATCCTAGATGCCAAAAGATTCAATTATAAGTTTTCTTCAAGTTCTTGAGACCATCTAATATGGAGCTGAATGTCTGTTAGCAACAGGTTGTGTCAATCATTATTGTTCTTAATTACAGTTTCTCTCAATGATATGGGCTCCAACCATAATTTAAATCTTATGAAGCAAGCTTTGTTTAGTTTGTTCTGTGGTAGCGTGTCTTGCACTAGTATTAGCTGCGATTTGAGTGTAACGGTGTTCTAGAAATCAGTTGTCCTTGTTATGTTTTTCTGTGGGAATCTTTTACCAAATACACAAGTTAACTGCTATTGTTGTGCTTGTTTGAGTCCATTTTCAGGTGATATATTTTGCCAATCATGTTAGTCATATCTTTTTCTGGTAGTCTTGCACATTCATAAAGGACACAGTTAGAGATGCCTCCTCTGTGTGGGTGTGTGGGTGGGTGGGGTGGGGTGCGAAAGGGAGGGAGAGAGTGTGCGGGTGGGTGGGGTGGGGTGCGAAAGGGAGGGAGAGAGTGTGCGGGTGGGTGGGTGGGGTGTATGAGAGAGAGAGAGAGGGAGGGAGAGGGAAAGGGAGAGGTCCCTGGATGGATGAACGAGTGGATGATGAGATAGGTGTAGAGAGTGGACGGGGAGATAGGTGTAGAGAAAGAGATTTGTACCTCCAGTGATGAAGAGGGAGGGAGGGTATATACTTTGCTATATCGGGAGAGACAGGAAGAGATCTTCTTCTTAGAGAGAGGAAGCGGGAGAGGGAGAGAGTGTGCTGGTGGGTGGGTGGGGTGTATGAGAGAGAGAGAGAGAGAGGGAGGGAGAGGGAGATGTCCCTGGATGGATGGACGAGTGGATGGTGAGATAGGTGTAGAGAGTGGACGGGGAGATAGGTGTAGAGAAAGAGATTTGTACCTCCAGTGATGAAGAGGGAGGGAGGGTATATACTTTGCTATATCGGGAGAGACAGGAAGAGATCTTCTTCTTAGAGAGCGAAATATGTATTTTGCTTTGATGGGAGAGAGAGATTGTGAGGGGGAGACAAAAGGACAGACCCATTTCCTACAATGCGCTCGCGCGCACAAACCTATTGGCTCTAACGGAAGATAGGGAAGGTTTTTTCTTGGCTGTGATGCAAAGAGTCATGAGACCTCTTTCGGATACCATACATATATTTGAAATTGATGGCAAACACTTCGTGCTGTCCATGTCACAGGTTTTGAAATTCTGGCTTTTCCTTGTAATCAATTTGGTGGCCAGGAGCCTGGTTCAAATCCTGAGATCAAGCAGTTCGCTTGTACAAGGTTTAAAGCAGAGTTTCCGATTTTTGATAAGGTTTGACTTCCACATACATTCTTTCCACTTTAGCCTATGAGTGATGGCTGGATTGAACAACTGAACTCAAGTTCTGTTGGAAACAGGTTGACGTTAATGGGCCAGGTACGGCTCCTGTGTATCAGTTTCTGAAATCAACAACTGGAGGTTTTTTGGGTGACCTGATCAAGTGGAACTTTGAGAAGTTTCTGGTTGACAAAAATGGCAAAGTTGTGGAGAGATATCCTCCAACCACATCTCCTTTTCAAATAGAGGTATGTTTCTAAATCTTATTTAAGGAGTTCGGGGAGTTGCCTGAGTAACCGATGTTCTGAAGGTTGGTAATTACTTGCCATCATGAGTGCTTGGAGATGGTTACAGTCTTAGATGTTTGTATTATAATATGTACGGTGTGGTTTTATGATTGTTCACCTTGTTGTTCCCACAGAGAATGCTGGTCCTTATTTTCTCTTTCTGAGGGAGAGAGAGCTGTATGTTCATTGTAACTTCTGTGTGTTCTCAATCCACTAGTTCAGCTGGTTCATTGAGAGTGATAATTTCCCATTTTACCAGAAAGGAGGTCTACGTGTCACGTTCAATGATCCCAGAAGTGATTAAAAGAAAGACTTTTGTGCACATAATATTTTGAACATCAAGCCTCATAAAGATTTGAGAAGTGACATAATCTTTTGAACATCAAGCCTCACAAAAATTTGAGAAGCCTTTTTTTTTCTTTTCTTTTATTAACATTCTCGAGTCTTCTTGCAGAAGGACATTCAGAAGCTTCTTGCTGCTTGACTGTTTTTCCGAGATTGGATCTCTCAGTGTAAGAGGAAACAAACTGAACGAGTTAGGAATACAGGTTCTGTGGCACTTCTTAACATGATGTATTTGTGACATTTGGACGCCTCACCTGGAGTTGGGTTGTTCATTCATCTACAGTTGCCTTTAATGGTGTTAGATGTATAAATATGAACTGTTGTAAGGTCAATAACGCCCGGACGGAGCAATGACGCATGTACTTTCCGCTTGTGAAACTCGGTATAGAGACTGAAAATGTACAGAGCTGGATTTAGTCTAGCAATTGAACTTCCATACTGAGGGCCTTTTTCTCTAGATAAGAGAATCTCATTTTACATTAGGATAACATGGGAAAGGCGGAAAGTTTTGAGTTGGCTGTCGCCTACCTACTGTATGCTATGCTTAGATCTGAAAGGTTGGGAGGATGTGCGAGTAGAAAGAGACTCGAGTAACGGCGAGTGTTAATGTCCCCGTTCACAGTAGTGAGAAAGATGCCGGAGAACTCAAAAATATTCATGTATCCATTTCGGATACCTGATTCTAATGGCAGCTTATTCTGGTGTTTTCCTTATATAGTAGCACAGAGAAAGAAAATTTACAGTTAAGTGGAGATCTCTTGTACTGCATCCTGTGAGGCCTGATTCCATAAGGGGGTCTGATTTGGTGCAATGACCCTTGTCTGTGTGTTGGAAATCTAGGATTATCGCACGGTGTATTACAGACTTTTCTGCTTTTGCTTGCGATACATTCATGATGCCGAGTCCCGCAGGATAATTCAGGCGGCTTCGAACGTGTCTTCACTTTTCTTCACGGTGATCTTTCTTCTAGATATTGCCGATCGAACCGTAGAAACGGCGACAGTGTTAATCTACCGGTGTACCAACTAGGGGTGTCAATACCGAACAAGATACCCGATCCGACCCGACCCGACCCGATATTTAAACACATATCTTGTTCGGATCTCCTGTGTTTCGGATATCATGTGCTAGTCTTGTTTTCATGTTCAGGCCTTGTTTATTATCCTTGTTTCTGTGTTCGGGCTCGGGCCCGAGCCCAAAGAGGGAACAAGCCCAAAAAATTGACTAAGTCACGACCGAACCCTAAGCTCAACTCAGTCTTTCGATTTTGCCTCCCTCTCTCGCGCACGACGGTCTCGCCTCCCTCTACCGCCTCTCCGACGCTCTCGGTCTCCATCACCTACTTAGTACTCTCGAAACTCCATTGCCTTCTCGAAACTCCATCGCCTACTGAGGAAGGGGTCGAGCCGAGAGGGGCTCCCCGAAAGAGTCAGACCTCCAGGTTAGGATTTTTAGCGCATCTGGGTTTGTTGCTTTTGTGTTGTTGTCGTCGTCGCCGCTGCTGCTTGGATTCCAGGCAGCTCTCGTCGTTGGATAGGTGCGTCGGGAAGCACAAGGAGGTGTCTTTGGTCTCCAATGGCGGGGAGAAAAGAGCTTAAGATGGTAGTGAATCTGGGTCTTCTAGTGATCAGCCGTTGTTGCAATAGCTTCTCTTTTGCTTCAGTTGGAAAAGTTAGTAATCTAGTCTAGTATAGCTAAATTGTATCAAAGTCTTTGATATGTCTGGAAGTTGATTAAGGAGATTCTGAGTCTGACAACTTGCTCAACAAGCTTGAAAGATGAACAATTGCTGCTTCAAATTTTGATTTGTTCAAAGAATTTGCTGGCTTTTCTTTTGGGAGGGGGAGGGAGGCAAGAGGAATTGCTTCTTTTTGGTTAATCAAAGAAGGAAAAAGAAAATCGAAGATGATGGGGAGATTTATTTCAGCTTGGAGATTGGTATGTACATAGTCTGCTCTAATTCGGTTGAATTGTTGTGGCAAGTTTTGGTTGTTAGGCAAGATCTGAAGATAGGACCAGGAAATAGTGGCATCTCAATGTGCTCGTGAGTTACCTTAATTTCACAGAATGCTGGGGAAAAGGGACTTGTGCTCCTTCAGATGATGTTGTTGAAATTAACTTGGATCTGTGTAATAAATTTTGTGAGAGAGATGCTCTTGTTTTTAGCCACACCAATTCTCAGAAGAGGATGATGCAGCTAAAATTTCTATATTGGTTTTTTTTCTTCTGCAGCTTTATCACTGCAATTTCTTGTATGGGTTGGTTCTTTCTCACTTCAAGTTTTATGTACAAATCCATTGTTTGCAGGTGATTTTTTTAGCTCACTCGCTCACATATCTTATGACTTAGTAATTGATCAACCAAGTTATAAGTCTTTCTGCTTTTTATTGGATGTATGCAATCTATTTCAGAGTTATGTAGATAAATGATGGAAGCTGTGTCTTAGAATCTCATGTGCTTGCTCATATGCTAACACTAGGTTTTACTTTTGTCTCGGTTGTTATCTTAGATCACAAGATTGGCCAAGAACAGTGTAATTTCAGAAGGGACTGAGTAATCAAGTGGTTAGCAACCAAAGCAGCATCTTCCATCAAGTGGCCTATTTTCTAGGCCAACCTACACAGGGGCGTGCTCTTTCAATAGCCTTAGAGGTGATGATTTAAATTTGTTTGAGTGATTCTCTTTCTCATCATATGACCATAAGATTTGACTAAGAGATTGTTGTTTCCTACAACGTTTAATAGAAGAAACTCTTGAACATATTCTGGAACTGTTGGAAAGATGTGGAGTAGCGTGACTTCTCCTGATTGCCATTTATATTCACAATTGGATTGTTGGTTTCCTGTCCATGAATTGAATCAGCTAGCGTAGTCGAAATCTTTTAATTTTTGCTTGGTTGTGATAATTTTAGATCAAGAGAACTATCAATTTATATGCGGGGTTATGCTTTTCTTTGCTCGTTTTGGTGAATCGCCTCTATTTGTGAGGGAAAACGATATGGAAGGTCCTCATGAATCCTACTTATGCGCTTTAGTACTTGATTGGAATTATGGCATTTGGATGTACAGAGTTTTACCAAAGATGAGATTTTTAGCTAGTAGTCCTAGAAATATTGATGGATGCCCACATTGTTAGCTTGAGCTACAAATGACAAAGCATTTGCATTTGAATAGTTTCAACTAACTTTGCAAAAAAGAAAATTAAGAAGAGCATGACTAGCAGTGGCATAAGAGCGAGACAAAGCGACAAGTTGATGTCTAGTTTACTTTTGCAAATGCTAATGTTTGTTCTTGTCACTTGCCTAGGTTGGCAGAAGAATCTGCAAAAATGCGAAATCTGAAGTATCAAGCTGCTATGGTGCCTCCAATGCATCAGCAACCCATGAGAGCCCGACAAGGAACGTCATATTGGATCCATTAATGACTCGAATCATCCTATTTTGTTATTCCCAATGAGTCAAAAAAGTTAACACCAATAGAAATATGAAGTGTCGATTTGCAGGTATGAATGGCAATCTTCTTTTTATAAGTTTTCATTGATTTGAAGAAAATATCAAATTCGATTTTTTTTTTGTCAAAGTAGATCTTGCAATATCATCGTTGTCAAAGTAGATATTGCAATATCATTGTTGTATCTCGAAATTTTGCTAGCATGTAAATACTTATATATATATATATATATATATATATATATATATATATATATATATATATATTTAAAAAGCGAGAACACGGTACCCGACCCGGCCCGAATGACCCGACCCGGCCCGATCGTTCGGGTCATGTTCCATTTATTTTGTTTCGGGTCGGGTCAAGTGTGCATGTAATATGTTTCGGGTCGGGTATCACAAAGACCCGACCCGACCCATTGACACCCTAGGACTGCCAACCATGGCGACCGCCTTAATTGGCGCATCCCGAAAATCTGTCTACAATGTTGTTTTTAATGATCAAGTTGATCGAACAACATCTCTTGCCTTCCACCCACGATGGATATGGCGCATGAGTTAAGCAATCGAGCCTCTCTTAACGAACTACGCACGTGTTATTTTCATGTGATTAAGATCAACGCTCTCAGTCCTCATCTTGGTTCCAATCTAATAATTAAGTGTAAGTTCATTTATTTATTTTTTTATTAGGAGAGGATCATACAACTCTAAGATAGGGGTGTCAGAACCGAACTACAAAACTGAACCGAACCGAATGAAAAAAAATTCATGCATTTCAGTTTAGTTCGGTTTTTGGTTATACGGAAACAAAAACTATATTTTTTTGGTTGAGTTTATTTCAAATCCGTTTAGTTCGAATTGGAAAAATAAGCTGAACTTAAAAATTAGGGATATGTTCACTAGAAGTCCTAGAACTTGTCATCAAAGTGCAATTGAGTCCTAAAAATTATAAAACGTGTAATTGAGTCCTGAAACTTGTCAAGTTGGTGCGATGAAGTCCTTCCGTCAACTCCGTTAAATTTTATTAACGAAAAATACTGTTGGAGGTAATGGGTTTTGAGAGAGTAGAGAGTGTTTGCTTGAAGTATTACACCTTGAGACATCAAGTTTGGAATGCTCAACAGTGTTACCTCCAGCGTAGGGCGAACCCTAGAATATATATAAGCAAGCTATTGGGCTCCAGCCCAAATGGACCCAAATAACCAAGCCTTCACCTATTGGGCTTGTATGTGAACATATTACATGGATTATATTCACAATATATCCAACAATCTCCTCCTATGTTCACCATACAGCACAATCCAATACGATGTCAGTGTGATGTTCAAACAAACATGAATCATCCACATTCAGTCCAAATAAGTGAATCATCCTTATCATGAATCTGTTCTGAGATCAGCATACCATAATAAATCTCTGAATCAGTTCACAATCAACATATGCATAGCAGTCAAGTATAAGTAGGCCAATCAAAATAGTCTAAGGCCTTACAAATACAAAGGATAAGCATAATGATGTTCACAACACAAGAACAGAAAATATAAGTCTCAAGTAAATGGACTTCATCAAAATGGGCATTTGCAGGTGAACTGTCAAGTCCCCCACACACTCTGAATGATCTATTCATTCATCAAGTAGGTCATCCTGGTCAGGATCCCACTCATTAAGCTCTCCTCCATCTCTGCCATCCCCTGTAGAATTTCACATATGAATTTCATATTACTATGAATTCAATCATTTGAATAATCTACTAAAAGTGTCCAGTTCTACTAAAAGAACTTAGCACCATAACACAAGGCAAAGAAGAACATATATTGATGTCATAAAGCATCATAATATCATGTTCATAAGCATCAAGCCAGTTTCATAAATTATGAACAAGGCCTAAACAGTTTGATTTACAAAGAGCCATCAACCCAAGTTTATTCGTAAGAGAATAACCATTGCCTAGTTTCAAAGAACCGGACCAACAGTCAAGTCACTTACAATAACTTAGTCATGTAATGTCAAGTTTCAATTAAGAACAAGACCAACAGGCTTCTTATGCAACCAACTATTTCTGTGTTCCAATTTGGAATGTCACAATTGCTGATTCCTTAAAGTCAAATAATCTCGCATCAAGTTTGGAATGGGATCATTTAACCAAAGGATAGTCCAAACCTGGTCGGGTTGTATCATCAAGTTTGGAATGACACAAACTTCCCAGATAGAACATCTGAATCAGGTTAAAGCCATCTTCATCAAGTTTGGAATGAGACAACTAACCCTTTTCAGATTTATCGGCAACCATGAACATCGATGAAACACATAGAATGTGCTTATCATTTTGGCCAACAAAAGAAGATTCGATAATTCAAAACACACATTTAGAAGGTAAGTAAATGGTAATTAAGACTTATCTTTCAAAATCTTTAACCCCATTTCCCCCACTGTTTTGAATAATCGATCTTTAAACAAACCTTTTGTAAGAGCATCGGCCAAGTTATCCTTCGATCTCACATCGATCAAGGTGATAACTCATTGTTCTCTTAGATAATTCAACAACGCATGTCTCAGTCTCACATGTCTTCTCTTTGAATTAAAGAGAGCATTTTTGACGACTTGGACTGCCGCTTGATTATCACAGAACATGCTTAAAGAATTTATCTTTAGCCGAGATAACGGAATATCCATAATCAGATTCTTTATCCACTCTGCCTCTTCACCGGCTGAAGCTAAAGCAAAGAGTTCTGATTCCATAGACGACAATGCAATACAAGTCTGTCTTTTGGATTTCCAAGTAATAGCAGCTCCACCCAACGTGAATACATATCCACTTGTGGACTTACTATTTCCAATCTCTGAGCACCATGAGGCATCAGAATATCCATCCACAGTTGGAGGAAAACCAGAGTAACATAGAGCATAATCTTTAGTACCTTTAAGGTATCTCATCAGCCTATTGATGGCATCTCAATGCTCTTTACTAGGATTACTAGTGAAACGACTCAGCATGCCAACTGTAAATGCTATGTCAGGTCTAGTGCAACTCATAGCATACATGAGACTACCAATCAGTTTCGAGTACTTTAACTGATCCACACTGGTCCCTTCATTGGGACTCAGTCTTTTATTATAATCATATGGTGTCTCGA
Source organism: Rhodomyrtus psidioides (assembly GCA_021437785.1). NCBI lineage: Eukaryota > Viridiplantae > Streptophyta > Magnoliopsida > Myrtales > Myrtaceae > Rhodomyrtus > Rhodomyrtus psidioides. The sequence continues at coordinate 113,619 of JAILYB010000092.1, read as the reverse complement.
TCGGTTTACACTCACTGTATCCCCAGGTAGAAAGTAGCTGCTCAATATAATGAGTCTGGCTAAGGGAGACGACTTGCCTTGCAAAGCTTACTTTCATACCAAGAATGGTATTGGCAATACCAAGATCTTTCATGTCAAATTCTTTAGCTAAAATAGCTTTCACGTCACTCACTACAGAATGATCGGAGCCAAGAATTAACATGTCATCAACATACAAGCAAATGATAACTATCTTATTTAACATAGAACGATGGTAAAGGCATTTATCTGAGTAACTAGACTGGAAGCCAAAACTCTTTACCACTTTGTCAAACTTAAGATGCCACATCTTAGGTGCTTGTTTAAGACCATACAAAGATTTGTTCAATTTACAAACTTTGTCCTCAAGTCCTTTCATGACATACCCTTCCGGTTGTTCCATGTAAATTTCCTCATTTAACTCTCCATTTAGGAAAGCTGTTTTTACATCCAATTGATGCACTACAAAGTGTTCAATAGATGCCAAAGCAAGAATAATTCTTATAGTTGATAGATGACACACAGGTGAATAGACATCAAAATAGTCTATTCCACTCTGCTGTTTATAGCCTTTAGCTACTAAACGTGCTTTGTATCTGGCTATTGATCCATCACTATTCAGTTTCTTCTTCAATACCCACTTACAGCCTATAGCCTTAGCCCCTTTTGGCAAATTGACTAGCTGCCAAGTGTGGTTCTGTAGCAGAGAGTTGATTTCATCATCTATAGCTTCTGCCCAAAGTAGAGATTCCCTAGATCTCATTGCTTCCTGATAGGAGAATGGATCATCCTCTAGATGATAAGTGACAAAGTCCTTACCAAAACTTTTGGAAACTCTCTCTTGTAAATACTCTAATTGGATCTGGTTCAACAACCAGTTGTGTGGGATTAGTGCCAGAAGGGCCTGTTTCAGATTCTACATTAGACTCTGTAATCATATCTGTAGATCCAGAAACACTCAATCCATGATCTTTGAGAAACTTATTTTCAAAGAATTCTGCATCTCTAGATTCTATCACCGCGTTAGTAGATAGATCTAAAAACCTGCCTACAGCACTATCTTCTGCACTACCTAGATATACACAAGTAATTGTTCTAGGTCCCACCTTAGTTCTCTTAGGATCTTGTATTCTTACATAAGCAATACAGCCCCAAGTTTTAAGAGTATCATATCTACAAGGATGCTTATGCCATATCTCATAAGGTGTCATAGACAACTTAGAGTGTGGCAACCTGTTCAGGATGTGATTAGCAGTTAGAACTGCTTCTCCCCAATAGGAGGAAGGCATGCCAGCTGTAAGTAGCATTGAATTTAACATTTCTGTTAACGTTCTGTTCTTACGCTCTGCAACACCATTTGATTGGGGTGAGTAAGGAGCGGTAGTTTCAAGTATTATGCCCTCTGAAGCACAAAATTCCTTGAACCCTGTCATTGTATATTCTCCTCCTCTATCACTCCTAAGCCTTTTAATTTTCAAGTTGAGTTGATTTTCTACTCTGGACTTGAAAATCTTAAACTTCTCAAAAGCCTCATCTTTCGATTTCAACAAATAGACATGACAATATCTTGAAAAATCGTCTATGAATGTTATCAAATACTTCCGACCACCTCTTGTGACGAAATTTCTAAAGTCACAGAGATCAGAATGTATTAGCTCAAGAAGTTGTGTGCTTCTAGAAGCCAACTTAAAAGGTTTTCTAGTGATTTTAGCTTGTGCACACACTTCACATTTGTCAAATCGAATAGATGTGTCCAATGGAATGTTGTGAGTTTTAGCTAGATGTTGCATTTTCCTGTAGTTCACATGTCCAAGTCTATTGTGTAATAACTTTGGATCAATCAAAGTAGAACTCACATGGTTTATGCTATCAGTATCTAAACTCAACCTATACATGCCATTAACCATGAATGCACAACCGAAATAACATGAGTTAACTGATAAAGTTACTCTACCATTCATTGTTGAAAAGGACATACCAGCTTTATCAAGTAAACTCATAGAAATCAAATTCTTTTTCAGTAAAGGTACTACTCTAACATGTTTAAGAGTTAGTAATTTACCTGAAGAAAGCACCAAATTTGCAGTTCCAGCATGAGTCACCTCTGCCTTACCACCATTGCAATTTTCTACGGTGTCTTTCACTTCTGTGACCTCAGTGAGTAAGTTCTTGTCATTTGTAGCATGACAGGTAGCGCCACTATCCAACCACCACTCAGAAGAGACATTGGCCTTTCCATCCTTCATCATTCCAATAAAGGCTTGAGGCTCAGACTCATTAACTAGTATATTAGCCTCATTTTGTGGTGTGTCTTTCTTTGGCTTCTTTGGTAGCTTACACTCTGCTGCCCAGTGACCCCACTTTCCACAGTTATGGCACTTGCCCTTCTTCTTTCTTTTGAAGATAGTCTTTTTGGCCTCTAACTGTGAAGAAGATTCACCTTTTGGTGACTTGAACCTTTTATGAGGTTTATAGGAATGTGAAACTAAGTTGGCAACTGACTTTTGTTGTCCTGTTTGTTCCAAACTCTTCCTAGAAAAGTTTTGATCCTCAATATGAATATACCTCTTTAGTTCATCAAGTCCCATATGTTCTTTCTGTCTGTGCATTTCAGTCTTGAAAGAACTCCATTCAGCAGGTAGCTTACTCAACACAAGGCCGACAAAGAGATTATCGGACAAATTAGAGTTATCCTCTTTCAACTTGTTCCTCATGTTCTCAAGTTCAACTAACTGTGAGGTGACACTCGAATTCGTATTGAATTTAAAATCAAAGAACTTCTCCGCTAGGAGAGTTTTTGAGAGCCCCTCTTGCTTTTGGAACTGAGTGTTCAAGTGATCCCATATCTCTTTCGCCGTCTTATACTCACTATAAGTCATAGCTAGACGAGGATTTAGAGAATTCAACAAGTAATCTCTACAAAAATATTCATCTTTGTTCCATTGATATTCATCGACATCCTCAGTGGTAGATGCAAAGTCACTTAAAACAGTGTAGAATATTTCACGCTCTTTCATGCCAAATTGAACGTGCAATTTCCAACCATGAAATTCAGTGACATCAAATGATTGCAGCTTTATAATATCATAGGAACTATATTTTGCCATTCCAATTAGAGCAAAGAGTTAGAAAGAGTGCACCTTGGAGTCCTCGAAGCTCCCAAAGTCGAATAATGCCTCTAACCTTGGTCTAACTGCTCTGTAGAGATGAAATTTGCCAAAACTGACCCCAAAATTGAGTCCGGAGCGCCCAAACACCTTAAGATGGACTGCCCTTGTCGTCGGAAACTCGCTGAAAATTGGTCGAAAATACGCCACAAATACGCCAGAAATACACTGGAAATACGCCGAGAATACACCTGGAAATACACCGAGAATACACCTGGAAATACTCCGGGAATACACTGGGGAATACGTCGTAAAATACTCCACAAATACGCCTGGAAATACACCGAAAAATATAGTACCCGCGCGGTGCTACAGTAATCCGGGTGCTACAGTAAATCTTCAATCTACAGTAAATCTTCAATCTACAGTAACCTTCAATCTACAGTGTTTCTTCCGACGGCCGTATCTCCTTCGTCCGACCTCCGTTCGACGCGAGTGACCACTCAAAACGTTCGTATCGACGAGACGAACAAAACCCAAGTGGTCTCACTTTCTGAAGCTAGCTATAATTTCTGAAATCTTGATTCAAAGATTTCGGGTGCTACAGTAAAACCCGAATCTTCAACCTCAGATCTTGGCCAAATCATCTGTCGAAATCGAAAGTAATTCATACCTGCGAGTTCGTCTCGACGAGACCTTCAAGTAGACACCTTGCTCGCTCAAATCCGACACCCGAAGATAATACTTCAAGATTGTTGGAGGTAATGGGTTTTGAGAGAGTAGAGAGTGTTTGCTTGAAGTATTACACCTTGAGACATCAAGTTTGGAATGCTCAACAGTGTTACCTCCAGCGTAGGGCGAACCCTAGAATATATATAAGCAAGCTATTGGGCTCCAGCCCAAATGGACCCAAATAACCAAGCCTTCACCTATTGGGCTTGTATGTGAACATATTACATGGATTATATTCACAATATATCCTACAAATACTGATGTGGCTTTTTAATTCGTTTCTCTCTCCTACATGGCAACCAACTTGACGGATGCCAAAACAACATGGTTTTACAGTATTGCCCCAAATAGAAGACGTCAAATGAAAAAAAACTAAATTTGAGCCCTCAATCATCAAGTACGACTCTTCTTATTCGAGCGTTATCAGAGTCCTCGTCTTTTTGTTCGAGCGAGTGCTCTTGTTCACCGAGCCCTCTTATTCTTCATCGAGTCTTGTTGTTCATTTGATTCGTCTTCTTCTTCGAAATAGATTTTAGCTTCGGTATGTAAGGTAGATTCCAAGTTTCAAAAAATGGAGAATTGCTTTCGACGAGCATGTTCCAGATTTCAGGTAAAATCTAGAAGGAACTTGAAATCACTCATCTTTAATAGAAAGAGACCGGAGTAATGGCGAGTGTTAATGGTCCCACTCATAATAGTGAGGAAAAATTGTCAAAAAAAGTCTTAAAAATTTCCTAGACTTTTTAAGTTTGTTGATTTAGTCCTAGACCTTTTCACTTTGTGCTGATTGAGTCCTATTCGTCGAAAATAGCTGACATGGATGCCAATCGTTTTATATGGTACCGTTGGTGATAATTTTCAATATTTTTTTAATTTAAAATTTTTATTTAAAAAATTGATTATTTATTATTTTTTTGGTTTGTCGGCTTTAAGGCTGGTGACCCTGTCGGATTAGGGTTGGTAGGGGTCACTGGCCCTTGGGAAAGAACCGACGGGGGTCAGGAACCTCGTGCGTCCCTGGGTAAGGGCCGCAAATCCCGCGCGGTCCTCGCACTCATGGGCCATGGCTGTCGCGACCCTCTCCCGAGCTGTGGAGCGGGAGCGGGCTAATGGGCCGCCCGATCGCTGGCTTGATCGGACGCGGGCCTCTCCCAAGGCCCATCACCCAAATCGCAACTGCTGGATATACGTGGTCGACCTTCAGTGTGGTCTAGTGACATGTGATGAGTGTACATGCCAAGGAGTCGCCACCAATCGTTTCGTGGAGGGTACGATCGGAAGACCCTATCGAATAGTTGGGAGTGATCTATTCGATTCTGCGGAAACCAGAGAAGTGGGTTCGGGGACTTAGTTACGTCAACTGTCAAAGTTGATGCCCTTTCGGTACCTAAGCTGAATGATTTATCTGATCCTAGGATTTCATACAGACGAGTGGGGTACAGATCCTAAATCTAGGAGTTCATTCAGATGGGAATTGCTACCCTATCAATCACAATCAATAGAAATAAGTGCGCAAATCAAGGATCCAGTACATGCGGATAAAACACATGAAATCAGCGGGGTGTCCCTAATGAGGCCCTATTAGCCTAGAGAAGTATCAATCAAGGCTTAGGAATGATTCTGGCATGATTTGCCCATGAGGGGCAGAATCGTAATTTTGAATGATTTGGGGAAATTTACCCTTAAAAGGGTAAATCTGTCATTTTAGACGACTTGGGAAGTCAAAAGGCAATGGAAATAGGATTGGCCATCAATCCAATCCATTTCCTATTTTTCGGGAATTTCCAGGATTTTTCTGGTATTTAAAAATGATTTTACCCTTGGAGGGGTAAAGTCGTCATTTTGGACAAAGATGAGAACTGAAAATCTCAAATATTAGGGTTGGTCGTCCACCTGACCCAAACCCTAACTTCAAGCAATTTTCAGAACTCGATTGAGACAAGAAAGACGATTTTCCCACTAAAAGGGCAAAATCGTCATTTTGAGAAAAGAGGCGGGACTCGAAAACCCAAACCTAAGAATTGGTCGTCTAATTGACCCTAATTCTCACCTTGGCATTATCGGCCTTATCTTGCTTACACAGCAAAGGCGACTTACCCCTAAAGGGTAATGTCGTCAAGTTTCGGAAAATTGGATAAGAAACCCCAAAAATAGGGTTGACCAGTTGTCTGTGGTCAACCCTCGATTTTTGGGGATTTCTGGAATGTCTAGGATTTTTCCACAAATTTTTCACATTTTTTTGGAATTTTCTGGAATTTTCTAGCATTTTTTTGGATTTTCTAGGATTTTTCTGATTTTTTTATTTTTTAAAATCGTTTTCGATTTTTTTTATTTAAAAAATATTATTTGGACCGGGTCGACCCGACCCACTCGGGTCGGAACCCGGTCCAGACCCGAACCCGCGAAAACCTTGATCGAAAACGACGCCGTATCAGGCTTTTTATTTTTGGATTTTCCGGTTTTAATCCGACGGTCCCTGATGGACCACGTGGCTTGTCCGTGTCGCTTAGATCTGTTTACTAAAACCTACGGTCCAGATTGGATGAAGACTCGATCAGAGCCGTCTGATCAGATTACTTGAACCTACGGCCATGATTAGATCCGGAGACTTGATCTAGACCGTCGATTCACACTAACCTAAACGACGCCGCACGACCACTAACCTACACGACACCGTTTCAGTTTATTTTTGATTTTCTGATTTTAAAACATTTTCGGATAAACCTAATTACTAATCGGACGGCCACTAGAATTTACATTCGCTTTATTTGAGCCGTCCGATCCTTTTTATTTGAATAACAGACCCAACGGCCGTGCTGACTCGACACCACGTGGACCAATGGCCGAATGCCAACTAGGACTTTGACCGGTTGACCGCGCCATGTCAGCTTCGTCTTCCACCTCGCGACTCCGGCAGAATGGACGGCTGTGGCTCTCCGACGATGATCTGACGATGAACTCTCGATGAAACCTCATGAAACTAACGGCAATCGACTCGCAATCGCCTCTATTCTAACATATCTCAAGATTACGCGAATCCATTCACGGGGCCAAGCACGATCGAACATGAACCAGTACGTACACATACACTCAAATCGCTCGATTCATGGCGTAATGAACCAACTCATTAACAGGGAAGCATCATTCAATGTTTAGGAGACTTACCTCGAGCTCCGATCGAGCTCGCTCGGCCCAGATTTGGCTGGGGAAAGATGAACAGTGACTCGACAATGGAGGTTCAATTGGAAGACTCGATTGGGCGTGTTAAGACAAAACCGATGCAAACAAGATACGTGAAGATGGTCAGTGATGTTCAGGGAATGAAACACACACCTTAATTGTATGAATGATTAAGAAATGCGCGAATCGCCATGGAAGCTTTGAAGAAAAACTCGGGAGTGCAACTCACCTGTTCTTGCGATTTCACTGGGCGCGGCCGGCGGCGATCGCTTCAGGGGACTCTGGGCGATCTCTCAGCGACCTCGTGGAGCTTTGGTTTTGCCTCGGAAGGCCCAACCGGTGCTCTGCAATTTTGAGCTCCAACCTTCGACCACCGCGAGGGAAGGTGAGCTCTTTCTCTCTCTTTCTTTCTCTCTCTCGATTCAGTTTCTTCTCCTCGAACTGAATCCGTTCTCTCTTTCAACTGAAAGCGATCGCGAGCTTATATAGCTCCTGGGAATTTTGGCGCCGATTTGGGGAGTTCCAACTGACTTCCACAGCACGTGCTATCACGTGATTTTAGGTCCAAATGGCGTCGGGGAAGATGGGTAAAACGTTTAACTCCGTTTTGGTTCTCCGGCGGGCTTTATTTCGCATGAATTTGGCAAGAATCTGAGCAGTGCTTGCTTCTGTTGACTTTTACGAGTCTGCGACCTTGACCATCCAATTACTTTCCCGTCCGGCGACGTTGGGTGATTCTGTTGGTGTTGATCGACGGGGGAAGACGAGAGGAACGAAATGCCCACCATTCCCCTTTCAATTAGTCGCGAATTGACCTTCAATTTGGTCTTCAAAACTCAGTCGATCACCATTGATCTGCTCGAGCTCTTTGGGGAAGACGACACTGTAGCGGACCGGTTCGACCGGTTCGACCGGTCTGAATCGGTTCCGAACAGGATTTTTCAAATTAATCCCAAATTAATGGGAAAATTTTGCAATTGAACCTCAAAATCGAATCTAGAGCATGAATTCTATCTAGAAATGTGGTTTTGCCCAAAAGTTTTCATCAATTTCTACAAAACCCCCAAATTTTCATTTAATTGGAAATTGGGGATCGTGTAATTGAGGGTGCAAATGATGAAATTGAGTCAAACCACCTGTTCCAATCGATTTAAAATGGTGAAATCCATTGGGTAGCATGTTTAATTTGCAATGATAGCCCTTGAATTGAAAGTAATTTCAATTATGCTTAATTTCAAGGACTAAAATGCAATTTTAGTATGTAATTTTGTCAAATCCGTGCAATTGAGCATATTGTGCAAACAATTGGGCTAAATTGAAATAGGGGATAGTCAGATTGAATGTCAAGATCTTAAAAAATGCCAAAATTGCAAATTAAAAGACTCAATTGTTATTTTTTCTTCAAATTCAATAGTACGGGTTACAAAGGAACACCTAAAATTGAATCTGATTTTGATTTTTTTGAGAGGTCAAAAATAAAAGGGATTAAAAGGAAAAATATTGGATATTTTTCCATATTTTTGTGACCTCAAATGCTATTTTTCTTGATTTTTTAAGTATTTTTCTATTTTCCAAAAATACTAAAAAATATGAAAAATGTGAAAAATTATTTTTTGGTCAAGAATGGTTCCTTGGGCTTGGCCAAGGCCACCAAAGTTGATTTTGTAATTTTTTGACTTTTTATAAATTTTTTGTGATTTTTCAAAAATAAAACTGAAAAAGACCTGGTCAAAAAATCAGGTGTCAACAGCTGCCCCTCTTTGAGAGGAATCTCGTGAGAGGTTTCGCTCAAAGACAGGTGACACCTGAGTCTAGACCGACTCGACTGGGGAAAAGAAAAACGAATCTTGACACTCAATCTTTCTTGTCCCACTGGTAAAGGCTTTGCTCTTCATTCTTTTGTTGACGTGAGAGAGAAAGTAGAGAGACCCACCTGTTACTTACCTGTTGATCGCCTGCCTGATGCTCGTGTGGCCTGCGCGGTGTATAGCGGGTTCTAGTGAATACCTAGGGACTCGTCTTTTGAGTATCCTAGGACGATTAAACTCTAGCCTGTATGGTAGGCCGTACCAGAATGGGATTCCTACACTTGACAGGAACCTGTGAATGACGCACCCAGTCTCTTAGGGATTGTCGGGGTTTTGATCCGTATGGTGGATCGGACCATGAATAGGACTCCTTTCTGTTAGGAACCTATGGATGACGCACCCAGTCTCTTAGGGATTGTCAGGGTTTTGATCCGTATGGTGGATCGGACCATGAATAGGACTCCTTTCTGTTAGGAACCTATGGATGACGCACCCAGTCTCTTAAGGATTGTCAAACATTTTAATCCGTCAGTGGATCAGGCCGAGAATAGGATTCCTTTCTGCTAGGAACCTATGGATGACGCACCCAGTCTCTTAAGGATTGTCAAACATTTTAATCCGTCAGTGGATCAGGCCGAGAATAGGATTCCTTTCTGCTGGGAACCTATGGATGACGCACCCAGTCTCTTAGGGATTGTCGAACATTTTGATCCTATATTCTAAGGAATTAACTAGGATTTATGCAAATGAGGTGTGCCTAACCTTGAGGCTTTACTAAATGGGCTATTCTGGGTTTAGGGGTTACCTAGAACCTCACAGAAAGCAGATTCTGAAAATTGTCCTTTCGACACGCGAGGCGTTATTCTGGGATTTGGGGATTCCAAGTATCCTGCATACAACTTAAACCTGCAAAAACTTTGATAAGATTCTTCTGGGATCTAGGGGCTACCTGAGATTTCGCAGAAAGACTATCTTGAATGTTGTCCTTTTGACATCAAAGGTGACATTCTGGGACCTGGGAGCTCTAGGGGTCCTACAGAAGCAAGAATGCTGCAAGCCATTCTGGGAGCCGAAGTCATCAAGAATCTTGCAAAAGCTCCAACCTGAAAATTTTCTTACCAAAGGCACATCAATGGTCTTTAAGTGATATGTGATGTCAAACTGACAGCACTTTATGACTTATATCATAGTCATGAAAAAAAATTTCAATGAATGTATTACGAGGTTGGAGGTTATCCAAAACACATTGTAACATACGGGAGTGATCAAAAGTTCCTTGCGGGGAAAGTTTGAATCAAACAATCTGAAATTATCAAAAGAGTTTGGTTAAAATGTCCAACGGAGTATTATCATCAAAGAGGACTTCTCACCGTTTTGAGGTAATGGTCTTTTACCAAGAATGCACTCGAACTTCCTATCAAACCTGCGCCTAGGGTTTAGGATCATTCGCAGTGAATACACCTCGATCGATCAGGAGGACTTCCAAGGGACCGTAATGTTGGGCTTGGTCAACGGTTTTCAAAGGGGGATGTTGACACCTGATTTTTGACCATTTATTATTGTGATTTTTTTTTCTTTTAAATTAATTAAAAATATCAAAAAAAAGGTCATAAAATCATAAAATCAACTTTGGAAGCCTTGGCCTAGCCTTAAGAACCAATTTTGAACAAAAAATATTTTTCGTAATTTTTAATAATTTTTCGAATTTATTTAATTATAAAAATACCCAAAAAAAATCAGAAAAATACCATTCGTGGTCATAAAAATACACAAAAATATTTAATAATTTTGTTTTAATTTCCTCTTCAAGTGTGTCACCTTAAATCTTGAAAATTCGGCTCGGGTCACTATGTTCCTTCACAAACATAAACCCGAACCGAGTAAAAAAATTTCCTTTTCGAGTCTTTTAATTTTCAATTCTCACTTTTCATAAGCTATGACGTTGAATTCTAAAGTCTCGAAGTGCAATTGGGTCAATTTGCCCTCCAATTTGATCAATTTTGAACAAAAGGGCTTAATTGCACAAAAATCTTTCAATTTAGTCCCCGGTTTCACAATTTTCGAAATTAAATTGCATGCGGGCATACCCATTCAAATTAAACACCTCCACCCTATATTTTTCATCATGACAAATACATTGGTGGCCTCAATTTTGACTAATTCAGTCGTTTGGGCCCTCAATTTAACAAAAATCAATTTCGGATCCTAGGGACAATTTGGGGTTTTCACTAAATTTCAATCAATTGATTCGCGAAAATACGCTTATTTGATAGAAAACATGTCAAGGAGTCCGATTTTGCCATCAATTTCATGAAAATATGTTAATTTGGGGCTCAATTAGATGAGGAGAGTCGAACCGGGCCGGTCGGGTCAGACCCGCCCGACCCGGTCCGAACCGGGTCTGCAACTCAGTTGCAGACCCGCACGCACACAGACCAAAAACAAAAAAAAGGGGGGAAAACAGAGAGGGGATGGCATCGAAGGTGGGGGCGTCTACTTTGTTAAATAGATGTCGAACATGGGGGACAAATGGGGGTGGTCGAAGAAGGCGGAAAGGCGGTCGGCCATGGCAAAAAGGAAGGAGCTCAGTGTTGATGGTGGGGGGCGAAGAAAGCTGAAACAGGGGAGGAGTTCGGCATGAGAAAAAAAGGGTGGTTTTCGAGAGGGAGGTAGGCGAAAATGGAGGATCCTCGAGCTTCAGGAATTGCTACCGGAGCTTCGTCTGCCCTTGACAACCCCCGAACCGTGAAATGCGATGAAATGGCGTTCGGAGCTCCACCGGCCGTGACTTGGATCAGGGCTCCGACGGGGGATTCCGAGCGGTAGTCGAGCACCAGGAGACCTCAAGTAAGTTTCCTAGTAGCCATTAGATGCCCTTTGAGTGTTTGAAGTTGAGCTTGAACGGAAAATAAAAAATCTGTAAATCGTCGCCGGTGCCGGACCTGTGGGTATTTCTCCGGCATGTTCCCGACGTCGTTTTCGACATATTTTCGTCAAATATCGATGTAGAGTTTGTGAGGGGTTGAAAGGTATCGAAATCGGGATTTAAAATGGTTATTTTCACGTCGGTTTGAGGTCCTCCGGCGAGGTTCCGGCGACTTTGGCCGGAGAAAACACTGTTCATCGTCTTCTCCGGCGAAGTCGCCGGCGGTCAAACGGTCAACGGTCAAACGGTCAACGGTCAACTGTCAACGGTCATAATAATCCGACGGTCTAGAAGATGCCACGTGGCTCGATCTGATACGTCCATTCTCAGTCCGTGAAACGACGCCGTTTTGATCGTGGAGGAGGCGGGTCGGTTCGTGGGTCGCGGATCTGGGCGTGGGCCGGGTCATCCGACCCGGTCCGGATAATTTATTCTTTTAAAAAAATAAATAAATAAATAAAATCAGTAATAATAATAAAAAAATCAATAAATTCAATAAAAAATGGAAAATCATAAAAAATTCAAAAAAATTCGGAAAATTCAGAAAAATTATAAAAATTCCAGAAAATAGGAAATGGTCACATTCAACTGGCCATGACCTGTTTCGGGTCTTTCGACCCCCGGTCTTTCCAAAAATGACGGTTTTGCCCTTCCGGCAAACCGTCTTCCAAAAAATTCTAAAAATTCTAGAAAAATCCCAAAAAATAGGAAATGGTCACATTCAACTGGCCATGACCTGTTTCGGGTCTTTCGACCCCCGGTCTTTCCAAAAATGATGGTTTTGCCCTTCCGGCAAACCGTCTTCCAAAAAAATTCTAAAAATTCTAGAAAAATCCCAAAAAAATAGGAAATAGCCACAATCAATTGGCCAAGACTCATCCCGGGTGTTTTGAACCCGATCATTCTTAAAAATGATGATTTCGCCCTTTGGGCGAACCGTCTTCCAAAAATTGACGATTTTGCCCTTCGGGCTAAATCGCCTCCAAATCTTCCCATTTTACCTCGGTCCTAAATCACGCCTTCCCTAAACCCTTATGGCTATACTAGGAGGCCATGTGATGTGAATTGGTGTGCATTGAAGTGATTTATTTATGTACTTGATTGCGCTTTCATTTAAATTGATTGTGATTGATAGGGACAGTCTTCCAATCTGTATGAAATCCTGAATTAAGCCTACCTCACCTAAAATTGCGCCTGCATGAACTCTTAGCTAGGAAAATCACTCGCGTAGGGTACCGAAAGGGCGTTGGTAATGACACCGACGTAACCAAGTCCCCGAACCCAAAATCTCTGGTTCCGCAGAACTGATCGACCTCTCCCAATCGGTCAGTAAGGTTTCCGGTCTACCCTCCAAGAAAGACCGGTGGCGACTCCAAATGCATGCACAAGTTGCACATGCCACCACGACCACACCGAAGGTCGAAAGCGATCGACTCTTATTGTCGAATCCTTCTGAAAAATACTCCCGTCGCGATTTGGTATGGGCCTGGGAGAGCCCGCGCCGATCAAAGGGCCCGCGATCGGTAATCCATTAGCCGCGTCCGCTTCCGGACGGGTCGCGACAGCTGGCGACTCCACTGGGGACTTTGTTCTGGAACCTATGGTTCTAGACCTCAAGTGGACTTAGGCCGTAATTAAAACGCTGAGTGATTTTTCTAACCATGCAGGCGCTCTTGAAGGTGAGGTAAGTCCGCTTATGATAGGTGTTATATGTTTTTGCAGATTGGAGTGACAAGGGGTGTAGTCCGTGATTAACATTGTCTTATGCAGGTTGGCGTAGGAATGTATGTTGTGTGGATGATTTGAAGCGCTGATTGATAAACTATTGTGCATGACTTGCATCGCAATGATCACGACACATGGACACACACAACCGCGCCTAAAACCCCGGGCGCCGCCTTTAGGAACACAATAGAAGGAATTGAAAATGGAATCTCCGTGAGGAAAAACACGGGGTAATCCACTTTTCAATTCCGCTCACTTCGAACTATGGATCGAGTCCCAATGCAACGATAGTTGTGCAATGGAATCGGCTCTTCCCAGAACTCGAGGTGGGAACCTTAACCTTAGGTGCCAAACCCTCTGATTTTTAGAAGTTTACCATCACTTGTTTCATGCGCATGTCTTTGGGCGGTTGGTACACCTAAAACCGCACATAAGTCGACGAGTTTGGTTGGTAAGACTCTCTATACCTCGAATCTATTACAGTTCATATAAATATAGGCATTTCATTCATTGCATTCTGGTGATTAGATTAAATGCCATTTCAAGGATAGATGTGTGTGTTTTTCCCAAACGTCCTTGATAGAAGACGAAGAGGATGATATCCCATGACAAGCACCGAGTGAGCAACAAAGGAGCCTACTATGGACATTATTGAGATATCGTCCAATGAAGATGACGAGTTGGGGCAAGTGATCCGGAAGTCACAGATCGAGCTTGGGGCATCCTTAAACGTTAGGATCACATTCCTTTGTTTAATTTTCCATTACTAGTCCTCTTGTATAGGGTTTATTTTTATCGAGGCTTTCTCTATCTCACCCCTTAGAGTGATTGTATTAGGGATCTATTGGTGTATACATTTAGATGGAACTTGGTTGCTTTTCTTTTGACAGGTCATGGGAATGTGATAGTGGCATTTTCTCTAATCATTCGAATACTCCCAAGTCAAGTTTATAATTCCTTTAGAGGAAATTAAAATTGGAAATCCTGCACGACCTTTTTGGTCGTGTAGGGTAATCCAACCCCAATTTCGCTAGAAGGAATTATACACTTGAATTGGTCCATGCATGTTTTACGTCGCTGGTAATCCACGATAATTGATCGAGAACATCGGCGTTGTTTTGAATTTAATGACGAGATAGATGTCCAAATTACTCTCGTTCTTAACAAAACGGCCTTGATTTGGATGCCGTATCTTCAATTAAATTTAAAACACGTTATTATGCCTCGCACTTTTGAGTAATTCGTTCCTCTCGAAATTGATCAAAAGCGATTATTGTGAATTACATTCCTTTCAATAGTATGCTTTCTTTCGAGGAATATTGATAAAAAATTTTCGCGCAAGATTAAAACCCTTGTAAAAGTTCTTGTCCTTATTAATCATGGGCAAGCATAGGATTGAAAGGGGTTTTTGATTTCTTTTTCAAATTATCCCTTCTGATTCTGTCTTTTTATTTGCAGGTAAAAAAATAGGTAATAGAGAGAAATCTTTTCCTGGACAAGTCTAAGGCTATTATCTCATCTGATCATGAGCGAGTTATAAAATCAGGACATATTTGCTCGGCTTATTGATATTATGGTTCGGCTCACCCAAGTCGAAGATGTTCGGATGCTCGAAGAAATGAACCATACAGAAGTTAAAACACACACACAAGAACTTTCATTTATTTTGCTCAGCGGAGGGTTTTCAGAAGCAGGTCATACAATTCGGGGCGGAAAAGTAAAGCCAAAGTGAGCCCTAATTAACGACACAAAGGAGCCCAACTGACCCTCCATGTTGTTAATGCTCTGCCCGTACTCACGACTCCGCATGTCCTGGTCCGCGAGCTTGAGGAAAAGGTTTCTGCATTCTCCCTTAACCTCAGTGACCTTGACCTCGTGTTCTTCGGTGATTATTTCCAAGTCCCGAACTAATCCATTCCCGTGAGCTATGTCTGCGGTTATTTTGTCAAGCCGTTCTTCCTGCCAGTCGCTTTGCAGCCTCAATAGGACATTGTGGCGGTCGTGCTCGCCAGCGGTCAGGGATAGGGCCAATTGATCCACCAGTTTTCTCCTCTCGCGAAGCAACGTCGCGACCCTCTCATTGGCAAACTCGACGGCCTTTTTGTGACTATCGGCCAAATAGTTGGTCAGCACCAAATGATCAGACCGATCCTGGTAACGAGCCCGCAAGACGCGAGCCACGAGAACCTCCCGATCAGCAACACGGTAGGCCTCTAAGGAGTGTGCAAAGAGGGTCGGGAAAGTTCTATATTCCCTCCCCAGCGTAGTACCTTCGAGGGAAGTGGTATCTAAGTCCTCGAGCAGGACACGGATTTCATCCGCGGTTGCAGAATGATCGGTTATGTGCGCGTAACCGCGACCCAGTAGGTTATAAAGCTTTTCCCACTGGGCCAAGACATCAGTTGAAAAAGTGCGTACGGGAGAGGAGGCCATTTGCGTTGGGTTGGCTTGAGAATAAGACGAGTTTAACAGAGAGATTAGAAGGAAGAAGCTGATTATGCGAAAACGTTAACCTTCCATACATTAATTCCTCATTTTATAGCAACTCGAGGATGATGAAGGGTCTCAGTAATGATGCTGGTGGAGCCCAGTTAGGGGGTAAAGCAGGAGGTCCCCTCACGAGAACCATTGGATTCGTTTCGGTCCGCGATTTTCGGCTCATCAATTAAAAGATGTAAAAGATTTGTCGGGATCACCATTATTAGAGTTAGGTGGGAGGGAAGCGCAACTATCGAAGAGAGCCCTAACAGGGTTTGGCAGTCCCATCACGTTGAAAAGCTAAGCGAGAAATTCAAGGTCTTGAGGGGGAACGTTTGCCTAATGATGCTTGAGGAGCGTCTCCTGAACATGCAAAGTCACTCGAAGAAAACTTTATAGGGAGTGAACATACAAGAAAGAGTAGAGATCTGAGTGGGCAAGAACCAATCAAACATTTCTCAATCCAACATATTTAAGAGGTTACTGTCAGCTGCTAGAGGCGACTGACTCAAAAATCTCAGAAATTGAACCACAGAGGGATCTCGAAGATTCCAAGATCAAGTCTAACGCCAAAACCATGGAGCCCAACACTTCTGGCAACGGAAATCAAGATCACAGCGACGACGACAACGACATCCACAATGCTCAACTCGGGAAAAGAAGACGTCCTCACCAATACTCTCAGGAGGAAACCCAAATGCTGGAAACCCTTTTCAGTAAAAGCCATTACATGAAAAAGAAGTGGAGAATCGAATTGAGTCGGGAGTTGGGGATTAATCAGTCGAGGATCCAGTTTTGGTTTCAAAATAGGAGATCCAAATCGAGGGCTCAACGCAAACGTCAGGTGGTCGAGATTTTAAAGGAAGAAAACCAAAAGCTGCGAACAGAAAACATGAGGTATGAAAAAGCTCTCAATATTACCGTTTGCCCTCATTGCGATAACCTCGTCGCCCTCGATAAGATATTCCCCGATAAGCCTCACGCGATGATTGAAGACGTTCATTTACCACCCTACTCCCTCGGGGCATCTCCTGCTCAACCAGATTTTGCCGGAGTCACGCATGAGCAGGATGATCCTACAAAGATGATACAAATGCCTCCTGGGGGATGGGATTTGCGTCGCTTTGATTGGAGCTATAGTTTCAAGGAGCTGGACGTTACCGCCGACCAGCTCAAAGCATATCAGCCTCATGCACAACAATTTTCGATAGGGTCGGGTCCTGCTGGAGATGAGTTAATCAGTCGTCAAGCCATCGATGCACTTTTGGGCCACGATAAGAGGAGGTTCGCTTGGCCCCCTGAACTGCATTCCAGATTCCTAGGCGTGGTTCACCAAATGGGGATCGACTCAGCAACTCCGACGCGCATATTTAAGGCCATGAATGTACCGGGGCTTAGTAAGGAGCTGGTCAGGAATCACCTTGCTGCCTACAGAAAGCTATTAAAACAACGTCGAGCGGAGCTAAACCGGGAGGAATCCGTCTCGAGCTCAAAAGCTAGGGGGAACCGCCATTGTAATGCTCAGGCATCAAGAGGCCATTTCAACACTTCTCAAGAGCGCGTGTCACAAGTACAGCGAGTGCGCACTCCTCCATTCGAGCAACAGTCGGCTGGTGCTCTGCCTGCCGCTGGTCAACCCACGACAGACGATTTCTTCGATGAGGGGCTCGATGCCTTGTTCAATCAGTGGGAAGCTGGCATGCTTGGACAGCCGTGATCTAGCGCCTGGCTCGGGGCACGATGGGTCGGTCACTACGAACACCCATAGGAAGAAGAACATGTTCACGAGTAGATCACTCATTTTATCCGTTGTAAAGTTCCTACGGGAACATTTTTCTTTAATGACTATAGTTAATTCTATATTAAAACCAACGCTATCGACGAACATCGTCATGCTCAGTTGTGATGATCCCTTGTTAGATTAAGTCTGAAACCAGAGACGGTCTTTAAAATTTTGAGTGGCCACGGACTCCTTCCTCACCAAGCGCCCGGGATGCTGAAATGAAGAGTAACAGCATGCACAGGGAAAATGCCACTTTCGTTTGAACGATGAAAAGGGCTTGAGAGAAGATCATAGCGTTAATGGAGCTAAATGAATTAAACGGAGTCATTAATTGCGGGTCCACCGCTGCTCCCCACGTTCTCGGGCCTAGCAAATCATAAAAGGCGCCGAAAGATTGTAGACCCACCACTTTGAAGACTGAACTAGGGGATGAGCGCAATACTTGATGAAACCGAATCAATGCAAAAGAGTTTGTGATCCTATCACGAGGAAAAAGAAAGGGGAATACAGACGATGAGTAATTACAAGGTCTCGGGAGGAGCGCTTGCTTGCTGGCCTTCATATGCAGCCTGAAGGAGGGTTCTAGGACACGCACAATCACTTGAGAAAATTTCTAGAGTGAGCAAACACGTAAGAGCAAATAGAGAAAGCTGAGTGAACTAGATCAGCCCGAGATACTCCGATCCATCATGTTTAAAAGCTATTCCCATCTGCTAGAAACGCCCGACCTGGACATTTCTGAGCACGAACTGCTGGGAGACTTTGAAGATCCTGGAGCTGAATACTACCAGAAAGCCATGGAGACTGACTCCTCTAGCGATGAAATTCTAGGTTTCAGCTACGAAGAAGGAGTATACAATGATGACCGGAGTCGGAAAAGGAAGCAACTACAACGCCACACTCCAGGCCAAATCCGAGAGCTCGAAGCTTTCTTCAATGAATGCCCCACTCCAAGCAGACAACAGAAAATGGAATTGAGCCGAAAGATAGGATTGGAGCTTTCGAAGGTCAAGTTTTGGTTCGCCAACAAACGAACCCGGGTGAAACAGCAATACGCAGACCATGAGTTACTGGTCCTGAAGGAGGAGAATGAGAAGCTTCAAGCTGAAAGCGCGAGATATAAGGAAGTTCTGACCAAGGCCATCTGCCTTAATTGTGGTAATCATGTTGTCCTCGGCGAGGTGTTCCTCGATGAACCATCCCTGTTGACGAATAACACTCAGCTGTTACCGTATTCTCCACAACATTTTCCGACACAGCCAGATACCGCCGGAGATCTGCATGAGCAAGTCAACACCATAGGATCAACACCAACATCCTCTGAGAAATGGGATATGAATCATCACAGGGGGAGTTCTCTCAATGACGAACTCGCTGTCGCAGCCAGCCAATCCAAAGTCGGTGAGTCCCTCCCTGGACAACTTTTGAAACGACTAGATCCCGTAGAGAATAGCTACCGAAGTATTGACGATATTTTGGGTGATAAGAGAACAAGGTTTTACTGGACCTATGAACTTCACACCAAATTTGTTGATGCAATTCGAGAACTGGGAGTTGATTCGGCTAGCCCACTACGCATACTCGAGATTATGAATGTGCCGGGGCTCTCTAGAATTAACGTTGAGTCTCACCTCAAGTACTATAGGAGATTGCTAAGGGATGGAAGGATAGCGTTAAACCATCATAAAGCCAGTTGGAGCTCAAGTGCTGGGCAGAGTTACAACCATGATGATTGGAGAGCCAAGAGCACCCAACCGTGTTTCAGCAATGACGGGACTAGCAGTCGTGTCAGCGACTCCTCTAACCCAAATCAGAATGCTCCGCCGAGCTATCTCAATACTCCTCAAGAGTATATGCCACAGTTCCAGCACATAGAGATTCCTCAGTTTGAGCGCGAATCAGTCATTAATGCTGTCCCTGAAGCAGATCTGGCATTGGTAGAAAGTGCACATATAAACCTGCCGGTCATCGGAGGAAGTCCCAATTCGAGGGATCAAATTGCTCACGGCGAGAGCAAAGAGAGGAATCCCTCACCTGCAGTCGACGACACCCAATATGGGCACCAAGGGCTAGAAAGAACAGGCGATTTCCTTGATAAGGAGCTGGACACTTGGATCAATACTCTTCAGGAATGTATGTCTCGACCCCAACATGGCAATGATGAAGGTTCCAGCTCAAAGACTTCAGTCCCTCACAATGAAGGCGATGAAAGAAATCTGCTCCCAACAATTGTTGATACCCAACTTGAACATCAATGGCCCGAAGACCCGAGCAATTTCCTTGGCGATGAGTTCAATCTTTGGCTCGATCAATTTGGAGCCGGAGGGCCATCACAGTGGTGACGCAAGGCAGATGACCAAACGTCTGATGCAAGGCATGATTACTCGATGAAAAATGCTTAGACGAAAGGGGTGGAACACTCCTATTGAATATGTTGTTGATCGCACTGTAAGGTTCCCACGGGAACATCTTTCATTAATGTCTAGAACTAATTGCGCGTGAGTGTCAACATCACCCTTTGAGCATCTTCAAGCCGAGGGCCGTGGATTAATCGCTTAATCTGTGGAGCAAGTTCCCCGAACAATGACTATCACCCGCGGAGTATAATGAGATCTACCCCTGCAATACGAAATACGTTTGGCCGCGAAGCCACCTATTTGGTAAAACGATGTATCGTTCCTAAACGATCTTCAATCGAATACCGAAGTAATGTCTCCTTTCTTTCCCTTCTCAGGTGATAAACGTGGATAAATCACTCAAGGAGCCATTTGTTCGAATAACAGAACAGACGTTGCCTAACTGGGGGGCAGATGAACCATTGATGTTGCAAACACTCCAAGAATGGATAGGCGGATTTGATAGATGTTGTTCATATCAATACGCAACATCAGAACGGGATGAGAACCAAGAGTAAAGTTGTATCGTTCCAATTTGTCTTGAATTTGAGAATATGAATTGATACTCGTTATTTATCCTTGACAGGGGAATCGCCTTACAGACGAACAGGTTTTTACATCCCATGTATTACTCGTTAGAGTACATGACCAAGGGTAGGATGTATCGTTTCGATTTTTGAAAAATTCGTGAACATGCAATGATATGCTTCTTTTACATTTTCAGGGGTCTGCAGCCACGACAGGTAGGTAAGTATCCCTTTCCCAGTTAGCTGGAGACAAAAAAATGTTAAAATACTTTCAGCCGTCATGAAAATTATCCAATGCATCGATGTTCATGATTTAAATCGGGAGGTTGCCCAAAGCATGAATAAGACATGCACGATACATCACAAAATCCCCTCGATGGATAAATTTTGGGAAAGAAAGAAATGAATTTTTCCAAATATGATTATTTGTCAAATCATTCAAAAGGAAGTTTACTCAAAAGAGAGGCAAGCCTAGTCAAAACACGTCCTATACACATTTAAGAGAGAAGTGGAGCGGATCAGATAGCAAAATCTGGACCTACGGAAGTATGGACCATTCGCAGCGATTACATGGGTTGGGACGACGGAGGCATTCGTTTCATATCCCCTAAACACTACAGGTGACCGTTGATAACCCCTTTGAACGGCGGTTTTCATTCTTAGCCCTGTCAAGAGCCACCCCACACCGGGGCAAAATGGAGGTGAGTCCAGCAGGATCAGAAGAAAATGGTTAGAAATTTTCTTGCTCGGACTAACATTAATCTTTGTGTGTTGTTTATATGGTAATCCAAGCGCCATAGGATGATGAGAAGCATTCATTTCTCTATCCCACACACTGAATCCTTTGCATAGCCAAGTTGAGCCTGCAAAATCATTTCATAAGCCCGTTGGTGATCATTGCACATTCCAAGACGGATGCAGCATCACTTCAGAAACGAAGGAGTTCAAGACTCAGGGTTTGCAAAAAAATTCCTAAGTTAATGCTTAACCTTGTTAGACATTTGATCGTAGGTCTAACACAATCCCATGAAGATGAGAAAAGTGGGATTTCAAAAATAAGAAAATCCACGACATCGAGAAAAAGCAAAGTGCCTGGTAAAAGCAAGGCCGATGCTCGTGTAAGTTGTTTGATTAATCCACAATGAAGCTGGATGGGAAAAGAGGAAATCCCTAATGGAGTCAGATCAAAAAGACTACTCCTCCAAATGATGTCAAGCGTGGAAGACGCAGACAGAGTTGTCAAAAGCGGTTGCATGCCTCAAAAATTGAAGATGCAAAATGGAAAAAACATGTGATAACTTTGCAATGATCACCAATGTCAAACCCCTCATGATTTCTGGGCCAAAAACAAGCTTTTTTTTTTCGGTCCCCAATCCTACCAATGTTACAACCCTGAAACAGTCTTCTCTGACTAAGACACTTGGGTTAACATATAGCTTAGCTCGAAGAAGTACGAGCAAGACTCTTTCTTTCTCATTTTGCAGGGTTCTTGACTTGTAAACCCGGAGCAGATGGTGAAGATTTTCATTCGATGGCCTCGACTCCAAAGCGGGTCCCCCTTGAAAACCAATATCCAAGCTCAACATTACGGTCCCGTGGAAGACCTCCCGACTGATCAAAATGTATGCGCTACGAATGAGCCTAAAACCTAGGCACAGGTCAGTAGGGAATTGAGTGCATCCCCTAAAAATCATCACCTCAAAACAGGTGAGATGGCCTCCTTGTCGAGAAATATTCCAATTGATGTTTTGAGCAAACTCTTTTTGGAAATTTTCAAACTGTTGATCCAGATTTTCCATGCAAGGGATTTGTGATCACATTTGCATATTGCAAGAATGCTTTGGATAACCTCCAGCATCAAAATGCACGTTTCACGATTAAAACTTAAATCATACGGTTTTGTCAAAATGGACAGCCGTGGTCTTCCCAAAGATTACTAACGTTTTCTTGGTGAAGAAAAATCTTTCAGGCCCAAACTTCTGCAGGATACCTGGAGAACCCAGCTCCCAGAATGTAACCTCAACAGACTCAAGTGAAGCTTTGTCAAGATAAAATCTTTCACTGCTTCAGAATTCCCGACAAGTTTCGGGATCCTCCAAAAGAAGGGGTGAGGATGTGACCCATTTTCAAAAATTTAGGCAGTCTCATCAGACGTAGAGAACCCTCGTCATGAGACCCCTTTTCATTTAGGCAGTCTCATCGGACGTGGAGAACCCTCGTCATGAGACCCCTTTTCAAAGTCAAAACTGATGGTAGACACCGCCTGAAGGGTCAAACAAAGGTAGAAACCGCCTGAAGGGTCAAAACAAAGGTAGATACCGCCTGAAGGGTCAAAACAAAGGTAGAAACCGCCTAAAGGGTCAATCAAAGGTAGAAACCGCCTGAAGGGTCAGCTCAAAGGTAGATACCACCATAAGGATCAACCCAATGGTCCGATCCCCCATACGGATCAAAACTTTGACTAATTTCAATTGTTAAAGAAGTTATTTTCCTAGGTAAGCCTTACTGTAGGCGAACCGCTTACGGTCTAATCCACCATACGGATCAAAATCCTTGGCAAATCCCAAAGCGTGGGGATGCGCCTTCCTCAGGTTCCTACCAGTTAGGAATCCCATAATGGTATGGCCTACCATACAGGTCAGAGCTTAATCTCCATAGGATATTCTCAATGACGAGTCCTAGGCATCCTCTTGAAAGTCATCACAACCGGCAGCATCCGACAGGTGAGCTTCAGGTAAGTCTCTCTCGTCCCGGCCCATGTTCAAATTGTTAGAGCAAACCAGGGATTAATTGGAGCTTTCATCAAAGAGCCTTAACAATTCAATATCATAGCATTTCTTCTCTCATTTTCCCAGTTGAGTCGGTTAAGAATCAGGTGCCACCTTATCTTTGAGAGAAACCTCTAACGAGATTCCTCTCAAAGAGGGGCAGCTGTTGACACCTGATTTTTGACCATTTATTATTGTGATTTTTTTTTCTTTTAAATTAATTAAAAATATCAAAAAAAAGGTCATAAAATCATAAAATCAACTTTGGAAGCCTTGGCCTAGCCTTAGGAACCAATTTTGAACAAAAAATATTTTTCGTAATTTTTAATAATTTTTCGAATTTATTTAATTATAAAAATACCCAAAAAAAATCAGAAAAATACCATTCGTGGTCATAAAAATACACAAAAATATTTAATAATTTTGTTTTAATTTCCTCTTCAAGTGTGTCACCTTAAATCTTGAAAATTAGGCTCGGGTCACTATGTTCCTTCACAAACATAAACCCGAACCGAGTAAAAAAATTTCCTTTTCGAGTCTTTTAATTTTCAATTCTCACTTTTCATAAGCTATGACGTTGAATTCTAAAGTCTCGAAGTGCAATTGGGTCAATTTGCCCTCCAATTTGATCAATTTTGAACAAAAGGGCTTAATTGCACAAAAATCTTTCAATTTAGTCCCCGGTTTCACAATTTTCGAAATTAAATTGCATGCGGGCATACCCATTCAAATTAAACACCTCCACCCTATATTTTTCATCATGACAAATACATTGGTGGCCTCAATTTTGACTAATTCAGTCGTTTGGGCCCTCAATTTAACAAAAATCAATTTCGGATCCTAGGGACAATTTGGGGTTTTCACTAAATTTCAATCAATTGATTCGCGAAAATACGCTTATTTGATAGAAAACATGTCAAGGAGTCCGATTTTGCCATCAATTTCATGAAAATATGTTAATTTGGGGCTCAATTAGATGAGGAGAGTCGAACCGGGCCGGTCGGGTCAGACCCGCCCGACCCGGTCCGAACCGGGTCTGCAACTCAGTTGCAGACCCGCACGCACACAGACCAAAAACAAAAAAAAGGGGGAAAAACAGAGAGGGGATGGCATCGAAGGTGGGGGCGTCTACTTTGTTAAATAGATGTCGAACATGGGGGACAAAGGGGGGTGGTCGAAGAAGGCGGAAAGGCGGTCGGCCATGGCAAAAAGGAAGGAGCTCAGTGTTGATGGTGGGGGGCGAAGAAAGCTGAAACAGGGGAGGAGTTCGGCATGAGAAAAAAAGGGTGGTTTTCGAGAGGGAGGTAGGCGAAAATGGAGGATCCTCGAGCTTCAGGAATTGCTACCGGAGCTTCGTCTGCCCTTGACAACCCCCGAACCGTGAAATGCGATGAAATGGCGTTCGGAGCTCCACCGGCCGTGACTTGGATCAGGGCTCCGACGGGGGATTCCGAGCGGTAGTCGAGCACCAGGAGACCTCAAGTAAGTTTCCTAGTAGCCATTAGATGCCCTTTGAGTGTTTGAAGTTGAGCTTGAACGGAAAATAAAAAATCTGTAAATCGTCGCCGGTGCCGGACCTGTGGGTATTTCTCCGGCATGTTCCCGACGTCGTTTTCGACATATTTTCGTCAAATATCGATGTAGAGTTTGTGAGGGGTTGAAAGGTATCGAAATCGGGATTTAAAATGGTTATTTTCACGTCGGTTTGAGGTCCTCCGGCGAGGTTCCGGCGACTTTGGCCGGAGAAAACACTGTTCATCGTCTTCTCCGGCGAAGTCGCCGGCGGTCAAACGGTCAACGGTCAACGGTCAACTGTCAACGGTCATAATAATCCGACGGTCTAGAAGATGCCACGTGGCTCGATCTGATACGTCCATTCTCAGTCCGTGAAACGACGCCGTTTTGATCGTGGAGGAGGCGGGTCGGTTCGTGGGTCGCGGATCTGGGCGTGGGCCGGGTCATCCGACCCGGTCCGGATAATTTATTCTTTTAAAAAAATAAATAAATAAATAAAATCAGTAATAATAATAAAAAAAATCAATAAATTCAATAAAAAATGGAAAATCATAAAAAATTCAAAAAAATTCAGAAAATTCAGAAAAATTATAAAAATTCCAGAAAATAGGAAATGGTCACATTCAACTGGCCATGACCTGTTTCGGGTCTTTCGACCCCCGGTCTTTCCAAAAATGACGGTTTTGCCCTTCCGGCAAACCGTCTTCCAAAAAATTCTAAAAATTCTAGAAAAATCCCAAAAAATAGGAAATGGTCACATTCAACTGGCCATGACCTGTTTCGGGTCTTTCGACCCCCGGTCTTTCCAAAAATGACGGTTTTGCCCTTCCGGCAAACCGTCTTCCAAAAAAATTCTAAAAATTCTAGAAAAATCCCAAAAAAATAGGAAATGGCCACAATCAATTGGCCAAGACTCATCCCGGGTGTTTTGAACCCGATCATTCTTAAAAATGACGATTTCGCCCTTTGGGCGAACCGTCTTCCAAAAATTGACGATTTTGCCCTTCGGGCTAAATCGCCTCCAAATCTTCCCATTTTACCTCGGTCCTAAATCACGCCTTCCCTAAACCCTTATGGCTATACTAGGAGGCCATGTGATGTGAATTGGTGTGCATTGAAGTGATTTATTTATGTACTTGATTGCGCTTTCATTTAAATTGATTGTGATTGATAGGGACAGTCTTCCAATCTGTATGAAATCCTGAATTAAGCCTACCTCACCTAAAATTGCGCCTGCATGAACTCTTAGCTAGGAAAATCACTCGCGTAGGGTACCGAAAGGGCGTTGGTAATGACACCGACGTAACCAAGTCCCCGAACCCAAAATCTCTGGTTCCGCAGAACTGATCGACCTCTCCCAATCGGTCAGTAAGGTTTCCGGTCTACCCTCCAAGAAAGACCGGTGGCGACTCCAAATGCATGCACAAGTTGCACATGCCACCACGACCACACCGAAGGTCGAAAGCGATCGACTCTTATTGTCGAATCCTTCTGAAAAATACTCCCGTCGCGATTTGGTATGGGCCTGGGAGAGCCCGCGCCGATCAAAGGGCCCGCGATCGGTAATCCATTAGCCGCGTCCGCTTCCGGACGGGTCGCGACAGGGGACTTGCGTGCAAGTCAAGGTTTTCGAAGAGAAGTCTTCAACATCTGCTCCAGGTTTACAAGTCAAGAAACCTGCGAAATGAGAAAGAAATAATCTTGCTCGAACTTCTTCGAGCTAAGCTTAGACATTAAACCCTATGTCAATCCAAGTGCCTTAATCAGAAAAGGCCTTTCAGGGTTGTAACGTAGGTAGGATTGGGGACCAAAAAAGGCTTATTTTTGGCTTAGAATATGCGAAGGGTCTAACATTGGTGATCACTGCAGGTTTGCCGCCGATCTTGTCCCTTCTCGTCCAAAGAGCGTCTTTAGTCTTTGAAGTGCATATTTGTCTTTAGAGAACGTCTCTCTCATGTCAAGACGGCGTCAACATCTTGTCTACACTTTCGTCATCTGAGTGTGACATGATTTGGAAGCATCTTTCGCAGTCTAGTTCCCTTGGAATTTTTACAATCAGATCTCACTAGTGACCTATACAAAGGTATCATGCCACCTTTTGGCATTTACAAGATCAAACACATGATTCACAAGTGTACAAGTATTTGGATGGGCATTGGCCTTGCTTTTACCAGGCACTTTGCTTTTTCTTGATGCCCAAGATTAAATTTTTCTCTCTTCTTTCTTTTTGAGACCCCATCTTTTCTTTTCTTTTGGGGATCAGAATTTTCAAATGAATGTGCTAGATGTATAGCTTGAATCTCAGCACTCGAACATCAATCTAGGAATTTTTCACAAATCCTGTGTTTTGAACTCTTCCGCTCTTGAAGTGACGTCGTTTCCACCTTGGAATATGCAATGATCACCAACGGGTTTGTGAAATGAACGTATAGGCTCAATTGGGCAGTGCGAAGGGTAAAAGTGTATAGGATAGAGAAACGAATGCTTTTCGTCATCCTAAAGCACCTGAATTACCATAGAAGTTAAAATGACAAGCAACACACGAAGATTGATGCAAGTCTGAGCAAGAGAACTTCTAACCATTTACCTCCTGATACCTCTGGACGTACCTCCAGTTTGCCCCACTGTGGGGTGGTTCTTGACAGGGGTATAGAATGAAATCGTCGTTCAAATGGTTATCAATGGTCACCTGTAGTGTTTATGATAGAGAAACGAATGCCTCCGTCGTCTCAATCCATGTAATCATTGCGAATAACCCTTACGTCCATAGGTTAAGGTCTCGCTATCCTTACCATTCCACTTATCTCTTAAGTGTGTATGGGACGTGTTTGGACCAGGCTTGCCTCTTGTCTGAGGAAACATCCTTTTGAATGATTTAAACAACTTTTGTTTGGAAGAGTTCATTTTGCTTTCTCTAAAACTTACCCTCCAAGGGGATTTATGATGCACAATGCATATTTCAATCATGTTCGGATAACCTCCAAGTTTAAACATGAATGCCAATGATATGACTATGAGAATTTTGCGTCTTTCTAGACATGAGATTTGAATACGTGCTAGATTCCAAGAAGCCTTCAAATTCTATCAATAAGGATTCCGACAGTCTTGTAAACCTAAAAGATTAGGGAATGAATACTTACCTGCCCAGCGCGGCTAGGGATTCCTGAAAAACATAAAAGGAATATGTCAGTGTATGCTCTCGAATTTCAGAAAATTAGAACGATACACCTTACCCTTGATCATGCATTCCAATGGAAGTGGATAGATTCGCGAAAATCTGCATTTTTCTTAACAACACAAGATGGTTAAGTTGTTCTAAAATTTCTTAAAATTCTCAGTCTTTGGAGAAGAAGACGTGCACCTGACCACCATGACGTTAGGTCTCCTTGATCATGCGTTCCAACTTATCGCGACCCTGCTTCCTTGGATCCTGCAATATTGAACACATGCTAATGTATGCATAGATGCATGACATGCTTATGCAAAGACTATCATGAAGAGTAGGCTCAATTCGAGGCATGGCATATGACCGGAATCTGATTTTATTTCAAGGGTAATATTTCTTCACAGCATCTGAATTCACAGGGTGCCCCAATTCTTCTCCCTCGGAGTTTACAAGAATTAATGCTCCTCCCGTGAGGATCTTCTTAACAATGTAGGGGCCTTCGTAATTTGGAGTGAATTTTCCCCCTGGATGGGTAGTACTTGGCAAAACTTTCCTAATTACCAAGTCATTTACTTCGAAGTTTCTGGTCTTGACCTTTCGATTGAACGCCCTGGCTACCCTCTTCTGGTAAGTTTGTCCATGGCAAATGGCTTTAAGACGTTTCTCATCTATTAAGTTCAGCTGTTCATATCTGTGCTTGAAATACTCTGACTCAGAGAGTTTATCTTCGGATAAGATTCTCAAAGAGGGAATCTTAACTTCTACTGGTAGAACTGCTTCTGTCCCATATACCAAACTATAGGGAGTTGCCCTTGTAGAAGTCCTGATCGACGTTCGGTAAGCCATCAAGGCGAAGGGCAGCCTTTCGTGCCAATCCCTGTAGTTTTCTGCTGTTTTAGCCAAGATCCTCTTGATGTTTTTATTGGCTGCTTCCACTGCCCCATTCATCTGTGGGCGGTAAGGAGATGAATTCAGATGTCGAATGCTAAAGTGATCCAGCAGACCATCGACAATCTTGTTGTTTAGGTTGGACCCATTATCTGTGATGATCACTTGAGGGGTACCATACCGGGATATGATATCTCTTTTGACAAATCTTGCCACATTTCTTGCAGTGACATTCTTGTAAGAGCTGGCTTCTACCCATTTGGTGAAGTAATCAATCGCTACCAAGATGAAGCGATGACCATTCGAAGCCACAGGATTAATAGGCCCTATCATGTCTATCCCCCACATAGAGAAAGGCCAAATTTCAGACATTTGGTGTAGTTCGTTCGGGGGTGCGTTAATCTTATCCCCGTATATTTGGCATTGGTGGCATGACCGGACGTGCTGACAGCAGTCTGATTCGATGGTCATCCAATAATAACCTAGCCGCATGATCTTCCGGGCAAGGAGGTGGCCGTTCATGTGAGGCCCACACGCACCTTCATGAATCTCTTTCATGAGAATATTTGCTTCTTTGGCATCTACGCATCTCAGTAGAGTGGAATCGAACGATCTCTTGTATAGAATTTGTCCATTGAGGAAGAACTTGCTGGCCATCTTGGTTATGTATTTTCGGTCTCCTGACTGGCATCCTTCAGGGAATTCCCTTTTCAAGAGGTAATTCTTGATGTCATAGTACCATGGCTCTCCATCACATTCCTCTTCGATTAGTATGCAATAAGCTGGCTTTTCAACAATGCCGATCCTCAGAGGTTCTATATCCAACCCTTTAGTCGTTTGTAATATCGAGGCTAGGGTGGCTAATGCATCTGCGAATTGGTTGTGAGACCTTGATAGGTACTCGAATGACACTTCTTCGAACTTGAGTATCAATTCTTCAAGGTATTCATGGTAGGGGATGAGTTTTGCATCTTTCGTCTTCCACTCCCCTTGTGTCTGTAGAATAATGAGCATAGAGTCTCCAAAGACCTGCAATCTAGGTATCTTCATGGAAAGGGCCAGTCGTAGGCCCAGAATGCATGCCTCATATTCTGAAATATTGTTGGTACAAGGAAAAGTTATCTTTGCCGCGACAGGGTAATGTTGACAATCTGGGGATATCAGTACTGCCCCAGTGCCTGCCCCTGATAGGTTAACAGCACCATCGAAATACATGATCCACTTATCCTCTGCTAAGTTCAGAATTCGGCCTTCTGTGTTCGTTACTTCAGGGGATTCAGTGCTCGATGGGTTTTCTGCCAGCATGTCTGCTATAGCTCTTCCTTTTACCGACTTCTGCGGAGAACATTTAATGTCAAATTCAGATAACATTACTTGCCATTTTGCCAGTTTCCCAATTAAAGCGGGTTTCTCCAGGAGGTATTTGACGGGGTCGTTCTCTGTTATGAGCTGAATGTGATGATGTAGGGTATACTGCCTTAGTCTTCGTAGTACCCATACTGCTGCTACGCAGGCCCTTTCAACTGGTATATATTTTGCTTCAGATGACGTGAATTTCTTACTCAGGTAATAAATGGCCCTCTCTTTTCCATCTATCGGGCTCGTCTGGGCAAGTAAGGCTCCCAAGGACTCTTGTCGTATGGTCAGGTATAAGGTCAATGGGTGACCGGGAATTGGTGGCACAAGCACCGGTGGTGTGATCAAATAGTTTTTGATCATTTGGAATGCCTTGCTGCACTCGGCGTCCCACGTTATTTTCGCACCTTTCTTAAGCAATTTGAAGATTGGCTTAGCCACATCAGACAGCTGATTGATGAACCTGGCAATATAGTTCAATCTCCCTAGAAGGCTTCTCACTTCTTTTACTGTGGATGGAGTTGATAAATCGTGGATGGCCTGGATTTTTGAGGGATCAATCTCAATGCCCCTGTTGCTGACTATGAACCCAAGGAGTTTCCCGGATCTTGCCCCAAACACGCATTTGTTAGGGTTCAGCTTTAACTTGTATTTGCGCAGGCGCTCAAATAATTTTCTTAATACCTGTATGTGATCTTGTCCTTTCTTGGATTTAGCGATCATGTCATCAACATATACTTCAATCTCTTTGTGGATCATATCATGGAATAACGTGACCATAGCCTTCTGGTAGGTAGCCCCGGCGTTTTTCAATCCAAAGGGCATGACTCTGTAGCAAAAATTCCCCCATGGTGTGGTAAATGCAGTCTTGGGT
Source organism: Rhodomyrtus psidioides (assembly GCA_021437785.1). Taxonomy (NCBI): domain Eukaryota; kingdom Viridiplantae; phylum Streptophyta; class Magnoliopsida; order Myrtales; family Myrtaceae; genus Rhodomyrtus; species Rhodomyrtus psidioides. Next base: position 82,372 of record JAILYB010000092.1, on the reverse strand, counting down.
TTGTCTTCTTGTTTCATGGAGATTTGGTTGTATCCCGAGAATCCATCCATGAATGAGAATAATTCATAACCCGCTGTACTATCCACCAATACATCAATGTGGGGGAGTGGAAAATCATCTTTTGGGCTTGCTCTATTCAGATCTCGGTAATCTACGCAGATCCGAACTTTTCCGTCTTTCTTCATGACGGGGACTATATTTGCAACCCAGTCTGAATATGGGATAGCTTCAATGAAGCCTACCCTAAGGAGTTTCATGACTTCTTCCTTAATCTTGTCTTCTAACTCGGCTTTCATCCGCCTACTGCCTTGTTTGACAGGTTTGATGCCAGGATCCGTGGGCAATGCATGTTCCACAATCTTAGGATCAAGGCCTGGCATATCCGCGTAAGACCATGCGAAGATGTCTTGATATTCTTTTAGTAGCTTGGTGAACTCGATCCTTTCATCACGGGATAGGTGTCCGCCGATCTTGACCTCTTTGACGTTCACGGTGTCTCCCAAATTAATGACAATTGGTTCTTCTGAGGTAGGAGGCTTTGACTCTTCAAAGGTGTTCCAATCCCTACGGATAGACGCGTAATCCTCGTCTTCATCTTCCTCAATGTTATAGGAGTGGTTAATGGAGGGATCCGAATTTTGTAACAACCTGGTATGCATGTTTGAGATGATATGCCTGAAATGTCATGAGTATGGTTAGTTTGTGCTCAGTAAAAATGACATGCATGATTATGTAAAGTCTTTTTGAAAAAGTTTTTCGAAATAGATGTAGGTACAGATGGGACTAATCCTCATGTCATTGGATATCCCGGCCCCTTGAAAATCTTTTGAAGATTAGGAATCATATGGAAAATCAGGCCTCAAGCTTCTATATGGAAGACCATTATCATCATCGGGCTGATTCGTGGTTCCATATGTCCTTAACAAAACATGCGTGGTTTTATTGAATGCGAAATGGGCCGCGTTACAAGATGTGCTATTTGGACCAACGGCCGGAGATCCAAAGGCGTTTTCTTATGCGTTCAATAAGGAAAGAAGATACAGTGAAATGCAGAAAGTTCTAAACGCAGTATTTAAAAATGAAGGAAGAGTCTATTTACTCAGAAGAAGTGGCTTCACTGTCCAACCACTCCATGATGACATTCACAGAGTCATCTTTGAGAAAAGGATTTGTCAGATCCGGTTCCATCGGCGAAGTGATACCCTCTTCAGATAGCCATTTGGAGTTCTGGTCGAAGTAGGTATTTAAGGGATTCTTGAACATTCGAGACCTTCCCTTCCAGGTTGGAGAACCGATGAATGAGCTATTCGGGCTGTTTTCGCCTCCACGGCGTCCCAGGCTTTTGCTTCGGCCTCGGCCTGTTGCTTTCGGGACAGAATCATTCATGGGATACTTCTGGTACCCCAAGCCCATTTTATGTGGATTAGCCTTCAACTGTAGCGGGGCATTTATACCCTGATTATGTTTGCCTAGGCCTATTTCAGGATTGAACCCGTATGCCAGCAGCATCTTAGCTGGTAGAAGACTGGCTTCTGAGATGTAAGGAGTTCTCAACTTCGACCCTACTGGGGTATGAACTGTTGCTACCAACTCTAGGGAGTGATAGCTCGCTTCAGTTTTCTCTTCAGGCTCAATATAGGGAATGGCACTGTTCTGGTATGCCTGGAGGTCGACTTCCCCATGTACGGTAATCACCTTCCCATCTACAACGAAACGTACTTTTTGGTGCAGGCTCGAAGGGACAGCTCCTGCTGTATGGATCCAAGGTCTTCCTAGCAGGAATCCAAATGCACTGGGTAGATCCATTACTTGAAAGTTTATAGAGAACTTTGTCGGGCCGATGAATACGTCAAGCTCGATCTCTCCCTCTACAGTCTTCCTCATGCCGTCGAATGCTCTTACAGCTGTCTTGGATGCCTTGACCATCTCTTCATTGATTCCCAGCCTCCTTATGGTAGCCAAAGGACAGATGTTAAAGGCTGATCCGTTATCGATCAATACGTGTGCCACTCTTTTGCCGTTACATTGGGCAGAGATGTATAAAGCTTTGTTGTGCCCTCTTCCTTCCATGGGGAAGTCCTCGTCAGAGAAGCTCAATTGGTCTTTTAAGAGAATTGCCCCTACAAAGTCCCCTAGTTGGACCTCATTAATTGTTTCAGGGACATGTACTTCATTGAGTACCTTCAGCAGTGCGTCCTTGTGCTTCTCTGAATTGATGAATAGGTCTAGCAGGGATATCTGAGCGGGCATCTTCCTCAGCTGCTCTATCACTTCAAACTCGCTGGTTTTGATGATCGATACGAGCTTTTCAGCATCTTCCTTTGAGACATCTTTTTTTTCGGATTCACCCTCTCTGGGGGCATAAAATCTTCCAGACCTCATTATTACATCTACTTGTGTGGTCCCATAGTCCCAATGAACAGCTTTGGGATCATACTCTTCTACTGGGGGGACTTTTATCGTTACAGTTGTCTGATGAGGTATCTCTGGTCCTGACGTGTCGCTTTCTTCCTCCTGAGGCAATTGAATTACGACAGGCCTCACTGGGCAATCTTCTACCTTGCCCAGGCTATCCAGCTCATCCAATCTGATCACCACGGCCGTGGCTACTTCGATCATCAATATGGTGTTGTCGAGTTCTTCCATACCGTTTGAGGTTTCTGGTTGAGAGAGATCATCCATACCTCCCCATCCGTCCGGTATGATGTCTTCAATCTTCTGATAAAAGCTGGGAGGGGCCGAATATTTCACCTTGAAATTGTATCCTCCAGAATCTTGACCCAGGTTGTCTATAATTTCGCTCTTCTCAAGTGCGTCAACCATAAACTTGAGGTCTGCTAGACTTCTCCTCCTGGCTTCTATTTCGTCTTCTTCAAATTCTTCTTCTGATTGAGTGGCCGGCCCCAGATCGTTTGCCAATTTCTCACGTGAGGTACCACAGGTGCTACTATGCTCAGCTGTGATCAAGAAGTGGTTTCCTTTCAAAGATAGAGATGCTTCAATCCCTTCAAATTCTTCATCAGTAATATCGGACACTATCCCCAAGCTCTTCATCTTGTCGATACACAACTTCTTTTGGTCGGTTGATATCTCCCCTTCTTTTGGGTATGATGAAGCGATTGTTAGCAGGGTGTCCAGCTTAGGCACATCTATCTTCAGTTTAAGGTAGTCTTCTTCTTCTTCAGTGAATATTGCCCCTACTGTTTGGTGATCTGGCAACGGATTTTCTTGCACATTTGGGGCTGCATTGTCAAATTTCAAAATCTGACTATCAATTAGGGCTTGCACTTTCAGCTTCAGGACATAGCAGTTATCTACATTATGCCCTCTTTCGCCCATATGGTAGGCACATGTCTGGCTCTCATCAAAGCCAGGATATCTTGCGGGGTTTGCCCTAGGTGGTTCTTTTGCCACCAAGTGTTGCTCCAGCAGCATCGGGAGTAGCTTGGATAAAGGTCTCGGGAGCTGAGAGAATTGTCTCTGGGGTTGCTTTCTTCTAGGCTCTTGTACCTTTGGTGCTGACCAGGATGATCCGCATTTGGCCTGATTAGAATTGCCAAATGGCTTTAACTTGTGGGGATCTGGTATAAATGCTATGTCCAGTCCGGCTTCTCTTTCCTTTCTCAGAGGATACTGCTTCCTAGTAGGAGCTTCCTGAGGCCTTCTTTCTTTCAAGGCCCATTCCAGCCTCTCAGCAACCTTAATCAGGTGTGCGAATGTCTGACATCCAGAAGTGTTCAGTCTGTCAAAGTATTCGTAGGGGAGTGCTTTTAGGAATAAGTCGATCAGCTCCTCTTCTGGGATTGAAGGCTTTACTTGGGTAGCTAAGGCTCGCCACCTCTGAGCATATGTCCTGATCGATTCGCCCCTCGCTTTTGAAGTTCGTAGGAGGTCTTCTCTTGTTGGGGCTGTAGCCGTGTTAAATTTGTACTGCCTGAGGAAGTCTTCTGCAAGGTCCTCCCATCCGTCATAATCCTCTAAGTCTAGCTCAATAAACCAAGCCAGAGCGGCGCCAGCCAAACTCTCTTGGAATGTGTTCATTAACAACGGAATGTAATCCGAGTAGTGCGCCATCTTGCGCAGGTAGTACTTGAGGTGGGCACGGGGACAGCCTGTCCCGTTGTATTTTCTCACGAACTCTGGCTCCCTATAGTCAGGAGGAGTCTCTATTTTAGCAAAAGGAGATATTTTGTCGAAGCGGGCCAGCTCATAGCCTTGACTGCTCAGGCATTCTTCGATCTTGGCCAATCTCTTAGCCTCTGCCTCTGTCTTCACAGTTTGTTTTCCCTTCTCCTCCTTTTCAAGGTTGATGACAACAGGCGATGCTTTTTGTTGTGCCCGACTATTTGGTTCATGAACGTTTTCCTCTGTATGTTGGGTATCCCTGGTTGCTTCTTTATCTGTTACATCAGGTACCATGGAAGGGCCTGAGTTGTTCTGATTGTGGGCGGTTGTCTGTCTAGCTTGGTTGGTCTCCAGCATGGCCTTAATGTCAGCCATCATAGTCGCCAGGGCAGTCATCTGAGATTCCAACATGCCTACGCGCGGAGTCAATTCCTGCTGTTCCATTCTCGTCTTTAGGCGGGTACGGAAACGATGCGTTGGCAATTCCGTGATGAGAGTGTACCTGTAAAAAGATTTCAAGTGAGTACTTCTTTCATTTTAGCAAAAAGAAGCAGTTAATTCTTTCAGTTGCATGCTTCTTGCCAGTAGATGAGAAAAAGGGCTACCCTGTGAGCCTTAGCCTCATGTAAGTAGTTCTTTTAATCATTTCTCGACAAGAATTCATGGAATTGAAAGAAGCGTAATTTCTGACGATAGTTTTTATACATTTGTAAAAACATGTTCACATTCATGCTCATGTGTTTAAGATAGTATTCTACAGAAATGAGAATGTATGAGAAGGCATCACAATGCTTGCTTATTTTACACTTGACAGAATAGTCTATTCAAGTCTAGGACGTTTGAAGCCTAAGGTATCCTCATCATCCCAGTATAGATTCCCCTCTTCAGCTTGGGGCTCCTCGTCTTCTGAACACGACAGTGGCCCTATGTCTTCGGGTATGTAGGGCTCTATTCCAGGTACGTATGGCACGATGTATTCAGGTATGTAGGGCTCGACAAGGCTTCGTCGGATCGCTTTGAAATGTTGAATGTATTCTGTGGTGGCTCTATGAGTGTTCTCTTCTCGAGTCATGTCTTCTGGCCAACTTATTTCTTCAGCCTGGGAATTCTTCAAGGAGAGTATGATGGATGCCACCTTGGCTTCAAGTTGTTTCTTCTCCTCCTCCGTGAGGGTCTGGCTTGGTAAGTCAAAGGAAAAGACACAAGGTCGCGGTGAAGAAGGGATCTCCTGAAGTGCTCCAAACTGTCGAATCACCCTCCTTGGATAGTATGCAGTTGCGCCCGTGAATCCTAGCAAGGGGACCGGGCCTCCGTCATCGCAGGTCAATCTGACCTTGCTCAGCGTCGGCAACCTTAGCCGCCATCGGAGTTGCTCAGGTTTTAGGACTTTGAGGAAGTTCTTCCATTCTACAAAGTTAAACTTAGGAACACGTGTATGGGTTCTAGCAAACGTTTTAAGAGGGTGTGCATTGGGGCTGATTTCAGTGAAACCCATGCGGATGTGGAATTGTCTGATATGGGATGTGAACCACAGATACAACAGATCACTAGAAGCTCTAAAGATTCCCTTTTTGCTTTTCTTGAAACGATTTAGGGAGAGGAAGGTTTCGGCAAGGAGGATGTTTGAGTAATCCCACCCACAACAGACTTGCCTAGCTACTATAGCCATGATAGGGTCGAAGGTGACAGTTGAGATTGGGAATAGCACAAAGCTAAAGAATGCCAAGATAAAGGCTCTACCAGATTTGGTTCCTTTAGAAGCAGGAAGGCGGGAAAATCGGTCTATAAGGAAGGATAGGGAAACTCTTCCAGAATTGCTTTTCGCATCTACTTTGACTTCATTTAGGTTTGTGTCAAGGAATTCAGCTACTTGACTTAGGGGTTCAAGTCCTATAGGGGGTCGGACGAGCGTAGGGGTGAATTCAACTCCGATGACAACGCTGTATTCCTCGATAGTGGGAGTGATCTCTAATCCTTCCATGCAAAATGTAGCGGTGGTAGGATCCCAGTAGAGCGCCATGGCTTGAATAAAGGCAGGTGGGCACTCAATCTTCAGTAGGTCCAACAGGTATCCTAGTCGTGACTCCGCATACTTCTGGCTGGCTTCGCCCATGCCATCCCACCATGATTGGAGTTCAGCTCGGGGGATCTTGAACACTTGAATATCATTCTTTCCCATCAAGTCTAAAATATGCAAATGATTTTAAAAGGTCAATCGCCAGAAATTACTTTAAATGTATGAATATGCAGATGTCATGAAGCATGCATGAGCTAACTTGATTGCATAGTTCAATTTGAAGAAATGGAGATTAGGACCCTTTTTCAGGTCTTGAAAGCCTGACTCAAAGCCTAATTTGCATTTCAGGGAAGTGAATTATGCAATTTAGTCAGGTTTACTCAGTGACTAAAGGGAACAGCAATGTCACGTTCCATTGGTCAACACATCAAAGGAGCAAAGTGGGATGTACTCTTATTACAGTCAAGATGTCTAATAGAAGAACGGTAAAGAAAGGTTTTTCAAACAAGAAAGCCATAAAAGACAATGGAACGTGAGGGTCTAGATCACTCTTCCTTCAGAAGTCTACCCAAATGACAGTCGGTCAGAAATTCTCCTTTAATCTAGGGTAGGGGAGTTATCTTCAGTGGTTTGGTCGAGAGGTTGTAGTTCCTCCGGCCACTTTCTAGTCCAGGGTAGGATGACTTCGGAAGCCTTCTCGGGTTCTACTTTCTTGATCGTGATACGCCTTGGCTTGGTCTTGATCGCAGGGCGTCTCTGCCTACCCCAAGAAGTAATCATGGGTATGTTCTCTTTGGCCAGCAATTCAGCCTTCTTGCGAGCGTACGCTTCCCTAGCCAGCTGGTTGCGACGTTGTCTCTTCATCTCCAGATAATCCTTCATCATTTCGTCTGATTGTCGCTTGAATCTGAGATTATCAACGTAGTAGCGGGTTTGACAGTCCTCAGCATACCCCAACTTACGTCCAGTCAGTTCCCGACCATACACGAATCTAGTAAAGTGTAGCTTCGTGTTTGGTCCGGGGCGAGTAACTTTTCTCAAGTACTCGAAAGTTACCAACTCTGTTGAACTCTTAGGAAACAGCGACATCCTACCCCATAATCATTGTTGTTTCCATTAGTCACTTGAGTAATCTTCATGATGCGAATGCATATGGATGTATGCAATGTATGAGTAATATCATGGAGCAAGAAATAAAGAACATTTAGAAATAAATATCTTACCAACCACACTTTGGGGGATGTGAAATGCCCCCTGTATCAATGGGTGGTTTTAGGTATACCAACCATCTATGGACATGCGCATGAGACAAGTGGGTATACTCTAAAGAAAATCGAAAATCAGGTGAGGAACCTACGGCTCAAGCTCCCACGATCCACATGAGGCAGATTCCTCCCCAAGGGTACCTCCCCAAGAGGGCTAGATATCGCCAATGCAGATGGTAGGCGGGAAGGAATACGAAAGTCTCAAGTGCCATCAAACACAAGATCCTTTTCGCATCCTTTCCCTATCTAAGGTAACCTAAGGGTGGTTGCAGTCGGGGTTTGACCGCCAGTGTGTGCGATGTGTCGTGATCATCACAATGCAAAGTCATGCACAGCAGTTTGTATCAAACACCGCTTCAGTAAATGCATAAAGTAAACATATATTCCCAACTCCAACCTGCAGAAAAGATGTCAACAATCACGCCACCCCTTATTTCTCCAATCTGCAAAAACATCTAACACAATGGTTAGCATACGTACCTCACCTTCGAGAGCATCTGCAGAAAACAACGTCAGATAAACCAAACAATTTTTTAATGGGCTCAAGTCCTCTGGAATTCGTAACCAGAGATTCTGTTTTAGAATGTTCCCCAGTGGAGTCGCCAGTCTGTCGCGACCCTCTCCCGAGCTGTGGAGCGGGAGCGGGCTAATGGGCCGCCCGATCGCTGGCTTGATCGGACGCGGGCCTCTCCCAAGGCCCATCACCCAAATCGCAACTGTTGGATATACGTGGTCGATCTTCAGTGTGGTCTAGTGACATGTGATGAGTGTACATGCCAAGGAGTCGCCACCAATCGTTTCGTGGAGGGTACGATCGGAAGACCCTATCGAATAGTTGGGAGTGATCTATTCGATTCTGTGGAAACCAGAGAAGTGGGTTCGGGGACTTAGTTACGTCAACTGTCAAAGTTGATGCCCTTTCGGTACCTAAGCTGAATGGTTTATCTGATCCTAGGATTTCATACAGACGAGTGGGGTACAGATCCTAAATCTAGGAGTTCATGCAGATGGGAATTGCTACCCTATCAATCACAATCAATAGAAATAAGTGCGCAAATCAAGGATCCAGTACATGCGGATAAAACACATGAAATCAGCGGGGTGTCCCTAATGAGGCCCTATTAACCTAGAGAAGTATCAATCAAGGCTTAGGAATGATTCTGGCATGATTTGCCCATGAGGGGCAGAATCGTAATTTTGAATGATTTGGGGAAATTTACCCTTAAAAGGGTAAATCTGTCATTTTAGACGAATTGAGAAGTCAAAAGGCAATGGAAATAGGATTGGCCATCAATCCAATCCATTTCCTATTTTTCGGGAATTTCCAGGATTTTTCTGGTATTTAAAAATGATTTTACCCTTGGAGGGGTAAAGTCGTCATTTTGGACAAAGATGAGAACTGAAAATCTCAAATATTAGGGTTGGTCGTCCACCTGACCCAAACCCTAACTTCAAGCAATTTTCAGAACTCGATTGAGACAAGAAAGACGATTTTTCCACTAAAAGGGCAAAATCGTCATTTTGAGAAAAGAGGCGGGACTCGAAAACCCAAACCTAAGAATTAGTCGTCTAATTGACCCTAATTCTCACCTTGGCATTATCGGCCTTATCTTGCTTACACAACAAAGGCGACTTACCCCTAAAGGGTAATGTCGTCAAGTTTCGGAAAATTGGATAAGAAACCCCAAAAATAGGGTTGACCAGTTGTCTGTGGTCAACCCTCGATTTTTGGGGATTTCTGGAATGTCTAGGATTTTTCCACAAATTTTTCACATTTTTTTGGAATTTTCTGGAATTTTCTAGCATTTTTTTGGATTTTTTAGGATTTTTCTGATTTTTTTTATTTTTTAAAATCGTTTTCGATTTTTTTTTATTTAAAAAATATTATTTGGACCGGGTCGACCCGACCCACTCGGGTCGGAACCCGGTCCAGACCCGAACCCGCGAAAACCTTGATCGAAAACGACGTCGTATCACGCTTTTTATTTTTGGATTTTCCGGTTTTAATCCGACGGTCCCTGATGGACCACGTGGCTTGTCCGTGTCGCTTAGATCTGTTTACTAAAACCTACGGTCCAGATTGGATGAAGACTCGATCAGAGCCGTCTGATCAGATTACTTGAACCTACGGCCATGATTAGATCCGGAGACTTGATCTAGACCGTCGATTCACACTAACCTAAACGACGCCGCACGACCACTAACCTACACGACACCGTTTCAGTTTATTTTTGATTTTCTGTTTTTAAAACATTTTCGGATAAACCTAATTACTAATCGGACGGCCACTAGAATTTACATTCGCTTTATTTGAGCCGTCCGATCCTTTTTATTTGAATAACAGACCCAACGGCCGTGCTGACTCGACACCACGTGGACCAATGGCCGAATGCCAACTAGGACTTTGACCGGTTGACCGCGCCATGTCAGCTTCGTCTTCCACCTCGCGACTCCGGCAGAATGGACGGCTGTGGCTCTCCGACGATGATCTGACGATGAACTCTCGATGAAACCTCATGAAACTAACGGCAATCGACTCGCAATCGCCTCTATTCTAACATATCTCAAGATTACGCGAATCCATTCATGGGGCCAAGCACGATCGAACATGAACCAATACGTACACATACACTCAAATCGCTCGATTCATGGCGTAATGAACCAACTCATTAACAGGGAAGCATCATTCAATGTTTAGGAGACTTACCTCGAGCTCCGATCGAGCTCGCTCGGCCCAGATTTGGCTGGGGAAAGATGAACAGTGACTCGACAATGGAGGTTCAATTGGAAGACTCGATTGGGCGTGTTAAGACAAAACCGATGCAAACAAGATACGTGAAGATGGTCAGTGATGTTCAGGGAATGAAACGCACACCTTAATTGTATGAATGATTAAGAAATGCGCGAATCGCCATGGAAGCTTTGAAGAAAAACTCGGGACTGCAACTCACCTGTTTTTGCGATTTCACTGGGCGCGGCCGGCGGCGATCGCTTCAGGGGACTCTGGGCGATCTCTCAGCGACCTCGTGGAGCTTTGGTTTTGCCTCGGAAGGCCCAACCGGCGCTCTGCAATTTTGAGCTCCAACCTTCGACCACCGCGAGGGAAGGTGAGCTCTTTCTCTCTCTTTCTTTCTCTCTCTCGATTCAGTTTCTTCTCCTCGAACTGAATCCGTTCTCTCTTTCAACTGAAAGCGATCGCGAGCTTATATAGCTCCTGGGAATTTTGGCGCCGATTTGGGGAGTTCCAACTGACTTCCACAGCACGTGCTATCACGTGATTTTAGGTCCAAATGGCGTCGGGGAAGATGGGTAAAACGTTTAACTCCGTTTTGGTTCTCCGGCGGGCTTTATTTCGCATGAATTTGGCAAGAATCTGAGCAGTGCTTGCTTCTGTTGACTTTTACGAGTCTGCGACCTTGACCATCCAATTACTTTCCCGTCCGGCGACGTTGGGTGATTCTGTTGGTGTTGATCGACGGGGGAAGACGAGAGGAACGAAATGCCCACCATTCCCCTTTCAATTAGTCGCGAATTGACCTTCAATTTGGTCTTCAAAACTCAGTCGATCACCATTGATCTGCTCGAGCTCTTTGGGGAAGACGACACTGTAGCGGACCGGTTCGACCGGTTTGACCGGCGGTCTGACCGGTCTGAATCGGTTCCGAACAGGATTTTTCAAATTAATCCCAAATTAATGGGAAAATTTTGCAATTGAACCTCAAAATCGAATCTAGAGCATGAATTCTATCTAGAAATGTGGTTTTGCCCAAAAGTTTTCATCAATTTCTACAAAACCCCCAAATTTTCATTTAATTGGAAATTGGGGATCGTGTAATTGAGGGTGCAAATGATGAAATTGAGTCAAACCACCTGTTCCAATCGATTTAAAATGGTGAAATCCATTGGGTAGCATGTTTAATTTGCAATGATAGCCCTTGAATTGAAAGTAATTTCAATTATGCTTAATTTCAAGGACTAAAATGCAATTTTAGTATGTAATTTTGTCAAATCCGTGCAATTGAGCATATTGTGAAAACAATTGGGCTAAATTGAAATAGGGGATAGTCAGATTGAATGTTAAGATCTTAAAAAATGCCAAAATTGCAAATTAAAAGACTCAATTGTTATTTTTTCTTCAAATTCAATAGTATGGGTTACAAAGGAACACCTAAAATTGAATCTGATTTTGATTTTTTTGAGAGGTAAAAAATAAAAGGGATTAAAAGGAAAAATATTGGATATTTTTCCATATTTTTGTGACCTCAAATGCTATTTTTCTTGATTTTTTAAGTATTTTTCTATTTTCCAAAAATACTAAAAAATATGAAAAATGTGAAAAATTATTTTTTGGTCAAGAATGGTTCCTTGGGCTTGGCCAAGGCCACCAAAGTTGATTTTGTAATTTTTGACTTTTTATAAATTTTTTGTGATTTTTCAAAAATAAAACTGAAAAAGACCTGGTCAAAAAATCAGGTGTCAACAATGGCGAAGGCGTCACGGCCCTCGCGCGCCCTCGTTGTGGCCAGATCTGGTTTGACATGGGTTGCCACGCCCTCGTCGTGCCCCGCGAGGGCGATGGTCTCAACCCCTTGCCTTCGGCATCAAGGGATTCGTAGCCCCTCCCTAGGGGCCGGCAACCCTCGCCATTCCTTGCCTTCGGTTTGGGGTTGGGGTTGGGGTTGGGGTTGCCGGCCTTGAAGCTCGCAAAGGAAAAAAATGAAAAAAAAGAGAATATTTCAAATAAAATTTATTAAAAATTATCCACGTCAGCGTTGGCGATACCAAGTAGGACGACCGGCGTCACTTTAGCTATTTTCGGCGAATATGATTGAATCGGCACAAAGTAAAAAGTTTTAGGATTTTTTTTTTTAACAATTCTCCCAGAATAATGAGGAAGATGCCCGAGAACTCAAAGTATTCCTGCATAGGGGTGAGTATGGTTCTCGGGTAGAACCGGGAACCGAACCGCTGGTTCCGGTCTGGTTCCCGATTCTGATGTGCCCGGTTCCGGTTTCGGTTCCCGGTTCCTTATTTTGAGGAACCGGCGGTTCCGATTCCCGGTTCCACTATGGAACCTATCCGGAATTGGAACCGGAATCGTATGTTATACACAAAAACCCTAATTTCCTATCAATATCAGTGTTTTCCCTTTCAATTTCCTTTCCTCACCTCGACGCCGCAGCACTCCTAATCCCCCATGGTTCCGGTTCTGGATTTTTTATTTGCTGGTTGATGTGAATTACACAGCAGTTTTCGCAAGTTTTTTTTTTGTACTTTAGAGTTTGGATGATTAAGTGCAGGTTCTCGGGTACCCTAGAATCGGAATCGGAACCGGTGACATGGTAGGTTTCAGGTTCCACAGTGTGGCGGGTAGGTTTCAGGTTCCAAAAAATGAGGAACATGTACCAGCGGATAGGTTCCAGATGGAACCTACCCGGAACCTGGAATCGCTCACCCCTATTCCTGCATCCATTCCAATTAGCTAATTCTGATAGTAGCTTGTTTGGGCGTTTTGTTTTTATTATGCAGAGAGAGAGAGAGAGAGAACTGCCTTATATTCCAAGTTTTAGGTTCCATCTACTAGTCCTTATATTCCAAGTTTTAGGTTCCATCTACTAGTCTAAATCGATTTTTCAATTTTTGAAACCTGAAATCTACCTTGCGTATCTTAAAACCTAGAAATCGACCGATTTTAGAGTTTACTCTGAAACCATGCTCACCCTTACTTCCGACGATTCTCCACATGTCAAGGTAAGGGGGTCCTCCTTTTGCTTGACGTATGGGGTGGAGCAAGCAATGGCTTCATAGTCCAAGCCTCTTTCTGGATTAACGTATTCGGTCGTGCATCTCGAACCCCACACATGCGCCAATATCTCCCCTCAAGAGTCAACACTTCCAGTTCCCTATGAGGAGCCCTCCCCCTCCATCTCTCTCTCTCTCTAATCTTCACAAAATGGGCTCCCTAGAAACAGATAAACTGGTCCAAGGCTCCGTCTCCGACCACCACAACCCTCCGCCCCCGCCGTCAGCCGTCACCACTTTCCAACCAAAAGCTTCCAAGAACAACCTCTTCGCGCTCCTCCTCGAGCCCATCCAATGGCTCCAGATGCTGTCCTCCAACCTCAACCCGACCTTCGTCCTCGGCGTCTTCGTCGTGTACGGCCTCAACCAGGGCTTCGCCGGCTCCTTCTTCAAGGTAGTCTCCGACTTCTACTGGAAGGACGTCCAGAGACTCAATCCCTCCTCCGTCCAGCTCTACAGCGGCCTCTACTACATCCCCTCGGTCATGAAGCCCCTCTGGGGCCTCCTCACCGACGTCTTCCCCATGATGGGCTACCGCCGGAGGCCCTACTTCGTAGCCGCGGGGGTCCTCGGGGCTGCCTCGGCGACGGCGGTGGCGGCCGGGGGGAGGCTGCCTGTGCCGGAGGCCCTGGCGTTCCTGGTTGGGCTGACGGCCTCCGTGGCCATCGCCGACGTGATGATCGACGCGTGCGTGGCGCGCAACAGCATCGAGATGGCGGCGCTTGCTCCGGACATGCAGAGCCTCTGCGGGCTGTGCTCGTCGGCCGGAGCGCTGATCGGGTACTCCACCAGCGGCTTCTTCGTTCACCATATCGGAGCCCAGGTCAGCTCAGAGCTTCATTCTCTTCTTTTTGATCTTTGTTTTCTTCTGCCCTTTTTTTTTGTATTATTTAAATTATCAATTAACTAGATCTAACGAATGGGTGGTTCTTGCCTCTTGGTCCCACATGTGAAAGCAAGATTATTACCGTTTACAGTCAAATTTTACTGCGTGAATCCCCCATGCACGGCATAGAATTTCCTCCTCCGACCTTATACTTCTTCATGATTATACACGACTTTATTTACCAAACATGGAAGGTAAATGATCGTTTTTCATAAGGATCATTTCAATTCTTGTGGGGATTTTGCAGGGAGCTCTGGGGATATTAGTAATCCCACCAGCTTTGTTGATAGTTCTTGGCTTTGTAATTCATGAAGCGAGGACAGAGCCTCTACATTCCGAGAAGAAGAAAAAGGTCAGCATTATAATAATTATTATTTTTTTCTATTTTCACAACGCTTTTTTCGTGGTTATATCTTTTTTTTTCTCTTAAATATTGGTGCTATAAACTATTTTTTATTACTATCTGGGCCAATTCACCTCAAGCCTCTCTAATTTATAGCTCAATTGGGTAATGACCCTTTGAGCTTGGTTCTAGCTAACTGGTCGATTAAGTCAATGAACATTAAAGTAAATCGTGATTAAGATGGACTTGTCTTGTCTTCATCTAGGGTTTGTGTCACACCGCAAATCTTACAGTGACATGAGAAATGACACGGCCGTCCTCGTACCTAAAGGACGTAGCCTTAAATAGAAACCAACATAAACCTGTTATCAAATATATGTATATCCTACTATGTATACATATAGACATCTGACTAAACATAAAGTTGGTTCCTTCATCAGTGTTTCTACAATCCTCAAAGATATATACATCTCACCGTTCAGCTAAACTCGACAACTAAAAATATACATATTTACAATCCCTTCTCAGATCATACCCAAAATCCAACTCCCAAAAGTCCCCGATGTTTGCGCTCTCGTTCTACTTGCCGACGACTGAAGAACCTAAAAGGATTGGGAAGGTAAGTGGGGTGAGCAACCACAGCTCAGTGGGTATTACACATCTCTTCTAAGCAGATCGAACATTCACTATGCACATATAATAATAACATATGTCACAGAAATATTCTGTAAATCAATAAAAAAATCATAACAAAATCAATGGTCAAGTCCATTGATTAATCTCAAATCATACATTGATGGTCCATCCATCAACAAACCTCAAATCACATGTCAATGGTCCATTCCATTGACCAAACTCATGTCACATGTCATGGTCCATTTCATTGACCAATCTCATGCTCAAATATCTAACCATGATCACGTATAACGCCTCGTGACAAGACAACCAAGATTCCCCCTTGGTAAGGTCTCCACCTATATCAGCCAGTGGTTCGGCCCCAAATGATATCCTAACCAGTATGCGCATACCCAAAAACCCTTCACTGGGTTCACGGCGATATTGAGCATCAAAATCAACGTCTGCGAATAATCCACAAATCCAATCCAGAAACCATTTTGCGAACCAGAATATATTCCACAATCATTTCTGATAAATCGGGTTTAGGAATCGATCGCACTTTTCACAATTCATTTCGTAACATATTTCTCAAATAGTTCGCAAGTATCAAAATGCAGTAATTGTCCGATCCAGATTTTGATGCAACAAATATGTCTTTAGCATTCATTGTATATCAAATCCGAACCGCTTTCAAGATATGACTTTATAAATTCAAAGAAGAGATAAGCACCACTCACCTGACATAGCCTAACTCAGATCTCGATAACTAATTCAGGCCCTCGAACTCAAGTCCTATCAATTGAGCGAAAATCGATATCACAGTCAAATAAAAACGCTATCGTAACTACGAATCCACTAAGATAAGCTTATTCGATAGTTAAACTATTTCTACGAATTAACAAAACGCTAATTCGAATCGCATAATCTAAACTATCCGTAACGCGGAGCCTAAACGTAATGTAACTTCGAAAACTATTCCGGCGATATGAACGAGGGGTTCGAATTCTTACTAAACGCTAAAGAACGCAGTTGATTCGGCTTGATTCTGGACTCCGACGGATTTCTTTCTATCCTTCTCTTTTTCTTCTTTTCTCTGTGGTTTCTGTTTTGATGGACGAAGAAAGCACCTTTCACTATTTTATATTCTGATCCGTGCAATACTGGAGGCGGTGGTTAACTTTCTTTTCTTTTCTTTTTTTATTATTAGTTGCTGACTGGTCAACAGGCCACATGTCACAGCAAGGCCAAAGTGCAAGGTCTAGCTGTGCATGTGTCCGCATATTACAGTCTGCCCTCCTTATAAGAAATTTCGTCCTCGAAATTTGAGCTTCTCAATTGTCGAACAAGTTAGGGTACTTGCGTCTTGCTTCTTCCTCGAGTTTCCAAGTAGCTTCTCTTTCAGTTTGGTTTTCTTATTGTATTTTGACATAGGGAATAGTCCGGTGTCGCAATACTTGATCCTTTCAGGAATTTATTTTCTGGAAAGTGGTTTCCTGAAAATCACTTTCTCGGAAAACGATTTGTTTTCCTTTGTTTGGTAATATGTCACTGAAAATATTTTTCGGTGTTTGGTTCTCATTTAGAAAACGATTTCAATCTCATCAAAGGGACTGTCCTTGATACTGATGAGAGGTGGATGGCCGAGAAAGCTGACGTGAACTGCCCTGGCCAGGCCCTGGTCCCGGGCCCCAGTCCCGGTCCGGGCCCCCGGCCCCTGTCCCGACCCGGCCCGGCCCGGCCCCGCCCTGGCCTCAATCCTGATCCCCGGCCCCGGGATCGGCCTCAGTCCCGTTTTCACAGAAAGTGAGAGATTCTAATTTGGGAAATTATTTTCACCTTTTTATTTTGGGGAATTCACTTTCCAATTTTAATGAATAAAATCTTTGTTGACTAGAAAGTACTTTCCATTGACCAAATCATTTTTCGCGAACCAAACAGACGAAAGTCCAGAAAACACTTTCCTTAAAAATACTTTCTCCAAAACAAACGCATCCTTACTAACATTTCGAATTTACTTATTCGTATGAAGTTACCAACTTAAATTACAGTGATTTACCAACTTTTATCAGCTCATTCCGGTTTACCAAATTTTTCATTTGAGTTACTTACCTTAAGATTCATCAAGGCTTTTTCTAGACTTCCTTTATCTATAGAGGACACATTTCGACTTAACCTTGCAGTGTAAAAACTCTTTAAAGTAAAGAACTCACCCTTAACTTAACTAGGTATAAAAACTTAGCATTCTTCATATTTTCTATGTAAAGGCATTGACTTTACCATTGGTGTTGACTTTTAATGTGCAGGCGATGGAGAAAATAGGAGCAGCAACGAGAGGCATGTACGAAACTATAAAACTTCCCCAAGTGTGGAAGCCGTCTCTCTACATGTATCTATCTTTCTCCCTCAGCATAAACACGCACGAAGGCCAGTTCTACTGGTACACCGACCCCAAAGCCGGCCCTGCCTTCTCTCAGGAGTTCGTGGGCGTGGTCTATGCGATCGGCGCGCTCGCCTCCATGGTCGGCGTCCTCATCTACCAGCAAACCCTCAAGGACTGCTCGTTCCGGAAGCTCATCTTCTCGGCGCAGCTTCTCTACGGCTCTACGGGGATGCTCGATCTCATCTTCGTCCTGAGGTGGAACCTGGCGCTCGGGGTGCCCGACTCGTTCTTCGTCATCACGGAGGAGTGCGTGTCACAGGTCGTGAGCAGGATCAGGTGGATGCCGATGATCGTGCTCAGCTCCAAGCTCTGCCCCCTGGGGATCGAAGGGACGTTCTTCGCGCTGCTCATGTGCATCGACAGCCTAGGGTTCCTGAGCTCCAAGATGGGGGGAGGACTGGTCCTTCACCTGATGCACGTCACGAGGACGGACTTCAGGAACTTGTGGCTGGCCCTCTTGGTGAGGAACGTGCTGAGGCTGGCCACGTTGGGCTTGATCTTTCTTGTCCCGGAGGGGGAGCAATCCGACGTCATCGTCGCTTCCGGCGCGTTGAGCAAGAAGAATGGAAGCGCCGAGGACGACAGCAGTAACGACGAAGAAGGGTTGCAACTTGTTCCCACGAGTGAGAAAAGCGAGGCATCTATTAACATTGATTGATATATTCCGAGTTTTCCGGTGCATATTAAACACGGTTAAAGGCTCTCTCTTGTTGATCAAACTCTAGGGTTTGGCATCTTATGTCATAATACTCATTTTCATGTGCTTCAAGCGACAATGTCTTTTACTTGAGGATATAATTTCAACCATAAATTCACACGCCACATTCTCTCACGTAAAGCATTTTGATTAGAAATAGTTTACAGTAGTTTAGCAGCTTCCGTATTATTTTGAGGCTGTTTTTAATTTTATTTATTTTCTTTTTGGCATTTGGTCAACAAATTATCCATTGTCCCACGAACAACAAATTCCGACATGGTAAACAACAGTCCGTTTGATTTGCCGGATTCGGCCCCACAAAGTTTAGTCCCAGACCCGACCCGAGAGCTCCGGGGGGAGATCCGACTCTCGTGGGGACTAGAAAAAGTTGGACCTGGTGGGCCCCACTCTATCAGCTCTGGTTGACCAGTCTTTCTTTCGAGAGGGTGTATCCTTGCCGTTCGATCTTTTACGGCTTTTTCCATTCCATTCCACATGCATCATGGGACCCACCTGCCCTCTCTTCTCTGAGCTCCTCGTCCCTCGCCGAGTCGCCGGCGGGCAACTCCATTTGTCAGTCTTTTCCATCTTTTTAGCTAAACCAAGAAAGAATCGGATCAGTGTCGTGATCCCCATTAGATGGATAATGGAGTTTTACAAAATCTACGTAAAACATGACACAATTATTAGGATCCGAATTTTTCCTAAACATAACCGAGTTTGAGGTTTCTTTTCGATTTTGTTTCCTTCGGAGGTACTGGTACTATTCGAAGGATACATCAGTGTGGTACATTCAATGCCACGTTTCGTTCTGGGTCCCACTCTCTCTCTCTCTCTCTCTCTACATCTCTCCCCGTTGAACATTTGCGTTCTGGATCTAAATTCACTCGTCTCTATCCATCCTCCATTCGGCCTCTGTTTTGGGTATGTCGCCTCCGAAAAGGCCCATCAACGGCTCCTACTCCTCCAAGAGCCCCGCGAAATCAACGGCTCCGATTCGTCCAAGAGCCCTCGCCGGTCGCGGGGCAATATAGGAACTTGCTAACGATTTAGAAGTTTGAGAGCAAGTTATCAATTCCTCATAGGCCTTTGCCAAAATACTTAACAAGCCTTTTATTCTGGTTGATTTTTCGGCTGATTGTCTGTCATCCTCATTTTTTTAGGCCGCAGAGGCCAGAGGCCCGCTTTAGAATAGAGTTATGGATCAAACTTTACAATGGGGGTGATATTGATTGTTGTGAGCCTTTGCTCTTTTGCTCGGGCCCTCAACTAGTGATAAGAAAAAGAAGCAGAGAGGAGAAGAGTAAAACATAAAAAACAAAGCAGGAACAAGTTCCCAGCACGTATAGCACGAACGAACAAATGACACTTAAAAATGACATGAATGGTCAATTTAAAAGGGCAAAAAACCCACGAAATAGTTCATAAAAGTAGAAAAAAGAGGCCGAAATGGTAAAAAATAAAGGAATTTAGCGCACAAATTTGATGAAAGACAGAGAAAATCGAGTGGGTGAAGAATGAAGATGAGAAATCGCAATGCTTAGGCTCAGACCAAGTTTGCAGGTTACGATCGAAGCCAAAGGGCAGAAAGACCACCACAAAACGCCCACCAGCACCGCCCTAGGCTGCGACCAGACGGTTGCCCGTGACAAGAAGGACGGAACCGTCCATCTTCGTTCACGGGCCATCCGGGTCGCCCCGCCGAAGAGCGAAAAACGCGGGTGGGTTGAGTGGGTGGTTGCTCCCTCGATGCCCGACCTGGATCCCCCATGTGCACGCTCTTCCACAAACTTGGGAAAAACCATCATCACGGCCTTATCGATCGTTCCGGTTCGGGTCGGACAGTCCGAGTCCGACCGCGAACCGAGGGGGGGGCGATTTTAGATCATCAGAGAAGATGGGGAACAACAACAACAACAACAACAACAACAACAGAACCCCAGGAAAAGAAGAAGAAGAAGAAGAAGCAGCAGCAGCAGCAGCAGCAAAATGAGAGAGAGAGAGTCGTGGTCGATGGCGTTTTAGGATCGCCGTGAAATCACAGGCTTCATCTCAGATCGCAGACGAGAGCCTCATTCAAGCTTGGAGCGTGCCCGACGAACCCTAAAACGAAGGTTTTCACCTTGGGAGGGGTTTGGCTGATCTTCTGGTTTATGTAGGCCTCGCCTTTCGAAGGTCCTCGTCGATTTTACCTTTCTACCCTTCATGAAGGACGAATTAGACAGGAGGGCATTTAGGTCTCTCCACAGCGGGTACATTTCCTTTTCTTTCCAGAACCTTCGCACTCGGGCGACAGTAGTGATTATCCGATGGCAAATGGACAAGCACATGAACAGTGCATAGGCAATGTTTATCAAAAGGCCAAAGTCTCTCTGCTCGAGCAAATATATGGTCGATTCGACACGGATCTTTTCCAGGATATGACTAGCAACGATGCAACCGAATAATTCTTCCAAAACACGGCCTATTTCATGCGACACCCAGAGCCAGAAAACAACTTGATATGCAAAGTAGCTGTACCGAGGAGCGAAGAAGAACAAGAGAACCACTTGCAATTCCTCAACTCGATACATCATTGAAGCTTGTCAACCGACATTGGAACTGCTCCGAAGAATCTCAAATCTGTTGTCGGGATATACAACTCGCGCCCAAATAAGAACTCTAAATTCCCTCCTGAACTGTCGATTTTCATTCACTTAACAACAGGAAAGAATGGTATGTACCAAGAGAAAACACCCCTCTTGACATGGTTTCTTTCTGGCTTTCAGCTGCAACAGTCCTCTACTTTCTATGCCAAGTCCAAGCCAACTCGAATGCACGAATAAGAGATGACATTTACCCAGGTAGGGAAGCATGTAAACTGCATATCATAACTCAGGAGTCTCACATCAGCTATTAACTTATTCTACAAAATTCATCCTCGCAAATCAAGGGGGTGATCATCATACTACATATTGCTTATCTAACATGTTTTCATCACGCTGGACATCTTTTTCACCCAGGATGCAAATGGCAAATGCCGAACAATGAAGTAGATGCAAACGACCATTAGCTTGTAAAAAAGCTAGTAGGCCACCCATTGCAACACAATGACGAGAAAAGAAATTAATTCTGCCAGGAGACAGTATAACAAAGGGCACTGGTAATAGCAGAAAGTTGCAAGTTGCAACACAAGCCAATAATTTCACTAGTATGATATCCAAACTTCCAGGTCACAATCAGTAAGATTTAATGATAGAAAAGGCAGGGGAAATTTCTTTAAGCAGTGTAGGTTGTCGGCTCAGGAACCTCGTGCGTCCCTGGGTAAGGGCCGCGAATCCCTCGCGGTCCTCGCACTCATGGGCCATGGCGAAGGAGTCACGGCCCTCGCGCACCCTCGTTGTGGCCAGATCTGGCTCGACATGGGTCGCCATGGCAAGATCTGGCCACGGTGAGGGCCTAGAGGCCCTCGTCGTGCCCCGCGAGGGTGACGGTCTCAACCCCGTGCCTTCGGCCGCAAGGGATTCGTAGCCCTTCCCCAGGGGCGGCAACCCCCGCCGTTCCTTGCCTTGGGGTTAGGGCTGCTGGCCTTGAAGCTCGCAAAGGAAAAAATGAAAAAAAAAAAAGAAATTTTCAAATAAAATTTATTAAAAATTATTCACGTCAACGTTGGCAATTCCACGTAGGACGACCGACGTCACTTCAGCTAGTTTCGGCGAATATGGTTGAATTGGCACAAAGTGAAAAGTTTTAGGATTTTTTTTTTTGTGACAATTTTCCCAGAATAATGAGGAAGATGCCCGAGAACTCAAAGTATTCCTGCATCCATTCCAATTAGCTGATTCTGATGGCAGCTTGTTTGGGCGTTTTGTTTTTATCATACAAAGAGAGAGAGAGAGAGAGAGAGAGAACTGCCTTATATTCCAAGTTTTAGGTTCCATCTACTAGTTTAAATCGATTTTTCAATTTTTAAAATCTAAAATCTACCTTGCCTATCTTAAAAACAAAAAAAATCGATCGATTTTATAGTTTACTCTGAAATCATGCTCACCCTTACTTCCAGACGATTCTCCACATGGAAGGGCTCCTCCTTTTGCTTGACGTATGGGGGTGGAGCAAGCAATAGCTTCATAGTCCAACCCTCTTTATGGATTAACGTATTCGGTCGTGCATCTAAAAAATTTTCCCTACACATGCGCCAATAGCTGACCCCAAGAGTCAACACTTCCAGTTCCCTATGAGGAGCCCTCCCCCTCCATCTCTCTCTCTCTCTCTCTAACCCTCACAAAATGGGCTCCCTAGAAACAGATAAACTGGTCCAAGGCTCCGTCTCCGACCACCACAACCCTCCGCCCCCGCCGTCAGCCGTCACCACTTTCCAACCAAAAGCTTCCAAGAACAACCTCTTCGCGCTCCTCCTCGAGCCCATCCAATGGCTCCAGATGCTGTCCTCCAACCTCAACCCGACCTTCGTCCTCGGCGTCTTCGTCGTGTACGGCCTCAACCAGGGCTTCGCCGGCTCCTTCTTCAAGGTCGTCTCCGACTTCTACTGGAAGGACGTCCAGCGACTCAATCCCTCCTCCGTCCAGCTCTACAGCGGCCTCTACTACATCCCCTGGGTCATGAAGCCCCTCTGGGGCCTCCTCACCGACGTCTTCCCCGTGATGGGCTACCGCCGGAGGCCCTACTTCGTCGCCGCGGGGGTCCTCGGGGCTGCCTCTGCGACGGCGGTGGCGGCCGGGGGGAGGCTGCCTGTGCCGGAGGCCCTGGCGTTCCTGGTGGGGCTAACGGCCGCCGTGGCTATCGCCGACGTGACGATCGACGCGTGCGTGGCGCGCAACAGCATCGA
This sequence comes from Rhodomyrtus psidioides, assembly GCA_021437785.1. Classification (NCBI taxonomy): domain Eukaryota; kingdom Viridiplantae; phylum Streptophyta; class Magnoliopsida; order Myrtales; family Myrtaceae; genus Rhodomyrtus; species Rhodomyrtus psidioides. The sequence goes on along the minus strand of JAILYB010000092.1, from coordinate 59,351 downwards.
GATGGCGGCGCTTGCTCCGGACATGCAGAGCCTCTGCGGGCTGTGCTCGTCGGCCGGAGCGCTGATCGGGTACTCCACCAGCGGCTTCTTCGTTCACCATATCGGAGCTCAGGTCAGCTCAGAGCTTCTTTCTCTTCTTTTTGATCTTTGTTTTCTTCTGCCCTTTTTTTTGTATTATTTAAATTATCAATTAACTAGATCTAACGAATGGGTGGTTCTTGCCTCTTGGTCCCACATGTGAAAGCAAGATTATTACCATTTACAGTCAAATTTTACTGCATGAATACCCCCATGCACGGCATAGAATTTCCTCCTCCGACCATATAATTCTTCATGATTATACACGACTTTATTTACCAAACAAGGAAGGTAAATGATCGTTTTTCATAAGGATCATTTCAATTCTTGTGGGGATTTTGCAGGGAGCTCTGGGGATATTAGCAATCCCACCAGCTTTGTTGATAGTTCTTGGCTTTGTAATTCATGAAGCGAGAACAGACCCTCTACATTCCGAGAAGAAGAAAAAGGTCAGCATTATTATAATAATTATTATTTTTTTCTATTTTCACAACGCGTTTTTCGTGGTTATATCTTTTTTTTTTATATCTTAAATATTGGTGCTATAAACTATTTTGTATTACTATCTGGACCAATTCACCTCAAGCCTCTCTGTAATTTATAGCTCAATTGGGTAATGACCCTTTGAGCTCGGTTCTAGCTAACTGGTGGATTAAGTCAATGAACATTAAAGTAAATCCTGATTAAGATGGACTTGTCTTGTACTCATATAAGGATTTGGTTAACCAATCCTAATCTGAGAAGCTCATAGCGTTCAAAATCCACTTTCCTTTTGACCCAAACCCCCCTCCCCCGGGACCCGGATCCTCTGCCTTATTTTTTTTTAAGGCAGAGGGATCCCCAACCTTGATATAAGGGGGAAAGCAAAATCAAGGACGGGGATGTGCTGCCTTAAAAAAAAGTAAGGCAGAGGATCCTTGCCCCCTCCCCCGGGCTATGATTTCCTACCATAAAGGTGGGAAATCATAGCATTTTTGGCCCTTAGATCTTCCCCCTAAAATAGGGGGAAGATCCAAGGGTCCAAAACATAATGATCCCCTACCACAATGCTAGGGGATCCGGATCCCCCCAACAAAAAAATTATATATAAAAAAAAATCGACTTTTCCTTGCTCAGAGTCAACGAGGCTATTTAGGTGATTTTGATTAGAGGGTTCCCCAGTGATGATGTGGAGATCAAGATTAGGGCAACATCCAAGAGGCCGGTCTCATTCAAGTTCTTTTTTTTTTTTTCCTTTTCCTTTTCTTTTCTTTTCGAGTATTTTTTTTTTAAAAGACCTTAAAAACTTGGTAAAGCGTGGACTTTCTGGGCACATTGGCTGTTGAACCTCGGACAAACACAGATTTTTCATCGAAGACTCCAACCCCAGAAGTACCTGCCTTAGAAACACTTCCTTTATTTACTAAATTATCTTTTTAGCTAGAAAACAAAAATGAATATGGAAGCGTGATCTCCAGCCTGTATTATTCTTTAAGAAAGCATGTGAAATCTCTTGAGATCCTCTAGGTTAAGTCGCTTGGTTTATAAAGTTTATGAATGGGAGTAGGAGATTAGAGTAAATTAAACCAGACTGAATACCAAAAAATGGCGATGCTAGTTTTACGGTCGTAATTATTTTTTCTAGTTTGAATGGGTAACCGCAGCTCGGACTAGCGATTTCCATTCGAGGTGAATCGTTCTATTGTTTTTTTTTTTTATACCCAATATCGTCACTTGAAATTGGATCTTACGGTTCCTTCTAAAAAAAAAAAAAACTGGGTTGTCTTAAATGGCCGAAATGCAATAATGCATGTAAAAACTGCAGGGAAAATAAATTGTCATAATGGGTTTTTCGATAAAAGTACAAAAGAGGAATGGCGTATAAATTAACCCTTTTTAGGTGGTTATATTGTGTTTTGGTCTCGAGGAAGTTTGGAATATAGTTTGTCGGACGAATTGTCTGTGTCCATTGATATAGATTGACATCACCTACCAAAACTTATTCTTGTACCTTGTTTTTCGTTTTAATCTTCCGTTGGAGAGATTAACGCATCAACTATCTCATTTACTGGAAAATTTAGAAATACAATATGCAGCAAACATTTGTTTCTCATGGAACCGTCGGGAGGGGGCCTCTTGCGAGCCCTAGAAAAAAAAAAAAGATAGGAAGAGATTATTACAAAAAATAATAAAAAAATATATTATTAAAAGCTGTGCACGTCAGCACCAGCAGTGCCATGTGAGTGTCGGCCGGCCAAATGCTATAGGCTTAGGACTCAATTGGCTAAAAAAAAAATTATGACTAAATTAGCACAACTGCAATAAGCCTGAGACTTTTCTGATAACTCTCTCGGTAGAGATGCAAATGATGTCTAATAGATGATAACTTTTCTAGTATTCAATACCTAAAAGTACGGATTTGTTTTCCGGGGTGGTAAATTCCAATAAGTGTCGTTGTAAGCACATATAAAAAAAAAGGTCATTGTCAAGGAAAATGACCGGAAAATTTTCTTATGTAATTTGTTAATAAACGGATATTTTAACTAAATTATTAACCTTTTAAGAGGTAGGAGGTTAGTGATCTTTGTATTAACTCACGAAATATTACTTGTATAACTTACTAACATTTCGAATTTACTTATTCGTATGAAGTTTACCAACTTAAATTACAGTGATTTACCAACTTTTATCAGCTCATTCCGGTTTACCAAATTTTTCATTTGAGTTACTTACCTTAAGATTCATCAAGGCTTTTTCTAGACTTCCTTTATCTATAGAGGACACATTTCGACTTAACCTTGCAGTGCAAAAACTATTTAAAGTAAGAACTCACCCTTAACTTAACTAGGTATAAAAACTTAGCATTCTTCATATTTTCTATGTAAAGGCATTGACTTTAGCATTGGTGTTGACTTTTAATGTGCAGGCGATGGAGAAAATAGGAGCAGCAACGAGAGGCATGTACGAAACTATAAAACTTCCCCAAGTGTGGAAGCCGTCTCTCTACATGTATCTATCTTTCTCCCTCAGCATAAGCACGCACGAAGGCCAGTTCTACTGGTACACCGACCCCGAAGCCGGCCCCGCCTTCTCTCAGGAGTTCGTGGGCGTGGTCTATGCGGTTGGCGCGCTCGCCTCCATGGTCGGCGTCCTCATCTACCAGAAAACCCTCAAGGACTGCTCCTTCCGGAAGCTCCTCTTCTCGGCGCAGCTCCTGTACGGCGCCACGGGGATGCTCGACCTCATCTTCGTCCTGAGGTGGAACCTGGCGCTCGGGGTGCCCGACTCATTCTTCGTCGTCACGGAGGAGTGCGTGTCGCGGGTCGTGAGCAGGATCAGGTGGATGCCGATGATCGTGCTCAGCACCAAGCTCTGCCCTCTGGGGATCGAAGGGACGTTCTTCGCGCTGCTCATGTGCATCGACAGCCTAGGGTTCCTGAGCTCCAAGATGGGGGGAGGGCTGGTCCTTCACCTGATGCACGTCACGAGGACGGACTTCAGGAACTTGTGGTTGGCCCTCTTGGTGAGGAACGTGCTGAGGCTGGCCACGTTGGGCTTGATCTTTCTTGTCCCGGAGGGGGAGCAATCCGATGTCATCGTCGCTTCCGGCGCGTTGAGCAAGAAGAAAGGAAGCGCCGAGGACGACAGCGGTAACGACGAAGAAGGGTTGCAACTTGTTCCCACGAGTGAGAAAAGCGAGGTTTAATGCTAATCGATTTTTTGTACAGAGATTAATGCATCTATTAACATTGATTGATATATTCCGAGTTTTGCGGTGCATATTAAACACGGTTAAAGGCTCTCTCTTGTTTATCGAACTCTAGGGTTCGGCATCTTATGCCATAGTGCTCATTTTCATGTGCTTCAAGCGACAATGTCTTTTACTTGAGGGTATAATATTAATCATAGATCTACACGCCGCGTTGTCTTACGTAAAGCATTTTGATTAGAAATAATTTACAGTAGTTTAGCAGCTTCCGTATTATTTTGAGGCTGTTTTTAATTTTATTTATTTTCTTTTTGGCATTTGGTCAACAAATTATCCATTGTCCACGAACAAATTCCGACATGGTAAACAACAGTCCGTTTGATTGCCGGATTCGGCCCCACAAAGTTTAGTCCCAGACCCGACCCGAGAGCTCCGGGGGGAGATCCGACTCTCGTGGGGACTAGAAAAAGTTGGACATGGTGGGCCCCACTCTATCAGCTCTGGTTGACCAGTCTTCCTTTCGAGAGGGTGCATATACCGTGTATTGCCCTTGCCGTTCGATCTTTTACCGCTTTTTCCATTCCATTCCACATGCGTCGTGGGACCCATCCGCCCTCTCTTCTCTGAGCTCCTCGTCCCTCGCCGGCGGGCAACTCCATTTGTCAGTCTTTTCCACCTTTTTAGCTAAACCAAGAAAGAATCGGATCAGTGTCGTGATCCCAATTAGATGGATAATGGAGTTTTACAAAATCTACTTAAACATAGACATGGCCATTTGGGCCCGTGGCCCGGAACCGGCCCGTTGACCGGCCCGCGGTTCCGAATCGAAACCAGAACTGGGAAAAAAAAAGAGGGGGGGGGGGGGGGGGGGCATTGCCCCCCCTTGGGAAGAGCCAAACGGCTCTTCCCCCAACGGGCCTCAGCCCGTTGCGATGCAACAGTCTGAAGGCCTGTTGGAATTTGCAACGGCCATTTTGGTTGTTGAAATTTCTTTAAAAAAAAAGCACTCTATAAAAACCTCACAATCCCTCCTTTTTTTTTCTCACAATTTCTTTCAATTCACTCCAATACTCTCAAGTCAAATTCTCTCGATCCGATATTCTCTCTCAATTCCGTCTCAATTCTTTGAATCAACTTTTCGATTAATTCTCTCAAAAAATGGCAAGTGGAAGCAGAAATACTGGAAAGGGAAAGGGCCCGATGGGGATGAGAGAATCTGATTTTCATGTTTATTAATATGATCCTCGTGAATATGCATGTTGGAAAGACGACGATGTTCCCAATTCCGACGTTGAGCACATCGCAAAGTAAGAAAGTCTTTATCCTCCTACTGTCACTGCCGCTGGTGTCGAAGAATCGCCGATACCAAAAGAGCCGAGACGGAAGAGCCGAGAATCCTACTTATAGCTACACTTCGACAAAGTATGGAATGAAAATGAAGGTAAGTTTGATATAAGCTGTAAATATTGTTCGCAAAAATACAAACATGGTAAAGGAGATGGCTATGGAACATTTTGTCGGCATCTGACGAAAAAATATCCAACGCAAGCGGAGATTGACACTAGCCAACAATAAATTTTCGGGTTCGCCAATCCTAACCACCATCCTTTATTCTATTTCACTAATGCACTTTATAAACAAATATTAGCTGAATATGTTTTCCTTGAGCATGCTCCATTTAATACTGGTGAAAATTTTAATTTTAGATATTTGGTAAACACTGCGCTAGTTCCGCAAGCACCATCTGTTCCGAAAACTACTCCTAAACGCGAATTTAAACGAGTTTATAAAGATCGAAAAAATGATTTGAAAATATTTTTTGAAGAATTCAAAGGACGTGTACATATAGGTAGTGATATTTGGAGTGATTCTTGGAATATTAATTCTTATATTGGTGTCACATGCTATTAAATATGTGATAATTGGGTTATTAAAAAAAAACTTCTTGCATTTCGAGTTTTTCCTGAAAGGCATACGGCACATAATATTTATAGAATAATTAGGCAAGTTTTAGAAGAATATGGTTTATTTAATAAAGTTTTTTCAATTGGTTTTGATAATGCCGCCGCAAATAATGCTTCCATTCCCGAGTTAGAAAAAAAATGTATAAACCCTCTTTTGGCGGACAATTTTTTCACATTAGATGTGGTTGTCATGTTTTGAATTTATGTGTTCAAGATAGTTTACGAGTTCTTGTAACTTCTCTCCACCCAATAAATAGTGCAATTAGATTTTTATAGAGCCGTGCTCAACTTATGAAAGCATGGGGAAAATTTTGTAAAGAAAATCGGAGAAAGGCAAAAAGGTTTCCAAAAGATGTTCCGACTCATTGGAATTCCACTTACGAGATGCTTCTACAAACTTTTGATTACAAAGATTTATTATGTTCCTTTATTTCAAATATTGTTCCCGATATTACTTGGGACGTTTGTAAAAAAAAATTAGATTGTTTGAAAATTTTTAATGATGCTACTAAAACTTTATCTGGTATTTATTATCCTACTACGCATTTATTTTTAATAGAGTGTGTTAATATTGCTAATGTTTTAATCCATATGAAAAAGATACTGACTTAGTTTCGAGTATTTTAGTAATGCGAGAAAAATGGTTGCATTATTAGTTGAACATTCCTCTTGTCTATTTAGTTGGTATTATTTTCGATCCACGTACTAAATTAGATGGTTTAATAGATTATCTGAATGCTTATTATTATGATTGTTTAAATTTGGATGAAGTAATAAATATTTCAATTATACAAGTAGAGGTTAAAGAAGTTATAGTAGCATTATATAATGAATTTTGTAATAGATATGGTTTAAGTAACAGTGGATGTGAATCTGCCCAACATAGTATCTCAAAAAGCGATGCGCGTATTTCACTACTTAGTAGATGGTATAAAATGCTCAAGAGTGGGCAAAAAAGAAAAAGAAAGAGACATCAACAGGTAGTATTTTCGAATTAGAAAACTATTTAACAATTTATTTTGCGTTTAGCGATTCCGAACACAACGCAAATTTCAAGATTCTTGAATGGTGGAAGAACCATTCAACTCAATTTCCAGTTCTCTCCCTCATCGCGAAACAAATATTAGCGACCCATTCTTCAACAGTGGTGGTTGAACAAGCATTTAGTGCTGGAGGATTAATTTTGGATTCCCGCCGTTCAAGAGTAAGTCTGGAAAGTGTGGAGTATCAAGCTTGTATTGATGATTGGACAAAGGCTAGATTGTGCCAACAAGAGCTGAATCGAGAACACGAATTTTTCAGTGATAACTGTGGAGATACTATCACCACCATAACGGCTAGCGACGATTGACGATGAGGTAAGTTGGGAGTTACCAAAGGTAAGAGAACTACATGGACTTTGATTCTTCTATCCCCAAGAAGATATGTAGGCGTTTAATGATAATTCATTATGTTCAAGCCCATTCATTCTCTTTTTTTTTTTCCAAATTTTATCACAATGTACAATTTGATTATAATTTATAATTTATTAATATTATTTTATTATTTTAAAAATAAAATTAAAAGTTCGAAACCGAAACAGAAACCGAAATCGAAACCGGCCATGTCTACTTAAACATGACACAATTATTAGGATCCGAATTTTCCTAAACATAACCGAGTTTGAGGTTTCTTTTCGATTTTGTTTCCTTCGGAGGTACTATTCGAAGGATACATCAGTGTGGTACATTCAATGCCACGTTTCGTTCTGGGTCCCACTCTCTCTCTCTCTCTCTACATCTCTCCCCGTTGAACATTTGCGTTCTGGATCTAAATTCACTCGTCTCTATGCATATCCTCCATTCAGCCTCTGTTTTGGGTATGTCGCCTCCGAAAAGCCGCATCAACGGCTCCTACTCCTCCAAGAGCCCCGCGAAATCAACGGTTCCGATTCGTCCAAGAGCCCTCGCTGGTCTCGGGGCAATATAGGAACTTGCTAATGATTTAGAAGTTGAGAGCAAGTTATCAATTCCTCATAAGCCTTTGCCATTTTGACTTAACAAGCCTTTTATTCTGGTTGATTTTTCGGCTGGTTGTCCGTCATTCTCATTTTTTTAGGCCGCAGAGGCCAGAGGCCCACGTTAGAATACAGTTATGGCTCAAACTTTACAATGGGGATAATATTGATTGTTGTGAGCCTTTGCTCTTTTGCTCTTTGCTCGGGCCCCTCAACTAGTGATAAGAAAAAGAAGCAGAGGGGAGAAAGATTTAGAAAAAAAACAAACAAACAAACAAAGCAGGAACGCGTTCCCAGTACGTAAAGCACGAATAAATGACACTTAAAAATGACATGAATGGTCAATTTAAAAGGGAGAAAAACCCACAAAATAGTTCATAATAGTAGAAAAAAGAGGCCGAAATGGTAAAAAATAAAGGAATTTAACGCACAAATTTGATGAAAGACACAGAAAATCGAGTGGGTGAAGAATGAAGATGAGAAATCGCAATGCTTAGGCTCAGACCAAGTTTGCAGGTTACGATCGAAGCCAAAGGGCAGAAAGACCACCACAAAATGCCCACCAGCACCGCCCTCGGCTGCGACCAGACGGTTGCCAGTGACAAGAAGGACGGAACCGTCCATCTTCGTTCACGGGCCATCCGGATCGCCCCGCCGAAGGACGGAAAACGCGGGTGGGTTGAGTGGGTGGGTGTTCCCTCGATGCCCGACCCAGATCCCCCATGTGCACGCTCTTCCACAAACTTGGGAAAAACCATCATCACGGCCTTATCAATCGTTCCGGTTCGGGTCGGACAGTCCGAGTCCGACCGCGTACCGAGGGGGGGGCGATTTTAGATCATCAGAGAAGATGGGGAACAACAACAACAACAACAACAGAACCCCAGGAAAAGAAGAAGAAGAAGAAGAAGAGCAGCAGCAGCAGCAAAATGAGAGAGAGAGAGTCATGGTCGATGGCGTTTTAGGATCGCCGTGAAATCACAGGCTTCATCTCAGATCGCTGACGAGAGCCTCATTCAAGCTTGGAGCGTGCCCGAAGAACCCTTAAACGAAGGCTTTCACCTTGGGAGGGGTTTGGCTGATCTTCTGGTTTATGTAGGCCTCGCCTTTCGAAGGTCCTCGTCGATTTTACCTTTCTGCCCTTCGTGAAGGACGAATTAGACAGGAGGGCATTTAGGTCTCTCCACAGCGGGTAAATTTCCTTTTCTTTCGAGAACCTTCGCACTCGGGCGACAGTAGTGATTATCCGATGGCAAACGGACAAGATTTTCTCGACATTAGCTAAAATAATTATATCAAAAACAGAAAAACCACAAAAAAAAAAATCAATTATGCCTATTATATTTTCACATATTATTTAATGACATAAAAAAAGATTCAAACAACATTTGATGCGTTTACTTTAATTTTTTTTTAAATTTGTACATATGTAAAACATTACGAGGTCTCCATAGACAACAAAAATTTAATATAAATTTGAAATTTTAGGTGACAATAGCTTCAAACTTTAGATGTCCTCCACATGGAGCATCATTTGAGGTTTTTTTATATGTCCCATTTGCGCTGACTAATTGAGAAAATCATACAATTTTTAATGTATTAATTATTTTTCTTGTCACTTTTTTAAAAACATATTATATCTAACATGACTATTCACTGTGACAAATATATCAAAAAAACATCTTTAGAAAAAGAAGGGGGAAATTTCAAAGAGCAGAGCAATGTGCAGGAGAAATTAAATAGGAAAGAAACAGAGAGAGAGAGGGGCTCAGATTCGACAATGGTCAGGCAAATGATAAAAAAGGAACCCCGCCATGGCTGCGACCGGCTCCGGCCGCCCCGCCAAGATACGGTCGGTTCTCGGTGCCTGCCGCCTTCATTTCTCTCACCCCGCATTTCCTCACAGCCTCTTCACTTGCGCTTTTCTATTCTCCTGCAAAACCCGAAATCTGCGGAGATCGGAGACGTAGTTGGAGGTCGTTGGTGGTGGCGGTGGTGGTCTCGTGTATGAACATGGAGGAGTAGATCGGGTCGGATCGGGAAGCAAGTATGGCGTGGTCGTTGGTTTAAGTTCAATTTCCATTCGTTTCGCGGAACGGCCGTTTCAGACAGGTGGTGGAGATATGCGCCGAGGCACGCTCACCGCCGCGGGCCAGCGAAATCATCGGCCCCCGCCGTCGATCGGAGAGGCCGCAACCGCCGCGGGTACACCCAGGAGCCTCTCCGGGAGGCAAAGCCTCATCCCTCAAGACTCATGTGAGTCGAATGCCAAACCCTAAGATTGCTCCTAACAGCACAGGGCCAGAGAAGGATTGAAAGAAGGGGTTCCTTTTTGCCTCTTTCATGAAAAAAGAGTCTGTTTTTCCATACTACAGCGCAAGAGAACTCATCATCAAATTGGAAAAAACCAAAACCCAGAGCAAAAGAAAAGGAAGAAGAAATACATGGGAAAAACAGGGGGAAGATAGAGAGAGAGAGAGAGAGAGGCTCAGATTCGCCTTTGATCAGGCAAATGGAGAAGGAACCCCGCCATGGCTGCGGACCGGATCTGGTCCGCCCCGCCAAGATACGGTCGGTTCTCGATGCCTGTTTCTGTAAACCCGCATCTCGTCATCGCCTCTTTTTCTCAGCGTTGTTAACGCCGAGCGTTTCCTCAACGAAGTGGGAAGATCGGAGTCCCCATCGGTGAATCGCTGTGCGGGTGTGAATACGAGGAGCGTCAGATCAGATCAGGAAGCATCGTCGCCGTCGTAGTTGCAAAGGTTTAGGACTTTTTTGTGTAATTTTCCCTTCTTCTTTTTTTCCTTTTCGGAATGGCGGCTGTTTCGGATAGATGAACGCGTCCGCGAAGGCCGCGCTCATCAGTCTTGCGTCGGCGAAATCACCGGCTCCGCCCTCGACCGGAGAGGCGGCAACAGCCACCTGGACACCCGAGAGCCTCTCCGGGAGGCAGAGCCTCATTCTTAAACTAATGAGTGATGGTGGGAGACTGAAACCCTAAGCGGGATTTTATATCTCTAGCAGCGTGCCTTGGTCGAGGTTCTTTTACTCTTTTACCCCTTTCTGTTGGTGGGGGTGAGCTGGATTTTTTGTTTGTTGATAACTGGAGGGCAAAAACGGACAGCAGAGAAATTGGGCACACTAATAAGTGAATTTGAAAAAAATATTCACTTTATTAGGTTTGTGTAAAAAGTGAAGAAATAATTTGAGTTAAGGCAGCATATGGACGGTGGCAGGGGAAACTATTTCTGTTCCAAAAGTGTTCCGGGAACACTTTTGGAGCAAAAACGCGTATGGTTCAAAAATGTTCCCAAAGTGTTCCGCGAAACACTTTTGTGCCAGGGAACACTTTTGAAGGAACAAAAAAAACTTGCTTCTGGGATTTTGGAACACTTTTGAAACCACTATCCATCGTCGCCGACGCGATTACCACTCGCCTCCTCGCTAAAAGCCGGCCGTCGATGGTCCCCGGCCGCGGTCGCCGTCCGCCGTTGCCGGCCACCCGATGCCGCCAGCCAGCGGCGGCCGCGGTCGTCGCCGCCTGTTGCCGGCCGCCGCCACCGGTCAACGGTCGCCGACCGCAGGTGCCGGTGCCGATCGCCGCCGCCGGTCGCAGCTGCCGCCGGCCGCCGGTGCCGATCGCCGCCGCCGGTCGCCGCCGCCGCCGACCGTCTCCGATCGCCGGTCGGCGACTGAAAAAAGTGTTTTTTTTTAAATTACCAAACGCGTTTTTTTCCTAAAAATCGTAATTTTGAACAGAAACACAAAAAAATATTTCTATTCAAAAAATACTCCCTGGAACAGAAGCGCTACCATACGCAGCCTATAGAGCCCATTCGATAAATATCATACGGGCTTTACATAATGAAGCTCGTTGAGGATGGAGAAAAGATAAGAGGATGTTTTCTCGTTCTTTCTAATTTAGAAAAATGACAAATGATTCATGAACTTTAATTTAAGAACGTCAACGTCCATATTGAATCAATTAAAAGTCAAAAGACAACATTACACATTAAATTAAAATCAAATATTAAAAAGCTCACGATTAACATTGCACCAAAATTTGAAAATCATTTGTACAATCATCCCTTTTTAATTTGGACTTCTATCCTTGGAACTGATCAATAAAGAGGAGACTCGGCTGGATAGACCTCTCTTAAAAGCCCGAACATGTAGGATGGGCAAGATTTGGGCATTAGCTTTACATCAAAAGAACCGTCCACTTTCAGGCTCAAACAAAACAAAGCATTACATCCGACCTTTGAGCTTGGCATGGCCAATGATCCTCAGCTACATCAAAGACATAGAACTCGCGCATCCGAACCGACAGGACACGGAGCTAATCTATGGTTTAGTCGATTCGATTCGTAAGACAAACTAACCTCATTTAATTGAATTCACAGGTATTGTGGTTCGATCACATGAACCAGCTTAAATTAAAATTCAAAGACTACATTTCAAACCACAAATGATACAAATGTGCAAGACGGGTCGACTCAAACTTCACCGTTCTCGGGTAAATTAAGGTCTGTTCAGGCTAGTTGGCATCGATCGATCTTCTCTCGAGAGCCCCTCTCTCTCTCTCTCTCTCTCGCCACGCATCTGAACTGGAGCTTCTTCTGCCATCAATGGCTTCTTCACCAAAGCCCAGTGAACAAAGAACAAACAATGAAGCAAAAGCGCGAAGAGATTAACGTAAAAGAACTGATTTTTCCAGAACAAAAAAAAAAATTTGGAAGAAGGCAAGAATCATGGATCAGGCTCAGATCAAGTTTGGACTCGGGTCAGATGCCGCAAAAAGGGACGAGATAGGGAGAGAGCACGGAGTCCCCGACCCATCGTGGCTGCGAACGCCGGTTGCCGGCGAAAACAGGGGGACGACGAGATCGCCGTGCCCTCGCCCGACCGTCCGGGTCGCCCCGCCACGAGGAATGCGGGTTGCTCGGTGATCGCTCAGTCCACAAAATGGGCCGACCCGATCTTCCTCTCGCGCACACGCTCTCCTCCAAACATGAGAAAAACAGGATCGATCATCACAGCCGGTTCGATTCAACGCCTTGTGCGGGGGGGCGATTTCGTGCGGAACAAAAAGAAGAGCGAAAAGAAAGAGACATATATATTCCATCACACACATACACACAGAGCTCAGAGCTCAGAGAGAGAGAGAGAGAGAGAGAGAGTACAGTCCAAGTCCAGCCAAGAAGATCCCAGCTTAGACTTGAGCGAGAGATGGAGAACGAGAGAGCGAGCGAGCGAGCGAGAGATGGAGGGGGTTGGTTCAGGTTGAGGCCGAGGGCCTGGGGGAAGGCGAAATCACAGGCATCTTCTTCTTCTTCTTCTTCTTCGAGCCTCATTCAAGCTCTCCTTGAGCGAGCGTGTGCGCCGAAACCCTAATCCTAAACCCCATTCCTCCTCTCTCTCGTTTTTTACGATCAATGGCCTGCCCCATTTATCGGAGAGGTCTTTTCCCGTGTTTCCCCCACAATGCCCTTCGTCTTCTCCCGCTTTCTTTATCTGATTACTGATTCCAACCCTTGAGGGTCAATTGCGTCTTTTGGTCAAGTCTCGTGTCGAGTCGAGGGTTCACGTTCACCACCCGGCTTAGGATTTGTCTCCATCGGTTTTGGGGTTGGGAGAACATAAAACTTGGAAAGAGGCAATCGTGTTTAGAAGGAGAATCCAAACTCGAACTCCGTAAGGTCCTAATGGCATATATGAAATAGTAAATAGACTCACAATATACTTGCACCACCACAATCCCTTCATTTTCTCTCGCCCTCGCTCAAATCTCAATCACAACCTCTTCATTTTCCCTCGCCCTCGATCAATCTCTCGCGCTCGCTCACTCCTTACCGCTTTCACCTCAATTTAGGGTATATATTCTCCTAAATTCGATTAAAATATAAAAATATCCTGAAAATGCGTGTCGAGCCGAGTATGAATTAGGAATCAAGTCAGACATGATACATGAGATTTACATTACAATAAAATAAGTCAAAAACGAGTAAAATGAATGTATGTGTCTCGAGTGAGTTCCCATATCAACTAAACATTCGTTTGCTCAAACATTTCGAAAAGATGGGCATCCTGATTTGACCTGACGTGCTGTAACCCCGATTTCCTTTAGCAAATATACTTTTAGTTTGACAAGTTGAAGATCGAAACCAGACTTATGCAGCAGATCAAACTGTAGCTATGAATGGTTCGAACTTTGAACATCGCGATAAGCCGCCGTTGGATCACCCTGTTCCTGGCCAAGCACATGAACACAGGCAATGTTTATCAAAAGGCCAAAAGAGTCTCTGCTCGCGCAAATATATGGTCGATGTCGGCATGGTTCTTTTCCAGGATATGACTAACAAAGATGCATTCAGCAACTGAATAACTCTTCCAAAACATGGCCCATTTCACGAGACACGGAGGGCCCGAAAACAACTTGATATGCAAAGTAGCTGTATCGAGGAGCCAAGAAGAACAAGAGAACCACTTGCAATTCCTCAACTTGATACATCATTGAAGCTTGTCAACTGACATTGGAACTGCTCCAAAGAATCTCAAATCTGTTGTTGGGATATATAACTCGCGTCCAAATAAGAACTCTAAATTCCCTCCTGAACTGTCGATTTTCATTCACTTAACAACAGGAAAGAATGGTATGTACCAAAAGAAAACAGCCCTCTTGACATGGTTTCTTTCTGGCTTTCAGCTGCAATAGTCCTCTACTTTCTATGCCAAGTCCGAGCCAACTCGAATGCACGAATAAGAGATGACATTTACCCAGGTAGGGAAGCATGTAAACTGTATATCATAACTCAGTAGTCTCACATCAGCTATTAACTTATTCTACAAAATTCATCCTCACAAATCAAGGGGGTGATCATCATACTACGTATTGCTTATCTAACACGTTTTCATCACGCTGGACATCTTTTTCACCCGGGATGCAAATGGCCAATGCCGAACAATGAAGTAGATGCAAACGACCATTAGCTTGTAAAAGCTAGTAGGCCACCCATTGCAACACAATGAGAAAAGAAATTAATTTTGCCAGGAGACAGTATAACAAAGGACACGGTAATAGCAGAAAGTTGCAACACAAGCCAATAATTTCACTAGTATGATATCCAAACTTCCAGGTCACAATCAGTAAGATTTAATGATAGAAAAGGCAGGGGAAATTTCTTTAAGCAGTGTAGGTTGTCTGCTCAGGAAATATAAGTTAGCATATCATACTGCACCATGATTCGGACACCACTTCCAGACCAAATTAGACATTAATAACAGAAAAGGCAAAGAGAGATGCTGAGAAATGTATGATTCAGATATAAAGAATAACACCTTAGGAGGATATGGATGGCACAGTGGAAGGAGCCTGGACAGGAAGACAAACTGAGAAACTGAACAGTTCACACTATGAAGCCTCAAGTCACATAGCGGTGATCCAAATGGAAAAGAAGAAAAAAGAACTTCACAGGCCACATTCAAAACAATCTTTTGTCTTCTTTGGTAAGACAGGAGAGGGAGAAGACAGGAATTGAGCCAAGACCTCTTGAATCTAGGTAAGGGCGAACCACCCCATGGTCGAATCCATGTCCTAAACTAGCATAAATACTGCTTAAAATAACAGATGAAGGCAAATCGGGGGACATTGCAAGGTATAGTCAAATGGCCGTGTTGGTTAACATGTCATGACCTAAAAGTAGTCGACACAAAAGGACGGATGCGCATGAGATGAGTGGGTGTTGTGTAGTCAAATGGCCATGTCGGTTAACTTGTCATGACCTAAAAGTACTCAACACAAAAGGACGGATGCGCATGAGGTGAGTGGGTGCTGTGTGCGCCGTGCGGGGTGTGCATGTGTGTTCTGCCGCGGGCACACATCGTCAGAGTCTGTGAACAACTAAGTCCATCCTTCAGATATGCCCTCCTGAATCTGATAAGCTCTAAAACACAACGAAGCTCAGTCATCTTGTCTGCAATGCTTCAATGTAAAGCAAAATGAGAAGCATGAATGTAGTTTCCTAGGTTAGCATGTCTATCCTCCGATCTCCACTACTTGCTAACATTCTCAAGGACCTCAAACTATGTACCACATCAACCTTGGAAAGTGAACAGAAATCCAATCGACTGAACAGCACAAAAAAAAAGAACGATGGGAATTGGGAACACGCAATCTGGCAGAAAATTTTTATATTTTAAATTTTTATTTCGAATATTTTTTTTTCCCTCATCTCAGTAACCATTCTGTCCATTCTCAACACCAAGTCCATACAAAACCCCAGCATACTTCTCAGGTGAGCCACTAAAGAAATTCTCCTTCAGTTTCATGAAAGTACAGCAAGTGAGCAAACTATCAGAACCTGCTTGATGACATACACCAACCCGTTCCACTTCCAACAACTCAGCGACCTTATTCAAACCCCCATGAAGGCTATTGCAAAACTTCATCAAATGCTTGATATCGTAAAGCACGGGGAAGTACATCTTAATCAGATCAAAGAACCCGGACTGTGTACTGGGCAGACTCTGGCAGGTCAACACTTTAAGCAAGTACCCGAAGTCATACCCGCTGTGGAATGTGACCCAGTGAACATTATCATTCAACACTATCCCCGACGACATCAATAGCTCACTGAAGCGGTTAGCATCGACTCCCTCGTCATTGTTCTTCTTAAAGTTAATCCCACTTTGAGACAACAAGTCGATCGAGTCATGCGCATAAACATCCTCATTTAGATTAAACTCGCGGAAATTGAATTGCCACACATAGTATTTATCAGTTCCGCAGGTCGGGAGATTCCCGTTCTCATCCGCGAAGGTCAGGCCCAACTGGATTAGCTTCAAAAGATCGACATTGGCCTTAAGGGTCTGGTAATTATACTCGGAGCTGCTCTTAAAGTTCCCAACAGGGCGAAGTACCATCCCAGGGAACTCGGTGTCCATAGCAATGTAGGGATAATCATCTAAGATCTCACGAATCAAGGAAAACTCGTCTTCCAGATTGTAATCCCAAACATCCCTAATCTCAACAGAATCGCTTTTCGGCAAAATGGACATTCTGGAAATTCCTGTCCTTCCAAATTCGCCCGCCAATACACCACAACACGATCCGAGCAACAAGAAGAACCCAGAATCTGCGTCCCGACAAAACACAATCCCAAATCAAAAAAAGGAGCTACACCCCCCACATCATCAAATAGCAGCAGAATCGCGCATACCCGCGTCAAGGCAAGAACTTAAGAAAGACCCGACAGAAAAGGAACATAATTGGACAAGATCATTACCTTTGGATATCCGAGCTGAGGACCCCCTCCCCCCTTTCGTGGGCTTAAGAGGAATCAAAAGGGTCACGACCGACGAGTTTCGAAATGGGATCTGGACGTTTCTCTCTCGGGAACTGATTCTTAAGACTTTTCAGGGGGAAATCTTCCTGGGGATTTTCGTTCAAACAGGGGGATAAAGATTGCGTTTTTCTTATTGAAATCTTTACGGAATTGCGAGAGGAGTGAGAATGGAGGGCAGAGGAAGGGCCGGAGGCACTTGCAAGATAGCAAGGGCAGCCTTCCTGTGCTCACATCGTCGAGGACATGTGATTTGATTTTATTGAGATCGCAAGAGAGAGAGGCAAGTCGGTGGTTGTCGAGTGACATCTTCTTATGGAGCACATCATATCTCCCTCGCTCTTTCTTTTTTTTTTTTGGGTGTGGCGGAATAATTTATTATAACTAAATATCATTTCACTGTTTAGTAAGTACCCTGGAAATTTTCGTTAATGATTTTTTTTTTATCAGAACGCGTAATTCTTTCATTTTCAAAGTGTCTTGAATGTTCGAAACAAAAAAAAAAGTGTCTCAATTTTAATTAATTTGTTTAGTGTACTTAGGGGTTAGGGCCAAGACTTACTTTAAATAATCAGAAAATTAAGATGAGCAATGAGGTGCTTGTGCAAAGCAAGGAACAAAGGAGCAGTATGATTGAGCGGACGCAGATGCATAAACGGGGAGAGTCGGCGATAATCACTTTCACGATAAGGACATTTTAGTAAACAGACAGTGTGCCAGGGCAAAATGAACAACCATTAATCAATGTCATTTTTTGTTTTTCGAAATAATAAGCGCTTTGTTGTAAAAGAAAACGGCGACCTTTGGAATCAACTCGGAGAACTCTACCGGAAATATAATGAGAGAAAGAAGAGACAATGGAAAAGTGGGAGCAGAATGTCAACTCATATTCATTCTCTTCAACAAGTTATACAAGCCTCTATTTATGGGCAAGAGAGTAAAAATGCTAAACATCAATCATCATCAATCGTCCTTAATGTACGTAATCAATCCTCATCAATCATCATTAATATACGTAATCAATCCTCTTTAAAAGAGGAAAAAGAGTAGAAGGTGAAACATCCATTATTAATATATTTACAACACGCTTCAATTTTTTTTTGTCAAGAGACAAATATGCTCGTGTGGTATTATTTGACAGCACAATGAACTATCATGATACAATATGGCTAGACATTATTTTGCATCTAATTACAAAACTTATTATCCTATACCGATAACAATCAACATCAAATTACAAAATTTATGGTCAATACTCACTTTCTCCCAATGACCGGGGTCGGTTATTATTATGATCGTCTTAATACTATTTCTAGTGAACTTTCTTTCTTCTATTTCAACATTTGAGATTTGACGGGAAAATTATCAAAAAAGTCCTGAACCTTTTTTTTTTGCCGATTCAGTCCTAAACCTTTGTAATTGTGGCCGGCTGGTGCTGACGTGGACGCCGGCCGGCCGGCTGGTGCTGACGTGGACGCCGGCCGGCCGGCAACCCAATATTTTAATTTTATTTTTAAAATTTTAAATATAATTTTTAGGATTTTTTTCCTTTTTTCTTTTTCATTTTCTCCTTCATCCATACCGCCGCTCCTCTTCTTTCGGCGCTGCTTTATCCTCTGCTCCATCCTCCTTCCATCGGCCGCCCGGTGATGGCCATGACTCGGCTCAGCGAGCTCAAGGCGGCTGGTCCCGGCGATCTCGAGTTCGCCTGAGGCCAGCGAGTGAGGAGCTCGCCAGATCCAGGTGAGCTCGAGCTCGGCCATGGCCGGCGAGCTCGAGGTTTGCCAGATTAGCTAGCTCCGAGCTCTGCCGAAGCTATGAAAAGCAGCGCGTAGCCACAATGACGATGCCGGAGCATGAGGGCGAGGAAGGCTGCGATTTTCTGCACGAGGAAACCCAGGAGCTTCACCTTTGTTCTCCATTGCCAGAAATCAGAACAAGGGGTTTGGGAAACTTCCAATTCACTCTCCATGATAATGGATGCATACTCGGACCAAGAGAGATCACAACTGCCATTTGAGATGGTTTATTATCCAAGTGAGCTTAAGCTCGGGCTCACTAGATCGGCGAGCCTCGAAGCCGACAAACTCCTGCCTCGTTGGCTTCGGCGGAGCTCAGAGCTCGCTAATTTGGCAAGCCTCGAGCTCGCCGGCCATGGCCGAGCTCGAGCTCACCTGGATCTGGCGAGCTCGTCACTCGCCGGCCTCGGACGAACCCGAGATCGCCGGGACCAGCCGCCTCGAGCTTGCCGGGCCGAGTCATGGCCATCATCGGGCGGCCAACGGAAGGAGGATGGAGCAAAGGATGAAGCTACGCCGAAGGAAGAGGAGTAGCGGTCTAGAGGAAGGAGGAGGTGACAAAAGAAAAAAAAAAGAAAAAAAATCCTAAAATTTATATTTAAAAATTAAAAAAATTAAAAAAAATTAAAATATCGGGTCATCGGCCGGCCGGCGTCCACGTCAGCCTCAGCCAGCCAAAATCCATCAGATGGACTTAAATGACACAATTACAAAAGGTTTAGGACTGAATTGATACAATTGCGAAAGGTTTAGGACTTTTTTGGTAATTTTCCCGAGATTTGACTTTTATTTGATATCGAGCACCTAAACTTCTTTTTTATATTAGAAGTGTGACATGATCTCGCATGGATATGAATGAAGCTACCTTCGTAATCCTAAAGGATACATATCCATTTCGTTCATTAATTGAAACGATACATATCCAATTAGCCGATTAAAAGAACGGACATAGGTCAAGGTTACAGATAGTATAATTTCGTGAAATATATAAACTGAAGAAAGGGAATTTTGCACCCAAAAAAAAAAAAAAACTGGTCATGAAAACGTAGTCAAATGGCCTCCAAATATATAACATTAGTCGCAGGAATTATATTCCTCGAGCTGTGCAATTTGCACTTGACCTGTTTAAAACTTTAGTGGTCGTACATTACCATTCAATTCGGCCAACGGGAGTACTGTCGCCTCACTGAGGACGAACCTCGTAGAAATGCTGGAATAGTTAAAACCCAGGACGAAGCTCGTGCAATGCTGGAAAAGTTGAACCCAAGAGTCGTTCGCGACGAGCACTTAAGCAGTAGCAACATTAAAGCTACCAAGCACACAAACATGTGGCACGGACAAAAAGTTTTGGGTCTCAAATGGACAAATCCTCCCACACTCGTGTACCTTTGTGAGTGAAGCTTAATAGCGTTGTAATAGTGAGCGAGAGATGCAGAGAGGAAGATGCAATTGGTTCACCATTTCAGAGTGATTTGTGCTAGGAATTTTAGGATAGAAAGAATATTCCCTTCCATGTACAAACTAGTCGGGAATTGATGCCGCTCTTCTGATAACGTCATGGCAAGCCGAAATCAATTATAGTGCCTAAAGTAATTTGATCATCTCGCTCGATATACGGATGCCTCGTGCTAAGCTGGGCGTGATATGATCCGATACGAAAAAGTTATTCTCCAAATTATGAGACAAACAAAGAAGGAAGGCTGGCCTGACTTGCTTGTCAGGTGCTGCACGGGTTACATCTTGCCGCCAAATCCGTGAGCTCATGACATATGACTACTACCACAAGTCCCCTAAACACACGGTATTGCTTAGATACTGGTCATAACAGTGGAGGAGAAATGGGGAAGATGGTTTCATCATGCACAGTCCAAGCTCGGAGCATGAGCGAACCCATTCCGCTCGTGAGTTTCTCCTTCTATCTAAGCGAAACTTCTCCAAACAACCGGTGTAACTTCTCAAGCGTCAAATTCTAGTATGTGCAGTAACTCTCATAGAGCAAGTGGAAACTTCTAATGGTATCATTTCAGCCCGTACCGTTACATCCTTTTGCCTATGATAGAAGGAGAGGCCCTGAAAACAATATGCTAAGAAAGTTCCGTCAAGTAGCAAGTTACACCATTGCAAAACAGCAAAGAGGAAGCTATTCGTTCTGAAGTCAGTTAACCCGTGCACGGTTGAGAGATTCTACCATTCCTAGGAGCTGTGGCCCGTGGGGGACAGAAAAGAAAATGGTAGCAGGGAAAGGGTTAATACCAGAACAATCTGCACTATCATGGTTGCCTTTTGGATAGTTGAACGAGTTTGAGCATAAGAAAGAATATCACATGGTCGATCTCAAGCTTGATTAAACTCAAGTCAAACTATCGAGTCTTTTCAACTTGAAGTTTGATTACCAAAAATGATTTTGATAGTTTGAGACAAAAGTCATCTATAATTGACAGTCATGCATATACTTCATCTTAATAATACCAAAGACATAACATATGATTCATTTACAAAGTCAACTACACAATTAGACCCACGGCCCCAATTGAGTCAAGCATTATGAAGCTCGAACTTGACTCAATTAGATGTTCGAACTCGAACATTCAAACTTGACAAGAATGAATCACGTGCAATTTTAAAGAAGCTTAAGAAACATCTTACATAACACCAAGTTTTTTCCATTGCAGAGAACTTAGACCATAACAGAAAACGAATAAAGGAAAGCATAAACAGTCATAAAAAACTGCTGCAGATTTGTCCACAAGCTTGCATGGCATTATACTATCATATGATGACAAAAATTTCTAAGAGAATTTGCAACTCATGTGCATTGAGTAGATTGCCCAACTACAGCTAACCCAAATTCGACAATCAGGGTAGAGAATATCTGATGCCAGCCAAGGCATACATAGCGAAGAAAAGCCATGAAGTCACAAACCACGCCCTAAGACATAGCTAAGGAGTACAACTTTGGAGAAGGTTATCAAACCAACGACGCTATAATATAAACAGATAACACACAAACCTGGGGAAGTTAAATGCTAGAAAGGTATAGCAGTAGATAAGTGATTCCTGCGAGCTCAAGTCAGAAATTATGACATAATATAGAAGAACACACACTATCCACAGCCATATGCTTCTCCAAAAGACTTCACAGACTAAAGAACCAAAGCATATGCAGAGCATATAATTTGCAGGGTATGCTGTAAGGAATGAGAGATAATCTTCATAATTTTTGTGAAGTTCAAGAAAAGAAAACTATACAGCTGAATATAAATAAACTATTTGCATTTCATAGTTAAGTACAATGTACAACAAACAGAGAATCTGATTAGAAACATCAAAGAACTCCACAGTAAGATATCCCAACATCAACAACCAACTAAATCATCCATGGCGAACCATGATTTAGGAATAAAACACCCAGTACAGCCAAACACAGCTCAAAAAGGGTGCTCTTTCAGATCTTTCCAGAACTAATTCCTACCAAGCGGGAGGGATCTGCAAGAATATGTCTCTTTGAAGTTACCTTTCTTCGAGGACGTAAAAATTGATGCATAAACTTCCTTTGTTGCATTACGGGGGACCATATCTCCCGCCTTAAACCTCTTCGCTGCATCACAAGTCGCACCCTTCACTCCACCTCCACCATTTTTCACTTTCCCATTTTCATCAACTTTAACAGAGGCTTTCTCAACAACGTTTACATCAATGCTGCGTTTAGCACCACTTAACTGAGTAATTTCTTCTCCACCAGCAACCACCTCTCCATTCCTCACCTTCTTCGCCTTCTTATCTCTCAATTTTGCCCTCGCTTCATCCAATCTCTCCCTCAGGACCGCCACCTCCTCCTCGCTCCCATTGATCACAATCTTATCCAATTCATTGAATTCCTCATGACACACCAAACAAGACGACGACTTCACCTCCTTCAACGCCTTGGCGCTCAACACATGGCCGCAAGTCCTCAATGCGAAAAACTTGTACTTACCATTAAACTCGAGACCCGTGATTGGGCACTGATACCGCGCGCCCCCACCCCCGCTGACATCATCCTCTAGCCCCGGAATCTCCGTAAGATTAATCTTGACCATATCCTTGAGACCCTTTATGTACCCAAACTCCCGGGGCAATTTCTTGCCCAGAAGAGCCTCAACCAGAGCTTGCTTATTGAAGAGATTCCCCAATTTGTCCACAACGCAGGGCTCCCTCAAGGGCTCGCTGGACAAGGCGCAATTCATCCATCTCGAGAGCCTCTGCTCGTTAGGGTCTACCTTATCAGGCTTCTTCTCCGCGTACATGTTCAAGTAGCAGTCGCGCGACTCCGCCCCCGTCGCGCCGCCATCTCCGCCGCCGCCTCGGAGCCTGCATCGCAAAACCAGGGTCGAGAGCGGCGAAACTCCGGAACCCACGATCGGGGTCGAATCTTCGAGAGGCTTCCCGTTCAGCGTAAAGTAGAGATCTGGCGAATCGGCGGCAGGGAAGAGGGAGCGCCTGAGGTGGCTGAGAGTGTAGGAGGGCGTCGGGGTTAGGGTTAGGGCTCGGGTAGGGATGTGAAGATCGTGAGACTGAAGGAAGATTTGGAGGGGTTCCTGAGATCTGAGCTGCATCTTCGAATCCTTCATCTGCGAATTTAAACTAGAGCTCTCGGATTACAGAGCGAGAAGAAGAAGAGGAGGAGGAGAATCGAGCTCCGATAAGTCAAGAAGAAAGGGTTCATGAAGTGGTCCTTCAATTGATTAAATAGAAATTTGAACAAATGGAAGGAAACAGAGTGATTGCAATTAGATGGGCCGGGCCTAAGTAATTACAAAAATGGGCTTTGCCTAGATGGCCCAAATTCAATAGCCGGACTCTACCACGAAGATTGAAGCCCAACTAGGATAATTGCGGGTTCATCCACTTGTACAAGTCTCGAGTGGAGTATTACCCGACGCACGTGGACAGCGCGTTTTGGTTGAGCCATAACATATTTTCATAGAAAGCCATGGAATGCTCATTCCATCCAATTCCTTTTGAATCACGAGCGAGCTTGGATAAGGGATTGTAATCCCGATAGCCAACAAGGCTTGTCGAAAGGCACTTTGTCAATTTGATCATGGAGAATATAACCTCATAACTAGTCAATTTGTGTAGTAGTCGTAGGTCGAGAAACTTCAGGGAAAGCGTCTTCTTCTATAGTGTGTGTGATTCTCTCGACTAATGTCCTCGATCGCCGCCGTCGAATGGTATGTTAGTCATGACGTGAAGCGACCGTGGCTTGTTGCGCTTAAAAGCGAGGCGGTCGCTGAGCCGTCTCCCCACGGATTTTTCAAACGGCGGTGAAGGCGAAAAATTTCCCATAAGAGTAGTGGCAAGAAGTGTGTTTTGCTCAGGGAAAGGAGAAGGTGATGGGATTAGCTAGGACATCAAACAGACCCCTAATACGAGTTCGGCATGAGATAGCGGCGTTCGATCCGAGCTCCTTGGCCTTGCGGGCGAAGGAAGAGCTACGACGACCGATGGTGCTCGTCCAAGAGCAGGGAAAAGGATGCAAAGATGCAATCTATAGTAATGAAGACAAGATATTTGATGTCACGGAATTAAAATAATTTCGTGATGCGTTGTTGTTGTTGTTAAATTAATCTGTAACCTTAACAGCCTTGTGTCTTGATTATAGGGGATGCTTGGGTACCTAAACGGATGTTGGTAATGCTACGACCGCTTGTGCTAACAACATTTAATTAACCCTAAAATTCTTATGTTTTTTTTTAAAAATTAACTGAGGCTAGGGTTTACCGTCTTTAGTAGCTTGTAACCTCCTAGTATTCAGCACAGTTCCAAAACTCGAGAACAGAAAGCTACCATGCATTCGATAATTTCCTATCATAATGGTAGGTGTGTCGTGATTGATCTAGGCCGCCCAATTCAAAATGGACGGCCTAGATTTTACTAAATAACTATGGACTGATCTGGGTCGTCCATTTTGAATTGGACAGTCCGGATTTAATGGCACACCTACTATTATGGTAGGAAAGACAAGATGCTCAAATTTAACTTTATTTATGCAGGTTTCATCCACAAGATAGATCTGTCTCATGCTACTACAAAATCTTCAGCCTTTAATGTCCGGATTGGTAGATGGCTCTCTCCCTCTCGAATGGACAAGACAGGGACGGCATGAAGAGAGGAAAAAGGAAACAAAAATGGTGGGCATCGTTGAATCGAGAGACAAGTGAATTGTGATCCACGAAAAAGCCATGGACGGGCAGCCTCCTCGGGTTTTGGCTAACCGAGAGAAGCTGCTTGATTGATATCATGAAAAATTTTAAAATTAATACACGTGTCATAACTTTACTCAAAATTATTTTTTGATCACCAAAAGCTCTAAACTAATATATCTCTGATAAATTGACCCCTCCGTTACTTTCCTGTAATTTCGACTAATACCATGAAAAGCTCCAAACCGGTAGATCTATGGCAAATGGAGGGTAAAAACCCCAAATTAATACGCCCGTTAACTGTTACGTGTCATCCAACTCGGCAATTTGACTGTAAAATTTAACAGAAGCTAATGGATGGTGAAATTCGTCACGGGTGTACCAATTTGAGATTTCTTATAGTCAAAAATTAGTTTAAGGTAAATATATCACAGGTATAACATGAAAACTAATTTTTGGTCGAAAATTCATCTGTTAGCTTCTGTTAATTTTTGGTCAAAAATTAGTTTAAGGTAAAAATTAGTTTGAAATTTTTTTTTGTGATCGGAACATTAATTATGGGTTTGATTTATCATGGGTGTATCGGTTTGGAGTTTGTCGTGGGGATTGTTAACCCCTCTTTCAAGAACGTAGACACAGCGTGGCTCGCGCCATCACGATTGTGGCTACGAAACAGCATTGTGTGGACACAAAGCTCCTTCCAAGTGGAGTAGCTGCGGAGCTATTTCCCGCTTGAGATTTCCAACAACCTTAGGATCTGTTGTTCGTGCTTCAGGCGCGGAGCTACTCTTCCTTTTCTCGCTTCTGACTACTGTGAATTTCTTCTGCGTGGCCTGTAATGTTTTTTTTAGCAAAACTTTAGGAAATTGGGAAACAAAAGGGTGTGAGGAAATAGGCAAATTGACACAAATAGTCCATCAACTTTGGTGGAATGTGCAATTTGATCCATGAGCTTTTAATTTGTTCAATTTAGTCCCTGAACTTTGGTAGAATGTGCAATTTGATCCATAAACTTTTGATTTGTTCAATTCAATCCCCGAACTTTTAGTAAATGTTCAATTTAGTCCATGAACTATAGGAAAATGTTCAACGTTATCCCTGATCTTAAATTAACAAAAGGACTATGTTGAACATTTTCCTATAATTCATGGACTAGATTGAACATGCACTAAAAGTTTAGGGACTAAATTGAACAAGTCAAAAGTTTATGGATCAAATTGCACATTTTTCCAAAGTTCATGGACTAAATTGAACAAATTAAAAGTTCAGGAACCAGATTGCACATTCCGCTAAAGTTCAGGGACCATTTGTGTAATTATCCCGATGAAATATGACATTTTCCAAGGAACAAAGATAGATCCTGGCGACATCTATTAATTAAACTATTAATGGAAGGACAGAATTCTCGAACCCCCTTGAACGGCAGAGCATATAGAGAGTACAAAAAAGTGGCGTGCATTAAAGATTGTCAACTTGAAAAATGACACGAATTAGTTAACAAGTGTTACCAAGAACAAGAAATTTTAGTTGAGAATGAGAAAGTTTTAAGGTTATGTTAGTATTACTGTTAAAATTAATATAAACACAGAAGACTTGTTGAGTTTTTTTTCTACTTCTATTTTTAAAACTTGAGGGAGTTATTAGAAAAAAAATTAGCAGATTTCCCAGATCTAATATTATTCTGGTGATTTTGAATTTATTGTGGCATACAAGTTAGTTCTAAATAAATGTGACACGGGTGTATCGGTTTGAGATTTTCTATAACAAGAAAATTAGTTTGGGATAAGTGTGATAATTTTGTATAAATTTGGAATTTTTTGTGACACAAAAATTAATTTGAAGTAAATTTGTCACGAGCGCACCAACTTGAGTTTTTTTTCTTTGTATTCGCCCTTAAATGTATATTCAACTTATTTAACTAAGTTATATTCATGGAGTATGACATCAATCTCTCCTTTTTTTTTTTTCCTCTCTCTTTAGTTTAACAATTTGCTATCAAATAATGCACGAATTATGTAACAAAATCTTATCATGAATTGAATTGTTTTATCGTAAACTTCAAACGTGGTCTTGACTTTTTCATGAAAGATAAATAACATGTTAAGGTTGTTAGAATGAGCTGTAAAAGATATTGTAATCGTAGAAGATATGTATGGATTGTAATTAGCTAGATTAATGGATCTAGATTAGAGAATATATCTTTTAGGATTCATTCCTTTATTTGTATATATATATACCTCTAGGTCATTGTAAAAGATATGAAGAAGATATACAAAAAATAGATGAATACGTTTTCTTCCTCAAAACCTCTTTGTGTTAACCTGGTATTAGAGCCCTAGGGTTTGGTCCTTGGGATACTATACGTCAATTACCGACTACGGCGGTCCCGCTCAATCTTCTTCATCTTTCTCGTGATCGACCTTGGATCCATGGCGGATCAGAACCCCACCAAATCATTGATTCCCGTCCAACACCAAGGAGGGAATACGATCAAAGAAACGTTTTTGGAGAATTTGACCACCAGACTGACTTAGATTCTGACTCAGAATCAGACTTCTCTTCCTCCTCCCACGTCAACACCGCAGAATGATTCGGCTTCATCTTAGATTGCAATTAAACTCGATGGAGCAAACTATGTATTATGGTCTCAGGTTGTCGAGATGTACATTACATGTAAAGACAATCTGAGATATATCAATGGAGACCTCCCTCAGCCACTTCCTACAAATCCTGGCTTTCGGAGGTGGAAAATCGAAGATTCGACTGTAAAATGATGGCTTATCAACTCCATGGATTTGGCATTGATTGGCAATTTCATTCACTTCCCAACAGCGAAATCTGTTTGGGATGCAGTTGCAACAACCTTCTTTGACGGAACGGATGCCTCTCAAGTTTATGACTAGAAGATGCATGTGACTCGGATGCGATAAGGAGGAGGATCGATTGAGGCGTATTATAACAACCTTCAAGAGTTGTGGAGAGAGATCGACTTTCGTCGCCCGAATGCGATGTCCTGAAGACGTTGAAAGACATAATATGGCTATACATGAATATCTGGTTTACATATTTCTTGATGGACTGGATGACTGTCTTGACAAGGTCAGAGCGGATGTCTTGCAGATGCAGTCATTTCCCACAGTTGAACAGGCCTATGCACGTGTCCGACGGGAAGACATGAGACAAACTGTGATGTTAATGAACAGTGACACTGTTCGTGATTTGGCAGCCATGATATCTCGAGGAAATAGGACGAACGTCAAAGCAAATCTAGATTCCTTGCTGCAAATAGCTAAGCCTGGAATCGCGTAGGAAGGAGGAAGGCCTAGCCTAGCACCACGCCAAAAAACTTCTCTTAGGGGAGGTTGCTCACATTGTGGCAATTCTAAACATACCAAGGAGACGTTTTTTAAGCTTCATGGATATCCAAATTGGTGGAAGAAGTTGAAGACTCGAAAGCAGGCAGAAGAGAGAGGGAAAGCTTATGTGGTGACCGCAGAGACTCAACTAGATCACATGGATCTACAGAATATGATGTCGGAAGAATAGGGCCAATTGCGATCGTTGGGTCATTGATTCGGCGCTATGGATTATATGACTTTTACTCATGACGACTTTGTTCATACCTCAGAACCAAGACGTGGTAGTATCTCAAATGCCAATGGATTCACCTATCCGGTGACTTGGGTTGGAGTCGTTGCAATTTCCCCTACATTTTCTCTTCCTAACACTTTGCTTGTCCCTTCATTATCGACTAAATTAATTTCGATCGGACAAGTTACCGATGATTTGAATTGCACTATTATAATGTATCCTCGCTTTTGTTTATTTCAGGATATTCTCACGAAGGAGATAATTGGGCACGATACTAAGAGAGGGGCTGTATTATATGGATGACTTTAGTTTCGGGAGCACAAATAATGCTCGAAGTACATCAATCAGTCGGGAGAAACGGATATGGCTTTTGCATCGACGGTTGAGACATCCATCATTTGGTTATATGAAGCGATTACTTCTTAATCTTTTTATGAATGTGAAGGATTCAGACTTACAATGTCAAATTTGCATATTGGCTAAGAGTCATAGAGTTCCTTTATCTATAAGTTTGAGTAAAAGTAAAGTTCCTTTCTCTTTGATACACTCAGACGTATGGGGTCCATCTCTTATTACTGCTGTTTCGGGATTTAGATGGTTTTTGATATTTGTTGATGACTGTACTAGGATGACATGGCTTTACTTGATGAAGACCAAGAATGAAGTAGCCAAAATATTTAGAAATTTTCGTACTATGTTACAGACTCAATTTAGTGGTAAGATTCAGGTTTTAAGAATTGATAATGGTGGTGAGTACGTGAATGAACATATCAAGGAATACTTTCAACAACATAGTGTGATCCATGAGTCATCTTGGCCACAATCACCTCAGCAAAATGGTGTTGCAGAGAGAAAGAATAGACATATCCTTGAGACGGCTCGAGCTTTGTTGATTAAGAATCATGTGCCTCAAAGATTTTGGGAAGATGCTGTGACCACAGCTGTCCATCTCCTCAATCGGATGTTGTCTAAAGTGTTAAATTTCAAGACACCACTGCAGGCTTTATCTGCATATGTTCCTTT
Source organism: Rhodomyrtus psidioides (assembly GCA_021437785.1). Lineage (NCBI taxonomy): Eukaryota > Viridiplantae > Streptophyta > Magnoliopsida > Myrtales > Myrtaceae > Rhodomyrtus > Rhodomyrtus psidioides. Next base: position 29,686 of record JAILYB010000092.1, on the reverse strand, counting down.
ACCGTCTGTCCTAACCATTCCTCCCCGAGTGTTTGGGTGTGTTGCATTTATTCACATCTCAAAGAATCAGCGAACGAAACTTGATCCTCGTGCATTGCGATGTCTATTTTTGGGATATGGTATACACCAAAAGGGTTAACGCTATTATTACCCCTACACCCGACAAACCAATGTGACTATGGATGTTTCTTTTGTTGAGGCCGAATCTTTTTATCAAACTCCCAACTCGTCCTTTCAAGGGGAGACACAGATAAAAAGGACGAATTGATGAGATTTTTCTGGTAGTATATTCTCCGGAGAAGTGGAGAATATATCATCTAAGGGGATATCGTCTGAGGGAGAGCGAACATCTGGAGGGGCATCGTCTAAGAAGACATCATCTGAGGGGGTATCGTCTGATTCGGTGCAAATCCAACTTCTACATAAGCAAAATCATGAAGAACAACTTCTCTCTTCTCCAGTACCCGACCCAACTCCTGAGAATGTTAATGAGGTAACCTCTTCTATTCCTTCTTGTGTTTTTGACGAACCTAATATTTCTATGCGATATAAATTACCTGCTAGGTACAATCGAGGCAAGCCCCCAAATAGATATTCATCGGATGCTGAAGAGAAGAAATCTACATATCCCATTGGAAATTATATGTCAACCAAAAGGTTGTCAAACCCATTAAAGTCGTTTGTATCGAACGTTTCTACAGTTCATATTTCAGAAGGCGTCCAAGATGCTCTGAAGGATCCCAAATGGGTTCAAGCGATGGAGAAGGAGATGGTTGCTTTGAAGAAAAATGAGACTTGGAAGCTGGTTAATTTGCCCGAGGAAAGAAGACTGTAGGATGTACGTGGGTCTTTTCTGTGAAGTATAAAGCGGATGGATTCATTGAAAGATACAAGGTAAGATTGGTGGCGAAAAGGGTATACGCAAACTTATGGAATTGATTATCAGGAGACGTTTTCTCATGTTGCTAAACTTAATACTGTGCGAGTCATATTATTTCTCGCAGCTAATTTAGACTGGCCATTACACCAGTATGATGTCAAAAATGTATTTTTTCATGGTGATCTTGAAGAAGAGATTTATATAGATGTTCCTCCAAGTTATAATTCATCATTACAACCTAAGACGGTGTGTAAGTTAAAACGATCGTTGTATGGTCTGAAGCAGTCTCCACGAGCATGGTTTGACCGGTTCACTTTAGCGATGATGAGATATGGGTATTTGCAAAGTGGCTCGGACCATACGTTATTTCTGAAACGACATCAAGGGAAGGTAACAACATTGATTATCTATGTGGATGATATGATTATTAATGGAGATGATCTGACAGAAATATCTAAGCTCTAAAAGAAACTTTTTGAGGAGTTTGAGATGAAAAATCTTGGGGGATTGAAATACTTCATAGGTATTGAAGTAGCAAGGTCGATAGGGGGAATATTTTTCTCACAAAGGAAGTATGTGCTAGATTTATTGGCAAATGTAGGAATATTGGACTGCAAACCTACAGACACACCAATTATTCAGAACCATAGACTTGAGGAGTATCCAGATCAAGTGCCAACGAACAAAGAAAGATATCAAAGGTTAGTTGACAAACTAATTTATCTATCGCATACGCGTCCTGACATTGCATATGCGGTAAGTGTTCTTAGCCAATTCATGCATGCCCCGAGTAAAGATTATATGAATGCAGTATTGCGTATACTTCACTACTTGAAGTCTTCTCCAGGGCGAGGTCTGAGATTCTTGAAAAGGGATCACCTTGAGATTGAAGGGTTTACTAATGCAGACTGAGCCGGGAGTGCCTATGATCGGAGATCAACATCAGGATACCTCACTTTCGTGGGAGAAAATTTAGTTACTTAGAGAAGCAAGAAATAGAAGGTAGTCGCATTATCAAGTGCAACGACTGAATTTAGTGGAATGACCAAAGGGTTGTGTGAACTATTATGGCTAAAGAAATTAATGTCAGAGATTGGGTTCGCTCCAAGAGTCGAGATGAAATTATTTTGTGACAACAAAGCAGCGATTGACATATCACATAATCCAATTCAGCATGACCGTACTAAACATGTTGAAATGGACCGTCATTTTATCAAGCAAAACTTGGATAACAATGTGATTCAATTTCCATTTGTTCGATCTGAAGATCAGTTGGTAGATATTTTGACGAAGGCGGTATCAAGCAAGATCTTCTACAACTCATTTGGCAAGTTATGCATTCACGGCATTTATGCACCAACTTAAGGGGGAGTGTTAGAATGAGCTGTAAAAGATATTGTAATCGTAGAAGATATGTATGGATTGTAATTAGCTAGATTAGTGGATTTAGATTAGAGAATATATCTTTTAGGATTCTTTCTTTTATTTGTATATATATATATACCTATAGGTCATTGTAAAAGATATGAAGAAGATATACAGAAAATAGAGGAATACGTTTTCTTCATCGAAATCTCTCTGTGTTAACAAAGGTAGATGATAATCTTCATATGCTTTCTAATATCTTACCGTACTTAACACCATATAAAATTACGATTTAACACCTAAGGTTAAAGAGAAAGATCAACTCATAAGTAAATGAAAAGTCATTCGACCATATCGGACACTCCGTTATTTCTCCCCCCCTCTCTCTCGTTAGTTTTGGGCGGTGCAAATTCCATCTCAACTTTGGCTATGTACACATTCGGGGTGTTATTAGGATGATAAAAAAAGACCCAAAATGTATGGATTTTGCGGGATCGATGCGAACAAAATGTGTTGGACCGATAGTTTACTGACTAAGGATTACATAGATACTTCATCACAAATCAGGTCAAGAAGGCTTACAAAATCCAAGGCTAGGCCATGGATAGTATTATTGGGACTTGAGATATGCGGCTGAAAATTGGATGGGGGTTGTTTTTATTAAATTATAGAGACCCCAATAGCATGCACTTTGATAGCATTTGCTTTTATACAGATACAAATGATGAAGACAAGACAGCCAATCCTCTACAAGCTCATGAAATGCTTGAGTGGGAAGTCTCCCCTTTTGTGCTCAGCCTAGCAATGTATGTTTTGAAAGGTCCACACGAGGATAGATTGATATAAAACAAACTTCTTCCACCGTGAAGTAACACATCTGATAAAGAACATTCAATAATCCATTTTAGAGATTGGTGGCTTACCTATTGACTGATTTGGGATTGGACGAGCCCAAAATGGGTGTTATATATGTCTCGAAATTTTGAGCCTTAGACGTGCATATCAAGAACAGAATAATGTCAGCTGTTGATTTGGTCAACAAAAATAACAAGGAAGATTCAAAAGAAGAATATGTGTGGTTGATTTACTTTCCCATTGCAAGTGGAGTCTTGGTCAAGAAAAGGAGTCCATGTGCAGGAAAAGCAAATAAGAAAAAGGAAAGTGCATCTTGGATTTTTTTTACCAACTCATGGAATTTGAAGAACTCCTATGGATATGCAAGGATACGTTTTCCTTTATTGAAGTCATCCACCTTGATATATTGGTGTGACGTCTTCGTGAATAGTGAGACAAGACGAGTCTCCGTGCGTCCATGTCCAAGAAAATGAAGAGGAAGTCCAGAAGCGCCGAACTTCCAATTGCTTGAAAGTGGATATCTTCGCGATATTATGTACATGTTCGAAGACGAGTTTTGAAGCGCCGTTTGTCACAACGAGTGCTTGGCATTGGGACTTTGTTTTGTCCGCAGAATTGCATCAAGAATTCAAGTGTCGAAGCCGGTTAAATCTTGAGGTTAGATTTGTGTTTTAGTTCCTTTGCGAGATTGAGAGATTATTTCGCTATGAATTGGGAGCTAAACACTGTGTGTGTTCTTGGATGCAATTGGCGCTGAGAAACACCAAGAGTATGTTTGTGTAACTCGAGTGATCTGTAATATCCGTGTATCGCTTGATTTATAGTGGAAATCATTGCTGCTCTCCTCGTGGACGTAGGTCTTTACGACCGAACCACGTATATCTGGTGTCCGATTTACTCTACTATTTCTGTCTATTTATTCATTCGATCGCTTGTTCCGCGCAACAATGGGTACCATTGCATTGCATCAGATGAATCCAACACTAAGATGCCCATTGGCATTCAAGCCTTCCATTTCCTCTCAGGGCAAAACAAAGAGAATATAATATTTCTTAGTCATGAATAACAAAATAGTACGAACCACTCTATACATATCTTTGCTTCAGAACAAAACAATTACAATCAGGTTCTGTCAAATGGAATGTGCAGTATCTATATATGTGATTCTCCAATCAAGACAATCCATCGGCTTGAGATGAAAAGAAAGCCTATCTATTTTATTTAGTTGCTCATTGAAATTTAAGCCAATGATTTGCTGTTGCAGCAAATAGTAACACGCATTTCATCCGGCATGCTCAGTTTAGGAAAATTACTGAAAAGTCCTAAACATATTGGACTTGTGCCAATTTAATCATGAACCTTTTAATTTTTTCAATTTAGTCATAAAACTTTTGATAACTTATCAAATCGATCCTATTGGCCAGAAATCACTTATGTTGACGACAGTCATCCTACGTGACACGATTGGTGCTGGCGTGAATAATTTTTTATTTTGAAAATTTTCTTTTTTTCCTTTTTTTTTCAATATGTCGCCAGCGAGGGCCTTTGTGTCCTTGCTAGCGGCTGACGAGGGTCACTAGCCTAATAACAAAAAAAAAAAGAAACTAAAAAAAAATATTTTTTTTATTATTTTTAAAAATTTTAAAAAAATCTCTACTTCATTGCCGATCATGCTAGGTAGGATGATAATGTATCCATGTCAGTGATTTCTGGACAATAAAATATTATTGGCAAATTATCAAAAGGTTTACGACTAAATTGATATAAATACAATAAGCTTATGACTTTTTTGATAATTTTCCTGCGTAGCTTTAATTTTCCAATAGATTTACATCTTTCATTCATGGATCTTTTTTTGAAGTAGTGAGTAATAATACTAGCTATTCTCTATTAGCAAAATTCTTTTTTAGGCGGTTCATCTCATCTATCTTATCTATAGCGTCTTCATCTAAAAATTTCCGTTCATCTACATTTTGGACAGTTGTACATCGTTTCGTGTTAGTATGATCAACTCATAGATGGTTGTGGTACCTCTTCTTACCGTCGTGTTTGTGCTAATGAATTCTATTAATGATACGTGATCCTTTACAGAGAATATAGATCGTCCATGTTCTTGACCAATCATTTCTTACTTGAAGGGGTACGACAGCACTTCATCGCTACATAATATGGATTGTTGAAATGGATAAGACACGATTTGAATATTTCCTATCAAGTTTGCAATTTACAAATTTCTTGTTTTTACATGAACAGTTACGTGAATTCTTCGAAGATGGAATGATTTGATTTGAACTATTAATTAGGCCGTGCAGATAGATTGATGGGTTTCTTGGAAACGGATCGTCTACCCTGATTTGATCAGGCAGAACGTGCCATGTCAGATCAAGGCCGTCCGTTCAATCACGGACGGCTCTGATCTGACAAAAAAATATATAAATAAATATAGGGCGCCACAATTTTAGGAGATCTGGGCCGTCCGTTGTTGAATGGATGGCCCTGATCAAATCAGGGCGCACTTGCCCCGATTGTGGCGGGGCAGGTGATCCGGATCTTTCTTTGCCACATTGAAATTCACAACCGAAGGGTTGCCGGGCTGGGGATTATGGACGTTAGGTATGGTATGGCACAAACCCCATTCCCTCTTCATATTGATGCATGGTCAATATAAAACAGAACACGATAATTATTATTTTTTCAGAAATGTTCGACAGTGCCCATAATTTTTCAGATGGGAATTATTGGTCGAATTTGTTTCGCACACTTCCTTTGTCCCTTTTCTTTGCGGCATGGGCTTGCCAACATGTTTACACTAGCACGCGAGAGAAAGGCGAAGGATACATAAACTACAAAGACAAGAAAGTATGTTAGCACATTGAATGATTAATGTCTCCATATATAAACGGAGTTCTTGTTCAGTACAGGAGCTGCGTGAAGGATTTGGATCGCCTAACCTTTCAATCCGGGCCGTCCATTTTTGGACGGGCGGCCCAGATCTTCTATTTTTAAGGGGTAATTTGTTTTTCATTATATATATATATATATATATATATATATATTTGTTAGTAATAATCTGGGTCATCCATTTATAACACGAACAATCCGAATTACAAAGTTAGGGCCTAACCTTCTAAAAAAAGGATAGACAATCCATTTCCGTGAAGTTTGGTTTGCGGCACGCACAAGGACCATCTTGAATGCACGTCACGAGATTGGCGTTATTCAGAAAGTTGTTGTTTTGAGGAAGCGAAATCTCCCTGTAGACTGACCGAGATGAATGGACTATTCTTTATTTGTCACGAGAACGTATCTTGAGCTAAATCGTTTTTATTATTTCCCGATTTCACCAACAATATTCTAACATTTGTGTGATACAGACATAGACTTGGACCGTCCTACCGCATTTAAAATGCATTCTATCTAGTATTTTTAACTTTGGTCATTTGAGGAAGTCATATGGCACATGCAATAGGATCTTATTTTTCCCCGGCAGCCGTATGTTGACTCTCAATCCTCTTCATTATTAGGTTCATTGCATCAATGACATAACATGCGTGTTAATGTGTAATTATAGAATTAATCCGGGGAGAAATTCATTAATTGGGTTTTGCAAACACTTCCCTATTCTTTTGCTAGTAGCTAGCAAAAGAAACAGTTCGTCCGGTAAAAGAAACAGTTCGTTCGCTAGCTTAATGCGATTGCCAAATTAGTCCTCTTCATTTCATGTAGCTTATAAACTTTCTTTTGCATCGAATTTTTCACTGGTGAATGACAGAAATGGACTTCAAGCTTTGATCGGACGTGCAATGCGATCCTTAAACTTTAAATTTGTTTGGTGGTGGTCTTTAAAGTTTAAACCTTATTTCAGTTTTTCACCTTGAAAAAGAAGGGAAAAGGAACAAAATTTGGCTGACTTCCGACTAAAAGTTGAATGAGATTGTCAACGTGGGAGGGCCGCGGGAAGAACGAGGCTGTAAGAAGAAGAAAATTCCCCGTTTCTCTTTGGGGTGGATCTTCATGGAATATCCCAAAAGGAAAGAAATAGGCCGAGGTGTCAAAAACAGAGGTTGAAAAAAAGGGCAAGAAGACATCGCGATGAGCGAAAGACAACTAACGATCGCTTTGGCACGCTTTGAACCAACCACACCAGCTGAAAACCAAACGTGGCTCAGCTTTCCCCTATTTATACCGTCCCGAATCATCAGTTCGTTCCCCATCACTCACTCACTCCCTCCCTCCTCTCCAAACCTTCACCACACCCACGAACTCCTCCCCCCCCCCCTCTCTCTCTCTCTCTAGAAACCAAGAAAAAGGGTAGTGTGAGAAGGTGTGGACTGTGGAGCGAGTTGAGTGAGCAAGCTTAGAGAGTTGCGGAAATGGCAGGGGCTGGGGTGTTTGCAGAGATCTTGGACGGAGAAGCGTACAAGTACTACTCCGATGGGGAGTGGAAGAAGTCCGCCTCTGGCAAGACAGTCAACATTGTCAACCCCACCACTCGCAAGACCCAGTACAAAGTCCAAGGTACCACTTTGCTCCTCCTCCAGTTCGTAACAGCAGCAGAGCTTTCAGTTTCAGTCGTATGGTGTTGTGATATGAATGAAGGTCACTGTTGCATTGGATTTTCTGATGATGATGATGATGATGATGCATCGGAAGAAGGCTACTAGGATGAATGAGGGGATTGTGGGTCTCTTGTTTCCTCGAGTTTTTAGTTGTTAGCAAAAGCAAGAATTTTACTTAAAAAATTGATCTTGTCTGTGCAAACCCGTTTCTAACCCGGATTGTGGCTCCCTGTTTGGAAACTGACTGTTTCTCTCACCTAGCTAAATCCGAGGCATAGAGCTTGCATTTCTTGGAAGTGCTCCTTCAAAATTGATTCTGAAAAGGGCTTACTTTACTTTGGAAATTGAGAGAGCTTGACTCGATTATGTGTTCTTTCTAATATGAATGGGTTTCTTGTGATGGTATGATGAGACAGCTTGTACACAAGAGGAAGTGAACAAGGTGATGGAAATAGCCAAGAGCGCTCAGAAAGCCTGGGCAAAGATTCCACTCTGGAAGCGGGCCGAGCTCCTTCACAAGGCCGCCGCGATCCTCAAGGAGCACAAGTCTCCCATCGCCGAGTGCCTTGTCAAGGAAATTGCTAAACCGGCCAAAGATTCGGTCACTGAGGTATATAGGGAAAGAGAATCCTTCCGCATACAAATCGTGCTTGTGTTCCGAAGATATTCACTGAAATTATGCCATCTTTTTGGGATGTGGTTAAGGTTGTGAGGTCCGGTGATCTGATCTCGTATTGCGCCGAGGAAGGAGTGAGAATCCTGGGACAGGGGACGTTCCTGGTGTCCGATAGTTTCCCTGGAAATGAGAGAACCAAGTACTGCCTCACTTCTAAGGTAAAATTTCTCTTGGTTGTAGGCCATTTACTTGATCAAATGCCCTTGTCTACCATGTGGGAACTGATGCAAGTTTGGTAGAGATGAAGAGTAACTAAGGTCCACCTACATATTTTTACCGAAAAAATGAAGAAGAAAGGGTCCACCTATATATAACTAGCTTGCAACCTGCGCCGATTCTTGCAATAATCTCCTTAGGATCATTATTTCAAATTTCGTGAAGCTACATTATTACACAACAATTTTGTCTGCCCTCTTTCTAGCCTAACCATTTTGTAAGCTTATTCGGTAACAGGCTAGCAATGTGTATCATATGAATGTTTTTTTTTTCATCTTTCACCTGAAAATATATGATGTAAAGGCAGAAACAATGGGAAAAAAATGGAACAATGACAAGGAGAAACCATTTACATGAATTGATTTATTAGCCCCACCTGAAGGGAAAACACAGCAATGGTAGCAACGACATTGCTTTCTTCACTCACTTTGTGACTGATACGCGGATGTGCACGCGGAGAGAGAGAGAGAGAGATAACCCGAGAGATGTTTGGATTCTAATGGTTGAAATCGTTTGTCACGTGTTTAAAAAGTTTTTGCTTTGAAATGCAGATTCCGCTTGGTGTAGTGCTAGCCATTCCGCCATTTAATTACCCAGTTAACCTGGCTGTCTCAAAGATTGCCCCTGCTCTGATTGCTGGAAACTCTCTTGTTCTGAAGCCTCCCACCCAGGTATTTTCTTACCTCTAAGTTACTTCCACTAATTATTAAGTGAAGTGCTAATTATAGTGGCTACCTAGTTTTTACGCAATTGGCCATGCCTATTGTGGCCGACTTGTGCTTGTGTGTGAGTTTGTGTCTCAGTGTATTGTATTATGTGTGCATGCGAATCAGAAGTTTTCGCATACAAGCCTTGTGTTTGCACAGCTTCGCATTAAGATGGTCAACTGCAATTCTTTTTTACCTCTGTCGGATCCTGATCAATTTGACTATCCTGAAAATTGTACGTGAATTCCTTGTAGGGTGCTGTATCTTGCCTTCACATGGTGCATTGCTTTCATTTAGCTGGTTTTCCCAAAGGCCTTATCAGTTGCGTCACCGGAAAAGGCTCTGAAATCGGTGACTTCCTCACTATGCATCCCGGGGTGAACTGCATAAGGTAATCTTTGTGGCCATCTTCTCGCTATTTATGATCTCTTTTTCCTCTCGCACGGTCTATGTTAACTTGTATGAGTCGAGCTCTTCTGTTCAGTTTCACTGGAGGAGACACAGGAATCGCCATCTCAAAGAAGGCCGGCATGATTCCTCTCCAGATGGAGTTGGGTGGGAAGGATGCTTGCATCGTGCTCGAAGATGCTGACATTGACTTGGCAGCTGCCAACATTGTGAAAGGAGGCTTTTCATACAGGTGACTCGAGTCATCTACAAACATTCATAAACTTTCATTACAGTCAATTTCTTTCCCTTTAGGCCGTCAAAGTTAGTGGTTGCATGCATCATCTGCAAAACCTGTTACCTGATGCGGACACTAACGCGTATTTGTACTCTCCTTATTTACAACAGCGGTCAAAGATGCACAGCGGTGAAAGTTGTCCTGGTGATGGACTCTGTTGCCGACTCCTTGGTTCAAAAGGTGAATGCCAAGGTGGCAAAACTAACCGTGGGGCCGCCCGAGGAGAACTGCGATATAACGCCAGTGGTCTCGGAATCGTCCTCCAACTTCATCGAGGGGCTGGTGATGGATGCCAAGGAGAAGGGCGCGACCTTCTGCCAGCCATACAAGAGAGAAGGCAACCTTTTATGGCCATTGCTGTTGGATAATGTCAGGCCTGACATGAGGATCGCGTGGGAGGAGCCGTTCGGGCCAATCTTGCCTGTGATCAGGATCAATTCTGTTGAAGAAGGGATCAACCATTGTAATGCCAGCAATTTCGGTCTGCAGGTATGATTTTCGTCTCCCTCCCTGCGCAATCCCTTGTGCTCTTGTCGAATTATAAGCAGCCACAGTATAACAAACTAGATTATATGAAGAAGAGTGCACATCATTTTTCGCCATGCCCTACTAGAGACATCATCATGTCTTCTTAAAGATAAGAGTCAACAAGAATTCTTTCTAGTAATACTATGCCTTAAAAATTGCAGGGTTGCGTCTTTACACGTGACATCAACAAGGCGATGTTGATCAGCGACGCGATGGAGACCGGCTCGGTGCAAATTAACTCCGCCCCGGCTCGAGGGCCCGACCATTTCCCTTTCCAGGTAAGCTTAAACTTATACGAACCCTATTAGACTTCTGTCAACCAGTAAATTTCCATTTTCAATCTCTTCTTCTTCTTCTTTTCCTACAAGCACTGATGAAATGACACTGCTGAAATGCTCGGCGGCGCAGGGTTTGAAGGACAGTGGAATAGGTTCACAAGGAGTCACAAACAGCATCAACATGATGACTAAGGTCAAGAGCACTGTCATCAATCTGCCTGCCCCTTCCTACACCATGGGCTGAAAAACTGTAGTAATAATGTCATATATAACGACTAGTCCCAGAGAGTACGTCGCGCTACGAAAATAGCTCCGATTCGGTTTTCGTTCTTGAAGTTCTTTTGCATCACCCTCGCCCAGATGTTGGGACGAAATAAGGTACGTATAGTGTATATGTGTATTCTGATGAGTGGAATTGGGCTAGTATGTTACTGGACAGTGTCCAATTCGAGATATGAATTAAGACTTCTTTTACTGCAAATGTTTCAAGCTGTTGCATCTACCTATTTACAGAATCATGAGTTTTGCTTGTTCTTATCTTCAAGAGGTTAGACATTCGATCTGGCATTGCCTCTTAAGTCGGATCTCTTGGTCAGGCAATTCTTCGAAATAATGAGGGTACTTCAGGCCCTTATTTGAGAAAATAAAGACACTTTAGGTCCTTATTTGAAAATTTTCACAGAGTAACTGGAATGATTTTCAACGGTTGAGAGGAGGAAGCCGTGGAAATGGGAATCGTTCCGTTCGAGCCCACTCGCCAGTCGTCTGCTTCTTCTGGGTAAGGATCCTTTGGGGCCCAAGAAATAGGCGTGGGCTTTAAAGAAACTAGCAAAAGCTCAATCCCGAAAGGACAGAGGATCCTTTGGGGCCCAACACAAATGCTTCTGATGAAAGACCTGGGAGTAGGCTGAGAATAATGGACCGATCAAATTGGGAACCGACCGATTGATCCAGTTACCGATTCCATAAAATTGAAACCGATTACGGTCAATCCAGTTCTAGGAGAAACCGGACTGCCTGGACCAGGCTAAATGATATATTTTTTTTTCAAAAGGAATTTCTAAATGTAAACATAAACATAAACCTAAGATGCTTAGGATACTTAGTATGACTTTCGGATTTAGCGATAACACGATGCAATTAACGAGATGTGGCCCGATGAATATGTGGTTAACGGAAAATATTTATGACAAATCACAAAAAAAAATGCGACGAGTCCAATGATTGGACCGCTTGGTCCTTGAAATTGGGAGTCAGTCCTCTCGGTCTGTTTCCCAGTTTTAGGGTGGGATCGGATCGGATCGAGATTAGAACCGATCATCCCTACTTGGGAGCCAAAAGAAAACGTAGCAATTTGAGCCTGAACAATCCTTCAACGACTTGAGAATTTGAAGGATCTCGCCTTTCAGTTTAGGTCAGATGTTCTTTTTCCTGTGGAAACAAAACGTCCCCCGAGTTTTTACTCAATTTAGAAGAGAGGCTACAGTTCCGGGTATATGTTCACTTGTGATCCTAGAGGTAGGCGACCAGCTCACCAATCTTCGAATAGTGTCTTTTAGACAATTTCTGATGATTGTCATTCGATGGATCTTGAAAGCAAAAGGGTAATTTTTTTACCTGGTCAAATAATGGAGACGGGAGTCGCAAATGTACCGGAACAATTGACTGTAGAACTCATTTTCCTTAGTGTTCAAGTTTGAGAATCCCACTTTGAAGCATTTTAGCAAAGATGATGAGGAGTGTTCTGGCATTGTTAACAAAGAAGGGACTTCAGGAGGAGCATGATCAGGAAAGTTTCCCCAGCTTTATCTGCTTTGGCCAAAGAGGAAATGGAGCAGCTTCAGCAGCAGTTTACTAGAGGTCGCGCCACCTTAGGCGGACTGGATCACGCGACCCCTTCGCTTGGGTTTGAATGCTTTTTTTTTTTCCTCTCTTTCTTTTTAATAAGAAAAGTTCTTTCCAAAAAGAATTTTTCCGCACATTACTCAAAGTTGCTTTACAATGGACTTCCTAGTTACAATTTAAGGGTACACAACATGCATTTCGGAAAAACTCCTTCAACTCAAAGTCTTCTGCATTTTCCTAAAGGTTTTCCCCAAAAGTCCAATCAAACGCAGCCTAACTTGGTAAGTCAGGCACCTTTGATCCAAGAGAGTCACGAAGCTATCAAGGGCCAAAATCGATCGACTTATTCGCCATTAGAGGAACGATATTAGCACCAAAGATCTCATGTTTTGTTGATTGAAAGCAGGTCATAGGAACACTGAAATTCTTCCATGCTTCAACTATTAGACTTCGTTAAGTAAAAGGAACAACGATTCTCGACAAACTGTGATTACTGAGGTCTAAGAAAGTTGCTTCCTCAGAGAATATTATCTCAATCTAGACCGATTAGCATATGCAATCTTTGCTTATAAAGTAATTGCTAAAGTGTTGGCGAATCGCTAGAAGCCCATGATAGTCCCTATTAGTATTGACCTCACCAATGCAAAGTGCTTTTGTGCCTTGGAGGACAGATTCAAGACAACACCTTTTGTGATCAGATGAGAATGAGGTCGTGAAAAGAGAAACTCCACGGCAGGCCTGAAACTTGATATGCAGAAAGCTTACGATTCCGTTCAAATGACATTTCTTTTTCTTTTTCTTTTTTATGGGCATACCTTCCGAAATCGGGCTTTTTTCAAAACTGGGTAGAGTGGATCATGCTCTGCATCGCTAAGCGTCTTCTTCTGTGTCGAGCGAGTTTGATAGAAAACTAGCGCCCTAGTTCTCTCCCTCCGGAGGACTAAGGCAATGACGATCCTCTTCATTCCGATCTACTTTATACTCGTGCCGAACTCATCGTCTGCACATATAAACAATGCAGCGGGAAGAAAGTACGATGCGGGGGGCATCGGGCTCTACTCCATCCATCCATCGGTAGGACGAAAGGGATTGCTCTTGCATGAGATTGCTCCCATGTTTTCCCTTCTCCTGCTTGCTTTAATGGTTCCATCTTTTTGGGTTTTGGGCTGTATCGGTTCTCTTGTTCTGATTCTAGGGACAGAGCCCAAAAATTGTGGGCTTACCTGATTTTTTTTTTTAATGCCTCGCTAAGGACTTCGATAGAAGATGGACAAGACCTAAGCAGAGGCCTAAAGAAATGATCTTGTGGTCAAATCTCAAACGAATCTAATTGGGTTAAAACGCTAGGATAAAATTATAAGGTAAAAGTTCGCTTTTTAATCACAAAAAACAACCCGTTAATTTCGATCAAGCGCTCGAACTTTCAATTTGTCGACTCGAGTCATTTGAAATTTTGTATAATGTTCCAATCACTCCCTGACTCCGAATACAAGTAGCTAGAGTCAACATGTGTGTCGGAATCGAAAAGAGCATGATCCGTGAAAGAATTTCGGTATTGGGGAGGCATTAACGAATGCGTGGGACTACAACTTCAAAGGGGAAAGCTAGGACCAAAAATTGAGCGACGAGAATTCTTAATCGGAGCACACCGCGCTTGAGCTTTCTGAAACGAATTTTCGCAAAACTATGCCATGTATTTTAAGCTCCCCATCAGCCGAATTTGGAGCTAGAGTCGCTTGATGAGAAAAGTCATGCAAATTAAAAGTCTAAAAAAACTTGATTGAGCTGATTTGGGCCTCACTCTTCATATGAACCGTCGGACCACAAAAACCTCACACGACATATGGATTAGCAGTTAAATCCCTACCCTACCCTACCCTAACCCAATTTGACCTGGTCTTCTTCCAAAACAAACCCAATTAGCAGTTATAATCAGATCCCAATAATATCTTCTTCTTCTTTTAAAAAAAAATCCATTTCCTTTTTATTTTTCCCCGTTGAAGTGAATATAAAAAAGTTAGAAAAAGGAAATTGGGTTGGTTCATCTACTTCACGCGCTGTGACAACTAGCCCCAGAACTGAAATGAACTCAACATCTCTCAGATTCACCTCTCCTAATCACTCCAACCACTAAAATCCAAACGAAGAAGAAGACCTCTCTCTCACTTCCCATCTTTATCTCTCTCTCTCTCTCTCTCTCTCTCTCTCTCTAACCTTCCTTCTCCTTCTTCCAACATGCAACCCTGTAGCAGAGAGATGCAGAGCCTCAACTCCCTCCTCAACCCTCCTCCCCAAGTCTCCCTCCACGACCTCCAGGGCAGCAACGGCAACCACCACCAGATCCAGGTCGGCGCCGCCCACTTCGACCCCTCCTCCGGCGACGACTTCCTCGACCACATGTTCTCCTCGATGCCTCAGTGGGGCGACCACCTCGGCCCCGCCGACCCCTCCGCGGCCCTCCCCATGGCCCAGGACGGCGACGTCCCCGTCGACCTTTCGGAGGACGTCGGCGGCTTCCACGGCCTGGACGAGGCCACGGTCCTGGCCGCGAAGCTCAGGCAGCACCAGATCGGCGGCGGCGGGGGCGGTGGGGCCTCTCAGGCCGCGGCTGCGGCCGCGAAGGCGATGATGCTGCAGCAGATGTTGATGGCCGGTGGCGACGGATCGTCGTTGTCTTCCCATTTCAAGTCTGCGAATCTGGTAAACTCTTCGAGATGCCATTTTTCACTATTATTTTTTTGAAGATTTTCAAAAGGGTATTTGAGTGGTAGTTTGAGTCAAATTTCGAGTGCTGCACAAATCCATTGAAAGGACTTTGAACTTTTGAATAAGAAAAAAACACGATAATTGAATGTTTCGTGGACATCGAAATTAGAGTTAAGTGCGTGAGTTTGATCACAGGGAGACGACAGCTCGGTTCAAGCTCTGTTCAATGGCTTCGCCGGATCTCTGCATGGCAATGGCCAAGCTTCGAACCAGTCGCAGCATTTTCATCTACCTCAGGCATTTCCCTTTTGCCATTTTTTTTGTGTGTGTTCCCTTTCTTTTCGCAAGCATAACTTCCTGAGAATCTGTTTCGGAAAACAATCACAGGGGGGATCAATGCCAACGGCGCCGAATTTCAGCGCTCAAGCGGCGGCGAGTGGGTCGGGCGGCGGCGCCGCGGCCACCGCCGCGCCGGGTCAGCCGAGGCAGAGAGTGAGGGCGAGGAGAGGCCAAGCCACCGATCCCCACAGCATCGCCGAAAGAGTACGCTTCAACTAATCAATCTGTCCTTGCTGCGAACTGCGAAGATAAAAACACACACACACACACAATTTTTATCTTCTGGGGCTTGCCAAGTTTTCATTTTTTTTGGCGTCTTTTTGTCTGGTTTTGTAATTGTCGAGTTCCCAAAATTGGAATCATGTGTGGTGGGGGGTTGTTGCAGCTGAGGAGAGAGAGGATAGCAGAGAGAATGAAGTCGCTGCAGGAGCTGGTTCCCAATGCCAACAAGGTGTGTGAAGCTTCATTAAATTCCACTGCCAGTTGCATTTATTGTCTTCTGATGTTTCCTCATCTCTCTCGTGTTTAAAAAAAAACCCGATTGAATCATTTGTTTACTGGGTTGGTAATCACCACGAAGATTCCCCCGTCTTTTCGCAAGTCCCATCCGCGAACTTCGTAACCGCTGGTCAGATAGAGGCTCTGAGCAGTCCCATTACGAAGGAGATTAGCATTCATTGTGCAGAGAATTTCAAAAAAATTCGCATTTAGCTGGAATTACCTTTAAAAAAAATTCAGTCTTTTCGTGATGGGGGTGTTTGAAAAATACTGCGGAATCACTTGAAAGTTTTAACATTATCGTTTGTTTTTTGTCCTGGGGTGCGCACGATGGCGGGGTTGTTTTTTTGGGGGGGGAATGACAGACGGACAAGGCATCTATGCTGGATGAGATCATCGACTATGTGAAATTCCTCCAGCTCCAAGTCAAGGTTCTCCCTCCCTCTCTCTCTCTCTCTCTCTCTCTCTCTCTCTGTAATTTAAAAAATGGGACGATTCCCTTCGTTGACCTTGTTGTTAGGGACATAATCAATAGTATGAATTGTATATTAGCAGTTAAGAGCTGCTCCAACATGTATGAGTTGATGATCTCTAACTCTGGTTTGGTGGGCACAGGTGCTGAGCATGAGCAGACTGGGCGGCGCGGCCGCCGTTGCTCCTCTCGTCGCCGATATGTCCTCTGAGGTAAAATCCAAAACACGACCACCACTTGAAACAACCCCACGCTTTGACTCATCCTCCGATCAAAACCCAACTCAAAAGCTCCCCTGAAATTCTTCAATCAACACAAGACGACAAAACCAAAGCAGCACGCGTGCTTCCCTTTTCAGATTCCACTCTCTCTCTCTCCATGGAAAAATATAGAAAAATCGCTCTCGGTCCCTTTTCCGACTTCCCCCTTTCCCCACTTCTCTGTCCCCCCCTTTGTCCTCTCTCATATATTGTTTATGCGTTTTCGTAATGAATGTGAAAGATTGAATCTTTGGTGCTTCTTGTCTTTATATAGGGAGGCGGTCGCGGCGACGGTTCTCAGGCGAATGGCAACGGGCGGAGCAGCTCCAACGTCGGCGACAGCCTGACGGTGACGGAGCACCAGGTGGCGAAGCTCATGGAGGAGGACATGGGGTCCGCCATGCAGTACCTGCAGGGGAAGGGCCTCTGCCTCATGCCCATCTCCCTCGCCACCGCCATCTCCACGGCCACCTGCCAGTCCCGCATCCACCTCCCCTCCGCCGCCGCCGCCGGCCGCCACAGCCCCGGAGACGGGCCCACCTCGCCGAGCGTATCGGCCCTGACCGTCCAGTCCGCCGCTCTGGCCGGGGGCAGCGCCGTGGACGCCAAGGACGCGGCCTCCATCTCCAAGCCCTGATCGAGGAAGGAACCGCCACGTGGCGCTGACCGTTGACTGTCCCCTATCCTCTCCGTCAATCCCCCCCGGTCCCCGTCCTTTTGTCGTTATTTCTTGCTTTTTTGATTATTATTATTTTTTATCTTTGACCCGGGGGGAAAGAAGAGGGTGGGGCCCGAGAAGGAAGAAAGGAGAGAGACGTGGGGCTCGACGGGTTTCGTTTCGTGTGCGAAAGTCTACGAAAATAAGGTGGTCCTGCAACGACGCCGTATTTGGGTAGACTTTGGCCCAAACGAAAAGCTAACTTCATCAAATCAAAGCAAATACTAAATGGAGGAGAACCATATCCCGAGGAAATTCCCTTTTTTGGGTTTTTAGTTGTCCTTTTTCTTTGGGTTATTTTATATTATTATTTTTTATGCCTTCTCTTTTGGTTGTAATCTCTCTCTTTTTAAATTAATTAATCTCACTTTCAAGTACTCTATCGCAAGCAATTATTGAGAGACAGTTCGGAAATTACGTGTATTTAATCTCTCTCTCTCTCTTCCTCGAAAAGGTTTGACCATGATAAGATATGTGGAATTTAATTTGGTGACGGCTTTACAAATTGCATGCCGTCATGTAATTGAGGACATGAAACTAAAACTAACTCCTTAATAAGAATAAGAAATCATCTGTGCGCACCGCATCGGGTGGTCGACACCGACAGTCGACCTTAATTGAGATGACTATTCGCAGCATCTCATTGAACCACACGGTAGCCGCTACACCTGCGGGGATTCTGTCCAATCAGCCTGAATTATTGTATGGCTGTCGATTCCACCATATTTTTTTTGATTTTGTCAATTTAGTCATAAAAAATTTGCACGATATTTCATTGTGGTCATTTCAGCAAATTTTCATCAAAAAATCGCTGACGTGATAATGCACCATATAGGATGGCCGGCGACAACTGGCATGCCACATTAGCGATTTATGTGGAAAGTTCACCGAAATGACTACATTGGAGTTTCATGCGAATGTTTAGTACTAAATTGACATTTATACAATATGTTTAGGGCTGAACTGACATTTGTACGATAAACTTATGACCAATTGAGTAAAAAAAAAAAATTGTTATATTTTTGTGCTTGAAAAATTGCAAGTGAGAAAGGAATAAAAACCTCGAATTAGGATTAGGAGTTCAACAATTAAGTACGATGTGACAGCATAAGTGTCTAAGTGTCATCCGCCGGACTCCGTCGAGAATTTCGTACGGGATCCAATCACATCGTTTCAGTGATGTCCAAACTTGTGTCTCCGTCGGATTACTCATTGGGGCTCCTAAGTCAGTTGACCGGTTTACTTCCTAACTTTGTTCAAATTGCTCGTTAGTGGTGGTCTACTCAAATCGGTGTTCTTGATTTTAGACACCACTTTGACCACAACCTAAGTCGTGCACTAGGAAAGCATCGGATGCCGCATACATATTGCCCGATAAACATTGTTAGTCTTTGCCAAATACCGCTAGTAAATACTATGGACTTTGCCTTAGCTAATGATCGGCGCTTGCGTTCGGGGAAGAATTACTCAAAAATATCGTCGAGCGGGGTCTCAAAGGAAGGGATACTTACGGTTCTCTCGCGAAACGCAACATCCCATCATACATGTAAATCAAAGTTTAGGAAGAAAGATTAAAAGTGTAGGTCCATCGTAAAATTTTATCAAAAAATTATCACGTCATCTTTACTTTGGTTGTTGTCACATAGCCTAATGGTGCTACTATGTATGGCCATATTCGATTAATTTAGCATTAGTTTAGTGATGTGTTGTCCTCCAATGTTCATCACTTATCAAATTCAATTTTTAGAAAGAGTGAAAACAAAGTGTCTTCAAAAGTGCCTTTTAATGTAGTCGACCGATAAAATTGATAGAACTTCTTGAAAATAATTTACACTCTCCATCTCAAAATTTATCTCCTCCAACTTATCTTATCGATTTCAATTCGGCAAAAAAGAGAAAATAAATATGTAGTATTTTTAATACATAATTTGAAATTAAGTCAAAATGAGAATGAAATCATACTACATAAATAATTCTCATAATTTGAAATAAAGCTTTTGTTACGTACGTTCATTGTAATTTAAAAATAAATTAGAACGAATCGAAGTTTAATATCTTTTAATATTTTAATAAATTTCGCTTGATATCCTCTAAATTTGAACATTACATATATATAGTATAAATTTGCAACTAATTGGAAACACACATGTTTACATCCATTTATTTTTATTTCGCTCTTTCAAAATGCACTAATAAATATATCCTACAACATTTGAAGCAATAAAAACGAAAAAGAAAATAGATTTTTCCAAAACCTAGATCATTTGAAATTGAGAAATTAATTTTAAATAAGGAGAGGATTATACAAAAAAACCTAAATCTATTGCAATTGTGCCAATTTAATCATAATTTTTTTTTTGTCAATTGAGTCTTAAACCTTTTGCAATTGTGCCAAATCAGTCCATTTTTTCGTTTGGTATTGACATGATAATTTTTAATAATTTTTTAAATAATTTTTGTCAATCTATTTTTATTTTCTTTTTTAAGGGTTTGGGCCGACTGATGGCAAGGGAATTCTAGATTTAAATATTGTATCTTTTTCTTGAAATTTAGAAAAGGCAAATGATATAGAATATTATTTAAAAAAATTAGATAAGATTTCTATCAATAAATAGTTAGAGTAGAGCTGAAACTAAGAGAATGTTCACCTTACCCAAAAAAAAAAAAAAAAACTAAGAGAATGTTCGCTCCTATATTTGCCATGGGGCACTACCACTTCTATTTGTCTTGTGATTTCAACATGATATGACACGACATAAAAACAGAGTTATCCGGACTGTAGCTTAGGGTGCACATGAAAACATTTCATTTGTTTCATTTCCCCGCCGGATTAACTTTTGGCAAGGAAATTTATTTGGTAAAATCACTTATGAAGCATAAATGCTTTTGGTAAAAAAAAAATTGACTCATGGTATAATTTTCTACTTCTGATTGGATTTTTGGCCAACTTTCAAAAGGTAAAATTTTTTTACTTTTTAGCTCCATAATCACTTATTCGATCACACAAACCTCGGTCGACCATTGCCGCCCCGCCGTCCGCCGCCGCCGCCGCCAATGATTTTGTTAATAATGTTTCAAAAATAAAAAATTTTCAATCGTTACTATACGAATTTCTTTGATCAGAAGTCAATCTGGAGTAGAAGTAAAAAAATCAACTTCTGCTTTTGAGGAGAAGTAGAGAAATCAATTTCTGGTCAGAAATTGAGAAGTTGGTCAGAAGTGTTACCATGCAGTGGCTTATTCATTTGTCACAAATATTTAAAATTTCAAAAGATAGATAAAGACAAGGCATATCCATATTTAATCTCTTACTAAGTTTGAACTTTAGACGATTGATAAATTAAAGAGTGCGTTCATATACTCTTGACTGATTTGACTTATTTGGAATATAGTGTCTTAAAATATATTCTTGAATTAAGTATTTAGGTTAGACAAAAAAAAAGAATTAAATGTGTAGGAAACATAGCATGATAACTTCTTTTTGCCTGAATTGTGAGAAAATGACCAAAAAATTTATAAACTTATTGTAATCTTGTCAATTCAACCAAAAAAAAAATGATTTTTTTTATACCAAATGAGTTCTAAACCTTTAGCATTTGTGCCAATTCAGCTGATGTTGATATTGACAAATTTCTAGTAATATTTTTTTTTTCATTTTCTATTATACATTTTTTTTTCTTTTCCTTCATATTTTTTTTTTCTATTTTTGTAACCTACTGTGGTAGGTGAGGGTTGCCTCGCCTACACACTAGAGGTGCTCGCAACCGCGGCCGAAGGTGGCCATGGCCTCTCCGGCAGTTGGCAAGGCCGCCTCACTTATGGCAAAGTGAGGGCCACGACTGGCAACTGGCGAGGGCTTCGCAACCCTTGCCCAATGCCTAGAGAGCTCTGGCAACCCTTACTACCACAGCTTGTCTGCCAGGGATAAAAAGAAAGAGAGAGTAATGAAAAAATAAATAAATAAATTCAAAAAATATCACAATGTTATTAAAAATTTGTCCACATCAGTGCCGGCTGGCCAAGAGGATTCAATTGGTCCAAATACAAAAGACTTAAGACTCAATTGGCAAAAAAAAAAATTTAAGATTGAATTGTCATAATTACAATAAATTTAGGATTTTTTTTGGTAACTTTCTCCCGGAATCTCAAACACGATATTCTTCTAGGAAAGGATAAATACGCGGGCTAAATCACTAATTTAAGCAGATAAAACAGAATCATCCTCCTAATCACGTATCCTGCAGAAGTGGAATAAGAATGGTTTGGGGATGCCACGTACCTTATTCCTCTCGACATGTTGAGGCATGTTGAATAAATTTTAAAGTATAGTACACTTAGCGGCACAAAGTACATCTTACAAAGATTGGTACTAAAAAAAAAATTAAAGATATTAGGGTTAGGTTAAGAAACGTCGAGCTTGCATCTGTTTTGGCAGTGAATAAAAACCGATGGGGATACAAGAGTGGGAGGCGACTAAGGTCTGTCTTTGTCTCTTATTTTATTTCCCGACTTAATTAATCCAACAAAAAACAATTAGAGATGCTGCAAAGATCTCGCGCTGGGTCAACGGGAAGTTGGACAATTCCATGTCGCCGTTTTGGGACTTCTTACAAGAACTCCGGTGAAAACTCTTTGTCTAGATTCGATTTTGTGGTCGTACACGGTCACGGATATAGATTTCACGGTGTCCATGCCGGATCCTACAGGTGATGATTGTGGTTGGCACGGTCCGGTACTCTCGTTTAGAATCCGGCCGGCACCTGATCGATCAACATTTCATGCGCGTCCAAGGAGAGCGATCTTCGGACCATGGGCAATCGACATTGGCTGCTCACTTTGACAAGTTGGTAACATGAGAAGCCAGGTAGGCTTAGCTCGGTTCCTCAGAGTCGGAAGGTGAAGGTTTCGATGCTGGCCTCTTGCAATCTGCCCCACAAAGCAATGGGCGTTGGGGTCATCGGCTCCAAGATGAGTGGTTCCCATCCGAGAATTGAGAGCCACCACAAAGAGCCGGCGGTTCCACAAATGTGAACCGAAAATTGCCAACTGACTTCATGGATCCATTTGGGAAGCGAACCACAGGCGAACCCCTGTGGTTCGCTTCCCAGGAGGGTCCAAAAAACCGGTCTACACAACACAAATCACTAATTTCAATGCTTCTAAGAAAATGAATCCCCATCACACTCTGCAAAAATAGGATAAAAAGACGAAATTTGCGGTCAGAGGCAACAAGTCCTACGCTGCCCTAACAAAGGTTCAATTAGGCTGCGTTTGGTAAGGTTGCGTTTGGTAACACTCCAGAGATTGTGTTTCTGTTCCAAAAGTGTTATGGGAACACTTTTGGAACAGAAACGCGTTTGGCAAAAAACTGTTCCAAAAGTGTTCTTCGGAACACTTTTAAGAAAAAGAACACTTTTGATCCTAAAAAAAGAAACAAAAAAAATATTCTTTTTTGTTTCTGGAACACTCTTGGTCCAACGCTCTCTAGTCGCCGTCGAGCGCCGCCGGTCGCTGTTGCCCGCCGTCGGGGGCCGCCGCCGGACGCCACAGCTCGCCGCCGCCCACCGCTCGCCGCCGCAGGTCGCAGCCGGTCGCCGCCCACCTCCGCTGGTGGCCGGCCGCCTGTCGTCGTTCGCTGGTCGCCGCAGGTTGCCGCAGCCGCCGCCGCCGGTCGCCGCAGCCGCCGGTCGCCGGTTGCCGCCACCCGCCGCCGGCGATCCTTCCTTTTGGTGAGAAAAGTGTTTTTTTTTTTTAACTTACCAAACGCGTTTCTGTTCCCAAAAATCGTAGCCGGGGAACAGAAACACAAAAAAATGTTTCTGCTCCAAATATGTTCCCAGGAACAAAAACGTTACCAAACGCAGCCTTAACGTACTCTTTCTTAAATCAAGATTAAGTTCTCAGGTGAATAGCCATCTAATCTGTCGATTTCTCCAATTTCCTGGGAACAAAACGAGAGCTCATTGACCTATTGCAGTGCACATGCAGTGAACAACCATGCAAGAGCTCGAGCTCGAGCTGGAAGTCGAAGTCCTCGCTCCTCCATAACCAGACGATACACTTGAATGGAAAGAGCAAGTTCGAGCCCAAGTTGTGCGCCGAGTGATCTCTTCTTGCAGGACTGACCGATGGCCGAGAAACACACAGAAGAAGCAACAACCGCCATTTTTGGAAGCAATCTCAGCTGACTTGCTGAGAGGCGAGGCAACCGATGAGCAAAGAGCAAGATGAGGCTAGAGAGCTGAGAGGGCTTGGGTTTCAGAGAGCGTGCATGTCTACGTGAGGAGGTAGGGTCCGGTCCTGGTGGGCGGTTTCACAACTAGAACCGGACCGGACTAGTACTCATCGGTTCCAATGGAAATTGAACCGGTCCCCATGAAAACCGCCAGTTCTTAGGCCAATTCGATTTGGATATAGAATGTTCCCGGTTCTTCGCACACCCCTAAATGCGCACGAGCGACGGTGCTACTACGATCTCACCTTCGAGTCCCGAGTTGGAGTCTATCCTCTCGTACTCATGCAAGGATTCCAGAGCTCTCTTCGCAGTTACTGCAAACATTCTTATAGTTCAATGAATAGGAACAGATCCTGCCAAAGCAATCTTCGTCGCACAAAAGGAAATCAACCAGCCAACCAAAAAATTGTTCTCGTCGGTCCTTTCTTGAGAACATGTTTCGCACAAAAGGAAACATGTCCGTAATTCTAATATTATTGCAATCTCCCGACATTGTCACCATATCCATTTCATGCATTTTCCCCGAGCGTGCTTTATAATAGAAAACGTAAACAACTGGTGCTGAATGCACGGTATAAAAGAGAACTTCATAAAGAAGCAGAATCATTGATTCAAGAAACTAGAGAAGGAAATAAGGAAATGTCAGAACCGAGCATACCCGGTTCCTCGTTTGTAAGTTGTCTGACTTAATTACATATACTGCTCCTAAGCAAGCAATTCATGTAGAGAAAAATTTCTGAATCCCTTCTTGCCGATTGTTTTCGTTGCGGCTCTCGATGAGGCTCCCTAGCACACCATTATACAGAGCAATCAAGTACTAATAAGGAAAAGAGCAGCATATGATCAGCATTCAGCAATAAAGAGGATTGGAAACATAAGTTCATGCAAGTACGATGAAGAGAGAACGGCTGAAAACTGTTTGAGACAGTGAGTACGGTGATAACCTGTCCCGTCATTACATAAGCCGAATGATGTTACAGTTGCAAGTACTAAGGATGCGATATACTTAAAACTCACTCTCTTTCCTTAGTCTGCATTAATCCATAAAAACAAATGCGGCAGATGACAGCATCAATAACAGAAAGCATGTCAGTTTAATCAGCTATTCAAACCGAATAAAACAGATCCAATATGGAGATCAATACAACACTCAGAATCCGTCAGCAGTTGGAATTGCCGTAACCATCTGCTGTCTGATACACCGACACAGCCACTCATCAATTGTTTGATTAGTGAATCAGCTAAAATTTTCAAACGAAATGTTCAACTATAGTTCTTTATAAGCAAGAGAGATTGGACCTCTCATAAGCACAAGGTATTAGTTACTTGCAATTTCTTTCTGGCACATACTATGTTAAATGAAGTTACACTCTCCAGAGCCAGTGCAGAAAGGTAGAATGTCTCACTTACAGGATCAGAATCAGGATAAAATTTCCATCAAAGTTTACAAACAGATTTGAAATTCAAGTTTAACACATAAGAAAGGAAAATTTACTTCCCTATCAGAAGACCATAGGATCTTGACATGCAAATAACTCAACAGAATTAAGGACAAGTTACACAAAAATAGCCTACTTTTGGGCAAATTTCGCTTTAATCATTGTAGTTTCTTACAATCCATTACACTTGACTCCTCAGACCTTGGCATTTCCCACTCCAGCACTATACTGGCTAACCAGTGACAGTAATTTGACATCTTGGCCTATGAGGCTGGATGGGGATGACATGCCCATCAAATTCTCATAATTTACCTGATAGGTTCTCTCATGACTTGGCAGTGAATTAGCTTCAAAGTACTACATATCAGCCCAACATATAAGAAAAAGCACAATGCAGGAGTGCCAACTAAGACACAATGGGGATGACAGAGGGTAAAGCAACCTGTATTTGGTTTGTGTGGCCCTTAGCATCAACAATGGGTATGCACTGATCTGGGTCACGCCAGCATTGGCAAAGACCCTTGAATCAAATTGCAACTCCCAGGTAAGTAGCTACTACCCTAACATCTACAATGCATCATGCCATCTCAGACTCTTAGTTGACAGCCATGGGTTGATGCATCTATTTGAACACAGAAAGTTGGAAGTGTCTATTGAGGCGATAATACTCGAAGGATGACAATTTTATGGAAGCTATTTTCAGCATTCCCTTATCTACAATCTAGTTTCAAAACCCAACACTTTACATACCAAGAATTGGAAGAAAAGGGAAAGAGAAGAGGGTTGGGGGGGGGGGGGGGGGGGGGGGGGTTGGGGGGGGGGGGGCAGAACTACATTTTACAGCTTAGAGTCAAAGACCAACATATTGTAAGGAAAAAGAATCGAAACCACAGGATGGAAAGAATAGTTTTCTCGAAACCTTAGGGTGCAAAACACGGTCTTGCAAGTAGAAAATGCAAACCCAAAAATACATTTGAGTCTTTGGAATTTACCCTGAAAAGCATAAAGTCAAAAGGAAGACAAAAGCATGAGGTGGAAATCAACCTATCCAATCATTGTCTCCTTTGGGAGAACCTCTCATCAATCCTTCTATGATACTCGTGGTCCACTGAGTTCAGATTCCATCATTTAGTTTTTATCTTAAAAAAAAAAAAAATCCATAAGGAATTACGATGAATAGCCCAACAGAAAGAAGTCAGACATGTTTGTGGCATTCCTATCACTAAGCAAAGCCCACTTACCAAAAGCAGGCACTTCTATTCCTAGCTTTTACAAGGATTAAGCTGATATTGCCAAACCCAAAGAAACTTCATTCGGCTAGTAAGAACCAAATCAATACGAAGAACTGCTGCAACTAGCTATTCAAAGTAGGTCTTTGTCTATCAAAGGAATTTAACATCACAGGGTTGAAGTTGCCATGATTTAAAAGGAGCCATGTTTCTGTATTTTAACCATATATTACTTTATTACATTCAATTTCTTACTATCTAGTCTGTCAATCACTATCTCTAGGTATAGATTAATGCATGACACCTACTGTTCTGTAGTTCAGTAAAGAGATTCCGGCATTTCAGCAGCCAAGATTATGTTCTTCTAGCAGTGTAAAATCAACAATTAACAACACTGAAACAAGAGGGCCAGCGGGCCGTGACAATGGGATAAGGTGGAGAGGATGCCCAGGTGCTCAAAACACCAAAAAAGCAACAACATGCATGCGCGCAGACAGACACACAGAGAGAGAGGGCATACTAGTACAAGAAAAGGAAAAATAAACATGTACTTCTCAAGAGTGAAGAAATGAAACACTACTGATGGAGCCACTGAATTACCTATTTTGAACGTTCTGCAGTTATAAAGAAGAGGAGGGGCACGGGGGGTTTGGGGGGAGAGCCACACAGCCTATATGGATAATCCTGAAGCAACAAATCTCACTGAAAATCTTTATCTAGCTTTTCCCATACAGGGTAATTCCAAGTATTTAAACTCATCAACAAAACCATATGAAGAGATCTTTCAAATCTTTGCACCAATGAGATTCATGATTATTCATCTCCAAAAATGGGAAGCACTGTGATATCACAAGAGCATAGACACCCGTAGCAAATATTCCTCACCAGAAACAAACACTCAACAGTCTCATCTAAGGATGGTTCCTCTAATTTTTGTAAT
This sequence comes from Rhodomyrtus psidioides, assembly GCA_021437785.1. NCBI lineage: Eukaryota > Viridiplantae > Streptophyta > Magnoliopsida > Myrtales > Myrtaceae > Rhodomyrtus > Rhodomyrtus psidioides. The sequence goes on along the minus strand of JAILYB010000092.1, from coordinate 2,256 downwards.
AAAGAATCTTCCCAAAGCAATAGATTCAGAAGCTGAGTTAAGAGAGTCATTTGAGGACTTATATTTCCATTTGCCAGCTATACGTACATCAATAACAAATTTCAATCTGGTTCAATTATCCCAAACTGCACTGAGGAACACAATTTAAAATTGACAGCGACAAGAGGAAAGCAATCAAACACGTAAGGATACAAATGTATGCATAAAACAGATGCAGTGTTAACCAAAATTTTCCCCAGTATAAGTTTCAGTGCGAATTAAAGGACAATGTCGGCATATACAGACTTCAACTCCATGACTTATTGCAAAGGTATACAATTACCGAAACGTAAACACATCCCACCAAGCAAGGAATGCAGAGCAAATCTCAACTGGGAGTTTTGAAAGTGGAAGGCTGAGGGAGCGTTAAAGGACCACGCTTTGAATCCTTATCGTCCAAGAGCCTCCGAAGTGTCTTATTCCTACAGTACTGCCTATCAAAATGCTTCACCTAAATTTCAATAAAACCAATGACAACAATATCAACAATGAAACAAGAGAAGAAAAAATCACAGCACCAACCTGATGAACGGAATAAAAATCCGAATTCACCTACCCAAGAAGCTCGACATCGATTCTCGTACTCGGCCCTCGGTTTTTTACACTCGGCAGGGTACAATAATCCGACGGACCCGATCTCCGTCGGCTTCTTGCTCGACTCCTTCTCCAGGCACGCGTAGAAAGCATCGCGAGCCTGCCCAGAAAAAACGTAACCACGTCGTGCCTCAGTGTCCAAATTCGCCATTCAGGATCAAAATCCCGCATTTACATGGGGGAGGCTCATCTCTAAACGAGAGAGAGAGAGAGAGAGGGAGAGGGAGAGAGAGAGAAGTGACCTTGTAGCAAGATTCGCGAGCTTTAGAGAGGACGTCGGTGTGGACTGTATCTGGGTTTCTTCCTGCGTAGGTTTCTGCAACAGCAGCCATGGCTGCAACGACAGTGGCGACACCCCCCGAAGCTTCCCTTCGCTGCTTCGATCGATTCACTTCGGCTTCGGTTGCAAATTCTGATAGGCACTTTTGAGAGAGAGAGACAGAGAGAGACAGAGACAGAGACAGAGATTGACTTGTATCTTGGGCTCGTGATTGGTCCAGTCCAGTAAGCAAAACCACAACAAATTCATAATTTTATCAGATCTTTAATGGCCCAAAAGCGAAGGAACACACCCATATCTCCACAGATGAATCCAAATCGAATCTTGATTCGGTGAAAATTGTAAGATCATCTCCTCTCTCTAATCACAAGAATTGTCGACAAGAATCTCTCATAACATTCGACAAGATTATGTCAGCTGTTCATACAAAATAATAACACAAATGATTTTTGAACTTTGGCCCAAATTCCTATGTGGTATTGAACTTCAGTCTAATATAGCAATGTTGTCCCCAAAATTTTAATTTATTCAATATGATCCCTATGCTTTTGATACATGTTCAATTTAGCCCCCTAAACTGTATGAAAATATTTAATGTTTCAATTTAGCCCATAAACTCAATAAAAATTTTAAATTCATGGATAATATTGAATATTTTAATGCAGTTTATGGTTAAATTGAACATGCAACGAAGTACAACGACCATATTGAACAAGTTAAAAGTTTAGAGACAATATTGCACATTAGGATAAAATTCAGGAATCACATTGAATAAATTATAAGTTGAGGGATAACATTGCACGATGAGTTAAAGTTCATGTACCATTTATGGGCCTAATTAAAAATAAAAATTTTAACTTTAGTATTTGTGACAATTATATCCCAAACTTTTTTTGTCTCATAAAAAACTCAAACTTTTACTTTTGTACTAATTCTATTGGCCTAGTACCAAAAAAACCCTCAACTTTAGCATATGTCTCAATTATATCCAATTTTTTTTTTGTCTTAACCTCCAATTGTTACTTTTATCCAAATTCTACCATTGTTAGCCTTTCGTCCATAATCACCATTTATTAATCGTACGTGACATTTTCATATTTTTAATGAATTACTCCTCAGCAAAATTGACATGGAAAAAACTTTGAACTTCTCTTATATAGTTTGCTTCCCTTACTTATTGCCGAAAGATATGGAGTCACTCAAAACGGCACGTTTTGTATTCTCTTCGACACTCACAGACCGAAAAAATGGCTAAACATGGAGATATTTAGACTAACGATCAAAAATCTCCTTGTCCTTAAAATCTATTGTTTCTAAATTTCAAAGATTCACTGATAAGTTCT